>CM077115.1:79321459-81721459 GCA_039619475.1 Icerya purchasi | reverse complement strand
TTAACGTGTATGAGTTTACAAACACTAATTTGAGAATCGGCAAAATTTTATTTTAGAAAGTGAGATAGACTAGTAGATTTTTGGACTTTGTGTAGATAACAATTGAGTAGAAAAATAGAAATTTCGTTGATTATGACGAGCTTCTGCGGTCATGATGTTTGCCGGTGCTTGCTGTTTCTCTATAGCCGAGTGCCAATCTTACGGCTTCGCTGTAGAATTCATTGAGTTATCTAAAGCAGCGGTTTTTAACCGAGGGTTCGTGTGGGGTAGTCCCTTGGCGGTGAGAAGTTGTAAAACTTAATAACATTTCATTATTACGAATTTTAAATAACGGTGTACATACTAGTGTATTTACTTATTTTCATTATTTTCACTCCGGCTCCAAATTTAATCGATTTACGATTATTTGAAAGGCAACTCTCTCTTTTAACACATATATTTTCTATAATTTATTTTTAGAAAATTTAATTGTTTTTTTTTTTTTTGTTTTTAACCAGTTCGCTAAAAAGGATATTATTAGCCGAACAAAAAAGGTAATGAGAAATATTAAAGTTATAATTAAACGTTTAAAGATAGAGGATAAACATAGTTTAACGAAAGGAATACAAGAGTTAGAGGAAATGAGAGAATATGCACCGATAAGGGAGTAGGGATAATACAAAGTTACAAAAGAGTAGGACTATTGTCCTCAGCAGAAAAGGTGGTCAAACATTCAAATAAAACATCGGTATCAGCATCACAAAGAAAGTTTATAGGATGAGAAGGGAGCAATGAAAAGGACCAAATGGAGCAGCGGACTGAAGCAGATGAAAACCGAGAAAATGATACAGGAACGAGGGGAGACTATGATTAAAGCTGAGACAACAAATAGCCAAGATTTTATTAGGACATTACTCGATAGATTTGGGGAGGGTCGCGTGAAATTAACGCGACGATGGGAAAAGAGGTTGAAAACCGCGAACGATAGATAATTCCGGTGAAATTAACGAAAAATTAAAAGAAAAAAACCATCTCCGGGCATTTATTCGTATGGATGACTGCGGTTCCGCTAATTCGTTTACAATGCACCATCAAAAAATCGACATTTACGAGAGATGATGTTTATCGATAGATTCCGCGCGTGAAACGAATGAATAGGTTAAGGCCCATCTCCAAAGGCGGATTTTTTCAACAGACGTGCCGTTCGCAGAAGAAGGGCGAACGGCACACACAGATGCCGATTACAGTGATCGCGCATAATGCTTTCATTGTACGCGGCGGCGGCGACTCCGCATAGAAAACACATTCGGCACACACACCTGCGAAGTACAACAACAAAGAAAGAAAAAAAACAAAACCCGAAGAAAAGTTAACACTTGTGTTCAACACATCTGATGTCCGGGTTCGGAACGCAGAGTTAAATAGTGTGCAATACCCCGAGAGCCGCACAGTGTGCCAACTGCATCCGTTAGAGATGCGCGCTTAAACGAGAGAACCGTTGTCGTTATCTAAATTATCTATCGGAAATAGACACATCGCTATTGTACACTCTCGGTCAGACTGGCTCTACCGCGTCTTCGCGTGAGACCTTCGAGCTAATTACCGCGGCTGTATGGAACGGTGATGAAGCGGAACCGCAGGTAGATAATGAGAATTTCGGATCTGCGAAGATGTACCGGCATTTCGTAAAGAAGAGAAGCAATGTATATCACATACCGTTAGTAAGTTAATTACTTCGAAGAGAGATAATCTGAAATTCTACACCTAAATCAATTAGTAACAACTTCAGATCGCAAATTTAAAAAAAAAAGTAAAAGAAAGTAAAAAACTTTCAAGGCTAAAATTTATTTGGGAATTTGATACTTATCCCCGCGATACTTACCCCCGTGAGGGTGTTATCGAGTAAGTGCGATAATCGCTTATACACAAACTAGCGTGTAGGCAGTGGTGTTAAAAACGTTCGGAAAGAATATCCCGCTGTTGCAAACTTTGAAAATTTCTTTTTTTTTTTTTTTTTGGGCCTTAAAAACAAATTCCACCCGTCGCAAAATTTCGCTTGCACTCTGGGTTAATGTCCATAATTGAAGAGCTCAAAATACAAAAAAAAAAAAAAATACGCGAGAGTACTTAAGACCGCACTTACTAAAGCCCAATAATACGTTTATGCATTCAGTCGTGTTTTCACACATTGCACAAACATTTTAAAAGCATCTCATTGATAAAAAATTACAAATTGGGGAACAGCTCCGAGAAGAGATCGGTGAAAATATAATTTGGCGCTGATTATTAGCCATAATACAATATATATATATATATATAGTGAAACAAAAGAAAAAAACTTATAATCTAGCCGTGAAAACGGACAAAGGCCTCCCTCAACCGAGCCCACTCTAGTCTGTCATAAGCCACCCGCGTTGATTTATGTTTTAGCATTTTAACCATACTCCGTCTGATTTCAGGTCTGAAATAGTCCAATCTGTTATTTTCTTAGTCCATCTCGTAGAATTCATTCTTACAATATGTCCTAGCCAATCCCATTTTTTCCGCCTTTTTATTGCCCAGGTGTGAAGTAGTTAATGAACTTTTAATTTATTTTCAATACCGTTCATGTTTTTTCTTAATTTAACTCCGGCCATAGAGAAGATAATGCATTCTGAAATGGCTTAATTTTGCTCATTCGAAATTGTCCATGTCTGACATCATCCATATGCTAAGATAGGCAAGATGCTATATACATATGTAAAATTACCCCTTTCTAAAAGGCGCTGACAATTATTAGCGGCGCGCAAATCACCGCAAACTTTCCGCTTAGGAAAACAGCAATGCCGGAAGGTATTCGGCGGTAGTCCCACACTTTCAAAAGGTATATGTGTCTGGACATCATCGTCACGATCACGAAGATGCCGCGATCTGTGTCGATGAAGCTTAAAATATTACAATACCTTCGCGCGAATTCAATTTCATCGCGCTTTTTACAAACTTACATATAAATTAGGGGAAAGTTAGACCGTGTTCGGAAAATTCGACCGGAGTCCTTATTACGACGATACAAATAGACGCGGGCAGAGTTAAAAATAAATGTTTTTGTTTCACTTTTTTTGGCTTTAACACTGAAATATTCGCTGGCGCGAAGAAGAATATTGTCGCGCATATGTGTAAATATTTCGGTAATCTTTCTCTAGCGGGGGAGGGGGGCATAGGAGAGAGCTCGCGGAGGACTCTGGTCTAGAATCAACGTTTATAATTAGAGGAATATTTTACACCTACGATATCGCTGCACGTTCTCCAACTGCCCAGATTAGCTCTTGACGACGCGAGGGGAACGAAGAGGCGATCGCGGGACCGGATCGGTGGCACGGTGGTGCAAATAATCATACACTGTCACAGCCGGTGTCGCGGGCCAGCCTAAATAATTTGATGTGTCATCGGCAGCGCAATAAAACGGCTACGATGCAATAAAATATGCCGAGTTTGCGTTTGCCCATGCATCTGTGTACATCTTTATAGTCGAACACGGGGAATCATCGGACCCTGAGCGCGCCTATTCCCAATGCTTCATTCTTGTTCGGACACACTGACACTTTCGTACACCAGCACACGTGAACAACTCTTGGCTCGGTGACGACACAACGTGCACACACGAAGCCGAGATGATGCCGAGATACGAACATATGTATGTATGTCTGCAGTACGCCGCAGACGCAATTATTGTGTATTATGGGTCGCGCTTCGAGCGCTGACGGCTTTGGCATGCGAGAAAAGTACACACCTGGGATCGTAACCCGTTTTAGCCAACTGCCAGCGACATTGGTCTTCTAGTGAAAAAGTTACGGAAAAATAAAATACCGCAGAAAAAGAAGGACAAAAAAAAACCTTCAATATTAATAAACTTTTTTCGCACAGGCCGCTGCTATTGGTGGTAATCTCTGCGTGATGTATCGTTTATGTATCCCGTCTGCAACGAAACGACCGAGACGGAATTAAGAACTCCCAGATGCCCGGCGGACTGCTTTGGATTCGAGGAAAAATCCACGACAAGAACGGTCAGTTTACGTGTTGATGTTTTCGTAAACATTTTTTCGTATAGTCCCCCCTCTTCTTTTTTTCTAATTTAGCCACCGCTTATATGAGTAATATATATATATATATATATGTATGTATGTATTATATTTATATATTTATATATATATATATATATGTATTAATTATTATTATTATTATTTGTCAGCTGATCAACCAGTATTTCATAGTGTAGCTTCTTCTTGAATTGAGTTCCACAAATGGAAGAATTAAATGAAATCGGCAAAACGGTAGGCTTAAAAATTAATCTGCAAAAAACTAAAATAATGTTAACCGAATTTACACCGAAAAACCATATCAAACTAGAAGACAAAAGTCTGAGAATAGTTCAAGAGTGCATATATCTGGGCCAACAAATAAGCATTACGGGATCATTAATCCAAGAAATAAATAGAAGAATCAGACTAGGGTGGACAGCATTTGGACGAAACTCAGTTATTTTCAAATCAAAAATGCCATTATACCTGAAAAAGAAAGCGTTCGACCAATGTATACTCCCAGTGATGACATATGGTTGTGAAACATGGATACTAACCAAGAATCTCAAACACCGATTACAAGTAGCTCAAAGGTCGATGGAGAGATGCATGTTATCAATTACTAAAAAAGACCGAAAAACGATAGAATGGATTCGTGATAAAACAGGATTAACAGATATATGTATACATATATCGCAGCTATTTCCGTAAATCGGCAGTAACTTAATTCTTTCCGTGTTATAAAAGCGTAAACTAATACACATATAGGCGAGTTAAATTATAAAGTGTACAGGAAAAATAAGATTAAGACATACATATGTATTAATTGTAAATTAACGATGTACAGAATGCGCGAATACCTTAAAAGAGCATAGTTAATAATTAAAGAACTGGATATTCACATCGATGTTAATTCTGTACGAGTATGCTTTCATACGATACGATTTGATTTATTACAAATAAATCGAGAAAAAACGAAAGAAACTTTTTTCTGATGAATTTAAATATTTCGAAATAAAAAAAAAAAAATATATATATATATATATATATATATACTGTTGTACACATTGGTAAACGCAGTGAAGCCTAAATACTTGAAATTTTTTTATTTAAGCTGAAGCGTTTTTGTATAATTTTTTATTTTGTTGATTTTGCGATGAAAATTCTTTATCTCCTAGAAGTACGTGTTCCCGCATTATTTTGTAATGACGTGCGATCAATTTTCACTTAAGAGCGTTCGATTGTTTCTTATCAGTCTGTAATATAAGATTTAGTTATTATCAATCTTTGCATAGGGGCTAACGCTAAAGACCTACACCAGGCCCCAAAAGAAGTTCTCTCGAAGTGGGAGAGACGTTAATAAAAATGGATCACCTGAAAAGTAGGAAACGATTCCGATTTTTTCAAATCTGTTGAACGCACTCAGAGTGCACGAAAAGAGCTTTCAATTAAATGATACACCTTATTACGTCATGGGTCCCCCCGTGAGGTACTTCAAGAACCTATTCTTTTTTTCCGGCGATTAAGAAGAGACCAAAGCTTTTAAATTCCCATCCGCTGAACTTCCGTTAGCCTATTACACATTTTTTGTCGATGAAAATGATCTATTTCATCCTTTATACCGCTTTCTACAGAAGTTCAGCGGATTGGAATTTAAAAGCTCTGGTCACTTCTTAATCGCGCGAAAAAAATATCAGGTTCTTGGAGATAGGACGCTTGATGGCTAGAACTGCTTTTCAAACATTCCGTGTTTTTTCTTCTTCCTTAATTGTAGTCCATTTATCCGTCGGTACTGTGGGCTCTGCAATCGCAGAGGCGGCTACGGTATTAGATAGCAAACTCCTTCTGCTTTTCCCTTTGGCGCACTGTCATTCCTTCTCTTTTCCCGCATGATGTGTTCGCCATTTAACGACTCTGATTGTCATTGCCTCTCCATCCTTGGTATTATAGTGTTCTTAGAATCAGGTCCCATTCTTTTGTTACTTCTAGTTGCTACTATTTGCGCACGTGTTGATGGGTAATCGTCCGATGTCGAATAAGAAAAAAAAAAAAACTGTCGCACAATGTTGATGAACGTTTTAAAATCTTTTTTTTTTTTTTTTAATTCGGGTTTTCGGCAATTCGGCCCAACTTTTTTTTTCTTTTTCTTTTTCTCTTTTTGGGCTCCGACAACATAACCCACCGGCTGGCTTCGCCCAACTTCACGGTCGTTTAAAATCTTCCAGTCCTAGTTTAGATCCTGATGTCTTTCCCGCCGCTAAGAAATCAGCCTAAATACCGGATCACTCGGATCTCTAGTCGTTTTTAAGGATCGTCGTCTTCCGTTTATTATTTTTTTCTTTTCCGATACTTAATTCCTCTTTTTTTTCGAACTTCTTTTATAAAAAAAAACATCCTTCTTCGTTAAGTGTTACATTTTCTTACAGCGTCCTGCTTTAAGTGATATCTACTGGAAACGGCGCTAAGCAAACGGCTTGATTGTTGGCCGGAACTTCGAAATATGTTCGATTTTTACTTAGCACGGGGTGGGGGGGGGGGTTCTTTCCGTTGTATCTCGCTTTCCACGCATAGCGATATTTGACATTACTTACTTTTTCGAATTCTTGCGCTCCCCGGGTGATATTTATCCGCCCCAACTGTGCGAGGGATGATAAAAGTCAATAATCAAAGATCTACCATTAAAATCCTACAATCGTATGAACGTTTAGAGGTTCGTAAGAAAAATTTTTCCTCCACGATTTTCTCGTCAATCCTAACTTTTTTAAATTAAATTATCTGCCGTTTCCTTTAGATTTTTATTTCCTTTTGTATAATGATATAGTAATTTTTTCCCGGGATCCCAGCATTGCATTATTGCGTGACATTGGAAAGGGTTTTTTTTTATTTTATTTTGCCACCTATGCGCATTAATTATACTGTAAGTCTGTTTCTGTCTGTTTCCTCTACATACAGTATATTGGATTTTATTTTTTATCTTTTTGAGTAGTCGGTCAATGTACGAATTTTTAAATTTAATGTTATTCGTAGGAAAAATTCTATGTTATACACGGAAAACGCATTCTAAGTTAAACCGGAGAATTATGCAATTCTTCTTGCGTAGTTGCGCGGTCATAGCTGGCAAAAGGGGATCGGGCTCATACATATAGAATATTTTGATAATAATTCGTTGACCTAAAATCTTACGAGAGATAGACATATATATAATAAAAACTGGGAATATTAAGTAGATTTATATATATATATATATATATCACTGTTTTATTTTACCAAAGATAAATTTAATATTTTTCACGGGCAAACTTCATGAACTACAAACGATCTGTGCTTTACGGGTGATTTTGGAATGACGAAGGAAACATCCCCTGGTCACTTTGTAACTCTGTGTTCACCACCACTCTCATTAATACTATAGTTTGATGAGAAACATCTTCTTTTTCGGCCAATTCCGGAAAGATGTTATTTTAAATGTAAGAAAGCTAATCTTGTTTATGTAGAGGAGATTTTCAAGAAGCACTGGGTGATATAACATTTGAGATATTGAACAGTGAATAGAAGAACTGTAAATATCGAAGAGAAACAAGATAGCTACTTTTTTTCATGATATTTAAGCGAGCAGCTGATTTAAGCTTCGAGATCCGTGAATGTATATATCTCTATTTATTCTGGCCAATTATGGCCTAAGCTGCGTGAAATAAATTATTTAAATTATTATCGAAGGTACACGTGTCAGTTCAAAAGGATTATATTGCGAAATGATCCGTAAATAAAAACCCTAAAAAAATCCTAATCATCAAAATACGATAAACCGAGAATGAAATATTTCGAGGAAAATTGAATAAAACGAATATATTCACGATTTACACGGATGTATGACGCAGCGGCATTATTGTAATATAAAGAAATGCAAATTGATTTACGCTGGTTCTCCACTGTTTCTTTCGTGACGTGCACATCGCAGAAAGGAGTTTATCAAAAAGTCACGAAAATGAATATTAACGATTCTCTCTAAATATCGTTAAGAATAGTTCAATTTTAAAGGAAAAAGAAACGAAATCGATATCGCCTCGCTCTTGAGATAACGAAAGAGCGTCCACAGTCCGGCTAAAGAGATAACAAGTTTAATTTTGAGAGGAATATAATCGAATTATGAAATAGTCGGTACAAAATGAAAGAGGGAACAGCGCGTACAAACACTTTGGTCATACCCCGGCAGTAATAAAATAAGTACCGGGGGCGGTTATGTTGATAAAACTAAGATTAGGACATCATCAATGACCGGAATTAAGTGCCTGGAGAAGAAACGTCAAAATGCCCAATGGAGGAGAACCTATCGTACATGTAACGGTAGATTGAGAATTAAAATTACCAACGAGCGTGTGCGAAATAACGGAAAATTCCTTGTCGATGGAAGTTCTAGGATAAAAATACACGGATTTTAAAACTAAGAGGAATCATCAAACTGGTCAGACGACGCAAGCTGAGGGCCATTTGGGGAAGAACCAAAACATTTTTCGTCTTTTAATACTCGTAAATTTACCGAATCAAGATAGCCCGTACAAACCAGCTTAGGCAATAGGGCATGGAAATGCGCGTTCGATAAATCGGTAAGAGAAATGGGTTTTTAGTTGTTTGCTTTTTAGCTTTTTTATTGTTTTTAGAAAATTTTCTCACCGTGCTTAATAGTGTGCATATGTTTCGGATGTATTGTTAATTTTTTTTGAAATTCTACGAACGATGGTATTTTCGCTTAATATTTTCATTTACATTTATCGATATTATTTCAAAAAAAAACAAACAAAAAAAACGATCGATGATGCTGGCAATGAAATCGTCGCCGATGGGTAATACCGAAAAATTGACTCGGTTCTCGTTCGAACACGACTTTGATAGGCCAGAGGAATTTTCCGTCTATGCTGTTTCTATTCCGGCGAGGAATTCTCTTTCCGATTACAAAAGAAAAAGGAAAGAACACAGTTGCTAAAGGTGACACACAATATCACAGACCTAGAAAGAAACGACTATAGCGGAATTTCGAAGCGGCTGTGCAAGAGCGAGAGGCGAACAGTGGATAAGCGAGAAAGAAGAAAAGAATGCACCGGTCTCGAGAGAAGCGGGGTGCGGTCCCCGTTTAAAATTGGACGCCGATCTGCTAAAAATGGAACACACGTGTGTCATGCGGCTAAGGAATAACAAACGGACGGATGGAAACAAAACGACACAACACAAATTCTTCCTCATCGCCACGCGCAAGTTCTTAAGTCGAAGCTCAGCATCGGGCCAGCGATTCTCTCGCTAATTATTCCTATCGACGCAACAGCTTTCCCTGTCCTCTACATTCTGACGTTCTCTAGTCTGCATTTTTTCAGCGGCTGCCACGTCCTACGTCATTCTCTCATTCGACGATACGTTGTTGTTAAAAAATTGAAACAAAAACACACACCAAAAAAAAAAAAAAAAAAAAAAAAATCTCGCAATAACTAATTCATCGAAATCTCTTGAATAAAATCAGCAAGGAATTCCAGTGCGGGGAAGGTAACTGTGAATATTGACGCACGTCTTAATTGCGACAGCCTAGAATTAGTAGTTGGTCCAAAAAGGAAAGATTTTTTAAGGGATTTTTTGAGGGATTTTTTAAGGGACTTTTTACCCAAGGTTCTGAATAGGGTTGGTAAGGAAACAGCTGATGATTTGTAAAGAGAGAATTCTCGCTTGTGACAGAGGTCATAGGGAATTCGTAACTCGACGGAAGGAGAAAAAATCGAATTTTTCGATCGAGTGCACTACAGATCCGGTAATATTTAGTTTCTTTTCCGCGCCGCTTATTATCCCCCCCCCCTTTATTCACTACTTATTCACTTCCCTAACTTTCCTTCTTTGTGGCCTTCAATTCTGCAACAATTTGCAATCTACACCTTGGACGCAGTCTGCTTCTCTCCCGGCTTTTTTTTTATACCTTCTCAGTTCCGCGTTCACTCCCTCTTTCTCTTCACCTTTTACATATGACTGGGGTTGGTTGATCGTCTTCTTTTTCTCTTCACTTTTACATTAACGGATCTTCCTTTTATGCGTGTCCTTCATTTTCTCTTTGTCTCTGTTCCTTTTACTTCTGCGCTACATCAGCTCTCATGAGTCTTCTTTCTGCTACCTTTGATGTTACGTAAAGATCTGATTTTCCGCGTCCCTTGATTCAGTAGGTCGTCTTCGTCGACGACCCAAAACTTTCGCTAGAGACTTAATTAATTGAGATGTTTCCGGTTTGCGAGTCATCTGCTGAGCTCTTCAGTACTGCGATTACTAGTATTCGGTGGAAATAAATGTCAACATTTTTGATACTAGCAGTAAAGCAAAATGACAATCGGACAGTTGCAGAGGCGACTTTGGCGGATTTTTATGATACGGGCGAGTACGGGTTGAAAATAACGGTAATTCACGAAAAAATTAACCACACACACACACTATACATAAATACATACACAACTGAGTATTTCATTAAAATAAAGAATTGTCGATTTTATACAAGAAATAATGGTAGCAGATAAAGATTTGAACGGCTCCCGATGGTTTAATTTGTTATTTTAATATTCACGCAAACCTCAGCATAAAAGGATCTTTATATTAACAACTTATGTAGTAAAACGAAACATTTCTATTTTATGTAGGTGAATACATCCTGTTTGTTAAAATGGTATAATAAAATAAACTTTAATAACAAACAATATAGATCAATAAATTAGATAAATACCTATTTAGAAACGTTTTCGGGCATAACCCATCATCAGCTAACACTAACTTAAAGGAAATGTTTTAAGTTTCCTTTAAGTTAGTGTTAGCTGATGATGGGTTATGCCCGAAAACGTTTCTAAATAGGTATTTATCTAATTTATTGATCTATATTGTTTGTTATTAAAGTTTATTTTATTATATTTCTATTTTAGTTAGGAGAAGAAAATCAGGTGTCTGTAGAGTGAGCCTTTTAAGGACACGTTATTTTTTAAAAGGGTTTAAATATCGATTATAGGACTGAATGTGAACTTTTTTTTTTTTTAAATCCTCTTAAATATAGTTAACGTGGTATTTTTTGAAAAATGCGCATTTTTTATTTATTTTTCATTTATTTTTCATTTATTTTTCATTTATTTTTCATTTTTAAAAGTAATGCGAGGATAACCTAGTTTTATTTACCAGTTTGTCCCGAGTCATATCTACATTTTATTTAGTGATTCAAAGTAATTTAGTAAAAGTAAAATATAAGATTCGAATAGAAGATTTAAATTGCTGAACTGGATTCACGAACAACTACTCTCTGTCGATCGGAAAAATCATCTTGAAATTCAAAGCGTTCATGTCCTCTAGGTTCTCACGCCTTTCGCGTACCATTAGTCCTCGAATGCCTTAGCATACTGATAGGGTTTGATGACGACGGAATGAGATTTCGGTTTCGACACGCTTCAATTCTATTTCTGTTTTTTTCGTAATAATGCTTGCTCATTTCCGCTTATGTTGTTTTCTTCACATCTTCTTCGATCGCTGTTTCTTCCCGCTTTCTTTAGTGCTGGTCGGTAGAAGTAGAGTATTAGAAAAATCTCGGAAACCTTGTTTTTAAAACGTTTTAACACCACTATTTTTGGTTGATTGACATTGTGTTCGAGCATTCCACACCTGTCTCATTTACGGAACCAAATAAATTAGTAGGGGGGAATTTTCAAACTGAAGTCTGTTGAATATAGTTTGTAGTAAGTAAGGGAGGACAAACACTGAATGTTGATTACTGTAGAAAAACATTTCTAAAAGGAAGTTTCTGAAACGGTTGCTAACAAAATGATATAGCTTTTGTTTATACGCGTTTTTCCCGGAAAGAAAGGTATGCAATATGACATAAAACGCTCTCGTGTTAAAAAATTTTACATTTGAAGAACTTTCGCAGCATATTTGCCCTCTTTCGGCAGACTGCTGATTTCCACAGAATCACCAATGCAGATCAAAGGCAAAAGGTTTTCTCCTAGTGGTCTAATATTTCAAATATGAACGAGGTCGATTATATTTGTATTGAACTCATTTCGCAGAAATGAGCTTTTATGTGCTTTTTATATTCCATTTTAAATTCAAGAAAATAGGATATACTTTTTCAGGATTTTTAAATTAGAATTGTTCTATATGTCGTTAGATGTTAGTTGTTATTATCGACTTCAAAAAGAGCAAGTTAACGTACGTTTGTCGCATATGTTGTTGTTTTTTTTTATGTTTACGCGTAAATAACGATGTTAATGATTTTTTGTTTATTCGAAAGTATCGAAGAGTGTGAAATACTCGTAGTCATCAAATAATTTGGAAGAAAGGGATCGAAATTTTTAATACAGGGCGCGCGATTGACTTGAATGAACGAATGAATAGAAAGTTTATTAAATAAATTTATAAATAATTTTTGACGTTACATACTACGTGCGCATACCCTCTCGAACGTGTGCTGCAGTCTACGTTTGGTTTACGCTAAGCTAGTAAATCACTTTGAATTACTAACGGTTAGGAAAAAAAGTCAAAACAAGAAACCTCTAGCTTCGGTCAATAAAAAACCTAAAGAGCTTCGTATGATTTTAAAAAAGTCTGCAGCTCGTTTGATAATAGCTAAAGTGTTGATTTTTTCTATTAACCTTTTTTTTTTTTTTGATTTTAGAATGTAGAAAAAATTCGAACAATTTAGAAATTTAAGAGCCCAAACTTTGAAATCAAACAGGAGGCGATGATTAACGTTAGTTTATATAAATGTAAATTAGAGTAAAGATAACGAATTTGAAATCCCCATAGCGCGATTTTCGATAACTGACGAGGAAGTTTTTAAATATCACACACTCTTGAACCAATATAAAGTGTAGAAGGTGTAAATTTTTGGTTCGTCCACCCGTATTATATCGCTCAAAAATATTCACGTTAAAAATTTCGAAAAAAGAAGAAAAAATAATAATTGTTTGATAAAATATTTTAAAGTTAAAAATAACAAATAAAAGATATCGAAATACTAACAGCTGTTCGCACGTTTATAGATAGCTAATAGTTATTCATTTATCTTATTTATTTTAGTTTGAAGTCTACGTAGAAATAGTGTACATAAATCCCAATTATATGATACGACTTACCGATGTTTGAAATACACATGTGTTTAAATATTATACTGAATATGATAAAATTAAATTCTGTAAGCAGTGGCCAAATAATATTAATATTTATTTCATATTCAAATTGTACTCGTAATATTTTTAGCTAATATTTGTTTGGCCATTGCATTGTATTGCATTGTATTGTACCAGTTTTTCATGTTTTACTTCCTAGCATTGTTTTTAGTATATAAATTTTATTTTATTATGAGTTTTGTAATTGTATCCGGATTTACTATCAATATAGTATCATTTTCATTTGTATAATAATAATCCCACTGCTCGCGTAGCCCTGCGCATTTGTGGAACTTACATTTTCTTGTATTTTTATGTTAATTTAGTAAATACCAATAAAATTTGATTTGATTTGATTTGATTATTATTATTATTATTATTATTATTATTATTATTGCAACAACATTTTGTACTTAGTCGGTGTCACATTCGAATTGCTAATTAGAAACTGTATTAATTATTCCTGCTGTTATTAATATTTGGCTTATAGGAAACTAGTGAATTACTATAATTTAATATATAATATGGTCTTTTACTTGGTAAAATTTTTGAATTTGATGCGCCGAGATTCTTTTAAAAATAATCGCAATTAAACTGAATTTAATTATAAAATATGCTAATTATTCATCGAGTAATTATTTTTTAGTTTTTGCTACGGTTTTGTTAAATTTTTAAGGTAAATCTCAAAGACGATGTTTTTTTTTAAGTGCATCATCATCGTGCTGTGTTTTTTCCGGTTTTATAAGTAAGATATTTATAACGCGATTATTCAGGCTGAATTCTCTTAAACAGCGAGCAGTTCGGCGAAATGATGTGTTTAAGGCGAATATAAAATTATTAGATTTAGCTAAGTTCCGTTAGTTGACACTAGTATATTACACGACGGCGTGGAAAATCGTCGCGCATTTTAACGGAACTTCATATGCCGTATCAGCTGTCTAAATTTTATTTTATTTTTTATCGGAAATTGTTTTCTTATTAATAAAAGCTAGATTGTTAAATTGTTAAGCTGGTCCTTTGCAACGGTCGCCGTGGCGTGCACTCTCTTCGATGTATGCGGGAGGTACGTTATCGCTGTTTCGACATACGATGCGGCTACCATAGCGCGTTTCGGAACCTGCTGGCTGTTCGATAACGACCTGCAGGATTAGATGTAACGGTATTTAAATGAATCCGGTTTTTTCGGAATTACGGTTGTTCGTGAAAAGGTTAACGTGCCGTCGAAAATACACCATCAATACGCTTTTAATAATCGAACGGGCTTTATATCATTTGCCGAATGATATTACTTAAACCATGTCGTCATTGTGTACAGCTAAAGCAGTTTTCAGATGAAACATAGGAAATACGCTGAATTAGAAACAACTAATACATTTTACATTTTTAGCATTCCGTACACGTATAATGTACGGAATAATCCTAATGAGCTGGTTCAGAAACGACAAAAATATTCAATTAAAATATGCAATAACTCACGAACGGGGTTTGACACTTATAAACTTCTTCTAAATTGGATCGTAAATTTTACAATTAAAATTTTCTTTAAGCAAAATCGGAGGTCATGCCCAGGTATGTACTTAATCTGAAATTGCATATTGGTTATACCAACGAAATCTGGGAAAGTAAAGGCGACGGGAAGAACGGAACTACTGACCCCAGTATTCTCTTCAGATACATTAGGTTTAGTACCATTATGAGATAGGCTTTATTACACAATCTCCGTGACACATTATCAAGGATACATGGGACTTACTTTACTTCACTTTAAGACAATCTATAAGTTCAAGGTAACCGATTGTGCTCTGGGCAGCAAAAACATCAAAAATCCGCCAAGAATAATATATCATGTGGAATTTAAAACAACCCGAAAAATCACCCTTAAAAAAATTCATAACTCATCACTAAATAACCCTTTAAAAGTGAAATTCAAAATAGAAAACAAAACGCAGAAGCCCTTTCGCAAGATCAAAAAAATTACAGTTAAAAAATTATTTTTTACCTCCCTTTTCGGGCCAAAAGCAGCAAAAAAAAAAAGAGGAAGAAGTTCACGTAATTAATAGCTCTAGTGAAATCATATTGGGGAAATCAAAATGTATCTTAAACCATATAAACATAAAGGACCGTTTTATAGGAAAAAATATAGTCAAGCTTACAACTTTATATCACAGGCCCCACAAGTTTTGAAAAAAATATGTTTTCCCCGGACATGTGATATATCGTTGGAAAGATCGCGCTAATTGTCAGGTACGAAACCGTATTTCATTATTTTTTTTTTTTTTGTTTTTTGGGCTTGTCAGCAACGGATGAGATTACCCATCAAGAAAGAAGAACGTAGGACGTAAAAAAAAATTAGGTCGCTAGGAGAGTTTTAACGAAGCTTTCGTAGTTGTTCAAAAAAACGCGAGAAAAATAACCCTCAGACTCAGACCGGTTAGTATTATGGCTAAAATTTTTGAACAAGGTTAAAAATATGCCCATTCCCGTATATTTTTCTAGTTCGGAATATCCCGGTTTCCAACATTCAAATTATTAGGCCCTGAATGCGCGCCGAAAATTCGAAATTTTGGAAAAAAATGCATTTTTCCCGGATCGATTGAAAGATCGCGCTCTATTTGTCAGGAACAACGAAGCCATATTTCATTTCCTTAGCCGAAACTCTCAAAGTTGGCGAAAAGTTCAAATCGTGAAAAATGACAGGTGTCTCTCGCTCTTTGCAGCACGAAAAATCAGATATTTTTGTTTTGGATTTTTTGTGTATTATGTAAACGTAAATATGTTATGGTTATCTCTTTAATTTAACGTACGGAGTAAAACATCATGCTTGACTGAACTAGTTTAATTTAGCGCCAATTAGAAGAGACGAAAAATCGTTAGGGGGGCGGCAGTGTAATAATAATGTTAAACATTTACCTCGACTTCTAAATCGGAGAATATTTTTAAATAATCTCCGATTTAACAAATTCAACGAGATAAACGAACGTAACAACTTAATTTCATTGTCAGCAAATTTTAATGACGCAAATAAATTGTAATTATTTGCGCAATTATACGAACGTTACATAACTAATAAAGGATAAATCCAATGCTCGTAATATGATTGCAAATTGCCTTTTTTTTTTCTTTTTTTTTTTTTTTTTATTAAAGGAATTTCACCTGTCAGCGATAAAAACTTTATATTCACAAATAGGCAAGAAATTTGAAAAATAACGCAAATGACGTTAGTATTGTAATATTAATTTTTACTCTATACACTAAATTTAATTTAGGACATTAAAAAGAACTGTAAACAGAGTTGCTTTTAGATTTTGGAAGTTGTGTGGCAAGAAAATGTTTAAAATTAGCCGGACGACAAGTTATAGTTTCATGGCGTATCATGATGAAGTTTTTTCGAAAAAAACTTCTTCAGAGTGCTGTTGATTTAAATCAATAATAATAAATGTCGCAAATGTTTCAAGATGCTGCCTACACCGTACTGCACACCTGTACATTTATGTAGAGAATTAACCGTTTTTATAATAGCAGTAAAAATGAATATCAAACGAATAGAATTGGTTCAGTTGTTATAATACGAAGCTAAATAATCCATTTTCGAAAATGTATAAATTAACACGGTAGCCACAAAAAGAGAAGTTTGATCAGTATAAGCTATTCATTTTTTTCTTTTTATCATATTACGTCACACATTATGTTGGAGTACGATTTGTTTTTTTTTCTTGTTAATACTTATTTCTCGAATATGATACATTCTATGTTCTTCTCAAAGCGAAAACAATATGTATAAATGGATAATAAGACGGACGCGCTAAGTGGCAAAATAAATACTTGGAAAATGTAAATTAGTCTTGCGTTCTCTGTCCTTTATGTGTGACGCAAAATACGAACATCAAAAAGAAACATCTACGTCACTTGTATATTACAATAGGAGATTGTTACAGCAATGACTCTTCACGTAATAATGTTTTTTTTTTTTTTTTTTAATGTTAGAATTAAAATAATCTAACTACAAATTTTTATTACCAGATATTATTTTTGTTTAAAATATTCGAACAGGGCTTAGCCAAAACTGTAGGAAGAGTGGTTTCTCTTTTTCACAAGTCGGCGGTCGGCGCTCAACAAATATATTACTATATATATGTATATCCGTATATATAAATACACACGCACACACATACACATAAATAAAATAAGCAGGTCCCTTCAGACCCCTCGCCGTAGCGAGTTGGATCCCCAGATGCTGGTCTTTTATAATTCTTATAGAAAAGACACGGTTTTAATTGTGATCATGCTGACCTTCGCAAAATGAAATAAATATTTTACAATTGTTACTAGAAAACGTTACAGATTTCGTTGCGAGCTTCTCATTTTACCCCCGACGCGAGAATCGTATAGTCACGATCGGAGGGAGGAGGCACAAAATGTTACGGATTTTGTTACAGGATTTCCATACTTGGCATAAACATAATGACCATATCAATTAATAATATATTAATAAATATGTTAATTTTATGGCGGAGATAATAGAACAATTCTATAGCGTTTAATCTGAAACTTTTCATTATATTATGCTTATAAGAGATTTTTACTTTGCAAAATATAACATAGCTAAAACCAACTCAATGTTTAACGGAAAGAAAGTGAGTTGCTTTTAACTGTGTTATATTTCGCAAATTAAAACATTTAAAACTTGATCTATTTACTGAAAAATTTTTAGCATCTTCGTTTAGTACCTCTTTGTGAAACAAACTTTTTATTGCTTTATCCAAATTCAGTTGGTTTTAATTTATCGACAAAATTTAATTACAATATTCGATCGATGCAAATTTTTTCTTTTTTTTTTTGTTTAAATAAATAATAGTAATTTTTACCCCCTACGTGTTTACTAATCCGCATATAAATATCATATTATTCACATTAAAGACAACGTATAAGATTTTAAAAATTCTTTTCTCGACGGTTTAATCAAATTCTTTCTGGGATATTTTTAAAATCTTCGAATTTCACAAAATATCGTATTCGGAGAAAAGTTATTTTTCATACGACGACCTCTATATTTTACTCGTATTGTATAAATTTTTTATCCGCTCTATCCTAGTTTATTGTTGCTTATTTCTCCAGGTTCCTTCTTTCGAACTTCGATGATCGCATTCGAAATACCTGTCTTCGTTTCTGCTTTAATGTCCTGAATCTACCCCGAGATTCTTTGATTAATTCTATACACTTCTTCTCTCTTCATTTTTAGATATCTTGTTTCATTGAGCTCCTGCCTATTCAACCGTCTTCGCTTATTTCTTCTTATTCTTCTATCCTTCATAAACGGCGCTATGGCTTTAATAAAACTTCAATTCTATCCCCCTTATATTTCAGTTCGTTTCCTTCAATTTTCACCATTTATTTATATGCATGATAAAAACTTCCTTATTTCTCTTTCAATTTTTCTAGTTTCCTTCATTCTATTGGATATGTCTTTCTTTACTGTTCTCCTCTAAACCTGTTCCTCGACACGTCACCAAAATTGAATTTTCCGATGCTTTAAGTTCTCTCTCTCCTACACGCACCACTATATATATATATATATATATCTATGTTGACGGTTTTAAGGGGTTAAATGGTGTTAGTTTTGCTTTTTTTTTTCCTACTTTGAGTTATTCTATATCTTTTAAGTGCTCATAATTCTCGGATTTTAAAAGTGTTTTGTAAGCTACGACACCTTCTTTCTCCTTCTTCTGATTATGGAATACTTCTCACACCCTATGATCTGTTCCTCCTTCATCGATCGGGATCGATCTTTTGTGGATCGTTGGCGTCATTTAAAGACACTGAGCGTAATAAATTAAAATTAGTGGGCATTCTAATTAGCCCATTCTTCCACCTTCAGTGGCAGCACATTTTCTAGTCGTAATATTTCCCTTCTTTTCTTAAACGACTCATTCCAGACTTTTTTATTTTTTTATTATTATTATGTATTATTTATATATACTCGTTACAATCTTAACGTTGGGGTTAAATAAGTAACTCTGTTGATAACATGATTATCACCTAACGCAAGACGCATCTTGTTAGGTAATACAAACGAGTAGTGTGGAGCAATTAAAACCCAGTGGTTAAGCTTCCTTACATATACTTATTTTTTACAAGAGTAGATCTTGAGGTTTGTTATGCGCTTAAGGCGTCATTCCAAACTAAGAATTATGTTCTTCATTATTTCGGCTCCTTGTACTAATCTATTCAATCATCCGTCCATGGTTTTCTAGATACATGCCCTCTCTTAAACGTTCCACAATCTCGGCTATTATTATTTGTCGCCTTCGTTGATAACGAACCTATTAAAAAAAAAAAAGTATTTATTCCAGTCCGCTTTTTAAAATATCCATTTAGACAAATAAGAAGTTTCTGTACCGTTTTTATAAAATTAATTTTATATATTTTTTAATTTTGAATAATTTTAAGTCAATCAGTTCGCAACCATTCGTATAATTATATATATATTATTAAACGCGAACATGAAAATAGCGTTTGTAATAAACGTATTTTACGCTTCAACGATTTTAGCAGAATGTTCAAAGTTTATGCCGGAATTCTATTTTGATATCTCAAAAGTACACTTTGTCTTATTTTTAAATGATATCACGAAGTCTATAAATAATGGGCTCAGCCTTTTACGCGATTAATCCGGGGAATTGAATATTGTCACTATTATTAGTATTGAAAATTTAAATTAAAAAAATATTAGTGCGACATTAATATTGAAATTACTAGCACACTTAACTCTGCCATTATTTCCACTATTATTATTATTTTTGTAACTAGTTATTGTTTTATTATTTACTTTTTAGACCTTCTCCTGCGCAGAGGATAAACTTTATCTTTTTAACTGCTTTTAAATTCTATCCCCTCCTACAATTTACCCCACCCGTGCTTCGCGACTAAAAATTGAAAAATAAGTGAAAGTAGGTTAAAATAAATTGTAGGGAGTTTATTTTTATTTATTTTTCTCCTTAAAAGTGCGACCAAACTAATTAAACTAGCCGCAGTGGTTGAGATTCAACGTACCGCGATTAGTTCGTAAAAAAAAAAACAAAATTTGATAGAACAGTTAAAGTTTTAATATAATATCCACTCCGGATTCGAGACTTATCATTATAGGATGTACGTTTTCGCGTCCACTGTAACCATGATCTTTGAGAGCTAAGTCGTTCGATAGTGCCATTGCGATTGTATTGTTTACGCCTATATATATATTGATTAAATAATTTTCACTATAATTTTTCCTCAATTTCCAATTTGCGAACGAAGCCATTCTTTTTTTTTTTCTTATTCGTCTAAATTATGATTTCGTCACGTTACATGTATTAAAAAATATTTGCGACCTGTTGTCGCAGCACACTCGGGGTGTTTAATTAAAATCAGCTGGTCTTGCCGTATTATTTGAAAAAGGTGAAACACGGTATTTTTCTTAGTCGGTAAGTTTGTTGCATTTTTACAAGCTTTTCCCATGAGACTAAAGCCCCTAAGTCCATTGGGCTTGTGACCGAGGGAATTACACAGTCCCGTTTGTAGTGCAATGTCAGATCGGTCTAAACAATTAAACATGGTTCATCGGGTCGCTGAACTTTGCATAGTTTGTGCGTTTTTTTATGCAAAAAAGTGTTCTCATCAATTTTGAAGGTGACCCATTCTGAAAATTAGGCAGATTTATCTGAAAAAAGAGCTTTACGAGATTTCAGAGTTGTCTCGAATCGAAAATTAACGGTTAAAATAGAAGTATTGTCTCGAATCGAAAATTAACGGTTAAAATAGAAGTATTGTCTCGAATCGAAAATTAACGGTTAAAATAGAAGTATTGTCTCGAATCGAAAATTGGCATACTAGAAAGAGGGATGCGATGTGAAAAAGTAACAAAAGCATACTAATGACTGATTGGTGTAAAGTTAAGAACAAAGACGGACACCGTTGGACGACTATTTAAAGTTAGCTAGGTGGGAAGAAAGTAGAAATTTCCAAGCATTATTATGATTATCGTTTTGTATCGACACATTTTGTGTACGCGAGAATCGATAATCGTTGGAAGGAGAAAAAATTCACGAAATGTGTTAAACGTTAAAGAAAACAGCTGCCCCCGACTTGATCGCATGTGCGTTTCCAAAATATTCCCACTGGCAAGCGCGGCCGGTGGTGCAGACCAGATCTCACCAAAGTTGCCGTAGACCAAGTCTGCCATTCATCTGTTCGCACTTAACACGTGGATTTGGTCTTGATCTGCCCGTGTAAAACATCACCGAAACACCACATTGTCTGTGTACTCGATAGCGGTTTAATATGGACATCTTTCACACGCCTGTTGTTATTGTTGTCGCTGTCGCTGTTGTTGTTTTCAAAATGCAGACATTTTCTAGCATGCTCTGTTTTGTTCGACTTCTACAAAACAGGCAACGCGCTACTCTTATAAACACAGATGTATACCAAAAAAAAAATTGGCCTTCTGACGGAACAAGCAGTCTATTCTGCTATCCGCTCTTTGCGCCAGACCACTTAAAGTAACGGGGGGGGGGGTTAAGTTAATTAAAATTTTATTAATAAAAAAACAAGCTATTTTTGTTAAGGTTTTTCATTCTTGACACAAATAAAATTTTCGCTCCAAAGGATAAACGGAAAAAAGAAAAAAGAACCATTTAAATTTTGACTCCAGTTTGAAATAAAAATATTTACGCTCATCGCTTTTACTTGGTTCGAACCCGATGTTTCGAATTTCATTTTTATTAAATTAAAAAAGCGTAAAAATTCGAAAAAATTGACTGGTTTTAAAATTTTTTACAAATGTGTACACAATCTTTATATTATTAATAATTTGTATTTTAAAATCGACGTTAAATAATAGCTTTCGGAACGATTTTTATACACATTTTGTTTCTGTTCCCTTTGCAAAATCAATCGTTACAAAAGTTTTCAAAAAAGCTGAATTGCATAGTATGGATTACTATTGGACACCACCAGGTGTGATTAGTGGAATTAACTCAACCCGTTCGGGGTTCACGTCTTAATTTAATTAAATCATTTCGAGGGCATTTAATAAAAAATTTTAAACTTTTTAAATTGTCAAACGTATTTACACTTAAACTCGTTCGCATTGGGGGGCTTCGACGATATTACACCAGTGTAGCAATCGGATCAATGAAAACAGGTTGCGTATTTAGAGTTTGGAATCTTCTATAACCAGTTACGCTAATAAAATTACAAGTAATCTGTTCGGGACCGGAGTTACTCGAATTCCGCGTGATTACAAAAATGGTAGTAATATTTAGTAGTAGACGATTTTTACTTTAAAGTAATCATAATTAATAATTATAATACGTAATTACGATGAGAGTTGATGTTTGCCAAAAAGGAATTATACGAATATATTACTCTCTTCATCAAGATTAATTTAATAATTAACTTTTCAATAGTGTTATTCATGTTATCACTTAATCGTCCTAATTACTCCCGATGAAGAAGTCGTAACTCCTTTCTGACAAATCCCCGCGATCACTATTTATCGTAGTTACGCATTATAATGTTTTAATTACGATTATACTTTAAAGTATAAATCGATTAACTCCAGAGTGTTGAGCTGTGTAATCTAGTAATTGTAATTAATTACAAAATATCCAAGATAGGGAAAATATCTGAAAAATATGAATTTCGTTCTTGATTTTCTGTCGAATTTTCTACTAAACTTTATGCCGAATTTTGCAATACTTGTAATCAATTTTTTCCAACCGCAATTTCGGTTTTTCATTTTCCACGGTTCACTTTTATTCAAAAATTAGCATTTCGAAAAATCTGTTTAAAAATAAGTATGTTAACTATTAACGAACAACATAAAAGAAAACATACTACCGCTATTACTTGTATCTCTTTTATTTCTAATTATTTTTTACATCTATCTCTCTTAAATGTCCAGATCTTAATCGTAGTCCGAATATGTACAGTTAAAATCATTGATTATCGATTATAATCGTAATTATGTAATTTTGAACGGTGCCATATACATATATTGGAATTTTAATCGCAGATGTGAAATTCCGTCAGCTGCGTTCCTGCTAATTATGTAAAATTCGCTTTCTAGTTTTCTCTATCATTTTTGCTCTTAAGGAACAACATTGTTCAAAAAAAAAAATTTAAGAAAAAAACTCGCATCGTTTTAATTTAACTTGTTTTAATATTCCTGTTTCAATCATTCACCGTTTTTTTTTTTTTTTTTGAATGCCATTGTTTCTAACGACGTTTATGATAATAACACACGAATTTCTTTCTTGAATTATTCGAGCAGTCTCGTTATTTCGCCTAAGCTAATTTGTCTGTTCAAGTACTTCCGTCCTAGGCAATAGTGAACGACGGCTCGAAAGTCAAAATAGGTAAGAAACTTTGAATAAATTTTTATACAAAGTACAAACTGACGACGAGAGCTCCTTTTAAGTTCTTAACATTACAATTAGAATTTTTACTTTGATTTTTTGCGAAGGAACATTTAATTTTTTAAATTTTTAATCGCGAATATAATACTAAAATTGAACTTTCTTCCGGCTTTTCCCGCTCAAAATTGTTTTCTACCAGCTTTTCTCGTCCATGTCCTATTTAATACTTAATTTTTCACTCTTCACAACAGTACCAGCGCAAGAAAAAGAAACGTGAAAAAGATTTCTTCGAAACTAAAAACATTTTTTTGAATATTATGTACATATTTTAACATGTTTGAAATCGTGAGATTTGCAAGATTAAGATGTGAAAGAAAATTAAGGGGTTTACTCGAATTTTTCTATAATGCGAGAGAAAAGTAATAAAACACATTTCCTAAAAAAAAAAAGTAATCAAAAGGTTTTTTTTTTTTGATTTTTCAACTCATTCTCATTGCAATTTTTGTTTATTTCCATACCTAATATTCGGTATTTTCGAAAATAGTTATTAAAATAGAGGATTGTTTTATGCTTTTTTTTATTTTTTTCGTTTTATCCACGCAAATCTAAAAGGGCTGTTTACTACATCCTGTTTCTAGAATTAAAATACTACTTAAGGGGGTATTCAGAATTTTGAAGAAAGCAATTTTCTTTTTTTTTTTGTATATTCTTGAAGTTTAGACCATCAACCCTCGAGAGAAAATTTTAAAATTCACGTAATTTACGGAGTTGCAGCTATTTTAGTGGTACAGCAACTTGCAACTTAGTGCCCGTTACGCCGGAACTGACCATTTTTGCTTATATAAATGTATAAATATAGGGGGTAACCACAAACACTTAAAAACTCCGATTAAAAGATCGTAGAAATGTGTTTTTTTTTTTTGAAGCAAACCTTTCCGTGTTCATCAGTTCAGCTCAATTTAGCTTCAATCTTCAAGGAACGTAGACGCTCACAGTTTGAAAATAAAAATCATTTTCAGTGTGTTAATTTTAATTTTTGGTTGTTTAAGATGTGAGACGGATTGCTTGTAGCGTTGGTGTTCGAGTTCGAAAATGTTCCGTGATATATATTTTATTAATTCACGATCTCTCAGACATTGTTCTACTTTTTCGTCGCTATAATATGGTTCCGTCAAGGATGCTTACTCGGCCAAAACCGAAAATCACCGCGCACGTTCATAAGAACAGTCGCATCCGGTAAAGACTGCGTCGGTGTCTGAGTAGTAGTAGTCGAAAATTAATACGGTAACTTGTGCCTGAGTGCATTCGTACTATGTGTGGCGTAACATCGAGTCGAGGGAAGATTGTAAAAATCCCGCTAAAATCAGATGTACATGCAGGAACACGGGAAATTGAAGTTGCAAATTATATAATTGTTTGCGATTTCAACGAAGGCTTTTTACCAATTTTACAAATTATCAATGCCACTGGAAATTGGTCCCGAAGCGCATATGTTCGCTCCTAAACGCTCAACGGTAGTCGAATTGAGCGCTCCCAGTAACGGGCTTCTGATGCTTCTAAGGAATTGCTCAAAAATCAGAACGAGCTTCTGGAAAAAAAAAATCAGTTTTGAGGAGTCGAAGAAGACGCACTCTATCGAATCGCTGATTAACAAAACGTTAGTATGACGTACCATCCTCTATGACCTGGACTGCTGCGGTTGAAACTGGCTCAAAACTTTAAACGCTTTTTTTCCTTCAAAACTATTTTTTTCACCATGATTGATGATACCTCAAGTTCTACTGAATCATTTTACTCCAACTTTTGTGCCAACCTGCTTAGCTTTCCTTAATGGTCATCCCCTGAAAAATTTTCCTGCCTCAGACATCCTTTTTCTTTCCTAGAGTAACCATTCTAGACTATGGGTAGAGATCTCTACCCTTCTCTCTTCTCCAAGCGTTCTTCCCATTACCTTCTTCTACAGCCCCTTCTAAATTCTCAGTCTTCGTTTCAAGCTTTTCCCTTTTTGTCGTCGTTCTGCTATTATTTCCTTAATTAGACTAAGACTTGGTCACTCCCTCCTCCCGGCTACCCGTTTCCAATTTTCTTGTTTCTCCTTCTTCCTTTTGTCCTCTACACGTTTCGGATTCTCCTGTTATAGTTGAATGTTGTACTCTTTCTACAGAATGCTTAACTTCCGGCGCTGGACCTTCCTGCTCCTTTCAGTACTTCTTTTGTCCTTTCCTCCCCAACTCATGCTGTTATTCCTCTATTACTTTCCTTTTTGTGCTTTCCATTTCCGATCGCATAGCAATTTAACTATTTAGGTAGTTGCTCTTGCTTCTTTCCTTTTTATTTGATTCTTGGTTAAGGTCCTTGGTAACAAGCCAAAGGGGGGCTTGTAAAAAAAAATACCATCCTTCAATATATAACCTTTTATTTCCCCCGCCATTTTTGTATGAAAATTATTTGTTTTACTATTTTAAAAAATTAAAAAAGTTATATGAAAATTATTTGTTTTACTATTTTAAAAAATTAAAAAAGTTGTATAAAAAAAAAGGGATTAAATAATGTATTTTTTTCAGACAATCGCCATTTTGTGAAGAAAAAACATTCCATTTTCTCTTCGGATGGGGTTGTAACAACATTCTTACTAATTAAGAACTTTTTTCTTCAATTTATTTTAGATGACCAGATGGGCAATCGTGGCGACCAGAACACTTTTTGTTTTTTTTACCCCCAACTGTACGAACTTACGAATTTTTTAATTTTAATTATTTGTATATTTTTAAAGTATCAATAAATATTTTGAAAAAAAAATTAATAGTAAAAATATATTTTATTTTTTACCGAGCTTGACGAAACGGCAAATATTTATGCCTCTAGACCAGAATGCACCCCCTAATACAAAAAATTTCTGCCATTATTAAAGTTTTTCCGGATTAATATTAAAAGTATATGTGCTCGGTAATAATATTTTTGACATATTTTCTCGGATCGATTTATTTAAAAAAACTTTATTAGCTTTAAATCTTCGCTGGCTGCGTTAACAGACTCCTCGCTTTGTGATGAGACAACGCGCGCTAAACGCCTTTTAACCATTAGACACGCAACCGATATTGTCGACGTGTTTATTCGCAGTGGCTCTATGTTGGGTATACTGCAATTACGATCAGAAGATAAGGTGTAATTTTGAAAACCCAAGCAGGGCGAAGCAATTACTGTTGTTGGCAATTCATAAAATCGATTCCCCAATTACGAGACTATTTAGTATAATACTCCAGTATAATTATCACGCATAATTATAAAGAAGTAATATCGGGGGTTTGCCAAAGAATCGATACGATTACACGATAATATAGAAAAACGACTGTACACGACCGACAAAAAAAAAAAAATAAATAAATACATAATTGAATAAGAAGAAAAAATTTGAGTTTACTTTTAATTCTGCTGAAAATGTATCGTAATAGATTTTTTAAGAATATTTAAAATACTCACCTTAAAGTATAAATCGTGAATTCGACTCTGCCTATTTGATAGTTTATTTTTATATTCAAGCGTTTGTCGCTTCAGAATTCATCGTAATTCTGTATGTCGCGTTAAGTCCAGCTCCACTCTCGACATTTGCATATGTGTTATTTTGAAAGATAAAAACTATTCCCATCCAGATATATTTATTCATCCAGTCGTCTATAGCCCATCGATGTAGGATTATTCGTTTAACAATTTCCGATTATTACTTCGTAATTATGCGTTATAATTACAATCGTAATTACCGTAAATACTAAAAACAGTCGTAATTATCAGTAATACCGAAATTAACGCTTATTAAACATATTTATAATTCCGAAAACTGAAACCTTTCACGTCAGAATTATATATATATATATATATATATATATATATATACTATATAAAAATATGTGCTATCTTAATAATCGTTAATTTCGGTATTACTAATAATGAAAATATTTGTTGTAATTACTTATCGGAAAGGAACAAAAAAAAAAATTAATCGACTACGCCTAATTCTGGCTGAGAACAGAGTGTAATCTCGTAACCGTAATTAAATTAAAAAATCCCCACCTCTCCCCGGACATTAAGCTGTAAGCTGATACCTTTTCTTAAGAATTCTTAACAACGATCGAAACATAAAAAATGATCGATCCCTAACAGAACAGTTTCTTTTCGTTTATTATTTTTAATACGATATCGGTTCCGTGTGGGTGCCTGTCACACGGAACCCCTGCATTCAATTTCTAATTATAAGATGTCGTTGAATTTGATGAAAAATATCGTAAACGTCTGATTTATTTTGCTTTTATCGAACTAAAACACGTACTGCTGTGGTAGGGAGCACTTTGATTACGTGCATAGTTATCAAACGTTAAGAAATGCAATGATCGAAGTAATTTTTCGGAATTCACTAAAGAATTTTTTTAAATTTCAATATCGCGACACTACAATTAATTTAAGATTATTTTTGTTAGATCTGATGTTTTCCGTTCTACTAGTAATTATTCGTTATTATTTTTTGTCTCAATCTCTGAGATGATTTCATCCGTTTACATCCAATAGTCTGAGAAATCACAAAATCTATTCCTGCGCATCTATATTCGAAAAATAAAAAAAAAATAATTTTAATCAACAAATTTTCTAAATTACAGATGGAAATGAAATTTTCGTAAAAATCTGACGGTGTCTTCTGTTCCTTTATTTATTAATTTATTAGTACCCTCCTGAACAATGAACTCTCTCCACATAATTTCCATGTCGCTCGATCCATTTTTTTTTTTTTTTTTTTTTTTTTTGGAAGTTTTCAGATCATCTTTTACACGGACTTGCTACATGAATTTCCGTTTATTCCACTGTTTTCTATTTCCATTGTATCTTTCGATGTAATTCCAAGGATATTTGCCTATTTTTCATCACGTTGTAAGCAGTTTTTTTGACTTTCTGTGAATATTTCCGCGGTTTTAATTTTAACGGAGCTCGGAAAAATTTTATTGCGAAATCATTTTCGAGTGATTTTTCCACCGTCGACGATAATTATTCGTATTAATGAAAACAAGTTTTTCCTATCAAGCAATGCAGCCTTACAAAAAATCTCATTTACACCTCGTTTTACCGTAACATTTTAAGCGAATAATAAGAAGAAATTAGCCGATGGTATTGTGATTTATCTAAAATATAAATTAACAGGTAAAAATTGGTTTTCTATTCTTTTTTTTTAACTCGCGTCAACGGCAGTCATCAACTCGACGCAGGAGGAATCATTCTATATTCTTAATCTATAGAATCGGGGGATTCGAACGTGCTAAACCAACTACGCTACCGTAGCTGGCTGTATTTTCGGCAATGTTGGTTTCATTTTTTCTCCTCGTTAAAAAATAACATTAAAGAAAAAAACCATTTCATAAAATGTCCGAAATAGCGAATATGTAAATTTCTTTTCCCCGCTAACGGGAGATTTTTGGAATTTTTCTTTTTCGCGTAACACGTACTCTCCGTATTAAAATTCGAAAACATTCCTTCATACGTGTAATATAGATTCATCTCGATGTTTTTGCGATGGTAATTTATCTCCCGTATAATTCTCGTAGGTAAATATTTTCGCCCTATATTAATTAATAATATTTGTTTACATTTTTTCCCCCGCTGATTTAAATATTTAAAGAATTTCTCGGGTTAATTGTTCTACACTATGAGTTATCCCTAAAATTTAAGCGTCGCAATGAAATGTTAAATTAATATCAACAAAAACAAGCTAACCTCACACATAAAGAATTTAAAAATAAGAGTTTAATTTATCGAGAATTGGCAAAGTTGAAACTTTAAAGAAAAACTATGATGTTTCTTACCTCTTTAAACGCGTACGAAAAAATAAAGAGCGGTTCTCATAAAACGCGATTAATGGCGGACTAGCCTCAGTCGATATCAAAATTAGAAAAATTCAAAAATATCATTGAAATATTTTTTTTCTTCTCTAAAAACAATTTATTACTAATACGCAAATGAAATTATGCGTATTTAAATTAGAAAAAAAAAAAAAAAAAAGAATCCATCTGCAATGCAGAAGCTCTGTTGTTTAAGAATAATTTCGACTATAATTTTTCAGATATTAAGATATTTTTAAATTACTCCGTCAGAGCGAACGAATTGGTCAGTGCGAGAACTAATCGAGACTATATCGGAGTATTTAGATATTCTCATGCCTGTCTTCTTTATCGCGGCGAACAAAGCAGAACTGGAAATGATGATTTGAGTCCGTTGTTGCAGATGGCATTTTCACCAAATGAAACAACAAGTTCAACAATTCATTATCCGGGGAAAAATGAATTATTCCGTAATCGAAATATTAGACGGAAATTATTGTAGTAACAATGAATGAATCGACACAACGCAGCCAGCTATGGATAACTAATGATGGTCAGGAAAAGGTCATCAAAGTAAGGAAGAGGTCGAGGGAAAAGATTAAACTTCTCACATCAGCTAAGATGGAGAGCCGTTAACCTCCTCAGCGATACATAGAAACTTTTTGCAAGTATCATTGAAATCCGGCTGGCCGGGAGTAAATTTTAAAAAATTCGCGGCAGCATTGGAAAATTTTGTTATAATTTTCAGAATAATGTTGAATTATTTCTTTCATTTAAGTACAAAATTCGTTACAAATATATGTGGTGATGGTCAATATTTTGAACATTTCGACTTAATCACAAATACACTCAGTCTACAAACACACTAGTATAATTGCATTTGTGTTTCATCTAAGGAACGGGCCACGTTTAATTTCCGAAATACCGCGAATATCTTGTAGACTTGAAAAGAGCAGAGTTTTATATTAAACATTTGGAATTTCAGCTTAAATAACTATATAATACGATTAAATTTGTTTATAGATATACTACATTATACTTCAGTACCGCAGATAGTCGATTTAACGGATGAGGGTCTATACAAATGAGGAGTAAAAGAATACTTTAATGCGATAGATTATGATCTTTGGAAGATTAAACTGACGTACTGAGTAGACAAACATGGTATAGTCCATTCTGGGGGGAAAAAAACAAAACAAAAAAAAGTGCGAAAGCTGAAAAGGTTATATTAACGATAAATATTTTATATTGGAAAATGTCGTTAAATTTCTGCATTCTATACGACTCCCATTTGCGCTGTTTTTAATATTTTCCTCTGTGACTTTTGTCGCCCGGTCGCCCCGTAATATTTTGTAATTTTCCGAATTAGCCCTTGTCACTCTATTTATACAGCTACACATTTAGAATTACCTTTTTTTTTTACCTTGTCCATCAAGAAATGTAAGAACATGCGCGAAAAAAAGGAAAAGAAAGAGCGTGAGAGAGAAAGAACATCGAGAATCGGATAGGATAAGAACTAGAGTCTAAAAATGATATCGGTACGAGCTGCGGCGTTGGTTGTCGGGGTAATTACTGCAAAAGATTACTACCAAAAAAAAAAGGTCTTCCTTCTTCTCCTCCCCTCACAGGAAAAGAACTAGAATCAAAAATGTTTCAAAGGTTTCTGGTATACTCGTGTTGTCCGTTTCTTTCTTTGTCCGTCATCGTCGCTTGGGCTAAACATCGGCCACCCGGAAATATTAAACTCGGATGACCTTTGCGACCATACGAGAGACTTTCAAAAGATACCATTCGATAGATAAACTCTATCCTCTGCAAGAGGTAGGCCACCAGTCTGTTACTTAATGTGCAGCTGTAGAACTAGATCACGTTAAAGACAACAAATAAAAGATTCTAATGCGCATGTCGCTATGGCATCTGGGGAAATAGCAAAATAGCCTGCCTCGAAATATTTCAATCTTTTCAATAATAATATGCGAAATAAATTTTTTTCAAAAACGGTATGAAAATTAGCAGACCGACTTTTGTTTTATTCCAAGAGTCCGGCGACAAATTTGAATGATATCTATTAGTTTGTCGAAAAAAAATTCTATTGTAATGTCCTTCAGTTAACCGCGAGCTAACATCAAAAACGTAATAGTGCGATAGGACTAGAAGAAAAAAATGGTAATTGCGAATAATCGTATAAGATAAATCAAAAAGGTGAAAAGGTAATTTTGGCGACGAGGTGAAACAGCTGAATGAACGCAATGCGAATTCATTCTTGACTTCAATTACAGATTTCAAATGCGCTTTTTTTTCTTAATAAATGCCGTGAATTCGCTATCCGCCCTAATTTATAATAGCATTATTATGTGCACCCCCTAAAAGAAAAAAAAAAGTACAGTTTATAATAATAATGAAAAATGACGACACTTATTGATTGAATGTAAACGAGAAATAACTTACAAATTACCACACCAGATATGTAGGTAGTTTAGCGAACACGACAGATACAAAATATACCAAAAAATTTAACTTGTCTCCCTACAGATAACCCCATTCTCTGATCTTGTTTTATCTCGCGTCAAATCCTTTCTTTTCTTTTTTTTTGGTATTTTCAATAAGAAAGTGTACAGCATCTTCAAAAAGAAATAGAGTAAAACAACAGAAAGGAGGGTTTTTTTTTTTTTTTCTTTTTAGATTTCCATTTTAAACTAATTAAATTAATACCTCACCGGTTGAATGAAGTAAGTGGTTACATTAAAGAGAACTCGGAAAATGTTTTTTAAGTGAAAGTGTAGTGTCATCGCGGCTGAAAGTAAATAAAACAAAACGTTTAAAAATATAATTTAGGAAATCTGTTTTTAAATGAAAACGACTCTCGACGGGGCTAAATTTTCAAAAACAAAATTTAATTAAAATGAAAACAAAAAAAAAAAAATCAAAAATTAAAATAATAGGCATAGACGTTTTGACTCGGAAAAACATCTTTTGGCTTACTGAGTGAAAGGCGTTTTTCGTTTGTTCGCGGTATTTATTTATATAAAAAGCTAACATACAAACTTCGAATAAGAATAGCGGAGGAAAGTTTGTTTATTGAAAAATTTCAGAATTGTCAAAAGTACACGCGATGTGGCGGAAAAATTTTAATGAACCGCATGAGCGAGTTGGTTTATGGGGGGGGGAAGTATTAAAGCGGGCCACACGTCGTACATCTGTACTTACGCAGGCGAACACAATAGACGGTATTGTTAATGAGAAGAGGGACCGTGGCTAAGCGTGTGTATTAGGAGAGGAGTCAATTGAACAAAACGCTATTACCGCCTAAATAAGAAGATACCGATTCGTTCGCTAGTACCGACCGATTAGCAGACGTTAGAAGATAAATACATCGTGACCGGCTTGAGGGTGGCTCTAAATGTCGAAATCTCTGTATCGCCTGCATGCGGCTGTCTAGGTCGCCCATGTCACCGCAACGCATCAACGTGTGCAGCTGTCCAAAGCTGATTATCAACGGATACGGATATCGCGATGATAACCAACAACGAGCCACTATTGTGACACAATAATGCGAACGGCGCTGCTGACTCAAAAAATCAGGCTGATCAACTGCGACAGATATCCTCTGCCAGTTTGAACGCTGTGACACCAGAAGAAATCAGTTATCATCGTTCTTGCCACTGATGTCGTGCAAATGCTCCTCGACTCGCGTAACTTTCCTGCTCAAAAGAACCTCTTTAATGATTTTAATCCGTCCCGTTAGAAGGCAGGATAACCGAGTACAAGCGCTATAATTGCTATAGGCGGCATTAACGAACTTTCTCTTTCATACTACTTGCGCAATTGCGTCAGTTCCTTGTAATGCACTCCAATACTGCCTAATGAGTTCAAAAGCTTCCTCCTTTATGACATACTGTACGCGTTGGGACTCGTGCTTCTGTAGAATCGTAAAGTTCGCTGTTACTGACCCGACTTACCGCAGATGGGTACTACTGGAGACCGGCTAAAATTCTATAGGGACTACAATATTAACGGACAAAAGTAAGTCCGCGAGTATCGGTCATGGATTGTTATTAAAAAGTGGCACGAAGGTAACTGATAACTTTTGGCGACTTCTGATAACTTTTGATAACCTTTGAAAACTTTTGGCGACTTCTGATGACTTTTGATAACTTTTTAAAATTTTTGGCGACTTTTGGCAACTGTATATTATTCAACCCCGGAAAATACTGTCTCGTAGAGTCAACAAGGATCGATAAACTTTGAAAATGAACGAGCACTATCACTTCGCTGATACACTCCCATCACAAGTGTGTGATGGGCTCCCGTTTAATTTTCGTAATGTCAAATGTTGAATAGTATCCGAGATAGTGTCCGTACGATCAGGCGAGGAGTTTGACAACCGTGATTTATTTCACTTAAAATTAAAGCTTGATACGCGTTCTGAAAGTAACATCGGAAAGATGTTAAGGCGGGGCTAAAAAGGTATCGGATAATTGAAGGTGATTTCACGCAATCGGATTTTAAATTATAATCTATTAAACAGCAGGCTTAGGAATTTAGTTGAAGAACGCATCGGAATGACAATTTGGCTTGAATGCTATTCTCATCCCCTACAGTATTTTCAGTAACATTTTTTCACTCCAACGTTATTGTAGCGTTTTCCAAAAGACAACAGAAAAATTTTTTCGTTTAGTCCTTTATACTTGCCTAAATGATCGCGAATGGATTCCGAATTTGTCGATCTCGGTCGGAATTTTGATATTTGTGGCCAATGGGAAATTATCCGTACACTCGGCTTTCTTTTTTACCTGCTGAATAAAGGAAGAGCTCCCGAAACTTTAGACGAAATTGGTGGTTTTCCCGAGAAAAGCAAAATTACTGTTATCTGTAAAGCACGAATGTCGATGAAAATTCTAAGGAAGGGTTGAAACCTAATAACATTTTAACATTTTATATAGTATTTACGTGTGGTTGATGAACTTAAAGATGCATATTCCGTTTCGGGACGAGCAGTGTCGATCATTAACTTAGTTTTTTCTCTTTTAAACGTTTTCGATATTAACAGTTACGTTTTTTAAGAACTAAAATTAAACTGAATGGTAGAAAACAATTTTTGAGACAGTGAACTCACCTTTGTAATAAATGCTTCAGATTTCAGTGTTCATCAAATATTCGATGTCAAATTATGAAACTATTGAAAATTAATCCGGCTGAAAGAAATGCTTCGAAAAAAAATATTTCCGATCACTCTAGCAGATGTGATTATTATAACCAAAAATAAATAAGTAAATAAATAAATAAAAAAAAAATAATAATAAATAAATAAATAAATAAATAAATAAATAAATAAATAAATAAATAAATAAATAAAAAAATAAATAAATAAAAAACAATCGCAAAACCGAAAGCAGTTTGTACTTGTAATGTGAAGAAATCATTCGAAAGGCATAATTTCCACGTGGGCACCTGTTCCGGTAAACTATCTTCAAAAGAAAATACGGTGAAGTTTTTAAAAATATTTTTAGTCATTTACATAGTGATTTTTATTTGTAAATAACATGACTTTTATAAATCCGTTTACATTCGTAAGAATAACGTGTTTTTTTTTTACAGCCAACGTCGGTTTAATCAACAGAAGAAAAATATTAAGCCAGCTACTGTGTGATGTCTCCTAGTTGATTAGTTAATATTGGCACTTTCAACAATTTCGCTTGCACTGCGGTCAGTAGTTGATGCGCGCCCAAAAATAAAAAAAAATAAATAAAGACAAATATTAACTAATACGTATCTATAACGAAGTGCATGTTTTTTTGACCGCATGCTAACTCTTACGTTACAATTTGGACGCGATCCGCTTCCATCCTTTCAGGCAGAAGAATATTCCAAGGCCACAATGTACATTCGCGACGTAATGATATTTATTTTAATTACGTAAATCAAAATAATAAATTGGAATCGAATTAATAATTTCTTAATCATAAAAATGTTTACATATCTATAATTATACATAAATTTATTAAATGAATTACATAGAGAAACGTTACATGATTGCGAAAGAAAACAAAAAATCCAATCACTGAGTAGTTCCGAACAGAAAAAGAAAGAAAGATTTATTTGTATAAATAATAACATTACACTCGTGACATAGTTATTAATATGTGTACCGCGATATAAGTTTTACCACATAATTACATTAATGAATATAAATAAGAAATGATATGCGACGTTTAACTTACAATTAGTAGGAAAAAGAAACAAAAACCTACTGCAGGAACGAACAGAGTTTTGTTCTTGATCACGTATAAAAAGACTACATTCCGCGTAAACTTTGGAGTGTGTGGTTATATCCGGGGTGAGGATTTCTCAGGTCCCTAAAGCTCAAGAAATGTAAAAAAAGCAGATATATCTTATTAAATGAATTGTATTTCAAACGTTTCCCCTTGCTCTTCCTTCTCCTTCTGTTGTTCCTGTATTGGCTACCTTCATTTCTTCTGTTTCTAATCGCTTCCTGATATAACTTTCAAATATTCCAGCGTTTCATTATTTGTTAGTCCTTTGTGTTGGGTAAATGTCCTGTGTTGACGTGCCCAAGGGACAAAAAAAATTTAAACGTCGATATGTTATAAAATATCCACAAAAAAAAGAAAAAATCAAAAAAATCAAAAAAATCAAAACACCGAACAGTTTTTGTCTCTGGTCCATAGTGCGTGAAAATTGTTCGAAACTAGTCGGTGTTTTAATTCGAACATATCGAATGTGTATGCTTGTATACAATTAATTTAACAATTTCTTTTTTCTCAAATTTGTAACTATTTTTTAATGCAACTTTTTTGCTCGTACGTGCCCACTACTGCCCAAACCTCTTTTTTTTTTTAGATTTTCCGGATTTTAGGACCCCAAACCTGATACAACCGTGTACTTTTGTTTCCCCTCTTTTTTTACCCCGAATTCAGTCCCTTTTAAACAATCTTATTTTTACTTTTTTTCCCTCGCCTTCCATCCGATAATCCTCTTTTATAATTTTCCATCACAGCTTGTTTCATTTCCTTTTTTGTTTTTGATCCAATTCCTAATCCTAAAGCTGATGCCATCTTCGCACCAAATTACTTTCCTGGACTCATGGGTAATTTGTTAGCTGACACTGCTGCTAAGTCAGCTCTGCTGTGCCCCATGCCATAATAAAGTCCATAAAAATTGTTGTGCAATCCCGATGGAAGCAGGATTGGCTTTCCAAATAAGCTTGCTTTCTGAGGGAGATAAAACACGGTATTGGTTCCCGGTTCCCTACTTCCGACCTTTCTAGAGCCCACTTTGTCGCCATGACAAAGCTTCGCATCGGACATATTTCCTTAACACACGATCACCTTTTACTCAACTGCGATCGCAACGATTAATTTAAATTCCTACGCGTCTAGATATTTATCTCGCTTTTTTAATTAGTGCATAATCTATTATAAAGTATTTTTCTCTATTTACTTCGATATGACTCATTATTAGTAGTCATTTTTACGGGTCTACATTTTATTTATTTCATTTTAACAAAAAAGGGAAAAATACAATATTTTCAGTTAAAGTGTACAACTTTAATAATGTGTTTTTAATTTCTTCGACGTATCATCGTTGATTGTAGTAACACACTTTGCGAACTCATCTTTTCCGAAATAGAGGAGACATTTTAGTATATAGGCTTGCTCCAAGAACGGTCGCTCTGAATTGCTTTCAAAGGCCAACCAAAGGAATGTGTTTAATACGTATGCGTGTAAATAAATGAATAGCGCTACGTTAAAAATTAATTTTCTGCTCGATATCTCTGCTGGGTTTATTCCATAGTCAGTATCGCTTCTGCCGAAGCAGATATCCACTTTTAAACGATAAAGAAAACCTTAATACGTGTATATGTTTAATGTCGATTTATCCAAATGTTGTAGGGTAATTTATTATAGACCACCCTCAAAGTAAATTTCTAGTGCCTTTAATGGTATCTATCGTGCGCTCTGCATTTTGCCTTGTTCCGAAATGAGTTTCTATAGAGTTATACGGACAGATTAGAACAATTTCTGTGAATGCGGTTATGCGAGTAAAAACCGAATCGTCACGAGCGATCGAGCTAAACTGTAGATTTTCAGTTGCGCCCCCCCCCCCGTACTTACCACTCATGATGTTCAACCGTTGTGTTACGATAGATAATCGGAGAAAAACATTTCCTAAAATTTTCGTTCCATTTAAAATCCAAATGAGAACGGAATTATAAGATTCAAAAGTGAATATATTATATCTGGTAATGTGACGAGCTAGAAAATTGAAATTGAAAAAATTTTTGTATTGTTTTCACCTGCCACAGATGCGCACATACACGCACACACTTTTAATTTGTCTAGTTTCCAGTATGGCTGTAGTTGAAAGAGATGGTATACACGACCAGCCTCCAGGAAGCTTTTATAGTTTTATTAAATCCTAATCAGGCGATATTATCGATTTAGGGGTCTTTTTGGGAGAAAACGAACAACTAGGTAGTTTAAAATGGCCACGCTGGAAACACGTATTCACAGTAGTAGCCATCGCAGAAACAAAAATGTAGCGTGGAATTCTTAAATGGGACATATAAGGAAGTCGGCTCTTATATGTGATGATTTCTTTTAAAAAAATTTGGAAATGCCTATAAAAGAATCTTTCACTTTTCTTCGTGTTAATATTCTCAATGTCGGGACTTGGTAAGTTTTTAGTTTGTAAGAAATTTGTCAAGTTCGAATATTTTTCTGCCCGATCATCACATGTATGGTTGTTTTACGAAGACTAAAACCGAAGCTGGAAATATTTTTCTTATGTCGGGACATTCTGTAAAGTAAGTCCCATACCCTTCACAGAGCGTCGGGGATTGTGAAGTTAAGGTTCACAATGAACTAAGCCTAATGGATCTGATGAGAATATTAGGGCCAGTTCCTACATATATATATGTATTGTATATATATATGTATATATATATGTATATATATGTATATAATTATACTTAGCTCCACCCGTGTTAAAGGTATATAATCTTTTGTTAGAAAAAATATCTTCTTTGTCGATGATCACTACATTGTTGTTTAGTGCTCTAAAATGAACCGTTTGTATTTGAAATCAACAGCTAAAAAACTATTCATTGTGAAATAGTTCTAGAACATAGTTGGACAGTAAATAATTAATAAAAATATAATAAGCGCAGTTAATTCCACTTGAAAAAATTTTAAAAGAAGCTAACGCGGTTTTTCTATTTGAAGTCCAACTAAAAACCATATAGGAATTAAAGAAAAACTAAAAAAAAAAAACAAAACAAACTATATGTATACGTACTAATTATTAGTGTTGTAATTTAAAAAAATATACATATGTATAATAAAGCAAAAAATCGTTAGTTGTTCGAGTATTGTAATTCTGTAATTTTCCTTGTCTGGTGAATATTAACATGAAACGAAATGAAAAAACATTAACTCGTAGGAATTTATTAGAAAAATTATGAAACATATCGACTAGTTTCGAATGAACTACCGATTACGTGTTAATATGAAATTACTTGTTTATTACATTTCGTAATTTTTATACATCAATTTCTATGAAGTAAAGCTTTCCTTTTTTTTTTTTTTTTTTGTACGCTTTTATTTTGTTTTATATTAGTAAAATTTTATTTCAAGTAGATAAAATCCTTTTTCTAAAACTATTTTTTTTCTCACTTTTCATTGGTATCTCTAGTAGTTGTGCGATTTATTATATTATTAAAAAAATAAAATAAATAAATAAATAAAAACGGATTTGACGATTAATTTTTCCGTTCGAATAGTGTAATTTTTCTTTTTCATCTAAATACATACGTTAAAAGCTCTTAATGATTCCTCCAACTCCATAGATAAAACAATAAATTTCCTTAAGCAAGTCAAACGTTTCCATCTCATTTAACCTCATTTCCTTCCTAATTGAGCTGTGAAGCTCTCTGTGTAGCTATGTGGCTCATAAATTAAATAAAAAAAAAATATATATATATACATATATGTATATACATATATGGGAGAAGTATAATAAACGAGTGTGCTTACATATATATTCCTTTAACGATGCATAGAATATTTTAAGGGTAACAAAAATTTTTTTTCGTAAACGAATTTAAAATGATTATTTTGTAAAAATGTTAACTGATTTCAGCAATAAATATATATATATTCATATATGTACATGTACAGTAGTGATAATTTAAAAATTCACTAAACGCGGTTAGTTTTCGGTGATGGTAACTCTACGGAAGAGAGAAACGAAGTGGCAATATCTAAATCATTCGGAAATGAAGCGACGAACAAAATACCAGCTCTGTTCAATACGAGTACTTATTCATCAAACATAAGGAGGGGGGGGGGGCGATAGTGGCTAGAACGATTGGGGAATACCATATTGGATTTTTGAGTAATAACAGGTAACGGAGTCGCGTGGAAGGCAGCGAGGCATGCCTTGTGGAGAACATCGATGTGCGCACTTGGGACTGATTGTGAGTACCGATAAATCAAACACATTCGCGATATCAGTGCACAAGGTGAAATGCTGCCGGCATACATACATTCGTATTGCATGTCGAATATTGGCATAGAGCTGGTCAAGATGCTTGAAGTTGAGCGGTGGTATGGCATTGTGATTCACTAAGCACGTATGTAGCTATTAATGACAAACACTAAGTAGTCAAATAGCTGCCGATGCATTATTTTACATGTTCTAACGAAAACACTTTTTTTTTTCTTTTTTTTTTTTTCTTCCGGGTCAGTCATGAAGTGAAACTATTCAGATAATTTTTTTTCGGATTTCCGTCTGAATACGGATGAAAATAATTGATCGACAAGTGTGTGCGGGTTCGAAACTACCTGTATTTTCGTATCGATGATTGAGATTGGTAATAATTACTTCTAAGAAATTTTCGAAAGTAGCTCGTCTCATTCTGAAATTCAGTTTCGAAATTATTATTTCTTCAAAAATGTTCATATTTTCGATTGCACGATGTTTTTGTTTGTACTATACGGCATCGTTTGCAGCTGATAAATACGTTTTAAATGAGACTACATAAAACACTTAAGTTATAGCACTATTACAGGCAAAAGTAATTTTTCCAGTTACATACATATGAGAACGCTTCTCTGAAGGAATTACACAAAAAGCAAGTGATTCAAAAATTAATTGTTCTCGGTATGCTTGATATTATTTGTTATTCGGAACTTCATGAAGGAATCTGACACAGGTAGTTTTATTTATTATCGCGAATAAATTAATTTTTAATCAAGATGCATTTTGAATGCGCTACAAATTATCATTATCCCCGCTTTAAATTAATTACTCTGTGTCAATTATTATTGCGAAATAAAAACATAAATGGATAACAAACATGAAAAATAAGAGCCCCACCCTGTCCAAAAAAAAAAATAAACGATGTAAAATCGGTCCTAAACAAATTTATCCGAATTCTTGCGACAACGGATGTGAATTCCGATCTATTTCCCCCAAAATCGATCGGTGCCCACAATAGGGCATTTACTTAAAAAAAATCGGGCAATATAATCGTGTAATAAGGTTCTACTCATGGACTTAGGCGAATCGAGAATAGTTTCCCTCGAATTGATTCCTCTGAATTTATCGCCCCTACAAAAGATAGCTAAAAAAGTTCAGAACGTTGCAAGTTTTCGGAAAGAACAGACCGTCAACGGGACTTCCATTTCCGGGCAAGTGGCCATCGCGTGGGCATAGGCCGAAGAAGGTAGTTCGGAAGCAAGTCGATAATTTGAAAGGTCCCGCCAGACGTCCTAGCTGCTAGAAGCGATTATTATAATTCAACCGGCGCTGCCTAGGCACGCGGCCGGAAGTCAGACTGACATACATATACATATATATATATATATATATATCTATATATCTATATGTAGGTATCTTTTTCTTCGTTTTTTATCTTCCTGCTCGCAGATAACGTTGTCATTATCTCGGTTAATGTTGCCAGTTCCATTGTTGGTGCGATGAGCCATTGTCCGATTTATGAATTTACATTATCACAGCGGCGTTTTCTCCGATATACTCCTATCGGAACATTACGGCGAACGTCTGCCATTTCCTTTTCCTCTTCTGAGTCATTTCCTCTGGCCAGGGGATGCATGATAGGAAAACAAATTCGTGAGCGACGATAACGCGGCTAGTCACGTTTTACAGCGGAGTAAACAGTACCAGGACGCGATTTTAATGTTAAAATCATCTTCTCTCGACTAGATCGGTCGCGCTGAATGGAAGACTACACGGCACGCCCCCTGCGCGAAACAGCGGACGACACTCGCCACAGATAGCGAGTGTAAATTCGGAAAATTATAAATTCCGGAAATCGTTTTTGTTTATTTATTTCTTTTTCTTTTTTTTTTGATTTATTATACATCTGCGGAAAAGCGTTTTCTCGCTTCTGCACAAACAGACAGGGACGTGATTCTCACTGAAAAAAACTTTGAATACGCTTATCTGTGTATATGGAAAGGGAACGAGTGGACAAGTTATTGCAAAAGTAAAAGCGAACAATAACAGTTTTGACGAGGAGATCACGGATATAAAAATATATCCGAAGCCTAAAATATTTCATGTAAATCCATAACCCGTTTGTTAAAATTTATAAATGTAAAATAAATAAATTCCCCTTATTAGCAAACAATAAATAAGCATATATTTATATTTAAATAAATTAAAATAAATTCTTCAATTTAAAGAATCGTTTTCAGGTGTGTAGCCCAACAAACAGAGTACTCCCAATTCTAAAAACGCGCACAGAGAAATCATAGATATCAAGATTTGTCACGTTTCGGATCTGAATTGCTCCCAGATTTACCCAGCCTGAAACAATTGGGTACCAGAGAAATATGTGAAAGTAAAAGCAGCCAAAAGAAAGGAACTACCAGCTCTGCTCTCATTAGTTCCGTTGAGCTTAGTACACCATGAACTTTAACTTTACAATCCCCAACGACACCCTATTAAGGGTATGGGACTTACTTTATTCTTCTTCTTTACTGTGCCATATCCTCATCGGACTTCACGATGTTGACATGAAGATAATTCTTTTCCATTTTCTTTACTTTTATATATATATATATATATTAATTACAACGTAATTATTAGGCTACCCCCCGTTAGAAAAAATGTCCCAAGGTTATGTAACGAAAAAAGGTCCAAAAAAATGTCTCAAAAATGTCCCAATTTCATGTAACGTTTGTTATATTTTTATATTTTATAGGATTTTTGTGATTATTATTTAAAAAATGCCACAATTTCATGTAACGAAATATGTAACGAAAAAATGTCTTAATTTTATATAATGAAAGTTAAATGTTAGAATAGGACTTTTGTGATTATGTTATTTTTTTTTTGTGTTGATGCCAGTAAGAAAGACGTTGTAAATTTTGATCATTTTATACAAAGTATAGAAGAGAAAGAAACAGAAATGAAAGCAAGAGAGGTCAAGGGGCACAGTCCCTTACGAGGCCAAAATGGCCGAGTTATATATATATATATATATATAAATTATAACGTAATTCGTAAGCCGGTCCCTATAAGAAAAGATGTCCCAAAAAATGTCCCAAGTTTATGTAACGTTTGTTATATTTTATAGTATTTTTGTTATTGTTATTTAACAAATGTCACAATTTTATATAATGAAAGTTAAATGTTAGAATAGGATTTTTATGATTATGTTATTTTTTTTGTGTTGATGCTATTAAGAATTACGTTGTAAATTTTGATCATTTTATACAAAGTACAGAAGAGAAAGAGACAGAAATGAAACAAAGAGGGATGAAGGGGCATAGCCCTTTGCAAGCCCAAAATGGCTGAGTTTATGTATATGTATATATATATATATATATATATATATATATAGGTAAATACTTGGCGAATGGCGATCTAAAGGAGGAAATGTTTTACGAAAATAAACCAAAAGCGACGAAATGAAAAAAATAAAATAAAGGCGAAATTTTGTTTAGAAAAAGAACTTAACAGATAAACCTTCAAAACAAAATATGAAAATTATAAACAGAATAAAAATTGAAAAGGTGTTAAATTTTTACGTTAAAAAGAGGGTTAAATCACACCGTTGATTTATTTTTGTGAACACTTTTCTTCCTTTGATTACAGTTATAACGCTGTCTACTTCTCTGTAGTGCGTTTTTAGAATTGAGTGTACTCTGTGTTATTGTACTACGCCTGAAAACGTTTCTTTAAATTGAAGTATTTTAATTTGAATTTATTAAAATATAAATTTATACTTATTTTTGTTTGTAAATAAGAGTAATTTATTTATTTTATATTTACAGTTCGAATAATATTACAAATATTTATATACTTTGTGTATATATATATATATATATATATATATATATATATATATGTATGTATGTATATCAATCAATTTGATTGAATTACAAAGATATTCTAGGCTTTAAAATCGGAAATAATTTGAAACAAAAACTTTACCATAAGCGGGGGGAAAGAGCACCAGCGACAAAATATGTATGATAAAAAAAGCGTTACGCATAAAATAAAGTAAGCGTGCAAAATCGTAGGACACAGCCGGAAAAAAAATTAACGATATTGTAGTATAAGTGTGTAACAGTTATAACTGATGAAAAAAAAAAAAAAAAATAAAAAAAAATAAAAAACAATTAATAATTGTGTAGAATACGAAATTTTGGACTAGTTTCGATTTCAGCGATTCGTAATCGTGGCATTATCCGTGACTAAGGGAAAAAGTATGATGGGGCTTCAAACACCCAAAATTCATTTTACGGAATAGACGAAAAACAGGTTTGAAGATCCATTTCTGTAACTTACTTTGCGCAGAATGATGGACTTTTTACTGGTTTTATAAAAATAAATGAATGGTGTCTTAAAAAAAATCTTAAGTCATCCTCTTTCGGATACTGTCGTTGCGTTATCTAACAATAAAACGAGCATTGCCGTCTTATTAAACGGTTTGTTTCACGAAAAACTATTTGAAGGGTATCTCTGGACCACTTGCGTACATTGACTGCTTCTCCCGAATGCGTTAATGGCGCTTACGAGCACCTGAAAAGTTGCAAAACATTAAGATAACATAGAGTTTGAAAAATTGTTTAAATAATTTTTTGCTCAGAAGCATCCTTTTGCAAAAAACTGGTAAATATAATCATATAAATGAATTAAAAATGTTTTTTATTATTTACGAAAATTATTCTTCGAACCCTTAAACGATCAAACACACACACACATTAAATAATGATAAACGATATACAACAAAATTTTTCGCATCCATTTACTTTTATTTCTCGTTTTTATTCGTAATTTTAAAATGACCGTATCCGTTGTTGGATTACTTTTTTATCAGTACTAACTGTCTGTTTTAACTCATCATTAGGTATATATATAAATATATATATATGTATATTTATGCATAAAACTTTGTTTAAAATTTATTGGAGTATATTTTTTTATTAGCTGACTCCTCGATGTTTTTAATACTTTACCAGGAGAGAAAAATAAAACTGTATTTATCTTTATATTTTTCAAACTTTTCTTTTTTGTAAAAGTATAGAGAAATTTTCAAATGGAAATTAATACTTAATATGATTCAGCCGGCAGTTAATGGAAATATAGTATTATGAACTAGCAGAGGGTACTAAAACATAATGACGGATTTGCGTCGATGTCACGTATATAAATATGGCTTCTTCTCGGCTCGATATCATCGCCGTTACACAATATTACAAATGTCGTCAACTGTCAATGACACCGCTTTCGCTGTATCCATTTGAGAATATCCGCATTACAAGTGCCGCTTACAAGAGTTTTCGCGTACGCGTTGCAACTTCCTAATTTACCACCCTAACAAAAACCTTTTTCCCCTTTTTTTGTGTTTTCATTTTTCGCTATTGATTTATTTTCTTATACAGATGAAAAATCGATCTCTAACGTTCTTCCAATTTTTTTTTTTCCCCCGTCCTAGTCCTGCACACCAGCTTCATTTGTCGGACGAAGAGTACATAATTCACAGATTCATTACCGTATGGAAAAATGCACTAATGTACAAATGTATATCATCACGCGACATCATCTATGTGACCTTTTAGTTGGATTGTCTCGTTTGAATGTGCGATCGATTCCTACAAATGCAAATTGAATCATTTACGGTGCATCACAATTGCTGTACTTTTTGAACCGGAATAGTCGACGAATCGGATTTGTTTCTAAAAGAGTGGTCAAATACAAGTGTCTCTTTCGTTTGTTCTCTTTTCATGTCGCTACTAACGTGCGGGCATTTATTTTAATTCGTCTACATTACTTCCTTAATACATGCATGTGACGTAAAATACCGGAAACTTCGATGGCCGCTGTTTACAAAAAGAGAGAATGTTGCTCCACTACGTTATCCATCTTTAAATTAGTTCGCAAGACTTGACGCCAGAGCATCCCCGTATGAAGCGGCTATTCACTCGTAGAACTGGGGCTCACTCTTATTAAACTTATCGGTTAACATTATTAGAACAAAAAATAAACGTTTAATTAAATTGAGCATATTAAAAAGCCCAAATCCGAACAAAAGCAACAAAAGGAAATCAGCGCACATAAAAACATTTCTCGAAAAATATTCTCGTCAGACACGATCGAGCTGCTGTTCGAATCGATAAAACTTCCCGGACGAACTATCAACTTTTTTATTCGAACAGCCTGTGTATCCCCGAAACATAGCGAGATAACAACCGCGATTATAAACGTTCTATTGTAATGTATAAATAATATGATATGCGCGCGCATCGAACTACTCTTCACAATAGTATCGCAAACGAAATTTATTCACAAGATGAAAAGCTGAAAAGAGACGACATCGATAACTGTTGTGATTTCAGCGACCATTTTTAAACACCATCGCAGATAATAACCCGAGAACCGCTTCCAACTTAAGTGTACAAAAACTGAGAATTATTATACGTATGTGTTAATGTTCAAACAAGTAATTGAAAAAATGAAAAAAGACCGGAAAGAAAAATGGAACCAGAACAAATCAGAGGAAAAACGAAGTTTGAAGACATCGATGAAAAACCAGTAACGAACAAATCGGCATGGTCTAATGAGCCGGACATATTGGAAGAGAATCTGATGGAAGGTGGACGAAAGAGTTGGTGCGCTTTGGACACCGTCTGGTGGAAAACAAAACCAAAGAAATGGGAGATGAACATATTATAACGGAGGTCTACATCACAATTTACTGTTGTAACACGAGCGAACAAGAAGAAAAATAAAACTTTTCTTGATTTATTTGCAGACCTTTGTGTCTCCTTTTACCGGTATTTTTGTATATTTTGTTTTATCTTCTCTTTTTTTTCGTAACCAGGTTTTTACTCAGTTTTTTCCTCCAATCACTTAATGTAATCTCCAATTTTAACGTAACTTTATACATAAATCACTGCGTCATTTTCATACCGAGGGTAATAAGTTCCACAACGCAATCTGTTATTTCGTCACACTAATAAAACATTTATTTAAGAATTATAAAAGATTTAGCATAAGACGGTCTTTCAAAGTTTGAAGGATCGGGTTTTATAAATATGTGTATATATATATATATATATATATACATATATATCAGTGGCGTATACACGGGGGGGGGATAGGGAACATCCCCCCCAAAGAACCAAAGGCTCTATGAAAAAATTTGTTATAACAGAGAAATTTAATTTATGCTATAAAAGATTTGTATGAATTTTACCTGCGGATTTTAATAATTATTATTTAATACTGTTTTCTAGTAAAACTATTAATGTTACGTTTTTATTTTATTTTAAATGTAATTATCATCGATCTTTTGCCATTTTTATTTATTTCTAATTTCTATTTTGTAATTTTAATTAAAAATAGTTCAATGAGAAATATATATATTTTTTTTACTTCCCCATGGGGACAAAGAATTCAGATCGGATTACTAATAAAAATAAGAGGTAAAAGTCTAATAAAAATACTATCTTTCTTACTATTTATAAACTACCATATTTAAGGTATAATTTTATAATTTCGTTTTATTTTTCACCTCCTAAAAATAAAACAAAAGTTAAATTAAAAATTGTAATAATTGTGTATTTTTAAAACATTTTTAAATTTCTATAATTTGATTTTCTTTATGGAACAAAGAGGGTATTTCTCAAATCTACTGCCTGCTGTAGAAGATTTTACGTAATTATATAATTCCCCCCCCCCCCAAATGCCCTTCTAGATCCGCCCTTGATATATATATATATATGTGTGTGTGTTAATGACAACGTCATTCTTAGCCTGAGCCCCATTACTTTTTGAAAATTTGACATGTTTCTGTCACAAAAATTTACTCTAAATAAATAAAAATTCATTATTTTGTTGTTTTTTTTGTCGCGCAGTCGGAAAGAATGACGTTACCAATCTTCCTCATTCTAGACGAAATGTAGGAGTAATAGAGCTGCTGTCCCGAGGGTGTTCTTAGGCGGGGTCAAGGGACGGAGCCCCTTGAGAGTCACAAAAGGCCGCCCTTATATATATATATATATATATATATAAGGTAATGCGGTAGCCTAGTAAAGATGTTTGGATACCAAATCAGAGGTATCATGAATTTTCGGGAGTTTTCTGGCTAATCTGAAATAGTACCAGAAAAATTTGAGGAAGTAAGGGGGATCGAGAGTACATTGTGAGCCTTAACTTCACAATCCCCAACACTCTACCAAGAATATGTGATTTACTTTGCTTTACATATAACATATATGTACATCTATTTATATATATATATATATATAAGCAAATTTTTTGTGTTCTGTGAATCATAACTTATACAAAATGTAATTCTCACGTTCCAAATTTGAAAAAGTTTATCAATTTTCAAATTTGGATTTACTAATAGTAATATAAATTCAAGATGAAAATCGCAAAATTTTATATAATTTTTTTCGGTATGAATTGCGAAATTTATAGTGCATATATTTATAGCGCGTATAAATCCAAACCCTTCCTCCAAAATGTTCATAGATTATTGTTCGTTTTTTATTGTTTTTTTCGCTTCTGTTTCTTAAATAAAGTGTCTTAAGTAGTGTCAAAATAGATAAAACTGCGGCCCCCCAAAAAATAAAGAAAAACAAACAAACCGAAACGTTGACTTAATTTTTTAAAAAAAAAATGAGCTCACTCAGTTTTCGGATAATTTTAGATTTCATTGTGCTATGAAAATTCGAATGTAGGTAACCGTTTTAAATCGTAATCTATACACCGAACTGTTAAGAATGAAAGGCAATCACACACAAACGTATACTTTAAGAGACCTATGATACCCTTTTTTGCAGTCAGAATCGAATGTGTTCTTTCTCAAATAAGCTGCAGCATGTTTTTCTTTTTTCATTTTTTTTTTGTGAGCGCACAGTTTTACATTGCAGCCCATCTTCGAGATAAAGATAAAAGTCGACAAATAAAAAGTTTACCTTTGGCTCGGATAATAATAGGGAGCCAGTAAAAAGAAAGAAAAAAACCCGAAAAATCCGAGTAACAGGGAGACAGGCTTGTTTGTACACTGCGTAGACGGAAGATACAACAAATAATTGAAACGTCTGCCGGTTAGCAACACTAAAGGCGTCATTATTATCGATAGGCCATCGATGAACCATAATAGAGAGCGTGTTAACAGAACGGTTGACACCACGAAGACTATGATCGCCCGCGGTGTGACGATTTCAAGTAACGACAATGAAGACAAACCGGAGCGAAAAAGAAAACGATATGGGCCGCAGACGGAGCCAGTGCTGGCAAGAGTAAGCAGATGAGCATATGCACGTGGAAGATCTTTCGAACGTGTTGGGAAGAGATAAGAGAATTTTAGCCGAGTGCGTGCCGACCGATGGGGAAACAAACGCTGCCAGTATTTTTGATTTTTTAACCATCCAAGATGAAGCTGTTGAAGGTCAATTTCTGATGAAATCACAATTTTCGGGTTCCACACTTCCCGCGCAGCTGTTTTCAAATTCGACCGCAGTCCTCCCATCCATTATGCATTTCTTCTTTTTCTCGTTTTTCTTCACCTATGGAAAACAAATATACATCTCACCGTTGTTTACGGAGGAGCTGGAGGTAGCATAGAAAGAAGGGCCCTTTATCTTGCGTGAGAATAAGATGTTTAATTTTTTAACAAATATCAGAGAAGAGCATCATCATCTGTTTGAAAATGGAAGAACAAAAATCGGAATAAAATATATATACATAGATACATGTGTGCCTATTTCTATATATATATATATATATAGTTAATCACTGCCGTGTCATCTCTTTGCAGCTGTGCAAACGTCTTGTACGGTATTTCGGAGGAGATCACATTCTATTTTTAACTCGCGCGTTCAAAATTGCCTAGCACAATTTGAATGTGTAAAAGTTGAAAATTTTCAAAAAATTCACCTGTTTTCAAACCACTGATTAAAATTCGCAGAAATAATTTCGATCATAAGCTACAGTCGTTATGGATCCCCATTTTATAGTACTATCACTGTTTGCGGTTGTTTTATCAGTCGAAATATTTTTATTGAACTAATGTTTAAGATGTACATAGAGATCTCTGTAATACGGATTTATATGAATTTTTAAAGTTGACTTTGCTTCAACTGTATAATTTGAAAAAGACGTGGGAAAGTAGAATAAACAGAAATCGTCTAATTCTTATAATAATATTTGTATACCTATTTCTGCGCTTATTTTTGATCGGTAAATTAATTCGTGCATTTATAGACAGAAATACATATATATATATATATATATATATATATATATATATATATATATATATATATATATATATATATATATATTGGAATATCAGTCAATTAGTCAAAATCAATTAGTCAATAAATTTTCATTTGTAAGAAGTATAAGCTGAACAATTTCGATTATTACTGTTCTAATCCGCAAATGCGCACAGGTAGCACGAGTAGCGGTTCAACAATTTTAAACAGGCTAAACTATTGTAAATTAAGTCTTTTTCGTTACACTAATCACCTCCGAATAGAATCGAATTCTTAGCTGTTGTACTTAACGGTGTTACCAGTTAGGAAATGTTAAACTATCGGACTTCTATCGTAACTGGCTAGGATACGGGTTTCAATGGCTATCCGACAGTTATTAGGTTCCACTATTTTACCTTTTTTGGTAGACTTAAGACCTAAACTTGGAGCTAAAGGCACAAAATATGATGGAATTAAGAAAACGATTACGGACCTTGTGTCAGAAATTAACACAGCGTTAGCTGAAGACGTCAACCCAGTTAGTTCGAGCATAGACATGAATGAAATTACTAAAGTAATTCATGAAACAATTTACCCCGTTTTAAAAAGATTCGAAACAAAAAATAAACCGAGTTATTCGCAAATAACTAAAAATGATACCAAAAAAAATATTACTTCAATTCAGAAATCGAAACTGGACAAAACTATTAAAATCTCCATTTCCGATGATTCTAAGAAATTAGATAAACTGAATAATATCGCTCCGGGTAGTAAAACCTCTTCTGAATTAGTAGAAAAGGTATTTAAACAAGCTATCAAGCCTAAGGATCTTAAAGACATGCCTATTTTCACACGTAAAAAGGATAGTTTGATGATAAAAACCACTAACGAAGACAAGGAAACAATTATAAACCGCTTGAATAATTTTGCTGATAAAGATACATTTACCTTTTCAGAACCGGCAAAAAGAATGCCTTACATTAAAATAACACGGTTACCTTTTTCCTTTCGTTCTTATGATTCTGACCAAGTCAAAAACGAAATTCTTACTTCAATTCATCAGTATACTAACCTCTCAATCGATCGGAACGCTTACGTCAAAATTATCAAGAAGCAAAGGAAAGAAAATACTTACTTGGAAGCGATTGTTCAGGTATCACCGGATGTATACAATTATCTAATTAAAGAAGGATTTGTTTCTGTAGAATGGCGCTTATGTCGGGTCTACAAACATATTGATATTACCCAATGTTATTCATGTGGAGGCTTCGGGCATAGAGCTCGGCATTGCAAACTGGATAATGAAGAAAGAGGTAAAATTAAGGAAATCATTGATCGCGGACATTGTCCAAACTGTCACTTTTCAAATGTAGAAATAAAAACGAACTTCAGTCTGGACCATAAGTATTACCAGCTTTACAAATGCGAAACTGCGAAAAGAATTCATTCAATTTTAGATAACACTTGTTATGGAGAATAATAATTTCGATTTCCTCTCTGTAATGCAATTAAACCTACATCATTCACGTGCTGGTAATAATTTGCTACACTTCGATTTATTGAAGGATAACAAAAATATTGTGTGTATCTCAGAACCGTATCTTATTCAAAAGGTAATCCCAGATATTACCAAATACTCAAACTACAAAGTAGTTCGTGTCAATTTTAGTTAACTCAGCATTACCATTTAAAGAGGTAGAATTCTTCGAACGTTGCGAATATATCGTGGCAGTTCAATTGGAAGAAATTTTTATTATCTTCTGTTACTTTCCGCCTTCACAAGATCTAACTAACTTCTTAGATTTGTTATCGCAATTTATTACTTTCCACCAGAAGAAATCGATTATCTTATGCGGTGACTTTAATGTCCGAAATAAGATCTGGGACAGTCGGGCTTTTCACTCGAGAAGATCTAACATTTTTGAACAATTTATTCTTAGTAATAATCTTTTTGTCGCCAATGAACGAGATGAAATTACTTTTTCTAACGCCAATGGTTTCAGCGTTATTGACTTGACTTTGATCCACGGTCGACCTAACGTAATCAGTGACTGGAAGGTAGATAATAAAGCAATTTATTCAGACCACAGTCCGATTCAGTTTAAATTATCAGTAAAAATGAATATTATTAATAGCTTAACGCATCGCATTATAAATTATAAGAAATTTAATAAAATCGTTGTAGAACATTCGCACTTAAACTACGATTTTAAAACTGCTAATGATTCCCACCAACTGCAAATAATGTTAGAAAATTTCCGTAACACACTTCATGATATTATTAGTAGCAGCACTGAAACGATTCAATTAAATAGGAATTCGTGGTGGAATATTAATTTAGAGATTTTACGAATAATTCTAAGGAAATTGCGCAAACGGGTTCAACGCTCACACAAGCGGGGAGCTAATGATCACAATGCGCGCCTGGTTATGAATTTGGTACGAAAAATTTTTAATAAAGAAATGCGAAACGCGAAAACCAAAAATTGGAAAAAATTTTGTTCCGATTCGAAACTATGGGGCCTTCCTTACAAGACTATTTTCAAAAATAAACGCCAGTTACAGATTCCTTCGTATTTTTTAGACCAGAATAATCAAAAAATTTTCGATAAGGATTCAAAGATAAAGGCCCTTCTTGATCATTTTTATCAAGTAAACTCAAACACAAATGGGGACGAAACCTTCCCATACAAGTTGCAAGAATTCCAGAGATTTAACCTTAGCGGCTTTAGTTTTAACAGCGAACTATTTATTTCCAAAGCGGAAATTAAGGATATTCTTCGCCGGACTAAAAATAAAGCTCCTGGCTTAGACCAGCTGATGAATAAATGTTTGAAGATCTTGAATTTCCACTATCCTAATTTACTTCAGAGCTTATTCATCGCTCTGTTGAGGTTCGGAGTCTTCCCGGAAGCCTGGCGAGCAGGAAGGACAGTTTTTGTGCTAAAACCCGGACGTAGTCCTAGTCTTCCATCTTCGTACAGACCGATTGTCTTGTTAAGCGCTTTAGCCAAGGTGTTTGAATATGTTTTGTTGAATCGTATACTGCCGGTTTTACCTCACGATGACCGGCAATTTGGATTTACTAAGTCCCGTTCCACGGCAACGCTTTTTGGCGAATTATCTAAGCAAATTGAGCGTGCGTTAAGTAAAAAGACTGCGATCGGCCTGCTGACGTTGGATATTAAAGGCGCCTTTGATAACTGTTCGTGGCCAGTCTTATTCCACAAAATTAGAGCACTCAGGCTCGATTATAGAATAATCTCAATTTTAAGACAATACTTAGATTCCAGAACTATTCAATTTATTTACGAACATCAAACATATTTTCGAAATGTTACTCGCGGATGCCCGCAAGGATCGATTTTGGGCCCGATTTTTTGGAATTTGTATATTTCAGACTTATCGTTGATGGAGTTCCCGTCGGCAGTAACCAGATATTTCTATGCAGATGATCTAGCATTCGCGGTCACTTCTAACCATCGTCCCTCCATTTGTAAATACTTCAAGATTACAATCAACAATATTTTAACCTATATGGAAAAACATCTTCTACAGTTGGACGAAAACAAGACTAATTTATTAATCATGCACAGGAAACGAAAAAGGGACTACTACAATTCGCTACATCTCTCTATACCGAACTTTAAAATTAATATCGTCGAATCACTGAAATATCTTGGTATTACATTAGACTGTCGCTACAGTTTTAATCAACATTTCAAAAATGTGTCCAGTAAAGCTACAACGGTTCTAAATAAATTGCACTCCGTGTCTGGACGCACGTATGGGATGAGCACTAAACACCGTTTAATAATTTATAATATGCTAGTTGTTCCATTATTCACGTACTGCGTATTTATGTTTGAAGAGGCTTTAAAGAGTAAAAGCATTCAGGAAGTACTAGTTAAATCCCAAAGGAAATTTCTTTTGTTTATTCTCCGCGCGCATAGAACTACTTCCGGTGATGCGTTGCGAACAATAGCAGGACAATTGCCACTGCATTCCGTATTGCAGCATAAAATTTTGTATTTCAAAGGGTTAAATAATCTCAATTTGGAGTTGGATCTAAACAATAGATTTATTGAAATGCAAAATAGCTGGAACAATAGCTCAACTGGAAGATTAACATTTAGTTTCGTTCCCGAGGTGATAAACCAATCCAATCAAAATTAATAATATTAATACGTATGTGACGCAATTTCTTACTGGACATGGTAGATTTCAAAGTTATCTGCACCGTTTCCATCTAGCAGACACCAATTTGTGTTCCTGTGGAGATGCTCCTGAAACTGTCACCCATATCGTTAATGAGTGCGCCAAATGGAAATTCTTGTTTAAAGACGTAAATTGTTTTCCATTAAACAACGATAATTTATCAAAATTCCTGCACGCGGCGAATTTTATCATGGCTTCCAAATATTCGGATGTTGAAGATTTTTCATTTAATGTATAATTTTATTTTAATTTTTATATTGGTTAATTTTTGTCTCTTTCATTTTCTTTTTATTGTTTCCAATCCATGAGTGTTCATTCAACTGAGATACTCATGGCTATGTTTCAATTACTATGTGAAAAAAAAAAAAATTAAATGGCTAAGATTTTTTTATACTCTAATCCAACAGTTCCTATGCCCTTCTTATCGTAGCGCCCCCCCCCAAGTATTAGGGAACTGTTTACTTTTCGGCGCGAAATTGCTTCGGTGTCGGCGAGCGGCAGTTTTTATTCAGACCCTTTTTACAAAGCACCTGCGATACTTTTCAAGCCTCATCAACTTAATCCGGTGAATTATCAAAATTATTTCTCTATATCACCAAAACACGTCCGATGGTGCTATTAGTAATTTTGCGTAATATTCCTAAATTAAATATTTTACATAATTTTATCGGATTAATTATTTCTATCTATTTCCCGCTTTTAAATTAACTCGAGTTTGTCTGATCAGCACGAAGTAATTGAATTAAATAATGGAGTTTAAAAATCTTTTTATTCTCTCCTGCAATTGTCTACATGCAAAACTGTATATAGAATTGCTGAAAACCACCGCGTTTATAAATTGAAATTATTCAAAATTTTCTCGACACGAGCTCTTTAGAACTATTTTAAAAATATTTTATTACTTAATAATTGCGCATCATTTAATCAGTTTTTATGAGCATCCGGATGATTGTGGAAACGGAAGTTCGATGAATTTTTCGGATGTAGTCGAACAACTGGTTCCCGTAATGAATTATTACTTTAGGTGGTCGAATTGGTTCCTATTGTTACTAGAATGATTGATGAATCAGTAGGTTTATGTACTTTATTAAAACGTGACATTTGACCATAAGGAAATATATTTCTGATAGTAGTCCGTGAATTTCGCATAAGAAATTACGTTAAGTTTAATTTACCTCCCTGATTGCATTTGATTTTTTTTTTTTTTTTTTTTTGAACATGTACACATGAAATATAAATCATGTATAAGTGCACAGAAGTTGAGCTGTGTGAACATTCACTCATTGGAAAAGTATTGTAAAAGTGTTAAATGTTTTTTAACAATTACTTATTTTCTACAGTTCAGATTTTATAACAATAATACACAAATTGAAGACAGCTTGAAACACAGATGTGCGATATCGCTTGCAAATTTTCTATTCCATAATTTTGATATTAGAAACTTCTTCAATGATAATATTTTGTGTTCATGTAGTTTTACGAAAGCTTTGTATCCTCGTTTGGTACAAATCCATCTTTCTAACCCGTTTGACAAATTTTTTTTGGTAACCGAATTTATAATCGTGCATCATAAATAGTTTTCTCGCTAAACATAAATTCCATTATAAATCGGAGTAAATAAGAAAAGTAATATTTTGATAATTAACACAACGTAAACAGTACAACACCGTATGTTAAAATAACGAATACTAACTAAAATAAAATCGGAAAATAATCTTATGACTCATACGGTCATATGTGAAAAATAAGAAGATCAACAACAAATATCGATAACAAGAGCGATAAAAGACTTGGTCAGTTTTATCCTAGGTAAAAAAGAACCCTTAAAAAGGACAGGCTTGACACATCAATAGAACCGGAACCAATTCGACCAGCAAAATCTTACCCGGGAACCAATTCGACATCTCCTATATGCGGCAATTGAAAATTTCACAGAGCATTTATTAATTAATATTCTAAATATTGAGAGATAATATGAATAATTCCAAGAAAGCCGGCTTTTTAAAACGTTTCCGAAGATTTTTTTCGTTTAATTTCTATCGCTAATATTTAATTGTTTCAAAATGTGGGATTATTTCAAATATATACATATATTCATATATGAAGTTCATTTGCTAATCAAATAAAGAGAAATCATATCTAAAAAACAAATGCATGCACATATACAGAATTAAGATATAGTGCAATGATCTATGTTTGAAAAAAATTAGTCTCTAATAAAAATGAAGGTTACTACTTTTGTGTATCAATAGTCGGAAACTTAAAGATTTTTATTAAAATCTTAATTCAATCAAAAATCATGATTCTGTTTCGAATGTATTTTATTTGCCGAGGTGTATCCCGGATATATCAGTTAAATATTCTTTAAAACTTTCGACTATTGTATATATGTGGAAAAAAAAATTACTGCCTGTTTTTACATGGATTCAAAACTTTTTTCCATAATCCGAATGCTCCTATGATTCAGTGAATTAATATTTTTAAAACAGTAGTTCTAAAGGGAAGAAGAGTATATAATAAATTGTTCAGAGCGAGAAAATGTAGAATAATTTAAATTTATAAACGCAGTGGTTTTTAGCATATGTGCTCTCAATTTGTATACCGTTTTGCATATAGGAAATTCGGGCGGAAATAAGAAGATCATAAAAAATCGTAATTTTATATCAGTTTAATTTAATGAGTTCAATTAATTTAACGAGAGCGTTTTTTTTTTTTTTTGTAAAAGATTAAGGAGGTATGTAAGTCTAGAATTTCGAAAAAATCATTTTCTTTTTTTTGCATATTCTTAAAATATAGACCTTTAAGAACATACCCTCGAGGGAAAATTTTAAAATTCCGATAATTTACGGAGTTACAGCTATTTTAGTGGCGCAGCAACTAAGCCCGTCACCATTTTCGGTATGATGACATTATATAAATACATAAATATAGGGGTAACCACAAACACTTAAAAAACCCGATTAAAAGATCGTAGTAACACCCTAAAAATACATGTCTATTCCATGCCCGTGTAATTTTCCACTATCGTTACACATTTATAAATTGGTTCTGATGTTTATTATCAATTATTATGTTGTTTTTTTTAATAGAGTTTTATCGAATTTATCAGGTAATATTGACGTTTTCTCGAATGAAAAATACGTATAAAATTCGTGCCTTGCTGTTAACCAAAAATAATAAAATATCGCACGGATGTATCCGATTTATAGGGATATTCCTTATTTATAGAATGGAATTTCTTCATGATTGCTCTTGCAATTAGTAATTAAAGATATTTGAAATAAAAAAGAATAAAAAAAACAGAAAGCGAAACTGTGGTTAGCTGAACTATCTGCTAATTCCTTTCTTTTCATCGTATTTATTGGAATATTTATGAAATTGTCCTTAATAGTTAAAGATATTTAATATAAACGAGAATAAGAAAATATCGCGAGAACTGTGGTTGGTTTAATTTTCTAATAATTCCTTCTTTCATTGTATTCATTGCAATATTTATGAAAATAGATGTTGCGGTTAGTCACACTTCCCTCAAGTGGAACTCGATTCGAATCCCACTATTGAAAATATCGAAATTTTTACTGGCGTTGATACTCTTAATATGTGCTTTTTATAATCTATTTTCGGGAAACTTAATTTTGCATTATATCCAATCACCGGGGATCGTTCTTTTTTCGGCGCAATTGATTTAACGCCTGCGAACAGTAGTTTTCATATTCAACCACTTCATTAAATTACCTGCGATATTTCATAAACGTCATCAGGTGGTAAACACAATCATTTGTATTTTAAAGAGAAACACGGATTGTCAAAATTATCTCTGCATCTCTATAAAATATGCGGTCAGTACTATCAGTAATTTTGTGCAAAAAATATCCTTCACCATTATCGATTGTTTTTTTTTGCATACTTTCTTTTACATAATTTTAATCCGCTTTTCTTAAATATTTTTAACTTATTTTCGTAGTGTTTTTTTTTCTTTTTTTTTTTGTTTGGTTTGTTTTATAAAATTAATACGGATTTGCCTAACACTTTGCTCGAATATATTATTTATACCGGTATATTATTAAGTAACTTTGTTAAAACCATAAATGTAGTTTGTCTTCGTGTTTATTAGCGTGTCTTCTGTGTTGAAATTCATATTATCTAACGGTACGCAAACTGTAATTACATTTATTTCTCGCTATTACACACTAATTTCTCTTTCTAGATATTGAATTAGTAAATTGTATTTAAATATCATTTTTAGGAAGTATTAAAAGTGGCTCTTTCTAATATTCGAAGAATTTGCATTTAAGAATGTTTCATATTTTTTCCCACTACGCAGACTTTTAAACATTTATCCCGTAAATAATTGATTTAATTTCGTATTATTCGCGCATGCCATAATACCATAGTACAAGTGAGTTTGACATAATGCATTGAAAACCATTATTTTTGTTGACAAACAAGTAAATATCTGTTATTTATCATATAAATTCAAAGATAATAAAACTTTATGTTTTTTCCGTTATTTCTTCGAACTTTTACGGGGATTTTTTCCACCCTTCTAATCGATTATTTTACTTTTTTACAAAAATAAAAAATTACAGGTCCATTTAAGAGGTAAGTAATACACGTCAAACTATTCGAACATTTGGTTTTTAATTCTATACAAGTTTTTTTTCTTTTTTTTTTGATTGTCTTTTTTTCATTTTGTAAAATATTTTGTAAAAATTTCGCGACATGTCTGAACTCCCGTATATTCCCTCTCAGTTACGAGTTTGCTTAACTTGTATTTTCGAATTTACATCTTATTTGTTATTTTACTTTTACTTTATAATTTTTCGTTGCACTTACATTACGATTACTAAATCACACATAGTTTTATGATTTTTTTGGTATCAAATATGAGTTGTTTTTTTTATGCATGACAATTTCTTAAAATTAGTTAATCGAGAATACTGCGAATTATTATATATCTTCCTGCAGATTTTTTCATTACAATTCATTTGACAAATTACATTATGGAACGAATAATGCGTTAGGCAATATAAACAAAATTAACTTGTAACCGCTTGGTGCAAAAATAATAAAAACGTATTTTTTTACCATTATCCCCTGCTTATACTTCATTTTTACTTAACTCCAAACTAAACAAACCTTTATTTTGTTTTATTTCATATTTTTCTTCTGATTACTTTTTTGGTGGTCATAATATTTGTATAATATAACCTTCATTAACTAAAACGCATACGTGTATACTTGTACATGCTAAATTTTTCATTATTATTTATTGGTAATATTAAAAGAAAGTTGTAAAAATTTCAGGCGAAATAAAAAGACAATAAAGATTTATCGAAGCATCGTTGAAAAAATAAAAGGAATTACAAATTTCTGTAATGAAAATTGTTATCTTTCATTATAAAACTTTCGCGGTGGCCTAGTAGTTAAGGTGCTTGGCTACCAAACCAGAGGGGTTTCATGGATTTTCGGGACTTGTCTCGTTCCCGATCCGAATCGCTCCCAAGTACATAACCTAATCTGAAATACAATTGAGTACCAGAGAAATCTGGAAAAGTAAAGGCGGCCGAACACTAACGAACAAAACTTTCGAATAAGATGGGTTTCCAATTTTTATTCTTTCAAATTTGTCTATATTCTAATCTTTCTTGCCGAAAATCATCTATGAACCACGTAAATAAGTTCATCTACGTTTGATGTTTATTCTTTTCTATTCCTGCAGTAAATCTTCATTTCATTAGTTAGTAAGGCGTTTTCCACAATTAATCTGAATTTTCATACTTTTTGGTAAATTTATGTATTCCGCCGAACCATTGAGCGCTGCGATTTTTTTCGTTTTGCGTGTATTTTTAAATATTTACTTTATGATATTACCGTCAATTCTCATTTTATATGTCTAAAAAGTTAAACTCGTCTATACTTTCTTGAACATACGATAACTTTTTACTTTACCCCTTGTATAAAAAGATCCTCTAGTTTCCATTTCAATATTCTCCGTTTTAACCGGATCTTGCTTACAATTTCTCGATTTCTTCCATATTTTTCAATACTTTCGGGCGTATACATTCTGCAGTATGTGGACATTATTGTTTCACTACATGGTGCCCAATTCGAATTGATCAATTTTTCTTATTTTAAAAAATTTCATTAAATTCTCGTTCCATTCTTCTGAAATGCTTCTAATGGGGTTATATATCTTAAGTACGATTAGGGACAAAAAAAAACAACAACTCGTAAACTCATTAAAATCGAAATTGATACACTTCTGTATAGAGGTCAGTATGGTCAGACCAAAACATCATAGAACTAGTTGTATCGAGATAGTATAAACGTTCGTTTAATAAAATATTTAATTTCAAAACTAGACAATATAAATTTATAATACTGTTTTATACGGCATTTATTTTGAATATATAATTGTATCTAACCAAGGCCGTGTCCACGTAGGTTGGGGGGGTTAACCCCCCCCCCCCCCATGAGAACTGAAATAGTTATTATAAATACACGAAAATCGGAAAAAAATCACAAATTTAAAATAAATATTGATGATTTTTTAGGCAGTTCTTTCTACTTTTAAAAGAGAAAAAATATTCTCCATGTTTTTAGGTACTTTATTAATATGTTATGCAAAATTTTTTATTACGAGTAGTATGTAATTTTTATTAATGTTCATATACGGGGTAATTCATTTATGTGAATTATTACTATATAAATCAAAATGATGGAAATTATTAATGGTACAAATATTAGTGAAAAATGTATTGTTATTTATAAAATAAATATGCAAAGAAAATCCCCCCCCCCCCCCCCCCCCCCAAATTCTGGGCACGGGCCTATATCTAACTTAATCCAGATGATTTTCGAGAACGATCTTTTCGTAAAATTTGCATCGAAAAAACCGGTTGGTTTCCTTGTTAAATTATATTAAAGACACTACGGTAATGGAAAAAAATCGCGCAACATTTTTTTGCAATTCTTTTTTATTAATTAAATGCAATGTTCGTAATTAACTTATTTTTCTTTCTTGTACATCGATTATATGTAACGTTTAAGAATAACGTAACCAATTAAAGACGATTCGTCTATAAGAATGACAGCAGTTAGGGGTGTCCCCGCGGCGAGGTCTGAAGGAAATCGAGTTCTTATATGAGACGGCTCGGTTCTTGCCTAATATCCTTGCATTGTTAAGCTAATTTATATCTACAAATGATAAAAAAAGAAAATAATTCAATTAATATTTAATAATTAATAATTAATAGTTAATAGTTAATAATGCGGGGAAAAGCAAAAATCGTGATTCTGGATTACGTTGGTTTAATCGCGAATCGTATTTTATTATATAATTTAACATATAATTCATTGTCGTCGTAGCTTTTTAAAAAGTCGTATTAAATGTTTCTGAAAAAATCCACGTACTTCGTGATATACAGACTGGAAATAAATGAAAATTCACGGTGTAAAGCCAGTTTTACATGCCAGCAAGAAGATTGTAACACTAGAAGGAAATTAAAAATCAGTAGCCCCATTTAGTACCTCTGTTCTAAAATAAGGCTGAAATTCTTCAGGGAGCCTAATCCGCTATCGGTAATTAAACCCAATCACGGTACTACTACATACGTACTACTAATAATAACGATCGCTGGGCAGAGTCGAACATGTGCTATCAAATTGACGTGAATTTACGCGCTGCGTATCCAATTCGCCGGTTCGCGTCTGCATCGTTCGAAATTTCAGATCGAGAGAAGATACCGGAGGAGGCAGCGGCGAAAATGAACCGTATCAATAATTTATGTTAATATTTCAGCCGCTGAACTTTGCACCGAGGAAGAAGTTCAGCGTTGGGACTGTCGGCGGCTGCTGATGAACGACTTGAAAGGATGCGCTATGAGTCACGTCGACACGCTGCAACTTCATTTCGTTATTTTTAACACGTGCGTTGAAAGTTCAACCGGATTACCACAGCGCGCGTACGGCTAGGGTAATATTTTGTCCACAGTGTCTAACCTAAGTCGCCGGAAATCCCCAGGGCCAGATCGACAGACTCGCGCGGTTCGGGCCTAGTTGTAATTCTTCGGTCGCGACGTGGGGTGCATAGACAATCGTAGCCGAAACTCCCAGTTCATCTGGTCTTATCGGGAGCAAGAATCAGATTGTCTCAACGTAGGGAAGAACGAGGCAGGACTGTCCTTTTCTCAATTACTACCGCAATGCCGCATTATCCGAGCTAAATTAGATTTTTTATTTCTGAGAATGTTGGCGCTTTTTGGCGATCACCACGATTGGGAATTTTACTCAGGCAATAGCGATGACCTTTCTGATGGAAAAAGACATTTCGATGAAGGCAAAGCGCCGAGAATCTGATTAAACGCATTTTCTTCCACGAAAGCGGCCACCGTTACTGTCTGAATATAATTATCAATCTCGGTCGCGGAATATACAACAACGCTGGTGGACTGCGCTCAAGCCCCCCCCTCTTTCCTAAAAAAAATTAGGTACTCTGAATTAATTTCGTAGTCAATTAATCCAGACGATTATCAGGATTTTGCTCTGTTTCTTACACGGTCGCAACAAAGCGCGACGCTTTTTTGTAAAAGTCGCATTTTTTTCTTTTTGGTTTTTTCTCGATTAAAACAAAGTACGATGAAGCACTAATTTATAGTATGCAAATAAAATTATCGTAAGAAACAAAGCGATCACAGATTTGTCTTCCGGTGTGAGTAGAGAGAATTTATCAGCCATATACATGTTTGAACGCGTAAGTAATAAGTGCCGATAAATGACCATCTGATTTTTTTTTTTTTTTTTGATTTACAATAATCGGAGGAGGCTACTGAACTTAAATAATCGAGATTAACGAAGATCTGTAAATGTAACAATTCTAAATTAGCTCTTCTACGGTAGTGTAGTTGGTGTTTTAGAACGGTTTCGTTAGATATATTTTTATGAATTAATTATGTTTTTTAAACTTGTATTTTAATTTAATTAATAATTTAATATAAATAAAGTTATATGTTTTAATGAATTGAAAGGTACTCTGTGTCCGTGCAATATATAAAAATATATAACATTTGTAACGTAATTTAATGGTTTTAAAATATAAGATTTATAAATTATCATATTATTGAGAGTGTAGAGAATTCGAATTCCATTATTGAAAATCTACGAAAATTTCACTTTAAAGGTAACAAAACATTTTAAACGTTATTAATAGAGTTGTAATTAGTACTTCGTGATATACAGTATTGTTAGTATTATTATAATAATTTTTTTTAGTTGCCATTGCCAACAACCTCTACACTTCCTCGTAATGGGAAAATAAATAAAGTTCAAAAAGAGAATATAATTATTTTTGCGTAACATCGTATCGATATTATGAAATAAATAAAATATTAAAACAGAAAAAAAAAAAAAAAAGAAGAAGAAATACCGACTTCATGATTTACTCTAAAAATGTATCGAAAATGTAGTGAAAAGTTGAAAATAATTATTTTTCATAAAAGACATTTTATAGAAAGATGTACAGTAAAAGAAGTATTTTGTGATTATTTATCATACGCGTTAATTAGAGTGTCTCGGTACATCAAATTTAAATTGCACCGCAATATTAAAAAATCGCGTTAAATATTCCTGATGTGTTTCTAATATTCAGCTTATAGAAAACGAGTATGGTTGTATTGTTGTTATAGTCATTTAATATGGTTGCTTAATATTATTGTAATTTGATGTATCGGTACTCTAATAAGTATTAACGATGTTTTAATAGTTACCGTACTTTCTTTGCTTATATTTTACCGTAAAATATATTTATTTTTTAATTTTTAGATTACAATTTTAGAATGAATTTCAAAATCAGTACTTTTTTTAAAACGGAAACTATTTCATCATTCAATTTTTAGTGTAAATGTTCTTTGTGATTTTAAAATGATGCCATTTTCGGTGTACTGTATAAAAAAAGGGCTCTATTGGTTTAAGAATGTTCAAATTCCATCAGTGATGTATAAGCTGAAATTTCGAATTTATCATCTTATTTGAAACTACATTTCCGTAACATTGATAATACTTTAAGTTACTCTCGTTCATCGCTCACTTAATTTTAAAATATACGGAGATGTTCGCGTATTTTTGGCTATATTCTAATGATAATTTTTTGGCCAATCATTAAGTAAAGAATGTATATGTACATATGTATATCTAAGGAGGCTCTTTTTTTATCCAACGCTTATTTTAATTGTTACCCCGAGTAACTTACCGATACTGATCAGTACTCGTGCTGTATCGATTGGGGTAGTCAAAAAACGCTGCGCAGTTTGAAGACATTATTCGCGCCAGTTATCTGGTAAATAGCACTATGGGGAATTTCAGATTTGTCCGTTTTATTCGATCCTACATTTATCCGCAAACGTTCGTAATATTTTAATTTTGATCTTTTCCAAAAAAAATTAATTACTTTTTCCAACCTCCATTTTCATGGTGATAAAATATTCCAAGTGTCCGTGACGTTTGTTATATTACTAAAAAAATTTGAAGAGACCTTTTTTACCCTCTTTCTTTTCTTTTTTTTTAAACAACTACTACTTTTATTCATCGATACCGAACGGTGTACTCTAATCAAAATCGGTTCACATGAATACAATGCGAACAGACATAAAAAAAGGAAAGACAAAAAAAGCAAAATCATACGCACGAACATGTAACACTTTTCTTTTAAAGTCGGTAAAAACTTTAAAGTTTCGGGCCGCATAGGTGTCTAACAGTATAGAATGCATTTTCAAGCGAGCGAGCAAAATTGCTTCATTTTTTTTAAGTGTTTTATTTAGACTCGTACTTTAAAAGAAAAATCCCGGATTACAATATAAGTCTGAAGAAAAATTAAAGTTTTTCTCGAAAAAAAAAGGAAAAATGAAGACAAAGAGAAAATTACATTTACGCAAATTCAAAAATGAACCGAATGAAAATCGAATAGAGGTAGGTTATTTTAAAATGTTGAAAGAAAGCTCAGTGCCTTGTCTATTAGTCTTAACACGTTTTTCTTTAACTTTTTCAGATCGCACTGTGCACATTTCATTCCTACATTCTCATATTCGACGGGATAGCGTTGCAACCGGCCTTCCATATTATTGATATCACGACACTGCAAAGTTCAAACTAGCACCGAAAGCAGCCAACTTTACCGCGGAACTGCTCTGGCTATAGATTAGATGTCGGAATATATGTCATAAATGTTTTTCACTAATAATAGACAGTTCTCTGACAGCTAAAACGTTTTAATAGCTCTGCTCGGACGGAGCAGTGTTAATTACAATTGTCATCCGGTCACCTACGACGCTAACATGAGTACTTAAATATCTTAAGCCAAGGACACGTAGTTGCCGTTGCATTTAATGGAGTGTTATTTATCCGTATTATGTCACATCCTTTTAACTGATCTCGTGTCGAACTTACCAAGAGACAATATAGAAATGACACTGCTTAGTGCATATCCTTCATTGTGATAGGTCATACTACTGCGTGCAACCTGTCTTCCCCCTCCTGGTTTTATTCTATTCCTTCCATCATATTGTCTCTTTTGTGACGATCATTTGCCGTCTGCGTATGGATCATTTTCTTCGGACTTAGCTTTCTCGATGATGACTTTTCTTGCTCGATATGCTCCAATCACCGCCATTACACTAATTCAAGAGAGTAATATTTAATTGCTGTCGGTTCGACAATCGCATGCCCTCGTGGCTGAACTAATAGATATATTTCCACCTTGTCGTATATCCGTGTTGGCCTCTGCACGTAATCAGGCAATAGCGCTATTCAGTTTTAGATCGTTATTTAATTAAATGGCGGTGCACGTTTTTGTTTTCCTTTTTTCCTTTTTCTTTTATTAAACAGTTTTTATTCTTTGTTAAGAGACATCTTCTCTTTTTTGTTTTTATCCTCCCTTCTAGTTTGCGAAGAGATGTTTTATGTCATTAATTCAGTAATTATTAGTTAAATGTATACAGGAGTTAACCTCCTAATTTAGTTCTTTTTTTTTTTGCATATAAAAGTCGCTTAATACACATGTTACTGAACTCAATTGAAATTTGTAAACATGGGCTAAATAGTCGGTTCAAAATCAGATAGTTTATTTATCCATTAATTGTAATAGTAAAACCCATAATTCAGCCCATGTATATTTATTTATATTTTCGTCACTCGCGCTATTTAAGCGCATAAGCATTGACCGTAAATGTTGAAATTTATAATTGTATATTGTATATTGTAAACAAATTTGTAAATATAAAAACATATTATATAAATATAAATAAATAAAATATTGTAAATATTATAAACGTATATAATAATGTAGATGAGCTGGCCTAATGGATGTTTCTCCAGGCCAAAAAAAAAAAAAAAGAAAAAGAAAAAAATAGAAAAAAGAAAAGAAAAAAAGTCTATATTTCAGATTGCGCTTTTTTGAATTTTAATGGCGTAATTAATAATTATGCTTATTGCGCGCGTAATATAAGAGCTTTTACGTTCGAGTGGTTGGAAGTGTTGTTACCGATAGTACCATGTGGCTTCTGTTTCACGTATAATACACGTTAAATATTATCGATTGCGTGATTTCGAATACACATTACAAACATATTGTGTGCGCAATTAAATCATCGGGGTACATTCTGTTCATTTTAATGAAGTGCGATTATTCATAATTTCGTAATAAAAGGCTACGAGCTTTATATTAACGCATTTTTCCTTGTAAAATTACAAACGGTACACAGTCATACACATATAAAACTCGACGGTTCGGACTTCACGAACACGAGATCTCACACACACTTGTCAGTAAAGAAATATACGATTTTTCGTATTGCCCCTTGCGTAAAAGTTACATACATTTTTTCTTCTCTCACTGAAATATTTAGCCAGCTTTCAAATAAATTCTTATTTTCCTACCTCTATCGATTACAATCGGTTTTAAGCCGAATAAACTCTACACTTAACATTAATAATATACCTGTTTTTGCTAGAACAATAATTATTCGAAGTAACGTATATGCCAAACTTCCAACCACAGAAATTTATCTTAAGAAACCTTTTTCGGACAAAGCTTTAGTTTGGAAAACAGAAAACAAATAAACGTTGTTACGAACAAATTATCAAAACTTAAAACGTGAAAAAAGAAAATCAAAATTTGCCGCAGAGGAAAAATAAAATCATACTAAAAATTAGTACGCGAACAACGCACGATATTTTTATAAGGACAAACCTGGATAAATTTGATTAGTATTTTAAATTTTTTTCATAATTTTGTAATTTCCATTTTTTTTTCCAGTTAAAGATTCGAAAACGTTTCTGAAGACAAATTTATCAGTCTGGAAATTTGGTATATATATATATACATATATATAGATTATTTCGCATAAACTATACTAATTTTCCTGTAATCTTCTAATATTTTTGGCTGATTTAGCAGTGTCTATTACAGTGTTTTTTGGTTTTTTTTCGGTTTTATTGTTATTCAGCGTTTCTTTTTGGGATGATTTAATCGGGAATCTCTCAAATTTGCGCCAATTTCCCGTGTTTATTCTGTTTGTATTTCGATAAAAATTCACTTACAGTAAAATATCGCTGGTTGAACTTCTTTTTCTTTTTTTTTTTCATTTAACAGAACCGGGTGGTTTTCGTCGATTTTTAGGTGTAAGTTCTCTTCCGCATATTTCAGTTCCTCGGCGAATTATTATTTCTTTCAAAAATATTTATTTTCGCTACACTTTATTCCCGTCTGCAATAAGACAATATTCGAACTTTCCCATTATTTCGGTAATATTTTTTTTTCGTTCCTTAAATTATATAGTATAATTTAGTCGACTCTTTCACCAAGTGCCCCTTATTTTTTGCCTATTTATTTATTTATTTATTTATTTATTTATTTAAATATACGTGCCATGAACAGCAACTATCGGTTAGAGGCACGGAAAATGTAGATGAATATGTTAAGTAAACGAATTACGGAATTTATATTGCGTAGTACAGCTTTGCATGGTGTAGGAAACTGATTAGGTTTGAAAGGATAGTAGGGTCATCAGGTCGTCGCGATAGCCTAGTTGCTAGAGCGCTTGACTTCCGTTAAGGAGATCACGGGTTCGATCTCGAGCGACGACGAACTTATTACAAGAATTAAATAAATAAATAAAATCTAATAGTCACGTGGAAGGCAATAGCTAACCACCACGTTCAACATCATCAGTACACAACAGACCCACACGGGACTGCACTCGTATATCGATAAATCAAACGATTACTAATCAGTTCCGAATGTAGTCTTGCGTGTGTACACCTGCGTTGCTTATAACAATTGCCTAGTACACTACCTATGTCTGTACTGCTGAGATATACAAATAGGTAGTCGCCGATGCTCAGGAATTAAGTATTGCACTATAAAGATAAGAGGGTCATCAGAGAGAATATTATACAAGGAGGAGGGAAGATTATGTGTTAATTTGAGGGAATCGAATTGAGGACATTCTGTGAAGATATGGAGAACAGATATTGTTTAATCTAGATTCTTGACGTATTTTTTAATTTTTTCAGATTTTTACGTTTCTTTTTTTTTTCACTTAAGTTTTGTATTTCTAGAATTTTGCAATTATTTTTCGTTAGATGTTTTTTTGTTTTTTTTTTTCTCGAGTTGGTTTGAGGAGCAAGGGACATTGGCTAATACGTTAATAATAATAGTTTTACAGTAGAGAAAATTTTAATTTTATCGGATATTGAACAGATAAAGGAAGCGCGTGAGGGAATGTTAAAAAGATTAGAAAATTGAAGGTCAGATGAGACATTTGAATGATAGCCGGAAGATTTTTTTTTTTATTTTAAAAATAAGTTGTGGGTTTCACAGAAAAAAATATGCTCCAACACTCTTATCAATGTTTATTATAAATAGTACACAAATTACAACTAACTTAACTTATTTCATAACTAACAATAATAATAAACTTAGCATTATGCATATTAAAGTAATAGCGTATATGTGTATATACGTATACCAATAAAACAACAATGCCATCTGTACACCAATATATGAAGACGAATTAATATTTAGAATCGAAATAAAACGTGATCTGTGAGAGCCTAAAATCCAGGAAGGACACGACAAAGTCGAAAATCAACAATAAAGAGCGAGATATAGCTTCAGTCTTTGCACCATTCCTTCAAACATTTTTCTAATTTCTTTTTCCACTCACCAATTTTTTTTTCTCTCCAGTATATGATTAGGGATCGTACTTATTTAAATTAATGAGAAACTGAGTCATCAGTGTATCAACTCGTAGATTTACCCCGCGGGGATAGATGTAATATATATTACTATGGTTTCTTGTTAACCGGATCTGGATGGTAATTTTATATTATTGCCATTAAATTCTAGTAATCTATAATAGAAATCTTAGGGGACATTTCATCATTTTCCTTCCACACATAATTCATCTAAAGTCGATTTATTTCCAGTGGGGGAGTATAAGTTTCAAACACCTCTTCTGTATTTTACTTATTTTATTTTTACTGTATTATATAAATCGTTCGTAGGATAAAAAAGAACACATTCGATAACACCACCTGATTCGAATGGATTATTTATAATTGTTGTTTTTCTTTGGCCAAGTAGATTCTCGTGGCCAGTTTAGTTTATTTTAGATGGTGTACGAGCGGTGGTAGTCACAGGGTTTCTCTGTCGTATAAACTTCGTAAACCCTAAGGTGACTGATTCCGTCTTTTGGACACGTACAGTTATACTATATTAAAACTTAATAGGCTGACCTTAAAATAGCGCATGAAATGTCGTTATCCTGTTACAATGGTGGAGGGGGTGATTAATAATAAATCCGCGAATTAAATGGAAAGAATGAAATTGCACGGTAAAGGACTATGTGCACCTATCACCAAACAGGTTTGCAAACTTGCACCTGAGACTCCAAAACTGTTTTTTGAAGTAATACGGTTTTTAGACGTCACATCCTTATAGTGGGAAAGAATTTCTTCTCGAGTACTGATCACCTACTTCGGAGACTAACGACAAATGCAGATATAGAACTGCAGCAGGGAAAGTATATAACGACGTTCATTGGATGACATAGGAGAGATACCTCGAGTCTTCTTTGACTACCACGTTAGTTCCTCTTGTTCGACAGGAAAAATGTCGCTTTAATTTTTAATCGCTACTTTCCTCCGGTGAGAGGTGTAAAATTTGTGCGCATGCGCGTTCGAATGTTGGCCGAGGCCGGTCGCCGAGCTTCACATATGTTATCTCGCTTCAATTATAATTTTACGTATTTCGAAACGGTATTAGGATTTTAAAGAAATTTCTTGTCCCGCTTTTAGTTCCCGCCGATCAGAGTGAACGGCGGGGAGGGCAGTTTAACTTAATTTCTCGTCGGGGCCGGTTATTTGCAATTTGTGAATGCACCGCGTGCCGTACACGATGTAACTTGTAACGAGACAGATGGGCAAATTGTATTTCTAACGAGATGCGCAGGAAGATACGGGGTTAGAGAGGAGGGGGGGGAAAGGAAGAAAAAAGCGAGAGATTGCCATTGCTTGGTGCGCGCTTCTGATATAATCTAATAATCTGGAAACTAGACAGAGAAGGCTTCAGAAGGAGACAATGCCGGAGGGGGTGGAGAATTGAACGGGAAAGAAGAATGGGAATCATCGACCTATTCGCCCCCACAGTCGTTCGTTAAAGTGAGGTGAAGCAGGGCGCTACGGTCGACAGTCGCGGCCAACGACTCTGAAGCAATATAGTTAATGAATTGTTTGCAGGAAAAGCCGTGACTAAAAAGTACGAACCGGGCCGAAGGTAATTTAATTACCGACAAATTGTTAGCGAAATTACTGCACGGAACACGTGACTGGTGCATCGCAACAGAAACGGCAAGCCCTGTGTACCCTCCGCTGCTGCAAACGTAAATCGGATTACAAGGAGTTCGCTCGTGAATTTGTTCTTGCTGCTATGATTAAGCGGCGTACTTTTTTCGTCGAACCCCGCCACCGTCGCTACCATTGCGAACAGTTGTCTAAAAAGTGTTTGCAATTAAGCTTTTTAATTCGTTTCAGCCCCCTTGGTCTCCTTCTTTTATGTTGAGTTCACTGAATGTATTGAATGCCTTTTTTCAGTTCTTTCAGCATGTAAACTCTGAAAAAGCTGACTTCAGTAAACCCATAAGTCACACGTGAGATGCTATTTGCATTCGATTCGATGGTCTTAACGGTATTTGCTTTTCACGTATGTTTATTTACATTTACGAGCAAGTCCTGGACAGAATATCGGAAGGGGTTATTCATTTAATTTTTAACTTCTAGCTAGTTGCGCACATGAAGGGTCAACTCGGACTGCTACTTGATCAAGTAAAATTACCTTGTTATTTTTTTTTTCATATATATATATATGTGTGTATATAATGAAAGTCATATTAAAGGTGTTGTCTAAAATTAGATGGGAGAAAAAAATGTAAAGGTTGGACGTAAAATTTGAATAGCTACAACAAGGAAATGAAAATATGAGAATGGCACATCATAAGGGTTAGAGAGTGCAGGAGGTGATACATGAACAAGATGTGACCAGCTTCATCAGCTTTACATCTGTAATTGTAATGCGAAAATCCAAAACTGTAAATACATTACGAACCCGATGAAACAAAACAAAAGTTAGGTTATGAAACAAATTACAGTGAGCGTTAGATCCCCCTGGAAAGAGAATTGCGGGTAAGGAATATTATGAACGGTAGTGTAGCATTAACGGTAACAGAACTAGTCAATTACCTGTTATCCTACAGCGATAGGGAGTAGAAAATCTATTAAAGATGAACAATGTAAAAAGTTAGGAAAAATAAATTGTGGGCTGAAAGTGGAGTTGAAAGAAGAGATTTACAATATAGGGAAGAACAAAAGTGGAAAAACGGCACAGGGTGTGAAGCCGTGAGAGATAATAAATAATGGGTGAGGTATGACGCGTTAGTTGTTGAACAAGAATTTAGATGAGGGGGGATAAGAAAATTTTTTTAAAAAAAACTTAATTTAAGAGAGAGAGAGAGAGAGAGAGAGAGATATTAGATTCCCTCAGAATTCAAAACGTCGAAGCAGAGATAAAACAAGAATTATAAGAATATATCATTTCTAAAGCATTGCCAACTAGAGCAGTAATGTAAAAACAAATACGAATGTAACGGTTAATGTAGGAAATTACGTTTACCTAATTTCTGATTAAAAAGGTTTCTGAAAAAGATTCGGAAGTATACACGTAATTTATACGATTACAACGAATGATGATATAATCACGATTACAACGAATGATGATATAATCACGATTACAACGAATGATGATAAAATCAGAGGCTGAAAAATAAGCCGGCGTAGAAAAAAAGACGATAGGAGATTAGCGTAAAAGTATATTAACTAAAGAGAGAAGAACGAAAAGTGAAAACTATAGTCGTCGCAGATTTACCTGAAGAGGATAAAAATGAAAACGGAATAAATAAGGATTAGGAAGTTTTTTAGTTTATTTAAGTGGGCAGAGGAAATATCGTAATTATATACGAGAATGATATCGACAAAAAGAAAAGAATGTAGAAAGAAATCAGAAGAATGCAAGGCTGAGAAAGTAAATCTTAAGACGAGGACAGTGAACTCTACGTAAAATCAGCTCAAAGGTGAAAAATAGGTAGAAGAAAAAGATAAATATAGTTCTGCTTGGCCTTAAACGGAGCAAGACAGCACGAGATTATATTAAGTTGGAGGATCAACATTTTCAGAAAGGGTCCCACCTTTTTTCCTATTGAAAGAATTATAAATATCGCATGGGAAAAACAAAATATTGAACTAGGACGGAAGCCGAAAAAAGAAAAAAAAATAGTCATATGTTCTAACCATCGGGCAAAGCGTTTATTGAGCACGTTTTCAGAAAGTTTCCTCAAGTATGCGGCTCATCGATGAACTTTTTTACATTAAGTGTAGTGAATCATTTTCAATGATATAGACTCCACACTCCTGAAAGTACATCTTTTTTTTATCTTTCAAATAGTAATTATTTTCATCAAAATTTCTGATTATTATAGTAGTCCGATAGCATTATACAATGTATATACATACATATACACATACATATATACAATACATACAGTGGCGGATCCACAGGGGGGAATAGGGGACACTTCCCTCCCAAATAACCAAAGCCTCTATGAAAAAATTTGTTATAACAAAGAAACTTAATTTATGCTATAAAAGATTTGTATGAATTTTACCTACGGATTTTAATGATTAATATTTAATACTGTTTTCTAGTAAAACTATTAATGTTACGTTTTTATTTTATTTTAAATGTAATTATCATCGATCTTTTGCCATTTTTATTTATTTCTAATTTCTATTTTGTAATTTTAATTAAGAATAGTTCAATGAGAAATATATATATTTTTTTTACTTCCTCATGGGGACAAAGAATTCAGATCGGATTACTAACAAAAATAAAAAAGAAGTAAAGTGTCTAATAAAAATACCATCTTTCTTAATATTTCTAAACTACCATTTTAGGGCTAGAATTTTATAATTTTGTTTTGTTTTTCACCCCTAAATATAAGACAAAAGTTAAATTAAAAACTGTAATAATTACACGTATTTTTAAAACATTTTTAAATGTCTATGAAGGTCGCTATTTATTTTTCTTTATGAAACAAGGAGTATTTCTCAAATCTACTGCCTACCGTAGAAGATTTTACATAATCATGTAATCCCGCCCTTCCAAATGACTCACTGGATCCACCCCTGATACATATACTTATATATATATATATATATATGTAAGGAATTTTGATTTTTTCTTCAGTACTTGTCTAAGACAGAAAAATGTTGAAATGGAATAATCTGAACGTAAGTTTTCCGCACCCACTTAAAGTATTCGTAACGTGGTAGACTAATTGCACACATCTCGCAAAAAGCTGATATTAATATTACGTATATCCTTTAAAATGTATATCAATAACGTCTATGCAACTTTACAAAGCTAGTATAAAATTTAAATACTTTTTCTGATCACTCACAAAAAAAAAAATTGCGTTGTTCTGAGCCACACCTATTGCCCAAGCAATTAAACATATTCTTTGTGTGAATTTTGAAATTAATGCAACGTAAAAATATCGTAATCCACGGAATGATTTGAAGACTTTTTTTCCAGACTTTTATTAATTCCACTCCTAATCTTAACGATAAATCAACTGTTTTAGCACTGTCCTGTACTCTAAGCTGCTATATTACTCTTGTACGGGTATTATAGAGAAATTGCTAACAATAGATTGTTGCATATTGCGAGACGGAAGACGTGGTAATTTGTTTTTCTACACCTTAAATATTTTCAAATAAAAAAAGAGAGCAGAATTGGTCGCATAAAAATTCCTAATTGCTATTTCTCACTGAAAAATATCGATCATCTTATTACTAATAAGATTTTGGAAGTATCCTAAAACAACTAATGGCTGATCATAGAAAATTCTTTCCCGAAAGGAATTCCTCAAAATGTTAAATTTTTTTAAAGATTTTATATCTTTTAGACCAGTTTTTTTTTCGAATCAAGTTGCTAGTCATAATTTTTGAACATATTTAAAGAAAAATAAATGTGTGTATATATAAACACAAAGGAAAAAAATCTAATAGCTTGATTAAAATAATTATTCGCATAAACAGCGGTATTTTCAGGAATTCTGCTCTGATTTAAATTAATTTAAAGAAAATTTAGTTTTCATACAGTTTTCAATTTTCTAAAAACTTTTATTACAGCGAACTGTATATATATATATATATATATATATATATATATATATATATATATATATGCGTATATTTACATATATAATTCGATCCTTCAGATCGAGGACACCCCCTGCACTTCAGATAATAATTTTCTTCTTCTGTAATAGTTACAGAAGGGTAAATTTCATTTGAGGACACCACAATTTTAAAAAAAAAAAAATAGTAATAATAATAATTTACGGTTTGCCAGTAATTTCTATTACAAATTCCGTAACAGACTTTTGTAATGCAACAACGTAACAGGATTTTCTTGAGAAATTCATTCAGCTTAGACGCGATAAAATTCATCTTACGATATTGCAATATATCAATCGATAATAATTCAAATTTTTCCTTTTAAATATCGCTAAATTGGTCGGAAATAACGGACCGTTATTCAGTCTGTAAGACGAACGGACTTCGTATGTTGAAAGTTACAGTGTGATAAGAGAGAAGATTTCCCGAACGATTATCCAATCGGCCGCAGCCTTTTAATTTTTCGGGTTTAATACGACATTAAGATGGAAACTTTTATCTGTATAAGTACCGTTCAATTCCGAATCGTACTAACTGATAACCGTTACAGATAACGAGTATATCCACATCTGCAACAGATTATTTACAGTCCACCTATCATTAAATTGTAGTTCGTAGTACACTGTGATAAGGTTTTTCGAGAAGTAATATCAGTATAATCAAGTGATAACGGAGTAATATGTTCACGCAGCCGGTTTTAATTTACCAAAATCTAGTCCCAACAGGATAGAACAGAAAACCATTGAATTAGTCTAGATGTCGATACCGTACAATAAAACGGTAAAGAGAACTATGTGACATTTCTAGGAAAAGCCGCGGCGTTTTTTTTACAGTTATCGTGCTTTCACCTAATTCACTTATCTTTTCCGATATCCGCTGAATTATTGTATCTTATTCTTAGTATACCCATAATTCAACGTGATGTTGGCCAATCTATTATCGTTATTATAGCAAGGCATACTAAGCACATTGCTAAACATGCGGATGTTGAGAAATAAAGGAAAATAGAACGCTGAAAAACGAAAAACTATCCTCTCTTCTCAAAAAATATTATAAATATATATCTCAAAACCGTAACCCACCTATACAAACACACACGCACGCACAAACAAAGACACACACGGACATCTACGCACTTTTTTGAGAAGGGTTCATATTTACAATTACGATTTTTACATCATCGGTCAAGTTAGGGCAGTGTATTCATTGTTTTTCTGATTCGCGACAATTAGTGGAAGAAAATTGTTCCAGAACATTTCCAGAGGCAGAGACAATATAGAACTTACTCGGGCGGCTAACCCGAAAGTAGTTCTACAGTTATGAACGTCCGATTCGAAAATAGTACACAACCACACTGGCTCCTCTTCGTATAGATGGAAAAAGTGGTTTTTTCTTTTGTTCGTTCCCCGTAGCGTACATTCTAGTGGCGTTTGTAAACCGTTACAGCTAAAGTATCCGAGAAAGGCATTTATCGATTTTGTCTTTAACGAGACGGCAGCCATATTTGAAAACGATGCTTAAAAGCTCTCTAAGGACCTCCTGTACTGCCAGTTGCCAGGGAAACGATATGAAGGCGCACCTTTGCTCCCTTAACAAAGTTTCGAAAGCAAAGCGGTCCGCGCTTTTCCCTTAACGGAAATAACCGTTCCTCCTTCCTCCGCCGTATCCATGCTGAATTTTCCCTCCCCTTCGATGGAGTCAAGTGGGAAAATTAAATTTTATAAATTTGCATAACTCCGCTGTTCGCGTACTCGGAAAACAATTGAAATTGTCGCGCGGGCATTTTGAATTTAAATAAGAACTATTAAATGCGATAGGAAGAAAAAAAGTTACGATACTAATTCGAACTAAAAGACAAAAATTAAACGCCCGAGAAGTAACATTTTTTAATTCCGTAATTTTTTTTTTTTTTTTTTTAAATATTAAAATCGCTCGACAGCCATTTGCGATGCTAAGAAGTTTACATCTTGATCAAAAAACAGAAGGAAAAAAGAAAAAAAAGAACAGCTGATATACCTATATAAATGTCTGGCGAGCGTCAAAAATTTTAAGATGTTGTTACACGTCATTTCACTGTCCGACAGAATTTCGAGTAAACCAGCATCCTCCTCGAAACACGTGGATCTCCTCTCTTGTTGAAATTTTTCCGGCAATAGGGCTCCACCGTTAACTATACGTGATAAATGATTTTTGGTTGTTTTTGGAATAGATGATTGATCATGTGTGAAAATGCGGTAGCCTAAGACGCGCTAGTACTACTTCCTTGTGACGGTTATATCTTCTACTCCATCGTCGTAGATTTTTCTGAATATTGAATAGTTTTTGAGTTCGACAATTTTGCTTCCATTCATATTAACAAGCGGAGTATTATATCTGTTTTTTTAGTTGGCTCTTCGAATTTTGGTTATTTTTCCTTATCTGGGCTCTAAATTTTGCATATTGTTGTATCAGCATTTCCACGGAGGGGTTTCATTAGTACGTCGATAGGCCGGAGCTGCTACTTGAAGTCTGCTAAGCGCGTTCCGCCATTCAATATCTAGAGGCTTTGGTATTTTGGGGTTTTTTTTCTTTTTCAAACAGTTGTATAAAATTAGGGGAAGACGTTTTTTGATGCGTGGGGTTTGCTGTATTTAGATTGACGTAATATTACAGAGAAAGAAACATGTTAGAAGGATGTTAGTTTCTGCATGTATATATATCTAGTGGACCGCAGTACATTGTAGCTGAGATTAGTGTTTGGGTAGAATTTTGGATGGCGTTTAATTTATTAAGCAAATTTTTAAATTTTATCCTAAACAACAAATTATTTAGCGCATCTGCTTCTCAAATGTTCATCATCACGATCTAAAGATTCCTTTTATTCTGCATCATTTAAGATGCAGTAACGAAAAAAAATGTTCAAACAATGTTAGACATTAATTTATAGTACTACAGTGTAGTAGTCCTGCCAGTATTTTACTTCCTTCCTAGACATTAAGCCTTATTGGCGTAAGGATGACCATATTTAGTTAACCTTGTACCAGTTGTATTCGTGAATAACATTTTTTTTCCCTTAATTTTTCTATACTTTTGAAACGATACTAAAGTGTATTTGCTTTTTTATTCGTTTTAACAACTCACTTTTTTAAATTTCCCTAAAATTTTTATTTTATTTTTTTTACTTTCTCTCTAATACAGTTTGCTTTCTCGGAGACCGCGGCGCAGATTTGTGTATAATTATTTTAATGAATTTAATAGATTTTTCTAGGACGAAATGAAATATCATAAAAATATCTCTGTATCGATAATTATAATATAGTAAGGATAATATTTTTTCCCCCCTTGTTTTGATTTTTCCTATAATAATAATAATAATAATAATAATAATAATAATAATACAGGAAATCGGTGATCATAGTACTCCAATTATCGTACTAATCACATAATGTGAGTATGCAAATAAATTGATATGATTTAATAAATTTCGGTTGGTTACTTCCTAATTTCCTATTAAGTTACAAATTATACATTTTTTTTTTTTAATCGTTAATAACCATTTCATATAATTTATTAATCTTCCGCTAATCCGAACTCAATTTTATTCAAGCACAACTTACTCGCTGCTTATAAAATCGTGTCTGTTCATCTGATCGGTTTTCTGCCTATACTTTCTTTATAGTTGATTGGAATCTATTTTGTTTGTTAAATATTTTTTTTAACATTAAAACTGACGACAGGTAATTTCGCTGGAAATTTATTTCATTAAAATATTTTTAAAATTGTTTCTATAAATATCGGAACGATGCATTATTTAGAAGTTGGAGATTAAGGCTTAGATTTTTCAAAATTTATTGTCACCATTTAAATTCTAATAAAATTATTTTTTTTTTTTTTGTGTATATATATATATATATATATATATATATATATCACTTCCGCGTTAGGTTAAAGACAAAGTATTGCTTAGAAATTCGTGAAGTTAAATGTAGCGCAATATATGGTTGAATTAGTGAATGGTACATAAGTACTTTTTTTTATGTAATAGGCGTATGAATTATATGTATTCATACTTGTATGTGGCTTAACATTAATTTTATAAGTGGCTGCCAAGAAGCGAGGTATTTCTAATTTTATAATAATAATAATAATGATGATAGTAATATTAGTTTCATTTCGAATTATTTATTATTATTCTGATACATGCGAAACAGTGATAATAATAATAATTATAATAATAAAGATAATATTAGTATTAAAAACCGCTCGTTAGAGTAAACGGAAAAGATTAGAAATCGGACGATTCAGATCAGCTGCTTCTTAGGGAGGGAGATGAAGTCCTGAAACGTAAGAATACATCCCAACGCGGACGATACAATCGAAAATAAAAATGTTTAAATTTCAGTAATACCGCATTATAGCTGCATATTTATGAGTGGATGCGACTTTATATCTGTATTTATCTGCGAAGTAATATATGAAAAAAAAAAGTTTTTTTTTTGCCTATATGTTTTCATACAATTTTAAAAAAATCAAAAACAGCAGCCGGATAGGTTTTAAAGATTCATTTAAAAAAAAAAGCTAAATTTTTCCGGTTTATGCCTTTTTAATAAATGGAACCGGAAAAATTTAGCTTTTTTTTTTTTTTTTAATTTAATATATTTCCTAAAATATATACATAAAGAAATACGAAATACAGAAAAATAATAAATTAAAAAAAGCACCGATATGTTTCGCAGCCATGCCATGACGGTATACGGTTTTATTAATCATCAATGAATGTATTTTGTCTACACTTTATGTGTTTTATCAAATATGTTAAATAAATAAGAGTTGCCAGAAAATCTCTAATCATAGTTAGGTTATTTTTTGGTATTTATTAATTTTTGGCAATGATTAATTTTCTACCTGCATTAGACGCAATTACAATTTTTTAATACTAAATGCGATGTTGTTAATTTCATCTGATTATTACAAACTGTCAGTGTATCCATTACCGTGTCACGATGTACGAGTATCTTACTAATTTAGTTATATTGGCTTTTAATTTTGCAAGTATCGTAACGCTCAACACGTTTGGCGCTATTTGATTCGATACAACCACATCAGATACCAATTTTTAAACAGTATTTGGATTTAACTGAATCATACAAATATTTTTAACGTTCTTTTTTTTTAAAGTATAAGTATGTCTTAAGCAATTTATTTTGAAATACGATTAAAGCCATTAATAATAGCCGAAGTCGCAGAGCTACATATAAGCATACACACACACACACACACATAACGAACTCGTCTATTATCTATCGCGTAAGTTATGAAAAGAATTGCTGCTGATAACATGAGAGAAACCGAGCTCAGACCACGGTCATACAGGCTTCTTCTATTAGGGAATAACTCGCAGCGTCTATAAAATATTTAACGGTGACGCTATTACGGTTATCTTGTGTTCAGCTGTATTGTATTATCATTATTATCATTATTATTATCATTATTATCATCATTATTATTATTGTACGACAGGGACGGCTATCAAATTAATGACGTCAGAAATCTGAGAGAGAGATGGGGATATTCGAATGCTGTGTACGAAGAAGACGACGAAGGAGTTGATAATCTGGAACTGCCTGGAAGTTGTTGGTCTGCACATATCCAGCTGAACGACGTAGCGAGATCGATCTGTGGGCCTTAAACACGTGTTTTCATTACTGCCGCACGTGACATTAGCACGTGTTCAAATGCAACCTCCTAAAGCACTTGATCAAAAAACGATGATAGCGCACCCTCTATTCATAAGGAGCTGCGCTCTCGTACGGCGTTCGCAGTGCACAAATCTTTAAACGGAAAAGAATAATAATAGAATGACGATATTAATGAATTGCCGGGCACAGTTTCTAATGTGCTCGCGCCAACCATAGCTCAACGATGACTATACCGAGAGAATACATTTCGGAGTGGCGTGGAAATTTTTAATTTCTTAAGTTTTGTAACTTCAATGTCTCGATGATGAATGCTCTGAACGGAGAAAGAAAAAAGGATAAGTGAAATTTAAAAAATCATATTTACGCATCTGCTTCCAGAAATGGAATTAAGAAGGATCATCCAGCACAAACGTTTCTTTCCAGTAGTAGACTCTATGCCGAAAATAGGCTAGTCCATTCGTAAACTTGTAATTATCATTATTATTATTATATACATATATATATATATTTTTTTTTCAAATAATATACGTATATTATACTTTTTTTTATTATTTAAACGGGTAGACAACATCCGTAACCTAAAATTGTCATATTTCACTGTAAAACGTATTATCGTTTTTATTTTTTAGCGCATTTTTGATTAAATTTTTAAAGAATCAATTTTGAAATTAGTGTTTTTTTTTCTTTAAATCGATTTTATTTCCAAATTCCAAGTGTAGATATTTTTGAGAGATATTACTATATAAAGCTGCGTGTGTTGGTTTTCAGAAGCAATGTTCAAATTTCGTCGGCGATGAAAGGTTCCGTATTATTTTTATTAAAATTTACTTTTCAATAGGGAACTAGTGTTGGTAAAACTTTAAGTCATTCGTGTTCTTTGTAAATATCCTCAATATCGAACGAAAATAAGTGTAAAATAATTTACTTTAATAAATTACAGTAAATACCTCAATTTAGAAAATAGTTTTGGGGCATTATTATCAGCTAACGATATAAGTGTACTCAAATAAAACTAAAAACACTTTTGACTAATTTTGGAGTTACGCGGGTTTTTATTTTATTTTTTTCGAATTGAAATTATCTGCGATAAGGCCGTGTTCAGGGGGGGGGTAACCCTCCTCCAATCAGAACTGAAATAGTTATTATAAATACACAAAAATCTGAAAAAAATCAAAAATTTAAGGGCGTTCTTACATTACAAAAAAAGAAAAAATATGCTTCATAATTTTAGCTAGTTTATTGATATTTTTTTTTATTCCGAGTATAATCAATAACATATGTAATTTTTATTAATGCTTTTATACGGGGTAATTCATTTATGTAAATTATTAATACATATAAATCAAAATGATGGAAATTATTCATAGTATGAATATTAGTGAAAAATGTAATGCGAAAAAAATTTTCAACCCCCACCGCTTTTCAAAATTCTGGACAAGGCCTTGATCCGCGATAATTAATGATATTTTAGTTTTTTATCCGTCTATATTAAAAATCAATATTTATTTTCTTCCAAGTTTCCGTGCCAGAAAACATCCATAAAATATTATTTCATTTGTGGCTTTACTAAAAAATTCTCTAAAGAGATCTTCCCCTTTTTTCACGAATTTGTCAGTATATTCATCAATGATCGTACGGTACTGGCACACTGATCGGTACACCTCCGAATGCATTCAGTTCTGTACATATGGGCGGAAGTTATGCGTAAACAAACGTAAAACAATGAAACAGGAAAAAACATACGCCGCAAACTATAATTTTCTCTTTCTAAAGCCGGTTACAAAAAAAAAAGAAATTGTACCTATTCCCATGTATTTTTTTTTTTTTTTTTTTATAATTTGGATTAATGCTGGGTTAAAAAGAAACACGATGTGGATTCGCTTATAAGGATTGAGAAATAAGCTATCCTAGAAAATCAAGGAATATTAATTAATTAAATTCGAGGAGCAGAGACGTGCCAATGTAGAATTTCATTAAATAAAAGCAGTACATGGAAAAAATTAGGAACTCTTTAAGAATGGCCCCGTATTAATTGGTGCAAAAAATGAAATGTGCAAGCTCATGTTGAAATATATGTACGCTCAAGTATTACTTACATATTCTAGTTTGGGTGAACAGCTTCTCTATGCCAGCTACTGTGTTCGAATAGGGCTGATTCAAATGCCGCTGCTACATACTGAAAATATTTGTATGGAAAAATTTATTTTACCTCGCTGGATTAATGTCCTCATAGTTGACCAGCCCAATAAAAAAAATATACTTTTATACGGGTAGTAATCTTTCTTCAATTTATCAACACATCCCGTGTTATAAATTAATGAGATTAGGAGCATCCACCTCACAGAGGTGAGGTAGGCTTCTATTTTACAAAAAAATCGCATACGTATGTATAAATTTATCTCTTTATATAGAAAAAAAAAAAGAACGATTTTCTACAACTTCTTCAGTATTAGAAATTAATTTGTAACTCGTTTAAAAAATTGAAAATCATTTCAATATTAATCAAGTGTAGCCAGAAGTAACTAAAAATAAAGAATACTCGAGTAGTATTTGAAAATTCCGATTCGCTCGTATCACAGTCGTAATCAAATAACCTGGAATGATTGAAAGTTGAAAATTTGAGAACACAGAAATTGCTCGCACATCGCGTAAGGCGACGGATACACTTCGATCATCAGCTGATGTGATATGCCACTTATTCTTAGATGTTTACGATTTCTTGTTTTGCCATGACAATTAAACAAAGTCGCAAAGCTTTTCAAAAATTTGGATGTATCGTAAAGTACGACTTACGTGGTTAGCTTTATAGGACTAGGAATTATTAGGATCGAATACGTAAGCGAGTAAAAGATGATACGGAACATTTCAAAGAGCCGTTAAAATATTTTAAACGTGCGACTTATTTTCTGTTTTTTATTTAATCTATGAAAAATGTTTACGAAACATACGAAACTACACAAGTACTGCCTTGTACGTATAGTGTTGAGTCTGCGTGATTTTTATCATAAGTCACAATTTACATAGGACACAGTATTCCTCTATAGCGTATAATAAACGTTTAATGTTGCGACAGTTTAACAATTAACATGCTATGCGGGTAGTGAGTAGGATCCCCCCCCCACCGGTTTTGGTAAAAAAATTAAAAGATACTAGAATAAGCAGGTAAATATACATGAAATAAGTAACGAAAATAAAGATATTTATCGAATCAGACTGGTAATAAGCGTGCATTTATTTCCATGTCCGCAGAACTCGACGATTAGTGATCTCGTATGATTCAACGAACGACCTAACATCCTGTCGGACAGTATCTTCCGTTTTACTGAAAAAAAATTTGATCCTGCGAAAAGGACTTCTTACTTTTTTTTTCTTTTTTTAAAAATAATTTTAAAACATTTCTAATAAGTTCGCTTAAATATAAAGCATTTATTAAATTTTAAAAATTACTCCTAAAAAAGGATAGTCTACACGTTTAAAAAGAACCCCCGTATCATTATCATTTGACACTAAATATCGCGCTGAAGATTAACGCTAGAATGTAAGACAGACGACGATGAATTTTCGAAAATACAATGAATTACATAATTACAAAAAAATTTGCATCGACATATCAATAGGAAATATATAAGATTATTAGGTATCATCGTAGCATGTAGAGACACAATGATCGAACGAGTACACGAAAATAATAATCGAATAAACGGAATAAAATATCACGTGATCTGTAGAACGTAAACTTCGGAATTAAACGAATACGATTAGAGCATTAAGAATTCCGCATAAATTAAGAATCATTAAATTTGATGTTCTGCGGTTAATCTAAACAATCGACTTTCGCATGAGATTCAAAATTGATATAAAGACAAAAACATCCGAGATAAAGCATTTGTATTTCAAAAATACGCCAACCACTCGATTCATCATCATATTATCGATCGAAACCGGTCGACATTTTCTAAGAAGAATTCTTTTATTTCGTGTGTTTTTGTGTTTTTCATTTACGTCAAATAAAAACAGTTGTCTCTATGAATGTAACAAATGCGAATGACGGGAAATATTTTTCAATAGAATACATCATTTGACAATATGCGAAATACACAAAACTTAATTCCATATTTTTCAACAATTTCGCTATTGTATAGTGAAACGTATTCTACAAGAATATATCAAAAAGAATAACACCAACAACAACATAAGAAATTAGACAGTAAAAAAGAAAAAGTAATGACAACTGGTAAATCCTGGGGTCAGATTGGTGAAAGAGGGCCGCAAAATTAATAAATAAAATAAAAAAAGTGGAATTAAGCTAGATTAACAAATATTGTGCACACGGGCGCGAGCAAATATAATGCGACATCGTGCAATATTGAAAAGTTGAGAGTGTAATTGAATGAAAGAAAGTAGTGGAAAGGAAATTATTTTCCGTTAAACGAAAAAAGAAATCTACAAAATTTGTTCAGAAAAGATGACCGTTTTTTGCCTCTTTCTTGGTGGCGGTGGGTAGGGGGGTGGGGGGGATTGACAGATTGACAACGGAAATATGAATCAAAACGAATATAGGAGTATACTGTTTTTTTGAGAATAATGAAAGTTCCAAAATCATGTAATTTACGCAAACATTAAACCATCTGCTCCGTTCTTTGAAAGGGGGAACGATCGGTTGACCTTTTAACGTTTGTTGATTAAACGGTTTATCTTGTATGTGCGATGCGTGTGTCATAAATCCCCATTGAACACTGTGTTTACGCAGTGACATCTTGCTGGAATGTTTCCACGAAATAATAACGTTTCACTTTTAATCGAAGACATTAATATTCTTTTCAGGAATAATTCAGTTTCTTCATAAATATCTTAATCTCTAAATGTATAGATCAAAATTAACATTTATGAAAATTTTGGTTTCTATTTATACTACGTGTCTAGAATGATCTTTAATTGCTCGCACTTAGCTTTTTTTCACTGTTTCCAGTTAATGGCGTCACACTTGATGATTCATTTTCTGGAGGGATAGGAATTAGCTATTATTTTAAAAAGTTCTGTCTTTTAGTTACGATATTTAAAATAGCGAAAAAAAGGAAATATTGTCAATTTTCGATTTGCAGCGGATTTAAAAAAAAAAAGTTTTCCATTTGTTTTACTGCTGAAAATAACTTTTGAGTTGTTAGATTTAGTGTCTTTTTTTTTTTCAAATTCCGTTAAATGTAGTAAAAGGGGACGACCCTTTATCACCATTATTATTTATGCGTTCTTGAAAAGTTATTCAGAAAGTTAAATTGGGAACAAAAGGGCATCGAATTAACGGGGAATTTCTAAATAAACTACGGTTTGCAGATGATGTAGTACTTACGGGGGAAAACCTATTTCAGTTAAAATACATGATAAATGAGTTGAATGAAGCTGGCAAGGAACCAGTCCTGAGTATAAATATAGATAAAACAAAAATTATTACGAATATAAATGAGAAAATAAAGATTGGAATAGGTGGACAAAGGGTGGAATATGTAGACGAAATAATCTATCTAGGTCAAAAAATAGAACTTGGAAATATGACGAAAAAGGAAAGGTATATAGGAGGATAGCAATAGCTTGGAAAAAGTATCAGTCTTTAAAATATATATTTAAGGGTCCGTTTGAGATTAAAGCAAAACATTAAAATATTTAATAGCTGTATTGTTCCAGCACTGACATACGGTTCTCAAACATGGGCTTTAACAAAAAAGGAAGAGAAAAAATTTGAGAGTACTCAAAATGGAATATTTAGATCAATTTTTTTAATGTTTTTTTTTTTTTTTTATTTTATGGGCACGTTAGCACAGGACATTCGCTCAACACAAAAGATTAGAAGAATATAAAGACATATGAAGTGACAGGTTATGTCAAAAAACGATTAGAGACAGAAGAAATGAAGGCGGCTAACAAGGAGGGAACAACAGAAGAAGATGGAAAAGCGGGAATGTAGAGGGCACTGTAAGGAGTAGGGAGACCAAGGCTAAGCAAATTGGAATAGAGGGTGGTCGCGCGGTCTGAGGAAATAAAGGAACATTCGAATAGAACGTGGTTTGCGTCGCAGATGACATTTAAGATATGGAGATTGAACACGAGCAAAACGGAAACGTGAAGCCGGGAGCAAACTTCGATTAAAACGAAGGCGAACTGTGGAAAAAATGACAGAACGGCTGATACTGGGAAAATTGTTAAACCAAGAAGAGAAGAGGCTGTAAGGCAAGGATCAACTTTAAATATTAAACGTAGAGAGAAGATTAGAAACACATTTATCAAAGGTAAATTAAAAAAATGTAATAAATTTAGTTAACGAATGTAGAAGGAAAAAGAAGGATTGGGACTGGACATGCTGAGAGGTTAAGGGATAATAGGTTGACATACAGGATAAAAAACTGGTATATTAGAGAAGGAGAGGTAGACAATTTTTGAGATGATAGAGAAGACGGATTAGTGAAATTTTTACATAACAGGCGGTATGAGAGAATTGCTCGGGACCGCAGGAAATGTGCGCAAGGTTAAGGGAGACTTTTGCCTAGAATATGGACTTTCAGTTTTTAGTTTTTAATCTAGTTAATCAACTGTTTAGAGTAATTTTTAAGGAAATGTATGATGTCATACTCGGCGGGTGTGCATGAGAGTGTAAATGAATAGTCATTAAGTACTCGTGCCATTAATAATAATAATAATAATAATAATAATAAGTTTTCGTTTGTGACACGCATCTTGCGGCAGTCCCACAGAAATTTTAGAGAAATAGTCCGTCGATACAGTACTTATTACATAATAAAATACTCGTGTCGTGCCCCTGCTACTCTGTCTGTTAACATATACAATACTTCTATTATGTATTGTTTCGATTTTGATTGAACATTATACATATTTATTAAGTCCCTCTGTTTAGGCGCTAATGTTTATGTCGTTAATTTTCTTCCTCTTTTTCTTATTTTCAATCCACTGCAGGACTTTTAATGGTTTCACGAAAGAAAGTTACGTAGTGACGTGAATAAAACGATTTTCCCCTCTCTTTCCCTCATTCTTTATAAGGACGTGTATTTTTTTGTATTAGAAACTTTTTGATATTGCGCACTATAAAATGAACTTAATTGTGGAATTGCTTGTGAAAACATTTATGTAACGTTAAAAAAGTAAAAAAAAATGTGGATTATGAAAAACAGTAGCGATGGTAAGGAAAAAAGGGTTAACTGACGCGAAAGATTAAAACAGCAAAAGGGGGTCCTTTCTCTGACACCATATATGTATGTATAGGGCTAAAGCAGAAAGCTAACAAGGAGATTCCATTACCTGGGACGCGATAACAAGGTGTGTCTGTTGATGTTTTGCTAAAAATTTCGGAATGACCAATGGTTACAAATGTGTACCCGGATGATATCGTTAACGTACCCGTAATAAGTATTTCAGTTGGTTTAAAGAACGAGCGTTGCTATCATTTGGTAATCAGCAAACTAGATGAACATAACTTGATACTTTTGCAATTTAGCGCACAAACACCAGTTTTCAATTCGCTAGACACATGCACTAGATAAAGACGAATCAGCGCATCATGCAACAGGGTTCTTAAATTTTTCAACTCCTCTCGGAATTCGTCGTACAAAATGATTTTCAAAGTGACAGCTCCGGTATTATTAATGCGTAGTTTAAATTCGCCGACGTAAAGGTTTAAAAAAAATGTTTAAATTATTCTCGGATGCACCGACTAGCTGTAAAGATAGAGAAACTATTTTCATTTTTCGAATCCTAACGATACTAGTCGAATTGTTGTTCCAATTTAGAGGCTTCCGTTTTTTTTTTTTTCTTTTCATTTTGCCATAACTATCGATAACGAGCGCAGAGGCAAACATTGATGTCGATAGATATTTCGCGAATCTTTCGGTCGCAAGAGATTTACCACTGCTTGTCCGATTAGTGTCTATCGAGTGTTTCGAGCTTTTTGTCATATCAAAAACATTTACAAAATACTCGCAAAGGAATGTTTTCTTTATTATAGGAATATTTTAAAATCACGAACATTGATAAAATATGTGTATGACCGACGACCTCGTTATGGAGGCACTTCCTGGACCCGCAGATTATTATCTATAATGATTCTTCTTATAGATGATTCGGTTTTAATTGACTACTTACGATTGCATAGAAATTTTCTCGCCACATTTCCAGTGTTTTTCGCATGGCCATGTTGTCCCTTAAAACGAGTAACGCATAAAAAGCCTATTTGTTTATCCCGGAGGAGAAGTACTTAACGTTGTGCGTAGAAAAACATTTTAATTAATGCCTAAAATATTATTCAACAATGAACTTAAGCATATTTACGAATAAATATTAATTCGTATTATTTACATTTATTTACTTTTTAAAAATGTCACACCAAGAACCTGCTCCGATTTTTAAAAAAAAGTAAAGAATATAGCATGGGTTTTAGAGATACTAATACGATAAGAAGACAGATAAGAATAGATAAAGATTGGATATTAATATAATATTGCCGAAACTGTGGACGACAGCTAGTGTGTAAACATACGTGTATACATTAGCGACCACGTTATTCTTACGATGAGCGTAATTACCGTGTGTAACGCTTTCAAGTTATTTAGAAGTGTAGCAACGTTTCTGCGTCATTTAGAGCTTCTTTGATTAGTTTTGAAAATAAAAGTTATTAATGAAATCGGCCACAAAAACCGCCATGCAGTTACAAATTGCTACACTATCGTAAATAGTCAATTAAAGCCGAGTCTTTTATAACAATTATTGAAGATTATCATCTACGGATCCAGAAAGTGCCCCCCGTCCCCCCACCACAGCGAGGTCATCGATCATACACATATTATGTGTATATACGCAATCTTTAATAATGTTCGTGATTTTAATAATATTCGTATAATAAAGAAAACGTTCATTGCGAGTATTTATTGTAAAAGTTTGAAACGGAAAAAAACCTCGAAAGGACACTAATCGGACACAAGCAGTGGTGAATCTCTTACGACCGAAAGATTCACAGATTGCTGTATTTATCAACCACACTGATTAGTAGTTATAATCGATGGAAACATGTAGTTGCAAGAGTACATAATGAATGCAACAGCTGTATGAAACGGTAGCCGACCCCTTTTCTTGGACCACTATTGGAAATCTCTCATAGTTGCATGCAAAAATAAACAGAGATATGTTACCGGCTGCATGCGGTATTATAAGCGGAGCGCGACCGATGATTACGGCAGACGCACTACATATCTGCGTAATCCGCTATTATTATACATGTTTTTTTAATAATAATATCCGGCAAGTGACGAGGAATAAATTGAGTCATTCGGCAAATATTTATATATACGTCGAGATCGACTGGTTGTTGATCGTCCGGATATGGCCAAACAGACAGTAGGGCGTAGTGGCGCGAGCAGATCTTAGAGGGCGGGCTGGCGGTTACTCCCTCAGGGATAGGATGGTTTGTTGGCGAGGAAATAGGGTTGAACGATAGGGATTCCGAGGAATAGAGCAGTTGTTGTGGGGTTGGACGGTCGTCAGTCGGCTTTGGCTTTCTAGCCGGGCCCGTACAACAAACCGACACGTGCTCTGGCTCGATATTAACTTTCTCCGCTACGCTTACATTTCACCCTAAATTTCCAAAGTCGTTTCATAGTTGTCTGCTCGTTCCAGTCTCGTGCCAGTTGTCGACTCTAAAAGTTTTTCATCATTACCGTTTTAATCTGGTCGACGACGACGACGAACGACCAGCGCGTTGGTCGCTTTACGCGATCATCCCTTTGCCATATTATTAACCTTTTGGTTTTATCGAATGCTTTCATCTTTCCCTCCCTAATAAGCGAAAAATGCTTCGCAACCAGTGAAAGTTCTGTCTCCCTCTTCATGCTGCCTCAAGTATCGTCAATATTTCATTCTCTGCCCATCGCGAAGAATGGGGAAGAAACACGTCGAATAATGAAACGAAATTTCTGAGTTGCTGAGCACTTTTTCGTGTTTTCGATATCATTATCGTTATTGATATTTTTATTTATAATCCGAATGAACTCTATACTACGTCGAACGACAGTTGATTAATCGACTTATAATGTATTTTACAATGACGAGAACAACTTTCACGCTTACCCCTGCAGTGTGATTTAGGTTCCACTTTTGGCCGAAAACAGCTGAAAACCGCATATTCGCATGGCTTTGATTTCTACGTCGAACCTGACCAAAAAGCTCATGGATGCACTCAAAGGAGGCAAAATATTTGTCTGTACCAGCCACTAGAGATGACTTCTTGGACACTTTGTCCGCTTATCAAAAAAAAAAAAAAAAACATCGTTTCCGAGCAAAAATCGGATTTTTCCTTTCGCATTCTATGTCGCGATGACAAATCTTGGCCTGTCGACGAAGAAAAACTACAGATGGCTTTGGCGACCGTACTTTATAAAGCGAATGCGCATGGTCCTAGAACCCGAGGCTCGTTCGATTTGTGCCAGTTTTGAAACTGTGTTCTGTACGAGCACTCAACTCTCTTTGCCTAACAGGGGTGTGGCAATTTATATACGGGCTCTAGTCGTGCAACTCCAAGATACACAATATATTTCTTAAGAAGAAGCGCAACGACCATACGGACAGCACACGGGACACTGAATAATGCCTTAGCTCATTTGACGCGAGCAGCCGGGGGTCAACGGACGTTGTTCTTTTCCAATATTTCAGCGCTACCGGTGACGCAGTCTTCAACTGCACTTCTAAGGTTTTACTCTTCCTCGAACGGCATACTAACTGTGGAAGGTAGTCCCGGTACCAATCACCCGAATCATCGGATTTAGGTAACCCCAGTCGGTCGGTATTTGCACTCGGTGCGGTATAAACGTATCAATGGCTCTCAGAAACGCCGACGTTTCACGACAGGTACTCCGAGTTGCAATCAGCGGCGGTAACGTCGTTTTCTCGCTTTTAATAGTTCCGAGGTGCATCAACTTCAAATAAAAGGATTTCCCTCTTTCGAATCACTTACGACCTTAAACCTTCGCAGAAATCACGGAGCGTGAGAACTTACTGAATTGCATCCTCGGCGTACAAGAATATCACTAAATAACCGTTACAAACAATGGTCAATACGATTTCGAAAGCCGGTGTAGGGTGTATAACAAGAGACGGTAACCGTACAAGACCGCGACAAGAACAATCATCCAGATTTCCACAAAAAGTTTTCCGACTCGGAAAAATACATTTCCTAACACTGCGAAGAAACTGCTTGTAAGCGATGAGGCTAAACTTTACGTTGACGGGGTGACACGAATAAGCAAAATTATCAGCATCGGACTGCAAACGTGAAAACCTCACCAAAAACTGCTTCATTAAGGCGCCTGATTACAGTATTTCTAAGAATATTGATCTATATCTTTTTTTAAAACAAATGATGAACGAATAATAACAGTTATCGCCGGCTATTACTACAAAATGTTAACGGGTATTTATTCAATCTGAAAAATAGAGTAAGTGCGGTTCCGACAAAATAGAATTTCGCAACCGGGAACTACACTACCGAACTGTGCTTATTTTAGGTAATCTATTTCCGAATTGTCTGATCTCTTGTTTCGGCGATGGATCTTTCAGTTACTGACTCTTTTTGACGTGGATATGTCTAAATTTGAGTAGTTTTTCCCGATCGAAAATCAACTGAAAGAGAAAATTCGCCGCGAAATTAGCTATATCTTAAATAATTTTCTTAAAGGCGTTGCGGATAATGTTTTTTTGCATCGTTTACAGAAATGTATTGATATCGAAGGAGCGTTTGCAGCGTACAAATTCTAAATCGTAGCGAAGAAAATTTTTCAGATTTTCTTTTTCAAATTATGTAATGTATGGCGAGACCCGAGGCTCTGGAATGCAATCGTTAACTCACTCATCGATTTTTTATATATATATATATGTAACTCGGTTATTTTGGCCTCGCAAGGGGCTGTGCCCCTTGACCGCTTTTACTTTCATTTCTGTCTCTTTCTCTTCTATATTTTGTATAAAATGATCAAAATTTACAACGTAATTCTTAATGGCATCAACACAAAAAAAAATGTAACATAATCACAAAAATCCTATCCTAACATTTAACTTTCATTATATAAAATTAAGACATTTTTTAAATAACAATAACAAAAATCCTATAAAATATAACAAACGTTACATAAAACTGAGACATTTTGCGTTACAAAAAATTGGGACATTTTTTAGCTTAAGAATTACGTTGTAATTAATATATATATATATAACTCGGACACTTTGACCTCGCAAGGGGCTCTGCGCTTTGACCCTTGATTACATTTCTCTCTTTTTCTCTTCTATACCTGTATAAAATGATCAAAATTTACAACGTAATTCTTACTGGCATCAACACAAAAAGAAAAATAATATAACCACAAAAATCCTATTCTAACATTTAACTTTCGTTACATATAAAATGAAGACATTTTTTCGTTACATTTTTTATTACATTTTCGTTACATATTTCGTTACGTAAAATTATGACATTTGTAAAATAACAATTACAAAAATTCTATAAAATATAACAAACGTTACATAAAATTGGGACATTTTTTCTAATTGGAGGGTAGCGTAAGAATTACGTTGTAATTAATATATATTAGAAACGCATAATATGCTAATAAATTCAAAAAAACAAATGTATGGTCTCTGGTGGAGCTTCTTAGGTATATTCTGTTTTTTACCTGATATAATATTAATGCTGGTTTGAATTTTATTGTAAGTGAAATATTTAATTTTACTATTTCAGTTAAGTGTTACGTAGTTAGATATTACAAAATTGTAATAAAATTGTATTTCCGAGCTTTATAGTAAATCATATATCGATGCAAAAATAGAAGAATTTTTATATTTCGGCAGTCTTTGTAATTTTAGTATAATTACCGGAAATTAACTAAATTTTAACTTCGAAGATTTTCAAAGTAAATGGATATGAAAAATACTGATTTACACAAGATGGAACGGTTAAAATAATTAATTAATCACATCGATAAGGAAGGGAAAAAAATACAACCGCATCCCATCGCAAATAGAGCCAAATAGGTCAGTGACTGTATTCCAGCATCCGAAGAATCGAGTTTACATAAGAAGTGCAAAAGCGCACAAGAGGCATTTGAAAATTATTTAAAAGAAATATTCATTAGGAGAAAATGCGCGTGAAAAATTAATTCGAAGAAAAATGTTCGTGAGATGTTTTGCTTTTTAAGATGGCACAGCAGTTCGTGACGTGACCGATGAAGAAAAAGAATGACGATATATAATAACGAGTACGAAGAGGAGAACGGATAAAAATTCAAAACCCACAGTGATTTCGCTAAAAATTGGCACTAATAATGAACGTAGGTAGGTACAAGGGGGAGAAATAAAAGAAGAATAAACAACTGACCGAGTATAAAAAGACTGTGGATATTGTCAAGTAAACAGGAAAATGCACAATGACGGATGATGTAACATCGTTATAATATATATATATATATTAAACCTACTTGTTACAAAGTTTAAAAACACAGTTTTCTCATATTCCATCGAGCGGATATTGAATGAAAAGTCCGACGCGAGGGGTCTGAAAATATGCATAATTTATAGATCGGTTTTTCAATGTCGAGCTGAAATGCAAAGTTATTACAGTATTTTGCCACATTTCTGGTATTATAGAATTTTCCTATTAAACCATTCAAGCTAAACAGTATTAACAGGTTGACAATGGATAGATTTAAATTTAATTTATAACTTGTTCAGAAAATAGCACTGAAGCACCGTGTGATATGTTTTAATCAAAGTAACAAAACGACTATATATTATTACCGACTTCAAAAATGAGGAGGTTAGATGTTCGTGGCGTGCGTTTTAGAATTCCCTACACATATAATGTACGATATCATAATAATAGGGTACAGAAACGACATAAATGTCAGATAAAAATCAACAACTCGTGAACTGCTTGACTTATAAACTTCAAAAAAATTCTCTTTAAGACAATCTACAACTTCAAGGTAACCGATTACTCTGGGCAGCAAAAAGCTTAAAAAGGAATTTAAAATATGACCTCGAAAACTACCCTTAAAAAATTCGTAACTCATCACTCTAGATAACCCCTTAAAAGTGAAATTCAAAATATGAAACAAAACGCAGAAGCTCTTTCATAAAATCAAAACATTACGATTAAAAAATTATTTAAAGCTCCCTTTTTGGGCTGAAAATAGCAAAAAAAAAAAAAATGATGTTCACGTAATAGCTCGAACAAAAAATTTGAGAAATCCGAAACGTATTCCAAACATATGCATAAAAGGCATAAAGGACCAACGCTTTATAGGAAAACTACAGCCGAGCTTACAACTGCATACTTAGACCTTCAAAGCGCCGAAAATGTTTTTCTCCGGGTATGTGATGTCGAGAATGAAACTGTATATTTCATTTCCTTAACGAAACTTTCGAAGATGGTGAGAAGTTCAAAAAAAGGCGCGAAAATTACCTATATCTCCCTCTTTACGATGCGAAAAATTTATTTCTTTTGAATTTGGTATTATGTGAATATAAATATAGTATGGTTATCGTTAACTGAACACATACGGAGTAACCCTGAGCGCATGAAACATCATGCTTGACTGAAATTGTTTTCTTTTTTTTATGTTTGTTCGCGCATAACTTATATCCAAGTGTACCGATTTTAATGACTCTTGGTTCATTCGAAAGTGTACCATTTAGCAGCGCTGGTGGTATCACCTAAGTATACCGTTGAATATTGGTAAATACAAACTGAGTGGCGGCCATCAAAGAACCTTTTATTAATTAGTTACTTAATTTTTAGAAAGCCGGTAGTCGACTGATTTTAAGTTGTTCGGATTAAATTTTTGCATTTAGTTAATTGTAAGTCAATTCTTGATCGGTCAAGACATAGTCATTAATATATAATACGTAAATATATAGATGTATGCTGGTAACGTTTCAATCTGCGTAACCTTTTTCGCTTGTTAAACTATCAAAAATTCAGTTCTACTGGTACATTTTAATTATTTCTCGGCATTTAATTAATATTGAAGTATTTTACAATTTATATATTACAAAATAACTAGGGGGCTTCGCGCACCAATCCTCTCGAATTGTAATAAGGAATTTAAATAAAAAAGAGTTTTTATTGTAAAACTTTTTCAATTACAATATTATGAATTATTTTACTATAGCGCCATCTAGGTAAAATTGAATGTAACTATAAGTATTCTATTGTAAAAAAATTATTTTTAATATTTTACAGCAAACAATTATTTTATGTGAAAAAAAAAGAAAAAAAAACGTACACATTTTTTTTCCCCTTTAAATATACTTTAAAAAAAAAAAATCTTACTGAAAATTGAAAAATAATAACTTTTGATAATGTTCTATTTTTATGCGACTAAAATAAAAGCGCGGCGTTCGAACTTATATACAAACTCACTTCATCAATTATTCGATTTTGACTCAGTACCGTAACATGCTTTTTTTTTTTTTTTTTTCTATTTCTTTTGTTATCGTTGTATGATATGTATAAAATACAATCGCAATGGTCAGCTGGTCGTCCGTGACCGTTACTTGCAGCCTTCGGCGAGGTGAGAGGTGTTGGCTGGATCGATTATGTGTATATAATATCAAATCAATATATTTGTTATAAAATTCCACACGTGCGCAAAATAGTGCGAGCAGTGAAGTTCAATAGAGATGTGTACAACAAGAAAATTTTATAAAAGAAGGTTTTACATAAATTTTTAAACTTAAAATTATAATATCTTTTGGTATATTTTAAATTAAGTACTTAACTTATCAAATAAAAGGGAACAAATTGTACATAAACAAATGAAAATAACTGTAAAAAGAATAAGTATGCACAGCTACATGTGGCACCCATTCATTCAACTCTCACATTTTACATTTCACATATACATTCCTATAATAATATTTCATCATATGTACATTCATAGTAAAAGTAACGGAAATATTCGAAATAAACATACACATCAATATATACTGTAACAAGCAAAGTATCTTTATTAGAACAGATTATTTTTCCAATTTTTATTTCTTTTTATTTTTTTACATATTTATAAATTTATTTTTATTTTAATTAATTAATTAATTTAAAGAATACTTGACGATAAGTAGCGCGGCAGCCTAGTGATTAAGGTGCTTAGCTACTAAACCAGAGGTGTCATATTGCACATAAATAGAACATTATCTAAAGTCATACATTTAAAAGAAGACTTTTTCTTTTAATTTTTAGTATGATTTTTTTTTAAAAAGCGAGTCTTCAAAAAAAAAATATATTTTTTTAATCTCCAATTTTTTATTATAATATAATCAAATTATTACGAAATATTTCATAAATTGTATTAGTAGATTTATTAGAACTTTAAATAATCATTGCGTATATTTATAAACTACAAAATATATTTTTATTTAAACCTTTATTGTAAAAAAATAATGAAAAATATGATTAGTCCTTCAACTTTGTTTGAAATATGCATTTTTAATGTACTTCTAAACATCGCTATTTGAAGTTTATTCATATTTCAAAGTTGTTTATGATAATCGAAAACTACAAAAATGATTTAATATATATTATATCAAAGATGCATTTCCACTAAAACATTGTTGTTGAAAGGGTTTTTGCCTGTTAATTTTAAGTTTTCAAATTCTTTAGTCCGTAGTCCATCAAGGAATCGAATTTTAAGCGAATTTCACGTTTTTAAGATGTTTGGGCAGCCTTACGAACTGAATAGCGCTTATGTTTAATTTCCAATGCAGTTTCTTGGCTGCTTCAGTTGCTCAACGTTCTGAATCACGCTGCTGTTGACATATCATCTGAATTTCGCACTATCCTGATGTTCCGTTATTTCTGCTATCTTTCTCATATTGGTTAATTGTATTTGATTTTGCCCGTTTGGTTTTATTAATTTCATTGGTCCTCTTCTTCGTGCAATTTTTCACGTTTTTTTTTTCAATAATTATAGTTTCTCCGAGTCATCGTATCTATTACTTTTTATTATTGATGTTGTTCATGTTTGCGGAAAATAAATGCGGAATTTCAGATTGGGTTCCCAATAAATCAGAAAAAATATTACCGTAAAATTTTAAAATTGACGGTTATGAAATGGTTTGTAGTAATGCATTCCGTGTTTATTTTAAACATCAATTCGTAATTATATTTGATGGCAGTAACTGATACTTTTTATTCTATCGGGTGTTCCATTAACCGGCGTCTTTAATTTCTGCTCTTACAATAGGGTATGACGACAAAGTGGTCGTACAACAATGGACTATTATATTGTCACTCAACTTGTGCCGCTTCGAAAAATTTCACCATCATACATCGTCTAGAATTGTGTTAAAATAGGATAACAAAAAATACAGAAATTTTATATATTATGTATAAAAAAAATCCCTAATTCTTCAGTGTATTATTCTTATTTCCCTTTTTGCTTTTGTCATTTCATTTTAATTATTCGTGGCGTAATTGGTTAGGCAGTAATGTTAGGATCTGATATCCCGATTGTTTAAATTAAGAATATAAAATCCCCTTGCATTGGGTTAATATCCATAGTTGATGCGGCCAAAAAAAAAAAAAAAAAAAAGTTAATATGTTAATATTGATTAAAAAAAACCTTTTTTTTTTTTTTTGGCATCTACTGCAGACATTAACCAAGTGTAAGTGAAATTTTTGGAAATTCTAATGTGCGGCAGCGTAATTAGAATCCGGTTCCACCTGAAGTAAATACCTAACCAACTCACGGTAGCTGGCTAGGCAAAAATAATCAAATTAGGTACACTCGAATAACATTTGCGATAGTTTAACAAATAACAATGTTCATAGGTGCGATTGAAGCAAGCGGGTAAAAGAGGCGCCTTACGAGTGGAACGAGTAAAGCGAGGAGAGGTCCAAGTTCCCTAGTACATGATTAAACAAGAATAAAATCTTAATTAAAACATAATTTTCGTGGATTTCTGGCAAATTGTTGTACTACTTTATTATAAAAGTCTTCCAAATGTACGTGATTACGCGCCCATGAATACTCATCATGGTCAGTTGATTAAAAAGTTTCAAAACTCCCGGGGGGGGGGGCAACAGCCCTCCCTTACCATCCCCTGGCGACCTCCATGTGTATATAGATATATACATATATACACATATCTATATAATATAAATTTTGATTGTACATAAATTAAATTAAATATTAAATTTTGTAACGAAAACATGTCCTAATTTTATGTAGGAAATTTTTTATTAATTTGTTAGGAGTGATTTAAATTCGATGCCGGTAAGAATGATGCAGTAAATTTTGATCATTTTATACAAGAAAAAGAAGCGAAAGAGACAGAAATGTAAGCAAAAGGGGCGAAGGGGCAGAGCCCCTTGCGAGGCCAAAATGGCCGAGTTTTATATATATATATATTTATACATACTTATATATGTGTATATAGCGCCACATATTCCTTGTGATGCGTTTCTATATCACGCATTTTACTAATTGTAGACTATTCTAAAAATATATTGCTGCTAAAAAAAAAAATAGAATCTATAGGAGTTGTATTTTTGACATTGTGTCATTGTATTATCTTATATAGTCAAAATGATAATTTCTAGATCAGAAAATTATTAATTTTGTTTACATACATAAATTTTTTTGCATTTACGTACCATCCGCTACTACATTGTACAACAGAATGACGAGAAATTTAAAATGGTTAAAGATTGTAGCATTGCGTCTAGCTAAATTGGGGAGTAGATTTATGTTTTTGTCATTGTTATGTTTGAAAAATTTTAGTAGGAAAGTGATTCGGTTATGAGCTGTAATTTAATCCGGCAATATAGAATGTAAACAGAGCTTTTGATTTTATGCGATGAGTGGGGGTAAAAAATTTTTATGCGATAAACAAATGCATTAGTGTAGAAAACAATAATGGTCTTTCCTTACATCAGTCGGTAATCTGGAATTCTATGTTAAATATTATTTTTAATCTGTCGCGAATTTCATACTGCAGAAAAATATGCGGATCAACGTAAAGCTCGACGTTTTTCACTCCTACAGCAAAATAAACACACCCATTCACACACAAATACGCATGTATTTCATATAGCGAACATATGGAGACTTATGTTTCAAAATTACGTTGAAAAGGAAAATATAGCGCATAATTTTAGCGATCCAGATGGAAATTTCAATTTTGGTGAGACCAAAACTTGAAGGATTTTCCATTTTAAAAATAAAGTCTCTAAATTTGGTTTGAAAAAAATTAATTTGACACATTTGGAACTTATTTTTAAACATGTACTTTACAGTTGACGTGATAGCGTAAATTTTTGTATATTGTGTTCATATTTGATCTACACGCGTGTTTCTCTGTTTGTATTTGCCGCTTTATTTGATTTCATTAGATTCCATCGTATTAACTACAGCGACAGTTTTCAAAAATGGAATAATCAACTACTGTTGGTCTGCGGTAGTAATTGAAATAGAGGTAAGTTATTTTCGTTCGATATACATGCATAATGTTTTTCTGTAAAGGACAGATTTTATAGCTTCAAAAAATTGAGCGTCAACTATGTTATTTTTAAAGTTTGAAAAGTTACGAATGAAAAAAAATATGCGTATAAAAAAAAAAAGAAATCCCGTAATTATGTTAATTTTTTTTTTTTTTTTTTTTTTTTTTTAATTGGGCTCGTCAACCGAGGACCTTCACCCAGAAACAATTAAGGGAAAACGAAAGTTATACAGTGAGGCGATCAGCTATCGCTAATAAGAAAGAAACAATGGAGGGGATAATAAGTGTAGAAGGAAAAGACAGGATATAACGAGCACAAAAAGGAGCAGGAAGCCCCAGCCCAAGCAAGTGGGAATATAGAGCCGAGCGCTCCACCGAAAAAGCAGAGCACTCAAAGAACGCGTGATCGGCGTCACAAATAACCGCATAATTTGAATGGAGAGGACAACAAGGGCCAAGAGGTTAATGAAAAGCGAAAGCGTGAGGAAGGCAGCAAGGAATGGTTAAAACGCAAACGCACAATGGAGACAACAACAGAACGAGGAAGTGAAGGAAACAGAAGGAACCAAGGATTTGAAGGAAGATTAGGCTGAACTGACAGATAAAAGGAGCGACAATTAGAAAAGGAGGAAGGGTACATATTCGACCAAAATCTGAGATGAAAATGTTTACACAAAGGCAAGAGATTAGAGGATGGGATTTTTTTGAAGAAGACTGTAGAAGAAGAAGCAGCAACCCGAGCCAAAGAATCAGCCATCTCATTACCTGAGATGCCAGAATGACCAGGAACCCACAGCAAGTCAACATGGATTCCATGGAGAGAAGAGAGAGTCCAAATGAGAGAACGTATGCGGAGAATAGAAAAATCACAGGAATGATTAGGAAGAGGAGAAGAGATGGCTTGAAGAGCACTCATGGAGTCGGATATGATCAGAAACTGGGAAGAAAGACGATTGGAGGAGATAAAAATAATGGAACGTAAAATAGCCATTAGCTCGGCTGTAAATATGGAACAGAAAGAAGGAAGACAGAAGGATTCAGAGAAGTTATAGTCTGGAAGAATAAAAGAAGCACCAACCCCATCAGGCCCCTTAGAACCATCAGTGAAAATGGTAACATGAGAAGGGAAGAGAGAATTGACAATACTGTGGAATTCCTGTTTAATTACAGCTGGAGGGAGAGATTTTGCAAGTGTAGGCGAAATAAATACTCTGGGAGGATTGCAGAGATCGCTGAAGTTAAAGGAGAAATAAGGCAGACTATTAAAGGAAATTGTATACGGCCAAAATGAACTAAGACGGAGAGAAATAAGGGACAGGATAGGAATTTTCCTAGGCACAAAGCGCCAATTCCGAGAAATTGAAAGGTAGGAAAAAATGAGAGAGAAAGCCGTTTAGCAAGGAAGCGATAGCCCAAATAAGATCTGCGAATAGACAGGGGAGGAACATTCGATTCAGCAAGCAGTGCTGGAATAGGAGAGGATTTAAGAGCTCCGAGACAGAGTCTAAGACAAGAATTTTGGATCACATCAAGTTTAGAGAGACGGGATTTGGAAGCGCAATGTTAATTTTCTTATAAGGTTTAATTTTTATCGAAAATAAAATGTACGTGATTTTCCAAAATTCCTGTTCACCTTTTTTTACTTTTTTAAACATTGTTGTTTATGCGGGTATCTGGAAAAATGTTCGTAATTTTATTTAAAGAACTCGTAAATTTGTCATTTTTGCATTTCTTTTTTAATACAATTACCGAAAAATCGATATTCGCAATTTGCGACAATAAATGATATTTTTTTTACTCGCATTACCGTTTCGAATTTTGAAATGTTGCCCGAAATTAAATTTATAATCAAAAAAACTGTTCGTTTTGTATGCATGTCACGAGACGCTATATATCCATGCAGAGCCGAGGCGGGAAAAATTTAACGAGCTCGCAATAGTAGTAGTCGCGGGGTCCAGTGATAGTTCGTCGAAACCGTTTTTTGATCAAATCTCATTGGCGCGCAATAATGGAAGTGTGTATATATAAAAAAAAACCAACAACAACAACAAAAAAACACGCATTCACGATATGTTAATTCTCCTTTAAAAAAATAATTTTTTATCCGAAAAATAAAATAAACGTAATTTTCGAAAATTCTTATTTACCTTTTCTTCCCTTATTAAACACGGTAGAATATCATCGCGTTAATTGTTTATTAAAAAATGTTTTTAATTTTATTAGTTTTTCTCTTTAGAAGGAACTCGTAAATTTCATTTTCATTTAGCTTTCACTGAAATTAACTCCACGCTGCAAATAAGAAAAATAATTTCTCGAATCCATTATTTATTAATGTAATAGCGATAATAATAATGAAGACCTTTTTTCAAGCACGAATTTTGAGAATTTCTTTAGATTAAAAATGAGAAAGTTTCTCCGAATTGTATACATTTTATATGATTACCTATATTTTTAAATTACGACTAAATTTATCGACTTCTATCGATCAGATCGCAGCCGGTCAAGCCTAGTCCGTTTGCTTCTTTCGAGTCTCCCGTTACTAAGCAACCGGCGTAAACATTATCTTATGCCGGACGGTAATATTCTAGTAACGCACGTGAACATGCATTTCAGTTATACGTTTAATTTCGGTAATTAAATGGCTTCATTGAATACTGACAGCGCAAGCGACGTCCAAAAATGGGTAAAATTTTTTGATTTTTACATTTAATCACTGAAATAATAAATAGAAAGCGGCATGTCAGCAGCGCGCGTTATAGAAAACGCGAGTGAGGACCCGGTTTAAATTTGTACTCAAACGAAACAAATGTTTAACAGGAGAACAACGATGACGACGACATCGAGGTTATTCCTTTACAGGAAACGAGCACTTTTAACGGAAAACAGGAAGACATCGATATTCTTAAGGAACGACAGCATTCCGGCACGAGCAAAACCGATGAACAACGGTTAAACCAGTCACCGGTTTCTTCGAAAATATCGCAAGCTAAGGTATTCGAAAGTTTTTGCTTTTCCTAGTTTTTTCTTTTTTCTTTTTTTTTTTTTTTTTTTTTTTTTTGGCCCGGCTTTAGTTACCTATCAAGCCATTTAGCCACCAATTATCCTAGTTCGAGCCAGGTTTAATCTCATTTTTTTATTTATATATATATATATATACATCCATACACATGTATACATATATACAGTAATCCTACTAAATCCAGTCCATGTCCTTTTGATTTCATGTTTTACACCGATTGTCGATCTATTTGATCGTGATTATCTCTTTTTTCTTGACAATAATTTCTTTCCTATTATTAAATCAGAGACCACCTGATCTAGTTAAAAAAGAACGGACCAAATTAAATATAGAATAAAAATACTTCAAATGTTCACACTAGTTATAAAACAATTTTACGCGCCCCGTTGTGAGTTGTCTAAAAATCTATGTAAATCCGCAACCCTGGTTAAGAATTCGATTTCTTTTTTTTTTTTCGAATATTTTTCACTATCTTTCGATCATTTTCTTCCATTAAAAAATAGCTCCTTTGTCAAATAAAAATGTACTTTCGATCATGTAATATTATTTATTGCAAGAGGCAAAACACAACACTATAGATATTATATTTATGCCGGACAGATTTTCTACGTTATATTTTTGTAAATGTTGGCTGAATTAGCTGATCTGGTATTCTCCATCGTTACTCGACTTTTCTATTATCGGTTAAAAAACGTCAAATTAAATGAAACAGTTTTTAAAGTTTTTAGTCACAGATGTTAGCTTAAAATAGTTAAAAAGATTTTAACACAAACGCTCATATATTTCCACTTCAATATAGGTACACGGGGGAGCACCACTCGTAGTAGATGCAAGATGTCCTCGATTACCTGATAACTATTTCAATGACTACGTCTTTAATGTGAAAAAGAACAGTTACAAAATCACTTTTGTTCTTTAGTAACGTTTTTATTATTCGGGAGGTTATATCGTTTTAGTTTAGCGATTTTTGAAGGGGAAAAAAAAAGCAGAATTACTGACCATTATTGATTCAAAAAACCAAAAAAGGAAGTAACCATGACGTATTAATAAATTGAAAAACTCATCTGTAATCGTTTAGACGAACTTGTCTGTAATATTGAAACTTACACTAATATAGAAAGAGGTAATGTTTGTAAGTTACGAGGTAATCTCCGAAACTACTCATCCGATTTCAAAAATTCTTTCACCAATACTTAGAATGGCGACTTTAAACATATTATCCCGTTGAAATAGAAGGGCTTTTCGTTTTCATATTACCCCGTTAATCCTGTTAATAGAGGAAGTGAAGTCGAGCGATGCATCATGCTAATTTTTATAAAGAGGTAATGTTTGTAAATTTAGATGTAGGAGGTAATCTCCGAAACTACTCATTCGATTTCAAAGTTTATGTGATTTTTGAACAAAATTACTTACTCGATGAGAGTGATATATAATTTTGTATATTGAATTTTTACTAATTTACAGTTACGAACGATTTTTCCGTGCTATTGTTAACTATTGTTAAAATGTATTCTACAGAAGAAGGTGTTTTCATGGTTTGTCAGTTCTCAGATACACAAAAAGTGTCGCGACAGTTCAATGAATAAATTTTAATGCGGATATCGGAAAAAGCCTACTCGTAATGTTATTAATCTTGTAAGAAAATTCGTTAAAACAGGGGCAATGTGTAAGTTAGGACGCCAACGAACGATGGACATGCACGATAAAGAGACGAAAACAAAGCAGCTGTTGAATGCCTCGCTCCGTACTTCCATCGTGCGTTTAGCGCAACAACTCGGCTGGTCCACAACATATCGTATGGTTACCGAAGATATTCGACTTTTCTCCTACAAGATTCAGGTTATACAATGTCTACGGAACGCAGCAAAGCAAGTTTACTGAAGAATTAGCGGGCCAGAATTGAACGATAAAAACTTCCTTTCAAATGAAGCACATTTTTCGTTAAATGGATTTATGAATAAACAAATTTGTCAGTTATGCTGAAAATCCCTTGATGATCAAAGAGAAGCCCCACTGCATTCAGAGAAGTGTACCGTCTGGGTGGTGGTAAGTGTGCGTGGACTAATTGGGTCGTATTTCCCGGAAGGAACATTAACAAAGGACACGAAGAATTTTTTTTACCACAGTTCACGCAAATCGTTTAAAAACGGGATATTTCTCAGCAAAATAGTGCCAGACTACACACATCCGATAAAACATTAGTGCTGCTTCGGGAAACTTTTAAAGATAAGATTATTTCTAATCGATTTCCTGAGATGTTTAATGCAGGCTGGTTGTGACCGCCGTATAGCTCGGATCTAAATGGTTACGATCATTTCTTTTTTTTTTTTTTTGTGGGGTTTTTTGAAGGATCGGAATAACCCTACCAATATTTCAGAATTGAAGTGGGCGATTGAGAAGAAACAATGATGAATATTCCGAAAGGTATGTTGGAGCTCGCGGTCAGAAATTTCATTTTTCGATTGAAGCGTGTTGTAGAAGTTGGCGGCTCGCATTTAGAAAATCGAATGTAATGGAAAAAAAGTTCCGGAATTGATCTGTCTCTTTTTTGGTATATTATTTTTTTGTATTTGCTTAATTTTTCATTTTTAAATTATCGATGTTCAAAGTAGAGCGTTGTTTCTGAATGGCCCTGTATTATACGTGCATTTTATATTCGCTATAAGAACGAGAGAATTAATATGCGCTGTATAGTTAATATATTTGAATTTAATTAATATAACGACGTTAATAATTTCGTCTAGTTATGATAAAATTTTACGAAAAAAAGCGTAGAAAGTTTTTTTGTTAATTAAAATACGAATGGGGATTAGAGAAAAAAGAGGAAGCGTGTAGTGATGAAAGTTTTTAGAGTGAAAATATTGTTTTATTGTATTTTTAAATAACGTTCGAGCGCCGGCTTCTTAAGCGGGCCATTTGCGTGGGCATTCCGAAAATTTAATATATTAGATCGAATTGTGGACGCATAACGTAGAACTGGACAAAAATTGTGGTATGGATGGAGAGAGCCCGCTCAGGGCGTGTAAGAGAGGGAAAGGGATGTTTTTTGACGAATGGACAAAGGAGAAGAACGAAGCGCTGCAGAGGAAACTGGAATGAGGTTTGAGGAGTGAAACTGTGAGAAATTAAATAAATCCGTTAAATTTCTAAGTAATACCGAAATGAGTCACTGTTAGTTAGATTAAAAGATCCCAGAAGAGTGTGCTGATGTAGATTTTCCGAAGCCTGTATTTTTCCATCTTTCCTGATTAATAGTGTCCGTTTTATTCATTTACATCGTTTTATTCGCGGTTTCTACAATTTTCCTTATTCTTGCGTTTCAAATTTTCATCGCGATTTATGTAAAAGAAAAATTTACAATTCCGCCGTCAGTCTCGGAGGAGACCTTTGTTTCTCTCGGTATTATGGGTAAATTTTGTTGACGTCCCTCTTCCGGAAAAAAAAATTCATTATCCTCGTTACGTTTTTAATAATTTTCCCAAATAGCAGTTAAAAATACACGCTTTCCTGTTATTTTTACCATCAATCTGCCGCCGCAGAGTGTATGCTCTCTTGCGCTATAAAATATTTTAATTTACCGAGCATAAAACCTATTTCTTTTTTCGGGCAGTTGACCCTTCTACATATATTACCAAAAGTGTCGTCAGTGACAGTTAATGAGAAGGGCGAACGTCGACTTAATCTTTTTAATGAAAAGTTTGACCCCGTTGACGGTGTAAAAAATTAATCGATTATCGTTGCGATCAAGCAGGCCTATAAGAATGTTAATATCTCGATTGAAAAAGTCAACGCGACTCTTTTTCGAAAATAAGGAATTCGAAAGCAAGAAGCGATTAAGTCGACAAAGTGTGATATTAATCGGGGGAACCGAGGAAGCAACTAATTTCAGTCATTATCCGGAGCGAGCCAGTTTGAGAAATGAAAAACAGTAAAGTGAAAATAAAGCGCGGGAAAAATCCAAAAAAGTTCAATTGTATGTACTGCAACGTTTTAAAGCAAAAGTTCATCATTTTGAAAAATATAAAATCGGTAATCAGCTTAAAGAGCACGCAAAGACAGACAGTTCTAAATAATTTCGGCGAAAACTGCTTATAATGAAATCGAACCGAGCGTAAAAGGAATTCGCGCGTTCATAAATATCGTAATTATGGGGGAAGTGTGCGGATTAACGCAACAATTTGACGGAGTAACTTTAAACAGAAGCAAAGTCAAAGTTGAACTTCCAACATTACAACATACTCCTGCAACGAGTGAGACATACCGACGGCACTATTGAACAACTCTGTAAGGCTGTGAAAGAGATTTTTATTAGGAAGCAAACAAGAGGGTAATAATTAATCCGGTGCCGAACACGGCTCAAACGGTAATAAAATTCAAAAATTATTTGTACTATTTAAGCTTAAAAATATTACGAGGCTTTTATTAAATTAAAAAATACAAAATGATTATATTCTCCTTTTGTATCTTCCTGAACATTAATTTTTGAACAGGAGAAAACGAATAAGGACGGCGTGGAAAGTACACAAAGCCGAGGCTCGGACAGCAGAAGACCGTCGGATGTTACTTCGATCGGCGATAAAAGTATCGCTTCTCAGTCCGATACACGATCTTACAGAGAACGAATTCGAGACCGAATATCGATAGTTAAGGTAAATATGAAATTCCATACATTATTCGAATATTGTTTTAATTAGTATCGGAATTCACAAGCACAATTCGTCTATTTAAAAACCACGTCAGAATTGGTTTCCATTGACATAATAATATTCCTTTATCATCATCAGAACAAAATGTTCGTTCTGATGATGATGATAAAGGAATATTACTATTATTCGAAACGTCAATGGAAAACAATTCTGACGTGGTTTGTACCGATGATAATAGACATTAATCAAAAAAGGTCACGAAAGTTTAAAATTAATATAGTCGTTGTCGGGAAACCTCTCTGTTACATGAATTTTTACCTAGTACTACTGTTGCGGAATGTAATTCAAGTGAAGAAATTTAATATGCCGAAGTAGAAGCCAATGCGGCATCCGACATTTCATTAAATAAAAACTAGTTTTTAATTTCGTCGCGGCGACTGCGACCAGTTAAACTATCAGTTGGAAATATTATATTACTAGACCGTGGGGGGGGGGGGGTAAATAACAATAATAAACAGGTACAGGTTAACATAAATAGCGTCGCTCTTCATACATAGTTCATCCGCGTTGCTTATGCAACTGCACCGCCTGCCTATGGGAAATGAACACAATCGGACATTAGGCGATGCACCAATTTTAGTAGTTGTAGGGTAATTGTCCATTCGTAGTAATGTGGAAGAATAAGTAGGGGCTAATCAAAATACGGGAACTGGATGCATGTAATTTTTTTTTTTATCATCCGAGAAACATTACTCATAAATTTCAGATGAAGAAATTGCGAACGGCAAACTGTACCAATTCGCTCTCACTCAAATTTGACTCAAAAGTCAAACGCAGCGTTAACTTGACAAAAATATACGCGCGTGTGTGTGTGTGTTATTACCACCTGGTGATTTGTTACTCAGATTTCGAAGTTACACCTGATTACGCATTTTTCCGATTACGGTGGACTATAATGAAAGACAGCGCGCTAATTAAAACATTTCTATGATGAAGCGATGTCCACGTAAGAAAAGAAATGATATATAGTTTATATACTTGTTTTCAGATTTTAATATAAAGTTCGACTTAATATTAGTGAAATTCCATAAAATTCAATCGACTATAACTTGTTAACCCGTTAAAATTCTGAAGATTAAATATGGTACAATTAATACCCATTTTAAAAAAGAAAAAACCAAACAACAAAAACAAAAAAACGATTTTTTACCAACTGAGTAGCAGCTATTGAAATAAACATCGGAAAAGGAGAGTCTCCTTAGAAAGAAATACATATACTCTCTTTGCTTAATATAACCGCACAAAAATTGACCCGTGTGCCTCTATCGCCAAAGTCCCTTGTATATCGCACCGCAATGCCAAAAAAAAAATCGAATAAAATCCGAATGTACTACGCTAGAGAAACGACCATTTCAAATGGTTTGTTGTCAGAAAAAAAAAAAAAGTAGCGCGAATTTCAGGTAATCTTGAAAAATAACTAACATGGATCTGAATTTAAATCATCAGCGCGGTGCAATGAATAAGGAGGACTGTTAATAAAGCTCAGGTGTGCAAGATAAAACGTGTACTCGCCCATTAAATGACAAATCATTGCTATTATCCACCTGGATAAGCAATGGCAAAAACTTTTTTTTATTGTCAGCACAATTTGGACAATTCGATACAGACTCTCTGTGGTTACCGTCATTTTTTTAAAATCTCGAGGTAACGTGACACCGTTGCTTAATTTTACCTTCTATTCATTTTTATTATGATTTCCCTTTCAGTTCAACTCCATCCTTTATAAAAATATAGTGTTTGTCTCATTCTTTCTCTTTCTTATACATACATATATATATATATATATATATATATATTCTTCTTCTACGCCGTTCACCCCATAAGTAAAATGAGTTTCATACCCTTGATAGGGCGTCGGGGATTGTGAAATTAAGGTTCACAATGTACTAAGCCTAACCGTATTGAGCCAGTTCCTTTCTCTTGGCCGCCTCTTTACTTTCCCAGATTTCTCTGGTACCCAATTATTTCAGGCTGGGTAAACCTGGGAGCGATTTGGATCCGGAACGAGGTAAGTCTCGAACCCATGTTTTTCCTGATTTAATGAGCAAGCACCTTAACTATATATAAATTCGGCCATTTTGGCCTCGCAAGGGTCTGTGTCCCCTTGATCATTCTTGCTTACATATCTGTCTCTTTCTCTTCTATACTTTGTATAAAATTATCAAAATTTACAACGTAATTCTTAAGCTGGCCCCCATTAGATTTTATAACGAAAAAATGTCCCAATTTTATATAATAAAAAAATAAATAAATTTTATTAAACTTAAGATACTACAACACATCTAAATAATACTTTTTTTGCGTTTCCATGGTATTATTAAATTAGCAGTATTATAGTCTTTACATGCTTAAACTTACGGTGGGACTCCTTACTCATCAACCTGCACACAGTAATAAGAAGTGTATTCATTATGTTTCCAAAATCGAAAACTGCCACCGAACGCAAACGTGAATTGCGAACAATTAATCAGTAAAATCAGTCTATATAAATATGAGTTATGCGCGAACAAACATAAAAAAAAAATAAAAAAAACGTATAACCTCCTTCTTTTTGGAAGTCGGTAAAAATTAAAATATAACAAACGTTACATAAAATTGGGACATTTTTTCGTTACATAAAATTGAGGCATTTTCGGGGACATTTTATCGTTACATAAAATTGAGGCATTTTTTTGGGACATATTTTCTAATGGGCGCCGCGGCCTAAGATTTACATTGAAATTAATATATAAATAAATAGACAGATAGATAGATAGATAGATAGATAGATAGATAGAGAAAGGGGAGACGTATTATAAATGTATATTTTTGTGTGTAATATACATAGTGAATATAGAGAAGTAAATTAGAAACACCTCGCTATAATAACTTCCATTATAATATAGTTTTAAAATTTCATATTGATCGTGTTTAGTTCTTATTACTTTTAATATTGTTCTCGTAGGAAAGGGCTGGAATATCTGCTATAGCTTCTCAAAAAGCGCAAAAGGAAATTCGTAGAACTAATAAACAAACCGTTCTTTCCAGAATAACTAATCTCGTGAGTATGCATGCTAAACATTTTCAGAACCGTGTTTAATCTTTTATGATTGAAATATTTTTATTAATATTCATATTCATATTATTATTATTATTCTGATTTAGCGTTCGATTTTGACCAACCTACTCATATAATAAGCCTATACCATTGATTTAGCTTCTTTCATTAATCGCTATTTATAAAAATGCTGCATTTGGTATTACTTAAAATTTTTTTTAACGAATTTTTATTAAATTTGTCGCATATGGAAATAATGAATTAAGTGAAAATATTAAAAAAATTAATTTTACTGTATTCTTTGGAATAAGTTACTACTACTTTTGTATAATTATCGATGCCGAATACTGATTTTTTTCCTGCTACTGCTCTGAGACAAAAAAATGTTGAAATGGAATTAACATACAATCTCGCACGCAGTGCTTTACAAACAAAAAAAAATTAAGAAGTCATTTTTTTTTTTTTTAATTTCAAAAAATTAAAAAGTTAAATTTAAGAGAAAATTGATATCTATATTTAGATTAAAAAAATTAACAAATCATTTTATAAATAATAAATTATTTTAAATTCGTTTACGAAAAATTCATTAAAAGAAAAGACACTTGCTAATAATTTTAAATCGTTTTTCGTATTATTTTAAATTGTTTTATTTAAAATTATATTACGCTAGAGAAAATAAAATACAATCTGGTCGTTAATATATATATATATACGTATATTTCTTTTTTTAGAAATATTTTTTAATTCAAGTTTCTAAAAGGCATATTCATTAATTTGACGTTAAATCGATGAACAGGTCACAGCGTGCTAGTTGTTAAAATTTGAATTACAAAAGAATCACATAAAATCAAGGCGGTAAGTTCGCGGGAATTGAAAAATTTTAGAGGAAGTATATTGCAAACAATAATTACTGGATAATTTTCGTATAAACTGCAGTAGACTCTCAATTAATCGAGAGAGTTGGGTCGACGGAATTTCGGATAGTACAAAAAGTCAATTTATCTGAATTTGTATCTTTATAGAAAAAAAAAACCGAAGAAAGTATCCGGAAGGAAGGTACCATTTTTCATAAAAAGAAAAAGAAGGAAAATTTATGAAAATGATCACAAAAAAAAAATCATTTTTTCTTAAGTAAGCCGTTTACTAAACTCAGATTTTTTCCCTCGTGATTTGTTTATAAACAGTCGAATCCCTCTGAACTATTTAACCGACCACGCTTTTGATTCAAAAATTATTTTTCGTCAGGCCTTGCTTAACTCTGGTCCGTGGTACCACTCTATTCCTACACAGGTATCTCTATTCGATTTGTACGTAAATATGTCACCACTATTTGTCGCCTACATATGGGACACGCCTTATAGTAGGTGCTAATTTTACCGACCACAGTTATGGTGTTTTCTGTGATTCTCATTAATTTTAACACGGGTATCAATCATTTATTGTTTAACTGTAATAAATACGAGCGTGCTAAAGGTTGCTTCTTTAATATGTTAATCTTCCTGGGATGTTCCCCCCGAATAATGTTTCTTACATATTATACCGACGCTATTGTAGTGATTTTGTTCAAATTTATTATTAATAACTGCGTTACTATTTAGTGGTGAAAGGCCGCGGTTTCAGAGTTCTAATGTAGCTAATAACTGGCATTTTCGGAAGTCTTGCTACTACCTTGCTAATTACTCGGTTCTAATATCCTTAACCTACTGCTATCCAGTCGCACCCCAGTGCCTGTTGCACTTCGGATGTGATATATAATCAGTGTTAATTTTATATTCTATCCTTCTTGGCACTCGTGGGCTATGTCATATCATTGCGGCCATGTGTGTTCGAATTGTATTGTAAACGTTTAATTATCAGCGTTAATTCCACATCCTTCTTTTCGACAAACGTGAGCTATGTTACGTAATTTTGGCCATGTTTGCTCGAACTTTATTGCTAACGATATTCTTTGCTCCTATTCCATGACGTTTTAGGATTTAATCTACTTATTTATACACACCATTCTGTTAGTCTAGCTTATTTGTAGAAGTTGTGTTAGTGGCCAGATGGTTTCTCGCCGGGCCAAAAAAAAAAAAAAAAAAAAAAAAAATCCCGATCAAAACATCCTAATCTTTGCGCTGACTTTTCGATAAAGTACACTTATAACAGCGAATAAACTTCATCGAAAAAAAGTTTTCTTTCGTTTTTTGATCATTTTGCATTATGCAGTTATCCGGATATAAAACGGCTCCTATTATCTCGTTATCGGTCATCATTAGTTCAGGATCTTCAGTCATTCAATTTTCATTATTTGACGTTGCTTCTTTATATTCGGTTTAAATTTTTTTTTGATTAATCTTTCTCTTTCAGTTCGTTTTTATAACTGATGTCACACCAAGTTTTACGACTTATTGTGACGGCACCAGTGCAGAGTTGCTCGGAACATAACATTCTTCGTCATAATATTCTTTAAACAGTTTCTTAAGTGAATGTTACTTTTTCCTCAAGGTTCAACAGAATAGGTTATTCGAATATTTATTGAATGATCCGATTGGTTTACGGTTGGATAATGCTTGTTATGTTTGGAGGTGAATACTTGAAAAATAATACCTTCGCATTCGAACGATTGTGTTGAAGGATGGTTATATTATCGGATCAATAAATTAGCTTTTTGAGGAGAGTCGCTGGCGTTCAAAAATTTCTTGACCTCAGATACAAATTCTTCAGAAAATCAACTCTGGGGAAAATCGGACACAACCTTTTGCTCAGTTTAGATGGAAAAATCGGATTATCCGAAGTCGAATAAGCGGAAGTTTACTGAAATTACGATTGCAATAAATCTGAATTGTCAAATTTTGGGAGATACGTGTACGCAAAATAAGTGTCCCTATTAGTGTAACTAATGCGTTAAATAATATCGAAATTGGTGTAATACCTACCAATAACGTGAATAATTATTTAATTTTTTGAAACGGAAACTCAAATTTGTTCGACTTTGATAAAATTAAAATCAACTTTAGCCAGATTTTACTTTCAAAATTACCTCTTCACTCGTATAATTCGTATGAAAAAAATTAAATTTGAAAGTTTTTTTTGTAGAAAGTAACACTTATTAAAACATATACACCGTCATTAACATTATATTCGATTCGACTCTTTTTTTGTCAGTTTTATCAAGAAGAAGCTGAAGTGGAAGCGGCGTTGGAAAAACACCGCCGTGCTAAAGAATGTAGACGTCATAAGCGTGAAACCGAACCAGAAAATGGCATCAAAGAAGAAGAAGGATATTTAAAGGTAATACGGTTAAATATTATTTGCTAGATTTCGACTTGTGAACTTTTTGAAAAATTTAAGTTTTTTAATTTATAACTATATTGTAGTCCATTCCAATAATTTAAATGAATTATTCTTTAGAAATAACGTCGGCTTTTATTGTTTAAATTTAATATTAAGCCCGTACACAGACCTGTAACCAGAATTAATATTCGAGAGGGTTCTTCTGGTGGTGGCCCAGTATGATGATCATGATTTTTCATATATAGTTTTTCACTCTAGAAAATAATTAATAAGATGACAACTTCACAAACATTACAACTTGTTTTATTGTTAGGAAAATCCAACAGTTTACTGTGTGTGACTGTGACTTCAAGATTTTTGTGCAGAATCCATTCATTTATTTTTATGAAAATCGAAATAATTACAAGTTCATCATATCATCTACCCTTATGGAGTAAATAATACAAGGAAGTGAATCTTTAGATTATTCGTAATATTTTGTTATTATAATTCTATACAATAGAAATCTTTTTTTTTTTTTTTGTTTATTCTATTAAAAAAACTTTCAGCATGCCCGGAAAAAGAGAAAAAAATGTTTTTTCAAAATTTCGAGCTTTCGACGCCCCCGAGGATCTAAATTTTTTCCCATGAAGCACTCTTTTATGCACATGTTTGAGATACATTTTGGTTTTCTTAACTTTTTCACTCGAGCTATTACTCACACGAACGTACTTTTCTTTTCTGTTCTTTACCAAAGGATGGAGTTAAAATAATTTTTAATGGGGGCTATCTTCTTCTTCCGACAGGTTTCTTACTACGTTTCTATCCATCAATACTATTTTTTTATTTACCGCAGCGCATTACAAATTGTGGTTCATTTACTATTCCTCCTCATTCTCTAACCCAGATTCTTTTTACTTGTCTATTCAACCTTCGCTTTCAATGAAAGGATTTTCTACTCCTTTCTGTTGTCAAGTAGTGTTCCTTCTCCCTACAGCGCTGCTTCTTTTCCTCCCTTTTCCTTCTGACATCCAAGCGCCTGATAAATTCTCGTTGGATATATCACGTCGCATAAAAATTTAATTCTCTTTCTTCTCCTTCACCTAGTTCTCAGTTGACAAACCCATTGAGTGGGATGGGGAGGGAGATGTCAAAATAATAAAAAAAAATCGGAAATTTTTTTATTTTATGAAAGATCTGTGAATTTTTTTTATATTTTAAATTTCCCTTTCGATGACATGGATTTTTAAGTGATTTTTGAGGTTGTTTTAAATTTCGTATTATATATATCTTTGACGGTTTTTGCGTTTTTTGCCGCCCGGTATGATCGATTACCTTGAAGTTATAGATTGTGTCTTGAACGACAATTTCGCTGTAGCTCCATTTACGAGCCCATAACTGGCGGAGATACCTACGTCTTTGCACTACTGCACATACTTTTTGATCATATTATAGAGTTGAATGATTCTTTGTTTATTTCAAACTGTATTAACCAGTAGTCCCATATAAGTGTACATCACAGTATCAGACTGACCGAGAAATCATCAGGTATAATTTTAAAAAGAGGAGTTCCCTTATAGATACATTTTCTTTACGTAATGTAACCAGATAAAAATTATCAAAAAAAGTTTTTATTAAAATAGAGAGAAAATATGAACAGTGAAAATTGTAAAATTAAAGATGGTTCAGTCATATACAGATCATCTGCTAAACTTAATGTGCTGAACAGGTTAAACGCTGTTCAGAATTCCGCATTAAGATTAATCTCATCCGCATTACACTGCAGTCCAATTAACAGCCTTCATGCAGAAACTAATGTCCTGCCACTCAAACACAGAAGGCTACTTCTTGCGCTGAAATATTTCTTTAATCTGGCCTCAAATCCATCTAACCCCTCGCATCAAAAAACGCTTGCCCCTAATTATTATATACAGCTGTATGAAAAAAATCCAAAAAGTCCAAAGCCCCTGGGGATCGAGTACCGGAATGCTGTTAGCAGTCTTCAGTGGACGATGATGGCGCTCATCAGCATATGGCTGAAGCCCCTCCGTGGAACGCCAGCATACAGCAATTAACAAAACTTAGAGGCTAGAATAAGAAAAACAGCCAACATCTGAAGTCCAAATGAAAAAAAAAAAACATGTATACTCCCCGTCTGGCAACACGAATGGGAACAAAACTGTCGCACCTCTCAGAAACTGTTCAAAGTCAAGAGAAGCCTTCGGGACATGAGGAAACAATACTAGCTCGCCTGCGCAAGGGCCACTGCCTTTACTCTTGTAGCCACCTGTTTCAAAAACAACCGAAACCGACATGTGAAATTTGTGAAGCGCCGGTTACAGTGGAGCATCTCCTCACCCCGTGCCGCAAATTTCGTCAAGAGAGAGCCGCCTGCTTCAAGGAGGATGCTGGTCTTGCCGAAATTCCGGCGGACAATGAAACGGCGTATAGAAACATCTTCAAATTTTTAAAACTTACTCGACTTTTTCCTTTTATATAGTTTTATTATTCAGCAGCGTTTACCTACTTTCTTTTCCTGTTCTTTCCTTTCCTTTCTTTCTATTTTCTCTTTGTCGCGATAGCCTATTTACTAGAGCGCTTGACTTCCGATATGGCGGTTTCGGGTTCGATCCCGAGCGACGACGAACTTATTACAAGAATTAAATAAATAAATAGATAATCGCTAGTAATCACGTGGAAGGCAATAGCGAACCACCACGTTCAACATCACATGCGCGCTAGGTCAGTACACAGCAGACCCACGCCGGTCTGCACTGGTAGCGCGATAACAAGCGGCTACTATCAGTTCCAAATGTAGTCTTGCGTGTGTACACCTGCGTTTGCATATATAATAATTGCTTAGTATACTACCTATATCTGTACACCTAAAAAAATGTGCGAATAGGTTGTCCACCAACCGAATGGTTGAGGATATAATGATGACTTATAAGATGTAACTTCTCGTTTATGTTCTTTACATTTATTAATCTATACGCATAAGATGCAACTTCTCGGCGTCGCAAATGGCTTTAGCTGCCGAGCGGCTTTAAATAAATAAATTATTATTAAAAAGATAAATGGAATACTTTAAACTATTATCTAGGTTAGTTTCTGATAAAATAAAAAATTTGAAATTCACAAAGCCCGTTATACAAGCTCATCACTGACGCGATTTGAACATTCTTAAACCGATACCCAGCTTTATGTTATCCATATTACCATTCAAAAACATTTTCGCTAAAAACTGAAAATAAAATATTCGAAAAAAAAATATCGATTTGAATATGTACTCTAAAATGTTAATCAAAATGCACTAAAAAGTGAAAAATTCGATAGAAAATAATATACTTCAGAGTGTGATACTAATTCTTATAACAACATTAATACTTACTAGAGTATGCACTAAACCCGAATTGCGACAATAATTAAAACCCGAATCAAGTACTGATGTTTTCAGTACTTGACTTACAGAAAACGATCGTGCTCTTATACGTATTAAATTGTTTTTAGGTATTATCGTGAATTTGGAGTTGACTTCAAAAAGTTCATCATATATATATATATATATATATATATGTATATATATATTACTCTGAAATAAATTATTTTTTATCAAATAATTCCTTTTTTACTTTCTAGTGCAGTTTTATTAAATTTTTATAGTAAATCTTGAAGTTGGTATTTTTTTAAACTACATATTTTATTTTTTATACCAATAAATTTAAATTCCTTCGTAATATTTTTAATATCGGATGTTAGAAAAATTAATTTACAGTTTCCATTATACAATTTATCTGTTAGTCCGATGAATTCCATAAATTTTCTGGGCTCATGTTAAAAAAGCGCAAATTACTACATACCCAAAATATAAATTCAAATGAAGCCGTACATGATTTGACTTCATTAATATTAAAAACTATTTCCACAAAAAAAAAAAAAAAAAAAAAACCATTTAAAACGTCATCCTTATATCCTCTTTATTTTTCAATCCGCCACAAAGATGATTAAAATCAGGTTAATTGTACATTGTAACATTTAATAGAAGAACATACTATTCAAACTTTTTTTTTTTCTTTTTTTTAGAAATAAGTTGTGGGTTTCACAGGGCAAATATGCCCGTTGTGTGAGTGCTGAATACTCTTATCAGCGTTTATTACAAAAGATACCAATTATAACAATTTCAACTATCTTAACTTATTCCCTAAATAACAATACTTATAAACCTAGCATTATATTTAAGTAAGAATATACATATGACAATTACATAGCATGCCGCGTAATACGCATCTGTTAACCAGTACATGCAGACAGCTTAATATTTAAAATCGAAAAACAAATAAATAAATAACATGATCTGAGAGAACCTAAAATCCAAGAAGGACACGACAAAGTCAAAAACCAACAAACCGTAAAAAAAAAGAAAAGAAAAACAAAAAGCACCATTAAAGAGTAGCGAGATAAAGAACGTAAGTTAATCTTCAATCTTTGCACCATTCCTTTAACCGCTTTTGCACCTTTTTTTTTCCACACACCAATTTTTTTCCCCCTCTAGTATATCATTAGGTATTGTACTTATTTAAATTAATGAGAAAGTGTTGTCAATTCGTAGATTTACACCGCGGGGATAGATATAATATGTATTACTTTGGTTTCTTGTTAACCAGATCTGGATGGTAATTTTATATTTTTGACCTTAAATTCTATAATAATCTGTAATAGAAATAATACATCTTAAGGGACATTTCATAATTTTCCTTTCATACGTAATTGACCTAAAGTTAATTTATTTCCAGTGGGGGAATATATGTTTGAAACACCTCTTCTGTATTTTACTTATTTTATTTACTTCCGTTTTGGTAGCCTCACATAATATATTTGAATTACATATAATATTCTAGACATTATTATTGAATTATAGTATATAAATAGTGTTCGATAGTACCTGCTTTATTTTATATAAAGCTGGAATTGTCTGTCTTATTTTCGAATTTAAACTTTGGATGTGTTTTTTTTTCCGTTCAAGGATTTATCGATATATATATATATATATATATATATATATATATATATCTAGATATTTAAAGTCATTTACGTTCTCTAACGGTGGACAAAAACATAAATGGGTATTGTTATTTATATGAAGCTCATGAAGGCAATCGTTATTATGAAGGACAATTCGCGGATCGCGTATTTTCTGTTTAGAACTGTTCCGAATGTGTAATACTTAATGTCAAAGAACGCTCTGTTTGGGAAATAATTGAAATATTCGAAAAAGAAAATTCTTGATAATTCCACTACTTTTAATTTATTCGATTAAGACTGATTTCACCGCAACAAACAAAACCGAACTGTCAGTAAATTTCTTTCTCGATCTATGAAAAAAAAATTATTAACTTTCTACCAAATCATGTGTAGTAACGCTCAGAAAATTTTTTCAGGAAACGAACAATTGTTTTTCGCTGACCGACCTTAATAATGTCAACAAAAAACGAAAACATTAACTGGCTCAAATAGCAGAGTACTTCCATTGTTACGATCAAAAATTTACATAATGTCAAGGTCAATCTTCTTTCATTTTTGTCGCATTCATTTTGGTCATGAAAAGAATCGATTACTATACAACGAAACGAAGAAAACGCAATCAGTTGTGATCTAATTTCTTTAATCAGCTGCTTCAGCAAAATTGTTCAAAAATCGTAGAACATTGTTATAACAGAAACACCGTTTTACTCACTACAGTTCGGCTTTCTCCACAAAAATTATCCATCAGTTTGCAAAAATAAAATGGATAATTTTCACTCGAATAAACTCATCGGGCCACTGCTGCTTAGCCAAGAGAAAGCCTTTGACAACACACCGTATACAAGTTTACCACAATTTTAATTAAAATTCCGAACAGTTAAGTCAATAGCGGTATTTCTTCACTCCTAAATAACACTTCCTTGCACTCAAACAAGCCAAACTAGAGCATTTTTACAAGCTATTTTCTCCGGCTCCTTTCCAAATGAACATAATTAATCGCAGATTTACAAAATAAGAAGACACTTCAGTGAAAAGTTAAACTTAATTTTGTCAAAAAATAAGTTAGAAGAAAAAAAGATTTTTATATGTATATTCCCAAATTGAAGGCTGGACAATAAAATCCGTTTTGGAAAGCAGATAAAATATTTCGACGTATTCCTAATCTCCCCATTTTGCCCTCTTCACTCGAACGATGTAGCTTTCTGTCATTTCAATCACGTTCTTTTTGAGTGTCCATCCCTCTCAAGTGAACGCTCTATTTTCCAACACTTGACGTTCCTGCTCCTTACTTTCGTATATACCGTCATTCCCTTCTTTGTCCTTCGTTCCTTTACTTGGTTCGTTTATATTATCTATCTCTGACGGAATTACTATTTGGATTCTTTCCCCTCCTTATTGCTTTTGAGCATAGGATCTTTGTTATCGTGCTAAAAAAAAAAAAAAATAATAATAAAAAAAACTAAACAGACGGCTAAGTTTTAATAAGCAGTCATTCCAGATATTTCGTTTTAAGTCGTATTTTTAAGAAGAAATGTTATTTATCATCTGCAAATTAATTACTTCCTTATAGATTACCTGTTTTATTTTAAACAACCCTGTCTAACCTAATATCTCCGGTTCCACCAATCAAAAAACTTAAATACTATCGGCATAAATGTTGAAATTATCCTACAAGCGTTCCATACAGAACAACATATAAAATAATACAGAGAGTAGTTTTAAAATTGTATTAGCTAACTGACGAAGGCATAAAAATGGTTAATGCGTGGATTGATAGCGTATAAATCTGCTTTGTATCAGTATTTTATTTTATTTTATTCATTATATTTATTTTACACATTAGTCTTCATGTGTCTCGGACACGATTATAATAATAAAATTAATTAATTAATTTACTTTGTTTTTTTCTATTTATTTTTCTTCAAAGTCAGGTTTTTTCTTTTGGCCCGTATTATTTAAGTTAGCCTATTCTACACTTCAAAGTATATCTATAAGAGTAAGATAGTTAAAAATTCTTGCCCAGCGGGAAACATATTTTTTAAACTGTTCCAATAATAAATTTTTTATATGTCTATTTGTTTATCGACCACACCGGTACAAAAAAGTTAGGCAGCCGCCTTCTTAACATTTATAATTTTTTATTGAGCAGAAATAGTTTTTTTTTTTCGTTTTTAAAAATAATATTCGATATAAATGCATTAATTAATCGAGCGAACTATAGTAAAAAGTAAATAATGAAATGAATTCGAATAAGATAACTACATACTGTCATCGCAATAGTCGAGCTGCTTAAACAATACACTACCTAATTTGGGTTTAAAATTTGAAATCTGGCGTAACGAGTAAAATTGATTTAAAAGAAAAAAGCAATTGTTAACCATACAAACCGTCAGGCGTATATGAATTAGTGTAAGACATAATGTCGGCCTTTGGGGGGTGCAATCTGGGGCTCTGTACCAGGACGACGGCAAAACTTTCTCATTTTTTAATATTTTCTTTATAGTCCTTTTAATTTTTTGTAACAATTATTTTTTACACATAAACTTTTTTGTTAGTGATCTCCTTTGTCATGCGCTAAATTCGTGGAAATGCTATTTCTCCGCAGATATTGATCGACATGAGACCTAAATAATTTAAATTCAGCTGGAAAAGAAAATTAAAGAGTGTTATTAAAAAAAGAAATTAAATATTTGGTTTTAATTTCATCCCCTTCACATTTTAATCCTCTGGTTATCCGGTTATCTGGGTAGTTACACTTGATTGGGTAAATCCATATGAAACAAAAAATATACTATGGCACGAATCATATTTACATAATAGTGGAATCTAAAACTTTTTAGAAAATAATAATAAAAAAAAAAAAAAAGACGGATAAAAGCCCAAGTAAATTTTGAGATAGAAAATACAAAATTAATGGTTACTTTCTTTTTCCTGATATTCACAAAAATGATTTCTAATCAGAATTAAACAATAATTATCTTAATAATAATAATAATAATAATAATAATAATAATAATAATAATAATAATAATAAAAATAATAATAATAAAACATAGTCGTTTTTACGTGAAATCAATTCAGTATAAAGGACGCGACTATTAACTTTGGGACTTGTTTGTGATGCGAATCACGTGCTCCTCGAGTGTTCTGGTTTATCTCGCAAGCGTGAGTTACTTTATCATCTTTTAAAGCTTGGTTTTCGCTCCTTTCAACGCCTCTTATGTTCTTTTTCTACCTATTCTCTCAGTTGTTCCTGGCCTAGGGGTGTTCCTTGATTCCATTGTCGACAGAACAAAAATATAATTTCTATTCTATTCCATGCATCTATTCTATTTTGATGGGCTGATGCTCCCTGGTAGCAAACCCAAGGGGGGTAAAAAAAAAACAAACTTTGGTGCTTTGTCCGTGTACCAAGAGTTGAACCGATTAGTTTTAAAAGAACGGTGTACGTCTTGGAGTCACAACGGAAAAAGTTAAGAGGCGGCCGAAACAACTGTAGATGGTATCAAATAAAAATATCTACTCGGCTATGGCCCAAAACAAATTGAAATGGACGTAAAAGAATAAAATGCTAGTAAAAGAGAAAATTAAAAAACAAAGATAATAATAACGAAAAATAATACAACTAGTAATAGTAGTGCGCGGTATGAGTTACGCTAAAAAGTTTAGTTAATTATTTATGCCTTATGCGAAGTTTAAATTTCGGATACAACCGTCAGCATATGTTGATCTTCAAAATGTCCTCGCCTTGTAGAGGGATTACGATTCTGAGCGTGTTCGCTGGAACAAACTTAATTATCTCGTTTTTGGTCAACGTAGAAATTGTTCAGGTTTGCTGATACCATTATTATTTCCATCGGTCTATTTTCATAACAGGCGAGCTAAAACGTGTGCAAGGTGGAAATATGTCGTAGCCGCAAGGTGTTTATCGTTATCGGTTGGCTGTTTTTCTCGAAAAAAATAATAAATAAATAAAAAAGAAAGACAACGATAATGATAGATAAAATTTAAATAGCGTTATCTATACGTTTTTTGATACACTGGCTGCTAAAATGCCTGCTGTATTAGAGGCACGCGGCTGTTTGTTACGGGTAACAACAAAAAGCCAAACGGTCCGGAAACGAAATTAAATAGTTAGACGGATAGGCCAATGAAGTATGGCATATGCTTCGAAATAGTTAGACAGACGGTTCTTCGATCTGGTACAATTTTGCTTAAACTTCGGCATCAACTGTCTCTTCCATGTTTCCTCTACACTTTGTATATTATCAGACACACACACACACACACACAGCAGGGGTGTGTATAGGTATTATGTATATATATATATATATATGTAATATATATCGGAAAGTTAAGCGTCGGCGGTTTAGAACAGATGAACAGTTACCTGTTCAGCGATGCACCTGATTCCGAATATGCTACTTGCAGAAGACAATTCAAGTCACCTGCTACCGCTTCACATCCCAACGCTGCTCTCCGTTTTTCTTGATCCCTTTCGTCTCTCTTAACCTTGATAGTGCGTTTTCGTTTTTACCCTTTTCATTTTCGCAATGCAAATAACAAAGAACTGCGAAATATATCAACTGTTGTTTGTAAAATATGTCTCTCGATCAGACACAGTCAGTAAAAGTAGAACTAGCGTTAAATATCAGTTATCGGTTCAATATTTCTCACTCCCATCTAATTTTGAATATCGAAATTTCGTTTAGCAGTATTTTTGTTTGATGTATATCTGTCGAAGCAGTGAAGCCTAACTGCACGTCCTTGAAATTTACGTGATAGTTTCCTAATTAATTTGTCTTACGTAATTCTTTACGTGTATGATTGTAATGTGCAACGATATTATTCTCGATGCACTTTCAAAAATCGTTGAACTACTCGCATATTTACAGATATATTAATATTTATTATTATTTAAATCAAATAAAATATATTAATATACTAGCTAAGGTTTTGTGATGATCCGTGAAGCAAGTAATACAATATATATATATATATGTTGAAAGATTACTTTGAGACATAGTTTATTATCATGAAGGGCCAACACTACAAATTTTAGATATTTTTGAACGGTCATGTATTCATTCATATTTGATTTCAATATTCCCAGCTTGAGCAATTTTAAACCGACGAACGACACAATATTTGTTTTTAAGAAAATTTAGGTCACACTTGATATTTCTATTATCCGCAATTGCAACACTAGCCGGTCTGAAAGTTGCCTGTTGTGCGTGCTTAAATATATTTTCAGATAAAAAAAAAAAAAAAAAGCTTGCAAGCAAGTAGTCACTATACGCGTTAGATATCCCAAAAATCTAACAAAACATTAAGAATCAATAATTTAGAGTAATAAATTAAATATCTATAAATTGTCGAATAAAATATGAATTATTTTAACGAGTCTATTTAAGCTTAAATCAATCTTCAAAATTTATCACTTTACATCAAAAAATAAAACTGAAAGAAAATTAATATTGATAAGAAATTAAAGAAATTTTTGCAAACCCAAAATGATTTTCACCAATAAAAAACGTTACAAAAATAGAAATGCTTTATGTAAAATAAATGTAATTTTTACCAAATTTAATTTATTAATATGCGCCTGACTAGGATAATTTTATGTGAATAGAAAAATCATAATATCGATCAAATTAAACAGTTAGGATTCTGAAAATTTGAGCGGTGATAATTTTGACAAATATTCTCAAAACATTTATGAAAAAATTACGAAATGATTTAAGATGTTTCTGTTCTCTTCAAAGAATTTAACAAAGTGACGTAATATTAATAGTAAATAATTCAAGATTAATTTTTAAGAGTACCGGTAATTCTGAATTTTTGATAAGAACATCTAATTTATTTCAATTACTTCATACTTTTCGTCATACTCCAAAGACTTTTTAAGTTATTTGATTATGTACCAACACTTATAGAACAATACTTTGGTGCTGCAACTTTATATATCACGCAGAGAGTTCAAACTTGTATAAATGTCTTTTAACACGTTTAGTACATTGCAATTAAATGTAGTGAACGCTCGAAAAAAAACAAAAATAAATAAATTATAAAGGAGTTTGCGGCACATTAATAAGAACTTAACTTTGAAGTTCAAAATTTGTACGTTCCAAACTAGAAAAATTTATTCGAATTTGCACATTTTCAATCGGATTTGAATATTTTCGCAGGAGGGGTGTTTTTCTGCGAACTTTTGAAATACAGTTCCGCTACCTCCAAAAATCGAGCTTTCTATCGACATCATCTTACTCGCGGCAAAAAAAAAAAAATATACCGATATTTTCCAAATCTTGGAGTTTGCGGGACGTGCCTGAGTTTTGAAATACAGAGTTATGCTATTGGCTATATTATTCCCGTGAATTGTTCTCATTTATGTTCATGTTTGAGATATGCTTTGAACAACAGTTCATAATTTGCAACGATAAAATCGTGCGCTTTGTGTTTAATTTCCTTTTTTCCCCCTGTTATTGTTTCGTTTCGCGTTAGCAATCTAATTGTTGGTTATCTCGCAGTCGGAAGATGACTATTTTCGACACGGGAGGGATTCCACGGTCGACAAAACCGATAGAAGATAGCGGTAACATCAATTCAATTATTAATACGGTCAATCTTGATAACGACAATAACTACAATAATGTCAATGCTAACAATCTTAGTAGTCGTAATAATGACAATAATAATAACAATCAAATAAATAATAATATTAATCAGAACTACAATATTCTGATCGGTGACATGGATCTCTTCGATAAAAATCTTCATCATTCAGTCGGACGCAAACAATATTGCCAATTGCAATCCGCTTGTCGTTTACAAGTCTGCGTCCCCATAAAGGAATTAAATGTTTTCGAAGAAACGGCCCAGACGAAATTAAAGCAGTTTTTGAATTTGCTCTAAGCGTTAATGAATCCATGCTATCAATTAGAAGTGCAACTGACAAACGTCATCTCAGAACATTTATACCTAATTTACTATTACATCGTTATGGTGTGATTCGTAGTATAGATCCTTCTATGTCGGACGACGAAATTACGCAGGCATTGTATAGCGATGTAGCCGTTAAAAATATTGAAAGAATTAAAAGAAGTACCAACCATAGCCATTCCGTGGAGGTACAATTTGTAGGAGGGGTATTGCCTCAATATGTCTAACTGTATAAGTTATGTTTTTCGATGAATCCTAGCGTTAAACCGCTTAGACGATGCCAAAATTGTCAAAGGTTCGGACATATTGCCATACAGTGCAGATGATCGAAATCACAATGCTTATTTTGTGCAGAGCAACATTTATCGAAATCGTGTAAGATGGCAAATGGGTGTTTAAACAGTACAGAAACATGTCTAAATTGCAAAGACAATCATTTATCTAGTAATTAAGCCCAGAGCATCAGTAGCAGTTGAAAGTACAGAGGATAAAGGTGTATGACAACATATCAACCACTGAAGCCATTAAGGAATTAGCAAACTCCAAAGTATCTAGTATCTTCTCATTTTCCGACATAGCACGCTCAGTGACAGCACAAATCTCAAATAGTCCAAGATATTTCCACACAAAAAAAAACAACAAACAAACAAAAAAAACAGCGGGTCAATCTTGTAATCGCTCTCCTGACTCCAGAACTCCTAATCGGAATTCTTATTAAACGTTTCCATCAAGCAGAACTTCTTTTCCCTCACTTTTTTCCATTCATTATTAATCCATGCGAGAATGCACCCTCTTCACACAATAATACTGCTCCGCATCTGTAATGATTCGCAGCAGTTTTGTTAATAATAATTCCTGAGCACCTATTTTTAATATGGTTACCGTGTGACCGTGACGGAATGGTGAGATATTTTGTTCTGAAATTTAAAAAAAATATCCTACGAACAAATAATATTTCTACTCTAATTCCATTTTTCGTTAACAGTTATTGTTACTTAATATATTCATGTTCTCTAAACTTATTAAGCGCAAAAATAAAACTATTACTACCTAATTATAACTTTTTTTAAAATTATTTTTAAAGGAATATATAAACTCTCTCTGAAAGTAACCATCTAACTACGTCATTAGCTGAGCTTAGACTCATCGGAAGAGAGTAAGTAGATCAACTACTTACCGTTTGCCTGGTTACATGCATACGGCAGACTTAGTCTGGATTATTTGTAATATTCTGGATAAAATGTTTTTTAATTCGTCATAGTTTAAAGGTGGGGTTGTTTACAGTTAAAAAGTTATTTGGCATTTCCTATAATTTATTCCAGATATAATATATATAAACTGTTTTAAATGTTTATTATAAATAAAAATTTAAACAATTTTATTAGCGACATGGTTCGGAGATACAGTTTTGTATTCGTGGCAAAGGAAAGTATTTTAAAATTTGAATTGAAGTAAAACAGCGGCGGATCCACCGGGGAGGGGGGGGCATCCTTCCACAAAGAACTAAAGCCTCTATGAAAAAATTTTTTATAACAGAGAAACTTAATTTATTCTATAAAAGATTTGTATACACTTTACCTATGAATTTTAATAATTAATATTTAATACTGTTTTCTAGTAAACTTGTATTAATGTTACGTTTTTATTTTATTTTAAACCCAACTGTCATCGATCTTTTGCCTTTCTTATTTATTTTTAATTTTTATTTTGTAATGTAAATGAAAATAGTTCAACGGGAAATATATATGTATTTAAACTTGCTCACGAACAAAGAGAATTCGGATCGGATTACTAACAAAAAAAAAGAAGTAAAGTCTAGTAAAAATACCAGTTTTTTTATTATTCAAATTCTAAACTACCATTTTAGGTATAATTTTATAATTTCGTTTTATTTTTCACCCCTAAACATAAAATAAAATTTAGTCGCGACAGCCTAGTTGCCAGAGCGCTTGACTTCGGTGACGACAGAACTTATTACAAAGAATTACATTTTTTTTTTTTTATTTTTTTATGCGGGCTCGGTGTTAACACTGACCCAACTACATGGACTTAGATCACCTACTCAGATTCTGAGGCGATCGGAGATAGAAAGTATAAAGGAAAGAAGGAGGGGAATAACGGCTGGAGTCTTAAATAAACACTCGCTAATAATCACGTGGAAGGCAATGGCAAACCACCATGTACATCGTATGCGCGCTAGGTCAGTACACAGTAGACATACTCGTACACCGGGACTGCACTTGTAGCGCGATAACAAGCGGCTACTATCAGTTCCGAATGTAGTCCTCCTGCGTGTGTACACCTGCGTTGCATGTAATAATTGCCTGGTACACAACCTATATCGGTACAGCTAAAAAAAAATGTACGAATAGGTTGCCCACCAACCGAATAGTTGAGGAGATAGTGATGAAATTAAATTGTAAAAACCATGTATTTTTAAAACATTTTTAAATTTCTAAAAAGGTCGTTATTTGATTTTCTTTATGGGATAACGTATTTCTCAAATCTACTGCCTACCGTAGAAGATATTACGTAATTATATAATTTCCCCCCCAAAAATGTCTCTCTGGATCCATGCCCGAATAAAATTATAAACATAAATAACAAATATTTAAATTGAACGATTAAATGTGCTGAAAACATCTTTTCGGAGGAAATATTCCTTCACAGTTAAAAAAGAGAAAAAAAAACATATTAGCATATATTGCCTGAAACCGAAGAGGGAACCAATTCGCTCATTTTCAGTTAGAAAAGGAATAAAACAAAAGAAATATTCTTAAAAATGAACGCGATATATATATATGTATTTTTTATATATTAATATACCATATTTACCTTCATTAATATTTCGTTTCTCTTTTCTAGGTGAGGATGGGATACTCTTGAAAATGTTTCTAGCATATTTTATTTAATATTTATTTAACGTTTGTTATTTATAATTCTGCATTATCGTTGTTTTATTTTTGTAGTAAAGAGTTTGACGGTTGACAGCGTTGCTTGTTCTGATTTCGTAGAGCTGGGGTATGCGAGTTTCGACATCTTTACAGATTTCCTTACGAGAATTATCCCCTGATTAGAACCGAATTACTTCTTATCTTGTAGTTAGTTTCGAAGTTAAATCCTTGTATTTGCATTCTGACGTTTTTGCTTTTTATAACGCTTAATTCGATTTGTAATATTCTACTTTTAGACAACCAACTTCCAAATTGAAAATGTGGAGTAGTACAGACTTGTATACTTTTTCAATAATCTTTAATCTTTAACTACGTAATCTATCGTTGAGATATCGAATTTTAAGGAAATCGGTTTTATAAAATCAATGATTTTAAAATCGAGCACACGAATAAGGTATTTCTGTAGAACTTACAAAGCCTGCTTTAATATACACACATTCTCGTTTTCGTATTGTTATAAAGGAGAAAATATTGTTTCGCGATGTACCGAGCAATGATTTTATCAGTTTACGTAACACAGATTTATGAAAAGTAGATAATTACAATATACAGAATTTATATAACGTTAAAAATAACAGAATACAATTTTTAACTGCTGCAAAATAATTCAAGATGAGAAATTATATTTAGTCGTTTAGTTCGTTTCAAGTAATTATAAACGCATGGTCAATTTTCTTATACTTAATAAATGCGTTGAAGTTTATTTTTTTTTCCAGTTATAAATCTTCATCGAGGACAATTATTAATCGGATTATAATAAACAAGAAATACGCGTAATTATCATTAACGATGTACACATATATAGCGTTCAGCAGAATTTGTCTTATAACTCCTGTGGTGAACGCGATTAGAAGAAAAAAAAACTGATCAGCTAACCTCATAAATTTCTAATCTGAAGCGTGTTATTATATTGCTGTCATTTCTTTCGGTCAGTTTATCTCACGTCTTCACTCCCACTTTGATTTTCACGTCCCTCTCTTTTCTCCATGTTTTCCTGCCAGTAAGAGGATCCGGCTCCGGTCAGGATAGCGCAGCAAGGACAATTCTTAATCTTAAACTAAATATAGCGAACGGTTATAATTAACTACTTTTTTTTCACTATAAAATGATACGGTCTACTCTTTTAGTCAGTACTTTTTATTACATTATCGAACACACCTTTCTTATCCGTACATCTTAGTGACGCGCACGTACAAAGACACTTTTGTAATCGCTTTCGCTCTGCTTTGTAATATTTTAAAACTGTATTACATCTTTCAATCGAGATAATGTGGTTCCGCTGTTAGAATTAAAAGAAACACGTAAATAGAGATACATAGTTATTTTAACGGATTACTCATTTGGTTTAGGAGGAAGCGAATTACGAATCGAAAATTGACTTTTTCACCAAAACATGGGACGATGCAACGGAGCAGACGAATCAATCTGTGCATACTACACCGTGCAGAGGTTACACGTATTTCCTTTATAAATACTAAATTAGCAATTAGAAATTAACATTAAACGCTTAAGAAATCATGTGCAGGTGACATGAATAAATAAAAACACATACAATATACGTGCACAAACTATAATTACAAGTGCCGATTAGTTTCGGATGACTTGATCTAAGCACGACAAGAGATTATGGTTCAAATCACCCGGAACAAGTCGGTATTTATATAATTATAGTTTGTGTACATTTATTGTTCGTGTTTTTATTTATTTACGGAAATTAAAGATACACTAATTCTGATGAAGTTTTAAATTTGGAACATTGAATTTTAAATCTTATGTTATTCAGAATGAAATAAAAATTATTCAAAATTACTTCCAAACTTTTAAATTCTCTTACTTTACTTTTATGTTCTGATTTTTCAAGTTTATAAGTTCATTCTTGAATTCCCGAATTTTGCCATTTCTGTCGTTTCGGAATCGTTTTATTACGATTCCCTGTACATTATATGTGTATGGAATTTTATTTATTTAAAACTATCTTCAATGTCTATTTTAGAAAAATTTGTTTGGAAATAATATTTAATCAATGCAATTTTTAACAATAAAGATTAAAAATTAGGCTCGGGAATTAAACATATTAAACATAAATTTCTCATACAAAAGAAAAAATATCACTTTGCAGATTATGAAGTACATATAGCTTTAACGAAGAACGCGAATTACAGCATTTTTAGGGTTGTTTTATGCAAAAAACAAATTTTTAATAAACGGCGATGTTTTGTTAAAATTACTGCTTTAGGAGGAAATAGTGCCGTGACGCCCTTCCTATCACTTAATAGCATTTATAACTTAAATTATTCAGTAATATAGAAATATTTAAATCGTTACACGGAACATACTTGCTGTAATGTAGTTACGATATTGTTGATTCTTTACTCGGAATCTACCAGTACTCTATAGGCAATGCATAACCGCATCTGTCGCCATAGTGTGGGCTATAAGCTTTGTATATTATTCCTGGACTCCTATGGGCTGTGCTTGAGTGCATTTGCTGCCGTGGTATCCAGAAGCTATATGATATACATTCTTTAACCAGGGTCCTATGGGCAATATCAAGTCGCATTGTCGCGATGGGAGCCGGATACTGATATTATATATATTTCCTAGCACATCCTCGCAGCAGAATTGGTATCTCGGACCTAATTCTCTCGTTGGAGGGATTGGCCTGATTTATAAAGTGGAAGTCACTGGTGCTGTTTTGGCCTCTTAAGCCGGTACAGTGGAAATATATATATATAAAAAAAAAAAAGCAAATTTGTGATTGGATTGAAAACATACAAAATAAAAATTTTAATAATAATTCATCGCAAAGATTATTACTAAGGAAATCATATTTCTACATCCAGAGGACGAGATTTAAAGTGATTATTTTCTAAAATAATTTTTGTTCGAGAAATTCGTATTTAACTAAAACATAGGATAATAAATTAAGTACATCTTTTTTGTTTTTTCTAGTTTCAAAATACCGAGCTATTTTGGTCAAAAACCATTTCGCACAAGCATCTAGAAGCAGGTTATAGTTTTATAACATTCTTATTTAAGAATGAATAACTAAAAGTAAAAAAATGTAAATGCCCGGTAATTTTTGATCTAAGAATAAAAATATCAGTACCAAAAGAGAAGACGATGGTACCAGCAAAGTATGAGAAACGTTATCAGTTTACGATAAATTGTAATCAATTATCCAATGAGGCTGTTTTATACCATATTCATTTTTTTTTTTTTTTTCAATAAATAAATATTAAAAAAATATTTTGTAAATTCATGAGTAAATTAAAAACTAAATAAACGAAATGAAAAAAATTTGTATTAGTAGAGAAATTTTAAAAAGTTTTGAAACTATATTACTTCAAAAAATTTAAATATTTACTCGTATTTTATGTATGCATGTATAAACACTCTCTCTCTCTTTCTTCCCCCTCTCTTTGCATTAAAATAAATAAATATATGGATTACTTTTTGTATTTTTTTCCTTATAGAAACATCCCGAGAAAATATCGACGGAGATGAAACTAAACTGTTAACAGCTGACTACTTAGGACTTCGAGATACAGTATCAGAACCAACAGAATTTAGACAACCAGTATTGTTAAAGAATGAACTTCGAGATAAATTAGAACAGCAGCTATTATTTTATCCTATAGCAGACCCAGGTTTGTCGCACGCAAAAATTTATGAATCACGTTAAGCCCTTAATATGCGGAAAAAACTTTTACAAAAAGAATACAAAAAAAAGTAATAAAAAAATCCACAAGATATAAAAATTTGTCCTTGCATCATTCTACATGTACGAATGAATTTGATTCATTAGTGTAGCGTATAGTAATCGGTAATAATGATCTATTTAAAACTAATTACTGTCCACAATTCATAGTCAGAATCTAAAAAATTGATTTAATTAAATGTTGAATATCGTAGAAAATTTTTGTTGATCATGTTGTACAAGGCCGTGTCTAGGGATGGAGGGGTTAACCCTCCCCTCACGAGAACTGAAATAGTTATTATAAATACACAAAAATCTGAAAAAAATCAAAAATTTAAAATAAATGTTGATTTTTTAGGATGTTCTTACCTTTAAAAGAAAAAATATGCTCTACATATTTAGGTACTTTATTAATATTTTATGCAAAATTTTTTATTACCAGTATAATCAAAAACATGTAATTTTTATTAATGTTTATACGGTAATTCATTTATGTAAATTATTAATAATATAAATCAAAGCGATGAAAATTATTAATAGCATGCATATTAGTGAAAAATGTATTGTTAATTATAAAATAAATATGTCAAGAAAATCTCCCCTCCTAAAATTCTGGGCACAGGCCTGAGGTTGTATGATTTTAACACTTTTGCAAATTGATAAGTGCATGCAGTACTAAAGTTACTTCTTATTTCGTCCTAAATGCTAAACATAAGCCGCAAACGATTTGTATTCACCAAATGTTGAACAGAATTTTAATGCGTATTTTTGAGCGCATAATGCAGTAAACAAACAGTTCTCATAAAATTTATAAATGGCTAAGTGATCAAAAGGCCAACACTTTTTTTTCTGTTATACAAATTATCTAACGGTGATCTCGGCAACGCAATTTAAATTTAAAAGTATCAATGAAAGATCATTTAACAACTTAAGGTATATTAAAATAAAGCTGCGATTAAAGATAGCAGGAAATATGAGTTTCATGCAAATTTATTTTTAAAAAAGATGTATGTTCGAAATTATTGAAAGATTTTTGAAAATTCCAAGTAATTAATATTATTTTCAGTTTTTTCTTTTTTATGTTTTACTTTATAAACGTGCATTTTTTTTCTTGTTAATTTTAAAGCCGCATTTTTTATTTATTTATTTACTCGTTTTAAAAACTGCTTTCTCAATTTTTTTTTATTTTTTCTTTATTATAATAAATTTAACTCACCTCCTTATAAAAAGAAAAATGTTGCCAACGATCATTGTGGTCGCTTATATTTTAAAATAATCATAAATTTAATATAATTTGTACATTCCTTTTGATTACAATACAATAAAAAGCTGTTCACAAAATTTTCAGTACCGATTGAACAACGACTACAAGCCGGTAAAACTTTACGCGATATTAAAGATGAGGGCCTTTTTGTAGCAAAATATCCGACAGTAAGACGGGACAACATGAATAAATATCATCAACGTCTAATAACTTCAAAAAATTTGTAAGTAATTAATAATTAAACAATTTTTATGAAATTAGAATTTAATTTATCCATCACAAGTTATGAATTTAATTTTTAAACACAAAACTAAACCAAATAAATATATAAAATTGTACATGTACACATATTTCCATAAAAACTTCATCATACAGTATATAAAAGTGTATCTTATTAAATTTTAATATCAATTACATGGATTATTAGCTTAGTTGGTTATAAGAAAAGAGAGGACCAAAAATTGTTTATTATTTCTTATTATAAAATATTTTTTTTTTTGCAAACATTTGTTACCAATTACACTGGACAGATACGGATCTTACAACCTGAAACTAGTCGGTATTATATTTTATAATTTTGAAATTTTATATTAGTATAGAAAGGTATGGAAAATTATTTTATTTACAAAATATTAATAAAAAAAAAAAAAAAAAAAGTAAAAAATCGAATTACATAAAATAAATAATAGTGCGGTAGCCCGGTAGTTCAGATGTTTAACTACCAAACTGAGGATCATGACTTCGAGACTTGTGTCGTTCTAGATTTAAGCTCTCCTAGGTCTACTTAGTTTGAAATTGAACTGAGAAATCCAGAAGAGTAAAGGCTACTAAGAGAAAGAACTAGCCTTCTTAAATCATCAGTGTTGTTGAGCATGGGAAGCTGTTAACCAAATTTCAAAATTGCTGATGCTTTATCAACAATAAGAGAACCTCTTTACACAAACGAATTACGAAGAAAAAGTAATACTCCGTGTATTTTTAATATTTAATTTCTAAATCTGTTTCGCGAGTTAATAAAATAAATTAATATAAAAGATATATTTAGCTTCTTTGATCGTTTTATAAAAAAGTAAATAATTTAGTTTTCAACTGAAATGAATAATAATAAAATAGTTAGCGGTAAATTTTAAACAATTTTCTATTGAAATGATCAATTCTAAAATATAACAAAATATACCTGGATCATGCAGAACCGCGAAGAATTAATAAAGCCGAAGCTTTACCCAACAGTACCCGATTTTTAAAGGGATTCGTACAACAAGTACAAAACTGTGTATAAATATAACTTTACATTCATATATTAAAAGTAATGAACATCTGAAATACAGTAGGAATACGTAACGATTATAAACAAAAATTTTTGCAGTTCATTAATTATCTACACATGTTAGGTCGAATGAAGGAATTATATATTTTAAAATTTACGTGAACATCTTGCAGACAATTCCAGTGTATACAGAAAAAACCAATAATCTTTCATTACGTAATAAAAAAAAAAAATGTATCCATTTAACTAAATGCGTATAATTTTTCGTACAAATACGCATTAAATTTAAAACCCAGTCTAAATAGGAATAAGTTCTTAATAAAGTTACAAATAAATCAGTTACATGCAAATTTATATATAAAAATGAATGTATGTTGTTCTATATGTCCTCGAAGAATTCCGAAACTATCCATCCGATTTTTATGAAATTTGTACAGTTCCTTTATGGGATCATGGGGCATAATAATATAGGTTATTTAAAAGCCAAAAATAAATAAATAAATTACAAAATAAATAAATATTGATCGAAAGTGTGGCCACCTGCGTCGATTAGTCAAGACACCGATTACTAATATTGCCGACAGATGACGCCATAGTAAAGAAATTATTCCGGTATGCGTTATTTATGCAGCTATGATGAAAATAAACGTAGAAAACACGGTACTCTTCATTGCTCATCGGTGTTCGATCGCGGTCGTGAATTTTGTCATTCATCGGGTTTCGGTGGGCTCCTTTAATAGTATATATATATATATAGAGAGAGAGAGAGTATAAATCAATTGCGCATGTATAAAAGATCATAACTTAAAAACGGCTCAACCGATTTGACAGTTTTTTTGTTTTCTGTTGTGTTCGTAATTGTTAGGACACGGTTAGTATGAAAGAAAATTTTCGAAACATCCATCGAAGAAGTCAAAACATTGAAAAAAAAATGGCAAAAATGGTGTCACGATGTGATGTTTACTTTGACAGTTCTGCTGTCACATGATTTCATAACAACAAATTCCGCATTGAATATTGATCATTTTTTGCCAAAAATAATTAAATTGAAAGCGATAGTAAAACCGTAAAATTCATTAATTAAAATTTAAATAAAATGATTACTATGATAAATAATGAACTCTGAATAACATTTTATTAATTTCTGGCGTAAGTGTAATAAATACGTCGTATTCCGTTACTTCTCTCTTTGCGTCACTGAAATCGTCAAAGCTCCATGACATGATCTAAACAAACAAGTCGCACTCCTAGTCTAATTACTGTACTCATTGCAGAGAGTTAAAGAAAAATGGTAACGTTTTCCATTATTTTTTACAGAGAAATAAAAAATCCTGCAAAAGAATTTTTTAATATTTGCTACCTACTGGAAATGTTATTTTTACTCAAACTCAAAATCCTTATGTAACTGCACGAATGCGGAGGTGCTACAATTGATGAAAACGGATCCGGTAATAATGGACATAATTAGAAAATGAAACACAAATTTCTTTGGACATTTTTTGAGAGGACCAACATATCTTCTCCAAACAATAACGATGGGAGCGGTAGAAGGGAAAAGGGGACGAGAAAGAAGAAGGATTTCTTGGCTCCAAAATATTCAGACATGGACTTGGAGTTATAATATTAGGAGAATTATTCCAGGTCGTAAGAAGTCGAGACGCATTTCGTCAAATGGCGGAGTCCATAAAAATTGGTTAAGCTATACCTGAATCGGGTTGCACGAAGAAGAAGAAGAAGAGGAAGAATACACGGGTGAAGCCGTGGGTATTTTATTTGTAAAAACAATTTAAAAAAAAATCAAAAAAAAAAAAAAAAAAGGTAGAATTTTATGTAAAGAAAAGTATTTTGGCAAGATAAATATAACTCAAAAAGCTAAGCCAAAAAAAAAAAAAAAAAAAAATATTTTTTTTTTGTTTTTTATTTCTAAATAAAGGAGGAATGGGCGATACTATGTTTAAAAAAGATATATATACGTGTTTTTTTTTGTTTTCTTTTGTTTAATCGTCTAGACTTTTCGTAAGTTAAAAAAAAAAAAAAAATATATAAAAAAGTTATATATAAAAAGATAAAGAATCGAAAAAACGGACTGCTGCCCCGGTTCAAATTTCCACCTACCATATCTGCTACTATCATCTAACTGTTATTATATCGCACTCATTCACATTCCAGCTGTGTAGGCTCTCATTTTACAATTTCATTAAATTTGTGGAAAAAATTTTAAATGTCACGAGAATTGAACGGCGTAAGATAACGAGAAATTGCACTTGGATTTTGCTTTGGGCAACAATAGAAAATTAGAATATCGAAAAAACGTTTCCTCAATCCATTAATAGCAGACAAGCCAACGTTCAGGCAGGACAACGTCTGCCAGGTCTGCTAGTTACGTATATACGGAACTCATGAATACAAATATATACATATAGCACAATGAAATTGTTAAAAATTTCACTGGTAGTTAAGCAAACAAAATAAAAAATAAATAAAAAAAAAAACAGCATTAAAATTAACATTTATTGTACTTGTTACGATCAGGATAATTCATTAGTTTTGAATTATATAACAGTACTACAGACCGAAAACGGAAATTAGGGACTATATTTTCGGGTAGTTAAGATACTAAAAACGAAAAATTTATAATTACTTATCAGCATTTTGTGAAATACATAAATATAATTTTTATTATTTAAACAGAAGCATATTAAAAACAAAGTTTTACATTTCTATTAATGCAAATAATGTATTTTAATATAATAAATCTTTAATAAAATCATACTTCTTTCTTCCTCAAGAAAATGTTTACTTCATCTTAACTCCAAAAATATTAAAAAGCTAGTAAAAACTAATTACAATCAAAAATTTTGCTTTTTTTATTTCAGTTAGTTTCTATCAGTAAGTATAAGCATCGCTGTTCCGTCTACATTCATAGATTTTAAAACGCCTAAATTAGATATAATTTTTAATTATACAGGAAATGGTTTGGCGAAGACGGACAACCATTTCGATTAGCCGATCCGTTAGAAAAAAACTATTGCAAATTACCAGAATTCAACAATAACAGTTACGACAGAACAAATTTCGTTTATTACGAGCCGGTAAGTAACAACAGCAAGTTCAGTTGTGGAAACGATGTTTTTTTTTTTCTTTTTTCCCGATTAAATTTAGTTTAATATTTGTATTCAGTAAAAATTTATTCAAAATTACGAGGTGCATGTAGAAGTAAATTCTAAAAACATTACAAATTTATAGTATGCAAATGCAAATATTAAAAAAAAAAATTATGTATAAACTCTATTTACACTGAGTTTTAATAAATTTATATTTTCTCTTTAAAGGTTCATGAATTTAAAAATTTTTAATTTTTAGCATATAAATAATAAATCTATTAGCTTGATAAGTTACTTATTAATGGTCTAGTTAGATATTCCTTTTCAATTTCTGTTTTATTGACATTGTCTCAGATGTATTACAGGTACTCACGAGTCAGCTACCTACTATACCGTTGTTTAACTTACACTTACTATTTTTTTTCCTTTCTTTTTAAACTTAAATACAATGCTTTTTTTACTTATTTTAACCCAAGTCGCTGTATAGCGAATTTCTTAGTGTGTTATCTATGTAATACGGTGGTCACCCAAATGTCATTTTTAAATTCCCCCAGTATATTGCTGGTTTTCCAGTCCAAAGTTCTCAATTTCCCTGTCAGTAAAATTGTTCAATGCTTCACTCACGTAATACAAACTAAAACAAATAAAAATAAGAAATATTTCAAATACCGTACATTAAATAATGACCATTAACTTAAAAACGTTTTGTGCTTATTTTCTTATCACAAGTGGAGTTAATAACAAGTGTTGATCATAGCCCTTCCCTATTAAAATAGTTCCGAATTTTAAAGCTTATTTTTAAAATGTATCCGTTACATCTATTAATCATAAGCACCGATTTCATAGGGCTTAGCAGTTTAAGCTCTCAAAAATTTTTACTAAAAGGACTCAGCCTTCAGTCAAAATACGTAATACAAAAATTATTCTTATAATATTAGAAAAACGTGCGTATTTTAAATTTAAATTTTAACAAAAATAATAAAATTCAATTTAAAATTTAGTTGAAAACTCGTAAGTTACAAGTAAGAACCTTTAGCTTTTCTTCGATATTTCCCATAAGTCGCTTCGTCATGTTTGTATGTATGACTTTGAAAAATATTATTTAAACCAGTAAATAAAACACTATCTGATTGAAAGGCGATGAAGCTTAATCGATTATTTAAATTTCTGGAATCTTCTAATTTGTTGAATTTATTATAATTTTGTTAATTTCTCTTTATTTTCTTTTTCTTCCCCCTTGTTTTCAATTTCCGTAATTTTGTAATTCCTTGCCGTGTCTCTAGCCGAAGTATATGACACATAAAATAAATAAAAAAAAAACTAACGTTTTTTGTTCTTTTATGGTACAAACGAGACCGATTATAAACATTCTCTCTATATACAAAATTAAATAACTTCTTTCAAACATAGATATTTTCAAAAGGTATAAATAACGCGTAATATTAAAAATTGTTCTTATTTTCACTCTGAATGTTTTACTTTCCTTGAAATATCTTTTTTTTTCACTTTTTTTTTTACTTTTTTTCCAATTATATGACAAAATTCCCAGTTGGTTGGCCACGCTGTAAAAAAGTCTACCAGAAAAGACTTATAGCGAACCTAGGATTTAGTATGACCATTATGTTCAACAAGTTTTTCTAAAAAAATGTGAACAATTCTAATTATTATATTTATAAATTTTATTTGAAAAAATAAATACATCACTAAGATGAATTTACTAACTCTTCTAGTAAAACCTTTAATCATTCCAGTTTTACTTAACTAATATTCCTAATAAGTCAATAAATAAAGATGACTATTGTTTTATTTTAACTTTTTCAGCATCATTTAAAAAACGGTTCGAAAAGTATACTTACAATAATCGAAAAATGAACTAAAGTAAATCTTTTTAAATAGACAACACAAAACCAAGCGTCGACGACTTTTTCTATTTTAACTACGGATTTGAAAAATACATCTACACTTATGAACTAAAAATTAATGTTTCCTGCGTGTACACTCATTGTCAGTCCATCTATAAGATTCGAAAATAGTCGGTTAGAAAAAAGGTATATATATTACATCTAATTTTAAGAAAAACCAAAAATCTAGGAGTAATACGCTACAACTTTTAAGTTTTCTTTTTAAAATAGAAAAAAGTTATTTAAAAAAATATTTAAGTTTTTTATTACTGATACAACTGAAGCTACAATGTATGAAAATTAAAAAAAAAAAATGTATTAAATTTATATTAGGTGAAATGAAAAATTTTATGCAATGCTGTGCATATAGAAAACAATGAACGTTTGAGTAAAAGTAACAGAATCATCGCAACATGTGACGTTATAGTAGCGTACAAAGTTTTTCCATTAGAAAAATAGCGGGAAAATATACCTTTGAATCGTTACAATGCCATCTATAGAACAGTGAATGAACTAAATGACTACGTTGTTGTACAGAACACATCACATACATTAGAGCAGTCTTTCAAAGTGTGGGTCGCGAACAAAACATAAGGGGGTCGTCGATTACAAATAAATTGAAAAAAAAAAACACGAATAAAATTGAATGATTTATTAAAAATTAAAAATAACACAAAATCAAGTATGAAATGTTTTTAATTACTTATCATTAATTATTAGTGAGATGGGTGTGTCTGTTTTTCTTTCACTAATTTGTTAAAAGGGTGGTTATATTTTTGATATGCAAACGATTTAGTCCTTTTCTAATTCCATTCTGTTTCTATATTTATTTTTTAAATGCACCATTCGTGAGAACGTTAATTCACACATGTAGGGTGTCGCAAATGGTACTGTATTAACCTCAGAGCTTCCCTAGCAAGTTCTGGATATTTTTCTTTTCGTCTCATCCGGAATTCATCAATCTTCTGTGAATTAAATTCCATTTTAAGCGTCCCGTCAGACGTAAGATCTATGAGTTTTTCGTTCATCGTTGTAGTAAGTTTAGCTAGTTCTAACGGGTTTTCCATAAAAGGATTAAGGATCCATTTTTGTCCATCATCATCTTTAGATTTGGTTTCTGGAAAGTAATTTAATAATTGGTCTTTCAAATTTTGCAATCCTACAATCATATTAAAAATTTCAACGTCATTTTTCACTGATTGATCACTTGAGATCTCTTCAATAATTTGCTCAACACAAGGAAATGACTCAAACACATTTTTCTTCATGGAAGTTATCCATAAACGAATTTTTTAAACGAACACACTGATTTTATCCTTTACCGTTAGAATTATGTGTGCTATAATCGCGTTTATGAACTCACTAAACACACACACAGACACAAGGGCGGATGTGGCGTGATGTTTTTTTCCCTTGTTGTGATGCTATTGTAAACAACATTTCTGATAATTTATGAATCTGTTTTTGGAATTTTTATTAATACCGTCACGTTTTTGAAACTGAAAACTATCTCCTCTGATGCAATTATTTTTGTGTTTGTAAATCTCCATTGGTTCTCTGATAAGTCGTTTGGAAGTCTTACTTTCTGCACTTGAAATATTTACAAGACAAAATATAATAATTAATAATACAAGGTTCAAAATGAAAAACTTACTCAATTAACAACGTTGAGTAAACCAATTTGTTGGGAATAGAAGGGTGGAAAGGAAACAAGACGGGGAAAAGAAAACCCAAGGTGTTCAAAAATTTAGATTTAACAATATCTAGTGGGATAGATTTGGTTGGGAAACATAATTCTTATTTGTAATATTTAATGTATTGTCCGTGTTTGAAAAATTGTATTTTCCCGGTTCAATAATTTACGTTTACCAAAATATCTTTAGCATTTTACAATGTAAAAATGATAAAATTATAATCCGTTCTTTGTTAAACATGTCTTAATATTAAACATATATCAGCTGCTCATTATATGAATGAAATCTTTTTATATACAACATAATGGCAAATAAAAAAAAACAAAAAAAAAACATAAATTTATTAGTACTATCACATTACAACTGGAATCGTTAAATGTATTAAACCATTAAGAACAACTGAGTACACAAAATATAGCAGTTTATTAAAGAAAATGCGATCATACGCATTTTTTTTTTTTAAATTTTTGTAACAAAACAATTTATTAACGTAATAAATCAGCTGTTCATTATATGAATGAAATATTTTTATATACAACACAGTAGCAAAAAAAAAAAAAAAACTACACTTATTTATTATCACTTCCACGCTACAACTCGAATCGTTAAACGTAATAAACCATTAAAAACAACTGAGTAAAAACAAAATATAGCAGTTTATTTAAAGAAAATGCGATCACACGCATTTATTTATTTTTTAACAAAACAATCTGATAGTAGAATACAATAATAGACATTTAGATTATTTCATTTCATTCGAATATTTTAGTATATAAACTGAAAAATTTATTAGCTAGAATTTATCCTATTACTTACCCCGTCTGGATCTTAAGTAAGCCGATTGTAAAAAGCCTTTCATTTAATTAAAATAAATATTGTTTAAGTATACACCAATTAATCTGATAAATAATCGGGATATTGCATAATTTATTGAGACAGACTAAATATATTAAATTTAAAATTAGGTAAAAATAGTGTAAAATTATGATTTTATCGAATTTAATTCTTTCTTAAGAGCACTTATAACTCTATCTGCGAGTTTTCTTTTTGTTTTTTGATATTGCAATATTTAATGAATACATTTTAATAAATATAAAAAATGTTAAAAAACAATTTGTTTTGGGAAATTTTCGTCACATTTACGCCTTTTACATTCCATTACTATAATTAGAACCAGCATTTTATTAACGTTATATTCCAAAGTATATCCTATGATTCATTACAGCTCACTGCACATATAACAGTAATTACTATATATATATATATATAACTCGGCCATATTGGCCTCGCAAGGGGGTGCCCCTTGACCCCTCTGGCTTTCATTTCTGTCTCTTTCTCTTCTATACTTTGTATAAAATGAGGAAAATTCACAACGTAATTCTTAAGCCGTCGCCCATGAGTAATAGGTTCTTCAATCAGTCCGGATTAAACAAAATAAATTTCGTCGCTTACATATAGCTTTATACAAAAGTAATACAATTTTTAAACAAACAAAGAAAAAAAACCTTTCACATTAAACGATAACCTCCATTTCTAAATAATAAAATTTTTTATACTAAACTCCTTCTTGTAAAACACAAATAAATAATAAAAAAAAAAAATACCAAGTAAAACATTTTACATAGCCAGCAAAATTTAAATGATTAAAACTAAAACTTACGAAAAATCTAAACCAGTATACAATTGGGACTCAAACGTAAAAAAAAAACAAAAAAAAACGGAACGAACGTGTACCTCCTTCTTTTGGAAAGTCGATAACAAAGTTATATTTCCATGGTAATTTTGCAAATTGATTCTTATACTAATAAAAAATAAGAAAAAAAAATGATCCAAAAGGATCACATTTTTTCATGTTTTGGAAATTTTTCCAAGAGAGGTGGCCCATGAATTACGTTGTAATTAATATTTATTCTACTGGGGAGTGACCTAAGAATTACGTTATAATTAATATACATAAAGTCGGTAAAAATTAAAATATAACAAACGTTACATAAAATTGGGACCTTTTTTCTAATGGAAGGTAGCCTAAGAATTACGTTGTAATTAATATATAACTCGGCCATTCTGGCCTCGCAAGGGGGTGCCCCTTGATCTCTCTGGCTTTCATTTCTCTCTTTCTCTTCTATACTTCGAATAAAATGATCAAAATTTACAACGTAATTCTTACTAGCATCAACACAAAAAAAATAACATAATCACAAAAATCCTATCCTAACATTTAACGTACATTATATAAAGTTAAGACATTTTTTCTTATATAAAATTGTATGAATTTTTAAAATAACAATCACAGAAATCTTATAAAATATAACAAACGTTACATACAATTGGGACATTTTTCATTACATAAAATTGGGATATTTTTTCTAATGGGGGGTAGTTTAAGAATTACGTTGTAATTGATATATACATATATAGTGCCTAACAGATTCATTGTTTTCACGCTTTAACATAGTCTCAAACTTTTCTCATTTTACAATAACTCCATGTTTGTTTAAATTAACAGATGTGATTAAGTTTTCATATGTAAATAAATTAATAATTCAATAATTTTATACAGCCTTTATTGGTGAACGAGGAGCAAAGTAATCACGTACCGAATACGTTATTTGCTACCGATGAAGAATGTTATATTCTCGAAGTAGAAATTTTAAACATTACTTTTAATCATCATCCGTTATTCTCAAGAGAGCACGTATTGACTAATCGACTAGTTCAGCTGTACGAAAAATACGAATATCGGCAAAAAGTGAACTTCACCAAACGTCTTGCAACCAGATTAGAAGCGCTCAGGAAAGCTCGCGATAATTTAGTAAAGATCCTTAAAAGGGAGGACGATGAAGAAATGGCTGCAGTTCATTTGCAACGATTAAATCGGTATATTTCATTTAAGAAAATACGATAAAATTAAATTTGTGAATAGCGTAAAATTATTTTAAGAAATTTGGTACTAGAATAAAAATTGAACTGTACGCTGCAGCAACCAAAGATGTTGTAGACATACGTGCGATGAGTGTTTTGTTTAGAAGCGGTTCTTACCAACCGGAAACATAATAATGCAAAATGAACATTTTAAAAAAAGAAGTCTATTGCAATGCTAGGCCAGAATATACGCTTGTGAAATCAGTTTTTTAGAATATGAAAATCGATCCTAACCGCTACAAGCAATACAACAATATTAAATGTTCAAGAAAAGCGTTTTTGGAAATGGGTTTTATTATTTCTTATCTAGAGTATTACATTTTTTTCTCATAAGGAATATTAACAAAAGGATAGGTATTGGTGTTCGCAGTGGAAGAGCCAGGTAAAAAATACGATGAAAAACGGAACACATCAAAATTAAAGCAGATATACATATAGAGGTCGGGATAAACATATCTGCATCGAGTCCGCAACTATAAATGGCAGTATGCTGACAAACGAGCGGTCAATAAATTGTCCAATACTTACCGACGGAACAGTTCAGACAAATCCGTGTGCTGACACCGCACCACCATCGTCAATCGACAATATTCTGTTCGATTAGTTTTGTTTATATTTTAACGGCGACGGTGCGATGATCAGCAGCTGTTATTCAGTTTGCCTGATGTGAGCCAGTTAATTTGACAGTTCCTGTCACAACTGCGACAGATTGTTCAGGTATGCTGTCATCGTCGCAAATGAAGATAAGATAAAACATAAAAATAGTGTCGAGACTACTAAATTTTATTTACAATACCCCTGTCAAAGCGATGAAAAAAAATTTAATTTAGAGCGAAAAATTCTCCAAAATACTTTCGGCTACTGTGTAAAGATCATGGACCGAAGAAGCACATCTGTCTTGCGGATATGCGTGATTTCTAAGCACACGAGCAACACACTAACTCACGTGTGTAGTTACGGTCTCGGCGCGAATATGTATGTCTTGACTTTAGTAACTCCAACGAGTTATAAATAACCAGGTAAATTAACGCAATCTTCAACTTAAATCAGTTACTTTTCTTAACCGTATCCTGTGTACGCAAGTTTTTCACACTTTTTTAATCACGCTTTTTTATGTGGTGCCATAATCTATCGGCTTAAGAATAAAAATCTTTATCCCAGTGCAAATTCAATAGCTTTTATTTCTAATTTCAGTGCTTTTAGATTTCAGCGCACTAACGTTACATGCTACGTTTTAAAATTTCAGTCTCGACAACGGAAACATTTTTTCGTATTGTTAAAAATACTTTTGTTTTTTTAAGGATAAAAAATTAACTATAAATTACAATACTTTTGGCAAGTTTATATAGTTATTTTTTTTGCCGCCCAAAACATACGTAATATGATTATAAACAAAGCTGTCATCGGTGTACCGGCGTTTCAGGTACAAAAAAGAAATACGAGAGACTCGACAACAATGGATGATTGAGGGTCAAAATGATAATCAATTGCTGGTTAGTCTGTTATCACACTGGAATGATTTAAAAAGACTAAGAGAAATACAGGGATACACATCAACACCGGTTAAACTAGAAGTTGTCCAAACGGAAAATCCGAATTCATCGCAGTTAGATGACGAAATTAACCGGTAAGGACAGTTGTATTTTAAAACATAATATTGATTCTTACATATAATATAAATTTCGTATTTGCAGTTATTAGATTACAGTTTAGCTTCATTAAAGTACACAGCTTATAACTATTTTTACACGATCTTTAATACTTTAATTCCATTAAAAAATGGTTAAAAATAAAATAACGGTTCATATTTTCCCTACAGACAGTTTTCAGAAATAATCGAAGAAATGAAAGAAGACATGGTAAAAAATGAAAAAGATGTTGATTTTCAGGTATTGTCGTTTAACACGCATAAATATTCGATTGAAATTTACTTACCGAATAATGTTGTAATAAACAAACACTTTAATTCCTTTCTTACATCACTTTTTTCTATTTTGAATAAATTTTAAAACACAGCTTACCTGATGCACTAAAATTTGAAATTTATCGAAATAAATACTGCATAATTAAATTTTGCACTCTGTTACAAATGCAGCATAACGCATACATAAATTTTTCTTTTTACAAATAAACACCATATATTATTTAGCATAGAATTCTAAAGTTACTTCGTACCAGTTAACCGGATTGAAATCACTTTTTAATAAAAATCGAAATAATGTTTTAAAACGTCTACAAAACAAAATATTATCTGAAAATGAAATAATCAGGTAAATTTACATAATATTTAGGGTAAATAGATATCAAACAGTTCAAAAATATTAATAAATTTCATCCATAACGAATTGTAAATATACATATATTTTAGACGTAGACACTGAAATAAAATCGTTTCGGTTATATAGAATTAAATAAATTTAATAAAAAGAAATCGTATACGTGCTTACATTGTTAATATTTCATTCAGTAAAATTTATAGTCATTTTGTAATATCGGATAAGTTAAAATGTCACAGTTAGTTTAAAAAATGAAAGATTATTAACGTAGAACATAACATTAAATTAATAATTACCTTTTCTTTTCCCTTCCTCTATCTTAATTACCTTACTACTAAATTAATTTCATGTTTGCGAAATGATAAACGCTACAACATTAGTAACTACTGTTCTCAACTATGTGTGACCGAGATCATTGAGAAAGAGATGTTATTTAATGAGTGTATTTACTTTTTGTAATCAATATCATTAAACAGGGGTAAAGATTGAGCCAATCAGAAAGTTGTGCGCATTCGCGAATCACGATTTATTTAAACAAAGTTTTTTAAAAAGAATTCAATGTTGTGTGTAAATGAAATTAAAATTTCAATATGAAATTGGACTATAATTTTAAATATTACACAGTTATAACAATTAAAACATATGTATTGTCATTTTTTGAAAATTGATATACTTTGGAGGGAAAATTTTATGTTACACTCTTATTTGATATTTATCTGCATGAAAGCGATAATGTGTGGAATCTGTGATTTTATGTGATATACAGACACACGTTTATGTAATAATGAAATTATTAAATATTGTTTAAAATTTTTAAAGTTAAATAAGGGGTTCATTATCATGAATTCATAAAATTATAAAAATTGATTTGTTTTAAATCCATTTTAGATTTTAAACGTGTAAATCAAATCAAAAAATAACATATTATTCAACTACGTTTTGCTATAAAAATATTACATTAAGTGTGGTGGATGACATATTGGTTAATGAAATAAATCCTAAATACCAAAATTCTTAAAACTAAATAAAATCTTTGTTACCTGATAAATCTGTTAAAAATAAAACATTTAGTTTAGTAAATTGAAATAAAATGGGTCATACAACCATCAATTTATTGTTCGCAGTGGCGTAGCGTGGGGGGGGGGGGGCGAGGGGGCCATGGCCCCGGGCGGCATACGAAAAGGGGCGGCGGTGAGCACCGCGATTTTTTAATTCAAAAATCAAAAAAAATCGATATATACATATATATATATGTATATATATATATAAATGAGACGGCGTATGTTTATGGCCGCGAAACCTGAAAAGTAGTGGATGGATTGACTTGAAATTTTTACACAACTTTGCATTTCTATATATGTAAGAGTGTTTGTATAATTTCTTTATCCCTAAGTTTCTCCGAAAATGGAAAATTCTAAGCGTTTTAAGGGACGCGATCTATGATTTGTTTTCAGCATTATAGTGAAGAATTTCAGAAAAACGTATTGTGGCTGTATATGCGGGAGGTTCTGTAATTGCATAAGCGTGTGTAAATTAAGTACGTGGCGACAATTTACAATCAGTGATGATATGAGTGACGGAGAATATATATGGATGGTAAAGAGAGAAAGTGTGCAAAAACAGTTTCGTTGAAAGGAACCGATCATCATCGTTGAGCTGCTAGAAAAAACAAAAAAACCTTTTTTTATGACATTGTTCGTGATTTTGATGAGTAGAGTGCAGACAGGCAGGGTAATCGCCGCTCTGAATAACATTAAGATTTTTCTAGAAACATTGATGGCGCTATTTTTTATTAATTGTTAGAAGTGTACTCGGTATTCGGTTAGAGATAGTCGTGAGAGAGATGATTTTATAAAGACCGGCAGTGCTTCGAGAAAATCGACGAGATGACGAGTGTAATAAACTGAAGTTAGATTTACGATGCCACACGTAAGTTTGATGACGAGATTTCATTTTACATACACACTTATTTCATCTAATATTATAGAATTTGACGAGCGTAACTGAAGTTTCTCTTGTGTAGATATTATAAAAATTGTTACTATTTCATCTCTCACCGTTCTTCATTTTCTTTTCGTTCGCCTAATAGGTTAGTAATTAAGTTCAATTAAATTTATTTAAATAGATAAGTAAGTGCTTACTTGTCAAATTTTATTTGTAAAGGTGATATTTCTGTACAAAAGCAAAACAATAGTTGGTCAAATATTATACAAGTTGTAACTATTCATTTTTCGATATGTATAGTAGTTTTTATGTACAAAAATGAACAATAAATAACAATTTGTAACATTGTCAAACATGGCTTCTATGTGACGATGATCCCAATTCGACGCTATTTTAGAAACATTAACCTAATTCTATACAAATTGCATCTCTATCGCACAAGCTTATGCGTTAGAACAGGACCACAGCCGTCTAGCTTTACCAAACTGCATTTACTGGTTTCGAGACGATTTAATTAGAATATTTTTGCAAAAACCATAAACAGGTGGGTTTTTATGTATCAGGAGTGAAAACTATTTGTTTTAGGTGCTTGCGCTTTAATCTTTTCTTTATGATGTGATAAAAGTTTTCTATTTTTGAACGTACTATGGCGACTAGGAATTATAAGATTGCTATTAAGTGAAATTAAAAGTATTTTTGTACAAAAAAACGAAAACAAATGCTGTAATTTTAATGATTAGGTATTGCTTACGATTTTTTTTTTGCTTTACTTTTAAGTTGCAGTACATTCTGAAGGCTTAGAATTATATTTTACGTATTTTGTTTATATTTCCAATGATGATGTAAAAATTATAGTATTTTTATTGCTTTACATTCCGCTATAAACTGAAATTTAAATTTTTTAAGGTTGTGTGATATTTTTGAGTCCAATCGTATGCAGTACTACACGAACATGAACAAATTACTTTTTTTTAAATTTCAAAAAATTAAAAAATTAAAGATACATTTTTTATAAATAATAAATTTAAATTCTTTTATGTAAAATTCGCTAAAAGAAAAAACTTAAACAAAAATTGAATGCTTTAAAATTTTAATTTAGGCATACTTATGAATAATTTTAAATCGTTTTCCGTATCATTTTAAATAGTTTTATTTAAAATTATATTATGCTAGGGAAAATAAAATACAATCAGAAAAGAAATAAAAATTTAAGCAGATAATTATTTTTATATGTAGACAAATTACAAACGGCTGTGTAAATATCAAGGTCAGCCAGGCGTCACTACGATGATATTTTGTTATCTGCTGATGCACTAGATCACTTAATAGAACAAGTATTAGAACTTATACTAGTCTGTTAAATGTAGTGCTCTCTATATTGTCAACTGATGGTATTGTAATCGTATTTGATTGTGTCGCAGTATAAACGCCAAAGTATAACAAATATAGTTGCATATAAAATGCGATTGTCCAGATCAAACAAAATGTGCAGTGTAAAACGTGCTAGTTTCCCTGCCAAAATAGAGAAGTACTTAATGAAACGCTCAGTCTGATTGGTTTTTACACACTATTGTTGTACGTGTTGTGTGCTTCTGTATGTGTTCATACAGGAGAAGTATTCTCAGCGCCTAGTAAACATAACTGGAAAGCGAGAAAATCATTAAATTGGAATTCAACTATTACTCAATACTGACATAGCAATTAGCATTTTACATTAAGCGTTTTTTTTGTTTTTGCATGCTCAAATAGCGACTTCTTAAATATTTATGAAAAGCTAAAAACTATCTTTTTAGCTTAGTTAATCTCTGCAAAAAAGTACTGACGTATTTCTTTCTTTTGCAATTTGCTTTGGTATTTTATTGCACATACATATATATCCCCCCTGGAGTCTTAAAACTTTTTAATCAGCTGGCCATGATGATTATTCGTAGGCACGTAATTATGAACAATTTGAAAGACTTTTATAATAAAGTAGTAGAACAATTTGCCAGAAACCCATGAAAAATATGTTTTAATTAAGATTTTATTCTTGTTTAATAAAATATTAAGCCTTTACAACTTATAAATTTTATTTTTCCTATAACTCATACCCTCTTTCTATTATTTTGCCCCCCCCCCGGCTCGTCGACTGGCGACGCCCTTGTATATACATACATATATATATACACATTCAAATTACAAATATTTGTAATATGCGAATAATATTATGATTTAGAAAAAATTGCAATATTTTGTTAGTTTGAAAAGAGTTATAGTCCTGTGCATGGGCGTAGTTAGGAATTTTTCCCGAGGAGGAGGGGGGGCTAACTAGCTGAATATATATATATATATATATATATATATATATATATATATATATATATATGTATATGTGTGTGCGTACATATAATCGTATTATATTAAAAAGTTGATATAAAATTAATAATTTAAATAAATATATAATCGAAATAAATAACAGCTTATTTAAAAAAAGCCTTTATTTACAGATCACTTAATTTTCAAATACTACGGAAATCCATATCAAAGAATTAAAATACTTCAAAATAAGATACAGCTTTATTATAAATATTTTACAGATTTATAAATTTCTTATATAAGTTTCAATTTTATGTGTTTTTTTTCTCTAGGGCAACTGCCCCTGTTGCCCCCTCCCGTTTGGCACGCCACTGGCCTATCCTCCTGCCTTCCTGCATTTTCCCATCTCGAACTGCGTAAGATATTCGATTTAGTCAGCTGATTGGTGGTTGTAGTGCTGGGAGCTTTTGAACAATCCAAAGGCAATACTGATGTCTACTTAGTCTACCGCTGCTGTAGTAGAACAGTGTGCGAAGCGTCATCAGATGCCGTACACGCGCGTAGGAAATTATTATGATAATTACGGTATCAATTTCGAAGTACATTGTACTTTTACACTTTTCAAATTTTTCTCTGTGTGACATTTAAATGATTCTTTTAGAGGGGGCAACGAGTTTTCTAGGGTGGGCAGTGCCGACTTTTGCCCCCTCTAGCTACACCCATGGTTCTGTGATATTGTAAATTTGATTATGATATTAAAAATAGTGAGGAACAGAATGCTTGTTTGAATTAAAATTAATAATACGTTTAAAAAGAATTTATAATGGTAGAAATATTTTGCTGCTTACTGTCCCTTCAAGGAAAGCAAACAAAAATAATTATTTTATTTGTCAGAATAAAAAAGTCAAGCACTATAAATATTTTTTTAAATTCGAAAATGTTTTCAGTTTTAATTACTTGGTTTGCGCAATAATTAATTTTGCAGTTACTTGATTCTATATTTTTTAGGATGATACTGACGAAGTTGACAACAGCCTTGAAATGGAGTGCAGAGATGATTCAAGTTTTCTAATTGATACAGAGAAAATAAAAAAAAAGGTAATTGCCGCAGTGACTGAAAGTATGTCTGCTCTCGGAGAAAGTGCAATTAACGTATGCATGGCTGAGCAGAGGATTACTCAAGACCATGAATTATCAAATCCAATGTTAGTATTGAATTCGAAATATTTTGAAAATTGATTTTTAAAAATATTTTTTTGACTTGTAATAAATTGGTATGCTGGACTTTTTTCCCTAGCTTATCCTTTCTTCTAAAATAGTTGTTTCAGATTTTCAAGCATCAAGCTCTATGTCTACTAGTAAAAAAAAAATTGAACGCAAAAATTTCTTATTTTTTAAGTGTATTACTTTATTTTATGATCAATAACTGTGTATTCGTCCTTTACGATAGAATTTAATTTTGTATTATTCATGTTACAATGCAGCGGTACAGTCAAGAGGGAAAATATTTATTTATTGACATACAGGTGTTAAAAAAATAATCAAATACAACCGTTTTTTGTGTTTTTTTTTTTGCTTTTTATGGAAAAAAAATCGTAATATATACACTATTATACACTGTTGTGATAACTGCAAAATCATAATGATGACCTATAGAGGAGTGGGTTTTCATATGAAGTAATCAACGAAATATTTTTAATGTTAAGGTTTATACAGTTGATGCTATACAGTTTTGTAAAAAAAGTAGAAGGAAAGGCGAGAATTAAAACAAGACCGTATCTGTGATGATACAGGGGAGTTCTAGCCAACAGTGACATTTTAGAATGGATGAATTTGTAATTACGAGTTAATTTCAAACAGGCGGCTAGATAGAACTGGGGGGAAATTGAAAATTTGAATACTAAGAAATTCATCAGGCAAGATGTTCCTTTTTTGTTTGAAGGTGCATGATTGGTGAACTAATATTTCTTGTAATTAAGTTTGTAGTAATGTCCTGAAAAATGTCTAATTTTTGGGGTTAGTTTCAGAGACAACGAACCGTAAAATATTGTACTACAATCAAGTCTGGATAAAATTAGCCAATTATGTAATAGATGCAAAATTAAGAGATCTCATCCTTAATTAGTGTTGCTATTAGTTTTGAGAAGGTTACAAACTCGATTTAGCGGTTCTTAGGATAATGTGTGTCTAACATTAAATGCAAAAACCTGAGTGCCTCATACAGGAATTCATAGGAAAATCAGCAATACTTCAACGGTTCAATTCTCTGTCACACATTGTCTCCTTACTTCGCTAAAAATTAATTTGACAACACATGTATTCTGATTCCATTGAAATATTCACTGATAGTATCAGATTTCTAGATCCCGTTTATCTACTTACGCTATATTTGATGTAACGATTTAGGGGTCCAAACTTCCTTCTAAGGCGTTCACTGCAGAATTATTGAGCACTGTGACAAAGCTTGCAACGTTATCTTGAATGTTCTTGGTAGTCATTTGGGAAGTCTAATTTTACAGCGACAGTCAAAATACCATATTTGCGTTGAATTGTAATTCTTTTAATTACAAATGCGTTATCCGCTGCTTTATGAAATTAAACATAAATGTCATGAGATAATCGGTAGAAGTGGAGAGATTAGCTTTAGTTGGATCCCTTCTGACATCGAATTGAATGCGCTTGTAGATCGTGCTGTTAATAAGATCGCTGAAGCAACATATTTGTCGTCATTTTTTGATTTTAAAAATCATTTTTTACCGCAGCAAAACAGCTGCTTTGTCCTCGGCTTCTTTAAAGGCAATCTTGTTTCGAGACATAGTCCTTGCAATAACATCATTGACAACCCACTTCGTACAAGCAATTATTTTTATTCTTCATATTATATAGTTTGCATAGGAACAATTATTGTAACCAAGACACCTGTCACTCCGTGACACATTATATATACTATCCACTTGTAGGTGTGGTATAAGAAAGAATTGCCTAGAACAGCAGTAGTTGTTCCTCTTGCCTTTGTTTTCCGACGACTTTTCCACACTTTCAAATACCAATACACATGCAACAACAATGATAATCGACGGTCCTGGTTGGATTTTTTTTTTCTTATGGTTTTCTCCTAGTACATATTTCTCTACCTATTGAAATGATCCGGTTGTCTGCCACTGTAACTGTATATTCTTTGGGTAATTTTAGTTTATTCAATGATTCCGACGTTAACCGATAGACTTTTTCTTTTTTTAACAGCTTCATCTGCTTATTGTTCGCGAGTGAATTTCATAATATTGATCGCTTTCTTCTTTGCCTGTTCATTACAGGGCCCTCTTGATTACATCTTGTTGGTCGTTAACCCATTAACCTTGCAATCCATTTTCATTTACTCACTATATTATATGTCATTATTATTATTTATTTAAGTTTTATTATTTTTTTACCAGTGATAGGGTTGTCTTGTATTTGTTATAAGGTTCTGATTAAGATTTGTGACTATACTAAATTACCGAATAGAGTTAATGTGTAGATAAAGAATTTAGTGTTTGATTCAAATGACACGGATTCTCAGTCAAGTAACTAACTTGAAATACTATTTTGAATTAAATAACATACAGAGTAGGTTAAGAACATACGAAGCATTTGTATTAGCATCAGTTTCAAATGATGAGGTTGGCTACACAGTAGCCGCCAGAGTAACTTAGTTTCTGTAACTCCGAATAGAAAAGCGTGAATTAAGATGCACTTCGCCAGGCATTACCTACGTCACTCTTATGGATCTGCCATAGAAAACAAAGCAAGCTCTTACTCGTGCCTTTCTCATTTTTTTTCGTTTTCGAATTATTCTAAGAAAAATTAATATATTCCCATATGGTTGAACCGGAAATGTGGAAGAACATTTGTCCAGAAGTTTCTTTGACAGGATAATATTTCTAATTTGGCATTTTAAGTAGGGGTTAGATCAAGATATTGCAGCATGTTTTTGCTTAATTTTTAACCGACTTCAAAAAAGGAGGAGGTATTCAATTCGACTGTATTTTTTTTTTTTTATTTTTTTTTTTTTTTTTAGTTATATACATAACATTACTTTTGATCTCTACCAAACTTCCACGCAAAACTGCCAACTAAATATTTGGTTAGCCCTTTTTTTTTTGTTGTTTTCACGCTGCCCTGCCTGTCCGGCTTCGGAGCTCAATGTGTACCTTAAATATTGTTAAGAACATTTACGCAATAAAGAAAGTGCGAAGTTTAATTAAAATCTTTATATTTTATATATATATATATATATATATATATATATATGTATATATATATGTATATATATATGAATTTTATATATTTCTTAAACGATTTACACACTTATTGCTTGCATTGTATTGAGTGCTATTTTTAAGTTGAACACATATGTCATTGGATATCATTGTTATCAGGGAAATGCAACGGAGATCTTCAGTGAAAAGAAGCCGGTTATGGTATCGCGTTTGTTACAATGAACGAGAAGTTTGTAAATCTTCGCCGCAGTCTTTGAATTCTCAGTTTGCTTGTTCGATTAATCACAAGATTACAATACGAATTCAGGAATGGCCAGAAGTGTTGTCAATACTAATTTATTGTGACAGTATTCCCAATAAAGGAATTTTTAACGAACAACATCTAGCTGAAGTATACGTTCCCATTCCTAGCAAGTAATGTATATATATATATATATGTGTGTGTGTTTGTGTATTGTAAGAAATTTCTGTGATCTCTGTTCGAGAAATTAAAAATTAATCACTATCTCCCAGTGGACACGAGTGCCAGTATCAGGAAGCTGGCTTCCTGTTAGATAAATTTGCTATTCGCGGAAGTCAGTAGTGAAGATCAATGTTTTTTTGATTTTCTGATAAATTTTTTTTGTGGCTAGTGGAATATTAGGCTTCATTTCAAATTTCCTCCAAATTTACTGGTAAAACCATTGTCGTGACTCTTGCGAAAATTGCCAAAGAGAAATTTTAGATTGCTCCATCTCGCTTTGAATAATACGCGAAAATACAATAGAAAGGAAAAATTTCGATTCTCGCGGTATGGCGTATTTATTGAAGAAGAAGAAGAAAAAAAATTTAATAAAATTGCTGGCGTGCGAACACAACCATTAAAAAAACAAACGAGAAACAAAATAACGACACTTCGTCACTAGAACGAACAAATTTTACACAGTTTGGTGCGGCCAAAGAAAAAAAAATTTTAACAATTTTGACTAGAAGAAGCGTGTACATTAATCGGTCGTCCGGACATTAATTACTGTAACGACGACCAATGTACGACCGATGACAAATGCGGCTGGATGTCTATTGCGAACCATGTTTCTCGCAAGTTACCCGAATAATTCGACTACAACTTTTGCGGGAAACTGTAAAATTCCTCATTTATGGACATTCGCAACAAACTACTTCACTCATGAATACATTAACCAACTCTAAACCCGAATATATCGACCTAGTCGTCTAAACCCGAAGACAACGATAGAGTAGAAAATAGCAGACTTATAGTTCCGTATTTTATACATATTGGTTTTTTATGTTAATTTTAAGACTGATCAAAGAACGACCAGTGGTTGGAAAACTTACGCGTCACAGCACCAAGCACCCTGACCACGATAAAACTGAACAATAGCTACTGGACGGACAAAATATTCGAGGCAACAAAAAAGAATAAATCGCTTACATCAGCTATTATTAGGCTATACCTGGGTCATACACAGCTGACGCATAAGTTCATTCTCGAGAGGAAAGAGCCACCGATTTGTGAAACATGCCCTGGTGAAAGAATTACCATACAACATCTGGTACTATGCTGCTCCAAGTTCACCGCCAACCAATCAACTGCCACGGACCTCGACGCTTTTTTGGACATCAAGAACCTCAACAACATTGTTAAATTTGTTAAACGTACAATGCTACACTTAATTTTATAAAACTATGTACCGTACTATAAACTAGACTAAGTAGATTATAGCCTATGTAGGCAGTAAAAATCTAAATAAATAAATAAAAAAAAAAAATAAAAGAAGGATCAAAAGGATAAAGAGTAAATATAATAGACGAGAGCTTTGGGGAGAGAAATAACGAGATATACATATATTGGAAAGGGCATTTTCTAGTAACATCAGAGATCTTTGAAGGTGGAAGTTAGCTGATAAGTTATTGTGATCGGAAGAATAAATAAGCATGTCATCGGTAAAGAAAAGTGAAATAGAGGTAAGAGGAAGAAAAGCGATTTTAAGAAAGTAAATATTAAAGAGGGCGTAGGTACCAAGAACCTTAAGGTAATCCTCGAAAGATTAACCGTGTAGCAGGATAAAAAGGAGAGAAAACAATTACACTGCATTGAAAAAGAGTAATAATGAGAGAAGCAAACAGTATAGAAATTTTTAATTGAGAGCATTTTTTTTTTATTTTTATTTTACGGGAACGTCAGCACAGAATTGAGAGCATTATAACAAAGAGTGTAGGAAGGTGAATGTTACCAACAACAATTAATGAAAGTAACAATTAAGCATTTTTTATTAATAAATGGTCGTATAAACATGCTGATACATTTTTTTTTTTTTTTTGGGGGGCTTGGCCGACTAAGGGCAGCTACCCAGGACAATTGGACTAGATTAGAGATTAAATTTTAATCCGGTCAGAAATCGATGACAGAAAAGAGACAAGAATAGGAACCACATTGGATGACGGCAAAGCTAAGATATAGGAAGCACTATATGGAGTAGGAAAATTCAGCTTTAATAATTAAACGTACAGGATGTTACGTTCGGAGGAAAGACTGGAACATTCAAACAATACGTGGTCAGGATCACAAACGAAGGAACAGTCGCCAGAGTGCAAAGGACAATAAGGGAATGGGAAAAGAGCAAAACGATACCGTGAGGATGGGAGCAAAGTATGATTGAACCGCAGACGGCAGATGGCAATTAGGAAAATGATAGAACCAAGAACAAGAAGGTGGTCTAGGCTGAATAGAAAGGTAAAATGAGTTAGGATTGGAAAAGGAGCAAGGATACACATCCGACCAAAGTCTGACATGCATTCTTTTGGAGCGGGGAAGTATGTTGTGATCAGGAATCTTTTTAACAAAATGTGGAGAATGTAACGCTAAGCGCGCTAAGGAGTCCACCGTATCGTTACCATCAATACCTGCATGACTTGGACCCCAAAGCAGGTCGACGGAAATGGAATGGGAAAGGGAAAGACTATAGATGAGAGAACGTATACGAAAAACAATAAAATCGAGGGAATATGAGGGAAGGGGAGAGGATATAGCCTGACGAGCACTTTTGGAGTCTGAAGTAATGAAGTATCTATCAGAGGAACGAGTTGAGGAAATAAATATAACGGCTCGAAGAATAGCATAAAGTTCTGCGGAGAAGATGGAGCAAAAAGCCGGAAGCCTGAAGGATTGAGCGGAATTATTGGCTGGAGAGAAAAAGGAAGCAGCTGCTGCTCCTGAACTCTTAGAATCATCAGTAAATATTAAGGAATGAAAAGGAAACGAGGAATTAATAAGAAAATTAAATTCTTGATTGGCAACTCCAGAGGTTTTGGATGATGAAAGAAGAGAAAAAAGTTTTGGAGGGTGAAAAAACACGAAGAAGTTAAAAATAAAATAACTGGTAGACTATGTCCGGGTCGAAAGCTGAAAATATTGTTAGGTAACAGACTGCTGTGCCTGAGCCCCCAAACAAGATGTTTGTTAAAAATTTCCCAACACACGAAGCAAGAGAAATAGGATGAAGCGAGGAAGAATAAAGTTTTGAAGTAGAAAGAATAATAAAAACCCTTAACCAAGAAAGGAGTTGAAAATATTTAAAAGTATCTAGGCAGAAACTGGGAACAGTGATTCGATTTAAGCCCGGGGAGGAATGAAATGAATAGCTTAAAGATGAAAGAAGTCTTGATAAAGTAGAGTGTGTAGGAAACGATGAGAAAGGATAGGATTTTTAAAAGCCAATTTAAGAGCATGTGTTTTACAAAAATTTCACCATTACATTTATTAATTAGCAATTAGTTTCTTAACTTCACAATCCCCGACGCCCTATCAAGGGTATGGAACTCACTTTACTTTTATGTTCTTCTGGTATCATTAGACAAGCATTCGACATTGTGCCTGCGCAAACTATTTTTTCAATTTTTTAATTAAACTTTAAGTTTAAAGTTTGCCACTTTTCTGGAAAAACAAAAACAAACGAGAACCGATTAAATCTACTTCTGATGCAATAATAATAATCGATTAAGGAGACTGTTTTTATTATGCCAAGTTGTCATCAATTTCAGGGGACAAACGTTAAGCAGTACGTCGGTGGAAAATTACGAATTTAGCAGTTTGCGAGAAGTCGGAAGCGGAGTACGCCATTCTGGCATTGGCTCACGAGTGCCTTTTAAAATATTTCCCGATGATAACAGAACGTTATGTTTATATACAACCGCCGTCATGGCTTGTAAAACGGGTTGGGGAATTCACGAAGACAGGGTGCTGTCACCGCCCGAACAGTACTTTACGTATGCTCAAAGTCGCAGGTAATAATGGTGAGGTCGGTAATTATTTTTTTATTCAAATTTTCGAAATTTACAAAGAAAAAAAGATTGAATATTAAAATTTGACGATAAACGTTGATTCGTTTTTAATGATTTCTTTTTGTTTTTATTTATCTTTTTGTACGGACGTGGTTAAGTCTTTACTTTCTTGATAATCGTATTCCGAAATCATTTTCTGACATTAGGCAATGCACATCTTGCTCGGTTACATCATCATCCGTTGATATTTTGAAGTTGAAAGATTGGGTGAAGTCGGTGCAGCTGGATCCGAACGATCCTAACAACGCAGAGCTTTTTGAACTAATAAAGGCGAGTAGTAGATATAATTAACGGCGATATTTTTTTAATTGGCATTTGTTTATAAAATCGTTTTTGCAAACAACGACAAACTTTCATTTTATTTGCATCAGAAATTTACTGCTTTTTTTACGTTACCAGAAGATAATTAGTATTACGAAGCTTTCGGTTTTTAAAGTCAGGGGAACGGTTGTAAGTTTTTAGGTGTTACGTCATGTCAGCAGATTACAGAAGAATACGTAAATGACGACAATATACCGTCGAAATCTGATTAAATAGTAATTAACATTATGATGAAAAATATGCAATGTTGTTATCGATATATTTATTCTGGTATTTATTATTTAATCAGTGTTCTGTTGTACATTATTTACCTAGGTATATGTTTAATAATCGCAGAATAGATTTATTCAATATTTGTGTAACTTCATTTTATTTATTGTTGGTGATATTTTAAAATGTGATCCAAACTTTTTACCTTTTTTTTGAACGCCACTTATTCTCAGCGATTCTGACCATCTTTTAACAATTATAACCATTGTTTATATTCAAATTTTGTTGAGAAATTCTTTGCAGTTGCAGGTAAGCCGTTAGTAATGTTGTTTTTGAATGATTCAATCGCGGTTCTTTTAATCTTAATATTAGCTGAAAACGAAATTTATATGATTTTTACGTCAATAGGACATTTAATATTTTTACAAATTTACATACTGTTTTTACGAAAGGTTATACTTTCTATGTTATATTTTGTAATTTTATTGCAGCGAGTGGAAATACTGAAATCAAATGTTTCGGCGACAAAAGGATAGTTCTGATCTCACTACAAGAGGGAAGCGAATTTGAGTCTTTTGCGAGTTAAAAGATGAACTGAGGAATAAGAACGAGCTAAAACGTTGGAAATGGATTCCATTAAAAGGTCGTACTGAGAAGTGAGGTTTGAGACGATTGCGGAAAATGAAGAATCGCTGTAGGAGCGAAAGTTGAACCGGTCTAAAGACTGTTTAGGATAGTACGGAGTAAAATATGGATATTCAGTCGAGGAAATGATTATAGGAATATGATCACTTCCAAATCCAGAGTGGGCTACGATCGATATTAAGAGACGTGGCACAGATAGGTCAATAGAACTAGGAACTTTTTTTCGGGATGCAATTTCATATCGAAGAAACGGTATATGCAGAGTAGAAAAAAGAAAAGTCACGAAGACAACAGGAAAAGTATCAATATAAAATAATTGTACGAGCATTTATTATTTATCCTAACTGCTGCGTTATTAGTTTACGGATTCGTACTTAAATACCTTTTCCCGTTTCTAAAATTATGTTCCCTAATCATTGAAAAAAAAATAAAAATTATTAAAAATCAACGGGCAAAAACTATACTGAAAGAGAACTACGGCTTTGACAAATGCTATGACAAATTATATAACAAAAAAAAATTGAAAGATTTTTTGTTAAATTATTTTTCTATCGGTATTTAAAAAAAAAAGAAGCCTGTAATTATTTACTTTCAAAATTAATAATAGCTATTTTTAAAAAAAAAAGTTAATATTTAATCAGTCGGGCGGTTTCCATCAGTCATAAATTTACTAATAACTGTCATTCTTATTTCGGGGATAATGAGAAAATCTTGTAACAAAATCGGTAATGAGACATATTTACTTAATTTTATAAAGAATGACGTAGTCCGTTGAAATTGGCTGTAGGTTATACGTATAAAAATAAACAACTACCCTATTAAGCTGTTTTCATTGAAATTCACATCTATTTTCCAGAAACAAACAAAAAAAAAGAAAAGAGTTCTGTGTCAAAAAAGCGGTACGTACAGAACTGTTTACTTCATGGAGGGGGGGGGGTTAAAGTTAATTTTCGATTTAATTAGATTTATATAAATTTAATTTCACCCTCGCGGTGGTAATGTGTTTTGATTTTTTATAGAGAGCCGATAGCGATGTATCGGAAAAATCGGATGAATTTCGAATTAACAGCGTTCAAAGGATATTTGATTTCTGTTCGGACGAAGAGCTTACGAAAAATCCTCGATTAAAGTTGCTTACGCTACGCGATAAAGGGGAAATTGAATTTAAAAACATCAGAGCAATTCCGCTTCGGGAGTGGGAGATTCCGAAAGATATATTCAAAGTAAGCTTGTCGATTTATAATATATATTTCGCCGTGCAACATAGTTCTCTTTTCCCGAACGTTTATCCGACTTGTCGTTGAGACGTCTCTGAAGCTATTCATGCATCCTCTTTGGAACATATTTAATCTCTTCCAATACATGCCATTCAATTTTCCCCCGGTCTTTCACGTGGTTTGGAACGATCACTGAAATCATGGTTTTGTCGATTTTTTTCTACAGCATGACCATCTAAGTAATGTTGCCTTCTCTCGTACCTTACTCGGATCGTCACTGAATGTTGTCTAACATCTCTTCATTTCCACTTCGAAACATCAACCGGGTTTTCTCATCTCCATCGCGTGCTGTCTCGTCAGCTTACCGCCACTTGTAAAACCATCTCGTATAGTTCTGATTTCAGGTATAGTGCTTTTCAGCCGTTGCATAATTTACGATACATCTGGAAAGCTCTCTACAATCAATTGCTCTGTTTTTCAAAATTTTGCCCTCGATACTTATTCTTCCATTATTTTAAAGGTCGCTTAATATTTTTTTACCATTAACCTATAACAGTAAAACTATTGATTTTCTTACGCTAAGTGGCTTTTGCTAATTGGTTACTTAGGTGTAAAGATTACACACACGCACACACACAGCAACAGTCGAGTGATCGTTTAGTTCTTACGTGTCAACTTTTACCATTTTTCGTCGTGTCTCGTGCAAAAATTATTCCGAATAAAATTGATAGCTAATTATTCGCACGATGAACGTGACCGTTAGGTTTGGTAATTGATCGCGTCCTTTAGAGAGTAATCGCAAATTAAGTTTTGTGTATTTAACATACCTAATTGGCATAGTTTGTCTGACCAGGCCCCACCCGTAATCTACTCATATACATATATGTTATGTAATCTCCCCCTAGCCGATCGTCAGAGAACCATGCTCGTCGTTGAATAGTGTTGTTTACCGTATCTTTGCCTTTTTTGTTTACTTGTTTACTTGTCTACTTGTTTTTTTATACTCTACTGCCCATCTTTCATACATCTTATTCTTTATTTCCGTAGTATACTCTTCCCAATTCAATTTAATGAGTCGCGTTCTACCAATTAGCGGCGTGTTATTAGTAATCAACGAATCGAAGTAGAATGACGTTTAAAAAGTTTCACTAATAAAATAAAGTCTGATCCATATGTGAACTTTTATATTAGTAGCGATTGCTTTTTCTTCGAAAATTATAGGAAATGGAAAATTGTAATGGCCTTCTTGTAATTCAGAATTTAATATGAAAAATATAATTGTAAAACTGTATTAATAATCTGAAATAACTCTTGCGCGGTACCCCGTGCACAATCGGATCTATCGTGGAGTAAATATTAACGTTATTATTAACGGTATGGGTGGAATTTTAAAATAATAAAAAAACATTCCGAACAAATATACTACGCTTAATACACTGACATTTTTACGTTAGCTAATACTGTAATCACGCGTTGATATTCTATGTATTAAAAATATTAAAACCTACTCTCGGTGCAAGACAGTGTCCACGGCGGGAAAAGTGGTAAACCCCTCCTATTAGAACTGAAATAATTATTATAATTACACAAAAATCTGAAAAAAATAAAAAAATTTAAAATAAATATTTATGATTTTTCAGGGTGTTCTTACACACAAAAAAAAAAAAAAAGAAAAAAAATTGTGCTCTATATTATTAAATAGTTTGTTAATATTTTATGCAAAATTTTTTATTACAAGTATAATAACATATGTCATTTTTAATAATGTTTATACGGGGTAATTCATTTATGTAACTTATTAATATATAAATCAAAATGGTGGAAATTATTAATAGTATGAATATTAGTGAAAAATGTATCACTATTTATAAAATAAGTATGCGAAGAAAATTTTCACTCCCCCCTCCCTTTCGCAATTCTGGGCACAACTCTCTCTCTCTCTCTGCATTATTAATGAATATTTAAAAATTAACGCTAAAATTTAATACTGTTCGATTTATTGCGTTGTGAACTTTAAAGCTTCTCATTCGCTATGCTCTGTGTCAGACGTATGGCCTTTTTTTATCGTTAAAATTGTTACACGACGCTTAATGACAAAACGACGTATTAATTTTCAATAGAAAAAGTTCCTTGTTCGTGTAATGTTTGCTCAGCTCAGTCATGCACAGGATCTAAGTGCGCCTTAAATTAATTTTAGATATAATTATCATTATAAGATTCTCGTCTTCTTTCTAATTTAATACTCTTCTGAGAGTTAAGATTGATAAACTGCAGTGAGTCAGGAACGCTATCGAATATGTCCCCCTGTGAATAAAAAATATTGCTCCGCGCTGCCTTCCTATTCAGGTCGAAGATTGTTTTCAGTGGTAATGATAGACAACAGTACGTGCGGGAAGTTCCATAATCAACAGAATTTAGAGATGATGGACGGCTGGGAGGTAAAACTCAATGAAAATAACTGGTAAAGTGTTGCGATCTGCATTGAAAAAAATGAGGAAAAAAAAATTTAAATAAAATAAATGGTTCCCAGTTAAAGTGTAAACAACAGAACTGCGTCGTATATATGTAAACGGTATTTTTTTTCTCCGCAGGCTGAGGTAGTTAAGGTACTTTGACACATCATTTTATTTTACACTTCAATTGAAAGAATCAGGCGCATCAAAAAACTAGGGAAAATCGGATTAAAAGTAAATGAAAAACACGTACTGATAATAGTCCGGTTTTCGAATATAATCAGTAAAATGCTTCTGTTTATCGAATAATCATAATTTTGCACAGTTCTGGGGTTGTGCAAAACCAACCAACCGTAACATCATTCACGCCGAATCACGAGATCTCCACATTTAAAAATGGCAGCCGATGTCATAAAGAAGATTGCCAATCTAAGTAATAAATTAATCTGCCGTCATCCAAATCCTGAAATGAAAACTCTTGTGAATACTAGTGTTGTCAGATGATAAAAGCGAATAGAACCGCGCACCGTTTAGTAATGCAATGTGTACCTATATCTAAATGTGTCTAGGGACCTACGAAGATGACATAGTGCTTCTTTATTACCTCTGCAGAAATAGTGATGATTTAGCACTAGCTGAGACTGTAGTGGATTTTGTTTGTTTTTGTTTTGTAACGCTTCGACAATAAATAATTGGCATATATGGAAAAAACAGTCAATTTACCTGTATTACGGTAATAATTAACGGACGACCACACATAAAAAACAAATTTACGTACCTCATTATGCAATTTAATTACTTAAATTAAGTCAGTTTCAGCGATTTAGACGCGTAACAATACCATCTGTGTGGAACAGCTGCATCACCTCTTGGTTTATGTGTGCTGATGCAATCGTTTCCAACATTTTGTTGCGCATACGGTACACCTGTTTCGTCAACAATACGCAGACGTAGGTCATTATGTATGATTTCATTTCGGACGCATCATGACGTACTATCCGTCTGGGGTTGCTTTCTGTTGGATGATTTTTTCGATGGTGCAGTTAGGTGGACAAAAGCGTTTGTCGGTTAAACTGAGTTCACATTTAGCTTCTGATGGAAATTTTTAAACCGGCGTTTTAAAATCCGTTTTTTTTTTTAAATTTTAACCAGCGGTTTTCAGTCTCGATTCCAAATACATCCCTAGATATTTACCATAGGTAGACTGTGAAGTCTCCTATTGGTTAGGATGTACTGAAATATTTGATTTCTCGCGTAGAGAGAAATCGGTTTGATGAAGTTTAATTTATTACGGTGATCGTGGACTACCGAGTAAGTTTGTCCGCTAATGTATAATCTGCAACTGGTTTGTGTAGCCTGGTCTACTTGTGCAGTACTAGTAGTGGAATTTGAAAAAAAAAAACAAAACAAAAATGTGAGCGAAGAAGGATAATACGTATTTTTGGTTTATGCTTGTGGTTCTTCTCGTTCGGGCATCTATATAGTTCGCGGCAATTAGAAAATTGGCCCATAATTTAGTAGAGTGGATAAACAAATACTTTCGAAACTTCCCTTTTCGTTTTTCATTTAGTACGATATATGTCTTTGACATTTAGATACGTATGGTGCTCGCAAAATGTTCAATATTGTAACAATTGTGTTCGGGCCGCCGTCAATTTTGTGACGAATTTGATGTTATTTGTGACGAATTGCACACACGCGCATTCCTATTCGTCAACTTGTTACGCTCTCCGTCACATTCGTTGTGAAATCCGTTCCCTCTTATTTGAACAAGAGTCCGCTGGAATTGCTCGTTTTTAAAAAAACTAGCCGTATTGAATTTGGAATTGATTATTACTGATGTTATTTTTCCTTGGCGATTTTGAAAAAATTAAATACTCCGCTAATTTATTAATTATTAATTGAAATAATTTATTTTCATCGGGTGCTATTATTTAGGAAAATTATGATTACATTTTTCACAGCGTAATTTGTATATCCCTTTTCTTTTAACCGAAAAAAAAACAAAAAAACAAACAAATTATTCTCCTATATTTATTTCAAAAATTAGAAAAATTATGAAAACATTAATAAAATCCCTTAATTGAAATAAGTTCTACTATGTTATGTTTGTTTTTTTTTTTTTTTTATATATATTAATACGGAAAAAATACTTTTCAATTATCTTAAACTTTTACTTGTTTTATATCGAAACCAGACAGTTTGATTGCGTATCATTTATAATTAATCGCGTATTTATCCGAGAGCGTCGATTAGCACAGAAAAGGCTACCTAGTCGACACAATAAGTAGAAACAAAAGAAAAAGAACGAAATCGTAGTGAATTATAATTTAATCGGCTACCAGATCAACTTATAATTAGATGCGCAACGGACACACACAACGTTTCATATTCATTCTAAACAATGCCTCGACTGATAAGCCGATAAGACAGTAACGTGTGCACGTTACAATATGTGTACATTCATTTTTAGCCTCTTGCACTTGTACGGGAACATAAAGTTGTATTTTTTTATACAGCACGTCGGTAGTCGAGATGAGCGGCTTTGGAAAAAGAAAGGTTATTAAACATTTACATCGATGCAAAGCTTCATTAGAAATCGATGTTCTGCGCTGCGATGTTTGGTTTGAAAATTCTTTTTCAAATTCCTGAGTCGTATCTTTAAATTAAAAAATGGCTTCCGTAATTAAGAAAGGAGACTGGGAAGAAGTGAATCGCGAATTTAACGAGAAACTAATTGAGGTATTACTTTTTATTTATTAAGTTTGGCGGGTATGCAGCTTATAAAATGAATGCCAAGATAGCAAAAGTGAGTTTAAAAAAATTCAGTTGTTTGTCAGTGCAGTTATGTTCAAAGCAAGGTACTTAAAGGGAAGTTAATCTTTTAAATGATAATACATAACCCGTATGCGGAATCGTAAGAATGTATTGAATTACTAATATCTCTATAGTTACGCATATTTTGTATTGAAATATAATAAAAAATATTTTATTAAGTACGATATTGTTTTTTGTTTTTTTTTTAAGTTGTGTTATAAATATATTTTTTAATTAATCATAATGTCCCCATTATAATCCGTTTTTGCGCCTAATTACGCTGCGGTGCAGTACTTAAAATATAGCGTTGCAATTAAAGTGGAAAAAAAGTTGTTTTATTTCGCCTTTTTTGGGAACGCCAAATAAGGGTAATGACCCATCATCTAAGATTTAGAAACAAAAGGATTACATTTTAATGAAATGGAGGAAATGAACTCTGCTAAAACCGGAACAACATTTGGTGAAGGAAAGGAATGTATGTAGGAAGCACAAAAAGGAGTAGGCAGTTTGTAAGAACTTAGTGTAGAGAAGGGAGCTGCGTAAGAAGAGAAAATTCAAAAAAAGAATATGATCCGCATCACAAACTCAATTGTGATCCGAGGGATGAAAAATACAGTGTGGAGAAGAAACAATAGAAGAAACGAAAAAAAGACGAAGGAAGACAACTATGGTTGAAACGAAGACGTGTTATGGAGGAAATAATGGGGAGCGGCTGAAACCAGGAAAATCATCAAATGAAGACCGCGATGAAGGAAGAGGCTGTATTAGTTTTTGTAAAAGGAATGAAAATTAGAAAAGGAGGTGATGGCGAGTAGAGTTGACAATAACATTCTTATAGACAAGAAGGAAAATTCTGGACCACTGTTGCGTAGCTTAAAGTGTTTATAGATTTCAGTGCGCGAAATTGTAGCTCATCTTAACCTCACACTAGTTTCGCGTATAAAGTTAATTCCATATTATAAAATGAGCAACATATAACAACACTTTATGAAATAATAATGTTAATATATTTGGAAAATTTTATGCCTACGCGTTTCGAATAGCTTCATGATCACAGCAATATAATAACGCTGTGATCATGAAGCTATTGCTACGAAACGCGTAAGCATAAAATTTTCGAAATATATTAACATTATCACTGTATTTATTGTTTATACACATTGTTAACAATATAATTATGACAAAAAATAAATTTCAACACTTATTAACAATTATAATATATAATTTAATTGTGAATAAGTGTTGAAATTTATATTTTGTCATAATTATATTAACATTATTATTTCATAAAGTGTTGTTATATGTTGTTCATTTTATAAGCATTCGAAATAATGTGTGTAACAAACTTCAATAATTAATTTCATATCGGTGTTTTACAAGTATTTCATTTCTCGAGATCTATTTTATGTTTTTTCTCATCACGATATATGTATATATGCAGGAAACGGAGATTTAATTAGGACGGCACTTTTTAGTTTCTGATGGTAGACCGTGTGAACGTTAAATAGTTGTGTTAATGTTGATGCGGTGTCTAGCAAAAATTGTGATTTTGATGTTCGTGTGAACCATGAAAACTCTTTGCGAATTGATTTTTAGATTTGTTTGTTTCAATTATCATTTTTACTAGTCATAATTTGTAGAACGACGTGCTAATTTTAGGCAAGTTTAAAAAGCGAATATTAAAATTAATAGATGTACGAAAAGCGAATATCAAGCCCGGATTTACCGTTTGATACGTTTGGTCTTGGGCAACTTGAAATTCACAGAGCATGGGGTCATCATTCGCTTATGATGATATATAGTAGAATACTGAAGCAATGTCGATTATCGCAACAGCTTAGAACTACTCAAGATGTTGTTCACGAAGAAAAAATTCCTAGTATAGGGTTGGTAATTATTTTTCATTAATTTATAAGCGTTTTATTTTTTTATTATAATTAATGAAAGTCGATCAGATTTGGACTGCGATGTAATAAACAAGGTAGGAGATGGGCGTTCTGCTAGAAATTTTAATATTTAAACATCCGAATGATAACGGTTTCAATTTTTTGATAGTGTGCGCATATGTGTACGTAGAAAAATATGTTTATGTGAAAAATAATAAATAACATATATATATATATATATAGATGAAAAAAATATCCATTATTATTGTTATTATTGTGCTGCGCATATTATTAAAATATGACAAAACTATTTTTCAGCTATGTATGCATGCTTCTGTGTACTGGTTGTCTGTACTGATTAATTTTGATGAGGAGTATTTTTCGATTTATTTGACAAATCCGATCTAATTATGCTTTATAGTTACTTATTATGATTTAGTCATTGATTCTGCTAAATAGCCGGAGTTGTGCAATAATTTTTATAATTACCGCGAAAGAATAATTAATTACACTCAACTCCGGTTCGGAACACGGATTGCAATATTGCAATTGTAAATAATTATGTTCAGCTCCGGTAAATAATATAAGTGATTTTAATTATCAAACTAAAGTTTACAAAAGCGAGAAAGAAAATTGTGTATTTACCTGCCGTTAAAAGAAAAACTAAAGTATTACACTATAAGTGACCTGGAGTAGATAAGAATTTAATGAAGAATGTAGCATTTCAAATAAACAAAAAGTAGCAGTTTAATTATCTCGGTGTGTTGATAACGCGTTTCTTCAAGTCTAACCAAATTCGGAAAATACATGTTACCTAAAGTGCTCACATGAGGATATGGAGTAAATTAATGGGAACACACGGGAGGCTTTTAATGTATCATCAACAAGCACGCCGTATTTAATTTCGATTTGCCTCGCGGTCGTTCTATCCTTCAAAGTTATGGAAAGCAGTTCTTTTAGAGACATTTTTACAATTCTGTTACCCAAAGCCTTGTTCCGAGTTTATTCTTCGTTTCACAGGGTAGTCTGGTAATTTCGTACCCTTTATGCTATTCTGATTGTTAAATCTATACAATTAAACATTAAACACTATCCTTATAAACATCCCCCTTTAATAGCTTTGCGCAGAGGCAGAGTTAACTAATGAAGTTCATCTGAGGTGCGATTATTGCTTTTACTTTTGTAACTTCAGGTTTTCATTGGATGTTAGTATTACTCATATTATCGCGTTTAGATAATTCATTAGTTCTTTGAAATTTTATTCAAAGATCTGTGTATCCGAAGGTGTTCTTGTTTGAAAAACGTGTTTCGCAGTTTATTAAAATTTAACATTTACATTTTTTTGAACTATCTGATAACATTTACTCTCATGAAATTCACAAAAAAATCACTATTGTATTATACTTCCGGGACTGTATTATTACGATACTCTACTGCCATCTATTGAATATGAATGAAATTTTGCTCTACAGTATTGTACGAAAGATGGCGTTTTTTCTTAATTTCATTAATAATATGAGTGTAAATAGCTTGTTGAGCGCGGTAAAATTTATTCTATTGTGAGTAAAATTAAAAAAATGAAATGTTTAATATATCTCGATGATTTTTATTAGAACTTTAGGTCTGACATTTATGAAACTGCTACAGCCGAAGAGACCATTAAGGCCGAGAAGAAAAGGCAGAAAAACAATACCAGTGAAAGGACTAACAGGACAAGAAGTGAAGGTGGCTATTTTGAAAAAATTAAATACTCCGCTAATTTATTAATTATTAATTGAAGTAATTTATTTTCATCGGGTGCTATTATTTAGAAAAATTATGATTACATTTTTCACAGCGTAATTTGTATATCCCTTTTCTTTTAACCGAAAAAAAAAAGCAACAAACAAACTATTCTCCTACATTAATTTCAAAAATTAGAAAAATTATGAAAACATTAATAAAATCCCTTAATTAAAATAAGTTCTACTAGGTTATGTTTGCTTTTTTTTTATTCTTTTTTTATATTAAAACAAACTTTGAACCTGGCTATTTATAATTTATTCGTTAATTCGTTCAAAAAATAATCGGAAACTTATATCCGTTAATTATATTTACCAAAGGAGTTTCATTTCCGTTCTATATAATTTCTTAAAGATTTCTATTTGTCAAATGAATCGATTTACGAATTTAAAACGGTAATTTAGCTCTAAATATTTGACGGTAGGTGAAAAATCGAAAAATCTATTAAATATTCGCCTGAAATTGTATCGTTGTAATAAATTTTTAAATTGTTTTTTTTTTTCTTTTCTTACGGTGTATATTTTTTAGATGAAAATACTTTTTCTTCTAATTAAAAGATTTTCTACGACCTCCCATCTTCGGCGGTTGACGAGGGAAACAGCTGGTGCACATTCAAATCTAGAACCGTTTCTTGTGGAAGAACGAAAGAGCGAATAATTGCTACTAATTAACTGTTCATTTAATATCAATTTAGAAAACGTCATAATAATTATTCGTTAGATGCACTAAGGAAATATTATATATATATTATTTTTTCAGGTTATTGTTAACGTCGTTAGAGCTTTTGAAGTACCGGTTCGAAAAGATGTGGATGCTCTTTCTGAAGACAATATATCTACGTACACTAGAGTACGACCGTTTGTTGAGATTACATTCAAGGAGCAAACGAAACGTACAGTGACCGCGGATGGACCTAATCCCACTTGGAATCAAGATTTACATTTTTCATTGTTGTAAGTTGTGCACATTTACTCTTCTATGTTTAAACTGTAATCGTTAAATGTACAAAACGCAGTTTGGTATTTTTATTATTTAAGTAGTGCAAAATCAAACTATTATTATTGTTATAAAAACCACAAATGTAACAGCGTAAATAGTGGAAAAAACATTTAAATTTGATAATAATAATAAAACCTGAAATTTAAAAGGGAAATATTTTGACAAAACAAAAACAAAATTCGGGCTAAAATATAATTAAATTAAAACAAAATAATGAAACAAAACAAAATCTGAAAATATAAAGTAGATCTAATATCTGCTTATTCGTATTATTATTATTGTTTATTAATGTTTGCATTACTACTATTATATAAATTTAAAAACAGAATTTTGAAAATTAAATAAATTAAAGGCAGATGTCCCTGTTACCGTTGCAAATAGTTTTGAATATTTTATAGGAAATATTAAAAATATAAGTTATTTCAAAAGAAGTAATTTTTATTAAAATTATTTTTGCAATAATTTTGTAAATATGTTTCGCTGTATTCGAATGATTTTAAGAGAAATTTTTCTTCTATGAGACTTCTGACCGAATGAAAAAAATACGTTCTACCGGTGTAGAGTTTGATATTTCGAAAAGGATTTCCTTTTTTAAATCGTGGAGTACAAATTTAATGTTTTTAAGGTGGTGTACCATCGTTTTTCAGACATTGAAGTATTTCTGAATTGATATCTGCCGCATCATATTCAGAAATCGAAGAGTCGAAATTTTCTGAAAATGTGCTTTTTGCGTTTTGTTTTTATTTTTCGATTTTCCGTGCTCCGTTTTAAGTTCTATTCTTCTAGCGTCTGTCTGCAATAATTTTAGAACTTTTTGTTAAAAAAAAGAAAATAATAATTAAAATGGCGTTAGAAGAAAGTCGCATCGTTTACAATGTTTACTAACACTTTTTTCAGTGATATTCCTAAGATATTTAGAATTTCCAATTTTTAAGGACTTCTGTATTTGTTAATATCTTATTCAAAATTATAACAGCCGTACAATTTCATTTCCTTCCAAGGTTTGATTGGCTTTTATCATCAGTTTTAAGTAAATATAACATATTCTTTATAGTGGTTTAAAGTATTTAAAGCTTTATCGAGCTTTTCTTTTTTCTTTTTTTTTTGTACCTTTAAAAGGCCTTTTATAAATTTTTACAAAAATTTCTATTGTTTAAAGAGCGTCGATGTTGGGATGTTTTCTTATAGATTCTAAATACATTTTGCGTGCTTTGGTCAATCTGGAATATGTAAATTTAAAGTTGTTCCCTTATCTAAGTCATTTATAAGAAACGTTTTTATGTACTGTTTATTTTTTTCATATATAGTAAGACTAAGTACTATGAGGGTAGTGCGGATGCGCATGGCACATCTTTCATACCTGGCTGGTGTTCATAGTTTTGCTACGCGAAAAATTCCGCAAACGAGTCTTTATTTTAGTATGGAACATGCTTTGGCCCGTGACCTAACTAGCGGAAAATGTCTCACTAAAGTGAAACGGAAAGGCGTTACGCGGGAGATAAACGCGAGCCACATCTCTCCATGGTTTGTTCCTCACAAATAAGAACAAAGATCATGTTTCATCATGCTCGTGGTAAAGTAAATATCGAGTTGAAGAACGAGTTTGATCGTTTGGAAAATCATCGACTTCACACAATTAGCCACACGAGTGTAGAGAATTATTACGCGGTGCCAGTCCCAAGGATTTGTCGTTGCTCACACTCAACGTCCAGAGTTTGAGAGAACATAAGGAAGATTTGATTAGTGATTTCCTGTTGCCTGAAACCAAGATCATAGCGACTAAAAATATACTAAATTAGAATTTTCGAATAGATCATCCGGATGTATTTATATATTTTGTTTAACTTTGGACTGATTTATCGGAGGATAATTTCTAAGAACTTCTAAAGGTGATTTAATTTCAACCGTATGCTACTTGAACGTAATTAACCTCTGTTCGTGCATTATTACTGCCAACAAATTAAAGTATAAAACTGTTTTATTTGCTTTAAAAAACCTTTCATAATGTTTAAAATAGATTTTTATTTCTTTTTAAAATTGTTTTTGTTATTTTGTGATTTTTCGAATTTTCAATTGGACGATAGATCGTTTTAATCTTCCTTCTCCGATGCAAATCGGTTAAAAATTTGTTTTTTCTTAACTTCTTAAAGTTTGATAAATCGTGCTTTCTTATTTACTTTTTTTCTCCCTGTTTTAATTTATTCCGTTTGCCAGGAGTTCAAGTGATTCAGCTTTTCACATTAGTACTATGCGTTCGTTTGATGACAGTTTGCATTTACATTTATTTGACGAAATAATTGTGGATATACTGGAAGATGAGCGTAAGAGAAATACAACAATTCATCAGCGAATGGAAAGAAATTGGTTGGGAAGTTTGCGAATTCCTATATCTACTTTATATTTTAATCATCAAGTAAGTTGATCTTTTTCTTTCAGTTTTGAAAAAAATTTACTTTGCATAATTAATTTCATCGCTGGTGTGGTATAAGGATAATTTGTGAAAAAATTATTTTTTTAATTTCCAAAATTTGTTATTCTCCATAACTGCAAAAAATGAATATTTAAATATTATCATTAAAAAAAATTCCACTTTAACAAATTTTATGCCGCAAATATTAAAACATTTTTTTTTTTTCTAATTACTTTAGCGTGTCATTTATACGGATTTTTTATTTTATATTTCACGTATTTTGCTATTTAATAATTTATACTAACCTTTCTCTATAAATACATTACTTTTTTCGTTATTAATAAATCTGTAATCATATCGAAAAACCACTTTAAGCAACATATACAGTGAGCCACATTAATATTGGAACGGTAGGTTTGAAATTAAGACTCGTCAAAAAAAAAGGAGGGAAAAGCTTTTAATTCAAAATTTATTCAAAAAAAAATGAAAAATAAACATCGTCTCCTATAATATATGTGAAAAAAAAAAAAACAGAAAAAAAAAAGAAACACAGCCGCTGCACAATGCACACAGAAAGTATGAATTTGCCCGTCGCATTAATATTGGAACGCAGCGATGACGCGCCGGAAAACGTGGTCAAATCTGTGCAACGTGTGAGTCATGCAAAGTTGGACTTTCCGTGGTACACACTACGTACGTAATACGGAAAATAATATCAACCCGCAGGCAATAGTATACCGTTGCGTTCCGTGCATAATTTAATTTCCCTAGTAAGAAAAAATTGTTCATCAATAATGAATCGAAAATCGCGAAATACTTCGTTTGACAAACGGCAATTAGTCATTTATCATCGTAGAAAGGGTTTGTTGTCATATTCGACCAATTCGGGGTCGTTAATGAACTTACCAAAAACGAGCGTATTTAATATTATTCGACGATTTAAAGACGAAGATCGAATCGCTTCTATTCCGCAGAAAGGTAAGCCAGAAAAACTTTCAATTCGGCAAAAGCGGCTAATAATGCGCGAGGTGAAATGTAACCCAAAAGTAAGTGCTCCGACATTAGTTACGCTATTGTACGAGAAGACTGGAAAAGAAGTTTCCGCAGAAACTATTCAGAGACTCATTAAAAAACATGGGTACAATTCACGAACTGCGCGTAGCAAACCACTCATTTCCAAAATTAATCAGAAGAAGCGCCTCGATTTTGCCTGGAAATATCAGTTGGCCTCTGAAACTTTCTGGAATGATGTCATCTTTACCGACGAGTCTAAATTTAATATTTTCGGTAGTAATGGGAAAGCAAAGGTGTGGCGACAGCCGAACACAGCATTAGACCGAAAACATGTTCTTCCAACAGTAAAACATGGCGGCGGGCATGTTATGGTTTGGGGATGTTTTTCAACAGTAGGTTCTTTAGTATTTATTGAAGGAAAGATGACTGCTGACATGTACATCGACATACCGCGAAAAAATCTCCATATCAGTGCCGAAAAAATGGGGATCCGGAACAGCTTTAAACTATACCAAGACAACGACCCCAAGCATGAAGCTTATAAAACGCGTTCCTGGTTGTTTGGCCAACTGCTCGAAGATCCTGGAAACGCCGCCGCAGTCCCCGGACTAAAATCCAATCGAAAATTTATGGGACTACTTAGATCAAAAAATACGCGAATGCCATATTTCGAGCAAACAAGGGCTGCAAACTCTCGATTGCAAGAAGAGTGGGCGAAGATTCCGAGAGGGATTACCTCCAGAAATTAGTTTCTTCCATGGCGCGCCGTTTGGAGGCAATCATTGCGGCCAAAGGCTTCAATACCAAGTATTGATTTTCATTTATTAGGTTATTTATTGCCTTTTTGAGTAGCCATTTTCCGTTCTTTTAGTTACCGTTCCAATATTAATGTGACGACGGTCAGATTCTTACTTTTTGTGTTCATTATACAGCGGGGCTGTGTTTCTTTTATTTTTTCTGTTTTCTTTTTCACATGTATTATAAGAGATGGTGTTTATTTTTCATGTTTTCGAACAAATTTTGAATTAAAAGCTTTTTCCTCCGTTTTTTTTTTGACGAGTCTTAATTTCAAACCTACCGTTCCAATATTAATGTGGCTCACTGTAGGTATAAAATAAAATCAACATATCGTTATTACCATCCGATTCCCTTTACACTTTCGGATTAAATTTAAATATAGATTTTCTTTTATTACTTTTTCGAATGTCAGTGAAATAATACTGTACAAACGTTTATTAAAATTTTATAGAATTTTCGATGCGTTTCGAAATTTCTTCATGATCACGAAATATTACGAACGACATACACACTAAACACACTGAATCAGAGTGGTTTATTTTCTTTTCATAAAATAATATGTTTCGTCATATTCTAGCCTATACATATAAATGGGATTTCGATGATGTTGAATTTAATGAGTTAATTTAAAGAATTGGACATTAAATTTATATAAGAAAGTTTTTCAAGAGCGAAGAGACAAATTTTTGTTTGTCAGAATCGTAAAGCATCGGTTTTAAATGTATACCTATACTTAGCGATTGTTTTGTATATGTTTTTTTTTTTTTTTTTTTGAAACCAAGAAAAAAGAAAAAGGCGTTTAACGTGTTTTTATAAATGTATTTTGTTAAGTTTCCATTTCAATTCAGGGATCGTTGACTAGTGCCAACAAGCTTATTGATGTAATGAGCGTGCTTTCAACGAAAAACATTTATAAACTTTTAGGATTTAAAACGTGAAAAAAAAAAATTAACATTACAATAGGTATCATCATATATATGTGCTCGCATTAGAATATACCTACTTTTGCCTGAGATTCTGAATTTATATTTGTTAGCGATAATATTATTTTTATTTCACACATATATTGTTCGAAATAATTTTATACAGATAGAAGGTACATTCCAGTTATATTCGCCACCGTTTTTGTTGGGATACGATCGCTATTCCTCATCAAATATATCCGATTCATCTCACATGCGCAATTCAACGTTTTTGACATTGTTCATAATAGTTCAGCCTCCGCTGAGCCCTCGAGATGCTACTATGGTTTGTTGTTATTGTAAATATTATTTCTGTTACGGTTAGCAATATTTTTGGTTCACCGAAATGCTACCCGTTTCCTTTTAATTTTAATGCGGTATTTAAATTTAAGAAATACTTAATTTTCGAATTTCAGAAAAATTTGAACAATTTATTAGAAAATTTTTATGGTTCGTATTTCGGCGGCAAATATTTAAAATTGATATAATCCGCTGGCTGTAGCCAATTTCCTCTTACTGTAAAATACATTTTATGGATGGTAGTTTATTTCATAAAAAAAAGGTTACCAAAGAACAGTACTAAAACTGTTATACCGAAAAAAAAAAACATCTTCCATTCATATCAACAGGCATAACTGAATTAAGCCCTTAATAAGGAGATGCGAAATCAAGTTCTGAATTAGCTTTTTTTTTTTTTTTGGATACGGCTAGATGAAATGATATAAACATCTACACTACATTTTTCCACTGATTATGGAAATTATGTGTTCTTTTTTGTTTTGTGGTACTCTATAGTACTTTTAGAATAATTATTAAATTAAAATGTATTCAAAAAAAAAGAAAAGAAAAACGCAAGAGACCGATTAATGGAAAAGCAACAGAGAAAAAAAGGAAAATGTATAAAAAAAAATAGGTAGCGCGGTAGCTTAGTGGTTAAGGCGTTCGCTGTTAATATTACTGAGCAGAAGTACTTTTTTAATTTATTCTTGATTTGGTAGAATGTTTTTAACAGAATTGCGTGTATTGTTTTATTTTTTCTCAAACTGTTTCAAATTTAAGTGAACGTAAATGCACATATTTGATATTTCTTTTACTGTTATAAAAACGTTTGATTAACATTTATTCGCTGTTAAATAATGTTAGGAACATTTAGAATGCAACGAATGCAGTTATTTAGAGCAGTACTTAGAATCATGGGCAAAAGATGTTTTTAAACAATATCCGAAACGTCCGTTTAAGACTTTAATTACAGATACGAGCGCAAAATCAGTATGCGTTACTAGATTTTTCCGGCCCATTACACCGCCAGGTAAAAGCAATCTGGAGATTATTTAAATGTCATAAATTATCGAAGTTTTTTTTTTTTTTTTTTCTATTTTATTTATTTATTTTTACTACCTTTTTCACGTAAAACCTATTTATGTATACTTATGCTATTTATTTTATTCCGTTCACGTCAAGAAGTATGTTGTATTTAAATTAATCATAATAAAAACCAGTTTTCTGATGTAGAATGAAACGTATGAAAATAAAGAAAAAGTGGTTCAGGTTCGGAGAATGGCCGAGATTTTCAAGTCCCCTCTTTCCCACCATCCGTTTGTCTGTAATCTCCGTGATGATAAGATAATCTCCTTTTTTGACTTTATCGCTTGAGGGGGTCGGAGATTACTTTCTTATTTCTTCCCTTCCACACTACGAACTTTATAAACTTACTTCCTTCAGTTCCATTTTCACTGTAGAATTGTATGCAATATTCCGTGCAGTTCTCTTCATTGCACTTTCCTCCTATAATAATAAATACCTTATTTGTTCTGACTCTATGAGCGTCTTGCAGGCTACATCCTCTTCTTTTCCATCCTCTTCATGCGACTACATTATCCTATCCATTCGTTCCTTAATTGCAAATCTCTTCTTAGTTCGTTCCATTCAAATCGATCTTCTTTGGATTCCCAGTCATAGCGGCATCGCAGGCAACAACCTAGTTGACTCGTTTGCTCGCTCTGCTTCCTATAACGGCAAATTTGTCAATAAATTTCCTGCCAATAATATCCTCTTTCCATCCAAACAAGCACACCTCAAATCATGGTCGGATACCTACATTACCTCCTTTTCCAATTCTCATTCCTTTTACAAACTCTTGCAACCTCTTCCTTCATCACGTTCCTGGTTTGCTGATTTCTCTGGTTTCAGTCGTTCCGTTATTTCTTCCATAACACGTCTTCGTCTCAACCATAATTGTCTTCCGTCGTCTCTCTTTCGTTTTTCTATTGTTTCTTCTCCATATTGTAATTTTCATCCGTCGGATCATGACTGTGTTTGTGATGCAAATCATATCCTTTTTGAATGCTCTCTTCTTGTACAGGAGCGTTCCCTCCTCTACACTAAGCTTCTCCACCTAAAACTACCTAATCCTTTTTGTGTTTCCTACATACTTTCCTTTCCTTCACCAGATGTTGTTCCAATTTCCTCTATTTCTTTATATATCAAAATTTAATCTGCAGCTTTTTTCTGTCTTTCTCTGAATTATGTCGAATCCTTTAAACTTCCCTCCTTTTGCTCTATCTTCTATGCAGAATCCTCCGCTATTCTGCGTTCCCTTCTTTTTATCAGGTCCTCTCCTGTCTCTCGCAATATCCTTATCCTGTCGGATGCTCCATGCGTGCTGCAGACTATCGCATCTCCTTTCCCTTCTCACTCGGCCGATTACGTTATTCTTCTTATTCGCTCCTTGATTCATGCTCTTTTCCTTTTACACTTAATCCAAACGGACTTCTATTGGATACCGGGTCATGCCGGAATTGAGGGTAATGAGTTAGTTGATTCATTTGCTCGGTTATCTTCCTCTTCCGGTAGGTTTCTTCCTGTTTTTTCATCTTCCAATATTACCCTTCTGTCTTCTGCTGCTCATTCCAATCTATCGTTTGACTCTTACGTTTCCTCTTTCTCCAACCCGGATTCCGTTTTCTTATCCATTCAGACTTCCCTTCCTCGTTTCCCCCGGTTTCTTGACTTTCCTTCCATGCGTCGCTCCAACATTTCTGCTATTTGTCGCCTGCGCTTTGGGCACAGTTTGCTTTCTTCCTCGCTTTTCCGTTACTCTCTTGTGCTGTCTCCTTTTTGTCCATTGCACCCCTCCAATATTCAATTTGTGTGTGATCCCGATCACATAATGTTCGAGTGTTCATCTCTTGTAACCGATCAAGCTGTTTTCTACTCCTCCCTTTTACAAATTGGTATTCCCACTCCACACAGTGCTTCGTTCATTCTCTTCCTTCCTTCTCCTTCTGTTGTTCAGGCTCTTGATTCCTTTTTGTCGGCTATCTCTGATCGTGTAAAGATCTGAGCCTCTTGCTCTTTTTTCCTTTGTTCTTGGGCCAATGTCCTTGTAAACGAACCCCAAAAAAAAACAAAAAAAAAAACATTCAGTTTTCCGAGCATTTTATCCATTTTCATTGCTCCCGCAGTAAACATACAACAGCTACTTCTTTACAGCGACATAATGATTGCAGGACAGTGTGGAATCATACTTTTAATACTTCCAGATCTTTCCGATTTAATGCTTCTCTGAGTAACTTCGTATTACACAAATAAGCCAATGCAAAGGCCCGATATGCTTATAAATCAGCCGAAAAAGCTTAATTTCTGCTCTTCCTTCCCTAGACAAATCTCTCTTAAGCACATATGGAATATGGTTAGAGCTTACAAGAATCCGCTGTTTGACAGTCCCTCCAACTTTAATATTCCGCCAGAAAAACTTCCATCATTTATGGATTTTATCTCCTCCTCCTGTGTACCGATCCTTGAAGTATCTTCTTCTCCCTCTGTTTCAGCGCCTTTTTCTTCACATTTTTTGACCCACAAATTCCCTATTAATAAACTTTACATTTCTATGGCATTACCTTTCAAATTCTTAAACATCTGCCGTTTCACTCTTTTGAAATTTTTTTCAACATCTTCAATTCCTTTCTTAATGTTCTGGCTTCATATCTTACGAATGGAATCTCTTCCGTATTACCCCAAGAAGAAAAACTCTTCTTCCTTCCGCCCTATTTCCTCGGCTTCTTGTCTTAGAAAATTATTTGAAAGTATGCTTAGGAAAAGACTTGTCCGGTGTGGATGGATGCAATTTGCTCCTCAAGAATACTTTTAGTTTTCGTCTTAGTCTCGGCCCATCTGATTCTATAAGTTGCTTCGTTTCTAATATTTATAAATCTTTTAATTGATAAATAATACACTATAGCCGCATTCATCGATGTTGCCTCGTCTTTCGATAATGTTCTTACTTCCACTCTGAAACGCTATTATGTGTCCCTCAATCAATATTCCATTTACCGCCCTTATTATTAATCTTCTCGTGAACCGTATCACCCAGTTTTTTCTTCTTTCTTTCTCTGTTTCTAAGAAAATTTTTTGGGGTCTCCTTTAATACTAGCACCTTAACCTTATTCAATATTTATCTTTTCAACGTCGCTTCTTTAACTATTCCTTCCACCTCCTTATTCTTTGCAGATGATATATTAGTCTACTATTTCTCTCATAAAATCGCCACTGCTCAGGTTGAACTTAATGACCCACTGTCTATATCACAATCTGTTTTCTCAGATCTACATCACGACATCTTCTCGTTCAAGTCCTCTGTTTAATTTTTAGCTTCTGTCCTTTCAATCCGTATCACATTAATTTATCCTTAAATAGATGTTCAATCCGTTTAGTCGATCACGTCTGCTGCTTGTGAATTTTCCTTATCTGTCATTTTTCCTTTAATACGCATGTTAATTATCTGTATTTTTCTTCCTTTAAGCGATTGAACTTTCTTAAATCTCTCTCTCTCTTTCCTATAAATTGGGGCGATGATTACATCATTCTAATCATATTATATATAAAACGATTATCCATTTTAGAATTGATTATTGTTCATTTGTCTACGCATCTAGGATCTTTTCTTTCAAACCTGAACAGAATTCACTGCCTTGGCGTCCTACTATTCGATTGTGTTTATTTCGTCTATTCGCGAGTCTCGTAAATATTTAATAATATCTGAATCTGAAAATGTTCTCTTGTCTATTATTCACTCCACTTTTCCACTTGGGCGATTCCCTTATTATCCAAACTCGCTCTGCGATTTCTAGTTTCCTTTCTAAATATTCTATCCAAATCGATTTTTTGTGGGTTCCTAGTCCCGTCGATATTGCTGAAAACGAATTAGTTGATTCTTTAGTTCGAGTAGCACATTTTATCGAAAAGTTTTTAACTCTTAATCTTTTCTCCTTCTCTTCTGCTTGTCATTGACGATTATGATATCTGTAGTTACCTTTCATCTTTCTCTAATGCCGCTTTGTTGGACCTATTAATTCAATCTTCACTCCCTTATAGTCCTTGGTTTTATAATTTTTCAGTTTTTCGTCGCTCAGTGATTTTTGCCATTTGTCTTCTACGTGCTAGACACTATTGCCTTCCGCTCTTCATAGATTCTCTCCCACTATATCTCCTTTTTATCCGTTACATAACTGCCATTTGCTATGTAACCTCAATCATATTCCATTTAAATGTTCTTCCCTTTTACCCGAGCGTTTATATTTTTACGCCGAACTGTTGAAACTAAGAATCTCCACCCCGTGACTTTTTCTTGTTTCTTGTACTCCTTGCTCTTGTTTCCTTTATTTCCCTCCTATCCAGTCGAATTCGATTTTAATATTTCTCTACTTCCTGTTATAATCTTTTTAGTCTGCTGGATCAATGCCACTTTTCAGCAAATCCTGGAAAAAAAAAACCTATTCCCGTCGTGTACGGAAAATTGTTCAACGTGGGAAGTTTTTACTGATCATCATAGTGCGTATTCAACAAGTTGAGTGCGAGTTAACTAATTTCAGCGTGCATTTGTGTCTCTAGTTATTTGCGAAGAACAGGAAACAACAGCTGAAATGATAGCTCGATACGTTTCGCTGATTCCAGTTTCAAGCAGCGGTGTTCTTATATTTGGCCATTTCAACGTTTGGCTTACGTGCGATGTAAGTATATACATTCTTTAAACATTGTTTGCCTTTTCCCCATTCTGAACTGGCATCGAGGTTGTGTCGTGCTTTTTTTCTTTCAATGAATATTTACCATTCGGAGATTTTTCCAAAAGTTTAACAAAACGAACATTTTTTTCTTTCTCTTTTTTTTTCCCCTTTTAGCTACGAATGTAAATGCAGATTTGATTAAAAATGTTAAATAGAGATTGTGAATGCAGAGTGGTGTGTTAGTTAATTTTAATGTTTCGTCTCATCGCCCATTTTAAAAGAAATATTGGCAGTGCAAATTAGTTCGGTCCGTTTTTTGGTGAAAAATGTATTTATTTTAGAGCAAAATGAAATGAACAGATTAATCAAAATGAAACGAATAAATTAATCGAAGTATTGCCAACCATCACTGGCTACTCCTTTTCTCCACTTCTCAGGTAATTTTCGAATTCCATCTCGAAAAAATGTCTCATCTTTTGAGGCGATCCAAGTTAGGAGCCAATTTTCAATTTCCGCGAAAGAAGTGAACCGCTTACCTGCTAAATCGTGCTTCATCTGTCGGAACAACCAGTAATCAGAAGGAGCAATGTCCGGCGAATACGGCGGGTGCGGTGAAATATCCCACTTGAGCGTTCCACATATTTTTTTACGACTGTCGCGACATGAGGCTGAGCGTTGTCATGCAAAATAATAACTTTGTCATGTCTTTGCTCGTATTCCGACCGTTTTCTCGTAATGCACGGCTCAAACGAATCAATTGTAGTCTATACCGATCGCCCGTAATGGAATCGCCAGGTTGTAGCAGCCTGTAGTGTATCACACCCTTTTGGTCCCATCCGATACACAGCAAGACCTCCGAACTATGAATGTTCCGCTTCGGTGTTGATGTTAAGGTCGATGGCAATGATTGACCGGGCATAGCGTAGTATTTTATCTTCTTGGGGCTGTCGTAGAATATCCATTTCTCATTCCCAGTCACAATCCGATGTAAAAAACCCTTTTTTTGTTCCCTTTGAATTAGCTGTTCACACGTAAAAAATAGAGTTTCAGTTCATGAGGCACCCAATTGCCTTGCTGTTGAATCATTCCCATGGATTGTAATCGTACCGAAACTGCTTGTCGGGTAACTCCCAATGATTCTGCAAGCTTCTCTTGCGTTTGACTCGGATCTTCATCGAGTAATACTTGCAATTCGTTGTCTTCAAATTTTTTTAGCTGTCCAGAGCGAGGCTTGTTTTCAACGCTGAAATCTTCATTCTTGAAACGTCGAAACCATTGCCTACATGATTTATCAGTAGGAGCATTGTCACTATAAATTTTCACAAGAATTCGATGCGATTCAGCTGCACTTTTCTTCCAATTAAAGAAGAAAAATAAAACCTCCCGCAATTTAGTTAACACAAAAGTTGACACATTCAACATAACACGGTTTCCGTACGAAACTGAACGCGGTATAAACTTTACATTATTGATAGATGCCTTTCTAAAATCATCGAAATCAGCTGTTACTATAAAACGTCCATAACAGCCAGCGCCATGTTTTAAAAACGGACCGAACTAATTTGCACTCCCAATATATTTTAATGATTTCGTACGATTTTATGAAATGAAAAAAATGTGTCTTTTTTCTTTTTAATATCTGAAATACCATCTTGTAAGTTAGAAATTAGTTAACTAATAATTAAAAAGAAATAAATTAACTCTAATAGCAAACAAAATAAATATAATGTACTTATCTTCAGTAACGTTTTCGGACACAGCCTATCTTCAGCCGGGAAAAGAAAATACACGAACACACAACTGAAATAATTATAATAACGAATCTTTTTCCATTCTGTTTGTTAATATAATAAGTTAATAATAACTGAATAATAAACAATTATAACAAACAACATAAGAATAAAATAAATTTCTTACTTAGTAACGTTTTCGGGCATAACCTATCATCAGCTAAAACACAAATCACTATGTGTGATCAGAGATGTGATTTAGACTTGAAATAATTATCACGGAAAAATAAAAATTTTAACGCGAACAATAAAACGTATAGTTCAATGTCAGAAAATTACAAACAGCAGACAATGTTGACCGAGTTCGAGCAACGATTGAAAAAGATCACCGTTTCAGAGTGCTTGAGGATGATGCAGGTATTTCAAATATCATCATTTCTGAAATTTTAGCCGAAAAATTGAGGAATGAGTCGTGTTTTTGCGAAATTCGCTCCACCGTTGCTCACACAAGAACAGAAAGACCTTCCCGTGGAAATTGCGCAGGATAATTACCGCAAAAAATGATGCAGATTTTTTCAAAAAACCAATAACCGCCGATGAAACATGGCTGTACGGACACAAAATCAATCGCCCATATGGAAGCATCAAAATTCATCGAGAGCGAAAAAAGCACGGCAAAGCAGGAGCAATGTGAAATTGGTTGACTGTTCTTTTTTTTTTTCTCGGTTGTGAGGGTGTTGTGAATCATGAATATGCTCTGAAAAGTAGTCAAACTGTCAATAAAGAATATTATCTGGCAGCTTTAAAACGGTTAACGCTGTAAAAATAAAACGACCGGGGTTAAAAGCGGTGATTGGATGTTCCACTATGGCAACGCGCCGACTCACTCGTTGCATCTTGTTCAAAATTACAGTGAAGTACCACCGATTATCCGAAAATCGCTTATCCGAAAAATCGATTATCCTAAATGGATGTTTTAACGTATTTTAATTATTTTTAATACATATTTCAGGTATTTAAGATTTTTAATATGTACGTACGTAATTACATATACGTACCATAGGCCTACATGATACGACATTCGAGTTTTTATTTTTAATTATTACATTACTGTAGTTTATTAAATTTCGTAATTTTCAATGTTTTTCTTTTATATGTTAAATACGTATAATGTTTCTATAAATACACATGTAATGCTTCTATAACGATTATTATCGATTATCCGAAAAAATCGTTTTTCTGAAATTGTCAGTCCCCGATTATTTCGGATAATCGGTACTTCACTCTATTTAACAACGTATATAGAAGGCATCTTACAGGTTGGACAGGTATCCTATAGTCGGGATACGGCTCCGTGTGATTTCTTCCTCTTTCCTAAACTGAATTGACGCGTTGCGGAGGACATAAAACAAAATGCGACAAGTGTACACTGATGGGGTCATACCGAAAAATGCGTTCCAGGTGTGTTTTCAAAAATGGGAGAAACGGTGGCAGCGGATTTTAGACTCGCAAGGAGAGTACTTTGAAGGCGGTGCTCACCCGAAGACTCAACGAGTTCGAATTTCGAGCTATAAATACTTTCTGGGCAGACCTTGTATATATATATATACATACAATACGAATTATCGCGGTAGCCTAATGGTTAAGGCGCTTGGCTACTAAACCAGAGGACACAGGCTCGAAACTTGTCTTGGTCCAGATCCGAATCGCTTCCAGGTTTACTCAGCCTGAAATTGAATTGGTTATACTAGAGAAATCTGGGAAAGTAAAGGCGGATTCCAAGTAGAAAGAAACTGGGCCCAGTATTCTCATCAGATCCATTAGGCTTAGTACCATTATGGAAAGCTTAACTTCACAATCCATGGTACCTTATCAAGGATATATATGAGACTTACTTTACTTTACTTTACTTTACGAATATATTAGGTTAATAATAAATAATTTTAAAATTCATTAAAAGAAAATATCTAACTAGAAGGTTTTGAACAAGCAATTTGAAATCGTTTTACATACTATTTTAAATTGTTTTACGTAAAATCATACTAGGTAGAATATAACAACTATGAAGGAATTTGGATACTAGTACGCCAAAAATCGATTTCATTATTGTTGGTGTACTGTCGCTGCTACATCGCTCAGTACTACGGCTGTTAAAACTTATATTAGTCATTATGATGCAGTTCTCTTTATCGCCACCTCATAGCGTTGCATTAGATCGAGTCTAGTCGTATATCTTTTGCCCAGATCAAAAAAGATGTGAAGTGTACAACACACATGTAGCTCAACCGGAGTGGAGAAGTACCCCTGGTTTGTAAATGCTCGATGTCTAATTTGCGTTTACATTGTTTTGTTGTTATTTTGTTTTTGTTGTTTTTTGGCTTTGTTATTTTTAGCCGCGTCAACTATGTGGACATTATAATCCGGTATATGCGAAATTTTTTAAAAGTTACAATGTGCGGCAACGGGATACCCGAACGAAACACCACCGCCTAACCAGTTACTCCACGGTAGCTGACTGTCTACATTGTTTTCGTTGCGTGTGTATGCTTCCGAATGCGCTTTTCATCATCGAGTCCATTGTCCTACGTAAGGATGTGGTGGCATCATATTCTTTTTACCGTTTCCTTCCATTTATTTCGATCCATTGCTACGCGGAATGCTACTGACAACTTGTGCCCATCTTAGTGATCCGCTAATGCCGAAAAAGTAATCAGCGGTTGGCAAACAAAATACAAAAAACGAGCAGGTCATAAAACCGGAATTTAACTATTATTAAACACTAACAGAGCCGTTTTATGCACCAAGCATTTTTTTTCGCATGCCCAACTAGTAACTGGTAAACTAAAAACCGTCTCTTTAGCCAAGTTAAGCTCCGTTGCTGGAGAAACCGACTGGAAGTACTGGAGGATTTTTTCCCGTATCTATGAATGTGTACATATATATATATATATATATATATATTTATACGAATCAATGTATACTTTTATATTTCAAAATTTTAATTGAAATTTACTTTTATTGCTTTGCACCTTTAATGGTGGAATTTGTCAGATCTTTATTTATTTGTTTATTTTTATTTTTCGCTAATTTATTTGAGCTCGTCTACTATAAGCATTAACCTAGCGCAAGTATCTTTTAAATTCTGATGCTTATATAATAAAGGACAGGTTTATAATCGTTCCTTCGACAACATGGGGGTGGCAATAGAATTTATCCGGAAACAGCATATATATCTTTACTGTAGTTATTGCTTAATTTTACAATTTTCGAAATTTAAAACGAACAAAAAAAAAAAAAACGACTTAAATATTTCATTTTTTTACAGCAAACAGTGCGCTTATTATTGGGTGAGAGGGAAGATCACGCGATATTGTTATGCTGCTTGTTCATGAAGTTAGGACTGAAGTCGTGGTTATTACTGGGAAATGGGATTCCACACGGATTTTCGGCGTATGTGTTGACCAGAGACGACAGTTCATTGACCATACCCACATATAACATATGGGATCCGGTCTCTGGTCTGAAATATTCTTCACTGGATAGTTTTTCGCCGCTGCATAAGGTTTCTTGTCTCATAAACGACGAAAACGTTAGTTGTTTCGGATTTTTCAAATGATTACGCGTCTTACTTTTCTCTTTTTAAATCGACCAAATCCGCTTTTTTCCGTTAATGAGTCGGTTAATTTTTTTTTTTGATTTCGTTAATTTAAAAATACTTTTTTCAGATATGGGTAAATATTCAAACGGAGGAGCTAATTCGCAGAACGAACTTTGACGTTACCCAACAGGGTGACTGGTGGCCGGCTTTTGATCGTAATACACCGGCACCAGTGGGCTCTGTACAGCCAGCCGCAATCGATTACACGATAACCTGTTCCACCGATGTTCACCTATTGCAGGATAAGATAGAGAAGTGTTTAAGGGATTCAATCATGAAATGGAGACCGATGCTGAGGTAGAGTGGCGATTCGGTTTCGGCTTAATCTTCCAAGAGTCTGGAGAAAAGAAATTTTTACTTAAAAGTCGGCGTTATCGCTGGCAAGTTGTAATTTATTTCTGGACAACGAGCGGCGCAATGCGCTTTACTGTTATTATATAGAGTATACAGTTTTTTATTTCAGCTACAGATGAGCTTGCGTATTGCTGGACCGCGATTCAAATTACAGTAGAGCCGAATAAAAAAGTATAGGAAAAGTTTTACTTCGCTCGAGAGTGAAACTTTTGTTTATAAAATACGAGTAAGATAAGATGCGACAAAAGTTGGTAAAAAAGTAACACAGCTGCTATTCTTCTATTTATATTCGTGATTACTTTCGTTTCCAATTAATTTTTTTTTACTATAGAAACGGAGTGTTAAATTATCACTCATAGAATATGAAAGCTATAATCGCTTTTGGAAGACAAAGAACTTTCTTTAAACGCATTTATAAAACTTAGCCTTCGAGGCACTTAAAAAAAAGTAAGGTTTCCCTATTGAAATATTTTAATGATAATATATACACAAGATAAACAAATTGCTAGTGTCGACAAATGGTCCCAGTACTCCCACGAGAGGAGTTCTGGTGATATATAGGTATGTATGAAATAAAGTTGATATGAAAGTAATATATATATATATATATATATATATACATGTTAATGACAACGTCATTCTTAGCCCGACCCCCATCACTTTTATTTTGTCCCAAATGTTACATATATGTTGTATATATATAAGAAGACAAGATTGACGTTGTCAATTTTCCTCATTCTAAACGAAGTATAGAAATAATAGTGCTGTGGGGTCCGGCAGTGTTTTCAGGCGGGGTCAAGGAACGGAGAGGGTCGAGTTATATATATAAAAATATACAGGTTTTTGAGATATTCATAAAATCATCTTAGAAGCAGGCGGAATTGATAGTCCTAACAATGTTAATTAATTTAATGACAGAGGAAGGAATAACGCAAAAGATAAAATTTGTACATAAATTACAATAATAAAATCAATAACGAACACTACATCAAATTAAATATCGCTTATTTAGAAATTTATACTAAAGTAAGAGAAGACGTTTACATGGGTTTTCTATTAGTTTCGTCAACTGTGTGCGTTAACCCAGCCCGAGAGTAATTTTTCTATATTTATAAATTACACAATCGGGATTGAAATCAGATCGTACCCGAACAAAACACCTAACCAACTACACGACGGTAGTTTTTACATAGTTCGATAGATCATTAGAGTAAAAGCTGAATTTTAATTCGATTGTTCGGGGTTGGTTTCGTAACTTGCGATCACACTTTTTGTTAATCACTGAAGTATCATTCAAATTCTCGTGATTATCGTACTACTATTACACTATAAGTCATGAAAACAGGTTATCTCAATAATTATATGCTACAGAAACAATCCACGGTTGATTCTGATTTTATGGTTGCGGTTCTCGGCTAGTATACAAGATTGTCGTCTTTGCAAAATCTGCTATTCCATGCGGTATAGAGAAAAAGGCTATAGCAATAATATTCTAGTTTTTAGTTTCTTGTTTGAAAATACGAGGTAAACTGTGTCGAATTGCTTATTTTCGATACCCGCTCAAAAAAAGGAAAGTTCTATTGCTGTTGTTTCACTTTTCGATTATTTATCTTTAATTCTGATACATTTTTAAACTAGGGGAAATATTTGATTCTCGTGATGCGTGATAATGAGTAATACTATTGATTTATGTCTTGCGAAGCAATAACCTAAAACGTATTTCAAAGCACTCTAATTGTTTTCTTTAGTTTTTCTTAACACTGATTTGTATTACATCTACTATATTATCTCCTGCAGCCGGCTTAACCTTTGGTTTAACCTTTTTTCTTTTATTTTGAAATGCATATGCACGCATGCACCCCCGCCTATATATATTAATTGCAATGTAATTCTGAGGCTACCCCCCATTCGAAAAAATGACCCAAAAAAATGTCCCAATTTTATGTAACGTTTGTTATATTTTATAGGATTTCTGTGATTATGTTATTACATATGGACTGATATAGAATTACGTTGAAAATTTTAATCATTTTATACAAAGTATAGAAGAGAAAGAGATAGAAATGTAAGCAAGAGAGGTCAAGGGGCACAGCCCCTTACGAGGCCAAAATGGCCGAGTTATATATATATATATATATACATACTGATATTTAACTTGGCCCTTCGCGCCTCCTAAGAGGCTCTGCCCCTTGACCGTGCCTGGGGCACCCTCGGACCTCCAGCTCTATCACTTCTACACTTCGTATAGACTGGGGAAAATTGACAACGTCAAGAAATCCATTTTGTCGGTACTTTGTCTTCTTATATAGGAATGAGGTTGCCATTTCCTAGCAATCTATTTATATACAGCATGTCACGTTGTGTGACAAATTTTTGTGACAGTTTTTGTGAAAAAAAAAAATGTAGAGGGTTTGGTTAAGAATGACGTTGTTAATATATATATATATATATGTATAATATATATAGTGAAAATCGGTTATAACTACATTGGTTACAGCGATATATAAGTTATATAGATGGATATTATAAGAAACAGCAGAATTCTATAAAGCTACTTGTTAATCTCTATCCATTATAACGCTTTCAGTCAAAGCAACAACACGGTTATTAAAACCAAAATTTTGGTACACAGATAAAAAATGGTGACCTAATTTCAGCGGTTCTGTCCACTACTGCTATAGCGTTATGTTTCTTGGCAACAACATAACAGGATACCCAGTATAGGGAAGTGTGTAGCCTAAACGATTTGATAATGAAACGTGGCGAATAATCACAAGTTGTCTAAAAACTATTAAAGTGGACAAGCTGCATCTAGTCTGCGGTATAGCTCCCCGACATGCGACGATCTGTCGCAAGTGATGTAAAAAGTGCAAGACTAGAAATAAATGACAGGCTCACTTCAAGTTTGACCGTCCCAGTTTTAGAAAAAGTTTTCTTTACTGCTCAAAACTATTGGAGAGACCGGTGCAAATAGCCTACGATTGAAGAGGATCCAGTGCGGCCATTAAGTTGGTGGAAGTGGCGAATTTCAAAACGGCTTCATTTTAGATGTGTCCGGACCGCAGTGAACTTACAGAAATGGAGTCTGGCCGAGAATGATAAATTTGATTGCAGGGACCGCTAACACTTGTCACTTGTGTTCCTGTAGCCTAATGCCGATATGCATTACAATGCAGTACAGGGGAAGACTAGTACAGAACTAACTGTCAGAGCCATAAAAACACGGTCAATGCAAAGAAAACACACCTAAATTGTATACTTAACGTTATTTTACTTATTTATATTACTTATCTGTTTATTAGTCCTTAAGCGTCTCGGACGCTATATTATTACGTATTATTAAACAATTTAATATCGGACCATGTCGGAATTATAATTATTTAAAATTTTTGATTAAATCTTCTTTCGTTATCATCGTATCGGACTAAAACGATTCCTTGAAATACGTAGGAGAATTGAATGTAAACCGTTTTTTTTTGCATTTATTGTTAATTAGATACGATTTAAAGTGAATATCTATCTGTAATATAGGACAGTATGGAACAGATATTGCATAGCGACTTTGCGCAAGTTACTGCCGGCGTTAGAGCGAGAAGCCTGTGGCGTAAAGTCGAATAGTAGCAGCGAATTTCTAACGACTGAACTGCAACATATCCTCAGTTCCTATAAGGTAACATAATAAACGACTATTAGACGTGGTTCGTTGTCGGATTTTTTCTTTTTAAGGTTATGTTGTCGGAGCCCCCATCAAAAAAAAAAACAAAAAAAAACTTGATTACTAAAGAAGGTAAGCTTTGAAATTCCTTAAAAAGACTGTCGAGAGTATCGATATAAATTCTTTTCTTTTTTGTAATGGGGGAATTTTGTTTAATTTTTTCGGAATTTGGCGGCACATATCACTCATCTAAAAATTCGTGCATATAATAATTACGAAGTAACGCTCCTGTTGATCGGCCTAGCTGTCTATAGATCGGCCGAACTTCTCTCAATTTTGCGATTCTACTCTGCTAAAGGGTATATGGGACCTACTTTACTTTAAATTCTTTTAAAGATTCAATAGCCGGGTCGATAATATAGTTACGTTGGTCTCTGTAGATTCTGCAGGTTGTATTATGCAAAGAATGTTCTTCGTTAAACATAATAAGAAACAAAAAGGCTCAGAAGACCAACTAACACATTAGCCTACAGCAGTGGCGGATCCACTATATCACCACCAAAAAAAAACCAAAGACTCTATGAAAAAATTTGTTATAACAAAGGTATGCTATAAAAGATTTGTATGAATTTTACCTACAGATTTTAATAATTAATATTTAATAATATTTTCTGGTAAAACTATTAATGTTCCTTTTTTATTCTTTTTTAAACGCAACTGTCGTCGATCTTTTTTGCCTTTTTTATTTATTTTTAATTTTTATTTTGTAATTTTAATTAAAAATAGAGTTCAATGAGAAATATATATATATATATATATTTACACTTCCCCATGGGGACAAAGAGAATTCGGATCGGATTAGTAATAAAAATAAAAAAGAAGTAAAGTGTCTAATAAGAAATACTATCTTTCTTACTATTTCTAAACTACCATCTTTTAGGTATAATTTTATAATTTGTTAGTTTACGGCATGTTTAGGGTGTTCCAAGTATTGGACTAAAATGTTTGTGAGACGAATCAGAGAATGATCCGATAATAACACCAACAAAAAATATGCCCTGTTAAGTTAATTGTGATTCCATATTGTCCTCGGCAGATTGCATGTAGCAGTCACACACAGGACGAGTCGAATGGCGTAAAATGACAAAATTATTGGCAGACTAAACGTTACGTATTTCACAAATTTATTAATTCACAATGAAATGCCGACCACGAATAAAATAAAATGTAATGTAAAATTATATAAAATAATATCAAAAAACATCGATTAATTTGATGAATTAGCGTCATTATCAAGAAATGTCAACCACGATACCCTACATAGGGTGGCGACTGTTGATGATGACGATGTGTTAAATAAATCAGTTTTACTTTTTAAAATGTTATTTTGATATTCATTCGAATTCGGTATTTGCGGCGCTATCTGTGGACGATGTCCGGGAAAGAAATTAAATATTTGATTGCATTAATTTTCGGTGTCTCGAATATGGTCGAATTTAATTTGTTCGTCGAAGTTCAGAGATGTTTTTGCACGGCCAGAGGTTGTATTTTATCGAGTGTTTGCTCGAAGATCGGTCGTATATCTGGCGGTGTCGGAGGTATCTTAGTGTGCACAAGGCCGGTAGTAGCGGCAGGATTTTTTTTTTTTACCGTTCGACTTTGCAATAGAACGATAATTTTGATCGGGCTAAAGTGAGGCCTAGATGTAATTTTTGGATATATATTGGTCTTTCATGTGTAAGAACAGCGATAATTCCGATAGCGGACGGCTTTTAATTGTACTGCACGCGTTTGGAATGTGAATCGAGAAGGATTACATTGTTAATTGACCGTCAATACGTAGTTATTATTCTAGTTAAGCTGCGATACGCGTTATACATATAAATTTTCTTACATCATGCGGTTCGTTTTCGCACATTTTTAGAATCAAATTCAAAATTCCGAAAATCGAACTGTATTGATATCCGTATTTTTGGGCGTTTTTCTCATTATCTAGTCGCCCAAAGTTTTTCATAATGAAACATAATTTATAAAAATCGAGTTTCCTTAACTACAGAAGTGGTCATTAATTTTTTATATCGATCACAGTGCGTTTCATTTTTTCTACTTCCTGTGATGAGTAATGTAATAAAATCTCAAACATAAAACAAAAAAAAAAAAAATTAAAAAAATAAATAAAGCTTAACACTTACCGCTACAACAACGGGAATCTGCAAAACTGAAATTCCTATTAAAATTGAAATTCGCATTAATATATATATATATATTAATTATTGGCAATTTCATTTAAATCAATTATTCGAAATAGTTCAATATTACGCTGCCGTAGGAGTACAGACTTGCACTTTTACTTTACAGATATGCGGTTTTCCGATCAGTCAGCCATTTTCTAACATGGAATCAATTTTGGAATCGGTAAAGTCAACTGGAGTGCATTTCAACGAAAATCCGGACGTGGAATTCGCCATCGCAGTTTATGTACATCCCTACCCCGGTGATGTTTTATCTGTTTGGGTTTACGCAGTTTCTTTGATTGCCAGAAGATGAAAAACAGCGTCGTTTTGAAAAATTTCTCAGTGAATCCACTCTAATTTTTCGAAATATAAAAGTACCTTTATAATTTCTGTTCTATTATTTATTGATTGAAATGTTAGTCCGTACGTTACTATTTTTATATTATTTTATTCAAGCGATTGCGATACCAATATTGCATAGTAGTGATACACGCGTTATTCTAATTTCAAGTCGTAATAGCTGATTTCAAAAATATTATTGTACTTTTAAAGTTCACTATATTGCTAACTAACTCACCATTAATCGCAGCGCGTTAACCTAGCAGTTAAGTTGTTGCTCTACTAAACCAGGGTCACAGGTTTGAGACTTGTTTTATTCTGGGAAAGTAAAGGTGGCTGAGATGAAGGAATTGGTTCGCCTATTTTTATTATTACTGTTCAGCTTGTAGGACTAATAATAATAACAAAACACTAATAAAATCGGTGTTAGTAGTAATAAGGATACTAGTAAATAATTTCAAATCATTTATCATCTATTATTTTATCGTTATCATTATCAGCGCCGGATTAAGCACGTAGCAAGAGTAGCAATTGCTACGGGCCCCGCACAGAAGGAGACCCCGCGTATCCAGATCCGCCTGGGCGTAATTTTTTCGAGCGAAACTTATTAAGTCGTGGTATATTGAATTTATTTGAGGTCACCAGAACGTTACACCTTTTTCAACCAAGACAATCTCCATCGCAGACAATATTTATCCGATTATATTTCATTAGCAAAAATAAAACACGTCATAATTCCATAAGGTAAACGCACAAGTTCCACAAAAAGTCGCTCGTATAAATATGTACCGAATTTTAATCAGCCTGATAATTGGCTCTACAAAAAGTCAGATGTGTGCGAGCACTCTTACTCGACGACACTCAGTGTGGATGCGTAGTAGAATTGAAATAGCTCGATTCGAAATGTTGAAATTGTCTATATTTATTTTTAAGACTTACGGTTTACATTATTTTTATTATAATTTAGCAATCATATACCTAAAAAAATGATTTTCTAGTAATATGGTCTATGTAAGTTATAAAAGTAATGAGAGATTTCCTGCAATTAAATTTCTCATAACCATTTCGTAATCCTGACGTAGTAAGATCGTCAACTTTTGAGCCAAATTCAGACAGAGCAAAATTATTGGCAGATACTTGTAAAACGAATTATTGCAGTAATAAAGTCTTTACCGGAATGAGGTTTTGCGTTTCGGGGTAGTGATGAAATTATTGATTCAACATATAATGTGAATTACACGTAAGTTAATTAGGATTACTTTCCGAATTTGACGTTTTTATGGCGCAACATATTCAAACTTACGCCCATAAAGGAAAAGGATACTCGTCATATTTATCTAAAACAGCATGGAGGAATTTATCGAATTAATTGCATCAAGCATGCCGGATCAAATTATTTGCGAAATTAAGAGATCCAGGTACTATTCGGTGTTATTAGATTCTACTCCAGATATATATCGCATGTAGACCAACTGACTCTGATACTACGCTATATGTTCTACCATCTGGGCTAGTTGAGAGACTCGTTAAGTTCTTAGACATGGAAGGCCATACTGCTGAACAAGTTGCCCAAAGTTTACTAGATTTCTTAAGTAAGAATGACATTGATATCAAAGATTGTCGTGGACGCTAGCTATGATAATGCCAGAAACATGAGCGGAAAATACAGCGACCTGCAAGCACAAATTAAAGGAATAAATAAGTATGCAGAACATAATTCCCTGTCTTGCGCATTCCTTAAATTTAGTTGATGAGTCCGCTGCAGACTGTTGTACAGAAGCGTTATTTTTTTCCCCGATTTTATTGAAAATCTTTATAATCTTTTTTTTTTTTTTTTGCTTCTACACATCGCTTACGGACTAGTTTCAAAGATGAATAAGTTGGAAACGGGAATAATGGCAATAACGTGAAATGGTATCCTAGAATGCGTGGAAGCGACTAGTGCGTCGCTGTAATCGTCTAATATAGACCTTAATACAGGGTACGCCCTTTACGAATCACTATATGGATATGTCCAAACAACGCATCCACATTTTCAGATATTGAAGCAAAAGCCGAAGAGCTGACAGGATTTCATGAATATCAGCAATAGACTTCAAGACTAGACAAGCGAAACACAAAGTATGACCATTTTAGCGGTTCTAGTACACTTGACAAATTTGTTTAAAATGAAACACCTGGTAAACAGTTTGAAATTGAGGTGTTCGTTGTCATTATTGATAACGCACTATCTGCTTCAGATAAACGCATGATGGCATACGAAAAACTTAGTAGTGTTTTCAGAATATTTCGACAATTAAAATCTATTACAGCAGAAGGGATTTTGAAAAAACTCCAATTATGGTTCAGTGCTTATGCAAATGATTTGGAAGACAGTCTAGACGACGAATTAGTGCAGTTTGCCGAGCTACTCAAAACGGATGTGGCTTGTGCGATTGGCAGTTCAAAAAATGAAGCTCTGGAAATTCAATATTATAAATTCCTAATGGAAAATTCATTAGAATCATGTTTGCCCAATTTAGAAATTGCTTTGTGCATTTATTTGTCTCTCATAATGACTTTAGTCAATGGCGAACGTTCATTTTCGACATTGAAATGTATAAAAAATGAATTAAAGTGGAACACGATAAGTCAAGAATGTCTGAATTACCTTTCTTTGATGAATGTAAAACATGATTTGTTCAGAGAAATTGATATTCGTTCGTATTATCTCTAAATTCGCCCACATTAAATCTAGACAAGTTACTTTGTAAAAGTTTAAAAAACAACAAAAGTTTGTCGTTATTTTTTTTTTTTTTTTTTTTAATTTAAGAAGGGGTACTAAACCACTCGCTGCATGTAACTACCTAGGTTATCGCAGTGGGTGGACCCACGTTTAAAACAGACTCCTTAGCTCGCTAGCCTGAACGAAAGTCATAAGATTGTTCAAAGCAGTAGGGGTATTTGAGAGGATGTCTTCAATCGATGTGATCTGGACAAAAGTTTGTCGTTATTAATCGTCAGTTTTAAAATGTTAGTTTCTTATTAAAATTATTCTAAATTGCCAGGGCAATCTCAACTCTGGCTTTTTGTACTTGTCAAAGGCCCTGTAATCTACTTTACTATTAAACACTAACATAATTTCTAACCTATAGATGGCAAATAAACATTATTTAATACGGATATTTTGGAAACGATCAGAATGTGCTGCTGCCTGATCACATTTAATAAATTAACTTTGTAAACATTTGAAATAGATGATTTTTTTTTAACACAATTATAGCCTGGTCAAGTTAAGTTGTTTACGTCTTTAGTGATTTCATTTAATTTAAAATAATTTAATTGTTATATATATATATTCATATATTTAATAAAATCTATTGCAGTTATTAAAAACGTATATTTTAAATTTAATATACAGCAATTGTTTGGAGCGACGTTTTTAGATTTATAGTTGTTGCATGTAAATCGGATTGCACCAGGGTAATAAACACCTCCACTTGCTCGAATGTTCTGGTTATAATCACATATTATTATAGTGTAATTCTGAACTGTTGGGTTATTAAATGCTTTCGGATGCGACTCCTGGTAAGCCCTATGATTATAATATAACACCCAATTTTATAATTTACCTTTATAGAAATTTCGATCGAAAGTGCACGGCTCTAATGGTGAAAAGGTTGAATAATTTATATTTTGCAGGCGATTATCAATGCTAGAAAACAAACAAAATTAAAGGGACTACAAAAAAAAAAAACAAACATGGGTTCAGGTATTTTCAACGCAATTAGTAGTTATTGAATGATCTTACTCAAAGTCTATTCAATTCTTTTTGGAAATTACTTAAGCAATTTATGCGGTGCTATTTTTGATAAAACATTTAGTAGACCCTGCACTTCCAAAATTTCTATAAAACTAATTCATCGTGGTAACGTAAATCGAATTCACCGAACTACTGAGGAATATGCCACAAATTCATAATCAAAATTCATCATTCTATTCGAAAGCACAATAACGAAGTAAACTGGATTTACACGTAATAATCTTATGTTCAAAATTTTAAAAAACGTACCGGGACAGCTAAAGAAAAAACGATAATGAATTTATCGTGCTGAAATTGATACTACTGAAAAACTCCTTAGTGTTCAAAAAAATCTTAACTTGTCAGTAACTCGATTAAGAACAGGACACATAACGACGGAGAATGGACATGCAAAAGGCGTCTATGGTACAAGACACCGCTGTGATAGTTAAAAAGAAACACATGTCACTTCATAATGTGACACATTCACTGGAGAACGAAAACAGATTACGAGCTTTCATATAAATCCCCAAACATGTGTAAAAACAAAATATACGCAAGTCAACCGCGCTAGAGTAGTTTTGGGTACGAACATATGTTTTTCGACGCCCAAAAAAAAACAAAAAAAAAACAAAAAAAAACATATACATATGTCCTTTCTGACTCCGTTTCACAACGCCAACTACGGCGAAATTACGTACTTCATAACTCTAGTGTATACTCGCAATCTTCGCTGCGTATTCAACTCCAATCCCGCGTAGCACTCCAAACGCACAAAGAAAAAAACGTTTTTGAACACAGTACGCATGCGCGCAGATAGTTGAGATATATTAAATCACATCGCGCCGGAGATATATCCGACTGTATCCGAATGCGGATATATTTCTTCCCGGAGCTATCCGTGTCTAGTGAAAACGGTATAAGGAATAGTGGAATTGAAATTCCTCATAAAATAATAATTCAGCATGGAAAACGGTCAAGGGTTATATAGACCAAAACCAAAAAAAAAAAATTTAAGCGATTTCTATTTGTTTCATTTTACTAATGTTGGTCTATCCTAGTTTCTGAAAATTTCATTTGCGCTAGATTAATGTCTGTAGTTGCCGTGCATAAAAAAAAAAAAAAGATGTATCGTAGTAAATGCTGTTTTGTTTGGGTGGAATTTGTATTTATTTTTATTTTTTTTTATTTGTGTTGGTCTAATATGGCCACATTAAGCTAATGCAAAAGATAAAGATAATTTTCGATATTTTTAGTGTGCGACAAAGCAATTCAAACAGAGTTCTACTCGAACGAAACACCATTAACTAATTAAGTAAGCTGTATCGTAATGACTGTTTGAATCTCATTATTGAAAATATGTTGGGGATTATCATTTGCGCTGGGTTAGTAACCGAGCTCCAAAAAAAATTAAAAAAAAAAAAAACAATAAAAAAAACGTATTTATTCTTTTACAGCTGATCTTTAATCTTATTAATTTTACCGAAAATTTGTATCCGAGTTTTGAAATCTCTACAATCTTATTTATTAATTTTCTTTTTTGTCCTGGAATTTATCTCCAGATTAAATGGAAAACGCTAAACACAAATTAAAGAACTTTTCTAACGAGAGACATTAAAAGCGAACGGAAAAGGCAAAATTATTACTCAGTTTGGTCTTGATCTGAAAAACGTAACAAAAACAGAAATTATACAGAACTGATGTAGTTCTTACTTATTAATGCACACTTGCGAACCTCTAAGCGAACAATTCTTCTTATTATATTCAAGAAGCTACAGTTGAGCAATATTATCCACAAAAAGCTGCCGTTGACATATGGGATTTTCAAGATTGATTATTAAAATTCAAACAAAGCAGTAACTGGTCCGGCAATCTATCGAAATTTTCGGGAATAGAAAAGGGCAGCTGATAGTATCAAGGTTAAAATGGAGCATAGGCCAAATACATCCCGGTAATATTTAAAAGGTTTCCTTTGTCTGTTCTTTGGTTATCGTTCAATGGATTATTAGGAAAAACATGGGCTAATTCCAGTCGACTGAGTATGTTTACCGTTGGTTGTGATTACTGCACACGTGTACTATCTTTTATCAATGATTTATTCACTGCACGTGAAAAAACTCTGCAATCGTAATTCATCCGTTCACTGAGTGTCTGGTATAATTCACACAATTCAACAGACAAAACCATATTTAACAGGACTGGTAACCAACTTATAATAAAAAGCATTAAAAAATGATTTCTTGATTAATCCGAATCCGGAAGCGGATACAAATTATTCATTATGGAAAGCTGGACGACGGTTGAAGCTGTAATCTGGGTGATTCTTCCACCAGAAGATGAAACCAATAAATGGGTATGCAGTAGTGAGGATAAAGCAGAATTGATTTGCTAGACATTTAGCTAAGGAAAGTAGGAAGAATGTGGAGGGATTCTAAGACAGTGGACGAGGAAATGTCGGGGGATGAGGGGGGGCTAACAAACACCAACAAACCATAATCTGACATTACCCACACCAACACCATTATACAGCCATTTTTATCTTTGTGTGACTGTCCAGCCGTCTGGTTGTATTACAGCCACCTCCAGTCGTCCCCGGAAACCCCTAGCCATCCGCAGCTACCCCCTACACTCCTCAGAGTAGCCAGATATATGTGTTTATCACACAATTGTACATTTACTATACGTTCCCACCAGTTGTAACTTCCTTTACGGTCTCTTATCATCGTCCGACGCTACAAAGACGCCGAACGGCGCAATAGGCACTATTACATTTCATCACATGCACCACTACTGCAACCATTGTTAAAACATTAGCGAAAGGTTTAAAAGCTGGGATGTGAGCAGTGGAAAAACAGCCATACCGAAAACGGGAGTGCGGCTATACTTATATACTTAGCAGCAGAGGCGGTGGATGTGGACGATGTATCTGCCATTTTTCCGCCGAGAAGTACCACACTGTCGTTCAGAGCTTTAAGTATTGTATACGTTCTTCTTCCAGTCGTTCAAATCTGTATCCTGCTATCGCTAGAATGTGTTCCTTTTGTTAAATACTCGGCAGATTTCACCCATTTCTGTAAGGCGGCGAGCGTATGTTATTGCGCAGTGCGCAAAGTGGCTGAGAGAGTTCTTTATAATGAGCAGCCTCATCCGCGATAACATGTTGCAGTTTTTCTTCAAACTCCTTTTGATATCTATCGTTTTCCGTGATAACTTGTATTTTTTCGTCCAACTCTTTACGATGTTCATTTTCGTTTTCTAATTTTTCTTTCGAACCTTCTGCCTTCGCTAATCGCTTCTCCAGTTTCTGTTGTTGTAGAACGTTTTAGGTCTTTATTCGCAGTCTCCATTTGACTATGGGGTTTACCGGGTCAGTGTTTGAGCTCCTGGTTTAGCACATCGAGCCAGGCTTTGTCTTCGGTCGCCCGTTTCTCGAGGTCCCGTTTGATATCCTCAACATGGCTATCGTGCTGACCAAAATGTAAGAGTATCCCTCGGATGATCCGGCACGTTCGAGACATTTACTAGACGTTTGCCTAGCACGTTTTTGTAGCTAGCCTGTATAATAATCTTTAAGCGCCTCCTTAACCGGTTCTTTTAAGCTAGCGGGAGAAAGTAATTCCGGGCAATCGTTTTCCAATCACTACTTCGTCTTCCATCGCCTCAGCTTCAGTCGCTGCTGCACCGACAAAGGGAAATCATTAAGCGAACACGGTTGTATAAAAAAAGAGTATTAAAAGAAATTAAAATAAACATTTTTAACACGTGTCACAAAATCCACTATTTACATAGCGCACGAGTAATGGCCCAAAAATTTTAAATTACACAAATTTACATGAAATATACGATGTACAATCTGATAAAATACAAAATAACATCCGCAAATCAAGTGCACGCACAGGAATAAAGACGAAAAATAAACGAAATAAAAATTAAATACAAAGTAAAAGAAGAAAATAAGTAACGAATAAATAAAATAAAATGTAATCCGGACTGAAAATTAAGAACTCAATTTAAAAAAAAAATGAAACTAATTCTTAATTAGTCATACATATATCGATTATTTAAACAATAGTTTTAAAGTTTGTATATTACACATTTATTACAAATAATAATAAAAAATCAAAAAAAAAAACAAAAACATCCGTTCACTCCGATCATAAGTCACCGCGACCGGGATAAATATTTCAGAAGGTGGTATCCATTTATAAAATTTATTTTATATCGATTAACCGGAGAACGAAATCTACAAAAACAAAGGCGTATTATACCGAAAGTATAAAGAAAGTTCATTAATAATTTATTTTCTATCGCACCAACGGGGGAATTTTAATAATCTTAGCGGGGATTTCATCTGTTTAAACGTTTTTATCTTACCATAAAAATGCGGAATCGCTTCTTTTTTTTTTTACCGATGATATTATAATGATGGGGTCCTTCATTAGTGAAGCGTCGCGGAGAATTACGCACGGTTGAAGGGAAATTACGTCCAATCAAAGTCAAAAAGAATCTCATTCTTTCTCTCTACTTGTTTTATTTATTCTCTTGATTTTCCCTTTCGGCCGAGATTACCATAATATTTCCATTTTTCTTTCGAAAAAAAAAAAAAGTTTAAAAAGTGTAACGCACACATTCGTACGTATTTCTTCGACACTTTTTTTCCTTCGCATATTTCCTTCTTTTTTTCCGGGGGGGGGGGGGATAAAAAAAAAGGAAACGCGAGCAAGATGAAGAAGAAGAAGAAGAAGAAGAAGAAGAAGAAGAAGAAGAAGAAGAAGAAGAAGAATAAGAATAGGAATAGGAAGAAAAAGAAGTTAAAAAGAAGTTAAAAAGAATAGGGGAAAACGCAATTAACTAAATGGATTATTTTTCTGCCGAGCAGCCAGTGCAGCGAAAAGTGCATTAGGATTCCGAACGACCGGCAGACGATGCCTTCCAGAAAAGGAAGTAAATATGCAGAAGGCTGACGCGCGTTGAGCTGAACCGGAGTGCCGGTGAAACTGTCTCCGCCACAACGTCGAAGAATAACCTAGATAATATGTAAATTAGCCGAGCGTGCGTCCGTGTCTCTGTGTGTACAGTTCGACGGCGACCCTGTTGCTTTCGGAGACGTGCGCGCGCACGCGGATGCCGAAATTTCACATGACAGGGTCTAGATGATGAGGAGCATGCGAAGAGGCCAAGATGCCCGAAATAACGACTAGGACAAAACGCACACAGGCCCAGACCGACTGCGGCCTCTCTAAAACCGTACTCGTTTTTATTCATTGTGTCCCGCGGTAATTCCGTCGTCGTTGTCGTCTGAACTAGCGCGCTTCCGAATGCTTCTTCTACGTCGCATGTTTTTTTGCGCCAAAAAAACCGAATAAGAAATTTCACGAAATTTCACGAAATTTCACGAAATTCACGAAATTCACGAAATTTCATAAAGACATCTGACACCGCGCTATGCGATTTACACTCGATTTCGCATTTACGTTACGCTGCTGTACAACAACAACACGATATTTCCGTAATTCACTTTTTATTCTGCTGTTTTCGTGATGGTTTTTTTCTTTTTTTTTTTTTTTGTCTTTTTCTTCTCGGGGTTCTTAAGCTTTTTCTCTTTCTTTTCATTCCGTTATTATTTAAATAAAGCGTCGTAAGCTTTGGATTATTCTCGGTTTGAATACAGAAAGAAGAAAAAAAGGAGACAACAGATATATAGATATTTTTGTGTATATTTTTTCGATGTAATTTTTTCGATAGCAACAAGTGTTACGGTAAATTCGGGAACGGCGCAAAAATATGATCGACGAAAACGTGTACGAGAGGAGGCGTTCTAATCCGTAATTTGTAGGAGAATAATTTTTTCGAAAATGTCGGACGATGATTCGATGATCGCTATGACAACTATCAGACACAAAGGCCGATCGGCCAGCGTCTGCTACTCGGCCGCTGGTCCGTTAATCAAACCATCCGAACAGCAGTTCCGGATTCAAAATGAAACTGTCAAGCTATCTCCGCCGATAACACCACCTCCGACAACCGGTGACAAGCCGCACCATGCGAGACATCATCCGGCCACTAGAACGCAGAGCGCCAGACTTACCAGCGGCAAATCGGTTCGAAGACGGTTCCAGTTCGGCGGAGCGGATGCGGACAACGTGAAACCGGGATCTAGCGATCCTAGACTAAATGAACCATCCGGTAAGAAGATCTTATAATTTTTATATTGTAGATAGTTTCGTATTATCTAATCGGACAAAAAAGGGTAGAGAAGAACTTTTTGTTCTATTTCAAAAAAAGAACAACGGCCCTTCCTTTCTCGGTAAAGAACTATTAGTCCTGCCGGCGCAATTGTACGTGAACTCCGAAATGAAGATGAAAAGAGACGACCGAAGTTCCGAGTAAATATAGAGATGCATACATAAGCAGTTTCTTCTTCCAAGTCTTCCTTTTTTGTCCCTCACTCATAAACAACTCTCTGGCGACGAAAAGAAGTTCGTTGACGCATAAATCTTCTACATTCGACCCCGTTTTCTCTAAGCCGAGAAAGCGTTTTTCGTTTTCTTCCTACCTTTTCTGCATTACCATGCTCCACGACAGCATATCTTAACATGCTATTTTTCTTCGTATTCGATTACGTTTAACCTCCATACGCTTTAGTATCGAAGTTAAACATAATCGAATACGAATTTCAATATCCATGCTTTTCGTAAACACCGGCTGTGCACTTTAAAGCTCTAATTCTTAATTCGAGCGATCGCCGACGACAGGGAGGCCTATAAAAATGTCATCCAGATAATCGTGTCTAAGTTCGACAACGAACATGGCACCCGAAGAAGAAGAAGAAGAAGAAAAGTAAGTGACCGGGGGTCCGGATTAGTTAAAGTTCACAATGTACTAAAAAGCCCAACGGCGGCGGATTAATGAATTCGAGAGATCATATATTTTCCTCTCATTTTCTTAAATGTCGCTCTGGTCTGTCTTTCGCGGGAAATGGCATACCCATCGGGGGGGGGGGGGGGCTCACTTCAATAATCGAAAATTACAAACAATATTATTTTTAATTTTTAATTTTTTTCACTTCATCCTTGCTTCAATTTTAATTTCCCCTCGTATCTTTTTCTCCTCATTTCTTTATTATTTTTCATGTCCTCTTCATCACGACAATTCACTTTAAAATATACGTAATGTTTTGTTTTTTTTTTTCTTATTTAAATGGGTTTGTCAACATGGATATTGGCCCAAGAACAGTGAGACAGAGAGAAAAGAGAGACTCAGATCCTTACACGATCAAAGATAGCTGACAGAAAGGAATCAAGAGCTAACGTAATGGTTGGGAGTAATACTAAATATTTTAACATCGAAAAAGCGCTATAAACCAAAAAATTCTATATATATTTAAAAAAGTATCTTATTCTTCTGATATGTTCGTAAGTTTTCTCGTAAACAATTACTATGTTACACAAACTCCACTTTTCAAATATCCTCCGTACTACTAATCCGTTTTCTAAACAACCAATTTATTATAAATTATTCTACGAATTTCAAAAAGTTTGCAATCCATTTCGCTCTGAAAATATCATAATGAAGGTGGGGAGTGTACTCGAATATTAAAAATTCATTATTATTCGAAAACAACGAAATTTACGAAGAAAATTTGATGTTCAGAAAAATAGGAATCGTTTGGCTCTGATCATTCTCGCGTATGTGTGATATTTAAACATCGACTCCGTGAAAGGGCACCTATCAAATTTACGCGCGAAGAATTGTTCAACTTAGTTTTGAATAACACAACCGTTGTTCCATTTTTTCTTCCATAAATAATACATAAAATTACAGCTGGGGGGCATGTGTTTATAAATCGTTCTAGACTGTTGTAGAAAATTTATTTCTGCGGAATAATTTTTTATTTTTGAAATGAAAGCCAATTTGCTTTTAAGAGATTTTCATGTTTTACTGGGAAAATTTTAAAATCGGCATTCTCCCAATCGCACGTTATACCCATCGATAATGCGCGGATGTTTTTAATTAAACAGCGAAGCCGTAATGATATTCAGATGTTTCTTATTAGTGCGGGTAGCAATCGTTATTTTTCTTTGAATATTATTCTAATTTTTCCTTCGAGCGTTCGATCTATTTTCAGTTTTTTTAAGCTCCCTACTCCATATGACTGCACGAATAAAGCGCACAATTGGTCGAAAATCGGTAGTACACCTGTGCAACTCCAGTTACAAACCATGCTCAACCCCTACAAGAACCGGTTACAACCACTTGCTGCTAGTTCCTAGTCCCTAGTCTCAATTTCTGTTCTCGCAGTTGTTTTTAGTTAACTCTGTTAGCAGCAGTTTATCAGTAATCTTGTTTAAGTGTCTTAAGTTTTGCGAGTTTTCATGTTTTGTGAATGTTTCAATGGGGAAGTTTTAATAACTAACAAGGGTAAGCCCTACAGCATGTTTATAACGGATATAGGGAATTTAGAAGAAACAAAGATACCCGATCGTTTTGCGATGTCAAATATAGGGGTTTTAGAAAAAATCGATCACTTAACGATTAGAAGTTAACAGGATATTATCATCCAGCTTGGAAATTAACAAAAAAAAAGGAAATCATCTTCCCTACAAAATGCTGAGATCTAAAATATTGAAGTATACCCGGAGGAATATTATTTATTTCCTCGCGATTTTTTTACTGTGCGTTTTCTTTGCAACACCCTCCATCATTTTTTTTTTTTTTCATTTCCTTCCTTGTCTGCCTGTTTTCGCCTTCTTTACTTGTCCTTACACTAAATTAAATTCTAATCTATTGTTGTGTTGCGGTACACGCTTATAAGGAATTTATCAAAACGTATTTATTCGGTAGTTCTTCGGAGTATCCTAGAGCACCGTCTAAATTATACTAATAGCCGATCAAACTGTATCTCCGTTTTTTGAATTTGCTAAATTTTATCATGGGACAAAATGGCCGAAATGATTGACTAGATGAATTTATGATACGAATAAAAATGATCGAAACGACAGACTATATATTAACGAAATGGCCCAAATCACACACATGATCCAATATTACATAATATCCACGACACGAAAAATAAATACGTAACAGGATAAACAAATAAATCGCAAAATAAATAATATGTTCAAGAACTTTCTAATGGTTGTCGTAATCGTGCGATAACTAGATTTTTCACTGTTCCGGGTGGACCAAAATCCTCTTTGTATGACGGCTTTTTCAGACGGTCGGCCTTCTTGAAAATTTCTCGACAGCTGTGGCTATTCGAAATTTAGGAATTTTGTATTAATTTCGATGTTGCTCGCCTGCTACTCGATTACGATCGTCGTATATCAGCCAAGATGGCGGTCGTTATTTTACGAATTTGGCATAATTCGAGGAAAATTATCATGACGGAATCGCGTTCCTTTTCTACTATACTATTACATGTAATTATTCTTAATACATGAACCTACACGATTTTACACCGATCAATTAACGAAACGGAAGAGGAGTTAGCCGCTTTTATTTCACCAGAGCTCTGCCTTCATTGCAACGCTCAACTCGGCCCATACCGGCGATAATATTGTTTTCCTTGATATATGCGATATACGCGACACAATTCTCTTATCCGTTAACTACGGGCACATAACAATTGTCAATATTGGCGCCATTGATCCTTATGCATTTAGCGATTGGGCTGCTGTTACGTAAACGAGATTGTAAATGGATTGTCTTATAGAGGTTTAGTTTTAACCACTTCGTCTATGACGACAGTGAGGATAATGATGATGACTGTAGTAATAATAATAATAAATAAGTAAAAAAGAAGGAGAAATATAAATGATCATTGACGATTGAATAATAGAAATTAGAAACATATTTTATTTATAAATTCTAGAAAAGTAATTTAGATCGCAAAAATCCGGAGGAGATTTCTGAAGGATGAACGGCAATTCTTAAAAATATATGTAAATGAATTATGCAATCTGAACGTTCCAGGTAAATTATATATGCCGATGATACGGTTTTATTAATTAATTTTCGTTATGCAGATATCCTGAAAAATTTTGCTCAATCGGGAATTGAGTGGTTAAACTGTAATAGATTAATTGCAAAATTTATCAAAGACCAAATATATGTTGTATAGTTTTCATAATTGCTTGTCCAGTGAAAGTATACATCTCTCAAAGTTGCAAGTAATCCGGAAATTGATAGAGTGTCGGATATTAAATATTTAGGTATAAGATTATAAGTTAAGTTGGGTTTCGCACCCGCCATTTATCTAGCGCTGGTAAAATAAGGAAGTTAAATTTTTTATCCTATTATTTATCGCAATATTTTCCGCCCTATCATTTACGTAAAATTTTCTTTGCGTTATATCAATCGGTCATTTCATATGGTATCATTTTTTTTTCTTTTCTGGGGGGTACTAAATGTCATTTAAACCCCTTAAAAAGCTCTTCAGGAGGCAGTTCTAAAAATTATAAATTGCGGTGCTTGGCTACCAAGTTGGAGGTGTCATAGGTTATCGAGACTTGTCTCGTCCCGGATCCAAGTCGCTCCCAAGCTTACCCAGCCTGAAAGCATTATCCCGCAGCACCGCAATTTGAGCCTGCAATTTGTATCTATCTCTATTCAACAACGTCCAGGATTCGGTATAATGCGACGCTCCTCCAAATGTAATTAAGCTTCCTTAGGTAGCGTTGTAGCTTAGTGGTTAAGGTGCTTGGCTACCAAATCGAATGTCTCGTCCCGGATCCAAATAACTGGGTACCACAGAATTATCTGGGGGAAAATAAAGGCGGCCGAGAGAAAGGAACTGGCCCCCCTACTCTCATTAGTGCCGTTGGGCTTAATACATTGTGAACCTTAACTTCACAATCCCAACGCCCTGTCAAGGGTATGGAACTCACTTTACTTTTTACTTTTTACTATATAAAATACTTCACTGAAGTTAAGTGATATATATATATATATGTAAATTACAATTACTTATGTACGTGATTGCAAATAGGAACTAATTTAAGATTGCGTTTAAATCTGGTTAAACTAGGGGTCTGCTAAAGATTATTACGCCCAGATTCCTAAATATTATAAATTTCATACAAGAATTCAAATACAGTATATGCTGGAGCTGTTGTATATAACTCTCTTTACCGGCAGATGTAAAAACTTTACTAAATAATAATCGTTATTGACCCTATACTTATGTTCTGGTACTTAATAAATAAATAAACAAATTGAAATACAAATAAATGTATTTATAAATAGAAAAAACAAAAAAAAAAAAAATGGGAAAAATTAACTGTTTCAATACTTTACTTGTTGCTGTATGTGTGTGTGTGTGTGTACTTAAAATAGTTTCGCGACTTTTGGTGCGAATGTACATATTATGATGGCTGAATGTATGTATGAAATGTAAAATGCGAGGATTCAATGATTGGTATGTAGCTGTGCATACTTATTTACAGTTATTTTTAAAGTTATTTTCATTTGTTTATGTATAATCTGTTTATTTTTATTTGATATAAATATACCTAAGAATATTGTGTAATTTTAAGAAGTTTGTATAAAACCTTCTTTTTAATTTTTATAATATTCTTTTCTCGTGCGCATCTCAACTCCATTGCTCGCACTTTTTTCCGCACTTGTGGAATTTTATAATAAAAATATTTGATTTGATTTGATTTAAAGAATGATCTCCTACTAATAAGTTGTACCTATTGACATATTGGCAGGATAGAACGCGGCAGAGTTCCTCTTACCACGAACTGTATTGAAAATAATGAACAGTTTGATGAATCTCATTTTCTTTAAGGCGCGCTGGTATGGACTTCAGACATTTCTCGTTCGTCTTTATCTCTACCTTTTTGATTATATCGAACTGTAATGAGATAGTTTAAAAACAAGTCGAAAAAAATTCAGTAACTCCGCGGAGGAACGAATTATCTTGTATAAATTTGAAAAATTTAACAATTAAAACGCTATCGATATCGATTTGACTTTTTTTCTTTTTTAAATTTAAACGTAGATCATCTCCTTTTTCCTTTCTAAAACTCTGCTCCATTGCTGTTCTTTCTGGTTTTACCCGTAAGCCTAGTAATATCGTCTATCTCATGAACTAGAATCGCGGAATAATGGCAGAAAAAACTGCTAAGCTATCGAAATTAAGAAAAGCGGTGTCCGATCCGGAAGATGGCTTTCATATTTCCTCAACTTGGAAACCCTTGAATATCAATAGTTAAAAGTCAAGTTTTTAGATGCGATTCTTTTGTTTTGGGTCGCCGCGACCTTACATCTAATTTTAAGATGTGTTCTTCAGTCTTTTATTTACTTCATTCTGCTCTTTTTCGATTTAATGGTTTTCTAAGAAAATTTTGTTTAATTCCTAAAATGTTATTAGTTTGTTTTCTTTTTTTTTGTTTTCTCGATGGGAGTAGTTTTCCGAAACGACAAATATAAAAAAATTTTAAAACAAAATTTTATTTCTAACTAGCTTCTCTACCCACGACTTTACTCGTGTATTAATATACCCGTTTTAATTTGTACTTGTACTTTAATGTTGGTCGTAATGCCCTCGACTTGTAATCCCCCCCCCCCCCCTGAAAAAAAAAATCTGTACTTGGAAATTCGCGAAAAAAATTTATTTTATCGGGAATTGCGCCTATTTATGTAAAGATTCTTTCTCTCTTTTTGGGGCGAAACATGTTTATCGCAAACTAACAAAAAATGGTCTTCACGTATTTAGCTGAAGATAATTATTGATCTTTCTATAAGTTGTCCGTCGTGATTTAACAATAAGTTTTGCTCAATTAAACAGCACACACCACCATCTAAGTTATTCACACACGATGTGATGATCACCCATGATTATACATTTAAGAGAACATCTTCGCTCATATCTTTCAACCTATTTTATTAAAATGTATTAGTACAACAGCAAACTACACTCGCTTTGAGTAAGGATTTCAAATTTGAGTATAAATAAACATTTCCGGTAGCAAATATTAAAAATTCTGTTGCAGGATCTTTTTTATTTCTCCGTAATAACTGCTGGGTACAGAAGTTAGACTAGAAGCGCGACGACCCTTCGTATCTTTCTAATCTGAAAAACTGGCGTTTTACTCCCAAGAAAATTCCTATTCTAGCCCACATTGCTTTACGGCCGAGTTCCTTTTTATCCTGCACAATTTCTTATAACAATCTCCCTTACTTTTCTTTCAATTTTGCAGATCTCTCCAATCCTCCCAATGTATTCTACTTTCCTTTTTCCTCCAAATCCCTCTCTTATCCAACGATTATACAGGAATTCCATAGTTATATCGAATCCCGTTTTCGTTCCCATATGGCTATATTTACGGATGGTTCGAAGGAGCCTAATGGAGTTGGAGCTTCTTTCATCATTCCCAGCATTAATTTCTCGGAATCTTTTCATCTCCCTTCCTTTTGTACTATCTTTACGGCCCAGTTAATGGCCATTTTACGCTCCATAATCCATATTTCCTCACATCGTTCTTCTTCTAAATATTTAATTATCTTCGACTCCATGTGTGCTCTTAAAGCTATTTCCTCTCATTTCCCCTCTCACTCCTCTGACCTTTTCATCCTCCATATTCGCTCTCTCATTCATACTCTTTTCTCACTTCACGCTATCCGCATTGAAATGCTCTGGGTCCCCAGTCATATGGGGATAAAGGGTAACGAAATGGCAGATTCCTTGGCTCAGATTGCTGTACCCTCACGCTTTTTTTTTCCCCTCTAAAATTCCCGTTTCTAATTTATTGCCATTGTGCAAAAAGTTTCATGTTAGATTTTGGTCAGATTTTTACGTTTCTTCCTTTTCTAATCAACCTTCTTCTTAAATTTTTCCATCCAACCTAATCTTCCTAACCGGCCTTGGTTTTACGATTTTTCTTCGCTTCGCCGCTCCGTTATTGTCCCTATTATCCGTTTATGTCTGAATCATACTCTTCTTACTTCTTCACGTTATCGTTTTCATCTCGCTTTATCCCCTTAATTATCTTCTTTATTCTGACGACGAAGCCGTCTGTGATCCTGACCATATCCTCTTCGAATGTCCCGCCCCTCGTGAACGAACGTACTTCTTTGTACTCCAATCTGCTGTCACTCAAACTCCCTACTCCTTATTGTGCCTCGTATATCTTATCGTTTCCGTCGATCTCCGTTGTTCCTATCCTCAGTTCTTTCATCTTATCAATATTTGACCCCGACTCTCCATCTAACTGATCCTTCTCCCTCGTTTCGTTTCTGGGCGAAGATCCTTTGTTGACATGCCCAAAGGGGGGTTAAAAAAAAACAACGAAAGAGTTGTATGTTTAGATCCTGTCACGGAGAGTTTTGATAATTTTGGTAGCGCAAAAAGTGAAGTGGGTGTATTTACTTACGCCAGAAATGAATGAAATGTTACCTACGAGTTTATTATTTACCGCAGTAATCATTTTATTTAAATGTTTACGTTTAATCTATATTTACCATGATAGTAATCATTTTATTAATTTTTTTTTTATTCATCCCGTATGCATTTCTTTACCGTTGATCGCGCATCTCAACTATTTAAAACCTCGTATTTCGTGAAGGAGAACGGATAGAAAACTTAGCCATAAACCCTTTCGTTGGGACAACATGAATACACCCAGAAAATTTTAGCATGATCCGTCCAGCAGTTCAGGAATGCATACAAAACAAACATTCATTTTCACATATATACACATATATGTATGAAGATTACACATGCAATATCGAAGTTTGTAAATGTTTAATTTTTTGCCGCTTAGTTTGAACCTGACTTTTGCTGATTTATTTTTCATTTCACCGATCATTTCACTTAATTCTCGATTTCTGTCAATCGAAATTGCATCGTTTACGTTGACTTCCGCTACCAATTCTTTTATCTTCCTCGTCAACCGCGTAGCGCGTACGGACGGAAAGTTCGTTCTCTTTCGGTACTAGTTTCGAAGTTTGCAAAAAGTTTGATATGAAAAATAGGTTGTACTTCACTTTCAGCGACGCGACTGTTGTACTTCGAAATTTGGAAGTAACTTATAATAAACGTGCATGTATTATATTTCTGAAAAAAATATTACAGCTTCAAATAGGTGGGGCTTCGAGTTTGAAAAAAGAGGCCGATTTTTTCCCGAGCGTGTGTCGTGCATCGTCAAAGCTCGATAATACGTATTTCAAAGTAACAAGATAACTTCGATTATATTTAACGGCGAACTTTCGACGTTAGCAAATTCATAAAATATCGCCTAGCATCCTTTCAACTGCGCGAATAGTGTACTGAAAATAATTTTTGAACAATTTAAAAATACGGCTGCGTAAACATATTCACCGGAATACCGTTTGACAACATTAAAGTACAACTTAAAAAGTATTCGCTTGGAATGTACAATTTTACGAAAACTTAAATTACGCTAATTAGTATATCACGCTTGCCAGATTTTACTTAACGTCTCGTGCATTAATTAATCAGTTGTGCAGCTCGCAACGATAAAAAAAATTAGTTTTTTCTAAAACAGAAATTTATAAAAATTAAACGAATTTTTCCTTCTTTACATAAGGTGTACACCTCAGCATTGATTAATCTCATATTGGTCATGGACGAAAGATCATAAACAGAAGTCGAATTTATTTGCCGAGTACTTGGCAACCGTGTTTAAGCTAAACATACAGACAAACACGGACAGGGAAATACATGAATTTATAACCAGTCCATGTGGACCATCTTTAGCAATAAAATCAGCCTCTGCCCACGAGGTTGGGTGTCTGCTTAAAACGCTGAAAAAGAAGAAAAGCCCAGCTTTCGACTTAATAAGCGCTGAATTATTAAATAAACTTCCGAGCGGAAAGCTATTGCTCACTTCTATATGTAACGTAGTATTTCGCATACAATATTTTCCGGTACAATGGAAGTTTGCGCAAATCGTAATGATTCCGAAACCTGGTAAAGATCCCTACTCTGTAACGTCTTAATATTCGATTTCCTTGTTGCCTGTTTTATCGAAGGTAATGGAAAAATTAATATTAAAAAGGTTACAGCCTTATAATATACAGTCAACTGATGTAATTCCGCAACATCAGTTTGGCTTTTTAAAACATCATTCCACGATTGATCAATTGCATAGGCTGGTTAGTGTAATTGGAAAATAGTTTAGAAACTAAAAAAGTATGTACTGCGGTATTTCTCGACGTTCAACAGGCTTTTGATAAAGTTTGGCACGATGGTTTATTATACAAATTAAAATGTTTGTTCCCGAGTAATCTTTACCTGTTGCTAAAATCATATCTCGAAGATCGTCATTTTCAAGTGCGTTACGAACATACCTACTCAGAAATACATCCAGTTTTAGCAGGCGTTCCTCGGGGTTCAGTGTTGGGCCCCACGCTGTACTTGTTATACACAGCAGATTTTCCTGCGACAGAGAATGTGCAGATGGCTACATTTGCGGACGACACGGCACTACTGTCATCACATGAAGATCCGAAGAAAGCTAGCAACAATCTGCAAAATGCTCTTACGAAGGCTGAAACATGGTTTAAAAAATGGAAAATCGGGATAAACGAAAGCAAATCGGTGAATATCCATTTTACTAACCGAAAAGTTGAAGTCCCACCCGTTAAGATCAATAACATAGATCTTCCTGCGCGAGCAACGGTCAGGTATTTAGGTTTGCACTTAGACAGCCGATTGACATGGAAACACCATATACAGGTTAAAAAGAAAGAATTAAATATCCGGGTTAAAAAAATGTACTGGCTGATAGGGAGAAACAGTGTACTGACAACGGACAACAAACGTCTAATATACACAACTATTCTGAAACCCATCTGGACATACGGGGTTCAACTTTGGGGTTGCGCTAAACCGTCAAACCTGAAGGTAATACAGACTTCCCAGAATAAGATCCTTCGGTTGATAACCAAGGCACCCTGGTATGTTACTAATCTAACCTTACATCGAGATTTGTGTATAGATTATGTGGCTGATGTCATCAAAGTTCACGCTAAAAGACACGCAGACAGACTCGATTCTCATCCGAACACTCTTGCTAGAGAATTGCTCGATGTTACCGATAATGTAAGAAGACTGAAACGCCAGAAACCGCAGGACCTTGTTCAAGGTAGGGGTAATCGGGTAGGTGCCATTGGGTACTCCTCCCTTCATGTTTAAGTTCATTCACACGTAATAGTAATATGTCCTTGATGGACAGCTCGTAATAGTGTATAAATAAATAAAAATTTTATTTATATTCGAAACTCGAAATATTTATCTAACGTTCCAGTTCGCTAGTCAACGCTTTATCTCTTCTCTCCTTTCATATTTACCGACAATAAACTCCCTGCTCTTTTTTGGCTCTTCAAATTTGCTACTCCCCCCCTAAAATGGTATCTCACCTTTGTCAGATTAAATTTTAAACTTTTCATTTCCTTCATTCCCTCCGGCTATTGTCATTGGCGGTTTTATGAGTGGCGAGGGCGTCGGAACTGCCTTTATACTCGAGTCCTTCCAACTCTGAAATGCTTCAATTTCCTTTTTTCTTTCGGTAATCCTCGCTCTTTTTTGATCTTAAAATTCGGTAGTTTCCTTTTACTCCGTTCTGGGACCATGTTTTCGCTCATTTCATTCGTTACATTATTTCCCGCGTAAAATTTGATTAACTCTTCCATCTTTACTTTTTCGACTTTTCCTCTTTTTTATTTTTATCTCCTCTTTTTGGCTGATCGTAGTGGTTGTATTTTTGTGGCGCTTATCACTTTTATCGGAATATTCCCTTTTCTTTTTTGTATATATACAAATATATAGTATATATATATATATTTTTTTTTTTTTTTTTGGGCGCGTCAACTGAGGACATTAACTTAGCACAAGTGAATCTTTTTTTAGAAGTTTTCAATAGCGGGATTTAAACCCAGTTTTACCCAAACGAAACGCAATTAACTTTTTTTTTTTTTTTTATTGAGCTCGTCAACCAGGGACATTCATCTAAAAGCAATTAAAAAGGGAAATATTTTAATGCGGAGGAACAAACAATGGAAACGATATGCAGAGAAGGAGAAGACAGGATATTATAAGAGGCACAATACGGAGTACGAATACCGATTCGCAGAAAATTGGAATAGAAAGCAGAGACTGGAAAAGATGGTCACTTAATAAACACGTGATCAGCATCGCAAACATGCTCTTCGTTTGGGTCGAAAGGGCAATATGGAGCTTAAGAACGCAGTGTGAATAATGGCGACAACGACAGAACGACAAAGTAAAGGGAGCAAAGAGAACCACGGATTGGCAGGAAGACTAGGTTCAACAGGCAGATAGAAAGAACAATTGTTAGAAAACACAGAAGCGTAATCTGAGATGAAAACTTTTACATAGCGGAAGGAGATTAGAGGGTGGGATTTTTCTTAAGAAAAGAAATGGGAAGAAACAGCAACCTGAGCCAGGGAGTCCGCCGCTTCATTACTACAAATGCCTGAATGGCTGGAAACCCGCAGTGAATATCAATACAAATGGAATGGAGGGAAGAAAGAACGTGGTTAAGTGGGCGTATACGGAGAACAATAAAATCACAGGAATGATCAGGTAGGGGAGAACAAATGGCCTGAAGAGCGGACATGGAATTTGATATAATTAAGAATTTAGAAGAAAGGTGATTAGAAGAAATGTGAAAAGTAATGGAACGTAAGATAATCATTAATTCGTTTACGGATATGGAACGGAAAGGAGGCAGATGAAAAGATTCTGAAAGATCAGAATCTGGGACGATAAAAGAGGCACCGACACACCACCCGGCCTCTTTGACCATCGGTAAATACGGTTACACGAGATGGAAATTGAGAGTTAATAGCACTGTGGAATTTGTGTCTAATTAAGGCCGGTGGGAGAAATTTGGAGAGCATAGGTATAGTAAACATTTTTGGAGGATGGTAGAGTACAGTGAAATTAAAAGAGAAATAGGGGAGATTGTCAAAGGAAATTGTGTAAAAGAAAAACGAACTAAGCCGAAGAGAGATGAAGGATAAAATAGGGGTTTATCTTAGTGTGAAACCTCAATTTCTTGAGAAATAGAAAGCTAGGAATGGATAAGAGTAAAGACCGCAAGTGAAAGACGCTTAGTAAGTGAATAAAAAAAAGGTGATGTATTAAATTCAGCAAGAACTGCTGGAATAGGAAAGGATTTAAGAGTACCAAGGCATAGACGAAGGCATGAATTTTGGATTACATCTAATTTAGAGAATCGGGACTGGCAGACACAACCGTAAAGAAATGAACAGTAATTAAATTCGGAACGGATGATGGATTTCTCTTCATTCTTAACTTTTAGTAGTTGGGTCAAGGTCGCTCACCAAGGGGAAAAAAACTTTCAAATCTTAATCTTCTTGCCGCTACAGCATCTCTTAGATAATTTTCCGCTTTTTATCCTTTGTTTTTGTATCTTGTTTACCCTTTTTCTTTCGTTTTCTCTCATTATTGTCCACAGTTGTTGGATTGTCGACTTTTAGCTTATGTGTGGGTCGAAAGAAAAGCATTATTCAAAAAACCTGATAAATTTTGCATGCTGTTTTTTTTTTTTTTTTCCTGTACATGTAATTGGCGATGGATTTAGATGTGGCTTTCGTGTATCGCGTACGTGTCAAATAAAACGAGTAATTGAAATAAACAGGACAAAGAATTTTAATTTAAAAAAAAAAAAAAAAAACACGCTTCAAAAATAAGTTATCAAAAAATGACAATCTATAATTTTACCCAAACCGAAGTGAAATATAAAAAATCACGGACAAATGCGGAATCGAAAGAAAAAGACAATGCCGAAAATAGTAAAGAAAATGTAAGAAAATTTGGTAACGAGGTGATTCTTTGGTTCGGTTTGCTGTTTCTTCTTTCTTCTTTTTCGAAAAAATCCTATCCTCTAACCTCCTACCGCTCTGTAAGAATTTCTAATTCAGATTTTGGTCGGATGTATGCGCTACCTCTTTTCCTAGCGGGCGCTTATTTTATCCGTCTATTCAATCTAGTCTCCATTCCGATTTATGGTTCTTTCTTTTTCCTTTACTTCGACGCTCTGTTGTTGCCTTCATTATTCGCCTGTAAATTAATCATTCTTTACTGCCGTCTTCCCGCTTTCGTTTTTCATCAGTCTCTTCTCCACATTCTCCATTCAATGCATCTATTTGCGACATTGATCACGTGTTTATTCAGTGTCTCTCTTTCGGTAGAGCGTTCACCTCTACCTCGGCTTAGCCTTTTAGTGCCCGTTACATCCTGTCCTTTCCTTCTGCGCATAATATTATGCTACTACCTTTGGTCGCGAACCCAAACCAAAAAAAAGACATTTTAGAAAAAAGTATTAATACTTGTTCTCTGTTTAACGGTGAACATCGAATTAAGACATGAAAGGATACTCAAACAAATACGGTTATGAAAATTATTTTGCCTGACTTCTTTGAAAATATTATACTACATACATAGAACGTAAACTTGCCATGCATCTATTAGACCGCGGGTTATCGAGAAATTTATAATCTTATTCTCGTTTATAATATTAACAATGAACAGCTCTACATTTTAAATATTCATCGATAGTGTTAAGAACATTTAGGCGCTTCAGGTGAGAAAATTTAAAGCTTTGAAAATACAGCCAAGTTTTATCGTCTAAAGGAAAAGAAGGTATCCGCTATATAATTTAATTGCCAATTTTTTGATTTATTTCATTTGATTTCTCAAAAACACGTCTTCCACTTTGTTCCAAAATTAAAGAGTACGACAATATATTGCAAATAAGTTAACTACTAATGAGCGATACTGATTCAATTGCTTATAAATCGTAAACATTTTGTAAAGTTTAAGTATCGCGATACTAAAACTCAACTTTAGAAAATTATAGTGAAAATATGGATTAACTTATTTGTGATAGTAACATACGCGTTCTTTAATTCTATAATATACAAGTCAGGCCCGCAGCTGGATACTTTATAAGAAGGGGCTCACCGGTGACATTTAATTTTCGAATCTCTCTCCCTTCGGTTCCTATGTCAGTAACCCGTTAACTGCGCATCTAGTTAATAGGTCCTACTTTTAACTTGTAATGGCCGAGAAAAAATGAATCACTGTACGACGAGAAACTAGTAGCAGTTTTATTCAAAAAATTTGGTACAAAATACATTCATAATTATTTATATTCACTAAAATAACTACGCACGTTAACTAAGTGCCTTAAACATTCTGGTTTATTCATTTTACCTTTTTCTTGAAGACTAAATTCGAGAAATTTAATTAATCCTTCAGCTGTTATACTTCCACTTCGCAGTTAGTAAACTTTCACAAACAGCAGTGCTGCATTCAAACGGCTCTGCTGCTACTTGCATATGTACGCTGAAAAGTTCCTTTCACACATGGGCTGCAATAATTTCATTATCGGCCACTTGTACAATTCTTATTTCACATTAACTTTTTTACTTTTTTCGCCTTGTGATGTCTTTCAGCGCCTTGTAATTTTCACCTTATTAAAGGAATTTTATTTAGTCACATTCGTGTAATCAGATTTTACATAGTTTCAAATTCTTTTCAATTACCTAATAAGGATGACTTTGTTCAAGGTCCGATACTGTATCTGGCTCGCTTACAAGTTCCGTAATAATTAACAAGAAAATGTAAAGCCGAACACGTTGTTTGATGAAGTTTAGGCTTTGCATTTGTGTATTTGCTTTTTATGATCGGTTTTTTTTTTTTTTTTTTTTTTTTTGGGCACGTCAACAGTGGAACATACCCAACGCAAAGAATTGTACATTATATAAGGAAAAGATTAGAAATTGAAGAGATAAAGAAGGCCAACAAAGGAACTATATTGAGAGAGGGGAATGCAAGAATGGAGTGGACACTGTAAGGAGTAGGAAGGCCAAGGCGCAGAAGATTAGAATGCAGAGTAGCACGTTCGAAGGAAATAAAGGGACATTCGAATAAGACGTGATTCGCATCGCAGGTATAATTGAGCTTCGGAGGGTTACACAAAGGCGATTGAACAATGATCGTGTTCATTTTTCCTCTCTATTGTCCATATTCGTATTATTATTATCAATGTTTTTTAAAAAAAAAATGTAAATGGTCTTTTCTCTATTTCGAAATCGGGAAAAACATTTTTTTTTTTTTCATTATTATTATTTTATCACAACTGACGACCAAATTTAGTGGTCATTTAGCGATTAATTTAATGTGATAATGTTTTGTGGAGGGGTAAGTAGTATTTCCTCTAAACTTTGTTATCCAGCAAAGTGGATTCTCGTATGAGTGCTAAGTCGAGCGACATGTTTATTTGCTTGTCTTTTGATTGCATCCTCCACAAATACATATTTAAGTCATTTTGGAGGGTATAATTTGAGACGTACCACGGGGCTTTAGCAATCGTTCTCAGTACCCTATTTTGATATCGCTGTATTTTTTATAAGTTACATGTTTTTGCGTAGCCCTACAGATGTATACCGTACAGCCAGATCGGTTTTGTATAATATAGTTTTATTTTCTAACGACACCCCGATCTCTCAGCTAACATCCACGACATAGTTTTAGTTTCTAAACCTGAAATGCTCGATTTTTTTCTGAATGTGAGTACACCAGGTCAGCCTAGCGCCCAAGTGCATGCCTAAATATTATACGTTATTAGCATTTGGTATTACGGCGTTATTTATTTTGATTGGCGGGCGTTCAATTTTTCGATTTGTGAATGAAATATGCGTTGACTTACTCTCATTGACAACTATGCGCCATCGTTTTAGCCAAGTCTCTACATGCCCAGGTGACTCCTGCAGTTTTTCTGTGTTTTCATACTTATCCACGGTCAAGATGGCTGCGTCATCCGCGTACAAAGCTACTTCTGTATTATCCAGCATCGGGAAGTCGGACGTGTAGATTAAGTATAATATTAGACTCAGAACGTTCCCCTGCTGGACCCCGGCCCTTACCGGGAAAAATATCTGAGCATTCATCGGCTATTTTCACTCGAAAATCTCTTTCTTGTATATATATATATATATATACGATTCAAATGGTAGATAGCAATGAGAAAGCAGAAGTTTAATTTTACACAACAATCCTTGATGCCATTATCGAAAGCCTGCTGGACATCCAGAAACGCGGCCGTACACATATTCTTGCTGTCCAAGTGCTACTTTCAATAACCTTCGTCAGTCATGAAAGCTGTCCTATTGTGTTGCGGTGCTTACGAAAACCAAATTGAAAATCGGGAATATTAGTAGATCACATTGAAAACAGCCCGTTTTAAAATGTAATTTTTCCAGTATCTTTGAAAGGACATGGAGCAACGAGATAGGTGTCTATATGATGAGACGACTTCAGACGGTTTTTTCGGTATAATAATTATCTGCGAGAATTTCCAAGCCAGTGGAAAATATTGATTACGAAGGACGGCGTTATATATTTGAGTTATAGATACAATACTTTTACGCAGGAACTCATTTAAAAGCTCCACTGTGATTAAGTTAAATGCGGGGGGGGGGCGCTCTTTTTTCCTTTCATATTTTTGAAGAGTTGCTGTACCTCACTAGGGGGACAACCGGTGTTATAGGTAGACTCATTTGCAGCGGTCTATCCAGGTATTCGAGGATATCTGCGGAGTCAGCGTGTAAATATATCGTGAAAATAATTGGCAAAAAAAGCTGCTTTGTCGAAGTTAGTACAAGCCCAACTGCTGTCAGGTTTTTGTATTGGCGGAATACGCACAGTTGGCCGCCGAACGGCTTTGCACACTGAGTATTTTTGGTCGGCGACAAACTCGACAGAAATGTTGCAAACATGTCATTTTTATTTTCACGCAGTTGCTCGGTTTTTCGATTTTGGTTGCGTTTTAATAGTCGGATTTCTCGTCGTATTGCAGGTTTTTCGTAATTTCCTCTTTTCACTTACTAGTGTTAGTATATATGTTTCGGAATATTATTAGTTCCCTTGGAAGGTTCTACAGTGTGAGTAGCTAGTTACGCGGCATTTTGTATGGTTTCTGTTAAGTTTTGTATCGCTTTATCAATGTCGTAATTGATTTTCAGCGATATATTAAAATTTAAGCGTTACTCTCTAGATATTTTAATAAGGCCAGTTGGTTTTTTTATTGATAAGGTATGGCTCAGGTGTTTTTGTTATTGGCGAGAAATGCTCGCCGTCAATATAACCGGGGAGTGGTCTGACTGTAGATCGAAACAAGTGTCTGCTGTTATATAATATGAAGATGGCATTCCTTTTGTTACGAAAAAATCGAGTAGGTCGGGTTTTTTCCTGCGATCCTGAGACCAGTCGGTAGGCTCGCCCACCGGAAAAGTAATCTAGATTCTGGCTGGAAATTACTTTTTCCAGAATTTCCCCACTGGGATTATCCAAACGAGAGACCCATTTGCGACTTTTTGAATTCCAGTCTCCACCGGATATGAATTTCTCTCCTAATGACTTAAAATATTTAACGAATAATAGTTTTTCATCTGGTCGTTCATTTGGAGAGCAATACGCGACGGAAGCAGTTCCGTTAAGTCAGGCATAATTTTACCGCTCCTCATAGTGCTTGATGATGGTTCTTTTAATAATGATTGCGCTACTGCCGAGAGCTTTATTATCCGGTCTAAGACGACACGTCGTAGTTGGAAATATTGATAATTTTTTTATTTATGAAAAATATGTTCCTGAGATGAGCGGAGTATATCAAGGAAGTGAGATTTTAAAAGGAGCTCTATTTCTAACTTACGTTGTAAAACGCCATTAGCGTTCTAAAGTGCAATTCTTAACGAGGTAGCCATTACTTACTAGTGTTTTATTCACGACAATAAATTTTTAATATCATAGTCTTCTGATAACCCATTAACTGTTGAAACATATTTTGAAATTTGTTTAAAAATGCCCTTAATATTACATCCATACTGGTAGGCCAGGTGCGAAGCTTACTTACCGCCACCATTTTGGAATACAATACCGTTATAATCGCTACGATTAAGCACTGTATTGGAGCCGTTAGTCCCTGTCGTAATTTTCGCATACGATACTTTGAGGGATAAAATCACGTAGAACATTACTGTTGCTTGCGGCAAGATTCGGTTTGTCAGCAAGCGTCTGCTCTGCATTGTATTTCGCATTATATAATTTGCGATACACCTCACATCCATGATAATTAGAAGGATGTTGCTGCGCGCATAAACTTCGGCGGTAAGTCTTTTTTACAATTAGCTGAATCATGATTACCCGCGCATAATTTATAGGGACGATTACAAAATGAGCGTGTATGCCCATACGTTTGACATCTAGTACATTGGGCTATGTCTCTTTTTACGTGAGGTGTTTCTACTTTAATTTTTGAATGTAATAATAAATCGAGATCATATGGTACCCTTTAATGTCATTAGCTCGATGAAATGTAGGGGGAGAGGTTTTTTTGGGTTTTATTATTTTTAATATTAAAGACAGACAGACCTGACTTGAAATCTTCGAGAGCCTGCGTAATGTCGCTGTTTGTGAAAGAGGTATGTTAAAGTCGAATTACGACCTTATACGCTCTTTCGTGTTTTATGTGTGGTAGAAGTAATGTGTTCTTTTTTGAATGTTTTGACTATTTTCCCTGTAATCGTTAGGAGAGTGTACGTTGATTTTGACAGCGTTATCTTTCAAGAATTTTCCTCCGAAGTCTTGTTTCCCTAGTACGCCTGTAATTTTTTTCAACCCTTGCCGAATAATTAATTACATCGTGTAGGAATATGAGTAACAGAGGAGGTTCTTTTGTCACATTGTCAGCCGGATGTGCGCAGTAGAATTCTCACGTAGCTTCATCTGCGACTTGAAGTTTTGGAACACTTATTCTGTTCCATACGTGAGTTATTCGGTTTTTGTTCGTCCGATAGTCTTTTCCTAACCTTCGTTTTAGGAATCTGCCAGTCGTTCTTTATGTGTTCATCAGCCCGCGACGATGTCGATAATGCATCTTCCGAGTAATTTGATAACATTGCATTGTTGCCTGTCGGTTATGTTCTCATCTCCTATTTAGTAATTTCGGAAGACGGAACATTATTAGAAAAAAAGAACGAAATGCGTGTTCGGAGATAATACGTTTGCGTAGGTACCTGATAGGCAACGTTTTGATGTGGATATGAAACACAATAGATGTAGATAAAGAGTTGTAGCCGTGTCTTTAATGTCGGGGGGTGTACAAGATGGCTTTGCGGTAGTAATAGTGACATTAGCAACATTGGTATATAATGGCGAATAATATGACGATAGCGTGTGCCGGTTGATGTAATATGACGTAGTTACAATCGCCGGCTGCATGTCGGCAACGGTAACATACGTGCATGTGTAATAAGTACAGATGTGTGCATGTGTAATTCAATAACTCTGTATATTGTATAGTTTTATACGATAAATTGCGGTTTTATCTGACCGACAGCAATCGAGGTAAATGAATATAGAAATAAATAGTACAGTAAGACCGAAACAACGAATGATAATCAGATAAGAAATGAACGCGTAATTACTGATCCGATACATATCTTACTAAAATTAATCTTCATGTTTGTCTTCGATCGTATATCTGATTCTCCTTCACCCCTTTTTCTTCGATTCGTCGGTCGCGATGTCCATGTTGACGGATTTAATTAAAAGAGAAAACAAAAGAAGAAATTAAGAAATGTTTGCGAATCGCTCCTCCCGGTCTATCAAAAACGATTATGTACTATGTACTATTCGGATAATATATTAAAGTTTTCTTTCAATTATTTTAAATTCTTGCGAGCTTTCAGTAGCCGAGTCAGTAATTATCATTTAATATCTCGTTCTGTAGATTGGTGTCAGCCGGTTGTTGTAGAGAGAATTTTTTTCATTAAATATAACTAGAAAAGAAATGACTTGGAAAAAGGTTAAAATGTACGACATTTGGGGTACAATCGTCGTATCGAATTTTTGAGGAAACTATTATTCTTTTTCTAATGAATATAAAGGCCTTCCCACACACATTCAGAGCTATAGGTTGAAGGTTTTACATTTTTTAATTCGATCGGATACTTTATTGGAACTCTTTATTAAGATACTCGAAATTCGCGTGTGCGTTAACGGGCATGCAGCTCGTGTGTAACATAGCGTTCTGTTATTTTTAGTTCTGGTCACACCATTTCGTCCTTCTTCGTTTGTTTGTTAACCGTTTCGGCTTAGTCGCAGTATTGTTAAAATTGTATACTTTTAATCTTCACATCGCCACTTTAATTTTCCCGAAAATTGGTCTAGTTCGAAGCAGAGATTATTTCCTTTTCACGATTCCGAAGGATACATTAAAAGTACTGGAATTTATTTCGTCTCACTCTACCGCTTATCCGCGATATGTGGTGATTATCCGGTGCATGGTGTTTTTTTCACTTAAAGTTTTACGAAAACCTTTGCTCGATAGTTGCAATAGAGTTAACTACTTCAGTTTCCTTTTCTTCAAACTATTCTCATAAGTATCATAATTTTTCTATAACGGATTCGAATTGCGAGCGACCTTCGTATTTCATCAGCTTCTTTGAAAAAAAGCAATGATTGATTCCCTAAAAAAGGAAATCGAAAATGAAATTGTTAACTCGATAATTACAAATTATACATGGAGTATTTCTTTTTGGGTAAGCAAAAACCGATTGTATGTTTCACAAGTTCATGTTTCTTTGCTTTTTTGTTTTTTTGTTTTTTAAATTGATATCACAATTTTTGTAAATTATCAAAAACTAAACGTAAATAATAAAAAAGTATTTTACTCGAAAGGGTTTTTTTTTAATGTTCCGAAATTATCTAAATTCTATTTTTAATAACATGTTTTAGTAATTTAAAATTAAAAATATACTAGGTGACCCGTGCGAATATTTCGTACCGTTAGTGGTTAGTTACGTAATATAATAAAGCGGAAATAAGTAAATGTAAATATTTATCAATTCAAAATATTTGATTATAAAAATAAAAATAAAATCTCTTTTTTTTTTATATATATATATATGTATATATATTTTTTGTGCTCGCTGACAAAAGAAAGAAAAGTAACACTGATTAATTATTTAGGAGAGTCTGAAAGAAGCTATGATCGAAACGCAACCTTTATTGTAAATGATATTAGTTTTTTTTTTAAATTAATTTCACAAAACTTCTTTAAAAACAATATTGGAGGTTATGATGTGTGATCGTCGTTCACTTCTTGCCCGTATGAATCTTCAACAAAAACAAAGATATCTTTTCTCTTTTTTTTTTCTTTTCTTATGGCCTGGCGGAAAAGATATCTTTAAACATACAGACTCGTGAAAAAGCCATGTATGATAACTTTGGCCATGTGAAAATACAGGTTCCGGTAAATAGAATCGCGTGCCCTTTGAAGCATCTGACCTTGTGCTTTGTTAATGGTCATAGCGAAAGCAACTTTTATCGGGAATTGTTTTCTTACCATTTGGAAGGCACAGTAGCATCAGAAGGTGTAAGGTTAATCCGGGGTAACGAGTACAGTTTTATCGAAGTGAATAATTTTAGCAGTGATGATGTACTCGCCTAAGTGAGTTATCACTACACTTGTACGTTTCGACCCCATTAATTAATCCCTGTTTAGCGTTAAGGTTTCTAATTAACATTTTTATCGCATTTTTCTTCAAAATCAATTTATGAGGTGGTAAACCGGGTGGACTCAAAGAGTTTACGAATTCTATGGGGTACATTTGTGTCTATTTTTTCATGTTGGACATAATTAGAACTGAAGTAAACCTTTTCCTCTCCAATTAACAAATTGGAAATTATGTATTTATTTATTTTTGTACAGTTATCGTTTATTCGATATAAAATCACCGTTGAATGGAACTGAATAGCATTAAGGGAGATATTTCATACCGACAAAAAAACGCTTTGAGAAATAATATCCCCCGTGCGAATGTTTCGCACAAACACCTTTTTGACCGTGCACGTGTATCTTTAACACAAACATGAATTTTTTAAATGTCTACTTTCCAGATGTTTTACAATTATAAACATAAATATTGATCTATTACTTTTTCAATCTGGCTATTATTTAATTGTTTTTATTTCATTTTATTTTTTATTTAACATTATTTGTGAAACTCATGATAGATAAAAAGTGACCATTAAGAGTAATCACTTAATTATGATCTCTTCGCTGGTAGGCAATTTTTACGAAAATATAAATATAAATAAAACTGTCTTTTGCACAGTTACACTTTATGTTATAATTTATTACACGAACATTTTCAATATTCAGAAAAAAATAACATTTTAAATATATGTATCTTGAAATAAACGAAACTGGTAGGACATTTTTTATATTTACACGTACATTATGAAATACATATATATCATCACGATCACATTTTTTATTTGGTTAATTACGTTTATTTGTATAAATAACAGTTTATAACAATTTATAACGCTTGACTGAAATAATATTACGACATTAGTCTCTTTAACCAATAGCCAGAGAACTTTATAGAGTAAAGCAGATCGCCAAGTTTTCTCTATTTCAATAATTTCTCATTCGATTATCACTCGAAAATATTTAATACCGGGGGAGACAAATGATTCTTTAATTATAATAGAAATTACATTGATTAGTTTCATATGAGTATCGGAAAGTGTAGCGACCGACTGACCATCAAATAAAGCCAAAAAATAGAGTCCCCCCTCAAAGGTATACTTCCTTTGCAGACAAAAACATGTAAATGTAAACAATCTAACAGGTGTCATCATGTTAGTTAAATAGATTGTTAACACAGATGGCGCCTCCTTCAAAATAAGAAAAGTTTTAAAATGTAATTTTTTAATAAAAACATTAATTTTAAGATATTACTTTATTTTTCGTCATTAGAGGGAAAAATAATCTTCAAAATGGCGTATCAAATATTAATTTTGATACAGCATTAAGGGAGATATTTCATACCGACAAAAAACACCTTTGAGAAATAATGTATATATATATATATATATATAACGATTTTACAATTTCATTTCCGCTTTATATTTCGATATTTTACGATTTCCCAGGTTTTTTGTTTTATGTGGTGGCGCCTAAAAGCATCATATAAACATATCGTATTTTCAGTAATTAATGAAGTTGAAAAGTCAGTTTTTTCACCCTTCACAATATTGTACTCGCAGAAAATTATTTTCTCGTTTATATTCGCCAATGTCAAGTTTAATTTGCCAAATTTAAAATTCAAAGCTACCATTTTCAAAATTAATAACAAATTCACGCAATTTCAAGATACTTTTAAGTTACTCTTTCTTCAAAAATGTTCAAAATTAACTGTTTTTATTACTACGTAGTTAAGAATGTTTACGAATTTTGCTTTTACACTTTAATTTTCTCAGATTAATATAATTTCGTCCGGATTTTTATGGGTTTTCGCAACATCATTTTATTAACCTCATTTATCAATTTCGCATTAATTTTATAAAATTTCCCATACCCTTATGTCTCGTACACACACATGCAAATACACATGCGTCAGCACGCGAAGATTAATCTACCCCAGGGGAGCATATTTCGATTTAAGATGAACTCGAGTTGTTCTGCAACGTTGCTATAAAAATATTTTCGTAATTTATAAAAATTTTGCAGTTTTGCGCAGGTTACTTTGGAGATTATTGTACTTATAATAAAATGCGAACTTTATACCCCCCTTTTTTTTTTTTTTTTTTTATACATCGTATTTTAAAAGAGAATTAAGATACCGCTATGTGTATTTCAATTTTTATCCGAAATTAATAAAAATTTGAAATCTAAGAAAAATGTTTACATCTCATAATTTTCCCGTTATTTGAAGAATATTACATTTTAACCTTCTTTACGTCGAATCGGTTTTCGCATTTTAATTACTGAAGAAGATCTCAAAACTGAACAATTTAGAGCTGGTTCGAGCTTGTAAAATTTTCATAAATTTAATAGTTCATTAAACGCGGTTAACGATGTTCATGCCAAAATTTCAGCTTCTTTTTACATGCGGCAGATGTTGTTTTGCGTAACTTAATAATGTAGAGTTAGCGCGGTATCCTAGTGGTTAAGGCGCTTGGCTACTAAACCAGGAGTGTCATAGGTTATCGAAATTTATCTCGTTCCGGATCCGAATCGCTCCCAGGTATATATCTAATCTGAAATTTAATTGGTTATACCAGAGAAACACCGTTGTTATTCAATGTATATATATATACATATATATATGTACCTATATAGAGCAAGCGTTCAGACACAATGGAGGAAATTAATAACAGTGGAATTAATATTGGCGGAATGAAGATAAAATCATTTAGATTTGCCGACGACATAGCGGTAGTAGCGTATAATGAAGCGGCCTTTTCCGATGCGTTGACTAAGCTAAATTCGATACTTAAAATATGACAATAAATAAAAAGAAAACGGTTGTTACGATATGTAGTAAAACGCAGAATAATAAGGAATTGGAAATAAAATTAGAGATAATGAAAGAATACAATATGTAAAAACCGACAAATACCTAGGCTCAATAATATCAGAGGATGGAAGATGTGCCTTGGAAATGAGGTCCAGATAAGCGCAGGTGAAAGCCGCGCTCATCAGAAAAAACTCATTGCTAATGTCCAAAGCCATAAAGTGTAGAACTGCGGAAAAAAATAATAAAAACATACGTACGGAGCGTGCTCTTATACGGAGCAGAGACTTGGACAATAAATAAGGGGGAAAGCAAAAACAACTGGAGGCTTTCGAATTATGGTGTTGGAGGAAAATGCAGAAAATTAAACGGCTAGATAAAATTCGAAATACGCAAGTGCTCGAACGCATTAATGAAGAAAGATGCTTAATGAGGACCATAAAAGAAAGATGTAATTGGATTGGGCATGTTAGAAGAAATAGTAGATACCTAACAACGATAAAATAGAACGATTAATAAATGGGAAAAGATTAAGAATGAGACAGAAATTCATTAGGCAAATATTAGAAGACACCAAAGAGGATACTTAACAGTTAATGAAAATTATAACGCAAGCTAGAGATTTAAAAACATCGCGATTCTAAGTATAGTATCTGCAAGAAGATTGACCACCAATCGAGAGATTGAGGAATAGAAGAAGAGACCAGACAAAACTGGGAAAGTAAAGACGGATCCCAAGTAGAAAGGAACTGGCCCTAATATTCTCGTCAGATCTATTAGGCTTAGTACCATTATGAAAAGCTTAATTTCACAATCAAGGGTATGGGACTCATTTTAATTTTATCGTCCATTGAGCGAAAGAAGTTTGTTCGTAAAACAACCGAAACGCATCGACGTCACGAAAATCACCTCAGAGATTAACCTTCAGTCCATCGTGTATCAGGTATAACAACAGTCATCCTGTTAACACGACGTGGCGGCCCGTCTGGATGAAGAACGGATCAGCAAAAAAAGAACCAATGAACGTACAGAGATGAAACAAAATCGAGGCGGTTACTGCTTCCAAGAAGGGGAGGAACAACAGGAAGGGATGGTTATGTTATTTTTTTCAATAATACTGAAATACGCGTCAAGCTGCCCTGTTGCGGTATATTACTTTGAGCACCACCGACGCTCGGTAATGCACTTCTTTCGCTTGACAGGCTATTCATATGTATGAATATATATCGTTTTTAGCAGTGTGTAACCCAAAACTAGGTAGATCGTGCCTTAGTAGCTTTCGACTCTTTCAGTTATAAATCGAACGCGGTAAAAGCGTGCAGTTGAGCTTTCGCTGAAAATCATTTTGGGTTGATCGAACTAAATCACCTAGTGGATTTAAGCGGCAGCTGTTTGTTAGATCATGTAAACTTTCTGTAATATCAGAAATTTCAATAACCGCACGGGCGAATTACAGGAAAGCAAGAGAATTCTGCCCGATATTATTGCAGTCTCGTTTCCTCGTTATTAGTTTGATATTATGTGTTTGTCTGGTGGTCTGTGTTTTGCGTGGGGTCGTTCAAGTTCGGGCACTGACGGAGAGAGATGAATAATTTTTAGGCAGCGCTGGATAATTCACGATGTATTCTGTATTCGAAAACGCTTAAAATAATCGAAATTTGCCTCGTTACAATTGGTAAGTTTTATTTAATCTATCGGGTTGGCTGGTCTGGCTTAATTTCAGTCGCAGCCTTACGCATGTAACCGAAGTTATGTGTATAAATTTACGATATAAACCATAACAACTTTTTACCTGGGATAATTATAAAACTTAGGCCTATAATGACCTCTTCGTATTTATCTACAGCACATACAAACGTACCTATTTGTTTTACCTGAATGCTCGGATGATTATTGGGCCGGACTAATGGCATCGGGTGCAACTTGTAGCATGCTCCACGAACAAAGCGTGTATTGAGCAAGTAAATAATTAGTCGCCAGCGTTTGTAAACTTCTGCTCTAAATTGAATTTTCCCTTTCACAGAAAGCACCTTTCGTTTAGATTATCGCCATTGAATTTTCTTGACCGCTGTTCTGAGTTAATTTCGGTTTACCGATAAACTTTATATCGTATACTTTTTTGTTTTACATTCGTAGAAAACGCGATATTCGTAATGTCGATAAAAATCCGTAATTAGTTAAAACTTGTAAGTATGAAATTAATAACAGACGAAAATAAAAGTGTATAATTTACCGTGAAAAATTAAAATAAATACCCCTCACTTTAGAAACACTTTTGGCCATTATCGACTCCTATTCTAAAAGCGCACTGCAGAGAAATAATGGGACTGCATGGTGCATACACACACCACTTTGGGTAAATACTGTGAGGGTATAACTCTGTACAATAAAAGAAGGAAGAGTGCTTACAAATAAATCAAAGCCGGTAAAATACATAAAAAAAAAAAAAAAAAATCAAAATCAAAGGTGGGATTTTGTTGAAAAAATAATAAAATAATTCAATAATAACGAAACTGAAAAATTTCATACGCTGAACATCTAATTAAAAAATGAACATTAAAATAATTCACTAGAAAAAATGCTGTAAAACGGTCTCTTGGCTTCCTATAATAACGGAAACTTAACGAATATAGCCGAAAATTATTATATAAATAAATATAAACATAATTGGACTCGAAAACACAATATAATAACGAATAATAATAAAAATTTCACTTCTTCTCAATTTTTCTTCTGTTTATAATCTTAATATTTTGTTTTGAAAATTTGTCCGCTAAATTCGTTATTATTTTGTAAACAATATCCCGTCTTTGATTTTTTACCTATTTCATCGCCTTTCATTTATTTGTAAACACTTTTTCGCCTTTGATTGTAGTTCTAATGCCATCAGCCGCTTACTTCGAATATACGTATACTATTATTATTATTTCGAATTAGCCACTGGTGGACTACGTTGTCAACTGGTTTTGCCATTCTTCTTCCTCTCTTTCCATACTGCTTTCATTCTTTCACTGTGTCTTTGTTTTCTTTCTTCGGTCCACGAAACGCCAGTTCTTCCTTTACGTTTCCCCGCGAATCTTTTGCAGTGAAATAATTTCTTCTTTAACGTTGATCGCTGTTCTATATCTTCAGGCGTGATCTTCAGTTCATCCAGGTCTTTTTTGGTCTCTGTATACCACGTACCGTTTATTTTTAGCTTTCGCATGTAACTGAACAACCTTCCGGTAAACGTGCTCGGCTCCATCCTTTGCATATGCCCCCATAGAATCGAATTCTTCTTTTCCGGATCTCGGTAGTGATGCTTTCCCCACATGTTGGTATATTTCCTGGTTGCTCCTTTTTATATATTTTCCACCTTGTTTCTCTGGTCCCAGTATTCTTCTTACGATCTTTCTTTCTGCGATTTCAAGTTGCTCATTTAATCCTTTTCTGCATATAATGCTTCTGGTCTGATCACAGTTTTATAGTGCCTTAGTTTGGCATTTCTTGATAGATATTTCTTATTATATATTTCTTTTGTTAAATAAAAGGCCGCTTTCATTCCATCGATCCTATATTTAATTGCTTCTGTAGTTTTATGTTTTTAGAATTGGCTACTCCGTGTGTTTTACTAGAGCTGATAACGCTCAGAAACGTTAGCTATTTATTGAAGTTTTTTTAATACTTATTTTTGTTGGTTATTAAGGGGGGAATTTTGCTTTTTTCCATATTTTATATATTCGTAATTTTCCGTTTTAAACTTCTTTCCGCATTAGTTTCGATCACCGGAAAACGCTATCGGATATTTCTCTTTTTTTTTTTGTACTTCGAAGTACTTCACATAGTATGCCGGAGTACAGTTTTGCGATTTTTATGTTGTTTAATTTTTCAATTTCGCTTCCTCCGGAATATATGTAGAGTCGGGCGATGAATTTCCGTATGCGCGCTCTGTCATTTATGTACATAATTTCAAGCTTATTTCCAAATGATTACTTTCATAGTTATTTACGAGCAATATAATTTCATCAGAAAAGTGCGCACTTGATATTTATCGTCGTCAAAAGAGTAAAACGGACGACAATAACTAACGTACGAAAGTACTTTCAGAGCTCATTGAAATTCCTCTCAGCTCCTGTAGCGGAATGTTATTTCGAAACCTAGTACGACATAATTTTTAATTATATAGGTATATATGTGTACGTTGTCGATATTATCTTCAACTTTATGTTATGCGTTTATTTTTACTTTTATCGCTATACTAAAACTAAGGTGGCATAAATATTATAACTAACGTTATTAATTGTTATATCAGTAGTTATATTAGTTATTGTATCAATATCGTTATATCATCGGCTGTTTTTTACGATCACGATATGCCTTTGTCGATCCACTCCTGCATGAAGGCTAACATCTTCCATTTACTTCTATTCTGTGCATTCCTCATCCAGTTCTTTCCAGAGCTACCTTTACTATATCATCCTGCCAACGCGTCATTGGTCTTCCTCATTGTGGTGAGTTTCTGTCGGTGCATATCCTTGTATGACTTTGAGTTTCTGTTTCTCATTTATTTGTATCATAATGTATGCGATCCTGTCAGATATTCCGACATACTTTTCTATTTTGCCACACCACTTCTTGTTTATTAAAAATCCTACTCCATTTATACGATTATTGTGTCTCTTGACCCATGTGATATAGTACATGTTGTGATTTCAATTTTATTAAGTTCTCGCCGGGTCTTTTTACTTCGCTTAACGTCCTCCATTTAATCTTGCCTATTTCATTTTCTAATTCAATTAATTTGTCTTCTGTTGATAATGTTCGGACATTATATGTACCTATGTACATCTAGGAGTTTTGGTCGTATTGAGGTTTTTTGTCATGTTCAGGTAATTTATTTAGCCGGTATTGGCTCCTTCTATTTGTATTTATACTAGGCAGTGAGGGAGCTAGTGTCGTATCTGGTTGCCCATTATGGCCTTGACTGTTACGGCCTTTCCTTCTTCTTGATGTCATGTTGGGGAAAACAGAAGTCTGATGTCCCGTGCTGGCCACGGAAAAATTGGGAGATACATTTTATCCCTACTGCCAGGTTAGTTATTATCTTTTTTTGTCGATATCACGGATTGTGAAGTTAAGCTTTCCGTAATGGTACTAAATCCAACGGCACTAATGAAAGTAGGGGTGCCAGTTTCTTTCTAGTTGGAATCCACCTTTACTTTCCCAGACTTCTTTGGTACCCAATTCAATTTCAGAACAGGTATACATATATAACGATTCGGATCTGGAACGAGACAGGAACACAGAGAGAGTATGCAGATTATAAAGAGCGTAAGATAGGACTGCGTGCCCCCCCCCCCCCCCCTTACTGTTAAATATTTACTCTGAGACAGTAGCCATCAACGGTCGTTTCTTATCAACAACATATAAGATATGCAAACGATACAGTTCTTTCTCGCTAGTAGTAAACTAGAGCTGTAAAGATCGATAGATGCAGTGGCTGTGGCTGTGGCTGGTGAATCTATTGTACTAAAATGCGAGTATAGTTTTCTTCGAAGCGGCACATATCGTATTTTTCTAATTCTTTCCTTTCGTTGCATCTGTAAACAGTTAGCGATATTAAATACAATTAAAAGGATAAAAACACAGCGATAAACGGTCTCAGTGAGAAAGCGTAAGATCCCGTTGTCGGTCAAAGAGGTGAAAATATACCACCTTGCGGATCGACGCTGAGAAAAATGCGTATCGTCTTTTTGTGAGCGGCGACAGGATAGGGAGAAAAAGGAATGGAAGCCGAGTAATTTTTCATCGACAGTCAATCAAAATTTAACCTTCTTTCGCGTTACGACTTGGTTGTTTAGCTTCTCCGGTTGTGATAGGAAAATGGTCACCTTTTTTTTTTTTTGTTGAACTGTTCAAAATTTTAAACCTACCGCCAACAAGTTCGGGTAATGTGTTACAGGATTCGGTGCAACCTTCATTATAATTTACCTGTACCCTTTTCATTATTTATAATCAGGCCAGGTTTAAAAAAAAAAAAAAAAAAAAAAAAACCTTTTTCATTTGGAATCACTGGAGTCGAACAATTTTCGAACCGCCAGCAGAGCAGCTTACCACTGATAACAACCGAGGGAATACGTAGATTTTAAATTATTATTTTAATCGTTTGTATATTCCGTGTGCAGCGACCGGCCGATCAAGAAAGGTTTTTGTGTAGGTGACTTTATAATATGTAAATAACCATAAATGCGGATCTCGATCGTATAGAATAATCATAATAATCGTAAATTCACTAAATAAAGAATAACAAGTTATAATTTAAGACAAAACGATACAGCGGCATTAACAAAATGACATAATATATTATGAATTACGGAGTCCCATGATGGATGGAAAAACGAACAGGTAAAAAGTGAGGATTTTGCGAAACCCCTGATGCGTGTAACATAAATAAGTTGCTGCCTAAAAATATTCGTCTACTGAGCGACCCGAGCTACCGTCAAATCCTTATAGTTACATATATTGTTTAAATTTGATTTGGCATTTGCTGACCTGTTTCTTAGTATTAATCTTCGAATAAAACTGTAAGAAGACTTTGACGTTTCAGTGAAAATTTCAGCGATCGTAGCATTTTTTTTTTTTGTAGCATCTAGAACGGTACCATTACAAGTCATGTTTTATCTTTTTTCTCAAATTACGTGGCCATTATTAATGCTTTACTGTTTTATTTTTTTTGGATATGCATATTTTTCATTCCTTCTGTTTTGCGAAATTTGTTTCAGCTGCAAGAGAAAAATGTTGTTACCGAATGCGCCCAGCACTCGACAATCAAAACAAGCGAGTTTCCTCGTATAGTTTTTGAAAATTTTCAAATTATAAAATGAATCTATTTAAGCTTGTTAATAAAATAAGTTTCATTAAAGCAGCTAATAAAACGAAAAAGTCGCTCGCGTTGATTAACACATTGACTGCCAGTGTCGGCACTATGTGTATGGCGCATCTGACATTCTTCTTGTGGGCGTTTGTCGGCTACGTGTCGCGCAATGTTGTCTGTTTTTTTGTGCCTTTTGCTATTCCGAATTAATGTTCTTTTACAGAGGCATCCAGCATAGTGTTAGAACTGGTTGTTTTTTTGTACCACGCATAAAGTAAAGAGAATCGTGTAAAATGATTTATTGTCCTCCTTATCAGCCGTTTTGGAAAGTCGGGGGAACAAGGCAGCGCAGTTAATAACGTGAATTAAATCGTTGAAATCGAGGAGGTGTAATTTTGTGATTAACTCTTAGAATACACAGAGTGTTTTGACTGAAGAAGTTTCCTTTTGCATTTAAATCGAGATAAACATTTTTTGCTTCGCAGCTAGTATATCGTTCGAAAATAAACAAATATCGGGTGCAATTTCATTTTCTCGAATACCGAGCAATCTAGCGATACTTTCGCATTCTCGATGTTTGCTCCGAAGAAAGTAATTGATCCCCGAAAGAAAATTACTCGTGTTATGTGGTAGAGCCGAATATAAAAAAAAAAAAAAAAAAATTACAAATGAACTTATTTCCCTGCACCTTGAAAATAGTTTCGAAAATACGTCAATCCGCATACAATATTAATTTTTTAACTTTAAAATAATCAACTTATTACACTTCTGATTTTGATTTTATCACGTTAATTTAACAGAATCCTAAAAATCATAATAAAATTACAATCGATTCAGCGTCCGAAATAACATAGAAAACGATACCCCACCCCACATGCCTATATTGTGAAAAACATCGAAAAACCGAACTCTTACACCCATTTTTCACCCATAGTCACCCGCCTGAACCAGCACGGCTGTGCGATATCAATCGATTCAGCACTCAAAATTACATGGAAAATGATAGCCCCCACATGCCTATGAAAAAGTTTCACAGGCACTGAAAAAATTGAAACTGGAGCACTCGCGTGTGAGAGTTTTTCTCACAACTCAGCACTAACGAAAACAAATACCTCCTTCCGAAGCCTAGAGGTGACTAGACTTTAACTGTAGGGTGTCCTTTGGCTAGAGGTGCCCTTCCCTTCCAGCTATACAAGGCCCCAACTTTCCCACCTTCGTGTACCCTAGGTAACAGCGTTTCATCCAGACATGTGAGAGAAAATCTCACGCAGGGGTTACTTCAGGAATATCACAGGCTACCGATAGATACAGTATCCATTCTTACAAATCCATTAAGCATGTAAACAGCTTTATCAATACTTCTTAAGAAATGCAATATTGAACTTTAAAATTTGAAAAATATATATATGACACGTTTAACATAGTAATTGGCTAAAAGGTTAAAAGGAAAGACCAGGCAAAAAAAAATAAGGAGACCAATTTTACATGGTTTCACTTATTACATTTCCTTTTTGTACAACTTTTCATTTGATAAATTTATCGAAAACGAACCTATTGATCTGATGTACATATGAAAGGGGGGGTGTCTGGTAAACACCTATTTTTGCCTTATTTTCATGTAATCGCAACACGCTTTCTTAACATTAGCAGAGAAATGAAGACACCAGGTGAGATTAGTTCTGATCGTCGATCGAAAGCGGTAATCAACGCTTTGTTCTTTCAACGTGAATGTATAATAAACGTGTTCGTGTTGTTTCGACGCTCTGTTAGTAAAACTGCACCCTTAGAGAAATTCATCAAATAGCAGAAGACCGCCTCCGTTAACTATTAAATTTTGATTTCCTTTGTTTTTTCGTCATTTTAACGGCTTTTTTTTTTTTCGAATTCGGAAAATAGACACAATGTACATAAAGAGCTCTTCCAACCGAAAAAATATGTTTCTTTTTAAATTTAATTCGTCTTAAAAATTTTTGGGCATCGTAAAAATTGAATCGCTGTTCTATTTTTCTAAATACATTCTAATAGAAAGGCATAAAATATTACTGTTTTGAGTCTATTTGGAAAGGAAACAACTACTATAAAAATCCCCCCCCCCCAACAGTAAGCTAAATCGTATGCCGTTTATTCGGGCGCAATATAATAATAATGACACGCACGTGTGTATCATTGAATGTTATGAAGATTGCGGCCCTGTTATCATCTTTAAAGTTCTTACTTAATGTAGCAAACACATTTCGAAATTCTTAAAAATGGCGTAAACAACGGCGTCCAGTCAAGTAGAAAAAAACACAGTTTAACCGGCGCACTGTTGATGGGAAACATGTGTGTGTTTAAACAAAGGACGAATTGTTAGTGTGAAACACTGACTGTTGCTAGCAGATGAAGACGTAAAAGTTCGTTATCTCGTTTTCCATTGGAAACTGCGCTGCGGACAAACATTTGACATTAATTCGTTTAGAACGGAAGCAAATATCTGCGCAAACTTCACACGAAAGCAACCGACAGAAAATATGTATATGCAAAAGAAAAATTTATCGCTCCGCGTGACAAAAGCGGAACTTCGTAGAAGAGTTCGCGTTGACAGGTGCGGTATCGTGGCAGGTAATGGCGGAAATGGATTGTTATTCGAAATCGAATGCCCCCCCCCCCCTGCGAGGACGGTAAATTCGATAAACTGCCAATCAGCAGTGCAGACGTTTAAATTCCGAGAATTCGTGTTCAATTTCACTAACGATCCCGTTGACTAGCAGCAAAAATCATTTTGAAATCTCTTCGTTTCGCGGTTTTCGTAACGTTTACGTTCTCCGTACTCTTGTTACCTTTAAGCGGTGGATTTTTAATGTCCTCGAATTATTACCGATGCTTGGATGACAGAACGAGATATTAATATTTCAGTTTCGTCACGCTGTTTCGCATTTTCTGATTTTTCGTTCGTTTTCATCTGTTTTTTTTTTCCATCGTCTGAAAATGCGAAAGCGCTTTAAGTTTTTAAACGGAAGTTGATCTGGAAAATTTCGAAATCTGTTCATTTACAAAACGTTTCGGATATTTTTGTTGTTTTTTGATTTTTATTACTTTTTTTTTTGGCTTAGAGTTATTGTTCATTCGACCACTATTAATTGCTTATACATGAGAAATGTAACACGTTCGAGTGTCTTTTTTTCGTGATACTTAACATGGTCGAAACGGAAAGGAATTTTCAAAAATTGTAAGGTCTGTTGTAATAAGGGGAGGGAATTAAAAATTATAATATATCGGAAAAAGATTACTAGGAGGGAATTGTTAAAAATTGAAGTGTTCGTAACAAGAATATTTATGAAAGAAACTTAGTTGTCGAATTTTTCGGTTTTTGTTAAAAAGGCTGTTTTCCTGAACAAGAAAAAAAATTTGAAATGCCCCCAAATGTTAATCGAATACACGTGACCACGTTTTAAAAACGCCACACCCTCCTGAGAGTATACCACTATATGTATAGGAAACAATAATATATAATAGAGAATAAACAAGTTCAGTGTCGAGCATGATGTTTCATGCGCTAAGGAGATTCCGTATGTTAAAAGATAACCGTAATATTTATATTTACATAATACTAAATTCGAAGTATAGAAATCTGATTTTTCGCGCCGCAAAGGAGCAGAGCTACACATTAATTCTTGCGCTTTTTTGAGCCAACTTTGAAAGTTTCGTTAAGAAAATGAACTACCGTTTCTTCGTTAATCTTTCCATCAATAGAGTTATACCTGGAACAAAAAATATTTTTTTCAAAACTTTCCAACTTCCGACGTCCTGAGGGTCGGAAATAAAGTTGTAAGCTCGGCTATAGTTTTCTTATAAAACCGTTCTTTATGCACACATATACGTTTTGGTCCCTTCGAAAAAAACGATCATTAAAAAAAAATTCGATAAAATTTACAGTTTAGTTAAAGTACAAAACTGATTATTTACGAATGCCTTTAAAGCCGTTTTCTGGAGTTATACGTCTTTTCGCACGCGTTTGAAGTAAAATTTTACTGCGTAATGGAGGGGTTGCGTGCGTTCACTGCAACGAAATACGGCGAAGATACTTAAATGTGCATTCGCGCATGCGCATATCTATATATACGAGTGCAATATTTTTAGTTGATTATTTTTGCAGCAACTCTCTGGTTAAATTTTTTTAAATGAATCGAAATACTTACGAGAAGAATAACGCGTCACAGCAATAGATTCACTTTAATCAGCTAACTTCTTAGCTGATTACAAATTATCTATAATATAGCAAAATTTTTCACCCCTACAACGTAGATGAAATCAATATGAAAATGTTTTACGCTTATTTAGTATGTGAACCGATTTTCTGTCATCAGTTTTAAATATAACCGAGTGTTTTTTTTTGTCGTGTATTTTGGGTTTTTGCACTTCATAATTTTAGATCGTTTTAATTTAAATATATGTATACCTCGGTTAGCAAATAAATATTTTAATATTTTATATTTAAACTGTAAAAGGTATTTTTCAATTTAATTATCATCTATAATAATGGAACCCTTTTTAATTGCATTTAATATATTTTTTTTTTCAATTATTTTATCGGTTTTAGTCTGTTATGTAAATTATTTGCACGCGTGGTAACAATTTCCTTTTTTTATAAATATAAAATAAATGCACCGATAACAAACAATAATTAAGTATAAATTTATATTTTAACAAATTCGAATTAAAATACCTCAATTTAAAAAAAAACGTTTTCGGCCTATATCATCAGCTAACTTTTACATTGAGTGAACACGAAATTAAAAACACACCGTAGAAAATGATAATGGGACTCTACGTATATGCGTGTAGCGGATAACAGAGGACTACAATACAATCAAAAGCGGTAAAATACATAAAAAATCAAAGGCGGCATTTTGTTTACTACAAACAACGAATATATAACCGACGAAATATTCAAAACGTTTAATTTCAAAAAAAAAAAATATATATACAGAATAAAAATTGAAAAAAAGTCTTAAATCTTTATACTAAAAAAACATTTTTTTTTCTTTCTTTTCTTTTGGACTCGTCAACCAAGGACCTTTACCCAGAAACAAAAGGTAAGGATATAAGTCGGTTATATTTTGATCTGATCAGAAATTTTATCTAAAAAGAAACAAATAGCAACGATAATTAATTCGGGAATAGAAAGGACAGGATATAGGAAGCACAATAAGGAGTAGGAAGTCCAAGCTTCAGCAAATAAGAATACAAAATGCTCCACGGAGAGAGATGAACACCGGACTAACACATGATCGGCGTCGCAAATAACTGCATCATGCGGATGATGGAGAGGACAGTGTGGAGAAGAAATCAAGGAAAAGCGAAATTTAGATAATGGCAGCAAAGAATGGCCAAAGCGCATATGAACAATGGAAACAACATCGGAACGCCGAAGGGAGGGATGCAAAAGAAACCATGAATATGCAGGAAAAGTAGGCTGAACTGACAAATGAAATGAATAATTATTAGAAAAAGAGGAAACATAGGGTTATCATTTATTTGATTTTTAATCACTTATTTGATTTTTAATCACTTATTTGATTTTTAATCATTTATTTGATTTTTAATCACTTATTTGATTTTTAATCACTTATTTGATTTTTAATAAGCCCAGGGAAAAACCCAAACAAGAAAAAAAAAAATCATTTAAGAGTAATTATGTGTTTATATTTATTTATATAATAATAATTAAAAGCTATATATGTTCACTAAGAGTTTCCTTCATTATAGGAAGCCAAGGCTGTCATTTCCAGTGAATTAGGTTTATTCTTTATTAGGATGTTCGGCATATTATGTAGATATTTATATCGATGCCATTATTATTGAATGTTTTTACATATTCTTTATATCTGCATTTGATTTTACTACCTATTTGCCAAGTATATGATTTTTCACAATCTGTGCAGTTTATTCTGTACACATATACCACTATTTTCATACATATTATTATTACTTTATGTATTTATAGTGATACATTTAATTTCTTAGATTTAGTTTTGAACGTTTCATTTAGTATAGTCCTTGTTTTTCTTAAATATACATACATATATATATATATATTATTGCTTATAAAAGTTGCATATTATTCAATTATTATTATTATTATTATCTGATTTTTGTATATATTTTAATTTGGATTTTATTTTGTTCGTTATCGAGGTATTTATTTATTTTATATTTATAAGTATTAATAACAACAGGTATTCTAGTTACAATAATTTTTAGTTTGTAAAAACATATAAGGGCCTTCGTTTTGTTTTTTTTTTTTTTCTTTTTTGGTATTTAAACATAAACACCGCGTACTTTAATCGCAAGTTTTGCCACAATTGGCAACGGTAAAAACTTTAGCAAATTATAGTCTGAAAATGTTATATCAGTGTGTAAATATATATAATGTATATTCTCGTATATTCAAATTAATTAAGTAGTTAACAATGGTGGTTTTTTATAATTTCATTATTTATTAGTTATGCCGTCCGCTATTTTAATTTTTATATTCGTATGTGACAAAAAAAAATTCTTCTTTAGTATAGCCGATTTTCCTGTTCCATCGCCCTGAGCAACCTGCTCCAATCCTCATTGAGTGAAAGCTGGCAACTGTGGCAGATTAGTGGGACTGCTGGAGAGTTAATTCGTTGGAAATGTGTGGCCGCCGAAAACAGATGCGCCTCCCCGGACAAGACCGAATTAATTTCTAGGAAAAAGATTAAAAATATTCCATGACCCTTTTCCAATTCTCCTCAGCCGGTGCGCAATTTATCATAGCGTATTTAGTCGCAGTGACAGCGAATTTTCCGGTTCTACATTAGAGAATTCAACTTTTGCCCGCGAACCAAGCTGAATTTTCTTAGCTCCGATCGCTTTTCTGCTAGTGTCGAGAGAAAACTGAGACTAAATTTATTTCTAGACGATGATAATAATTCCAGCAAGCGACAAAAGAGCAGCAGAACGGACATGATAAGAGCCGGCTGCTGTCCGCTGTACTGCTCAATGAATGGAGTCGCTGTGCGTGGAATTATCATTACGCAGTCTCGGAATTTATTATTACGCGTCTGCAATAGTATCTGCGAACCACCTCGTTAAATTTATCGCTCGCGCTCCTGTTTGTTTTAAAGTTATTATTAAAAGTTTAAGTAAACTTTCTAGGAAGGTAAACAAACAAGGATTTTTTCGCGCGCCCCGATCAAAACAAACACACACACATGCACACTAATGCATATGTATATTCGGATGCGCTCGGAAGAAAAGAAATAAACTGTATTTGCGCATTTTCCTTTCCAAGAATTAAAAACGCAATTGACGACGGGTTTTTGTATAATTTTGTATCGGGGATTTTTTTATAGATGCAAAAATCGCGGCCAGAGGTCAGTCTTGTTTATGACCGTTTTGCAGGACGGTTTATTAATTTTTATCGAAATGCAAACAGACCCTTCCGCCGATCCACAGTCCGCTCTTTATCACGTAAACAAATCTCTTCCGGTTTTTTGGGGCACTATTTGTTTAGAATTAATTTCGAGCAGCACTTATGGACACAACACTGTCTGCGTTGGCCCTTTTGTGGCGCTAGCTGCTTTTTTAGCTGTTCTTTAGCTGTTCTATAGCTGTTCTTTGCGTCTTCCTGAACATTATGCTACACGCCCGATTTAACATTGAACAGTTTTTTTCTACCCCGTTAAACTATGCTCTACACTTCTGCCATCAAAGAATTTTCATCCTCATTTATCCTTTCCACTTCGTACGATTCCGGCCAGCGTTCTATTTTCTTCTTTTTCTCATTTTCTATTAAATTTTTTGCTTGCCAGTCTATAATATTTTCCGCCAACTTCCTTGCGTTTTTATTTTTATCTCTTTATGTCGCCTATTTTATCGCTTCAACGATATAGCAGCAAGTGGGGTTTTTTTTATATCTGTTTTTGTAGGAAACGCGTCGGTTTAGACACTAATCGTGACGTCGCAAATTAAATACTATTTCGGAATTTACGATATTGAAATAGAGTTATTTGTATTAAATTACGCTGGTAAATAAAAGTTCAAACGCAATGTGTTTCTGAATTGTGATGTCGGCAGTATCGAACTGAGACGTTAACAATTTTTTTTAAGATGTTAATTTTTATTTCGCGGCAGTCTCCCAAGGGAACATTACTGAACATATTCTAGCCGAACACGTATGTCAACGTGTAATTATTAGCACAGGGGGGAGCATGATCAAATATTCTAAGAAACAAATAAGAGATCTTTCTCTGTTCCCTTTCACTTTTCACCTCTTTTCCCTATTCTTTAAGTTCCTCTTTTTCACATTCTCTTTACACCGGACCATCGGAAACATTTTTAAATCTTCCGTATTTTCAAATTTTTTTTGTCCCTCATTTCGATCGGCCTATTATTAATTAATTTTATCGAAACTTTTCCTTCACTACTATTTCCATAACCCTTCTACAGTCGGCTTATTCATATATAGCATAAATTTCTGTAGTTTTCGATTCTACAATTCTTTCCTTTTGATCGCAAAAACCCCGTTTCTCTTCTGTTTTATGCCTCAGCAAATTGTGATAAAATAATATTCTCAGAGACATTTCAATTCAATCAAATTCGTTATCGAATTCTCTCCACTCCAGTTTTTTGGTAGAACTGTTTTTAAACATTTTTTTTTTTTGCAATTTCTTAATTTTTTTTAAATCCGTTATTTTTGCTAATCCTGACATTATCAATGATTCAAATTATTTTCCGGTAGTTTTGTAATTCAAATAATTTATTTTCATTTTTTTACAAAGATCGGTTTGTTCAATTTTTTTCTCTTCGGTGTTTTTTTTTTTTTTTTTTTTTAATTTCGTTCAAAAAATGTGGAGAATATATTAAATATATCCTCTTTTTCCGTAATATATTAGCAAACACAAAGGATGTTCGATAAGCGCGCTAAATGAAATTAAATTTGAATCTGCAACGAAACCTGTAACGTTTTACGCGTGCCACTCTTACAAGGGGCATTTATTTCATTTTATGAAGGAATACATATATACTTAACGATCTCTTTTAAAAGAATTCCAGAAGACCAGCATTTGATAATTTTCCCTTCACACACACACACACACACACGCACACATATGCATGTATTATGCGTGTGTTCAAATGTTATACCGCGAGGAATATTTTTAAATACATCAACTGTTTCTGAATGATCATAATAGTATAATTCTGCACCCACAACATGTTGTTATTGGGAGAGACGATTGCAGGAACAATGTTCTAAATCGGATTGAGGTTATTATACGCATTATTTTTGATCTTTTTGCGTTAATTTATAATTTTTGTATCGTCCGTCCGTTTTCAAGAAATTCTCAGTTTTTAAGTTTTCTGTAAATTTTTGTATTCGAATTTTTAATCCCACCAGAGCAATAAGCATATACGTGCAACGTGGAATTTATTACATATTTTACATATATATGTATATTAAAGATTATACCAGAGCTAATCTGTCGCTGCAGACAATGTATCTTATTATACCCAATTTCTAGCTGTTTTTTATATTTGTAATTATATTTAACAGTTTTTTTAAATTAAAGAATCATTAACAAACTGTTTGTTAAATATTATTAACGCCATGTATATGGAGTAAGTGACTCCGAAACATGTCGGCACGTTTTAATTTTTAATTTAAAAATAATTTCTGTTTAATAAAGATTTTATATTGTTTAATAAAAAGTGTTAATACAGAAATGGAAGAAAATAATTTTAACCTAAATATTAATAAATGTAGTAATTTGGAATAAGAAACAGATATAAAAAAATTTTAAATGCGTAAACGATTATATACTATTTAGAAACATTTTCGGGCATAGCCCATCATTAGCTAATAATGCAGGACACAACTCGATTAAAACGAAAAATGGAGTGTATTTGTAGTTTTAATTGAGTGTACTTTGTATTATTAGCTGATGATGCCCGAAAACGTTTCTTTAAATTCAGGTCTTATTATAAATTATAATAATTTATCCTTATTCATTGTGTTGTTAGCAATGAATTTATTTTATATTTATGAATTTTAACAAAATGCGCATTTTGCGTCAAGAAGCATAGCGTGACGTATTACTCAACTTCATATTAGGATTAGTTTTTACGAGGCAACTGATTTTTTTTCGCATTTTTTTAAATACTAAAAAACCCGTTGGACCAAGATATTTTTAATATTCCCCTTAAACATTTTTGAATTGTTTATATTTGTTCATCTAATGTTTTCTGCGTATTTTATATGGTTCATATTGTGCTTTTTCTTAACGCGTCCGTTAAAGTTATTTTGAAACAATTTACCGCCTTTAACGCTGTAAACATCCCCGTCCTTGATGTATATACATGTATATAAACAACTTATATTCTTTGAAATTTTTTTATACCGCCCTTAAACTGTTAATTTTATGCTATATGAGTACTGTGTTTCCCATACTGACTTCAGTGTGTTTCTAGAGTTTGCTTACACACTGTGCGTGTTTATTTCTATCATTAATTTATAATTGTTATATTTTACTGAGGGGGCGTCACGCCCGAAGTTTTTTTTTGGGGGGGGGCTGCCCCTATTGCCCCCTTTGCTTGGCACCCCACTGCTTCATCTAGCTTACGGAAGTTATTTTCTTCCAAGTAAAACCGTGTAGTCTTTTTTCTTAAATCTTTTCATTTTCCCTATTTCTGTTTGCCCATGGGGCGGCTTTTACATGTGTTCCTCTTTTCTTGCTTGTTCTTGTAAAATTTTATTACTCGTCGCATTTGTTTTCCCATCTACCATCCTGTCAATGTGATCTCTTAGTCGTAATGAAACGGGTTAACTTTTTGTCTTGGATTCTACTTTTTACAGCTTATATTATTCGAAAATATTCCCCATTCTATTTACAAAAATAGTAAGTTCCACTCTATAATCGAACGTTTTACCTGAAATCTCGGATTCCTCGAATAGTTTCCTTCAGCAGATCACCCTTTTTTTTTTTTATTGTTTTCTACATTGTTTTTGCTTACTTTTTTTGTTCTTATCGAACTTTAATTGTTTTGTTTTTTTTTTTTTATATACTTAAATAATACCTTCTGTTAAAGCTTGAGCTTCCTGCTTTTGATTGTGCCTTCTACATCCAACTTTTTCCTCCGCCGTCAGACATTTTTTTCATTTTAATCATTTTCAAAATTTCCACCACCGATAAAGTTACATAAATAAAAATATATTTGATCGTCCGATACCCGGCTTAGGTTTATCATCTACAATTTTTGCATAAACTCACTGGGAGGAATAAGAAAAAAAATTTAATTCGTTATTTGCAATTTTATTAGTCATAATTGTTCGAAGAAGTCGATGTAGAGTCGTAGTATTGGCTCCGGGGTTGTTTCATTGTACGGATTAATGGCTGTTCGTAAAATTTTTCTTCAATATTTTTTCCGTATCGTTAATTCGATTTTATCTAGTTCGTATCCAGCAGTTTTTCATCGAATTTGCGAGCATTCGCTTTAGGAAAGCTTCTAGCATGTAGGTTGTCTTTAAAAGCGATGGTAAAATTTTTCCAGCCGAGGTTAATACGATTAAGGAAGGCTGAAATGCATTCCGCTCAGCTATTTAAAATTGAACTGGGATAAATTACGAATTTCCACGCGGTACAATATCCCAGAATTACAAATTTAACATTAATAATTCGCATATTGTCAAATTGCGTAAATTTCGTTTTAGTTTTTGATAAACTTTTTTTCGGTGATGGTATAATACATTGATTTGAACCAAAAAATTCAAAATTTCAGTTCGAGTAGGTACGTTAGAAATTTCAATAAACAAACATATTAAAATAAAACTGAAAGCCAATAATTTTATTTGAAAAAATGTTGAAAAAACTCTCAATATTTTTCTTCTTATTTACGAACCCACACGAACACATACATATATGCATACATACATACATATATGTATTTATATACAAGAAAGACTGACATTTAAGCTATAAATTGTTTATTATATAAAAATTATTGATTTTCAGACCGATTACATTCGATGTACTTCCCCCCCCCCGTGATTTTCCATTCGCCGCTGCCACCCGATGAAAACGTCCTCAAAGCCTTGTGCCGAAAGTCTCTTCAAAATCGCCTCTAAAGCCTTTACAGTAGCAAAAGTAGTAGGAAAACATCGGCTTTTTAAACTTTTTTTTTATCGTTAGGTAAAGATAAATGTCGTTTTGAGCTAAATCCGGGCTGTAAAGGGCGTGCGACACTGTTTCGACCTTTTTTTTGAGCCAAGAATTCCAGCGCTGCATTCGTGATATGCGATCTCACGCTATCTTGATGCAGCTTCCAAAGCCAAACGAGATCTGGGCGCTTCTTAGGGATGTGATTTTTCATCAGTTGTTTTTGAAACTGACGATGTAATAGACTGCAGTCATTATCTGATCTTAAGGAACCGTATGAATGTACACCATACCTCGATAATCGATGAAAGTAATCACCAACGCTTTAGTTGCAGATTTTTTTGCTCGTGGTTTTTTCGGTGGAGGACCGGATTTTTCCATCCATTCCGAACTTTACCGCTTAGTTCCGCGATTGTAGTAATAAATCCAGCTTTCGTCGACAGTAATTATGGTTTTTTACCAGGAATCACCTTGAAACATGGCAATCGAGCCAATATTAGCAAACGAAAACGCGGTTGTGTTTTTGATCTGGCGTCAATAAACCGGGGGGAATCCACCGCGCACCTACATGGGACGTGTGCAGGTGTTCCTTGAATAGTGCCCTCATTTTCGGGCGAGGATCAATGCGGATCCAGTGTTAATGTTCTCTTCGGGAAGTGAGGTAACTAGAGCGCCGTCTCCACCTTGAAATTCATAGCTGTTGCAGCCTTTTCGATACGAGCGATGAAACACGTTCTTCGGGGGGTCACCCTCTTTCGGGCGCGATCGATCGGGCGCGATTTATCGGGCGCAGCTCTATCGGGCGCGACTCTATCGGGCGCAGCCTCTTTCGGGCGCAGGCGAACTCAGACCTTTTTACAGACCACCTACAGTGATTTTCAGGTATCATCCGTTAAATGTTATCATCTGTGTTAGTGAGAAACACGAGTTACCAAATACTACTATCAGAAATTCCGTCCAAAAAATACCGTTCTTCGTTAACGATTTAGTTTTTCCGCGCGTACAACATGTTATATATGCATATATAATCACAAAACACATATTTTAGATGATTTTATTTCGTTATTCGCTTTTTTTAAATATTTTCTATTTTTTTTTGAAATAACGACTTCAGCGTGAAATACTGATAAACAGACTTTCGCGATGTTTAAAAGTTCTATTAGCAATAGTGATACGATACGGACGAAGATGGTTAATATTAATAATCGGTCAAATGCATTGTCGGTTCTTTTCATTTTTTTTGTTAATGTATAGTCAACTGTATCTAAAAAATTACAAATTATCAACTCTACGTTATTTAAAGTGTAACATAAATGGATTGAATTTGCTTCTGATACATATTCCTTATACTATTTTTCTTTTTTATTCGTATCTAGTAAGTTTATTTGAGGATACGTTTATTGAAGTTTTTTCTGTGATCTATGATTTTAATTATATATTTAATTCCTTGACGAATCAACCCTGATTTCAAAAAAATATCGAAAAAGACAAACAAAGGCGCAAAAATTTTTAAACATAAACACATTTATGTTAATACTGGGCGAGAAATATATACGATATTACAAATTAAAAATTAAATATCTTTGTTTTGAATTTAATATTATGTAAATGTAAATTATGGTAATCTTTAAATTAACTCACAGAATGTTCAGTACATAAAACATCCTGCCCGGCTAACTTCATTTTTTTTTTTTAGTTTGTTTAGAAAAATTTTCAATCTTCAAAACACTGGACTAATATTATTTTCATAAAAATTTTAATAAAGCCAATAACGAAGAAGCTTTTCTTGTTTTGTTTAATAATGAAGCGAGCGGCTCATAAAAAAATTATAATAATTAGAAAAATCGACTCGACAATACTTGCTGCGTGTTTTGTAGGGAAAAAGAAAAAGTAAAGAAATAAGTTGAGAATCAGAAGCGATTAATTAATTTTCTACTGTGAAATAGTGTTTAATAAAAAAAGGAAAAGAACCGTCAATGGCTACAACCACTTTGTAATTAACACGTTTGTTAGTTACAAAACTCGTTTTAACCGAATTTTTTTTCTAGAATTTCGTTTTTTTACTAACTTATCGAACTAAATTGCAATAATACTTTCTAAATATTGTCAGTTCAGCTGGGTTGGATTTGAGTAACACAAAGCTTTAAGAGGAATTATTTGCAGGTATTCGTTATTCAGATCATCGTCCTATCAATTTACATTAAATATTTTTAATAGTAACTTTTTTGTCTGCTGTTTCTCGTCATATCGGCTTTCTTTACTAAAGGTTTTTTGGTTTTATTTCGAAAAAAAAAAAATTCTTTTGTGACGGTAGTGAATAATAAGTTCTCTATATCTGCTTATTATATATATATACAAGGTACAACCAGTGTTCATACAGCTAATCAAATTAGAAATTATGTTTTTCCTCTTTCACGTTTTCCCAACAAATAAGAGTTTGCAATTATAATATAATAATAATAACATTAATTAAAAATTTAGAAATAAACGATTTCGAAATATTACATATAAGTAATAATAATAATACCTATAATACATGCAAACACTAAAGTTAACTAATTACATTATGTGCTACTCCACGAAGATAATCTTCAAACTGAAGCTGATTATAATATGTTGCGACTTTCAACAAACGTTTGTCGCAATCGACATATTTCTTTTTTTTACTCGGTTACTTTTATCAATAAGACTATGTTTTCTTTATTTTGTTGATATTATATCACGTTCATAGACGAATGACAAAAACCATTATGTGTCAACATCCTTTGCGGAATTCTTTTTTTTTTCGGAACAGAAAAGTAAAAATAACAATAATGGCAAGTTTTACACGCATTCATTGTACATTTTGTTATGTTCTTCTGTTAAGAAAATTAACCATTTTCTTAGAAATTAAAAACCGAATAGCCGATCGTACAGGTTATGAACAGTGCAGGTAAATAAATTTCACCTCTTATGAAGCTATTCAGGATTTGGTCAAATAAACAAACTAAAGCGCTACACTTATTTACAGAAAACAGTTTCATTCGTTAATTCTCTGTACTACGGTCAGTATTAAGAATAGTCTATTCGAAAAATATTCTAGTAATTCTTCTTCCGCCGAAATAATAATAACTGCTTTACAATAGACCTATAGTCAATTCCAAGAAAAATGTACGATTTTTTCCATGACGATTTTATTACTTTTTCTTCTTTTAGTCCTACAGATTCGCATATTGTAAAATATTCGAGGTCCTATTCATGACCTCGTTTCAATCACTCGCAGGAAATCCCCCATGGTGAGAACCAAACCGACAAAAAAAAACTGACGCCCGTTTGAGAAACATAAGTAGTTTACAATATATCCATAAAATTATTTTCGGCATATATGTTTTTAGTGCTGTTGTATTTTTTCGGAATACTCACTGGCGATCAATATTTTCTAAAATAATTACATATAACGGTTATAAAACAAATATATACTTTTAAGAATGTCAAATAGTTGTTTAAAAATCGGAAAATTGTTGTTACTTAATTATGTTAATTTTATTACTAAATGAGCTGCTTTATTGATGTTTTTAGATGGTTTAAAAATGAATTCTGGTTTATGTAGGTCATATTTCACAGTAATAAGAAAAAATGATTCCAAGTAATTAATCCGTGTTACATAACGTGCAGAATTAAATATCGAGCTCTAAAATATTTATTTTGCAGGTAACTAGATTTTAGAAAAAATAAATAAATAAAAAAAAAAATATAATATAATTTTATCGCAAATACAGCAAAGTAGTTGAACATAATGTGTCAACCGCCAAGGATATAATATGATAAGTATGAATTATCGTAATTTCAATTTACATAATACTAAATTAAAAACAGGGCCAGTCGATTTGGCTCAAACGAATGGGTTCCGTTAAAAATAAACATAAGAATAGAAGAATAATTTCTTAAGAGTAATAAACGATTTTTTTTAGTAGTTTTTCATAATCATTAAAGTTAATTTAATTTAATTTTTTTGCGAATGTAAAAATTTATTATAAAGCACATGGATTTCCTTTGAAAGCAGAAAATCTGTCACAGAGGGAAATTATTCCTATGATCTACTAATTCTTTCTGAAATTTTTTATTGAAATAAACCGCTAAACGAATACATAATCAGAACTTCAAGTCTTTATAACCGAAAATAATTCTTTTTGCGATATACGAATGCAAAAGAAGCATTGAAAACAGCTGGTTTATTTTCTAAACAAATTAATTACTAATTTCACGGGTGTTTTTTTGATTCATTACGCCTTAAATATGATAATTATAGAAGAAAAAAAAATTAAAAACTCACTAAGGCTAAACTAGGTCTACTTGGAAAAAAGATGAAGTCGAAATGTAACGAGGCGAATCGTGTTGCGGCCGAAACGAAATGACTCTCCAGGTAGGTATAAAAAGATTATAAAAAAATGTGATTACTCCTACACCCGGCATAAACATGTAGGTTACTAATTAAGACTTAGTAGCTGGAAAATAAAAAAAAAATCGCGATACTGCATTTTTAATTTTGTGAAAACTATCCGCCAAGTTACGCCAGTTTATTAATTAATAAATATTCTAAAAACTTTCAATTATTATATGTATAAAAATTTTCACTGACTGCTTTTACTTGGACTTGGGACGTTAATGTTCACCACATTAATATTTTAAAGTTAATTCTAAAAACGAGGAATATGCCAATTTATATATTCTTGCTTGTACGCAATTTCAGGTAAATACGAAAAGATTATAAAGACTGTGATTTTAATTCGTCATTTAATTTGATGAGTCCATGCTATTCAGTAGGAGTGTTATTCTGGGTTAATTAAATCATTTTGCAATGTAGATGTATCTCATATATTTACAGTTTGCCACTTCAGTCACGTGTTTATAAATACTAGCGTTCCCTCAATGGTCCAAATTCGACCATAATTATCATTAAAAATTTAAAAAAAACATATATGAATTTGTATATTTCCAAAATTTTTTCCCCATTATTATACATTCGTTCATTATATATCTGAGAACATATACTTTTATATGTACTTTCAATACAAAAATTAAATGGCACCTTAAGATTTAGTACACTTTAAAAAAGCCAATAATGATGATTATTAAGAAAAATTAAAACATTTTAATAAGAACAGATTTACTAGTTGCAGCGATTTCCTTCTTCAATTTTTGTATTACTTTTTTATTTAAATACGAAACAAAAAGGATAACTGTTTCCATAATTTTGTGTACTGATAGCTCTAAAGATCATCAATAGTTACTAAACAGAAAAAAAAGCAAGAAAATCGGTTAATAAAAAGTGGAGAAGAAGGTACTGAACTGTTTTGTCTTTGCCTATTTATATACAGGAAAAAATTATCCATTATTTTTAAAATAGAATTTCCCGCAGTGCATTTATCGGGAATATTTAAACAAATTCAAGGTTTGAAAGCTTCTTCCTTATTGGCTTTATTAAAATTTTTACGAAAATAATATTAGTCCAGTGTTTTAAAGATTTAAAATTTTTCTAAAGAAAAAAAAGAGGTTAGCCGGGTAGGATGTTTCATGTACTAAACATTCTGTGAGTTAATTTAAAGATTACCATAATTTACATTTACATAATATTAAATTCAAAACAAAGATATTTCATTTTTAATTTGTAATATCGTATATATTTCTCGCCCAGTATTAACATAAATGTGTTTATGTTTAAAAAATTTTGCGCCTTTGTTTGTCTTTTTCGATATTTTTTTGAAATCAGGGTTGATTCGTCAAGGAATTAAATATATAATTAAAATCATAGATAACAGAAAAAACTTTAATAAACGTATCCTCAAATAAACTTGCTAGATACGAATAAAAGAAAAAGATAATATAAGGAATATGTATCAGAAGCAAAATTCAATCCAGTTATGTTACACTTTAAATGGCATAGAGTTGATGGTTGACTATACGTTAGCAAAAAAAAAAAAAATGAAGAAAACCGACAATTCATTTGACCGATTATTAATATTAATAATTTTCGTCCGTTTCGTATCACTATTGCTAACAGAACTCTTAAATTTACATCGCGAAAATCTGTTTATGAATATTTCACGCTGAAGTCGTTATTTTAAAAAAGCGAATAGCCAAACAAAATCATGTAAAATATGTATTTTGTGATTACATATGTGTGTGCATATATAACATGCTGTACGCGCGGAAAAACTAAATCGTTAACGAAGAACGGTATTTTTTGGACGGAATTTCTGATAGTAGTATTTGGTAACTCGTGTTTCTCACTAACACAGATGATAACATTTAACGGATGATACCTGAAAATCACTGTAGGTGGTCTGTAAAAAGGTCTGAGTTCGCCTGCGCCCGAAAGAGGCTGCGCCCGATAGAGTCTGCGCCCGATAGAGTCGCGCCCGATCGATCGCGCCCGAAAGAGCGGTCCCCTTCTTCGGGGCCCTTATTTCATCACCGAATGCCTTATTCAGCATTTCGTCATAGGTTTCAACCGGCGTTTTTTTCAAGCGAACACAAAATTTAATGGCGTCACGCTGCTTGCCAATAATAAATAATAAGTCACGTTTTCTTTAGAGGCGAATCTAACTACACTGCACTCAATTGAACATAAAAAAACTGATCAAATCAACGTAGCCACTTCGTTTTTGCATTAAATAAATCAGTAGTGAACTGTGATCCGATAGCTGAGTTACTTGTTTGCATAGCACACTTTCTTGACCGATGGGAGCGCTAGTGTCCGTTTTTATTGAACAGCCCTTGTATATATACATATATGTAATTAATAAAGCTCAGACACAAAAAAGGTAAAACTGGTCTATAGAAAGTTAATTTTAATGTTTTTTAAAATTTTAAAAATCCCAAGCACGTTCCTCCCTCATACAGGATTTTCGAAATTTTGAACTATTTATATTACAGAGTTATCGTGTTATAGCGTCCAAGTTCACATTTGGTAGTTTCTTCTAGTAATTTTCCATGTTTTTAAATTTTCCTTCTTGGAGAACTGTTTTTGCGTCGTTCAACTTCTTGTTTATTATTATTATCGTTAATATCATTATTGTTAAATGCCTCGCTAGCCTTTCAAAGGAGTAAATTAAAAATTCTTCGAGTATCACGGAGGAATTCAGCTTTTAACGAAATTTCATCCATGGTTATTTCGATGCCTTTTATTTCCCTCCTTCCTACAGTTCCCTACTTGCCTTGAACACAGAGCTCCATGCAATAATTCACAACAGCAGCGTTACTTACATGCGTGACCACTATCGTATTGTAATGTTTCTGGAACTTGTTTTAGATGATCAAAATTCTCTATACATGTATTTTTAAAAAGAGACATTGAGATATAGAAAGACATATACATATGTCTATTCGTAATTATGGACTAAAATGATACTTAGAGGTACGGGATTAGTGGACCTATTTGGCTGTGTTCTGTAATTTTAATGTTAACAAACAACCTTTTTTTCAGCTCTTGTTGATCTTCAAAATCACCCTTTTGATTTCGAGTTGACAACAAAAGTACTTCCGAAGCGTCGGAAAATGTTTCCTATTTGGAAATGGTTTCTTATATTTTGGAGACATAAAAGGGACACGACTTCCAACGAACATTAATTTTGTAGATCTCGTTTCATAATAACGCAAAAAGTGACTAAAGTTCCAAATGTGTTGTTTTCTTACACACTGTTTCCTTTCATCTCTTTTCGTCTCATACCCGAGTACCCTACTTGAGTACCATATCATTTCGGCGCGAATGTTTTAGCGCCAGCGGGTAGAAAGCTGTTACTAACAGGTTTTATTACAAATTACCTGCAGCATTTTTCAAACTTCATCAAGTAACATCATAATTTGTGTTAGTGGAAGACCTGAATTAAAAAAATTATTTTTACATCAATGAAAAAAACATTTGTTTAATATGCCCTTTTCCTTACACGCCTGCGTACGTGTGCACTAACATACCCCCTCCCCTATATATATATATATATATATATATATATATATATATATATTTATATATAAAATGTACATGCATTACTGATGAGTCTCCGAATAGTACATCATATCGGAGGCGAAAACGTTTCCTATGCAAAATTTTGCCAGATGACTTAGAAGACCATGAATTGCTTTTTGGTTCAATTTTCCTCGGAGACAAAAATGATCCCTCTGCACATATAAAGATGCACCGGGGTTCACGGAAATTCCACCAGATTTCTCTCGTGTAGAATACAAAAGATCCGCGTGTCGAAGGATGGCTCTGAATTAGTGTGTAGTCAAGTTCGAAAGCCTTGTTCTTCCTATACATTCATTGTAATATTTATGAAAATAAACCGGAAATACTTAAGAGAATTGAGAAATGCCCCGGCAAAATTACAGAAAGTAAACATTCCGTGAAATATAAATGAATAAAAAATAGATCAAGTGAAAAAAATTGGTAACAGATAATGCAAAATTATCGATAGTGATGAAAATGTGTTTTATAGCGATTGTTTCTGGTAACTCCTGTTTAAATGATAACTGTAAACTCTAATGAAGTTCAAAGAACACCCCGAGCAGTTGGCATTCCTCCTCGCTTCTCTTAAATCTATTTCGCCTCAGTTAATTAAACTTTTAAATAGTTTCTTCTTGCCAGATGTTTCTCATGGGTATGTCCTTGGTAATGAATGGGTGAATTTGGTGGCCAGGTCATAACCGCATTTTCTCCACTGTTGCCAATTGAAAACGCGCTCTTCTGTGATGGTGTCTACAAGATGATCGTGAGTCGGTCAAAATTTTTTGAAAAATGTGAAAAGCAAATAATTGAATACCGAAGGATCTTCTTTCTCTGTTATCCGCCGATAAAGAGTACTTTGCCCTAAATCGTTTACAGGTTGGCAACATCGCAACTTCCCATTATATATTCGGAGAGAATACATGGTCCGTCCAGCAAAAGAAGTCCGCTAACGTGAGTGTTGCTCAAAGTAGTGGTGGACTATCTTGTATTGACGCGCTCATTTCAATATTACCGAAAAAGATCACATTGCCATATTCCCATTACTCCTCGCCTCGTTTTTGTGTTACGTTCATACTTTCTTTTCTTCCGACGTGGTGTTAACGTAGCGAGTGTTATATTTGATACGGACTGAAGGTTAATGCGAGACCACTAATTTCGTGACGTCAGCGCGTTTCGGTTGTTTTACGAATGGACTTCTTTCGCTTGACAGACTATATAGTTGCCGCTATGTCTCTGAACGCCTGTCTGTCTCCTTTTTCAGGCTGTTAATCAATGGAGTATGAATATTAGACGTGGGCAGAATTTTAATTTATCCTTTTTGTTTTCGATTAAAAATGGAAATGCGATCAGAGGAGAACTTTTTATTTTATAATTTTGAAGCATATCTTTCAGAGGCAATCCATTTTACGCTCTGATACGTCGCACTGCCGCAGGGTGAACATTCGCCGGCAATATGGACATTCATTGAGACGACGTTTCTACTGACGGTGAAACGGTAAATCAGGTGGCAAAGACCCTTAAGCGTTTTGACTTACAAACATTTCTCGCACGCACTTGAACGTAATCGCTTCGTGTTACGGTAAATATTTTGCGCCACATATCCCTAGACCGTCCGGAGAACGGTCGAAAGACACGAACCATGGCCAGTGAGTAAGACAAATTCCTCAAAGCGTCTCACAATCGATTAACTGGTGCTTGCCTATGATTGACACGGTGTATCTCCTCTGTTAAAATAATTTCTCTGATGGGTTTTAGAATACGTATATTGCAAAAAAAAAAAAAAAAAAAAAAAAAATCATACTATTGGAGAAGGAATCTCTGAAGGTTCTGAAATTTAGATTGAACCGTACGAGGCTGAGGGGCGTTTCAGTATGCAAGTTCACTGAATCATCAGTCGGAACCCAGCGCTATTTAGATTGAGTCGTTAATAATAATAATGTACGGAAGAACACCGATGAAAATGTGTTAATGCGCTAAAGCAGACACTGGCTTTTTTCTTCTTTGGCAACACTGTATGCGAACAGTACAACACGTTGCAAGCTGTACGCAGTCTAGAGTATTCTGTATATAGGTTCTGAAGATTTTAATACAAGCGAGCACAATTATCGGTGTGCGCACAGTAACGGTTTTGTGTGGTATTTGAATTCGGTTGGCAGATTTTACATTGTACAGAAAAACGAATAAAACGGAAATAGAAAAAAAGTCAGAACACGTTGTGCGCATGCGTGGTTTTGTCACGTATCGAATACAAGTGTGCCCAGAATCTGAACAGCAATGCTAGCAACTGGCTTTATTGCGAACGGCTTTGGTATGGCGACAAATGCAAGAAGGACGCGAATCCTGCATGTTGACATCACGGACCAGCTGGGCAGTGAATCTGTCGAAAAACATGTCAACGCTATTGTCATAATGATAAAGAATGATCATTAATTGACTGTACGGGGAACCGGATCGATCGACATCACGAAATTAGGGATTGACGAAATTTTTACGAAACAATTGGAATGTTGTTACAGGGCGTAATCACGTGATCGATGGATGCCTCGTAGGCTTGAAGAACTTGAAAAAAATGGAAACACAATAAGCGACCCAACTTATATTTCAGACGAATCATGGGTTTATATCCGCAAAACAGGAGACGACGCGTGTGTGCAAAACGCAGTGGCCAACCCCGCTAATGAAAAAAGGCCATCGAGAAAAATCACGTTCACCGGTCTAATGACGCTATCCTCTGTGGCATGCGCTACGCGGTACGATCTATGGTAAGATCGCTTAGCATTACGTATTGATTTAAATTTTGAATGTCGCGCGAACAGATCAATCGGAAACATCTAGCCATCGCCCCTCCCCCGTCACCAGTTGTTTCTTCCGTACGCAGTGTTAAAAAAAAAGAAAACATCCCGCTTGCTTCTATTTTCGGACAACCTATGCGTATTTATGTCACGGTCGTTTACTGTGATTAAAAAATACTAAAAATAATTTAGCCGTTTTTTAGACGAAGTGCAAGCAATGTCTACGAATCTTAATGGCACGCTGATAAGATTTTTTACGCTACCAGTTAAATGATTACAGATTTTTGAGAAAAGGAAAGAAAATAAATGATTTGGAATATTGCGGCGAGCGGAGGGGGTAGAAAAAAAGCTAATAATCAGCGAGGTACGAACAAAACGACGCAATAAGAAAATGCAACAACAAACAGAAATTGAGTATGGCACTTAACCATCTCGATATTGTATGTGACGGTTAATTTGATATTTAAGGGATCAAATGTAGCACTGCGCGACAGCTGAAATTGAAACGATAGATGATCGTCCGATTAATTGTGAAAGAATTCGCATAAAACGCGAACCGGAGAAATTTAATAATGTACAAATATTATAGAATAAAGAACACGTTAAAACTAATAGGAGAAAAACATGCAGTGAAAACTATTTCGCTTTTATTCATTTAGTTTACTACTCTATCCCCGATGCCAAGTGTTTTAGGTAGATTATTTAGCTCTTAGAGATGTCACCCAGTATTTGGAGTTGTGCATGGGAAATAACAATTTATAATTATTATTATAATTATTATTATTATTATTATTGAAAGCTTAATTATTTGTTTTATTATATATCGAAATGTTTTCCATCACAGTATTTAGTTCGGATTTATTTAGCGCTTTATCAGTCAGTATTGACTTACGGTGTAATTTTCTGGGAGTGGGGGGAGCTGCATCTTATCACGTTAACAGAATAAAAATTTTACAAAAATCGGTAATAAAAGCTATTACCCCAAAAAACACAATTGGGTTGGAAACTCGTATACTAGATTTTAAAACAATGTATGATCTTTTAATCCTCTTGTTTGTCCATAAGTATAAAAATAGATTCAACATTTCGTTCAGGGAAGGTATTACCAGAACGTCCAATAAATTATATGCAAGCGTACCAGCATATAAAAAATATCATACGAGAATGCAGATTATTTATCAGGACCCAAGTAAATTCAATCTGTTACCACTTCATTTAAAATCTTTTCCATATCCCTTTCACCTACTACGTAAATACCTAACATACCTGCATGATTCCATAAGCAATTAGTCAGTTGTCCTTATAGACAATATAGACACTATGTTTCAATTCCATTAAGCCCGTTTACCGCATCTATTATGTTCCTTCTTTGCATAATATTTTTTATTTATTTAACTTTAATTTATTTTTTCTATAATCATATTTAGATACCGAGGTTCCCGTAAGTACTTATGTTCGCATTCTTTTTCTATCTTTTATACATATTTTTATTTGTTTTTTGAGAAATTTTATTATTTAAATAAAATTCCATCGCTCGCGCACATATGCGCATAGATGGGCATTGTAATCAATAATAATAGTAATAAAGAGATTTGATTTGATTTGATTGTATGAAATCGACGGTTAGTTTTTTAATTATATATTTAATTATGACCTACAGCAATTTTTTTTTGTAACGGCCGACCGCTGAAAACAACGTTAATAATTCAAGCTACAAATATTAACGATTGATGAAATACGTGTGGGTGTTCTAGCGATTGCCGAGTTGGTACATACTCGATTTCGCCGATTTCGGTGCATACAAACTTTCGAAAATCGTTATTAATTACAAAATGATACTTTAATCGATTACAAATGAATACTACGTTATCCTTTTCGATTCTGACGGGTAGTTCGATTAATTAGCGCCGCGGACTGCGACCATTGACAGTTTTTTTTTCTTTTTCAACTAGTGCGGAATATTAACTTATTAAGGATCGATAATGAAACGTAATTTAAAATAAACCTACAAATTTTTTCTGTATTTGTATGTTTTTGTTCTATTTCACTACATTAAATGGTATGAAAATCTACACAAGCATTAGATACCGAAATTTAATTTATTCAAATTGTAACGGTGTACTCGTTTATTCGACCCTCAGGGAAGTTTCCAACTACGAGATCTTTGAGAACTCACGGATTTGAGTTTATTAAATCGTTATTTTATTTTTATTAGTATTATTATTAAATTGAAGTTATTACGATTATTATTATTATTTTTATTAAGATTAAGTGATCAATCTGTCTTTTCATTGATATATATATATATATATATATATATATATATGTGTGTATAAACTCGGCCCTTCGGTACTCGGGAGAGGGCAAGCCTCCTTCACCCTCAGGTCTAGTTCTTCTACAATTCTTATAGAAGAATAAACTTTTTCATTGGCTACGCCATTTTTAACTTTCGTTACCTAAAATTAAGACATTTTATCGTTACCTTTTTTCGTTAGATTTTCGTTACATAAAATTGTGACGACGGTGCAAAACAATGATTTTAAAATTATCAATAAAATGGTACCTATCACCGCTTGTCGGCGATGGTCCCGGATCGCTGCTTATGACGGGTTTCAGGAATGCAGTCGGCCTGTAATTTCGATGTTGACACGGAGGGGACTTCGATTTTACGTTTCGTCGCGTAATTATTTTCTAATTTAACGCTTTGATTATTCGGTCGGGTGATTTTTACTGTTTCGCTCTGCAGACATTATCGTTTACTTAGAAAAAAAAAAAAAACGAGCGGCTTTTTATACAGTGGCCCCGGGACTATAGCGCCATTAAGTGATTAAATATGAAAATTATTCCACGTCTATACTGCTTTTGTTGTGTATTCGGACCTAACATTATAATCTAGAGAGCGGTCTAAAAAAAAATTGTTTTATTAAAATTTAGCGATTAATATATGGATCGACAAAATCGTTTCCGAAATCAAATGTAATATTTGTAATGAACCGTTTGAGTGGGAAATGCATTTACGTGAACACTTGAAAAACATTCATAAAGAAGAGTTTCTAGAAAAAAATAAAAATTCCAATTGTACTTTTTCTGTAGATGGGTTTAAGTGTGATTGTAGGGAATTTATTTTTTGTAGCACAAATTGTACACTGCAATTTCTATCGGGAAAAAATTACATGTCAACACAATTACATTAAAGAAAAATTAACCTTTTGCGAATTTCCGAAAAAATTTATACATTTTTTGAAGCAGAATTCAAAATACCTTTTTTTTTTTTTTTTGAAATTTCGGTAAGTACCGCATATTATATATTACACTGTTATGGACACTATATTTATTCTTAATCGCACTCGATAAACCTCTAAATCCTGTTGTATTTGTCGAAAACTTAATTTAAACGGGAAAAGAGGATATATTTGATCGTCTGATGGCATAGTCACGGCCACTGTACAGAGACCGCTTGTAAAAAAAAAAGGTCTGTTCTCGAAGACGATTAATTTACCATTGACTGCTACCGCCGTCCATCTTTCAGCCATTTCACTGAATCTTTTTTTTATCTTTTGTCCTAGCCGTGACCAATCATCGTGGTTTTTTGTTTTTTTTTAGGGCTTTTACCCGTGAGACTGCGCGGTAGTGTATTCACTCCCGACCGGCAAACAGGATCTCAGACGCACACATACACTCACTCGTACCGCGTTCTCTTAGATTTTATTTTATTTATTTTATAAAATAAAGTAAGTTTCATATCCTTGACATTGTGAAATTAAGCTTTTCATAATGTACTAAGCCTAATATGGATCTAAGGAGAATACTGCGACCAGTTCCTTTCTCATGGGATCCGCCTTTACTTTCCCAGATTTCCCTGGTACCTAATTATTTCAGGCTGGGTGAATCTGGGAGTGACTTGGATCCGGAACGAGACAAGTCTCGAACCCGTGATTTCTGATTTGATAGGCTGGCAGGCTACCGCGCTGTCATTTCTTATATATATATATATATATGTATATGTAATGTATACATTACAAAATATAAAGACGAAAAAAAATCAGAAACAATAATATAAAAACGAAGATTTTATAATATATCGACCGAAGATTATAATGTATTCTAGTAATTGTGTACAGCGTACGAACGCTACAAAATTAAATGCTCAGAAATTAAATTTCGCTCCTACGGAAATAGAGCATGCAGCATATAGATATTTACGAGCAATTGTAGAGTGAAATTTAAAAAGGAATGATACGGATAATTATAATAATATTGCAAGAGTATTTATCGAATGAAACTTTAAAGACGATTTATTTCGGACTAATAAAATGCTCAGACTTCTCTTCCAGTCTATTGCTATTATTTGTTTCCGTAATCGATTTCAACATTCATTTATACGGGGAAAAAAAAACAAAAAAAACAAAAAAGCCACCACTGATAGAAACGCCGTGTATAGGATTTTGAAAATCTTCCAAAATCAACAGGTGAACATATTATAGGGGTACAAACGGCGCGCATCACTCTTTGAGCGTTAACTCCTAGTCATCAACTAGTTCCCCGTGCGCACGTGCAACTCATCGTGCTCCAATTTTTAATATTTTTTAAATTTAATTTAATTTTTGTCATATATTTAATATGTATACACGTATATATTTATTTATACACACGTGTACACAGGCTAAAACGCAATACGAAAAAATATAATTTAAACGTTTTTTTTAGTATGATTCTCGCATGCATTTGCAGTTTGCATATACAACTTATGCAGAATTTACAATTTTGAAACATTTTAGAAAATTAGTTCGTAGTACTACTGCGTATGGACAAAAATCGGGAACTGGTGAATACGATAAAAAAGAGGAAATAAGAATACATGGGACACATAATAAATATCAGCTACTGAGGAGGACAATTTTACTTGGGCAGTTCGAAGAAAAAAAATGGATTGCTAGGAAGAATACGACATAGTTTGAAAACATATAAAAAATCGGACAAAACATTCAACAGAAGAAATAATTCATACAGCCAGGAATCGGAAAAAATGGAAAAGAATTATCTTCATGTCAACATCCTGAAGTCCGATGAGAATATGGCACCTTAAAGAAAGAAGAATTGCTTATACTCGTACTACTAATTGAAATTTTTTTGTAATTCTTTAAAGCGACTATCTTACTGGTCAGGTGGTTGGTTATTAATGGCGACAAAAAAAAAGTAGGATTTTTTTTTTTTTGTGAAAGCAACATCCTGTACCGTGTTTAGCTGCTGTGGATATTACAGTACGAAGATGCGTAGTTTGTTTTTATAGATAACTGCTTATTCCGTTAGCTTTGATAAACTGTGTTACAAATAAAATTGCATCGAGGGAATTCTCAAGAATGTTGGTGTTTGTTATTAATAGAAGTGAGGCCGGTGGGGTGAGAGCGTTGGACAGTCGCACAGTATGTGGGAAATTGAGGGGGCAACACCCAGGCTACTGCAGAAAGGAAAAATCATAGGGGGTGGGTTTTTTTGCGAAATAAAATTATGCGACAAGGCTGTGTGGCCTGTGCGCAAGCGGCTAAGGGCACAGAAATCTCTACGAGGGAAATGCTTTTCTCTGGCCACCATGGTTCAATTAAGAGTTTGATTAGCCTTAAGAAAGTCTGACACGAGGACCAATGGGCTTTCCATGAGGACGTGAGATTATTGAAGATTATGTTCGATAGATAAGGTGGAGAAGGCTGTTACTAGGCAAGGGGAAATATATTGCTGCTCGGGCGGATGTATCGACGCGTTCATTTCCAGTAATCCCAGCATGGCTGGACGCCCACAAAAAGAATACGGAGCACTGTCTCTTAATAAGTTCGTACGCTTCCTGCTGGGTTCGATACAGGATGTTTGGTAAGGGGATTTGTCAATAAAGCCGCGAATGAATCAGATACCAGCAGGGCTTTCTGTGATGTAGGCTCTGTAGAAAGAAAATATTCCAAACAGAAGAATACTGCGTATATTTCACAGCATCCAGTACCGAGTAAAATTATTATTCAGTCGAATGCTTCGAATCACGTCGCAGATTTCAAAGGAACAGGCGGTTGGGGATGAAGTAGCCTCTGGGGTAGCCTTAGCAGCATCCCTGTAGAAAAAGAGGTGGTCGGGGTATTTTTGTATTGTTGCTGCTGTCAACTGAACAATATCGGGGTTTATTATACTTCGTCAGGGAAAGATTAACATCAATGTTTAAAGGGGCCCACGGCGGAATCGGGAGCTAGGTCAGGGAACGGGATTACGCTCACATTGTGCTGCGATAGGAGGGCAGGATTTCTGGGAAAGGGTCATCATTAGGGAACTATGGAGTGTTGGGGAGGTCATTTGTGGGAATAGGAAAGGAACGTTTACTAGAGAAAAGAGCGAGGGTCTCACGGTGGTAATAAATGGTTCGGAAATATTTTAGTGGGGGAGTGCGTAACAAGGCACACAAACTTACAGTCGGGGAAGTTCTATGTTCGCCAAGTATCGTGCGGAGCGCCGTGTGGTGTATTGAATCAAGGGATTTAAGTAAAGAAGGACTGGCTGACGAATACGCAAGGAATCCCGTAGTTTATTCTTGAAATGACTAAGGATTTGAATATGGAGAATAAATATTTCGTTTGAATTTTCTTTTAAATCTATCCAACGCCTTTATTATATCAACTCGAAAGGGCTTACAAAAAACGTACACATTTTCGTTAGATAATCCGCGCTTCCTCGACAATGAGATTTCGTTTTGCCATTGTAACCGTTTTCTTATTAATCAAAAGTGCGCACACTCGGATCAGCATATTAAATGTAAATGAAGCACTAGCGCACATTGCCTATCAATTCGCAAACAAATAAAAAATAATCGCCATACTTTGAAGCGGAAGCAGAGAGAAGAATATCGTTCGCAGTATTTTCTTTGTCTCTTTTTATTAACTCGTGCGCCGTTGCTAAATAAAATGCTGCATTACGATCAGAACGAAATTTTCATTATTATCTGTTTTTCTCTGTTCTTTCATTCGAATGCTGGCGCCAGATTTTATCTGGCCGAGTAATTCGTAAAACCGTCGGAAATAAATTATTTCCGAACTGGAAAAATAAGGCAATTTTGTTTATGCCCAAAAACTATTTTTGAAAAAAAAGAATAAATCTTTAGCTAATCTAAAAAAAAAAAAGTAATAAAAATAACCATAACAGTATATGTAATATGAGCAAAAATTGTATGTATGTATCTAACTGGGTTTTTCTAATGATTTCGATGAAATATTTACGAATTAGAATTTTTTAGGAGTTTAGATAAATCGACACACCGGTCGACGAAGTCTTATCAGTTTACGAAACGAGCAATAAGGAGGCAACCGATGTTGTTTAAGTGTTCATCGTACTTTTAGGATTCATGGTAAAAAATAATTCGCTTATTTACAGCTCGCGGTGTATCATATTGCGAAAATAGAGATAAAAGCGTAATGTCTCTTTGTTTCGTGATAAAATATATTTATTTACGCATTGCACAATGGATATTTAAGTATTATGTGCCAATTGAAATATACAGAACAATAGCGTAGACTTATACAACTGGTAATTGGAATAATACATATTTCTAGTTTATAAATTCTTCCCGTTTTTTTTATTAGGTAATATTTTTTTTTTTTTGTAACGCGCGACAATACTTCAGCGTAATGAATATAAATAAAAAATGTTGCTTTCGTGTGTTTAACCGCTCGTGAACTTTTCATATTCATTCATTTAATATCCGAATTCCTTTTATTGTACCTTTCCGTCCAGCCCTTACCTTCTTTGACCAGATGGTTTGACATGTTTCCTTCTCTTTATTGTTTCCAGGTCACTGTCATATGTCGCCTTCGTTTCGGTGTCGTAGCTTTCTCCCTTCGTCACTTTTTCGTTCTTCCCGCGTCTCTTCTCCGCGGTGCCCTCTTCACCCAGAAGATTCCTTTTTTCTGTGTGATGTTAACCATGTCTTCTTCGAATGACTTTCTTCAGAACGTTCTCTCTTCTATTCTCAGCTTTTGTGTCTCTTGGTCTTCCTACTCCATACAATCTTATGTTCTTTTCTTTCACTTGCTTCCTTGTGTCAGTTGTTCCTATTCTAGCTTCTTTCATTCAATCAATCCCGCACCAGATTAAAATCTAATATGTTATGCTCCTTTTGAACTATTATTTAGATCCTTTGGTTGATTGTGCTGATGCTCTTCGTTAGCGTACCCATAAAAAAAAAAAAAAAAAAAAAGCCATTCAAAGCTCGGTGGTTAAGGATTGTTGCAATTCTAATTTATACATAATTGAACTCTCGAAAAAGGCCTCTAACAGAGTTTGGATAAAATTCGCGAATTACTAGCGGCTTTAATCAATTGGTCTAGAAAATATGGAGGATATTCGTGATCATATTTTGCGTGTAATAAAAAAATGAATAAAGATAAATTCGCCTATTTATCTTTTGATAATTATAAAATTTTCCATCACGATATATTATATTTAAAATGGAACCATTTTGGAATATTACGTAAACTAAAATATAGTTTTAACATTGAAAATACTATTAATATTTTTCAGAAATATTTGCGTGAAAGTCGAGAATATACGATACTTCAACTGATTTACGAGTACGGAAAATTTGAAACTCGGTTGCCAGGTACCGAATATCTGTGGATATGCCCATATGCCATTGGTAAAATAAAATAAAAAAATTAACGACTAATATAAAACCGACTAGAGCCGTAACATCTGTTTTCTAGTCTCCACTCAGTTGAGCCTGCGTTACGATTAACGTGTTCGACGTGTCTTTTACCAGCAAACAACAGATTCATTCGCATAGATTCCCCATTTCGCGAATTCTATTCGTCAGCGAACCGATTTTAAATAGGCGGCGCTAGAAATAATATTTTAATCAAATCCCTGCAAGGTACACGTTCCCCTCCCCTATAATATAGCCAAGCGAAAGAAGTCCGTTCGAGTTTCGTTGCCGAGTATGATGCTCAAAGTAGTGAACTAGTATAATAAGACATGTATTGATAACGCGTATTTCAACATTATTCACAAAAAAATCATATTGCCATATTCCTGTTATTCCTTCTCGGAAGTAGTAACCTCGCTTTTGTTTCATCTCTATTATACGTTCATCCGTTCTTTTTTTTTTCCTACCTGTTTACATTCGGAAAGACCACGACGTGGTGTTAAAGAATGACTCTGTTATTATCTGATAAAGGTTAATATGGGGACCTCTGATTTCGTGACTTCGGTTGCTATTATACGAACGGACTTGTTTCGCTTGACAGACTATATGTTTTGTTTTTTTTTTATGTCCAAGAATGTACTTATTCCTGTAATAAATATGACCCCGCTATGGAAATTTATCGAAAAAAATCCAAAATCGCCTTGTTTCGCAATCTTTCGGCTCCGAATAGTCCCCGCCGAGTATCGAAATTACTCGACAGAGGACGATAACACCGTGATGTGACCGAATTTAAAACGCAGTACGAGCGCCGGCACACACAAACACATACTGGGCAGCACGCACACGTGTGTTACAACATATGGCGCTACGATGATAAAAAGGCGGGAGCATGCTAGATTACGAAAAAAACAAAACAAAAACAGAAAAAAGCTGCTGTTAAAAATAACTTCGCGAGCAAGACGCTCGCGTGTTATTACATAATCGCCAGTTCGGGCGGCTGCTGAGTCGATGGAAGCGTGCTATCGATGTTTCTTTTCGTGTTTTTTCTGTTTTCCTCGAGAATTTCCACGCAAAGCGACCGACGAATAGGGTTAACGTAAAAAAATCGACGACAATGAAGAGCGAAACAAAAGGAACACACCATGGCGAGGGCTCGACCGGACGTAGAGGGAGCAGCGAAAAGAGCAGAGATGGCCGAGTTAAAAGGAACTGAATATGTAAATATAGACGGAAAGATAGTATGTTGACACTTTTAAAAGTGCGTTACGTACTCGATATCGGCCCCGGTGTGTTTTTATGTATTCATTTTTTTCGTTTCTTTCGGTGTTAATCTTCTGAAGCCCCCCCCCCCCCCACGCCGGCGGAAAAGAGACCCGATTGCCAACACGCTATTTAGAATGTTGTAAAGGTGCTGGGCACACTGTTGCACTGTTGTGCGTGAAAGCGAACGACTGCGTGTGCGTGCGGCAGTGATTAATTTTATTTAACGGCGAATGCGTGATTAAAGTAGCAACGAATTTCATCGGATGCTGCTGCATCTCCGGTAGCATCTCTGAAGTCGTACAGGGAAGAGGGTTATTAGCGCGCGGCCCATTAATTTCGACGGGAAGTGAAATGGACAGGCGGCGAACGGGGAAGTGCGTGCAGACAAATCGCGCGAGAAAGGTAAACATCGTAATTAGAACGGAATTGTAATTCGGCAACGCGAACGATTTCAACTATTCGCACATTCGCATGCCGAATTTTTTGTTGCAGATGCCGAAAATTCTGGACCAGCGTCGCGAGCCGGCCTCGTATCTAGGGCCTTTTTCACTACCATTCATATGTCGGGGCATGGGCGTCGCCAGCGGGGGACAGGGGGGGCAGCTGCCCCCCCCTGTAGCCTTGAATCTTTTTAATCAACTGGCCATGATGAGTATACATAGGCGCGTAATCATGAACAATTTGCCAGAAACCCACGAAAATTATGTTTTAATTAAGATTTTATTCTTGTTTAATAAAATATTAAGCCTTTACAAATTATAAATTTTATTTTTTCTATAATTCATATCCTCTTTGTATCATCTTGACCCCCTCTGGCCCATCGGCTGGCGACGCCCTTGTGTCGGGGAATAAAGAAAACATAATTTTTCGTAAGGTAAGTTACTTGAAGGTTACCGGATGTGCCGCGTATAGTTTTGCGAGTAAAAAGAAATTTATCGTCAATACGTTGTCCTCCCGGTAATTCAAAGAATTGACTACCGGAAAATCATTTTAAATTGATATCTGCGCATGCATCTGCTATGTCATGTGTCAGGAATAAAATTATGCCCTTGGATATTATACTACAGTTATAGAGAATAAACGAAATGAACTCTAAAAACAATTACAAGAGTAGAATAACGAAAGCGCGGAAAATAAAAGAAATGAAGTTGAAATACGCAGATAACTTATGATCAGCAAGTAACAGGAATGCGAACTTATAATACTCTACCCAGAATGGAAGACAGACTTAAGAGCAAACAGATCAATCCAGACTTCTTTCTAACTCAATTGCTATCAGGATAAAATTCTGTGGAGTATTTTGAAAACAAGGAACAACATAATTAATGACGACAAATGCGAAGAATGTAATAATAACGAAGCAAATTCGCCAGATCACACCTTCTCCTATATACTGTTCCGAATTTGATCACGTAAGAGTTGAACACAACATCGGAGAAAATTATACGGAATTAATACGAGACTAAAAAATGTATAAGAAAAATTAAAAACAGAATAATGAATATTACCAAACCGTATATAAGAACTGTTTCTCGTATTACGCATTCGATTTTTCTTGTCTATTCTCTTTCGTTTAATTTGTAATATAGAAGAGGAGATACGGAAAAACTTTACGTCAAACACGGTGTCTACAGGATTTGATTAATTTTGTTAATCACTGTTCTTACTGAATAAATTAATATTTTGTTACCCGTTATTTTAGGTAAGTATTTGTCACTTAAAAAGTACGTAGTCGAATAAATGAACTACGACCGATTGACTACTTTGTTCGTGCAGTAAAACTATTCGTTATTATAGGCATTTACTCGAATGACTGTCGCACTAAGAACACACCCCTCATTAAGTTTTCAGGAATGAAAACATACAATATATATCCACCATTATGAAGCTTGAAAAATCGAAAAATGTTTCGAATACGGAAAATCGTAAAATGTTTCGAATACAGAAAATCGTAAAATGTTTCGAATATGGAAAATTGTAATATGTTTCGAATACGGAAAATCGTAAGATGTTTCGAATATGGAAAATCGTAAAATGTTTCGAATACGGAAGATTGTAAAATGTTTCGAATATGGAAAATCGTAAAATGTTTCGAATATGGAAAATTGTAAAATGTTTCGAATACGGAAAATCGTAAAATGTTTCGAATATGGAAAATCGTAAAATGTTTCGAATGCGGAAAATCGTAAAATGTTTCGAGTGCGGAAAATCGAAAAGATTGAAATGAAGAACAGAAACGAAGAAGACTGTAGAAATGAACTAAAGAAAACAATTTTAAACGATTAAAAGTGAATATTAACCAAAAAATGGTGAAAACTGCGCGGGAAAGATCGATTTAATTTTATAATACCGACAATTAAGGTAAAATCGTTATACGATAAACGGAAATGATCAACATTTAAAATTAAACTGATCGAAATAAATAATTAAAAATAAATAAAATACGAAGGGATATAAATAAACAGCGGCGCGATAAAAGAAATTTAAATTACATTTAAAAAAAAAAATTAATCCTCTTTTAATAATGCAAATCAGCATTTAATAATAACATAAAATATACCAAATTAATTACATAAAAAAGCCTTCCTCTGAATGTTTTGAAGGTAATGTAATTTAAAAAATACTCTTATTCAAATCTCGTTTAAAACAAAACAGGCGCATACGAAAATTCCTATTTATGTACGTCGAACAAAATTGTTTTAATTTCATGCAAAAAAATTGAATCGAGTTATACAGGTAGACACAGTTTTATCGGACTTGGTAAATAATCCTTTTTTAACTTAAATAGCCAAAAATAAATTCTTATTATTCGATTAGGATATAAACCGGTAAAAACAAAACAATTATATTTAAAAAATGCTGACGGAGATAACCCGCGATTAATACACAATTGTTTCATTTTGTTTGCCTTTATGTTTATAATTTATTTTAATCAAATGTTCGCACTCGATGGTCTATTCACTAACGGGACATCAGGTTAAATTCTTATTAAACACTCAGTTAGTATGATTATTATCGTCATCATCGTCAGAACTAAAACATCCTCCGGCGTAACGTTTTAATACTAATTTTACGTCACTTTTAAAAAGGCATAAATGTGTCCGCGACCATATCGTTCCACTTTGACCCGGTTACGTCGCATTCGCAGTTTTTAATAAACGTAATTTCCAGTTTGAACCCATTGATATTTATCAAAGTTGCGTATCAAGTTTTGTTACGGAACTTGGCACCTGCTTTTTTTCTTTTTTTCTTTTTCTTTTAAATTCCATCAACTTCGGAATTGTACCCCATTTGTCGCATATAAAATTTCGCGCGCATCTGCTGCACTGGTATTGGTAAATTCTACGATTCCGAGGGCCTCCCGATTTGTGATAAAAAAATCGCTGTATTTAATTAGCGTCTAAACTGTTAAATACGAATACAATTCCACCGAAAAAAGTTTCTCGCGGCTTTTTTTTTAATAGTGAATTTTATTATATTCCACGCTATAATATAATTTTGCAGTGTGTGTTCTATTTGATTTCAAAATTCACAACTGTGAGTATATCAAACATCTTTTTTCTCCCGCGATTTAGTAATATATGAGATTTTCGCTTGAATCTACTGGTCGCATTTTTTGCATTTTGTAAGTTTTTTCGTTTTTGTTTTCATTACCTATAAAGATCTCGTAATATTTTAGTAATCATCGTTTCAGAAGTAAGCGTACGGACTTGTGCCACAGAAATCACATTCGTCGTAAGGTAGTACGACCGTGCTGGAATTTTACAGAGACCAATTAAAGTGTGTTTCACCGAAATTTTCCAAAAATAAAAAAAAATAACACACGTAAAATAAGGAGCTTACAATTAGTGCGTTACCACCACTCGATATTACTACTTGCGGTATTAAAAAGTGTACTTAAGTTTGCGTAATATTTCGAAACGACGCGCCATTGAATATAATACCGTGAGGAAAATTTCTATTATCAGGGAATTAGACGAAGAAATTATTTTCAGAATCACAATTTTCGGGAGACACCGCGTCCACAACTATTTAACGTAGTGTCTACCAAAAAATTGTGATGTTGATGTTAATAAGAACCGCGAAAACTCCTTGCGATTGTTATTGTGAAGAAATTATTTGTTTTTATGTTGAAGCATTTAACGAAAAAATAAACATTCGTAAGCCAGAAATATTATTACAAATTAATACAACTGTCAATAACGACGCGTACATTTGGGAAATATTTGAATCCGTTGCGCAAAGCGAAAATACATACATATTCCATTACGAAACAAAGATATATTTCTACTGCGCCTCTATCCATTTTTAATTAGCATGGTAAATAAATGTATTGCAAATAAGCGTATTGCTTACCTTTTTTTTTTTTTAATAAACCATAATAAAGGAAAATTACCATTTAAACATAGGTCGCCACCCTCTTTTAAAATTGCTCGTTTCGTAGAATTTTCCCACGAACTTATACCGATTTATCTAAACAAAATCCCTAAATCGTGAATTTCATCCAAATCGTTTTAGATTTTTCCGAGAACCCAGTTACACGTTGTAATGTGTTACATTGTATAGAATGTAATAGAATGTAATAGAATGTAATAGAATGTAATAGAATGTAATAGAATGTAATAGAATGTAATAGAATGTAATAGAATGTAATAGAATGTAATAGAATGTAATAGAATGTAATAGAATGTAATAGAATGTAATAGAATGTAATAGAATGTAATAGAATGTAATAGAATGTAATAGAATGTAATAGAATGTAATAGAATGTAATAGAATGTAATAGAATGTAATAGAATGTAATAGAATGTAATAGAATGTAATAGAATGTAATATAATGTAATAGAATGCAATAGAATGTAATAGAATGTAATAGAATGTAATAGAATGTAATATAATGTAATATAATGTAATAGAATGTAATAGAATGTAATAGAATGTAAATAAAATAAATAAAAAATGAATTAGAACATAGTGAGAGAATGCGTGGTGCTTAAATGAGAACCGGTTGCTGGCTGGGAGTTGTTGTATCCCCAGATCGATTTCGCTTTTGATGGATGCGCGCAGTGATTGGTCAGCAAAGGAATGGATTGGAGGAACAGGTAGTTGGAAAGAAAAAACAGAATGAGACGAAAAGTCGGTATTTGTCAAGTCGCGGAATAATATTGACACTCCTTTCAAGAGAAAACTAGCGCGTCTTGTAACCGAAACAAGTTTGATCCAAAAAAAGTTTATTAGTATAATGAGGTCACGTTAAATCTCGGTTTTCTAATTAGTCGTTGTTCTATAAAATTCGTAAATTATTTCAATTTCGAGTACCAGATCTCCTTCCTGAGTTCACTGAGAATTCAAGACAAAACCACCCACGTACGCTCGCCTGCCAGCAAGGACCAACTACAACTCAGCGCAGAGTTTTACGAAAAAAATTTATGATATTTTTAATTAATCGTTTTTTTCTCGCGTGCCCGTTTATATATATATATATATGTATATAATTAATCATTGTGTTTTTCAGCGGTCGGCCGTTTAATGAAAAGATAGGTGTAGGAAATTAATAAATAAAAAAGCATAGCTTCCATTTGATCTATATTTTTCGCGGAGTCCACATTTTTTGCACTACCCTATATACCACAAATGGTTCTAATAAAATTTTGCTAGTTTCGATTTCTAAGGGTGTGCTACTGCGCATCTTCTCTCTTCTTCGTCGTCATTCCTGAGACTTCATAATTCTCCGGATTTGTTCTTTTGCCACTAGATTGTATCTCGTTCCCTATAAATCGATTTCTAATTGTTCCCCAGCTATGTTGGCATTGAGGGCAATGAACATTAGCTCAATCTGCCATTCAGATTGACCATTTTCTTCTTCTAATCTTAATGTTCTTTCCACGAATTGTCATCGTAGATGATGACACGATATCTATCCCTTTGAATCCTTTTATTTTAATATTCAAACTCAGCTTCCTCTTTATCCTTGGTACTGCGACTTCCATACTCTTTCGCGCTTTCTTATCTCTTGACCATAGTCGGCTTCCTGCATCCTCTTTTCCTTATTTTTATGTCCTCTCTCTTATTTGTTCTTTCCATCCTGACGATTCTGATTTGCTCGGCGATACAAATCATGTCTTCTTTGAATGCGCGTCTCTATCCATAGAACGCTCCCACTTTTATAGACAACTCCAGGATCATTCTTTCAATTCTATTCCCGGCGATCATTCCTATTACAGCGTCTTCCATTTCTTCTATCTCTAGTAGTATTTAATTCGGATTCGTTTCTCCCTCTCATTAATCTAATGCTGCGTAATGCCTTCGGCTGGCGACCCCCCCCCACCCAAAATGAATTAATAGATTCAAATCTACGAGTTCTAAAGGATCTCGTGGTTGGTATCCCTGACGGCTTTCGTAACGAATAAAATCATTTCAACATATAAATATATAGACCACTGTTCCCTGCTGGCTGTTTACCGTTAATAATCCCCATGATCATCAGTCTTCTCATTCCTTTTTGCTTCTGCATGATATGCCCAAAAAAGTTCATCGCTCTCGTAACAACCTCGGTTGACAGTCTCCCTACGTGATGTTACATCCAATTTTTGTTCATAGTATGAGATATTAGATACAAAAAAAAAAAAAAAAAAAAAATCAACATATTTACAGAAGAAAATACCGCATTTATTATAAATATAAGTAGTAACTAACGGTATGGTATAGCGTGTTTAACCGCGAATGCGACGTAATTGAGCCAAAATGGTAATTCCCAGGGGCACTAGTATTTATTTTTTAGGAGGCAATCGAAGAGGAAAACAATAGTACTGCTTAAATGAGTGAATGAATGAATAAAAAGTTTACTAGATAAATTTGAAAATTAACATACATTAACATAACGTTATATTGCCTTTTCCAACGTGCAACGGTGTTTTACGTTTGGTTTGAGCTGAGCAAGTAAATGAAAAAACAACAAAAAGCCTAGTTATAATTACAAAAACAATCTCCGAAACGTTTAATATTGTAAGCAAACAGCTGCTGGTAGTTCTGAGCTTGGTGCAACTGAGCGGTCAATGAAAAATTTCAAGTTTGGCTTCAATTTAATGTGATACCCCGCGTTCAACGGGAGAAAAGTAAGAACATTTTCCCCAACAACGGCCGCTCTGAAATTTCTTGTTTTTAAAGTTGCAGCTGGTTAAAATTTTTTTCATTTATGGAAATCAATTCACAGAAATACGGGCCATTCCGAACGGGAACGAATCGAAAGATTAGAAATCCTTTCAACCGTGCAGAGTGTAGAGTGAGATGGTATTTTACTAAATACAAAGTTGCTCATTTCAGCCTTGCAGGTATATGTAGGTGAGCGCGCTTTTTCTCGGACTTTTCCAAATTTACTTTTATAAAGCGTAAGCGAAGGGAAAAATATTTCCGACTCAGCACTTCACTCTGCAGCGAGGAATTCGTGCCAACATCGTTCTCGTTCCAACGTTTTTCTCGGGAAATCTTTGGAAAACCGGACTACTGATGACAAAGTCTCTTACGAACGCATTTCCTTCTTATTTATGTGTAACTCACGTTATGAATTAATTTCGAAGTGCGCATGTGTGATGCCAGTTTTCGGTAATTTACAAATCACGTGTAAGCTTTAAGTTGTTTAAACAATTTGCAGATATATATGTTCATAAATGGAAAGTACGGACGATTTTCGATTTATATGCGCCGAAAGAGTGTACGAAAATATGCGCTAAAAATACTACATATTGAAGAAATAAAATCGAATTTTGCGTTTTCCATTTCAAATTTATACTTGAATTTTCTTCTGTTAAATAAATTTATATTAAAAACGCGCGTTACATTATATATCTAACGGCAAAAATTATTACACTTTACAATAATACCTCGCGTGTCTGTTTTGAAATATTCAGCCGATAAATGTGTACATACATCCGGTAGATGTGCTAGAGCTTGTGATACGTACAGCGAGGTGTGACAATAATGTAGCATACTATTAATAGAGTCAATCGCATACTGGCATGAAAAAAAGTTTGCTCAATATAATGCTTGTTTATATTTGTCTTCTCGCATACGGCGCCAGAAATAAATTCTGTTCCCCGATAATTCCTTTCATTTATGAAGTGTGGAAAAAAGGAGAAAAAACGATACAATACAATACAACGTGGACAAGGAAGAATAAGTTGTTCCATTTACCCGTTAGCTGTTTCATTTACCGGTGCACAGTTTTCGAAAGAAAATATCCATACTTTAGAACTGGCCATTTACTCCTTCGGCTCAGTTCGTTTTGTCCTTACATAATGCCTTTTGTCAAACTCCCTTATTTCACTTTTAATTTTTTCCGATCTCTGCCATCCTTCAAATATGTTTACTGTACGTACACTCCCTAAATTTCTTCTATACGCCCTAATCAGACAGGAATTCCACAGTATTATCAATTCTCAATATCATTCGCATACAACCGTGTGTTTACAAATAGTTCGAAGAGGCTCTGTCGGTGCCTCTTTTATCCTTTCGGATTTTGGCTTTTCAGAATTTTTTCGTCTGCCTCCTTTTTGTTTTACATTCATAAACGTATTAATGACTATCGTACGTTCCATCATTTTCATTTCCTAATCACCTTTCAAATTCTTGATTATATCTGACTCCATGACCGCCCTTCAATTCATTCTCCCCAACTTGATCATTCCTGTGATTTTATCATACTCCGCATACGCTCACTTATCCACGTTCTTTCTTCCTTCCTTTGCAATTTATATTGATATTTACTATGGGTTCCTAATCATTCGAGCATCTTCGGTAATATTCCTTGGCTCGGGTTGCTGTCTCTTCTCATTTTTTCTTTAAAAAAGTCCCATCGTCTGATCTCCTTCCGCTGTGCAAAGGTTTTCCATCTCAGACTTTTCTCTAACAATTGTTCTTTCTATCTGTCTGTTCAACCATAGTGTCTTTCTGTTCCGATGATTCTCTTGTTTCCTTCACTTCGTCGTTCTGTTGTTGTCTCCGTTATTCATCTGCGCTCTTAAGCTATACTTTATTTTCCTCCCGTTTTCGTTTTTCATTGGTTGCCTCTCCACTCAAACGAAGAGCATGTATGCGATGCTGATCACGTGTCTATTAAAAGACCATCTCTTTCTGCTGAGTGCTCTGCTTTCTATTCCATTTTATTGATACTCGGTCTTCCTACTCCATATTGCGCATGTCCTATCTTTTTCCTCTCCATAGATTGTTCCCATTATTTGTTACTTTCTCCTAACAACAACTCCATATTGCGCATGCCCTATCTTTTCCTTTTCCGTAGATTGTTCACATTATTTGTTACTTTCTCCTAACAACCTTTGATATCGTATAAAGATATAATTGACTCCTTCCTATTCTAATTGTTTTCCCGCGTAAAGGTCCCCCCAGTTGACGCGCCCAAAATAAGTAAAAAAAAACAAAACAAAAAATACTCAAAAAACCGAAAATACTGCCTTACTCGGTCACAATTATAATCGGCTTGTTAAATTTTATTTTACAATAAAATAAAATAAACAATAAACGAAAATAAGTATTAAATCATTTATATTCAAATAGAAATTAAAATTATTTAATACTAATTTTCGTTTGTTAATCAGGGGTATTTATTTATTATATTTAATAAATACCAACAAACAGGTATGTGGACTTAATGTATCTTAGAATATTTTTAATTTTACAGCTTTCTCCTGGTTTATTTTCTCCCTCATTCTAAAAAACTTTTCACGGGGTTTTTATTAATCAGGAATTCCTTCATACTATTAATTCTGTCGTTTTTATTCTCTCCCTTTTTTCGTTGTTGGAGCATCTTATATTCCGTTTATTTTCGACATCTTCCAGCTTGTTCCATTTTCTTAGCGGAGTCTAGTACGTCTCTTTTCGTATCCTCAATTCGGGGTACAATGATAAATTTTTAATTATTTCCGATGCTAATTTTATAATCTCATCTTCATTTTCACATCTTTCCCCCGTGATCCTATCGTTTAGTTATCTATTTTTTTTAAAACCTATGTCGATCCACTTTAAAAGTTGCCGGTGTCTTTGATAGCCGCTATCATTTCCCGTCCTGCACAATATATACCTGTTAAGGCCTCGCAAGATTTCAATTTTCGATACAAGCGTACCGCCGGAGGTTGGACACATATCCAATAAGTTAGCCTAATCTTCCGTGCTGGCTGAGCAAATTGAACGATGCACATTTAAACCTGCTGTCCAATTTTAATTATTATTTTGTAGTAATTTATTGTAATAATTCCTTAGCGTCGCCTGGGATCAAATTCGAGACTTCCATAGGCTATCGCGACGACTATCTATCTATACCTTTTCTGAATTTACCACATTTAAACTGATTTCCTTTAGATATGTTCCAGATGTTCGTACAAAGAGAAACGAAATATGGTCGACCACTTGTCTCGTAATGCGGAGCTGTTAATGGACTCTCTCCATCGATAAATACACTGTCAATAACTTTCATTCTAATATTTAAGAAATTTCATTTTAAGTTCTGGTCAGGTACGTCCTCCACTTTCAAATCAACTTCACTTTTATCGTTATATTTAACCCTTCTTCCACCTTATTCTTGGTTTCATAACTTTCTTTCACAGCGCTACATTATTTCTTTTACCCTTTTTTTCTTGAACTCTTCAGCCAAAGACCCTCACCCAGAAACAGATAGCAAAGAAAGAAGTCGGTTATATTTTAATCCGATCGGAAATCTTTACTAAAAAGGAACAAATAACAGGAGGTGTCGCAAATAACTGCATCATCAGGATGGAGAGGAGAACGTGAACAGAAAATTAGGGAAAAGCGGAATCCGGATAAAGATAACAGAGAACGGCCACAACGCACACGAACAACGGAAACAACACCAGAACGTCGAAGAAAGGGATACAAAAGAAACAATGAATAGAGAGGAAGAGTAAGCTGTACAGACAGATGAAATTAGTAATTATTAGAAAAGGAGGGAACGTGGAAATATTCGATACCCCACGATCTGATATGGAAGCTTTTACATGTCGATAAGAGGTTAGCGGATGGAATGTTTTTTTAAAAAAAAGCGGGAAGAATCAGCAACCCGAGTACCAAAGAATATCATCCGCTTCATTACGAAATATACGCAAGTGACCAGGGGTACTCACAGCTAATCAATATTAATTGAATGTTGAAAGAACAGATTATGAATGAGTGTATACGGAGGATAACAAAGTGTCACACATATGATCAGGATGGGTACGCAATTCCTCATCCTGTTATTGTTTTTCATTTACCGACTCTTCTTATTTGCCCCCTCCCCATGTGCTAATCGGGGATGTAATTCAAATTCCTTTTCGAATATTCCGCTCTAGTATTTCAGTGTATTTCTCGCATTATTATTCGTACTTCCATTAAATTAAATATAGCAATAGCAGAAACTCTTTATAGTGTTCCAATTCATTCATTTCCATCGTCCTCTGTTGTTTCTCGCCTTGGTTTCTTCATTGTCACCATTGACGATCGTATGAGAATTTAATGTGTAATCGATTAATAATTTTTGTTGAACAGGGCTCAATGACTTTTGTTAACGAGCCTCAAAAAAAAAAAAAAAAAAAAAAAAAAAAAGAAAACAAAAAAAAACAAACTTGTATGTTCTAAATCAAACCAGATATTTTTTGTTGTTTAATTAAATTAACACGGTACTGAGAATATCTGTCATCGAACCTGCTCCAAAAATAAAAAATAAGTACCCTCGATGTCGTATTTTCCCTATAGGAACGGTTAAAAATTTAATGTAATATTTCCCCGCCCTTCTCAAAATTGCGCGACTTCCTTTATATAAAATTATTAAAAGTACGCGAAAACTCCTTTAAGCGTACAAAATTTACGCAGAACACTCAAATGTGCATCTATTAAATCGCAGATTATCTACAACCCGTAAAACAAACACTAAACACGAAATATCGATAGCTACGAGCAGAAACGAAGTTTGAATTATATTCAGAACCCTACTCGTAAGGTACTGAATAATTTGCAAACAATGAAAAACTTTAATATTGATAAAATTCAAATCCGTGTATTAACACGATGAGCTAATGTAACGGTGACAGTAAGAAAAGCTTAAAGGTTATTTTTTCGCTACTCCTTCAAACGTAATAATAATAATAATAATAATAATAATAATAATAATAATAATAAGAACAAATAAATATCCTCAAAGAGGTAGCAGAAAGTAAAAAACGCTCCTCGATTTATGGTCACCGAATACGGACTTATAGACAGTCAGCACAATCCAATACCTAGGGGAATATATACAAACAGACGCGTTAGTTAAAATAGCTAATCAAGAAAGAACTAGAAAAATAGAATTAGTATTCTAATTGACAAGAAATATATATATATATATATATATATATATATATATATATATATATATGTAGTAAAAAAATCAATGTTCATAAAATCTAAAATAAGACATTACAACGTGGTAATTAAACCGGATGGAATACCATCGAATTTAAAGGATTTGCTGTGCGACAAAGAAACCGTACTTAACCAATTATTTCAGTTTCTAAATTCTTCTAATTTGTTAAAGTTGTTATAATTTTGCTAATCCTTGTTAATTTCTCTTTATTTTCCTTTTTTTCTTTCCTTTCAACTTTCATAATTTTGTACTTCCTTGCCATGTCTCTAGCCTAAGTTGCTGTATAGGACACGTAAAGTAAATAAATAAATAAAATAATCCGGAATGTCTGCATGCGTCGGAGTGCCCAGCAATAAATGTAGGCAAAGAACTGGAACAAATCAAAATGAAAGAGAGGAAAAAAATTCTGGGACCGAGATTTGATCGTGAAATGTGGAAAAAAAGGAGTAATAAGGAAATATATGAGCATATCGAAGAGACATTATTAATACCGTGAAAAAAAAAAAATATATTAAGCTATTATGGTCGCTTAAAAAGAATGGAAACGCAAATCATTTAGTTCCGAGAAGTTACGAAAGATCTCGAGGAAATTAACATCACGAAGGATGACATTACGAATAGGGAAATTCCTTTTATCTTTCCGTTCAGCCCTTACCTTCTTTGACCAGATGGTTCGACATGTTTCCTTCCCTTTGTCGTCCCCTGATCACCGCTATATGACGTCTTCGTTTCGGTCATACCTTTCTTCCTTCGTCACTTTATCGTTTTTCCCTCGTCTCTTCTCCGCGGTGCCCTCTTCACCCAGAGGACTCCTTTTTTCTGTGTGATATCAATCACGTCTTCTTCGAATGTTCCTCACTCTCTTCAGAACGTTCTCTCTTTTATTCTCGGCTTTTGGATCTTCGTCTTCCTACTCCATACAATGACTCTTATGTTCTCTCATTTTCTTCCTTGTCAGTTGTTATTATTCTAGCTTCTTTTATTCATTCAATCTCGCACCAGATTGAAATCTAATGTGTTATTCTCCTTTTGAACTATTACTTAGATTCCTTGGCTGATTGGGCTGTTGCTCTTCGTTGGCGTACCCATAAAAAAAAAAAAAAAACAAAAAAAAAACGAATAGGGAACAGGTTTAGAAATAAAATTAATGCATTCCGGGGAGTTTTGAAGAAAACGTGAAGAAGGAAACTGGTGCTAGATGGACAGGCAAAAGGACGGAAAAACACAGCAAAACAATGAAGAAATACTGGGGAGTGAAAGGAATGGGAAGAAACCGCCATCATGAAGATATTTTACGTGGTCCATCATTTCGAAGCAAAAACAAAATTAATAATAATAATAATAACGAAATAAAATAAATTAACCGGTTTGAAGGTGACCTGCAAAATTGTGTTGCATTTAAAATTCACCTGCAAGGTATATTAGCGTTCGCGGGTCAGAGTGCCAAAAAAAAAAAAAAAACATTTTTATTTAGAGAGATAAATTTCAATTTTCGCCCTTCCGTCAGTGCCAGTTCGTCCCCTAGCGCTGAAGCGAGTGAAAGGTGAAATAAATAAATGACGCAATCTGATTGGCGGCGGCGGCGGCGGTGGCGAGCGGTTGAAGAGTGGGGGCTATATGCGCGATGAAAGGTAATTTTCTCAAAGGAATTATTTAAAATGTTTCGTTTCGTGCTAACTGTTTAAAATACGTTTAAAATTTCAATTTATCCGGCAAACTTCTTTGTAGTACACGGGCTTTCACCGCTGATGTATTACATAATAGTGGTAACAGGCACTACTGGTTAAACATTTCCCGCCGGCCACAGCTCAATGACCGCCGTCGCCGAATCATCCTTTATAGCGCCGGTCTCCGCACTGAAATCGCATCAATCTCCTTCCGCACCATTAACGGCGTACCGAATTTAAAAGTAATTTTCTCACGCCAACACACGCGCACATAGTCATAAAAGAACACATATAAGAACACATATAAGAGAACACGTATAAGAACACATATAAGAACACATATAAGAGAACACGTATAAGAACACATATAAGAACACATATAAGAGAACACGTATAAGAACACATACAAACTATACGCGTTCCATTGAAGGGAAATTTCGCACTTACCGTTCGAGATTAACTTAATGAAAAATGCATAATTCAACGCGGTTAGTGCGGAGATGTTAAATTTCTTTATGCTTTTTTTCATGATGATTAAAACTTTCATCTTTCGACGAATGGCGAACTGCTGAACGGCGCAAGCGTCATCTCTCCTAAAATCCCGAAGACTGTCTACGCGTCGCTCACGACCAGCTCGCAGGACAGTCCTCTCTAACATATTAATTCAAGGCTGTGCTTAATCATGTCTCGGAAAGACTGGAAACGATAGATGTTGGTCATTGATAATAATTAAAGTTCTACCACTCGCGATGTTGAACGCCTTTTTTTACTTCCACCCACGCAAAATCTTTCACCGGATTATTCCTTTGAGGAAGAACAAAGTTTTTGGTAAAACCCAATGTATTGTTACAGTCTTTTCGTTACGTTTCAGCCACGTTACACTATGAAGATACTTTGTTTCTCAGTTAGAATGTACGCACAGTAGGGATTGGCTTCTCGTCAAAAAGCGTTAGACTAGTAGATATAATCTTTTCAAAAAAGCCTTTACACAGCAGTACCGGTAACAAATGTTTTATTTGTTTCAAATTAATTTTTTATCGATTAAAAAAAAAACTAATCGTTCCATCTAAAGTTGTGTGTAGCATTAACGTGACGAATACGCTGGCATAAATTTAAAGTGAAGAAAAGTACCATTATCAGTGACCGTTAATACACATCAGCAGAGGAAACTTTTGAAACAAACTTCCGACTTAGAGACGGTTTACACGAAAAATGGACAATCCAATTCCATTGAAAAATGGACAATCCAATTCCATTGAAAAATGGACAATCCAATTCCATTGAAAAATGGACAATCCAATTCCATTGAAAAATGGACAATCCAATTCCATTGAAAAATGGACAATCCAATTCCATTGAAAAATGTTGCCCGCACAAGAAGTTAGAAATGTTGTACAACATTATTCCGCGGAAGGATAAACGATCTGGATACGACAGTCTCGAAGAATTAATGTTTTCCTATTTCACGCGTCTATTCTTCAGCTGTGTATATGGAATTATAATTCGCCGACAGATAGAGGAGTATTCGTTTTGCAGGCAGAAATACAATACTTGTCCTTTAGGAAGATATTTAATTTGTCGTCGAGACAGCCTCCAAAAGCGACATTTGGAAATCTCCATCGTTTTGCCCTTAACCAGATACGGCTTTCTTAAATTTGCATCATTTCGGCTTCGCTCTTTTTCGGTTTTTAGTCCTATTTTGAAGTAGATTTAGTTTAGCGTTTTGCACATTCTTTTTTTTTTTCTTTTTCTTTAATTGATAACATAATTAAGTCGTAAAATAAACATCGAATTGAAAAAAAGCAGCCGCGAAATCATTGATTAACTTACAAAATAAATCGGTGTTTTTTTAATAATTTTTCGTTCGCACATCGCTCAAAAAAGTTATTTTCGTTTTATAAACAATCGAAATGCTAATTACACATTTATTGTTATTTCGATAAAAATTTGTGAAAAAAATTCGTCAATCTCGAGAATAATTTTCCACTATAACGCATTTTTTTCCTTAAAAAAAAACAAAAAACAATACACTTTGAAATAAATCTTTTATATGGATAAAAAATAAAAAATAAATTTAACAATTACTGAAATTATATACATTTGAAAAAAGCAAAATCGATCTGGATTCTTGTTTAACCCAAAGTTTTGTTAGTCTTAAAAAGTTTTTCTTCTACCTTCATATTTATTTTCAATGTATGTATATTATTAATATTATCATTATTATCATTGTTGTTATTATTATTATTATTACTATTATTATCCAAAAAAGCATCACAGCTTTGCTGGTTAGCTTTATAATACGGCTAATGTGTCTAGCAAGTACTATTAATTTTCTCCATCTCTTGATGGTTAGGGAAGGTCCCCTTACATTTGTAGCGGCGTTTAATAAAATTGATTTTTGTATCACGTCTACTATATATGGCGCCAATTATATATAACTTATGCTCTTAAATTCTTCAAATAATTTCCTTCTGTAACCTATTTTGTCTGTCTCACCTTTGGTAACATTCATATAGCAACGTAATAATAGTTCATTTACATTTTTGTCCATTTTTGACGTTGACTCGTAAGACCGGCTTTAACGGTCTCATGCTTAAGCATCTGAGAAACACATTTTGCCTTTTCTTTCGTGTAATTTTTTCCGCGTAACATTTGATTGGCTGTTACTTTTTTAGGATGCGCAGAAACCTTCCCAGGCATTTCCTCCTGTTCTTATTTCTGGCTCCCAGTAAGGTCCCGCCTAATCCTTACTGTTGGTGGTTCGTATGCTGTCACACTCAGCACCAACTCTAGATGTGTCCTAGCGACCACCGGGCAGCTGCCCTTTACATTTATTTCTGGTTAACATTTCTCCATATACTGGGAGTAGCATTTTATCCCTACTTCCAGGTTGGTTTTTGGGTTTCTATTTTGTATATTGTCTTTTTTATATTTATCCTGCCTATTAAATTACTATTTTTATCCGGGTTATTTTTAAAGTGAGGGGTTGTTATCACACTTCCACCTTCCTCGTTTGTCATAATTACTGGAGTTACTACTATGGGGCTGATTACCCATACGTTGGCCCCAGTTAAAATGTGCGGGGGTCACCGCTGGCAGGTGAGGATAGGTGTTGGCAATAAGAGGCTCTATGTTGCGCATTAATGCCCTTTGACCCCCTTATTATTATTATTATTATTATTATTATTATTAGGAATATTACACTTATTGGTTGCTATAGGAACTGCGAGTCAAAGTATAAAGATTTTATTAATGATTTAAGCAAGATAATTGATAACTCACCTAGAAATTGTATTATAGCCGGTGACATGAATATAAATCTTTTAGAAAATCTAAGTTGCGGAGATTACCTAGGATTATTAAATTCAAAGGGATTTGATAGTATAATTAACCAACCTACCTATAGACGCCCCAGGGATTTGTACGTATCATGCCTCGATCACGTATTTGTCCGTGGGCTTAATAAGGACATTTTTGACTCTAAGTACGAATATGATATAATAGACACCGACTTTTCAGATTACTCTGCTATAAGTGTTAAACTTTCATTAAAATCACATATACGTATAAAAGCGAATGATCGTGCAAAGTGCTTTTTTAATAAACAACTGTTTCGAGAAGAATTATATAAACTTAATATTTCACCATTATATATTAGTTCCGCGACGGTAAATGAGAAATTTGACTGGTTTATTAATAAAATTACGGGATTAATAAGTCAATGTAACAAATTTAAAAAATGTAAACCGAAAGAAAATAAACCATCACCGTGGGTAAATAACGAAATTCTTCATTTAACCAAGATCAAGAGTGAAGCTTATAAATTATCTAAGCTTTCCCCAAATAATACTGTCTTATTAAATAACTATAAAGCTGCGGCAAAAAGGGCTCAACAAACCGTTAGGAAAACCAAAAAACAATATTACACACGCCTCTTAGACAAGTGCAAATCAAATCAAAAAGACTACTCTGGTGCGTTGTGAAAAATGCAATTGGACAGAACGTGAGAGGAATTGAAGAAATAAATATTAATAATACGAAAATAGCGGTAAAGTCTAACGAATATTTGGTAGCGCAACATTTCAACACATATTTCGAAAATAGTGTGAAACAGATATCCGTCAACGAAAGCAATGTAGGTACAGTATCAGAAGACTTGACACCACATCCACAATTAAATTCTTTTGCTTTTTTCGATTTCACGTTGGATGATATTAAGGGGGCTATTCTATCACTACCGAATAAATCTTCCTTTGGTTTGGATAATATATCAATTAAACTAATCAAAGATAATCTGAGCTATTTCATAAAACCTCTATGCTTCTTATTTAATGAATCTGGCGGCCTTATTGACAATTTCTAATCCCCTCACCAAACATCCTGTAGCAATTCGAACCCAGCAGGTATTATACGAACTTATTAAGAGACAGTGCTCCATATCCTTTCTGTGGGCGCCCAGCCATGCAGGGATTCCTGGAAATGAACGCGTCGATACATCCGCCCGAGCAGAAATATATTGTCCCTCGCCTAGTAACAGCCCACCACCACCTTATCTCTCGAACATAATCTTCAATAATCTCACGTCCTTATGGAAAATCCATTGGTCCTCGTGTCAGACTTTCTCGAGGTTAATTAAACCCTCAACGGAACCATGGTGGCCAGAAAAAAGCATTTCCCGCAGAGATTTCTGTGCACTTAGCCGCTTGCGCATAGGCCATACGGCCATGTCGCATAATTTTATTTTGCAAAGAACCCCCTCTCCTATGAATTGTCCTTTCTGTGGCCAACATGTTGCTCCCTCAACTCCTCATATACTATGCGACTGTCCAGCATTATCACCTCACTGGCACCCTTCAATCAATAACAAAACAGTCACCAACATTCTTGAGAATTCCCCCGATGCAATTTTATCTATAACACAGTTTATCAGATCTAGCGGAATAAGCAGATATCTATAAAAACAAACTGCGCATCTTCGAACTGTAATAGCCACAGCAGTTAAACACGGTACAGGATGTTGCTTTCACAAGAAAAAAAAAAAAAAAAAAAATTAATATTGATTAGCTGCGAGTACCTGGTCACTTGCGTATATTTTGTAATGAAGCGGATGATATTCTTTGGTACTCGGGTTGCTGATTCTTCCCGCTTTTTTTTTAAAAAAACATTCCATCCGCTAACCTCTTATCGACATGTAAAAGCTTCCATATCAGATCATGGGGTATCGAATATTTCTACGTTCCCTCCTTTTCTAATAATTATTCATTTCATCTGCCTGTTGTTCAGCCTACTCTTCATCGTTGCTTTTGTATCCTTTTCTTCGATGTTCTGGCGTTGTTTCCGTTGTTCGGACGCGTTGTGGCCGTTCTCTGTTATCTTTATCCGAATTCCGCTTTTCCCTAATTTTCTGTTCACGTTCTCCTCTCCATCCTGATGATGCAGTTATTTGCGACGTCGATTATGCGTTATTCCAGTGTTCATCTCTTTCTGTGGAGCGTTCTGCTTTGTATTCGTATTTATTGAGCCTCCTCGGGCTTCCTACTCAACTAAGTTTTCGATGAATTAAGATTTTACTAAAATACATAATTCAATATTTTACAGTTATTAATGCCAAATTATTAATCTACAATTGTGACAACCGTTTACTAATCTTTTGTAAATATTCTTTATTACTGAATTTGATTTTTAGATAAATTTTTCCTTTATTTGATTAGCTTACGTATTTTACATGTTTTGTTTTTTTTTTTTAAACCACTTCGGCTCCCCAAATATTTCAATTGTTACTAATAATAAATGAATAACTATTAAAATCAGCACAAACGCCTATTCGTTTAGAATTATGTATGTAGTTATTTCACCTGTTTAATTGTTTATTGGCTAGGCCTCAGTATATCTGTTTTAATTTTCTTTCATTCCCGTTTCGGTAAGTTTTTTGGATTTAGTTCCATTTAATCTAAAAGTAAAAGGCAGAGAAAAAAAACAAAAAACAAAAAAACATTTAATCGCTGAGAATGAAATCGACTTGTCGATGGCTACATGTTTTGTGGTGAGGCGTGATTGAAAATTGGTTTGAAACCAAATCAATTGATAATGTCTAAGAAATTTTCTTCAATAAAAAAAAGATGTTAGCACGAATGAAAAAAAGTAATAATAAAGAGTAACATACTTTCAAGTCCCTACGTTTCATTATTTGTTAGTCCTTTGTGTTGGGTAAATGTCCTGTGTTGACGCGCCAAAAAAAAAAAAAAAAAACAAAAAAAAACATATTAGCAGTACAAAACACCAACATTTTACCCGATCATACATATATGAGAATGCACAGGTATCTTTATACACTCATACACGCACACGCAACATTCACACAGACTATACATACAATGTACACTCCCTAAATATGGTTACACTCGCAAATTACCAATAATTTCAATAATTAGACACGGCACGTTTTTTTATTTTTATTCGCTTTTTTTGTAGGCTAAATTTCGTTTTACTATTGGGCAGCCTCTTATTGGTGCTTTTTTGATAATTATTTTTGTAATTTTAATCATTTTGTACTCGAAGAATTTTTATAAATTACGACGATTAGTCAGAATTTAGTAAATGTTTACGAACTCTAGCCGGTAGTATTATGCAAAATTTTCACGATCTTTTGTTATTTTACGAAATCCAACATGAAATATATCAAAATAAAAAAAAATAAACTAATAGAATAAAAAGCCTCCTACTTGTAGTGACAAAAAAAGTAAAAAAAAAGAAAGTAGGAAACTTAAAAATTGTTATAAACGGGCTGCTTTATGAAACTCGATACCCTTGTAATTGGTTACATTTAAAATAGCATTGGTCAATCGAGCGTGAAAAGTAACAGATCGGATTACGATGATAAATTTGCTTTTTTCATTTTTGAGCCGAAATTAACTCTTATCGCAACGACAAATTACACGACGTCTGAAAACTTCTCATGCCTAACTACCGTAAAAAATTAGACCTTCCTGTTAAGCCTATTTCTGTCCAAGGAAAACATCAGAGATGCGCTCTAGTATACATTAATCAACTTTACGAAACTTTAATTCAACAAACCGCTTCGTGAATTTTTCCCGATCGTCGCAATCTTTTGTATCACCCTCTCCGCCAGGCCCGTGCCCAGAATTTTGATTGGGGGGGGGGGGGGGGGGGGGGTGAAAATTTTCTTCACATATTTATTTTATAAATAACAATACATTTTTCACTAATATTCATGCTATTAATAATTTCCATCATTTTAATTTATATATTAATAATTTAAATAATCGAATTACTGTATAAACACATTAATAAAAATTACATATGTTATTGATTATACTCATAACAAAATATTTTGCATGAAATATTAATGAATTACATAGACTATTTCATTTCTCATGGGGGGGGGGGTTAACCCCTAAAACCCACCCCGTGGACACGGCCTTGCTCTCCGCAAGTAATTTCTGTTCCATTTAATAATACCTATATGTAATTTACGCATTCAAAAGTTCATTATGATTTTTTTTTTTTTTCTCAACAGTCCGTAGAGCAGAATATTGTCGCTACGAAATTTATAAAGAAAAAACACTTGCTAATTCAAAGTACTAGAATATAAGTAGAAAAAAAAAAAAATTCGTACAAAATTGAATATGCCACTTCTGAACAATGGATTCGAGTTGATAGAACCGTCGATGGTGGCACAAGATCCGAAGAAGAAATCTGCACTTATGTGCGAATTTACGAAAAATCTTGTACTAAGATAAATAAATGTGAAATGAAAAAAAATTAAAAAGTGATGAAAAAAGTCGGTACTATGTAAAAAAGTAATTAAAAACATTCTCGTTCAATTATACCGTAATTTCGTTAATAAGTCTTAAAATTAAAAATTGAAAAAACCGAGTAACAGAGATTGAAGTGCGCCACCAGTCTTTCATAATTTCTATCCGGTTTCGAATTTAGTTTCGGTTTTTTTAAATATGGGGCGCTGTAGACGAATTTCCGGTTCGCCGGCTAATTAGTCTTACTTGACTGCAGCGAAATCCGCCATTATAACGGTAAAACGGAGGGAGGGCGGCGGCGGCGAAATATTAGGGTTGGGAGGATTTTTATTTTCTTCTCCACACTTCTTCGGTACGGTTAAGGACCTAGAATTGACATATAACGAAGAGAGTAGGGTGCTAAAAATTAATTTCGAAAATCCTTAAAAATAGTCGAGATAAACGAAGAGCCATTTAAATGAGAAAAATTTTGAAATTGCTTTTTCTTTTTTTCGTTGTTGGGGCACGAATCAGTCTGGTACGAGAGACGAGTCACTAATTACATATCGCGACATATTGAAAAAAGTTTTAATTAATAAACATTCGAGGACAGAATTTGGTTGTCGCGAGCTGAATAGTAAGATGCCGTCTGAAGATATCCGCCACATTTCAAACCAGCGGGCTCGGTTGGAGAAGTATTACAAATATTCACTCTAGAGCGAATTCGTGCATTTATAGTAATAATGAAATCCGTGTGTAAAAATCCTGAAAGCCAAAGATAAATGAAAGAAGGAAACAAATAGGAACTTTAATGCTGAATTTCGTGTAATACATGTATTTATTAGACTGATAAAAAATTAGATAAATTATTAATTGATATCGAATTCGTAATTAGAGCTAATAAATATACATACGTAAATTACCACATTTTATAAAATAATATCCGGTAATCTGACACGTTTCGAAGCTAACGCATAATCACCGGGATTGCTTAGCCATTTGTTTCGAAGTATGTAACAATTGAAAGTATTATTTTATAGAAAATGTTTATTTAAATGTATATTTATCACAGTTAATCGAAAAGGAATAGTACGTAATTTAAATTGTGACATTAATGACCGAGAAGCGATTATGAAATATCGATCATTTTATTTCAAAATTTTATCTTTACAAAGCTCGGATACACACAACTCTGTTTACCCACGGAACGCGTGAAATATTCTCCTCGGAAAACATAATACTTGATTGTAAAAAATCTCCGAAAAGCGAAAGTAGCTCAGAATAAATTCGCTGAACACACAGATAATAAGGTGATTAAAAATAGATTAACCGGTGATAAAATTAAATTAACTTAATTAATCTGTTTAAATGTGTGCATTACATTACAGAAATTGTAAATATATATATATATATATATATATATATATATATATAATGGAAATTTGAGAGACATGGTGCGAGAAGGAATGCGAGAATGCTTGGAATCCTATTTGTCGGTCAAGGGGAGAATACATAATCACGCGATTCGACTGGAGAAATGCCCACCCCGGTAAATGATGGTGATTGATCACGGTGTGAACAAAGAAAGCAAGGAGAGACGGCTAGGAAATCGAAACCGAAAAAAAAAGAAAAAAAGAGTAGCCGAGATCGGACAGTGATAATTAGCAAAAGTGTCTATCTTACAGGGGTCGTCGTAAATTCCTCTAGAAGAGAAGTTAATAGTTTTTCGTAAACCCCTGCCGCCGGAGCAGTGAAACCGCGACTCAGGTCATTACAAGTATTAAGACCTTTCGCAATCGAAAATTGTAAAAAAAGTTATGTTTCTGTTTTAAATTAAAAGATTAAGTCGTCTATCGAATATTCCGTAGAACCCGTGAGCGAACGTATACCTGGAAGTCTACAACTCCGTATTCCTGAACCATTACCGACAAATAGGATAGCTACAACTTAGTTTATAATTCATTTCGTAATTATTCGGCGTCATATTCGTATGTATAATAATTGTAAAAAATCAAGGTAGGTTATCTTTAATATATCTCCACTCATAATAACAGCTGAATTCTAAAAAACTGTAACGCCAAAAAGATAAACAAGAAAAAAGAAAAATATATATGTTCGTGGAAGTTAATTCTGCGGCGGCATCCCTGAGAGGGCATAGAGAAAACATCTAAATCACTTTAGTGTTTAAAAAATTATATATAGACCTATGAATTTCGAGAGTCTATAAAACTAATAAAATTGAATGCAAAATGAATATTCGTTCAACAAATTCGTAATTGTTTTCAAATAGATATTGATTAATAATTTAGAGTTTTGTCAGTTTGTTTAATACGTATTAAGCGTTGAAGTTCCTCGCTGTTTTTTCTCTTTACTTTATCGTTGATTTTCGGCATTTAGTCGATGATCCTACCACGGATCTAATTGCACATATATTGAAATACCACACATAAACAGAAATGTACTACATATTAACGAAGTCAAAAGATTAAAATAACCAACATGTTTCGTAGTAACGCACTACACATTCATGGTAGACAATAACAACTCCTCAGGGGTAATCTCTAATTATTGACGAGTACGCTAATTTTCTAGTCACAGTACCCGTGGTATTTTTCCAAAAGCGAATTAGTTTCGAAAGCAGGATGTGTTTAAACGACACTTCACAATTCAGCTACATACACTACTGGAATGTTTGCGAATTAAAACATAATTATGTTCTACATACCGTGTCGCCTTGAAAGTAAGATTTATAAGTGCGACTGAAAGAGTGAACTGAGCTAGGAAAAAATTCTATGCAAATGACTAGAAAAATAGTGAAATATTTCTTTCTCGCGACTTCCCCTCTCTCATGTACCATACATCGTCTCATTAATATCGATATCATGTTTCCCCGTATTCACTAATTTTTCAGAAAACCTTTATAAGAGGTACCTATACTTTAATTTCACTAAATTGTAGTCTTTAAAATTTTTTTTTCCATCGATGTTAAAACTCTCTCTAATGGTTTTTCCTTCAGTATTATGATTTTCCTTTCAATGTTTTTTCCTCGTTGAGATGATTTTTCTTTCGGTGGTTGACTTCTCTTTTTCTACATTATTTTATTATCGGAGCTGAGATTGGCTTTTGCACTTTTTTTGGTTTACACCGATAATGTTATCATCTCCAAAAGATGATCGCATTGTTTTCGATTCTCTTGATATTTCCTCTGTTTATCTTTCCATTTTGCCCTCCTCCGATTAAACCGGGAGGAAATGATCGTGCTGCCGTTACAATAATTTTTACCCCGACATGATTCTTTGTGTTTCAAATTAAAAGTCACCTTTCCATCCGAATCAACATTCTCACCTGTGGCTGATTTTTCTTTCGCTGCAGTAAAATTCGAAAACGACCGTTTGTTTCGAAACAATATTTCTCTCTTCGATCGCCACTCATACACATTCGTCAAGTTCTCATTACACGCATTCCTGTTCATTTTTATGCTGCAATAACAAATTCTTTTATTATCATACGTAGAGCTATTCAACCACCTTTAGAACTTTCCGTTCGCATCTTACTCTGGTGATCCGTGGAAAATTAACTTCAAAATTAAGCATAAAATAAAAACTGCTAAAAAAAAAGGCTCGATCGAAAAGTTATTCCCTTTTTTTTTTTTTTAGCAATGCATTTTTCTTATACAGATTTGGAATTTGGCTAATGATTTTTTAAACTATCCTTCAGATCCTCGATAAAGGAAATAATATAACTGATTTTTTTCCCCGTCGTCTAAGCGTACTTTCACAGTATTGCAAAAAGACTTTTCCCCTAACATTTACTATTAAATTGAAATGATTCTTCCGCTCTTTTCTTAATTTTTCCTTTCCACACTTCGCCGAACCGTACAAAAAGCTACAAATTTCGTTCTCGGGATAATATCCTTTACATTGATTTTCCGTTTAAATTTCTTGAAAATATTATTCATTTTTTTTTTAAATTTTTGTTGTCTTACCCTATTTTATTTAATTTCCTTCTTTCCTTAGCATTCTTACTAAAACGTATATGTGCCATTTGTTGCTCGAAAAATAACACAATATTATTCCGAACGATGTGCTCGACTTTCTTCCGGCATTGGATGCTATGTATAAAAGTCCCTTTTTGTCTTCGTGCGCATGAATGATTATGGCCTTTTAAGCGCTCGGATAATCAGTCATGCAGCGTTTTTATAAAAAATGTCAAAGTAGAATCGATTCTTTTATCGGAATTATAACATAGTTGCTCCTAAGGCGAAGTCTGAAAGATCGTGCTTTCATACGTATATAAATCTTTCATCCGTGAAAGGATAATTTAACGGATTTCACCGATCGGATTCGGTCACTCCGTTTTTCAACACTACCTGAAAGACGCTAAAGTTACAATTCTTTTCGTTCGGTTCTTAAATGAATAATTTTGCTCCCCCTTTCGTGTTAACCAGCCGTTAGAGAAGCTTTTCATAATTTTCCTTTCCATCTTTGTTCTACTCTATTTAGTATTTACAAAAGAAGAGGTCGCGACCTGCAGGTCACTGATTTTGATGAAATTTTGCAGATCGATAGAAGACCAGGACAAGTATATGAACTGTGTGAAATATTAAAATGCAACGTTTTGATTTGCGTGAAAAATTAAAATGTTTAGAAGCCGCATTTAATGGATAGTATGTAGAGTCGTTTAGACAAAAATATGCAATAAATTTCAGATTATGCTTGTGCAATTGGTTCGGAAAACTGATTATTCCAAAATGAAGTATATTAAAGAAAAAAATTATTAAAAAGCAATAAAATAATTTTAAATAAATCAATTTTTAATTTAATAAAAATTTAAACACGTCATTTATTACATTTATATAGTATAAAAATACAAATCATGGCAAACTTGTTTAGTGTAGTGGTAAAAGTTATTCTATTTATACAACTTAAAAAAAAAAGCTGCGAATTCGAATTCCCCCTTCGATGTCACGTAAAATTTTTGATCTTATATTTTTAATTATTAATTCTTATTATCTAATTATTTTAATTCTTTACACGTAACTATATAAATGTAATAAGGCGAAAGACAGGCCAATGAAATAAAAAATATATAAATACAATAAATATTTTCAATTTTTTATTATTTACATTTCTTAATGTCGTTGCGTATAAAACACGTTTATCGATTATAGAAATGTAAGTAATAAAAATGAAAGTATGCGGTGAAAATTGAAGGAGGCGGACAGAGCTGAGAGATAGTATCGGAATTTTATTGCCCGTAAAATACCAATTGTGATCTGGCCCCCCCTACTCTCATTAGTGCCGTTGGGCTTAGTTCATTGTGAACCTTAACTTCTCAATCCATGATATCTTATCAAGGATCTATGGGACTTACTTTACTTTTAAAGGAGTAAGAAGGAACAAGAGTACATGAGGAAATAGGTCAACGATTAATAAGAAAATGTAGCCCCCCAAATAATATCTCGGAATGACAAGAGGATAAATGTGGGATTCCGAATGTAGAGCAGTGATGGGAGTAGTCGATTTGTAGGGTACAAGGCAGAGGCGGAGACGTAAGTTTTGAACACACCGAGGTCAGAAAAAGGGGCCTAGACGAATTTCCATAAATAGAACAACAATAATCAAAAAGAAATGTAAAACATAATCAAGATCACGTAATCACCTCCCTAATTGGTATGGGAAAGACTTGATGAAGTTAAACTTTTAAAGATGCGAGCCGGTAGGAACAGGCTCCGATTATTTTTTAATAATATTTCCTCGGCCAATGAATTCCTATTAGACAGTAACTTTCTACAACAACATAAACTTAAAGCCTTCATTCCGAGCTCTCTTTTATTTTCGTTTGGCATTGTGAGGGATATTCCGACAGATGTCTCGGAAGAGGACCTTTGCAAAGACATAACATCGTCAGTCCCAGTTATATCTATTCGACGTCTTAAAAAGCGAAAAGACGATGAGCTCCGGCCTATTCCCTTAGTCGAGATTAAATTTCTTTCACACAAAATTCCCGAGTTTGTCCATTTCTTTCACCTCCGATGTTCAGTTGAACATAGCGTAAAAAATCCCATTCAGTGTCGAGCCTGCTTCCGTTTTGGTCACACGGAAAAAATGTGTCGTAGTAAACCTCGTTGCGACAAGTGCGGTGAATCGCATCGAGCTAACGAGTGCTCCGAGCCTCTCACGCAACCTATATGTCTTAATTGCAGAGGTCAGCATGAAACTAGTAGTCGCTAATGCCCCGTCTTCCAAGAACAGCTCGAGTTAAAAAAAATAATGGCGTTTGAGAACATTTCCTTCAGCGAAGCCCGCCAGTTTAAAAAAGAGAACCGCTCATCGTCCGCATTTTCTTTTGCGGATATAACCCGTAAAGAAAATCTTACTACTTCCCGTCCTAAATCTCACTTTTTCCATAAAAAATCTCCAACATCAAATCATAAAACTTTTTCACCAGCTCAATCTTACTTTCCTCCTCTTCCTTCTAATAACCGTAATTATCCAGACGGACTTTTGTTTTCAAACCATACTTCGGTTAATAAATCTAGTCCCGTTACTAAAAACTCCGAGGTGCCAAATAATGCTCCGGCTAATCTTATTCTTTCCTTGCCTGTATCAGCTCCCGAGGCAGCTGACAGGATGAATTTTATTTTAAACTTCCAAGAAATCTCTCCACAACTGCGCAGTAATCCCGAATTCCAAAAGTTGGCATATAAATTTTTCCACTTAATCCACTCATGTTCTTCAGTAGAGAATCAAACAAATTAGCGGTTTTTTTTTTGGTTTTTTTTTCTCTTTTCTTTTCTCTTCTTCTGTTTTCTTTTCTTTCTCTTTTTTCTGCCCTTTTCTCTTACTTCTTTTCTTTCGGATAGAACACTCTATTAACAAATTTCCCAAAATGAGTACTCAGAGTTTAAGAGTCGACTGTTTTAAATTAATCTCCTTCTTATATCTAAACCTTTTTACTTTTACTCAGTGGTTTAAACTTTTAAAGGGTCTAGCGCCCTTCCTCGGTAACTTAGTTTTACCTATTGCACGTTCCTTCCTTTTTTCCTTCTCATACTTCCTCTGTATGCTCTTTGCCGCACTTGAACTGCAGCTGGTTGGCGATGGTCAATTTGAGCTTTAGCTTCATATGCTATTATGTTTTCTCTTACAAATATGTGTTCTAATTTAAAAGTTTTACAGTGGAATTGCCGAAGCCTTAGAGCAAATAGAGGGTCTTTAGAGGCTTTGCTCAGTCAAAATGAGATTAACATAGCCTTGCTTTCAGAAACATGGCTTAAACAGAATACTCATTTCACCTGTAAAAACTATTATGCGATCAGGTCTGATCGGGATGATGGATACGGTGGCGCTGCAATTCTTATTAAAAAAGACATTCAATTTACTGAACACAATGTTCAACTTCCTCTTTCTTCCTCACTCCAAGCCTTGAACATAGTTCATATTTCAATACCTTCCAAGTCTTCTGATCCTTTTCACATAATATCTGTCTACATTCCTCCATCTTATACCCTCCGGGACTCTTCTTTTTTACTCTTCCTTAATTCAATTCCTCATCCCTTTATCGTTGGAGGTGATTTGAACGTTCGCTCGCCGCTCTGGGGCTGATCACATTACAACCGAAATGGTGTGATTCTAGAAGATTTTTTCCTCAACAATAATTTAGTTTTACTTAATGCTTCGCCTACTTTTTTCAGAAACGCTTCAGTTACTAGTTCTCTTGATCTTACCTTCTGTTCTTCTTCCATCAGTTTGCAACTTAGCTGGAGAACTTTGGATGGCACCTTTGGAAGTGATCACGTCCCTATCCTTATTTCCTTTTTTGATTTCTCTTATCTTACTGTTTCCAAACCTGCTCTTAATCCTCAGTGGAATCTATCCCGGGTTGACTGGGCTAAATTCAGCTCAGTGGTGGATTCCTATATCTCAAGAATACAAGATGTCCATGATTCTCAGTGCCAATATAACTCTTTCATCCTAGCAATTACTAATGCTCTTTCTTTGTCGTGTCCCCCTTCCCGTTTTCCCTCTCAAACTAAACATAAATCCTCTTCCTATTTATGGTGGAACGATGAGTGTAAACGTGCTTATGACCTTAGTTCTCGAACGTTCAGAACCTTTCGCTCCAATTCCACTTTGAAGAACTTTCTCGCACATAAACGGGCTAATGCCAAAACTAGATCTACAATAAAAGCCGCTAAGAGAATGTCATGGAGAAAGTACTGCTCTTCTTTTACACGAAATACCCCTCTCTCGCGGATTTGGAGTCTTGCCAGGGCTTTTAAATCTTCGTCTGCCGGTCATTCCTCTAACCACTTCCTCTCTGATGACAACCTTTCTATCTTTATCGACTCAATTGCCCCTCCTTATGTTCCATGCCTCGAGGAAACGATGTTATCGTCTACTCCTATCCTCTCTCCTCATTTTCTTACCTCTCCTTTTCATATTAATGAGCTCCAACTTGCCTTACATAAGGCGTCTAAATCCTCACCAGGAATCGATGGAATTCCTTACCTTGTTCTCCAAAATCTTTCTGGCAGTGCTCTTCAGTTCCCGAATTCGTTGTTTAATTCCTTTGTTGATACATGCAATACTCCATCCTCTTGGAACACATTTATTGTCGTCCCCATTCCCAAAAAGAACTCCTCTTCTTTTCGACCTATCTCACTCGCCTCCTGCCTTAGAAAGCTCTTTGAGAGTATTCTCAATAGGCGTCTCGTTTGGTGGTTGGAAAACTTGAATATCCTTCCTAGCAATATGTTTGGTTTTCGTCCGGGCCTCGGTCCAGCTGATTGTATAAGTCTTTTTGTATCCGATATATATAAATCTTTTATTGACAAAAAATACACCTTGGCAGCCTTTATTGATATCTCTGCTGCTTTCGACAATGTTTATCTTCCCTGCCTTAAAGAAAAAATGTTATCCATTAGTATTCCTCCTACTTTCGTTGATTTTGTTCTCAACCTTATGCTGAATCGGTCTATCCGTTTGTCTTCTGCAACAGACTCTCCTTCAAGAAAGGTTTTTCGTGGTCTTCCGCAGGGCTCTTGTCTCAGTCCCACTTTGTTTAATATCTATATGCTCAATGTTGCCACTCTTCCTATTTCTTCCTCTTCCCTGTTCTTTGCAGACGATATTCTCCTTTACTCCTCAGCAATGAATATTACAACCGCCAACGAGGTACTTAACAGATCACTGTCCGTCTTGGAACTTTCTCTTTCTTCTATTCATCTATCTGTGTCTTCTTCTAAATCCTCCTGCGTTATATTTTCTCCCCGTCCTTACAATTTAGCCACTGTCAATGTTTCTTTGAATAATCTTCCTATTTCCCTAGTCAACTGTTTTTGCTATCTTGGAGTGTTTCTAAATAGTCGCTTGTCCTTCTTTGAGCACATTAATTTCCTTAATATTTCTTGCCGCAAAAAACTCAACCTGTTCAAGGCCCTGTCACATACGAGATGGGGCGGTGATCCTCAAATCCTAATCCTGCTGTACAAATCAATCATATTATCTAAACTAGATTACTGTTCCTTCATATATGGCAATGCCTCAAAATCTCTCCTCTCCAAACTGGATTTAACACAAAATTTGGTTCTTCGTTTTTGCTTAAGGGCGCTTAATTCCACTCCTATTCCAGCTCTTCTTGCTGAATCGAATGTAAAACCGTTGTTCATCCGACGATCACATTTAGGATACAGTTTCCTTGTAAAAAGACTTCCCATCTCATTTTCAAAGATTCGTCTCACATACCTCTCTATCTTTCATAAATGGCGCTTCTCTCCTAATAAATGTCCTATCTTAGCCCTTGTTTCTCATCGTTTAGACAAATTCTCCTCCTATACTATTTCCCACAGTAAACTTCCTTATTTTATTTTTAACTTCTTCGTGTTTTTTCACCCTCCAAAACTCTTTTCTCTTCCTTCATCATCCAAAACTTCTGGCTCCGCAGTTGCCAATCAAGAATTTAATTTTCTTATTAATTCCTTGTTTCCTTTTCATTTCTTAATATTTACTGATGGTTCCAAGAGTTCAGGAGGAGTAGCTGCTTCCTTTTTCTCTCCAGCCAATAATTCCGCTCAATCCTTCAGGCTCCCGGATTTTTGCTCCATTTTCTCCGCAGAACTTTATGCCATTCTCCGAGCCGTTATATTTATTTCCTCAACTCGTTCTTCACATAGATACTTAATTATTTCAGACTCCAAAAGTGCTCTTCAGGCTATATCCTCTCCCTTTCCCTCATATTCCCTCGATTTTATTGTTTTCCGTATACGCTCTTTCATCTATAGTCTTTCCCTTTCCCATTCCATTTCCATCGACCTGCTTTGGGTTCCAAGTCATGCGGGTATTGATGGTAACGAGACGGTGGACTCCTTAGCACGCTTAACGCTACACTCTTCACATTTTGTTAAAAAGATTCTTGGTCACAACATACTTCCCCTCTCCAAAAGAATGTATGTCAGACTTTGGTCGGATGTGTATCCTTGCTCCTTTTCCAATCCTAACTCATTTTACCTTTCTATTCAGTCTAGACCTCCTTCTTGTTCTTGGTTCTATCATTTTCCTACTCTTAAACGTTTTTTCATCATTGCCATCTGCCGTCTGCGGTTCAATCATACTTTGCTCCCTTCCTCTCGGCATCGTTTTGCTCTTTTCCCATCCCCTTATTGTCCTTTGCACTCTGGCGACTGTTCCTTCGTTTGTGATCCTGACCACGTATTGTTTGAATGTTCCAGTCTTTCCTCCGAACGTAACATCCTGTACGTTTAATTATTAAAGCTGAATTATCCTACTCCATATAGTGCTTCCTATATCTTAGCTTTGCCGTCATCCAATGTGGTTTCTATTCTTGTCTCTTTCCTGTCATCGATCTCTGACCGGATCAAAATCTAATCTCTAATCTAGTCCAATTGTCCTGGGTAGCTGCCCTAAGTCGGCCAAGCCCAAAAAAAAAAAAAAAAAAAAAAAAACACTTTTAAAGATAAACGGAACAAAGAAGTAAGCGGAATTGGGCTATTGTTAATTAAAGTAAAATCAAAAGGGCCCAGTGTAAATATGATCAGAAGATTTAGCGGAGAAGATAGACAGATGCATATTGGATAAAGCGTTTTCGTCTAATATTAAGGAGATTCGAAGTTGACAGTTAGCGTGCGAGATATTATGATAAAAGAAATAAATGAGGAATTTAAAGGTAAAGAAGATTGTACACATTCCTTTTATATTTAGTTTTTTGTCGGAGACTGGCCGCTTTAATCGTTAAGTAATTATTACCTTTGAATACCTACGATATCCGCAAGCACTCACATATGTATATACATAAATTTCCAGGGGTATGGAGTTCATTTACATATATTATTTGATGACCTTGCAATGGTGACTCGCGTAAACGTCAAATGGTAGTTTTTCTATAATATTTATAGCGATCCCCCCCCCCCCAAAAAAAGAAATATATAGAACAGTAATTTTAGCCAATTACGTCATTATTTAAAATAAGAAATATTCGACAGTTTTCCCCTACGCATTTACGCAACCAAAAACTTTACAAGATTTTCATGTTATTACCGGTGTAAGAATAATACAGTCAAATATATATATATATATATATATATATATACATACATATTATATACAAAGGCACTCATACTTCGCGCGTACATATATATACATACACACACACACATTTATATATATGTATATATTTGATTTTAACATATAAAAACAGCAGCAATATATTCTTCTCCTCGCGATTTGATAAAAAATAACTTTTTTGTAATTATTTTTATTTCCATTGCTGATAATTTAAGACTAGTTGAGATTCCGCGTGAAATATGGTGTACGTAAAATAAAAACTTGTATAAAAAGAAAAGAAAAAAAAATAAGGAAAAATGAGAAAAGCCGTCATCTTGCATTTTCGTAATAATAAATAATGTCCCGCAAAGCTACGTCAAGAAAATTTATTTTTGCAATAAATAATAGTTATAAATGCGCAGAAGCTAAAAGTCTGGAAATTGGCTTGTAGATGCCCTTATTAATGCCAAAAAAATCTTATATATCTCATAGTTTTCCACTTAAACATCTACTTATTTAACAACCTACAGATCGGTCTTTAACTGCAGCTGTTCCTTAATAATATGACATATGAAGGGCAGGTTGGTTGTTCGTCGTTGAAAATCTGATTACCTTGGCGTTATAAAAAGTGTTACGAAAAATTTTAAAGAGACAATAGATAGTAGGCATACATAACATATATGGTAGAAAACCGGTGGGAAAAACATTAAAACATTTACGAGCAATAGGTGTGGGTTAAATTGATTAGAGATGAATATAAATGAAACGAAAGCGGTAATAAATTAGTGATACTGTAAACTTAAAGGCGAAATTAATAGAAACTATCGACAAATTTATACGTATAGATTATATACTAAATGCGGAGGTAATGATATAGACGATGAAGGAAGCAAAAGAATACAATTGATATTTATATGGGTAAATTGAAGGAAACGCAAGACAGAAACAAACGAATAAAATTAAACACATATAAAACATTTTATAAAATAATGTAATAATATATGTAAAAAATTAACGCTAATGCGTTTCGAAGCACTAGTATTATATGAACAAAGCATAAAGCATATAATACTAGCTTAAAAATAAAAGTTTTTAGTCAACACTAGGGAGCTTTTCTTCATACTCACTTGCTTGCCAACCCCATGCACCGATGTACCTCACACCCTTGCCCATTATTCATATAATAGAAGGAAATCATTGAAAGTGAGAATACATTTCAAATTTAGCCGGATATAAATTAAAATTAAAAATTTGAGCGCACCGAACTTATTAATAAATAATGACAATAAAAATTCGGACAATTATTTTTGACTATTATGCGAATTCGGTTATTTAAAACTAAAACCGTTATGCAAAAAAAAATTATAATTTTTTTACATAACAGAAGTATATATATATAATATTTTTCTTTAAAGTTGTTCGGCAGCTGGGCCCATTTGCGACGCCTAGAAGTTACATCTTATAAGTAATAGACTAATAAATGAAAAGTACAAAAAAGGAAATTAAAATAAACAAAAGAAAGAGAAAAAAGAAAAGAAAGGAAAAGAAATGTACATCAAAACTATATAAGAGGGAAAAGTATGGTAAGCTTCAACACGCCGTTTCATTGTCCGCCAGAATTTCGCTCAAACCAGCATCCTCCTCGAAATACGCGGCTCTCTCTTGTCGAAATTTGCGGCACGAAGTGAGGAGATGCTCCACCGTAACCGACACTCCACAAATTTCACGTATAGAGGTGTAGGTTGTTTTTGAAACAGGTGGCTAGGTGTGTAGAGGCAGTATGCGCAAGCGAGCTAATATTGTTTCCTCATGTCGGTTATGCCTGTATGAAGTGATTCATCGCCAACCCTTGACTTTGTACAGCTTCTGGGAGAGACAGTTTTGCTCCCATTCATGTTGCCAGATGGAGTATACATGTTTTTTTTTTAATTTGGACTTCAGAATTTTGGCTGTTTTTCCTAATCTGGACTCTAAATTTTGATAACTGCTGTATACTGACGTTTCATGGAGGGGGCTTTAACCGTACGTAGATGGACCGTCGCCGGTCATTGAAGACTGCTAAAGGCATTCCGACACTCGATTTCCAGGGGCTTTGGACTTTTTGGATTTTTTTCGTATAACTCTGTACGATTCGGGGTAAACGTCTTAGATGGATTTGAGGCCAGATTAAGGTAGTATTTCAGAGACAGAGTTTATATGATGCAGGAAAACGGGAAACTTTTTTTTTCCTGTTTCTTTTAATAATACCTTTTTTTTTTATTCGGCCTTATACTGTAACATAAATGATAATTTCCGATATTTTCAAAGTACAAATGAGTTCTTCTCGAACGAAATATCACTATCTAACCAGCTAGGTTAAGCTAGATAAGTTAAGATACAAAATGCGACTGTGAAAAAGTTGTACACCAAAGAAAAATTGAAAGGAAAACATTACGTTAACAGATTAAAAATAGAAACAATATTCGGAGAAAACTAAAAGATAAATCCATGTGAAAATATTGAAAGTAATGTGTGCTGATCGACCGGATGCGCATTAAAAATGATGAAAAGGGTCATAGGAAGACGTGGTCAGATGGTTGTGGAAAAGAAGGCAAGAATTAATAGATACCAGGATCAAGCAAAGATTTATCAAAGTCAAAAGAAAGGGTGGCAGCGAGTAGATAATAACTAATGCAGAAGAAGAAGACAGAAATATGTGTACATAAACATTCTCATCAATGCAAACGTCATCCTTGCATCGGGAACAATATGAAAACCAGTTATGAATTTTTTAAATTATTATATAGGAATTTATAGGAACTACCTGGGTTATTACGGTAACTGGAAATCAGTGTAAGTTGCAGCGTGAACAGGAAGATTGAGGAGGGCTTCCTTTAAAGACGTAGCTGTGAGACAATGCTGTAGGTGCCAACCGCAACCACCGTAGAACTGAGATTCCCTGAAAAGGTTACATTTTACATTTCTATAGTAGTAACATATTAATGTGTACTACTTTATTGTACTTAAAATATTTTTGTACAATAAAATCATTTACTATAAGAATGAAGTAGTAAATTGGAACAGATCTCCTATAATCAGTGTCTGGGATTGAGAGCTTGTCTCTTGAAGAGGTTCGAGTTTATATATTTTACAGTTAATAAAAATCATTACATTTTTGACGTACCTAAGTATACCGTGGGTGACTGAGGATCGTTTACTTTTTGATCAAAAAAATTCCAGTACATGAAACAAAAATACTGATGAAATCTGCGCGAAAACAAAATATTCAGAACCCTCGAAATAAACAAAGTACGCATTTATATGCATTTTAAATTTAAAATCAAAGAGGTCAACTTTACAATATTTATTTTGCTGCTTAAAAGTTAGAAAATAACAGCTTTCAAATCATTACATTGGAACTTTTTTGTGAAAGTATGTTTCCATTTCTAATTAATAGTCATCGAATTAAACAGTGCACAGCAAAAGGTAAAAAAATGTAATACCTAAATCAGGAATACACTTTTAATAAAACAAAATAAAGGATATTTTTATATGGCGCTACTTACAATTATGTATATTTACCACTTTTTTGTCCCAAAACGTTACTTATATTGCATATATAAGAAGACAAAGTATCGACAAAATGGATTGCTAGAAAGTGACAACCTCATTTTTATTTAAGAAGACAAAACACTGACAAAATTGATTGCTTTACGTTGTCAATTTTCCTTATTTTATACAAGTATAGAAGTGGTAGAGCTGGACGTCCGGGGTTATCACCAGGCAAGGTCAAGGAGTGGAGAACGGCCGAGTTTATATATGTATATATATAAAAATTTATATGTATATATATAAAAATATATCATCATCATCATCTAGCATACTCGTGGCCGAGTTTAGCTGACGTCTCTATTTGTGTTTATGTCTGTTATGGGATATAAGTCCTATTTTGTGGGATGTCGTAAAGCTGCATAAAGAACATCTAAGAATTGTTTGTTGTGTAGCATCGTTATCCGCTATTTTCTGCTGTATCCTTCTTTTTCTTTTGGTATATTTACGTCCTTCCTTTACTTTTTGGACCATCCGAATCCATTCCTTACGATCTAAGGCCAAGTTTTCCCAACTGCAATTTGTTGGTGTAGTTCCGGCTTTTTTTAAATCTTCAGCAACAACGTCTTTGTAACGCAATCGAGGGCGACCTAGAGGCCTCTTTCCGTTTTTTAGTACTCCATACATTATCCTTTTTGGTATGCGCTCCTCATTCATACGGATTACGTGTCCTACCCATTTAATTCGTTTTTCAGCTAAAAGTTGCCCTATTGATGCAGATGATGCCGCATTTAGTATGTATTCGTTTGAAAGTCCATCCTTCCAAGAAACTCGTAAAATTTTCCTAAGGAATTTTAAGTGCAGCGTTTCCAATCGTTTTTCTTGTTTTCTGCATATTGGCTATGTCTCGCTTCCATATAGCATTATTGGAATCAGCATTGCTTTGTGTGTGGCCATCTTGGTTGATATCGACAGGTCGCTATTGTTAAAAACTTTTCGCGATAACCAGTTGTATGCGGCATTAGTATTCATGATTCGCGCCGAAATTTCATGTTCGAGAGTGATATCTTTACTGACAACACTTCCGTGATATTTGAATGTATCAGCTACTCGCAGATTTTTACCGTTCAGTTTGAAGTCGACCTCTTCAGTATTAACTTGGATGACTTCTGTCTTTTTTTCGTTTATTACAAGTCCGAAGTCCGTGTACGTTTCTGCCAGTTTTACTAACATGTCTTGTAGTTCTTCCGCTCTGTCATTTGCAATTACACAATCATCAGCGTATTGGAGACATCCCAGCTTAAACGACTTGATCGCGCGTTTTGCTTTATATTTCGCAAGGTTGTACAGACCACCGTCGAGTCGAAACACTATCTCTACACCGGATTCCGCAAGTTTCCGCTTAAATTCACCATGTATTACGCTCATGTAAAAATTGAAGAGCGTTGGCGCGAGAACGCAGCCCTGTTTTACTTCCGTATTTATTTCGAACTTCCCTGAACGTTCGGAGTCACATAACACGATTCCTGATGCCTTCTCATGCAGTAATTGTACCTGCTGTAACAGCGTTGGTGGACAGCCAGCAGCTGCTAAGCACTCCCATAAAGCTTCCCTGTTAACGGAATCAAATGCTTTTTTGACATCGATAAAAGCCAGGTAAATAAAGTAGACGTCTGTTCTCTGCTTTTCTCCATCAGTTGTCTCAGGGAGAAGATCATATCTATAACACTTCGATTTTCACGAAAGCCGCATTGCTCTTCAGGTAGGTACGGGTGCAGCAGTGTTTTCAGCCTTTCTTGCAGTATTTTACCGAATATCTTACTTGCGCTACATAGTAGCGCTATACCTCGATAGTTAGCGCAATCAGCTCTATCTCCTTTATTTTTGTATATGGATACTATAGCGGCTTCTTTGAAATCATCAGGCATAGTTTTCTCCTTCCACATACTGTGAAACAGTGTATGCAGGCATCCACCCATATCTTGGCCCATTTTGTAAACATCGGATGGTATACCATCCAGGCCCGGTGACTTGTTATTTTTTAAACTCATTATCGCTTTACGAACTTCTTTCGTCGGCGGTTCATCTAGGCTTGTGTCAGCTTTTGTTTTTGTTATGGTATTTAGTACGCTTTCATTGATTTTTGAATCACTATTGAGCAGGTTCCTATAGAGTAATCTTCCCATCTGCGTTTTACTTCCTGTCTGTCACGTAGGAGTTTGCCTGATTGATCCTTGATGGCGGTTTTTTGCTGATACTTTGGGCCATAAATTGCTCTTATTGCGCTATAAAAGCCTCTTGAATCATTTGAATCGGCCAGTTTTTGCATTTCACATGATTTATTCTTGCAACATTCATTTTTTAATTTTCTTGTTTCTCTCTGGGCTTCTGCTTTAGCAATCTTATACGCGGCCAAGTTTTCCTTATCTGTTTTGTTAGCTAGCCATTTTATGCGCTTCTGCTTTTTAGCCGTCCAGCAGTTTTCTAATTTCTACAGCCTTATCCAAAAACCAATCTGGTTGCTTTGTATTTTTAAGCCCCAGAACTTCCTTACAAGTATCGTGTATTTTCTGCTTTAGTGTGCACCAGTATTTTTCTGCCGGCATGTCTTCTTTTTGCCCAATTTCGCCTAAGGAAGCAGTTATTTCTGTTTTAAAACTATCTGCGATTTCCTTGTTCTTTAAGCTGTGGATATTATATCTGCAGTGCTGTCTTCCGTTTGTTTTCTTAGAGAGGCGGCACCAAATTTTCCTAAAGCGAAAGCGTGAACGGACGAGTATGTGGTCTGTGTCTCGATCAGCTCCTCTCATAGCGCGTGTTATCAGGCATTCGGCTTTGTTTTCCTGCCTCGTAATTACGTAGTCGATCATATGAGGGGTGTTGGATCATGGGTGGACCCAGGTACCTTTGTATAAATTCCTAAGCTGAAAGTTTGTGTTAGTAATGAAAAGACCATTTTTCGCGCAGAACTGCAGTAGTCGGTCTCCATTTTCATTCATGTTACCAATACCATGTTTGCCGATTATGCCGCCCCATATTTCAGAGCTCCGGCCAACTCTAGCGTTAAAATCGCCTAAGATGATGATGTTTTCTTTTGGGCGAGCAGCGTCCAGTGATTTTTGCAGGTCTTCATAGAACTTTCCTTTTACGTCTTCTGCACTGTCTAAAGTAGGAGCATATACACTATATACACGCATTTCTTGGGTATAAGGTAACCGTATTTTCATGTACATAATACGCTCATTTAAAGCTACTGGCTCTTCCGTTATGTAGGAGGTCAGCTTAATATCTACTGCAAGTCCGACTCCGTGCAATCGCTTTTTACCCTTCGGCAAACCTTTCCAATATAAAGTATATCCCGCGGTATTTTCTATGATCGCTCCTTCATCTGCCAATCTAGTCTCGATTAATGCTGCGATGTTAATATTATATTTTCTTAGTTCCTGCAGCACAGCCGCCGTTCTCCTGACTGGAGCATTTTTATTGTCTATTAACGTTCGTACGTTCCAGGTTTCAAAGTTCCATGTTTTTTCTCTTGAGTGCTTGTTTTTGTCTTTGTTGGCTGTACGCGAACGCGTCCTCCCTGGAGAGTTCCGTACCTAGCAGGCACGTGGGGACTCGAATCAGACTGTGTTACCACAGGTGATCGTCCACTGCCTTGCGAGCTTGTTACGGCTCGCCCCGTGGATCCAGTAGTTAACTTCATTTGCGTGTCTTTCATATATGCAACTTGTGTGTGACAGAAGGAAAGGATAGTGTTAGAACAATAGGAAAAGATGAAGTTAGAACAATAGAAAAGGATAGAGTTAGAACAATAGGAAAAGGATAACAGGAAAAGATAGATTTAAAACAGAGTTAGACACAAAGATAGAGACGACCTAGCGACGCTAAAGGGAACATAGGAGCTGTAGCGCTTCAATCTCTTATGCTGTCCGTTCAGTCCAAGTAGGTACTTCAGTGACAAGGCAAGCCGAGACGACTGGCCTAACCTGGACTGGCACGATGACTCGTGGGCTGGGAAAAGTAGAGTAGGAACATGATATAAGATATGAAGGAGAAGGATAGGATAATAAAGGAGAGGGAAGAGGCTGCCACTATTTCGGGGTGACACCCTAGCCTTTGTATAAAAATCCTGACCATAAGGCAGCGGGTTGCTACTGAGGAGGTAGCGATATAGGGCTTTGACAGCGACCGAAACTCGCTGAGGGTGAGACAGTCGTAGGACTTTTGCAGACTTTTAGTAGACAGCTCCTCAAACTGTACATTTGCATCCTCTTGCCACATTGCCCTGTCACCACTGGAATCGCCTGCCAGAGGCTTTCCACCAGTAGCCGCTCTTGGTTTGCGACTGCTTATTTAATATTCGCAGCTAACCAGTATATCTACTGGCCACTCCACTATCCACCACCTGTGGACGCACCCGATTCCGGCTAGAGCTCCGGATCCCAGAGAGGTACAGAAGTGCCCCCTGGGGGATAAAAATATATATGTATATATATATATATATATATATATATATATATATGGGTACGTATCATTATTATTATTTTTACTCCTTTGTATCTGAGTATAAGTGTCATCCAGCCTTTGTTCATTTATGTTTAAATCTCAGGTATGGGATTAATCCTATCTTAAAATAGATTTTAAAGTTACACTGTAACCAGTAGTGATGTGTAAGGTAACGAGGAACGTAACTAGAAACTAGTTCCAGCTCTGAAAAATTTGTTCCATTCCGATCGATACGTAGTTACGTTACTTCGTTACTCCTGTCACTTTTGTGTCGTCCCAGAAATGAGGAGTAACCATTGTAACTAAAAGAGCTGACTGTAACTATTATATTTTCTGATATTCTGTAATTTTTAGCCGACTTCAAAAAAGGAGGAGGTATTCAATTCGACTGTTATTTTTGTTTTTTTTTTTTATGTGTGTTATCTCAGAACTTTCTTCTAGATGAACCGATTTTGATGATTCTTCTTTTAATTAAATGGTGGAGCTTCTCATGTGGTCCCATTTAAATTTGATCAAGATCTGACCGATAGTTTTTGAGTTATCCTTAATAGTAATGCGGGAGATTGAAGTTTTTTGGATGCTTTTCATTCATGATTGTTTTCACCGTCGGATTAGATTTACTGACTTATAAAATACTATAAATTTGCCAAATTACCATGGAGAAATGTAGCTTTTGATGTTTTTACCGTGGAAATATCTGTTCTTATTAAAATGTTTCAATTTAATTGAATAAAGATACACTAAAAAGTAAAATACATAAAATGCTTTTTTACAAAAAATAAATACCGATACTTGAAGGTTTATTATAAAAATTTAAAAATGCACTAAAAAGTAAAAAATAATTACTCCCGATTAGAAAATATATATCAGAGTGGGATATAACACTTAAGTGGTGATACCGTAATTCTTATACATACAACATTAATACCTTAATTTACATATTAAAAGAATAATTAAAAACTGCATTAAATATTCATTAAATTGTTCCTAGATATAGTAACATGAATTTAATGCCAACTCTAATTAAGGTATTAATGTTGTATAAGAATTACGATAATATCACCACTTAAGTGTTATATCACTCTGATATATATTTTCTAATCGGGAGTAATTATTTTTTACTTTTTAGTGCATTTTTAAATTTTTATAATAAACCTTCAAGTATCGGTATTTATTTTTTGTAAAAAAGCATTTTTTAAGTAAACATTTAAGTTACAATCACGTTATTCAATTTATTATTATATTGCGATAGAAATCAAATTTTTTTGTTCATTAGGATTTTTTTTGTTTTATCTGGATTGTATTTACCATAACAAAAATGTTATTTCTATTTATTTATTTATTATCAAAAACTATTAATATTTATGCCAGTAAACATTTTATTGGATTCTTTTTTTTTCGTTTATAAAGAAACTCATAATGATTTCCTGCTGCTCGGAATAATATCTGACAAGCACGGTGGGGAAATCTGACGGTACGAAAAATTAACGAATGAAAAGTAAAATGCTAATGCGTGGTAAAAGGCGCTTTTTTAAATGTAGTGTATCTGATTTAGGTCAGGTGAATTACTACTCTTGAAAATCTAACAATACAAACACACTTTACCTCTAAACTAAGATAATTCCAGCGTACACTCCTTTAGTATTAATAATTTTTACATATACATATAATTCTAACCTAATTCTAACCTAAATAAAAAATCAAACACTTGGTTCATTTTGTATCTCCTTCGGATATTCGATTAGTATAGTACTAAATTTATGTTTATTAATATCTCTTTTCTGTTTTCTAGTACTACTGAAGATAGAGAATCTTCCGAAAAAACGTTTCTAATACATTAATTTATAATCAATCTTAAAATATGACCTAAAGAATTGGGCGTATCTGTTAAAATTTGAACTACAACATTTTAAGTTATGATGATTGTTAACAAAATTAAATCAGGAAACATTTGAAATGTATACGCATATTATTCTTGAGCCTGACTTTAACTATACTGCAACATTAAACATTGCCATGTAAACTTTAACTTTACTAAATATGAGGAAAACCAGGCATAAAAATAATTTTTACGAAAGACTTCAAAGCACCGTAAATAAGACATAGAATTTTATAATCATATAAATCACCCCTATACATGATATTACATTTATGTAATAATTATGAAAGAAGTAATTATCAACACACTATGTAGAAGAATAGTTTAAGTTTAAATACGAATATTTTACATTTGTCTTATTTTAATATACTATAACGTAAATGTTATTGAGAAATATCGCTATTTTTATGTGAAATATTGAAAATATAAGAAAATGGAATTTTAATTTTGTTCTATAATATTAATATGTGTAAAATGCGTGAATTTAGTATTACTTTGGCGCAAAAATAGGGCATAAAAAGAATCACGCCAACTATCAAACGTACAATAATAAACCCCTCCAAATAAGGTAAAAAAGGAAAATAAAATGCATACAAGAACCAGGTATAGCGCGCTAGAGGATTAAATAAGCGAAAAATAATTAATTTATTATCAACACAATCCAACATAAAATATATTAGTAAAGGAGCAGTCGTTTTCTATGTGTGTATACAGAGAGATAGCACATTCTGCAATCATTCAACCGAACAAAATCAGGTTCTTCATTTGCGGTCAATTTACCGAAATAACCTCTGTGTAATACAGTGTTTCCCAACGAATACGGGAAAAAGTATAACAGAAATGCATTTTTTACGTGTTTTTAAATTCAGGCCAAATTCACTTCTAATTTCCACTGAAAACCCGTAAATCTGTATTTGTGTGTGTGTGCGTGTGCGTGTGTGCGTGTGCGTGTGTGCGTGTGCGTGTGTGTGTGCGCGCGTGTGCGTGTGTGTGTGTGCGCGTGTGCGTGTGTGCGCGCGAACTTTTCTAACATACGTCTGGAACAACGACGTACGTTGTTATTTGATTTTAATGTTGTTCGCCGGATAAACTTTGCAGCAATGCGCGATAGAGATCTCTTTATTGTTTGTGAATTCCGTGCATTTCAAATTGTTAGTTGTATTATTTGATCTGTTTGTTTGTTTTTCTTCTATTGACGGGCGGGGACTTGTCAACCTAGAAAGAGAATGAATAAATTATATCTTGATCCGGTCTGATGTTATTAGTAGGAAGAAATAAATAGTGCGAACAATGTGTGAAGGAAAAGACAGGATATAAGAGACGCAATATGGAGTAGGAAGATCGAGTCTCAGCAGACTATAATACAGAGTAGAAAGCTCAACATAAAGATATCAACACTTAATAAACACGTGATCAGCATCGTAAACATGTTCTTCGTTTGAGTGATAGAGAGGATGCCAACGAAAAACAAAAACGGGAGGAAGATAATAGAATATTGCTTAAGAAAGCAAACGAATAATGGAGACAACAACAAAACGGCGGAGTGAAGGAAACAAAAAGAACCGCGAAAGTATGTTATCGAATCTGTATAAATAGGCCGAGAGATGTATGCTTTTGTATATTAGGCTGATTTTCTTGATATCTTGTATTGCGATGAATTATTAATGTTACATTTAAATCTAAAGTTGTTCTATTGCCATTATATTCGGCATATTGTAAGTTTTTGTTTATTGAATTAAAAAAACCTAAACGATATTTTACGCTATTACTAATATTAAATGTACACACTGAATTACGTAAATCAATCTATAATTCAGTCTTGTTCTTCAGACTAATCAGTTAAAAATTTGACAGATGGTGGGCCCTTCTCGTATTACTATATAGGAAAAAGCACTAGGTATCATCAATTTCTGCACCTTTTCATCCGAGTAGTTGTTGATACTAGCGAGTGCACATTTTCCAACTAATATAGTTATTAAATGTAGCCTCTTTAGCGATTCTTCCTGATGCTTACGATGCGTATCATCCGGTCATGCATGGAACGTTCGATTTTAGACGGTCGTCAACAAAATAACGAGCTATATTCTATAGCGTTCCACTTTCCATCTAGTTCAAAATATTCCAAGGCTGTGCAGGATTCGATATCTGTCCGCCGCAAAAATAATTTCCGTTCAAAAAGCATTTTCACTTATCCGGTGTCAGATACGCTTTGATGCATTACTTCAGCGTTATCTTTCGCGCGATACTCCCACACACGTTTATATCTCGAAAAACTGGCATGGAATCGTCGGAAATATCTGTCCCCCTCAAGATTCAGCAGCTGCTTCGTATAATTGCCATTTCACTTTTTCGAACTTAATATTTAAATGGTCCTGATACCATTCGTATACGTTAAAATAATTATTCCTTTCAGCTAAATCCGGCCTATTGCAGTTCCCGCATCATCGGAAAATAGTCCTTGAAGACAAAGACCTTCTCCTCCACTTCCACAATTATATGGACTCAATTTTCTCTCCTAAATGTGGATATATCCGAAACATTGGATAAAATTCTAAATACTCCTTTTTTCATTTTTTTTTTTGAATAGAATACTATACAGGCCGGAATTACAAGACGCGATCAACGATTAATAGGCCTACAGCGGCAAGTGTTAACAGCATTTATCGTCGACGGAATGCCTAGTATTTTTCGATATAGCAAAAGCATTCGATCAATTGCTCCAGCATGGAGACTATTAATAGCAATACATACGCAAAAATTTTTTAGACAAACAGAAATTTTTAAATTGTACGATTCGTATTACCGATTCGGCATTGCGCAGGGTCTTAAAATTTATACTTTTCGATAGATTATGTAACTAACTACATCACGACTCCTGCTGCCGCCCGAGCTTGTGCGAGTGAGTGTCTCCCTTCATGAGTATATAATGTTCGAAATTTTTTCTAAAAACAATTAACGAATTGCGATACTGGTCAAAAAACAACGGTTTATTTTTTTTTTTGTTTTTGTTTTACTAAGCATGTCAGCGATGGAAGTTTACCTAACGCGAGGAATTAGATAGGATGTGGGAGTTACTTTGAAAACATTTCAGAAATTGAAGAAATGAAAGAAGTTAACAAAGGAATAACTTAAAGAAAGAGAGAGAGAGAAAAAAAGAATGCAATGAACATTATAAAGAGCAGAAATGTCAAGACTAAGAAGATTGCAATCGATGGTCACTCGTTTTGAGGAAAGAAATCGGCATTCGAATAAAACTAAAACCAAAGTTGGCAGAAGCGAAGGAAAGGTCAACAGAGATGTGTGCCTGAGCGCTTTTGTAGTGCGTAGGTAAATGACCGTCAAGTGACCATTTCTGTTTTAACTTGCAGAGTTCCGTAGAGGAGAATGGGCAATCTAATCAACGCCAATAATGAAAGAAACGGGGTGTGAAGATAGGATCATAATATAAAAAGGAAATTATTGAGATCAAAATACGGAGGGATGATATGAAGAGGTTGAGGGGATATATTTGGAATAGAGATACGAACTGAATTGGGTGAACTGGATTCTTATGTAGAACGTGAGAGAAGTAGTCATCGAAGATGAAGAAAAGATCGTTTCTTATCAGCATGGCGGTTGGCGGCGCTGCCGCAGCCGTTAAAGTGATCGGAACGTACTAATGTAAAACCCCGAATGGATATTTTAAGACATTTTGTAACAGTGGTGAATTCCTTCTAAGACTTGTTTGTTAGTTTTAAGGCTGCGAAAACTCCATTGAATAATTTTGAAATTGTGGATCATAAGGAAAAATGAATAGTCCAGGGACGCTAAACAAGGAACAAGAATAGGAGAAAGCTGGAAAGGGATGTGTAAAAAGCTAGTTCGGAGAAGACTTAAAGATGCTAAAAGATGTAAGAATGGACATCCAGCAATCTGGAGAAGCGTGCAAAACAGATAATAACATAAACAGTGACATAAATAACAGTTTGCATGTGAGAATCATAACTGCTACGAGTATCATTCATCAGCACCAAGCTATGACAGAGAATAGCAGCATGACCCCGTGAATTACTTGGAAATTGCAACAGGAAGAATGAGTAAACCATTTAAAAAGTCCGTAAATTAAAGTATTGTCCAAACGAGTTTCTTTATAAAAAATAGAATACACTGTTGTGAAAAAAAAACATTAACCGTACCAGAAGTATGGTAGGTACAAAAATTATCCTGCTTTCTCCTCAACCAAACCACTACATATGTTGAATTATACAAGAGACGACATGTCTCATCTAGCATTTCTCTCATTCTAGTGAACAGTCCCGATCTTTTAAAACCCTTGGGACTACATTTCGATTGCATGTTACCCTGGGCACCTTCGCATAACCATTTTGAAAGGAAACATTTATAAAATTCCACTCGACCAGTAAATACCCAACAGATACTAAAAATAATATTTATCTTAAACTCCTTTTGATAGTATATAAATCGATTATTTTATGTAAACAATATGTAGCTAACTAGCTTACTCACGGACACAAGTCATTTTTTAATCGAATCCCTAAATACGATTCATGATTCGGCTCTCCATTCAATACCAGGAGCTTAGCGTAAAACTCCATCACTCAGCAAAAATGCAACTATTGGTCTGCCCAACGTTTTATCATGTTACCACAATCAACGCGCAATTTTTCTCTCTTTACTCTACATCCCTTCGTCCATGTTACTCAAACAATCATGCAGCTGAGGTCTTCAACTTATTCAATTTCAATAATATAAACGCAAAGGTCTTTCCTATTAAATGTTTACTTTAATACGAACTCTCTAAGAATAAAAATGTACATTTTCAAACGGCCACCATTTAGTACTATCCAAATAGCTAAAAACGCAATGAACAAATATAAAGACTTACATTAATGGGACAAGACTTAATTCCGTTGCAATTGCATCATTAGTTCAACCCCTAAAACAAGTTTTATAATATACAGAAGAAGTTTACGCGACTCTCCAGCACATCTGGAGTTTCGGGGAATGAAAATGATAGCCAGTCAACTATATATGCCCCTCAATTCCTCTTGTTCTTTTTAGATAATAGATATGAATACGGGCTTCTGAACAAACTTTCCTATTCCAGGTAAAGTCAACGATCGTACCTAAATGGTGACATATCTAGCATAGCTTTCATTAGATGCTTCTAAACATCGTGTCCATCTCATAACTATCTTCATAACATCCTTCCTCTATAGAGTACCTTTTCTGCCTAAATTCCTCTCCCCAATCTCTGCAACCGTCAGATTAAAAGACCCATTTACTCCCCAACACACAGGCGCTCCTATTAAATAAAACACTCCCGAATATTCTATTAAATTCTTAAACGGCAATAGTAACTCTTTTAAATTATTTCAAAACTAACCGAACAAACAAGCTAATATAGTGTCGTAATGGCCTCAGCAGTTAAATGCGTTGCACTTAGGTATTAATTTAATAAAAGAAAAAATTCATTTCGCGTAATGTTAATTTAATAATACGTATACACACGCGTGCACATATATATATATATATATATTAATAACAACGTCATTCTTAGCCCGACCCCCTATATTGTATATATAAGAAGATAAAGTATCGATAAAATGGAATGCTGCCCTGGTTAATTATGTTATTCTTACACTAGGGTTAATAAGAAATTCTGTTACATTCTTGTGTTATGGAAGTAATGGCTGACATTTCTATGCAAACCGCAAATTAAATTTATTAGTTTTGAAATTTTCTTGATTACAATGAAAAAAACAGTTATAACTGACTGTTCCATCGTCATCTGGATTAAGAAATTTTCCCAGTGACAACGTAATGTAATATACTGTAAGAAGCTGTAAACAAATAAATGTAGCCGAATAGAACACGTTACTATTTTGTTTTGTATCGAAGTCGGGATCAATGACGTTTTCAATTTTCCTCATTCTATACGAAGTACAGAAGCGATAGAACTGAGAGTTTAGGGGTGTCCCCTTCGTGGTCAAAAGAAGGAGCTTCTTGCAAGACCCGAAGGTCCGAGTTATATACATATACATGAAATTGATTTGGGTACCAGAGAAATCTGGGAAAGTAAAGGTGAATCCCAAGTAGAAAGGAACTGGCCCTAGTATTCTCATCAGATCCATTAGGCTTAGTACCATTATGGAAAGCTTAATTTCACAATCCCAACGCCCTCTCAAGGGTATGGAACTCACTTTACTTTACTTTATACACACACACACACACACACACACACACACACATATATATATATATATATATATAATACATATATGTTATTAGTGAATGAATAAAAGAGAACCTAAGATATCTAAAAAAAAGTCAATCAAAAACTAGTAATTATTATAAATTTTGTGCCAGCTTATAAAGACAAACTGACGGGCATATTGCAGATTATTATGCGTTTTGCTTTAGCGAATAAATATTTTTTTCTCGTGGCTCCTGCAAACCTGGTTCGATGGAGTCTTTGTCTTTGTTATCTCGTTGTTATACGATTATTTTTAGCTCGTTCGTTTGAACGTACTGGTAAAGATATTTAATTATTGTACAAAACTTTAAATACTCGGCTTGATTATAACCCTAATTTCACTTCTTTCGTAATTAAATTTGTATGGTTTCTCTTGTTTTTATTTAGTTGTTGCGCGACATTTTTTTATTATTTGCTTTTTTTTTTTTTTCATCTCAGCACCGTGGATAAAAAAAGAGTTATCCTACAAATTTAATAAAAAAATTTACCAGCGAATTTCCAGCCTTTTCGGATTATTTCGTTCGAGAAAATCCTTTTATATATAACCAGTTTAGTAAAAAAAAATTTGTAATTCTTTTTTTTCTCTTCCGGACCGATACGTTTCTTCTCCGAAACAATTATAGTCGATAACACCCCATCCTTTACAGTCGAATCAAAACGATTCAACTTTTTACGAAAACTAAAGCCTTCCTTTGTGCTCATCCGTGTTAGCGTATCAACCATGCTGACAGTAATAAACTCAACAACTCGCATAGTCCCCGTTGCAATACCTTCCGTTTCTTTCGTTGCGGCAACTTCCTTAATAGTGTAATCTCTTTTCTATTGAAAGTAAATATTATTTGGTCGTCGGACTTTTTCATAGATATATATATATATATATATATATATATATATATTTGTAGGCCTATTCGCTGTATCTGGAGCTTTCAGAGTCACCTATGCGACTCTCACATAAAGTGTGTCTGTAACGGAATTGAACTTACTCGATTCTAGGCGGTACCGTTGCCGCTTTTACTGGTATGTGTCGAGATTTATGGTAATGAGCGCTAGTGTTTTGTAATTTTCAGTTCACTCGTTTCCACCGCAGTTAAGTTCGTTTGTGTAAAGAACTAAGCGAAAAAGCTGCATTTTCCTACAGCCTGTAGTGTGTTCTAACGCGACACCGAGGAGGTGCTGACGGTCTTTTAAAAAATTTACCATCTTTAATTTTCCACTTCGAAGTTCTCGTAAGGCCATCGACGATGTGGAAGGGGTGTTGAAATTTTCTTCCGTCTCGACGACGGAATTACTTAACGATTTTATTTCACGTTTCATTACTGGTTCCCCCGAGGGCATTCAATTTGATTCGTTACGACGTGTCGTTGTAATAATAGTAATATCGAAACAGCGTCGTTATTATCGACGCGTTTTATTTTAGTACGATAACGCACACAAGAGGAATAGAGTCCTTCATTTAATAAAATAACTTTTTTTTTTTTTTCTAATTCCATTTATTAACAAAAATACTGTTGACGTGCATTTTTTGGCATTTATATCGAGATAATTTGGTTTTCGGTGCAATGTTTAGCCGTATTGCACTTTTCCAAAATAAACTAAGAAAAAACCTTTTTTAATTATGACTCCTATAAAAAAAAAAATTAATGGCTAGAAAAGATATTACATGTAATCTACTCTCAAGCAAAGTTGATCGTAATAGGTTATTTAATTGGCTGCAAAAAAAAAAAATATATATATATATATATATATAATTACTACTAATAGTTTTTGACTACCGAAGCGGAGGATCATTCTGGAATTGCCGTTTTCGTACCGAACCCCAATCGCTCCCAGGTATTACTGTGACATTTAATATTGGTCGTAGCGAACAAGTTATCTGGGTGACAGTAAAACGGGCCGAGAGACAGGAGCTGGTCCACAATCTCGATATTCTTTTCAACTCACTCAGATTCAGTGCGTTAATTCTGCAATGCCCGAAAAGCCCTGCCAAGCGAATAAAACGTGAGTTACGAAGTATTTATTAGTAGAATCTGTTAGAGAAATCAAATTGGCCGATTACAGCTTTAATATTTAAATATGCGAATAATAATGATTTTAATCGTTCGCTATACACAAATTAATAAATGATGCGCGAATAAATGTAAAAAAATTAATTTATCTTTCTTCCTATACGGGGATATTGTTAAAAGATTAAAACCGTTATCCCCGGAATTTAACTATACTGCACTGCAGTAATCATTTGTGCTGATTACCTTGAATCTTGATTGAATACTACTCGTACTTCAGAATTATGCATTATAATTATTAATTATGATTAATAAAATGTAAAAATCTATTATGCTCAACGCTGACTGCGATTACGCTTAATCTTGCAACCATAACTGATTACAAAATGATGCTCAACTCTACTTGATGGTAACTTTTTTACTCACAGGAAGTAGACTGTACTCTTTTTTTATTTAACCAGCACTGCCGAAGGAATTTTAATCTACAGTCTGTGTCGACTAATCGAATGTTGTTCTTCAGTTAATGTGATTTATTTTTGGTTCTTTTAGTTGTTTTTTTTTTTTTTTTGTTAGATTATTAATCGAAATCTAACGCAACGAGCTAGACTCCGTGCTTACGATCATCAGTTGCCATTGCAAAAAAATCAATTACTACGTTTTCTTTTTCTTTTACGTTCGATTCTGAACATCGCTGTTAACCGTAAGAGCCCACTAGGAAATATCGTCTGGCTATCTAAGTGGTAGTTTTCTTTTATATTCGTCCGGTGGTCACCGTTGCTGCTATTTTTGCTTCATCAGTCACTTTGATTATTATCCTGTGTTTTTCGTCTGATGTTTCAGGTGAAATTTAAAGAATGTTCCTTTGTTGGCACTTACTTGTAGTTATGTTACATTTCACTCTGTGAATGTTCAGGTTTCCGCATCATATCACCACCAGTAGTATGTACTGGTTCATTTTTTTTTTTTTTTTTTTTTTTTTTTTGGGTTCGCCAACAAAGAGCATTGAGTCATGTTCGACAAGAAAGAAAAGTAACGCTGAATTAATTATTTAGATTCATATGCGGTCAGCTACCGTAATAGTGAAGGAACCAAGAGGAATGATAACAGATGGCGAAGGAAAGAAGAGAACAGATACAACACTGACCGAGTATGCAAAGTCCAAGAAGTTGAGAGAAGTAGAGAAGGAAACGTTTAGACGACAGAGCGGAACATTCGAAAAGGGCGTGTGTTTAGAATTACATTCGTGGTTATCAGTCGGACGGAGGATGTAGCGGGTAATAAGGAGAGTCTGAAAGCTATGGTCAAAGTGCAACTGACATAAGGAGGAAATAATATAGCGCCGTAAAAGCGGAAATTTATGAAACCAAAGGGATTAACTGGAAGATACGGCTGAATAGCTCAAAGAAAATTTTTTTAGAAGAGAACGAGGGGTATGAGTCCGATCAACACCTATAATGGAACTTTTTAGATAAACAGTTGCGCCTCGAGACAACTGATCAACCCTTTCATTTCCTTTTATACCAACATGACCTACAATCTAAAGGAATTCAATCTGAATATGATAAGTTTGGAAAAGGTTATGAATAATCGAACGAATACGAAGATTGATAGGATCATAAGAAGGATAAGGAAGAACAGATGAGATAGTTTCGTAAAACACCTTTATAATCAGAGATGATTAGAAATGTATTATTGTCTCGTACTAATGGAAAGAATGGCTCTTAATATCGCAATAGACTCAGCAAAGAAAATGGACTAGATTAGAGGACTTTTAAAGTATGTTAGTTGTGAATAGAATATAGGAAGGATGCTCTAACGCCATGAGGGTCCTTCGATGCGTCAGTAAAAAGAAGAGAATGAAAAGGAAATAGAGAGTTAATAGTGTTAAAGAATTCTTGATTAGGTTGTGGAAGGGATTTAGAGTAAAAATTAAGAGGAAAGCGAAAACGTGTAAAATGAAAGCTAAAGTAAGCGAGTTTATTGTAGGCAGGGCCGTATCTGAGAAGGGGTTTTCACTCGCCCCTTTCCAATTGTCTGCGAAATAATAACTGCTCGAATTAAATGGACCGAAATTCAGAAAAAAATTTATTCCTTTTCAATTTTTGACAAAAAGAAAATTGAAATTTTTATAAATTCTTTGGAAACGACTGTTTTTTATTTGTTTTTATTGTACAAATATTGCATATACAATATAATTGACCTATGAAGCTCTAGTGTACTATTTATAAATAAATATATTTTTTATAATAACATGCATGCATATATAATATTTTCGTAACCCAAATTTTGGTCCAGATACGGCCCCGATTGTAGGTTATAATTTGTGGAAGTTGGCAAGTCGATTTGAGGCATGAGAAAAAAGGGGAGAATGTTTTTAGAAGCGAATCTCTAATTTTGAAGTACAGACGAGTATGAAGAAATAAGTTTCGGAGAAAAAATTGGAAGACGCTTTAAAAGATAACATCCAAGTAAGATCTACGATTTGGTAAAGGGGGAACATTAGATTCATCGTGTATAATCGAAGTTGATTAGACACAACTTGTTCACATTACCTTCGTTCTTGATTCAACTGCTACTTTACGATTACAGATTACGTACATCTCAGCATACCGATAGTAGTAAAATCCTCTGTGCCTCTTTATTTCGCTAGACGGCAGTCTTATTTCTCGGCTAAAATACATATAAATTCGAGTACATTTTTCATCTCGTATTGTCGACTTTAAGCTTTATTACAATGTTCTCAATTCTAAGTCGACTTTCGCTGAATTCATCTTTCAGTTCAAATCACTTCTTCAATCGACTTCCATTAAAACATTACTCCCATTTTACCATTTCCTTTCCAGGCAAGCTATTTTCGACTATATCCACCTAATCATCGGTGTAAAAAATTTAGGCAAACAACTGTATTCCTCGACTGAAATGGGTTGAATTCAGAATCGGTGTCCTTTTCTATAAGGGGTTTATGACCTTACCGTTGTCGGAGTCTATTCTATAACTTCTTAACGTTCATTTCCGCATTAGTGCCTACGTCTTATTTGGCTAAGGGAAAAAAGAAAAAAATAATTTTTGTAATAGCGTATAATTTCCCCAAAATCAGTACGAGAGCGTCCACCACATATTCTTGTCCGTAGCGCAGGTGTATGAACATATAAGGGAAGGCCGGCTGGTCTAGAACAGCATCGGTGTGCGTTAATAAAACGGAATCATCGTGAAACAGAATTTCGCCTATACGAACTTGATCGCGTTTTTCCATTATTTCTACTTTATTTGGAAATTAAATTCAGAAACAGGTTGGGGGGGGGGGGTTACCGAGTAAAATTTTAAAGCTCGAATTGGGAACTAGTAACGCAGTTTATAGCTTTTAAGAGACATTATTAAATTTTAAATGTTAATGCGCGCGAATATTTTCAGCTAGCGAAAAGGCAATTTGAGGTTTTCAAGTGGCTCTAAATAAGTACAGGCTGAAAATTTATTCGAGCTGATAATTAACGACGCTTTCCGGATTATACGCTAAAATTAACAGTTCGTTCTCTACGTTATTAGGCAGCTGGTACAAATTGAAAAGAAATATTTATGTAAGAAATTTAACGTATTCCGATGATTTACGGGCTTCGAATTACTTCAGCTCGACTGTGTAAACTCGGGTAAAATGTCGAGATTATAAAACTTTTCTACACTCTGTTAAATAAATTAACAGTACTGTATTATAATAAGAGACAGCGCCAAAAATTTCATTAGATCCGATTATCAGATACATTCGACGAAGGCCTGAAACGGACTACCTTTTACCGGCCCACCCCTTCGTAATATTCATGCATGACCGATGACGATGGGATAACCCCACCCGTCTCCAGCTTGCTGAGTATCGTACAGTTTAGTTACTTCTGTTTAGGTTATAATATTATTATTTATTAGCATTATTATTCGCGTTTAACTGCGCATTTAATGTTTTAATGTGTATATCTTTGTGTTTTTTTTTTAAATTTGGAATTGTTAAATTATATAAAACCTTAATTATAATATGTATAAGTTTCATAATTAATTATTTTCATTTTCGTCTCAACTTGAACCGGCATCTTTTTATTGTTAATGCAAGTTTTTACAAACTATAAAACCCAAGTGTCTGCCAAATATCATTGCAATGCATATATATGTATTAATTGCTTTCGGGTAACTGGCTTCGCGGAGATTTAAGATTTTCCTAAAATTCCACAATTCTCTCAATATTGTATAGCATCGATGGTGCGCGCATTTCTTCTACAAATGACTTATTTCGATTGTCAAGTTTCTGCACTTAAGTATCTACTCTCTTATTTCTTACTGTTAACCTTTTCATTTATTACTCGATTTCATCGATACATTCCGACTAAACTTTTGATCAATCTGTATCCGAAAATCTCGCTATACATATTTTGTGATTTTCCGTTACTTTTCTACTTGATGTTTCAAACGATTTTTCGCTGTAGGAATCTTCTACGTAACAACTAGCGCATTAATTTTTCACATTATTATCGTGAAAATTGTACTCGCCGGATTGTTGTTGTTTGCACGGACACATTTTAGCAAAGTATACATTAAAGAATTATTGTTTTTCTGTTTATAACTGTCTGGACTATTTTTTATTTCAATGTCGATAATACCTTTGATGCTTTGATTCATCCATTTTACGGTACAGCTGTGAATATTTTCAAGCCCCCCCCCCCATGGTATGTTTATTTTATTTGTCAGATTCTCGGTTCTGTTATTGTTTTTTGGAATTTTTTTTATTTATTAGCATTAAATTTGATACACCGGTACATGTTTAATTATTTATCCTTCTGTTTTTTTCTCCTTTTTCTAATAAATTACCTTATATTATTATTTTCCTAAATTTATTTTGCTTTATATTCCATCAATTTGTATTCGATTATTTATCAGAATTTGCCTACACGTAAAATATTCGCGGGTCATCTCAGTGCCGGATTTTTCTTTTTCTTTAAGGTGTTTGCGTAAGAGATTTAATAGTATCGCTCAAATATACCCAAAAGAAAAAAAAAATATATGTGTGTATGTATTTTATAATAATACACAATATTCCATATTACTGCTAGTGTGTTTTTTGAATGAAATAATTCTCTATTTTCGAATTTGCCATATATTTTTGAAATGGTTTTTGATATCACCAGAGCCATATACGGGTTTCTTAACGATCCATTTATTTCGATTTCTACGAATACCTATTTCTAATGCTTTTTATTACCGACTTTTGTCGTTTTCTGTTCTTTCGATACCATCCGAGTTTATACCCAAGGTGCCATGTTTCGGAGAAGTTTCTATTGGTTTTGCAGCCAAAAGTACCAAAATATGCGAACTCGATTATTGTTTCCTTTTCCTTTTTTTTCTTTTTTTTTCTTCTTTCGATGCTTTTTGTTCTAGTACGTCGTAATAACCAGTAGTGTGTTTCTTTTGCATGTTTCTGTTATTCGTGGAAAGTTATTATGATACAGTTTATATTAAATTTTTCGAATTTTGACTAACTGTCAGTATAATACAATCGGTTTATTAAAAAAAAATAAATCACGACTGTCTTGCAACATCCTACATGTTGTCATGAGCCTACAGTGAGTAACGTGAATAAAATATTGATTTTGTGTTTGGAATTCTGGCTTTACTATGCTGTGGGAAATGAAAAACATAGATTGAATTTTATATTCCTTATTTTATTTATTATCGATCAACACAGCATAGTATTTCATATATATTTCTCTCGTAATGTTCGAACCGAGTAAAGTAAAGTAGCTGATTAAATGGTTCGAACGGTTGGGAAGTTGGAATATAATTCCGATGCTCTGTACCAACACAATTATAATAATGTAAAATTAACTAAGGCTAGACGTACTGCCCGACTAAAGCGACGTAATTTTGCCGAAAATTACGCGTGTGATAAGCATGATGTGTCGTTGCGACTGGTCGGGCAGTACCGACAGCTGATCGACTACCTGGGTTTTCGCGAGTCTTTCGTTCGTTCGTCAATTAAGTTAGTATCCGTTTTTACTCTGATAGAGTACGATGATCGAAGCGTTGAGTGTCAGCGAACCCGCGATAATTGTTAATTAAATCATCTTCCGAAGAATTATATATGTACTTTTTTGTAATCGCTGTTCGTTGTTGATTTATTGTGAATAGTTTTTTTTTTTTGTTTCAATGTTCGATAATAAAAATTTAATCATACTAGTAATAAAAACAAATCATCAAGTGCTACAATTTTTATTAGTATTAGTAAATATACTTTATTTCTGTCAACAAGTATATTTACTTTGTGACATTCAGTGGACACGGCGGACTGGGCCGCCGTGAGATAGCTTGATAATAGCTCAAAGGCTTCTTACTCTTGAGATATAAAGAGTGAGCACACGATAATGTATATCAGTCAGATATAAATAAAAATTCTGCTGTAGCAAATTGATCGAAGAACTGACCAAGCAAATTCAGTCAGTATTGAAACATTTCCATTCCACTCTGCTCAGCATTTAGCTCACTCTAAACAGTAAACTTTTGTACTTAAGTGTTTAATATACCTCATTAATCATTTTAGTTCTCTATTGCCCGTACCGATATCGGTTTTTCATTTCATCGGTAATATAATTCGATATTGCCGTCTTTTTTTTCTTTGAAAATTCCAAAAAAGAAATAAATAAAATAATTAATTAATATACATACAAAATAAAAACCCGAGAATATAATTGGCCAAATGAACTGTTCTGTTCGGGCCAAAAAAAAAAAAAAAAAAAAAAAAAAAAAGTATAATATATTCATTTGGATACCGGGCTGAATTTAGTTTAAAAAAACCCTTCCACCGGTACTGTTAATATTATCGATTTCACCGGAAGACATACATAATGAAAAAAATAATGAATTGAACTTGGAATTGTTAACAACAAACTTGAGGCAGACTAAAGTAAATACTCGTTGAGAACCGTAAAGCAAGATCGGATACTGTAAGGCATATTTTTATCACGAGCCAGAATCGATCACAGTTATCTGCTGCATGGTAATCTCCGCTCTATATGCATCAACTACCAAAGTAATTCTCCGTGAGGCTTAACCGAATAAAAGCAATACATCGGATACGCTAGAAGAAGCAATAACGGACAACCAATCCTATTAGTGAACCAATGGTTACAGTTTAAATCATCGACATAAATTAATACCGCATACTCATTTATAAATAACTAATATTCTGTACAACTAGAATGTACAAATAGGTAGTCACGACGCTCGGAATCGAGCGATACGACTCAGAGAGAGAGAGAGAGAGAGATTTCTAAATTAACCCGCGCATACAATAATTATACTAAGATGTTCTTCTTTTAGGTGTATCTTTATTTTAAAAAAAAAATTGACTAGTTTTTCTTTGATTTGAGAAGCACCTGCGGCTGAACAACGACACAAACTATTTCAGGCCCCAACTATTTGCGTCTCTAATCTTGTGATTTTCATTAAAAATTCTTCTTCTTCTTCTCATCGTTAATATTATTACTATTGTATTTTTAGCACATTGAAAATTACAGGAAATGGTCCGATGAAAACAATGGCGGGTAGGCTGATAACCACGGACATAAAGCGCTATTAAAAGTCTACCGCAGTCTTATCCGATCCGTGCTCGATTACGGTGCCGTTATATATGATGCAGCCAAGAAATCACTCTTGGACACTCTGCAACCGGTTGTCAATTCCGCATGCCGTATCTGCTTAGGAGCGTTCAGAACGAGTCCAGTCAATAGTTTGCTCGCAGAAGCCAACGAACTGTCACTGGTTATCAGAAGAAAAGAGCTCTGCTTAAAATATGCGGTGACAATCTCCTCGACACCGGATAATCCAGCTTATGACAGTATCTTCAAGGTCCTTGTGCACAATATCGACCCCGACTATTCGGCAGCAGAACCACTCAGATCGCGGATAGCCAGATACACAGCAGAACTCGAAATAATACTACCAACGGTTTATGAACGATCGCTAGGGTTCCTACCCCCGTGGTGCCAACCCAATCTGACAATAAATGTTGATCTAAGTGAGCACGAGAAAGTAATCACAAGCTCAGAGACGTTTAGATTACTTTTCCTTGAAATAGGTGAAAAATTTCAGCCATGCACGGAATACTATACAGACGGTTCAATTCTCAACGGAAAAACAGGTTACGCTATAGTCTCTGACTCTATCACGTTAGCAGCACAACGAACGCACGGCAATAATTCAATCTTCACCTGTGAGGCTAAGGCGATTCTCCATACTCTAGAACTAATCCTACTGCGCCAAGACGCAACAAACTGTACCATATTTACTGACTCGTTGTCCTGCTTAAGAGCCATCCAAAATCAGTTTACCGAAAACCCTATCATACAACGGATCCACCTAAAATTGGACCAGCTCCAATCGAAGCATATACAGGTCAGCCTTGTGTGGACACCGGCGCATACAGGAATCCAAGGAAATGAATTGGCGGACCAAGCTGCAAGAACCGCGACGACACAAGATTGCCCCCGCCTGAAGTACTTATGACACACCTCATGAAGCTAAAATGGTGATGAGCAACACAGTCAAAAACTACTGGAACACCCTTTGGCTCCAAACGCCGAGCAAACTCCACGAGTTTAGAAAAGATACCTACGAAAACATGCCAACTCTCAGTAGACACGAGCAGTGTGTCCTAACTCGTATCCGCATTGGACACACAAACACTTGACTCATTCGTTCCTCATATCTAAAAAACCGTCCAACCTGTGTCAACGCTGCAACATGCCTATATCGGTGAGGCATCTTTTGAGCGAGTGTAATCACTACCAGCAGGCCAGAAAACAAGCGGGTATTACCAACGGCCTTCCAGAGATGTTTTCGGACGCCGAGAAGTGTAAAAAAATCGTAGCCTTCCTCAAAGACATCTCAGTATTCCAACTGATCTAACTTCCTCAGCCTTCAGCTGACTTTTTCGATTATTTTTTTTGTTTCGCGCATTTTCAAATATTCAATATAAAATTTTATAATTATCTGTAAAACCGTAGTCGCTAATGACCTTGTAGTCCAAAAGCGACTTGTAAATATAATAAATAAATAAATAAAAACTTAGACGCCAACATTATTTAACAAAGCATTTTAATCGTAGTAAAAAAAAAAAAAAAAAATGAGGGGGGGGGGAGTACAAGTAATCATTGTGGAGGATTTTTACCGCACAGCGAAAAATTCTGAATGTAAATAACGAACACATTATATTTTCAATGTTTCATTTTATTAAATGTAAATAAATAACCTGTTAAAATTTATAAATAGAAAATAAATAAATAATAAAAATAAGTATAAATTTACACTTTAATAGAAATTAAAATAAATACTTCAATTAAAGAAACGTTTTCGGACATAGCCCATTATTGGCTAACAATACAGAGTATATTCGATCGGTGTTTTTTTACTCGAGCGTACTCTGTATTATTAGCTGACAATGGGCTAGACCCGAAAACGTTTCTTTAATTGAAGTATTTATTTTAATTTCTATTAAAATGTAAATTTATACTTGAATACTGTGATATTTATTTTATGTTTTATCTCATTAACTAGTTAACCAGCAGCATATAGTATGTAGAATAAGTTGTAGTATTTTCATTTAAAAAGTGTAACTTTCCTTAAAACTCTGACGTTAATCTTCAAAGAAATATTTCGTCTTTTCCGAAATTTCTGGTCCCGGTATTCACTTTAAAAACAAATAAATATAATTTTTTCGACTACGCCTTCACGATTTACGGCAACGATTTGAAAGGCTGCAAGTTTCAAAGAGTGTATTAGCGTAAATGCGTCATAAATGATTGAACGCGCTGGATACTTGCAGCAGTTAAACTGAAATTTGAGATCAGGTAATCCTAATAGGCGCAGGGTAAGAGTCGGTGTTAGCGGGATTTTCGGCGTCCTGGAAAAGTTTTTAAAGCGATTTCGAAGTAGCGAGGAAGTTAAACACGATTTACGGGGAGACCCCTGTAGAGCGCCGTGGGTTAGTACTCGTATCCGTGTTTTATTATAGGTTTGCAAATTGTTCGTAGTTAAGTTGTGTTTCACGAATGCGTTACTTGTTTCGGTTTTCCTCGAAAAAGTCTGAAAAATTTTAAATTGTTCCGGCTTATCCGCTCTCTTCCGGGTAAAACGATTTCGTTAAGCGACTTCTTAGGGAATTTCGCCGAATAATCAAAATACGGTGAACTTTTGTTTTGGTAACCGGGAAATTAAAGGCTTCATTAGAAACCGGTTTGAAAACAATTTTTTCTCGGAATTAGCCGGTTTAATTTAATATGCGAAATAAATTCGGAGAAATTTTTCAATTTAGACAACAAAGGGATCATACTTTTTTTTTTTCAACTCCACCACCGACCTCCGTCTAAATGCTAGAAAATACGATAATGTCTTCGTCCGTTTCTTTTTATAAGGGGAACAATTTTGCGCGCGAGAAAGAAAAATTTTTTTACCGGCCATCTGTCTTTAATGACGTCGCGTAGCGAAACATCGTTAATCTGGGATGTGTTCTATTTCGAATTTTTGTATACTACGACGCATGATTGAAGACATACGCGCGCGCGAAATGAAATAAACGATTACAAGAGACGAAACATACGTAATTACAATCTAACATCTAGGTCAGTAAAGTCAGCTAGTTTCGCATACTCGCGATATGTGTGTGAATGATTAAAATGCAAAAGGTGTAAACACATAAATTTTATAAAAGTGTGTGTGTGTGTGTGTGTGTCGATGATATTCACTGGTGGCTACTGTCTAATTTTAGTTTAATACGGAACATAATACGTACTTTCAGTATGTAAGGTTCCAAAACGGAACATCAGAATAACGTCAATGTGGATAAGTACGTATTTCAGTATTTCAATGTTAAAATCACGGAAGACATTAGCCACCGCTGAATACATAACATCGACACACATTTTTATAAAATTTATGTGCTTTCTTTTACATTTTAATTATTCACCTTCGCGCATGAAGCATCTTCGAAATAAAATGTATCTGTCCGTGTTTTACCATCGTCTATTTCAATCGTACACATCAGCGTAAAAGCGAATTCAAAACGGGACATCAGATTAACGACAATATAATACGACGAAGTACGTATTTTAATATTTCCGCATTACAATGAAATTACAGAAGAGACGCGGTGTAGCCACTGCTGAATATATCGCTACACTTTTTACGTATGTTTGTGCTTTTACATTTTAATTATTTACAGTCCTGATTATGGAATATATTTTTTGTATTCCGAAATTGAAGCTCTACACGAGCCTAATAACGTTGTTAACATCAACAGAATGTGTTGGGAATCATGCTTCTTCGCACATACGGAAAATGGTCGTTTAAATTTTTATTTATTTGTTTAAGAAAAGAGAAGACGTAGTAAATAGGAAATCACGTTGATTAAAATGTAAATTTATTGCGGGGAAGATTTTAGAGATGTTCTGGTTCTAGCTGAAATGTTATAAACATACAATATTAAGCGATAGTGGTATTCCTCAACTACAAAAGGTAAAATAAAACGTCTAAAGTGCATGCGCATGCCGGGTGAAGATATTGAATTATCAGATAACCCAAACTTTAAACTTTCGCATCCATGTTGAACGGCGCAAAAGCAAAAGATCGAGACACAGATGATAATCTCATTTTAATAGCGCGCATTTTCGAATGAAAAAATATTTTTTCTCTCGTTTAGTAAGTGTCGAAATTCAATAACTTATTTCGAAATACTTTTTTGTTAATTCTTATTTTATATTAAAATATGGAGGTGTTATATTTTAATATAAAATAAGAATTGACAAAAAAGTATTTCGAAATAAGTTATTGAATTTCGACACTTACTAAGATTTTTTCATTCAAAAATGCGCGCTATTAAAATGAGATTATTTTCTGTACATCATAATCTTACAAGAGATAAGGATGATGGGATTATGAAACTTTTAAATTAATTTCCAGTGAATAGAAAAATGCGCGATGGACTGTTGATAAAAACACAATCAATTTACTAGAGTAGTAAGGACCGGGATGAATGCGGTGTCTATAGGTTCTCAGATTATCATATAAATATTTATTAGGTAATATGTTGTTACTTTTAGTTATAGCGATGAATAAAATAAAATAAAATAATAATCTCCATTATGCCATCGTTACATGGTGAAGGCAGTCATTTTACAATAATACCGCCTCTTAAAAAGTTACGAAGGAGATAAGTGTTAATTCAGTTGTTGATAACTTCGTAATAATGAAATAAAGAATCTTTTAACATTCTGTTTGTTAGTTATAGAATATAGTAAGTTATAACGAATACAAATATAACAAACTAAGTATAAAATGATCGCATGGGTTATACCCGAAAACGCTTCTAAGTAAGCAATCATTTTATACTTAAATTTATTTGTTATATTTCTATTTGCTATAACTTACTATATAATAATGAAATTCTCATTAAAAGCAATTTAGTACACACGATGTTTTTAAATAAAAAATATATAAAAGCTTGTGAATATGTGTACACTGATTATAATTTTTTTTGTTTGGGGCTCGCCCTTGATTTTGACCCACCACTTGAATGTGTCATGCCAGGAAATTAGATTCTGAGACGATAGGAGATGGAAAGAACAAAGGATTGAAGGGAGGGGATTCTTGATATGGAAATGAGAAGGAAAGGATAAAGGAAGCACTATAAGGAATCGGAAGGCCAAGAGCAGGGATTTTCGAATACTCAAGGAAACGTTCACTAACAAGAGCCGAACTTTCGAAAAAACATGGCTTGCGTCACATTATCAAACGGAGAATCAAAGTTACAGAAGAGGGGACAGATAGAGAAAAAACGAATAAAGCGGGAAGAAGAGAATGATTAAAATTCTTAATCTGTTTAAGGAGACAATAGTAGAACGACGACTGAACATAATGAGAAGAAACCAAGGCTGAAGATGGTATGTCGGCTGTGTGAGAAGATAGTGCGAAGCAAGATTAGAGAATAAGGGAGGATATGTATCCAACCCATAGTCTGGCATGATTAGTTGAGGAAAGACTGATTTACTTAAAGTTGAAATTTAATTCTGTCAGATGAAATAACACACGTGGAATGATCAATACAGAGATTTATGCCACAGCGAGAGAATTTTACAATTAAGCGCAATGTCTTAAGGGAGCCCTGTGGTTTTGTCTTGAAATTTCCCAACGATTAGTATACTGTGAATATTTCTTAAGAATAAGTGCTTGGAAATTGTCAGTTGCACTCACATATTCGCAAAGATTAAGCATAATTAATAACAGTTAATGTGAAGTCGCTCGGGGGGATGAAAAAAAGAAAAAAGCACAAAAAAAAGGAGTTGACATGTTCAGAAAGAAACATTTCCTTAATAAATGCATTCAGCAACAGCATAATGTTGCTACTGAGATTACACTATCTGCAGATCAGTAACTTAGAAAAGCTATATGAATTCATCAAAAAAAACAAAAAAACATTTGTTAAAAATGAGTTAAACCCACCACATACTAAACTCAGTCCACACATAGCACACCTACAGCACATACACAGCCTATGCTCACGGTTTTGTATATAAAGCATGTGAAACATAATGAAGAAATCAAAATTTTTAACAACTAAACAGTTTAAACCAATACAAGCAACCTACAAACCCACAAAAATTATATTCTTCGCACAAGCCATCCTGCCTGGATGTGGACTGGATTCAATATGCGGCAGAGTTTAGAGCAGCTAAATGGCAAAAGTTGATGTCAGGTAAAAAATAAAATCGAATAAAATTGAATAAAAATGAATAAATGTGAAAAAAAACGAATGAATATGGTTAAAAACGAATAAAAATGAATAGAAACGAATTAAAATAAATAAAAACGAATAAAAACGAATAAAAATGAATAAAAACAAATGAAAACGAATAAAGACGAATAAAAACGAATGAATATGATTAAAAACGAATAAAAATGAATAGACCTGAATTAAAATAAATAAAAACGAATAAAAACGAATGAATATGAATAGACAGGAATAAAAATAAATAAAAACGAATAAGAACAAATAAAAAACGAATAAAAACAAATAAAAATGAATAAAAATGAATAAAAACGAATAAAAACAAATAAAAATGCAATAGGCACATGATTATGTATGATCAGGTTTGATTATTAAGTTTGAAAATTAAAACTGTATTTAGTTGATGAAAAAAAATTATAGCTGCCCGCTGTAAATAAATGCATCTACACCATTTCTGTTTGTTAAATAGTTATGATAAAATAATAAATAGCTATATGTACGGCTAGATTTCCAACAATACTTCAGCAAGAAAAGAAAAACAATGTTTGAGCATTGTTTGTTTTCTTGTCCTCACCGATAGAGATATATCGAAAAGCTATACGCAATGCTAATTATTAAACGTGAAAGAGCTCGTTTTTTAATGAGAATACGAAAGAATTTGTATGTAATATTTGTTGTTCTCTAAGTACATGATGCTAAAGAAATAAAGCCGGAGTGGAAATATATTTGTCTTCTGCTTTGTCTGCTAGGAATTTTGCCCGGTTCAGTAGCTTTACAATCATGGTGAAAATCTTTGTTCGCCACGATAGTCCAAGTTTGCAAAACAAAACGCTCTGGCTTGTTTCAAGCTTGAATAAATTACTAGCGATGGAATGCGTAATTCGTGCGACGTTAGAAGTACCGTGCAAGAAAGGTAATGTGATGCAGCATTTGAAAGCGGAACTTTTTTGTTTCTGTAAATGGCAACTCTTCCATTTGCTAGTCTTTTTTCTTCAAAATCTTAGAAAACATTTAACAAGAAAAGTCCTTCCTCCAGTCGTATTATTTTTAATAGACGTCACACAGCAGAAGATGATATTTACTTCGTATCAAAGTAGACTGACCCGGGGATGTTACCCGCTGTGGTGAAGTTCGGTGCAGGCTTTCAGACATTCCGTTTCCGAATTTAAAGGTAATCTGCTACTGTAAGAACTTGCTCAAACGAACAACAACCGCGCATATATTGATAGAAAGTTTATTCGTTCGCTTTTTAATTATATTTCACCTGGAACCGCTGTAAACATTTGCTGAGTTATCCCGATCAAACATCATTACGAATTCGACGACATTCACTGACTGGACTGCAATTTGACGGTTTATTTAAAGATTTTAAGCTAAACTTTGATCGAGGTCGGAATTGGCCTTTTCTTTATTGATCGTAGAATTCGTATGACGACCTGATCGATGTGCTGCTGGAAATTAACTGCAAAGACGATATTAGCTTGCTAACGGGGACAAAGCTTTGCACGCGCATGCACCAAAATGGTCGAAAATAACAAATATAATCGTAGTGAAATAATAAAAGGTAACATGTTAGAATAAAACCGTACCGAAATCGATTTGATAACGCCCGTAATGGAAAAATAACATAATTCGCAGTTAAATGACGTACTTACACGTAAAACCCGTTTGATTTCAAAGCAAAATTATCAGCGCACTCCAAAATTTCTTTCATCCGTCCTAACGATTCGCTGCCTAATTAATCTTACCTTCCCTTTGTGAATAAGCACCGCAGGAATATTTCCAGCTGGTCGCGAATTTATCCTTGAATAATCTAAATTACGGTGCTTCAGAATGCAGCGAGGAGAATTCGAACATACTCGTACACTCGCAAAAGAGGATTCCCCGATGAGGCCCCTTTTTCTGCCACCGCACTACGCCTACTACACTTCACAAACCGTTCGTCGGCTAAACGATTATTACTTCCCCGCCCTGGAAAATTATACGGAATTGACTTTAGTCTTTAATGAGTCTTTACGCTTCACGCAGATACATTATAATAGACGACTATATATCTTACTTCGCCTTTCCTTTATTCTTTTACCCGACATGAGAATTATCAACGTTGTTTCGTTGAACTGTCATTAGGCTGGCTTTATATCTTATCAGCAGCATTGAGTGTGAGAGCCGCCGTGTTTATGATTTATATTGTACAGAAAATGATTGTTTACAGAATACGGTATTTAAACTCACATCGTTGACAGTATTTGCAACATTATTAACACCATTTACAACGTTCACATTGGAGGTACTATGTGTCGTTATCGAAATGAGCACGGGATAATATAATGACGCGTTTCAAGTGCGTCGACGTGTCGCGAAAAGACAGCTTCTATGCACGTAAAGTTGCGTCATGTGGTAATGGCGCTAGTTCATTTTTCAGTTCGAGTCGGAATTCTGCGCTCATAAATTCCATGAATGCGTCGGGGACCCTCGTAAATCCAAGTTAAGATGAACACTGAGAATTGTCGGAATATTGTGGTAACTTAATTCTATCTAGACGTTTAAACAAACCTTTTAATTTCGGACGGTAAACTAGCAGGTTCAGGAGAAAGAATTCTCGAATGCGTTTGAAAGAACTATGCTTGGCGAGATGTAGACCGGATACGAGCATGGGGCACGTTTTCCATTTATCGTTGTTTGCACTGAGAAAATGTCGCCGACGTCCGTTGACTGACCGATCGAATTTTAACAGATCGTGTTCGACAGATTGCGGAGCGTCTGAATGTGTGCCATATTTTCGCAGATGACCGATCGAACTGTGTTTTGTTTGAATATAGACTATGCAGAAAGCTACTATTTCGATTGACTGATTATTTTCGATCCACGTCCCCGACAGCGAGAGTAATTTGCGGCGTGACAGCGCAGCGTCTGAACTGATGTCTGAAGAATCAGCGATTGAATATTTAAGGTGCATAACTGGGCATATAGAAGACTATTAGGAATATCGTGGCTAGACCGAAAAACCAACGAATATGTATGTCCTCAATAAATTGAATGTACAAATGCGTCTATCCAGCAGGATTAGGAAAAGATTTTTGGGTTTTTTTGGACATGTGGCGTGAGAGATACAAATTCATTACAACGCCTGGTAATAACCGGAAAAATCAATGGTAGAAGGAAAAAAGGAAGACCCAGAACGCGTTGGACTGATCAACTAAAATCGTTAATTGGCTTAAGCCTGCATGAGGCGTTGATGACGGCTCAAGATAGGTTAGCATGGAGGATGGTGACGAACGCGGCTGTTTCATAACATCAAACATCACTACGTCCTTTCGGGGGTTTAAGGAAGAAGAGAGAGAGAAAAGTGAGATGTAATGAGATCGTGCAGAGCGATCTAGAAAATCGTGGCATGTATCGCCGATCGTATGTAAATCATTTAAGCCAAGTAAACGCGTTATACGTAACTCTCTGTTCTCCTTACCGCGACAGTTGTAAAATGATTTAACCCAACGCCCACGGGTTCAAAAATAATGGCGTTATATAAGTGCAATATAGGAAATATTCGTAAATGGAGTAAAAATATTCATTTCATTCAGAAATTCATACTTTTCTCCATTTATCAAATCTCTTCAGATGGCCACATCATTATAGGTGGGTTTCTGGGGATGTATTTTCCACGCTCCGATGTCTGTTTTGCAGAAACAGGCTCAGATCGTTTGAAATAGTTCGAGATACATGTTGACATTAATAAAATTTCATTTATGTGACCAACAAGAGTAATCTGCCGTTCAAAATAAATCTTCCTCTAACACTAGCAACCTAATAGGTGAAAATTAAATTTGCGCGTGAAAATTATTCTTTTCCTCGAAGGGAATAATTATTTCGAACGTGTCACAGTTCGCATTCTGTGTGCTCGGGACTATCTTCTGAAACTACTAATTGTAAGTAACTACACTTCTGGTTTCCTTTTTTTTTTGAAGCGAGGTTATTAAAAGCGTGGCCGGATTCGCTATATATGTATACTCGTTTCTTAAGAATCATCAGAACTCGCGCCTAGCACTATAAGCTTCGAAGTACAGTAGAAAGGATCCGCTCGTGCATTAGACCACGTCCCTTTTAAGAGTAAATAAATAAATAAATTGCACAAAATATCTCCTCTCTACCATCAAAAACCACACAAATTAACACCACCGGAAAACTATTAATATTCAGTACGAGTTTAAGAATATTATTTACAGTGAAAATAAAAAGATCGCATTTTTATATAAATAATTCAGTCGACCGCTATAGACCATCCTCTTAGTTGTATGTGGTAAAACACGATGAGACAATAAAGCTAAAATTTTCTGAAAAATATATTTAATAATAAGTAGTTAGCTAAAAAAGTATATATATATATATATATATATATATATATATGCATACATATCAATGGCGAATCCTACAGTACTTCTAGTTATGCGACTAAGTATCAAAGTAAAGTGAACAAAAAATGACCCCAGGAAGTCCGTGTGAAGAAAAATGCTTAATATGCAAAACGCCAGCTCATGTCAAGTAGCAGTGAATTCCATGATCTGCTCGCGTGAATACTTCTCAGAAGTGAGCGAGTCACTAAGAACACATTAAGAAGCACATATACAACAGAGTACAGGGGCAAACTGATCGAGCTTTTAATGAACTAAGTACTTCGCCACTTTGAGCGAGTTCCACGCGCGATGTACACAGCGCTTTTTTGGTTATGAAACTGCGCTATGTCACAGCTATTTTATCACAGCGAAATTATAAATACACTTGGCGAAATACACCGCTAATAAAAATCTGTCAACTGTGACGAACGAAAAACGGTGCAATAGCGCTAGTGCAGCGAATCGGCAGTTATTCGATAGGCAATTTAGAAAAATGTATTAATGCGAGTAGACGTATTAGCTTTTAAATAGATTTCCGAATGTGTTTGCAATTTTCCTTTAAATAGTATATTTAATGCATACCGTAACGTTTACTTAGGGATGCCACCGCGGCCTCTTTATTACCGTGGACGAAAACTGTCATTAATTGTTATTATAAAAATGAGATTAATTGAAATTTTACGAAGTACATTAATGAAGATTATTTACCTACCAATGTACCGCTAAAAAACAGGATTAATAATTATAAACAAATATAATAACAATATAAATAAACAATCGTGTACGTATCACTGTCTGTCAGCGGGGACAGAGGTTTCCGGATGGGTATTCTGACGGTGATTCCTTTGATGATGGTACGAGAAGTGAATTTGGAATAAATGCTAATCGAAATTGATTAAACTCTTTATGTAATTTACTTTCGCGAAAGGAACTACTAATAAGATGGTAGTCGATCTGACGGGAGATTCGACCACTGCGCGCTGCAGAGGTTATTCTTAATTCCGGGCGCGATTTCTTTTAATACCGGGACCGTTTCCTAAAAAACGACACTGACTTCTTAACTGATGATCGACTAACTTCCTTTTTTGCCATATTTTCGTTCATGTCTCCGTGAGCCATTCTTCTTTTGTCTTCGCTTCGACCAATCTTCGTTCATTTCATTTACGGCTGGATATTTATCCAGCAACCGCGTGACGATACATTCAGCACTCGACCGACAAACAGGATTTCAATTTCAATAATTTCTTTATTTTATTATTTTACACCAGTAATGGACATGCAAGGAAAGCTAAAGAAGCCTGGATGCATGAAAAATGTGAAGAATTGAAGAAACTGCAGAAGAAACACGATGCGCTGAACATGCGTAGGAAAATAAATGAAACATCAAGAATATACAGGAGAAAGATACCTGTGCCAAGCTGATGGCGGAAATTAGTGTTGATGCTGAATGAAAAATTGAAATGTCGGAGAGATTATGTGGAATGATTATACACTGAGCAAAGGATCGATGAATGAGGAGCTACCTATTTTGATGTCAGAGCTAAAATATGCTATAAAAACAATGAAACGTTAAATTGTTATCAGGCCTGATGATGGTATACCAGGCGAAGTAATTAAAATGATCAATGACGAAAACATTAAGAGTCTTCTCGATATATTTACTGAAATCTATGAAAATGGCCGTATACTGAAGGAGTCGGTTTATATTTCACTTTTGTAATCCTACCTAAGAAAAAGTCGGATGAGTATCGCACGATAAGTTTAATGAGTCATTTCTTAAAAGTTTTTCTAAAAATCATCCATGGACGTATTAGAGGAAAATGCGAAAAAGAAGTACGCGAATTTTAGTTTCGCTTCAGACCGAGAAGCACTGACAGCAGTAAACGGTACTACTACAAAAGTGTAGAGATTACCAAAAAAAAAAAAAAAATGTCTTCCTCTGCTTTCTGGACTATGAAAAGGTCTTCGACAGAGTGCAACATACAAAACTCCTAGACATTCTTAAGGCAAAAAAGGTTAACCGAATATGACTTAGCGTCTGTATGTGGCGAAACAATGAGATGAGTTTGAGTGTACTGGTTGTAGAATAGTATATGCACTGGGGGGTACGGCGGCTACACTTGATACATTGTTTCGTTTAGTTAACTTAATTTTCTGTTATATTATACATGGGTGCCGCCAGCGGGGGCAGCTGCCCTCCTGGAGCCTTGAAACTTTTTAATCAACTGGTCATGATGAGTATTCATAGGCGCGCAATCATGAACAATTTGCCAGAAATCCACGAAAATTATGTTTTAATTAAGATTTTATTCCGGTTTAATAAAATATTAAGCCTTTACATCTTATACATTTTATTTTTCCTATAATATCCTCTTTCTACTATCTTGCCACCCATGGAGGCTTGCAACTCTTTTTGCCCCCCCCCCCCGGCTCATCGGCTGGCAACGCCCTTGATATTATATATTGTATATATATATAACCACATTAAAGTGTGTTCGAGGTTCACTGCAGCTCAAATATAAATCGTTCCCCAACAGAACCACGATAAAACGGAGCGATAGCCGGAGACCACTTCAGTATGTGGAAGACATTTTAGTTTAAAAATCGAGATAATGCAGGGTGAATAAAATAGAGGATAAACGTTCGAGATGCCACAGTCGGCGGCTATAGATTGAATGCAGATAAATCGCTGAATAAACATAGCAATGCGGTTCGCGCAAACGGATTGAACAGAAAAAAGGAAAGAAAAAAGGATCCATTGCTGGGGGAAATAAGAAATGGGAGAAGAGAAAATGTAATAAAACTAAAAACTTAAGAACGATCTTATAAGACCTATTTATTTAATAAGTTAGCATATTCGTTTGCGGGCGAATTACAACTATAAACATTTCAGAACGCTTTATCAAGCGGGATTATCAGTTGGACTGCTATCACGCAACAGGAAAACTGAATAGACGAACGAGCGGTGTCACGCAAAAAAAGGTTGACCACCAGGGAAAACGATCTGGTCAGAAAGGAATAACCGATAGACTAAGCGAGCACGGGTAAAGTTTAATTAATTACTTTTAATAAATAATTATATACGATTTTCCATTTATGTGAGCAGAGATCTCGACAGAGTATTCAACGGCCGGTCAGAATAGTGCCGGTTAAGACACCGAAATTAAAACACACCTTCTCATATGACATTCCAAAAATGGCATCATCATCATTATCCCGCGGATAAATCCGAGGCTAGTAAAAAATTTAAGGTGGGAAAAAAATCCGTCGAAAAATTCGTGGAAATTTAAATAAGAGGCAACAACGCGAATCGCGATATTCATCGTCATTAGCTACTGATATTGGCAATGGGAAAAAGTTGTTAGCCTAAACCGTAACGATGTGTAATTTAAACGGAAGTGTAATTATCATTCTATTTCGAAGGAAAATGATAATCTAAGTAAAAACTGATGAAATCAATCAATGGAAAATCTCGGAAAATATATACGCGGCTACTACATAGATTTTAACCCTTTCGTCATAGCAACATTAATCTCAAGAAATTCTCGAATTGCACCATTACACTCGTTTATCAATTAGTAGAAGTATAATAATTCGCAAAATATACGCCATCGAATTAATACATTCAAAAAAACCAATCGATATGTTTCGGAGTCATATACACTAGCAAGTACGAATCATGTCGGTTTTTTAAATGCATCAATTTGATGACGTACATTTTGTAAATCATTATAATTACGATTTTTTCGTATCTTTTTATACGGAAAATGGGGATATCATTATAATATTAATACCAATTAGAAATAACTTCTTTACTCGCCATTTAAAACGAATATTTGATAGAAAAAAGTGTTTTTCGTAATATCTTTTTTAATTGCGTATTGTTTTTTTTTTTTGCATTGCGGAGAAAGATTTAAAACATTTTACAATTAAAAAAGAGTCACGTCCTTTTACTTGATAACTCATACACGAGTGAAAATATTTTAAAGTTAATTTTTAGTAATTACTTAATGTTTATGTTTAGACAGAAAAAAAGATGAAAATTCGATTTAATAATATCCCTGTTAATAACTTTATTATTAGTTTCGATTATCTGGTTAACTATTTAAAATAATTGTTTCTTTTTCATACGACTATCTTTCTGTCGTTACTATTATTACTTTTTTATATAATAATAGAACGATGCTTTTAGGTGTGTAGTGTTTTCAAAACTTAACATGTAAAATTGTTTCGATTTATTTACCTTTTTCTATGGAAAATATTATTACGAGTGCATCGAATTATTTCTCACTGATAATAATACAACTTTGTATTCAGTGTTTACAATTCAAAAACGATTGAACTACCACATAGGGGTTATATATAATTTATGGGAATTTCGACTATTTACTTTTATTGTAATATGCTGGGCGGTCGCTATAATATGTGGCATAATTACAATATTCTTGCACAATATGTGGTACCGATGGTAAGGTGTTGCACCGATTACACCGAGGAACTAGATTAAATAACTCTGCAGATGGCTATGCGTCCGCATGGCGAATTATTCTGTAGATGACCATCTCCTGCAATTTTCTAATAGGAATCATGCACATTGAACCATGGTTAAGCGTATTGGCGATCCAGTTTTTTAACACAGTTTACCTGATGTTTTCTTTCGAATTTTTAAATGCAATAAATGACTGGAATGAACCTGATGGTTGCCTTGCTGGTTGATGAACCTTGTCATGTTCATAGATGCCCCAATGTGCGCCGGGATCTGGATGAACTACACCTTAATGTTTTGTTTTTTTTTTTTATATTTAACTCGATTAAGAGCTGGATAACGCAAGTAATGAGCGAAGAGGAGATATTTCAAACAGGAAGCTGGATGACGCAAGAAATAAGCGACGAGGAGGTATCTCAATCAAGGAGCCGGATAAGGCAAGGAATGGGTGAAGAAGAGGAATCTGAATCAAGAAGTTTTGTAGTGACCAGTGGGAATTTGTTAAAACCGGTATATTTCATGGAGAGTTGCTTTCATGGATATGCAACAAACAGAATGGATAGCGATTAATTTCACGAATAATGGAGAGAAGATGCTTGATAGAAACAAAAATATTTCAGACGATTATTAATGGAAAAGGCACTTTCTACTCCAGCACCATACGCAGACTCATCTATATAGCAGACATCGTGATGGCGGAATCGAAATCGTTAAGGTGTTCGTTGATTGTTTTCCGACATTAAATATAATCTATTCATCTAGGAGCCATCATATATTGGAGTACTTCTGCGGATGATGTTTGTCTAGACAGTGCCGAACGATTGGAGAATATTAAAGAATATCTAGATACCATGTTGTTATGTAGTATGGCTGGTGAATATAATTCAGCTCTAGAATGAGTAGGATTTGCTTACACTGATATACACTAATATACACTGATATACACTGATGATATACACTGATATGCACTGATATACTACAATTTAAGATCAACTACTAACGCTATGTGTGTAGCTTCGAGCATGGACCCGTAGGAAATGTTTCTAATACGCTGAATGATGTACCGAATCTATCATCCGTAGTCCCGGCTTGATGACACTGAGGTGTACACAATACTGCCATAATCGATGTTTAGATCCATTGAGTAAACGAGTGAACCCGCTACGAGGTTCATTTAAGTAAATCATCTTCAGCGCATAGTTTTAATATGTTTTGTAGGCGATGGATCCAGGTATACGTTTTCTGTCAAATGTAACGTCTAAGAATCTGTGCAAGCTTTTAAATCTGACTCTATCCAACTACAACTGCGATTGTAATTGTTTTAGCTCCGACGGGGGAGTCTTGTTGGCCGTTGTAATGACAAGTGAAAATCAGTCGGTGAGACAATTAATGAAAACAAAAGTACGCCCGCGATGAATTCCGGCGGTGCTATTAAGTAAGTTGCCACGTGGAAAAATGTCTATTCCGTTAGATGTCCTCACTGAAAAGTAAGTGTATTCGGTTGTGTTTTGTTTTTTTTTGATTAGAGCCGGTTTAAAAATAGCGATGCCGTCATATACACACTCTATATTTAATGGCACATGTAATAATACATTTACGTACAGCGAGAATAGGGGAAATGTAAAGAAACTGCTGAAAAACGAAAGCCGGTCTGCTATTAGGCGCTTTCATTAAACGTACCGAAATGTGTATGTAATTGCCAAAATTCGGGATCGGGATGGTTTTTTAGGGCGCTTTTAGTTTCGATGGTGTGTACGCATTATCAATTGTAGCACGAGTCGGGGGAGGGTATTTATTTTTTCCCGCTTAGAATCATTTTAGCGTATTTATGCTTGTTAGTGGCGAACGCGCGTGTAAAGCTTCGCAGAGAAGACAAAAATGGAAAACAAAAATGTATATTTAGATGTGTGCATAAATATTTAGCGGGCCGTTGTGTGTACCGCAACATGCTCATCTTCGCATTGTGTAAACATCATTTATTTGTTGTGTTGCCCGTATATATACATACATACATATATGTGTGTGTGTGTGTATATTATAATATTTCGATTTTTATTTATTTATTTTTGCCCTCCTTGCGGCCGATAACGGGGGTTACGCAGTACCGAACGAATTTTATGACGCGATAATAACGCGTCCCGTGACGTCAATGATTAGTAAATCGACTCGACTGTGACGCGAGATTTCGTAAACGAGCGTGTGCCAAAATGGCGAATAAGTCAGATGACGTAATGGTCGACGATGGAACAGCAGGGAGAAATCGCAAGTTCAAAACCGGGCCGAATGATCGGTATAAAATTTTTTATATCGACCAGAGCACACTGCGTTCTTCGCGATCGGTTTTTCGCCAACGAATTATTAATCTGCCGATCGCCTGGCTCCGGTCCAAGCCGGTGCGCGCACATCGTCAATTACGCAATCAACTAGCGGCAAAATCACGTCTACGGCGAAGTCGGCAACGAATTTTTTGACTGACTTTCGCCGGTGAGTGGAAAAAAATTCCGACTGATAACTCTACTCTTCTCGTTTATTCTTCTTTCATTTTTTTTTTTTTTTTTTTTTTTTCGTTCGAAAACGGTAAACAATGTAGAATTTATTTCCACCGGTGGAAAGAATTTATTTTCCCGCTAAAACTTGGCTCATGCGCGCTGTCGGAAGAAGCCACAGTGTTGTCCGCAGTTGCAGATTTTTATTACTTTCCGCTTCGTTTTCGAATTTTCCGAATTCCCAGCGGGGCACTCCTGGGAGGAACACCGGGCATCAATAAGGCGCCTAAAACGAACTCGCGCCAGGGCTAAGTTTTCCGAAAATTCCCGAAAAAACTCGGACTTTTAATATCTATTTGCGAAAACTCTCTGTTTTCCTATCCGTCTCATTCTCGCTCGTGCATTACGCGCACGTCTATATCACAGGTGTTTTACTCATTCGAATAGCAAGCATTATATTACTGTCAAAAAAGAAAATTCAGTAGTGTAACTTGAAATACGTTGACTTTAATTCACTTTTCGGACGACAATCGTTTTTAGTGTGAATATAAAAACCGAAATGACTTCTCGCCCCACTAAACCGATCAAAAACTTAGGGGAGGAAACCAAAAACTTAATTGGATGGTTTCCACCCCTAACCACATTAAAGCTTTATATGTTAAAAATAAATAAATAAATTGAAAAAAAAACCGATCAAAAACTCTAAACCTTGTCTGAACTCTCAAGACGATAGTGAGCAACTCGTATGATCTGATTTCTGGCATGCGTAACTGTTTTCCGGAATGTTTTGCTGAGTAGATCCGATGTTATCATTTTCGGCCATCTTCTCCATCTACAAGGTTTCCCTTGAATTTTCCGCTGTGCTACTAATATGAAGATTCCGTTTTTTGTTGGGTTTTTTTTGTTTTGTATTTCGTGAGCCATGTACTTCACTTTCTTTCTCTGAATACCGTCCGCTATTACATTTCGTCTACTCTAAAACGATTTTATTACTGACGAGGTCTGTCCAGGGAATTTTTAACAGTCTCTGCTATAATACCACATTCCAAAAGAGAATCGATTCTTTTTTTTCTTTTTTTTTTTTTTTGCACTTATAATCCTCCTGTTTCAGCGCATTATTCTTTTCTTAAGTTTCAAACTTAATCCCTAGATCAAATTTCGCATAGTTACCTCCTTCAAATGTAATACTCGCTGTAAATTGTTTCCTTTATAGGCTGCTTGCAATACACAATTCTAATAAATAATCGTTAATAAAATCATAAGGAAGGCGCATGCCACATCATCTATGTTAGTATACAGGCTTTGGGGCTGCATTATCGATAAATCAAACGTTCCCCGAGCGTTTACAATGAGCAATATCTGTACAACTGGAATACATACAAATAGGTAGTTACACAACGCCATCGAGTACTACTTGGGAGCACAATTCTTATAGAGCAATACTCGAGCCCTTACACACCTAAACATTTTTTCCGACTCCTACAAAGCTTCTCGTAACCTGATAGCATTTGTAAAACTCGCCCATTTGTGCTCTGTGATTTAAGCATCACTTACATTTCTATCGTGCCTCTACTAGGTGCAGTATGCGACACGTAAATCAACAAAGTAAACAAAGTAAGTAAGGTTTTTCGTTTTTCGTAGCCGTGTAGAGATGGCAATCCAGATGTTTCTATATCGCGAAACCGTTGCTTTGAAAGCATCCGAGTTGTAATGAATTTCTTAAAGTTTAGCTCGATGCTTTTGTATAATTCTCGCATTGATAATAGCAGGCGTTTTATAAATCACAGTATAAAGCCGAGAATGTGTGTTCTCATTTTCAGTAGCGAACGTGGTCGCTTTCAAAAAGCGAATCTATTCATTTTCTTCCGTTCCCGTTTCGCATTAGTGCAGCATATTCAAAAACCGAGTTCTCTATTTTTCATCCGCTCCTAATGCTTCATATTCTGTTTTCATATTTTCCTACTTATATACATGACTTATAAACACCTGTACCGGCTTCGATGTCGTCCTTCATCTGGCATTCCATCAACATATCTTTGTTTTTTGTTGTTGTTTTTTTTGTATTTTAAACTCCCTGACTATGCCCCTTCTTACTCGCTTCGAACGCACCGATCGCTTACCTCGCCGCTCAGACGCACTCTTGACTGTTATGTGTGTATGCCTGTGATGGAGAATTCATAAATGGAACGGTGTCGTCATAATTACGGGAGTACACCGGCTATTTAAAATGAAAAAAAAATTTCTCCGTATTCACGGTAAATGGAAATATTCAAACAAAATTGAAGATTTAAGAACATCGTCTTCCCATCACGCTCTTTAATCTACTCCAGGAGAATGACCCAATGCTGAAACTTCTATTCCTATTACTTAATAAATGGAATCTCAACAAAAACAGTTAACTTCTCGGTGTCTCTAGGGGTGTACTGTGCACAGTTAACGTTCGCCCATATATATTCAATTAAACTCTCGTCCATACATGCCTCTGACCAGTGTTGCAGTACACGTTAACGGATAAAAGAAAAAGTGAGTAAGAACATCGGAAAAAAATTATTAATAAATAATAAAAATTTGGCCAGTTATTTCTGACTATTAAGTAAATTACGTTATTTTTAAACTAAAATCGTTATACGAAAAATTTCGAATCCGTTTTACATAATAGAGATATAAAATCCTTAAAAATACACATAACACGTAACGAAACGTAACCAAAAAACATTCATAATCAAAATACGGTTACACATGTAAATATTTGATTTTTGTAAAAAAATAATCGTTGTCCGCTGGTTTGCACGTAAACAGTTTTGATTGAATTTTTTTCATAAGTAAAAATCTTATCTCTCTTGGTAGAGCGGTCTTTTGAGGTAACCCCACGCAAGCAGACATCACGCATTACGAGTCTTCTATTGTTCTTACATAGGCTAATAATTTATTTCTAATTATATTTGCACATTTTGTAATATAAACATACATATATATATATTAATAGCTATGCCATTTTACGCCAAGGGTCATCAGGAAAAGTGTCCTGTCCGTGATATTTGTCCCATATATAAGACTTTAACGCGATATTAGCGCTCCTACATTTCCTGGTGGTGAAAATTGGAATTTATCAGAAAAAGTGTCCTGTCACGAAAACTGATAAGATGGTATTAATGCGATATTAGGGTTCCTACATCCCCTGGTGATGAAAATTGGAACTAAACGATTTTTTTCTGTCAAACGGCGCGGCCAATGAAAAAGTTTACTCTTCTATAAGAATTATAGAAGAAATAGACCAGGTGGTGAAGGGGGCTCACCCCGTTCCGAGGCCCGAAGGGCGAGTTTATATATATATATATATATATTTAAAGAAGCAGTATGTGTACATATAATATTTTATAATAAACGTATCTACTAACACGCGTAAACATTTTAACTCTCGATGGGTAAGGACAGTGTGGGATTTAATGTGTTACCGGGTCGTCGCGTTACGTAAGTCATCTCTTTAGAACACTCTTGAATACGTAAAAATTTATAACTGACCTCGTTTTTATTTATTTATTTATTTATAAGCATATTTAAATCAATATAGCGCGCCGCATTAGAAGAAATTCGATAAAAATATCTTTTAAAAAGCGGTTTGCAATACTTGGAAATTAACAGTCCTAAATACGTCACGATAGTTGAGTTTAACGAGCCAACTATTTCATCAAAGTCCTTTTGAAATCTAGCAACGACTGATAAAAATGATTTTAAAAGTATTAATAATAAACACGTATATTATGTACGTGGATATTGATGTACGGACACACTTGGACTGCAGTGCGTGATGATTAAAAATTAAACATTTACAGTATTCGCCTTCATCATAAGGTGTTGTTTTTTATACACATTCGTACAGTATTAAAAATATTGTCACGTGTACAAAAAAAGAGTACAGAAATAGGCAGATACGTGCTCGAAACTAACACACCGCAGACAGCGATTATTAAACGGAACAAGTCCGATAGAACAATATATGTATGTTGCAATTGATAGTTGTAGACAACGAAAATGTATCGCTCCATGGATCAGCTGCTACCTCGAATTGATCTAATGATACTTAAATATAGAGAGAAACATTATAATTTGGAAACGCTGCTCATCCAAGGAAATTTCAACGGAAGAAGAAGTTGAGGTCGTGCGCCGACTAGATGGTCGGACATAGTATGCAAAGCTGCTGGTCGTACCTTTCAGGATTGTGTACACATCGCAAGAGATCGGGATTGTTGGCGCAATCTCATCAATCGGGTGACAGATCATGGTCACGATGGGGCCTGCATGGGGTGAGACGATTCGAACAAAAAAATATATATATAAACATTACATTACAGAAAAATATATTATCCCGTGCACAAGTTACGGCAAATAATTATAAAAATGCATATATATATATACACATTTAATTTTTGTTATTCTACTGCTAGTCTAGAGTTCCTTAGCTTTTTTCCAATTATTTCTATCTCGTGCCTTCTTTATCCAACTTTTCCCCGCTGCTGTTCGAACTACAACGTCTTGCCAAGAGTATTTTCTTTTCATATCCGGCCAGCGCCACCATTTTAACAATCTATCTTACGTTTGTTGTCTTTTTTTTTTTTATTACGTAATCGGCTTAGCTTCACTTTAATTTAACCTTTTTTTTTTTTTTTAAATAACTGTAAAGGGTCCCACGAGGAGGCCAATGCCTATATTGTGGGTGCCCGAACACACTTATTATCGTTTATTGTATAAATATAACGTACAATATAATACCAACGTCCGACCATAAGCTAAGCTATTACTAATATTATACATATTGGCATATCTACTGGAATAGCCACAACGAACGCGTGAAATAAAACAATAGTCTTCATAAATCAAGCTGATATCTTATCCTATTAACAAAACGTATACACTTCCAGGTTCGGTGAATTTGGACGCGAGGTAGATGAGCTTTTGACAAGGTTTTTAGCGCATTGTTATTATATCAAGCTTTTGCCATTATAATAAGCCGATAGCGCCGTATTTAAATGAAAGACAATAACAAATCACCGGATGCACAGAACAGGTAAGAAAGTGACACAAGCGAGCGTACTAGACCCAGTACATGTGCGGCGCATCGTGCAAGACATAATTAGCTTGTCACTACTTTCGCGGATAATACGACAGTTTTGTATTCTATGAAATGTATAGCTAGACCTTACAAACTTCCGTTGATAAAATCTCAGTCTGATACAAGCGGTGCAGAGATGAAATCGAAAAAACTAAATCGGCCTATACAATGTGTAATAGGGACACATTGAAATATACAATAAGTCAATTCCATTGCAACGGGATCTAGAAAGTACCCGGAGGTATGAACCTGAATTACAGACTGACGTAGTACAAGCACGCAAACGGAATAAACTAAATATTAAAACGAAAAAAATGTGCTATCAAATTTGTAGCTTTCAATAAGCAACTAATTCTATTATACGTTGTACAAATCTAATGTATAGTTGTGAACGGCACAGCCAGAACACAATAAAAATATAAATATATGACACAAAACAACATATGGTTAATGTTTCTTTGGTAAATAATACAACTTTTACCGTGCTTTAAGCACTCACAATTGTTGTTGTGATAAAAGTTTTCACAGAACCGGTTGCAGAACACATAAAAATCATGCAACGAACCGTTTGGATAACGTCACGGAGTCAGTTTAAGCGCTAAATTAGATCAATGGACGGAAGGCTTTTTTTTGCTTTTTTTGTTGATACGCCAGCCAAGGATATATACTCAGACACAACAAGAAGGGAAAGAACGGTCAGTTAAATTTTGATTCGGTCAGATACGGACAATATGAACTAATGCATGAATATAAATTGCACGATAAGGAGCAGGGTTAAGTTTCAGCAGACAAAAATATAGAATACAAGGAATGGGCATTTGAAAAAGATGTGATTGGCGTCGCAAAACCACCGTTTTATTGTGGTGGAGAGGACAATTTGGGGAGAAAACAAGGGAATAGCGAAAACGAAAGGAAGGCAGAGTAGAATGGTCAAAACGCAAGCGAATTACAGAAATGACAACAGAACAGGGAAGCGAAGGAAACCCGCAGAACCAGGGATCAGAAGGAAGATTAGGTTGTACAGATAGATAAAAGAATTGATCGTTGCAAAATGGAGGGGGGGGGGGATAAATATCTGACCAAAGTTTGAGGTGAAACTTTTTACATAGGGAATTTAGGTTATAGGACGGGGTTTTTTTTTAAAAAAAAGAACGAAAAGAAGCAGCAATCAAAACCAAGGAATCCGTCGTCGTATTATCTTCAAGATATGTCCGGGAACCCACAGTAAATCAGCCGTACAGACGATTAGTTTATAATATATTATCTACGTGTACCCTCCATTGAGCCAAGTGTAGATTTGCAAAAAAAAAAAGAAAGAAATATAGGAAAAAAAATACCTGTATATAAATTATATCGCGTATTCTAACGGTGGTTTAATAATAATCGCGGTTACTGTGCAACTAATATATAAATAAAATGAAAAAAAAAAATTCAAGTGTCGCTTACGACTCTTGAAAGATGTGAAAACATGCATATGAGTCTAGCAACATAGATTTATTATGCAGAATTATTAACACCACATTCTTAACTTTAAAAAACACACATCTTCATACTGTTTTTAGGATCGGATTTTTCAAAAAAAGTTATACAATTAGTGATGATACTCAATGTTCATTAAAATAAACGTTGGAAAATGGGATCTCCTTAGAGATATACTTTATTTACTTAATACTGCCAGGTGTAAAAATTGGCCGAAAAATATGAACACTCAAAATTTTAAAATAAAGGCGGCGATAAACTCGAATCACTTAATAATTTTTTTTAAAAATAAGTTGTGGGCCCCTCACAACTGCTCGTCTGTGGATGTCCAACATCATTATCGTTTATTCATAAATATAATTACAAACTTCTTAATACCTACTTTGCATTATACGCAGTAAACATATACTATTACACTTGACGAACATCCGTCTTACGTACAGCAAACTACAGTAGTTGAGTAAAGATTTCAAATTTGAGTATAAGTAAAATTCCCGGTAGCAAATATTAAAAATACGGTTTCTAGTATTGTCGATCGAATGCCATTTCTGAATGTCTCGAAGCTTTTAATATTGTAATTGATTTGTTTGATATCCCTTATTTACCACTTTTATTATATTATTTATTTATCCTATAAGCGACCTCCCATTTACCTATCCGCTGGCTTTGCCCCTGTGGCTTCACCCGTGTATTAATATATTTGTTTAAATCTTTTATTTTTTCTCTTTTTTCATAAAGGCGATTTCTGTATTTCCTTAAAAAATTTATTTTCTGTATTTTCCCCCTTTTTTAGATAATATTACTAATATAATAATTAAAACAAACTTCAAGTACCTTTTACAAAAGGTAATGGTAGCACTCGAAAATTTTCACTCTCAAAGCGAAAAAAGCCGTACCTATAAGTAAGAAAAGTACTATTTCCATCAGTGATGAGCTTGTGTAAATAGTAGTATTGCGATTTCAAATTTGTTTTCTTTATTCGAATTTACATTTTCACGGTAATTGACATTGATCAATTTTAATGTTTTATAAAAAATTAGTTTTTTTCCAAATTATGTTTCCCCATGGTGTAAATTAATAATATTTTAAGTTAATTACGTTTATTATGTTGCTAAATGCTCGAAAAAGATGACATTAACGCTCGAAAATGTTCACTTCCCATGCGAAAAACGCTGTATAAGATGTTTTTACATGAAAAAAAAACAAGTAAATAAATAAAACAAAATCTCACGTTATTTTCACACAGGTTCTGGAACTTCATCACCGATCGCTTTTCGACGGCGGGGATCTCAGAGGAGAGTAAACTCGGTTTACCAGTCACCTAGTCAACGCAAATCAACCACTTTTCTAGACATACCAAAAAACAGTGCCACCACATCCAGTCCTACAGAACCACCGGATGAAAATTCTTATCGACTAAGGTCGTTCAGTTATACGTCTAAAGGTACGTTTCGTGTTACATGTTGACATAAATATAATACGTAAAGTGAAATGTATTTTTCCTTTACTGTTTGATTTGGAATCCGTTTCACGGTAGGCAGCTAAATCTAAATGAAAATACTTTTTAAACAAAGCGCAGAATTACCAACGAAAACGCAGACTATCGTCTAAGGGTCCCTATATATGGTGTATCCTCCTGACAGAGACCGAAGGTTTGAGGATATGCATACTTGTTCACTGTGTATATTGATCTTCTGAGAATTCGACGTTTGTGAAAGGACCGATATTTCTCAACTAAAACATAATCAAGTTTTCATATCATGGGAGATGGCCCGTGTAAATGTATCGCGCACTTATCAGATTAATTAAGTGTTATATTTTTTTTTTTGGCCCGGTGAGAAACCATCTGACTACTAAAAACTTCTACAAATAAGCTAAACTAACAGATTAGTGTGTATAAATAAGTAGATTGAATCCTAAAACGTCATGCAATAGGAGCAAAAAATACCGTTAGCAATAAAGTCTGAGCAAACATGGCCGCAACGACGTAACATAGTCCACGTGTGTCGAAACGAAGGATATGTTAATTCCACACTGATGATTAAACGTTTACAATTCGAACACACATGGCCGCAATGATATGACATAGCCCACGAGTGCCAAAAATGATAGAATATAAAATTAACACTGACTATATCACATCCGAAGTGCAGCAGGTACTGGGGCGCGACTGGATAGCAGTAGGTTAAGGTTATTAGAACCGAGTGATTAGCAAGGTAGTAGCAAGACTTTCGAAGATGGCAGTTATTAGCTACATTAGAGCTCTGAAACCGGCCTTTCACCACTAAATAGTAATGCTGTTATCATCTCTTATCGACAGTATTCCTTATTGCTGACGTTCAATTGCATATATTTTTCGCACACACACGCATATACTTTTGCAACGAAATATTCCGTTGCATGTTGTCGTAGCATTATGTGTAATAATGCGGCCGGCAATGGACGCTCCAATCTTAATGATTACGGCGAAACAATTAATAATAATAAAAGCGTTATAGGCAGCGTGTGTGGCCATAAAATTAGGTAGTTGTAGTACTGAAACTAACAGAGAACGTGAATAAATTTGAGTTTGAAAAAAGTAATTTAACAATAACCGCAGTTTTGGCAGTGATAACGTTAACCGAAACGGAATCAACGCATACGATAAAGATGATAAGATGATAAAAAGTGGAACAACAAATTTATTTATACGAGGGTATGTCGTATAAATTAAAAAATACGGGTGTAAGCTAAGTGGAAAACTGGGTCTACTCCTTTCAGCGCTCACAACATCCTTCCTCTTCCTTCTCCCTCGGTTTTGTGAGGTTCATTCATATACTCCATTTCTAATATTTCCCTTATATACTCATTAAGGCTGTTAAACCTTTGAATTGGGTAAACGTCCTTGACCGACATGGTCCCCAAAAATGATATAAAAGAAAAACTGGGCCAACAGAAAACGAAAAGAAAGAAAATTCGTTGGGGGTATTACATAATATATCTGTTACGCGTGCGTAATTACCATTTGCATGTTACAAGCGAGAAACTACGACGCGGTCGTAGGTGACTGCGAACATTTACACAAACGACAACTGTTGCTTTTTCCTTCCGGTTTACAATTTTTTCACCGGGAACGATTGGACTGTACGAATAATACTGAAGATGAACTGGCGGTGACTATTTAAAAGATTAGACAATCATTCTGCGATTGATAAATTGTCGAATATTTCGGTAAGACATTGAAAATTTTGTCTTTGCTCATACCGCAAACCTGCGGTGCTTAAGTATTAAAAGAATTACTCGATGATGGAAACTAATCGAAATTATCGCAACGTCGAAATGGAAGCCGAATAGAGACGAAGATGTAAAGTGATATTGGTACGTAACGGAATTCAACGATATCGCAGATGTCATTGCGTCACCATGTGGCTGGAGTACATGTTTATCATTCTGTCGAAACGCTTAAAAATATCGACTTTTGAAGAGACTGTAACTTTTCTCTTAATGTAAAGATTAATATATGAATTTAAAATACCTATACACTAACAGAATCTTTTTACAGTTAACCCCAATTTAAGTAAAACATCGAACGAAATCTATTTTATAAGGCTACAAGGTTTTTCATCGTACAGAACGTTTTGTAGTAGCTAGAAAGTTTTTTTCTTTTTATTTCCTTTACTTTTTTTTTTTAAATCGATGTATTTTCTTTATCGGATTATAGAGGAAACCATATGAAAAATTAAAAACTTAAAGAGCCCAAATTTTTAGAAAAAATAAAAATCTAGTTTCAAGAAAAAAAATCTATGAAAAATTCCGCTAACCCTTCTGTAATAGCTACAGAATTTTTTTGTTTTCAATATTTTTGTCCGCCGAATACCGCGCAAAAATACAAAAGTTCGAAAATTCTAGAATTCAGGAGCACAGATTTGGCAAAATATACATCTAAAGCAATAAGGCCAAAACCTTTAAAAAAAAAAAATCAACCTCTTCCAGGGGAGCTGGAGAGCCTTTTTTTTTTTTTTTTTTTTTGAAAAGACGTATTTTCATCACTAGAATATCGAAAAACTATGAGACCCTACTAAAATATTAAAATCAAAAGATCCAAATTTTGAAATACATAAAAATCACGTTGAATTTCTACATGATAGCCACGACATAAATTTTTCTTAAATCTCTGGAATACCGCTAAAATAAATTCCAAAAATGTTGAAATTTAAAGACTCAAATTTGAGAAATATACATCTAAAGCGGTAACGTCAACAACTCAAATAAAGTCCACAGCCCTTTCCATGAGAGCTGGAGAGTCAGTTTTCTTTTTTTTTAAACGACCTATTTTCATCGTTATAAAATAGAAACACCTCCAAAATGTTTAAAAAACCAAAGGGCCCAATATTGAAAAATGTGAAAAAATATTATCGAAAATTCATCAGCGGTGCATTGAGTTTCAATTTAGCTTCTCTGAACGGGGTGAGCCTGTCGAGTAGGAAATTTACCACCGTATACGACGCGTAGTTGTTGCTTCGTATGTTTTTTTTTGTTTTTTTTGGAGGAGGCTCGCTAACAAAGAGCATTGACCTATGTTCGATAAGAAAGAAAAGTAACGCTGAATTAATTATTTAGATTTTAACTATACTCTTGGCTATCGGATGTTGCGTTCTTTTCCGAGTATTTTGAATGCTTGTGATGGCGGCTACCAACGAATCCGAACTGATCAGTACTTTCAAATGATTTTTCGAAATAGCTTTCTGGGTGGCCAATAATAAGCTGTATAACTCCGCCGATAATATTGAAAAATATGAAGACAATGAGTAGCGAATGATTACATCTGAATCAGTAGTATCTGCATACCCTATAAAGTTTGATTGTTTGGACCCATCTGTGTATAAGATGTGATGATCAGAAAATTGCTTTAAGAGATCTGTATACGCCTTAGACAAATGAGATCTGTATTGTTTCGGTCCATGTACGTAAGTGTTGAATTCGTTCCGAATGAATTGTCAAACCACAGAGATATTGCGGGTAAAGAATCGCTGGATATCTTGACATGTTGCATGTTGAGGGACTGTGTGATGTCATTGTCTTGTGGTGATATAATATATGTTGTACGTATGACGATGAAATTTTGGTATAATTATTTTTAAAATCGATTTATTTTTATTTTTATTTTTTATTTTTTTTAGCTTAGAGCAACAATCGAATTAACTTAGAAATTAGACTAATATTAAGAGCGGATTCGAATTTAATTTGATGCTAGACGGAACGAACGAAGAAGGCTTTAAGAGGGACGACAGACAAGAAAGGAAACGAAAAGAAGTATCATACGGAGTGGCAAGGTAGAAGCTGAGAATAAAGGAGGTTCGAAGGAAAAATGAGAACGTTCGAGGAAAATACGAGATTAGCCTCACACTGATTAAGGAAAAATGGTTGGAGTATTCTGTGAGGGATATGGAGACAGGCGGTTGTTCCTACACTTCGAAAGGAAGAAAAAGTTTTTTTTTTTTTTTTTTGACTTGGCATTGTCGGGTGAAACGTTTTATAATCTGGTTTCAAAAAAGAAACGGAATGAAAGTTATAAACTTACAAAAATGCCTATCATGCCAACACTTAAGTTCGTTCTTACTTGGAAGTTGAATTCGCAAAATGTTTCTTTAAAAATGACACACTCTGTTGTTATGCAAGAACTTTGTCGTTCGGCTGCGCATATTTTATTTTGCTACTGAAACTTTCAATTCGCTGCGAAAGAATATCTTCCTGCGTGAGAAATAGTTTCATGTGAGAGAAAAGAAGGAAAGTTTCTTCTGGAAGAGTTACCGAAAACGACCGTCATTTTTTAAGACAGCATAGCTACAGGTAATCTTGATAAATCGACTTCGCTTCTAAGCGGTATTTCGTATTATAGAAATTACCGGCTTAAAAACACACTTCGATATCGACGTGCTCGATGAATAAATTGAAATGTTGTTAGGTAAAGAGAAATTTAACTGAAGCAGAGTATTAAAGCCTATACGGAATTAATGAAGTTAGGTAAAATAGGTGCGAAAGAGAACAGGTAATAAGACGATGGTATACGCCGGAAGCTAAAAGGAGGATAAATTTGAGTTAAAACAACACGTCTTTATATACGTTGGAACAAAGTTCGGGAAATAACCTTTTTTTTTTTCCCGATTTTCAGTCAAATTGTAGCGTACGTTAAAATGTGGTTGAACAACGACTTAAAAAGACAAATCTAATTTAACACCCCTCTTTTTCAAAAATTACTTTCGAGTAATCATGTTGAATGCCGTTACAATTAGAAATTTCGAGACACAGTCTTGAACAATGGAATTTGAAGCGGATAGTGGACTGCGTACAAGAATATGGGAACGCAGGAATATCGTTCCTCCGTTGGATAAAACGCGGTTTTTATCAAGTTTAGTTTCTTAATGGGTGGTGGGAGGAAAGCTAGTAACATGTGTCCGGGAAAGGATAGGTAACTGTTCCACAACAAACTGAAGACGACGTAGGTAATTAACACGGAGGAGCAGCAGCTGTTTTGTCGAAAGGCAGATTGACATTTAAATTATAAGGGCGGATAAAAAAAAAAAAAAACAGACTTAGAAGGAGTGAAAGGTGAATTGATGAGCGTGAAATCCGTGAAAGTCTTACGACAAGAGACCGTCGGCCGAGCTACTTGATTCATAGGAAACTGTTCCTATTCCAGTCCAGTTTAAATTCTTTTTCTTCTTTTGCAACTGACAATCTTTTTGTTTTATTTTGTTTTTAAATGTAGGTGAATACATCCTGTTTGTTAAAATGGTATAATAAAATAAACTTTAATAACAAACAATATAGAACAATAAATTAGATAAATACCTATTTAGAAACGTTGCGAGTAATTAAAATCGAGTTTACCTACGTTAACACATAAGAAGACCGCAACTGTTTGCCCTTTACCGAGCGGTTTTGTTATTTTTATCTGTTAAAACCTGATTAAACTTGATCGTGATAAAGTTAATTAAAACGGTAATGTGAAATAGCGAAGTATGCAGCTTAAAAAGCAGTAGGTATACCATTATTATTATCGTGCAAGCGAATAAACGACGCTAATTTCCTTTCCACTACTGGGAACAGCCGGAGCCTGACAAAACTATCGATTATCTAGTTCATTTCTAGATAGGGAATCGTGCTGGTAAATTGGGACTTTGCACTACTGATCATGCCTATGCGACTAATAGATTTATACATATTAAACTCGATTCATATATAAAAAAAACTCGATTGATATAAAGAAAAACTCGATTTATATATAAAAAAAAAACTCGATTCTTCGGACCTATGCCTAGATACCTCCAGATGGTAGTTCTGCTGTAATACTTGTAGAAAAATGAATTTAAAATTTATTAAATTAAAAAAAAAAAAAAATAGGTTGCATTTTGCGTAGAAATTTCCGTTATAACTTCAGTTACATATTTCGTAAAGGTTTTTCTATAATGTTTTCTTTTCCCACGATGTCACATGTCATTCTTATTCTGGGGGTAATCAGAAAATCCTCGAACGAAATTTGTAATGTTTTTGTGTAACGCTTATAAAATTTCATTTTGCAAAAAACAACATAATTCGTTGAAACTGACGTTTCCACAAGAATAGCAGCGGACTGACTAGTTGAGCATCTAACGAGTCTTCCGATGGGTTCGAAGGATCGAGTTTCATATGCATTTACAGGTCGGTGTGAGTGTAGCATAAACGTTAAAGCGAGTGTACCTTCGATAGGATGTCAGGTATTGTGAAGTTGTAGTAAGGCTTGCGGCGCTATTTAAAAATTAGTGAAATTTAAAAGTATCAGAAAATTATTTTAATGCGCTTTTGACACGGTCATAATTACACTGGTTGCTAGACTCTTTCAGTGCGCGCATTACCTTCAGTATTTTATTTTTTTCTTCTTCCTACGGTATCGTAGCTGCCGGTAAAGCGCTTAATTGGTTCCTCAATACCATTTATTCATCACTCTCCTTCTAAGTATTCTTGTTTTTTATGATTAATCTGTAAATAATGCGCCTCCTCCTCAGGCTTATTGCTTCTGTCACTTGGAGTTTTCCTTAACAGAGTTGTTCTTTCTTTTCCGAATTTCTCTTCTATAATTAAACGGCTAAACTCGCCGGAAACTTCTACATTCCGATCCCCTAGTGTAAATCCATCATTCGATCCACTACCGATGTCAGTGCTTCCAAATCCCTCGCCGTCTCTTTCTCTCTAGATTGAATATAATTCGAAATTCGTGCCTTCGACTCCATTCTGTTGCTCCCTTAACTCCTCCCAAATTTTAGCAGTTCTCTTGTTAAATCCAATTTCTTTGTAAATCCTAATTAGACTGTCATCTAGTTTCCTTAATAAACGCTTTTCACTCTTTATCCATTAATACGGGTATTTTTTATTTAAAAACAATTGGCGATCTTATCTTCTCTTCACCTTACACTCTAGTTTATTCAAAACTTTATCTAGTAATCTCCCGTGATTTTCCTTCAGCTTTGATTTTAGTTTTTCTCTTCGCTAAATCAAATTAAACAGGAGTTCTATTATTCCTGATTTCTTGTAACCGTTTCCACTGACAGCTTCGCGAGCGTGATGGTGTTCGAGCTATTATTCTTTCAGATTTCAATCATTTTCAGGATCTTCTCATCTTACTTTCGTTTGGTCTACCTTTTCTATGAACGAATTAACTTACGTTTCATTGTTTTCCTTCAATCTTCAGTTTTCTAAAATAATTAAATAATTTCGCACTCTGTAAGAGCCAATCTATTCCCCCTTGTCACTTTTAGGATGTCTTATCCGTTTTCTTGCTGTCCGTGTCTATAGCTTCTTCGAGTTTATTGACAAACGAAACGATTCTTTGATTTCGATTGCTGCTTCCTTTCATTAGGAAAATGCGAATCTCCGACGATTGTCTATGCAAAAAAATCGAATTTTACTGTCAGATAGATATATTTTCTAATTCCCCCGGTTCCAATCACGTTTGCTCTACTTCCTTATTCTAGTAGTTGTCCGCGCCGCCGTTTTATTACCTTCTTCTCTCCATTTTTCCTTAGCTTTCTCTCCGTATTGGCTTCTTCATAAATGTGCTGATTATATTATCTTCTCCGGATGTTTATACTTTTTTTTTTATCGAGCGCGTTATGTTCTCTTTATATCCCCGTTTATTAGAATTTCCTGCGCATCTTATCTTTCCTTCTCCGACCATCATCCCTACTATTTCGAATTAAAATTTAACAGCTCTTTTCCTTCTTCTTGTTTTTAGTTATCTGACTAAAATGTCCCACCCAAAATAAAAAAAAAGAAAATTTCATATATACTACTATATATAAGCTTTGAACGTGGACTTTGCATGTAAATTCCCGCTAATTTAATAGTTTTTGTAAATGTCCTGTATGAAAATGTTAGACTCGATGAAACCTTGTTGCAGTCATCGATAATGAAAGACAGTTTACAAACATTTCAATGACGACCGATATCGCATGTACGCCGCGTTTTACTGATCAACGTTCTCGCCATAAGAAGCCTTGATTCATTTTAGAAAAATTTTAAATGAAAAAAAAAGGGCGGGGGACCGCTTCTGTATTTTTTAAACTATTTCGGCTATGCGCAGAATTATTTATTCGAAAAAAACCCGACCAAATAACCTCTGCTCCAGCTTCGACCACTATTGTAAACGTCAGTCAATTTTAGTTTTTTTGGTAGTCATTGTTCTATTCCAGCGACGAGCCGTGTGAGCACTTTCATCGTCATTTTCAATCATCGGCCATTCATTGAAAAGCTTATCACGATCAGCGATTTAGAAAAAAAAAAAAAGGGAAAAAAAGGGAAAAACAACTAAAAAAACAAGGCCTCTTTGTTCGACATCGAGTTGAAAATGAAATAACCACGCAGAGCGGTGCGAAGCGGGAGCGGCTTCGGCCATCTGTTTGATAGGAATTTCGGAATGGTTGCCAAAGGTTGTACACATCTGATTAAAAGCGAACTTTGTATTGTTCGTCATTAATTAACGCTCTCCGTTTAAAACGTTTCGAAACGTTTCTAGCGCTGAATAATTTGGCAGTGGTCGTAGCGCCCGATACTGTTCCGAAACGACGCCTTTTTGTCATCCGTAGCGTCTCTCGTCGTTTCTTCACGTCCGAGACGCATGCAGCAGCCTTTAAAGAGGCCCGATTCTCGACACGTGTTAGAGCCGACCAAAAATACCGTGGAACCCGGGAACTGCCGGCTACGAAGAATGTTTTCATTCGGACTCGCACACCCCGATGGAGCGCTTTAATTTTAGCGAGGATGCAACGCCTTTTTCAAAAGAACCGCTCGTTTAGACGAGTCACACGTAACTCACATAACTCGGGCTCGGTGATGCAGATTCACTTTGTACGATGTCGTTCGCAATTCAAAAGCTGTATACATATACAGAATAATTAGCAGCGCCTTTGAGGACATCCTCCTCGGTAATTGGTCCGCGTTCCCTGTAGCATTTGCAATGTTTTATTCACCTGTTTTCCCGAGAAGATAACCTGGCCAGGTTACCTGAAGCAGCGTTTCTAGTAGGTTTCTTACGTAACTTTTGGTCCGCGACTTTCAAATAAAATAAAATTTAATATTCCCGTAAGGCCTCTTTACACATTGCTGCCCCTCTCGTCTTTCACTCTATCTTGTATTACTTATAAACATATGTTGAAATAATCCCTTTACAGAAATTGTGTTTGCGTGCACGGAATGTGCAATGTTCTTTTATCCTATCCGTAAACACCAGCATTGTTTCTCAGCATTACAGAAATAATGTTGCTTTAGGGATATATATTTAAAGAATTACAGTCGTAATTTTTCCGATACCATGGAGTGGGTGAGGGTAAAACAAAAAGTTCCCAAAAGATGGTCAGAACGGCTCCCTCCCTTGTGTTTTTCATGTCTTATTCTTCTCAGTTTTTCGTTATCATCTGCTGACCGGGACGGACATCGGCTGATTACTATACCTGTTGCATAGATATATGCAGTATATGCAAAACTTCAGATTAATATAGTGAATGTTTGATTTATCAATCAGGTAGGATAAACGAGATGGTTTTGGTACAGTGGACGCAGTAATATCTGCAGTGTTACGGGGAGGGAGCGATAAAAAGCATTCTGCCACTAAGAAGTAGTATGACATCACCCATGGTTACACCATTATGTGGGCAACCTTATTGTTCTTTAACTGTCCTACAACCCAAATGTGTTCTAGCCATCCCCCATCCATGCCTCTAGACAGCCCAACTATACCGCTCAGGGACCGGATGACGTTGAAACCCGTATCAGCAGCAATCTACGTTTTATTATGCGATGACTCATTTCCTTTCGTTCCCGCCAGATGATGCATTCTTTGCAGTCGCATACCTTCTTTCCATTCTATAAAAGGGCATTCTAACATGTCAGAAGCATTTGTCTGTGCTGTAGCAAAGTAGTGTCAAGTTTAAAGTGGTATTAGCTATTGTTCAGTGTTAATAAAGTAAAGAAAAAAAAATAAAATAAAGTAACGAAGCAGTTTATACTTCAGAGTTTATTCAACAAGTTGGCAAAGATTCACCCATGCAATGTTTTCCATTCTGGAGCCTGTATCGCCAATACCATCTATACACCACTGCAAACCATATTTTTTTTTTTTTTTTTTTTTACAATAAAAAATATCATACCAGAACAGGAAAAAGAAGATGTTGGCGAAACGTTATCATATATTCAATGTGTGCAACAACCACCTCCACCGCCACCATTCTAAGATAATAGTCCTGTAGGGCTGAAACTACCTAGAGAAACTATTAACCGACGCGTGTCGTTATCTATGTGAAAGATTCTACTGACCCGGGAAAATAAAAATAATTTCATGTTTGCAGTTTTGACCAATTCGCCAACAACCCATTTAGCATGTAGTAGTATGGAATTCTGCAGAATGCATAGAATTTCCAATCCGGTCGATGGCATTGATGTTTTTGAAAAAGTCAACGGCCTAACCATCAATGACTAGAAGAGGCCAACTTGTGGGTTATAGAAATAAATAAACTCGAAGCACGCTTACCGATGATAGAAACTGCACAACAAGACGAGACGACCTCGGAATAGCTATCGTAGTTCGGTAGACACAGCGATCAAAGAATTAAAAGACTCAACGAAGTCCCTTCCCATTAAGGATGCGTTCTCTTACTCAGCATGGTTATTTAATCGGTAAGTTGGAAAATCAGTTGACAGAGAAGGTGCTAGAAAAGAAACTACAAAAGATTATCTCGCTGACGAGGCTGCTCATCATACGGCAGTTGATGTTGTCCTATGTACTATCATATAGAAGAAACTTGCTAACTTGCAGAAAAAAATTTAAACTACTGTAAGCTCCAGTCTTATTTTGCAGGAAGACCTAGAATCTGTAAAGAAGCTTGTGGAACACAGTGTGCACACACTGCGGAACGATATTATAGCAACCAGACTATGGCTTGGTAGAATTGAAAAACAAAAAGTTGTGAGTGAAGAAACGCTCAAGCAGTGATAGTAAAAGAATTGGGTTATATAATGCGAGCTATGAATGTTAGCTTGATACATATTAATGGAAAACTGCCAGATAGGTCGCATGCAACTGCCGCTGCTAGAACAACGTCCACAGCCGCACTGTGCGTGATATCAGGAGTGCTCCTCCTAGATCTTCTAGTGTGGAAAAGGGCAGTACTCTACTCGGAAGGGCCGGCCGGCTATCGCGGGTCAGACAGAACTCCGCCAGGAGATGTTGGCCTTGGAAACCGCCGGTAAAAAGGCGGTCCCGATACTTCTGGAATGGCAGAGGGAGCGAAAGGTCGACACTGTTGGCCGACTCACACACCAATACCTTCCAGATGTCCAGGTCATGATGGAGAGGCTGGTGCCGACCAAGCTCTTCACTTGGGTGGTCACCGCTCACGGCCCCTTCAGTAGCTATCTTCCAAGGTTCAGCTTAACGAGAACCCACCGCCATGCGCATGCGGTGTCCTATTAACTGCAGAGCATGTAGTCGACATTCACTTGTCTGAGGCAATGTCGACTGCTGCCCCGTGTAAGACTAATGCGGCGATGGCTGAGGCTTTGCTGGGTAGGGCGTTATCGAGTAGAGCAGACTGGCTCGGCAGTGAGGCGGTCTATCGGCTCTTCCTCGGCGCTCTTGTCCCGGTGCTCTCTCTAGTGCCGGGAACATATCCTGCGACCAGCCTTTAAAGTGGCTAGTTTTGGGCGTAGAAGTTCGTAGGGAGACATATGGCTCCAGACTGGTGCAAGATATGTGGAAGGTCACCGGATCGGTAGCATATCGAGTGGTGGCGGGCGAAATTACAACAAGCTAGTCATGCCGCTGCTAGAATCCCCCTAAATCTTGCAGTGTGGGAATGGGCAGCACTTTACTGGCTGTTATCTCGGGTCAGACAGAACTCTGCCTGGGGCTGTTGGTCTCAGATTCTGCCCATAAAAAGGCAGTTAGGGAGGTGATACTTCTGGAATGGCAGAGAGAATGGGAGGCGTCCATGGGCGGCCAACTCATGTACCAATACATTTTAGATGTCCAGGTCAGAATGGAAAGGAAGTGGCTGGAACCGCCCAAGTATTTTACCTGGCTAGTTACTGGACACGGCCCCTTTGGAAGCTATCTGACAAGGTTTGGTCTCAATGGGAACCCACCGCCATGCACATGTGATGTTTCATTAACAACTGTGAAGCATGTGCTTCACCTACCCGATATTCCCTTTAGAGTCCCTGGAGAAGCTGAGTTATCGATCACACTCCCGGAGCATACTAACTCCACTAATGAAATGTTGGGCAGGCCGCTCTCGAGTAGAGCAGGTTATCTCGGCAGCGAGGCGGTCTACCACATGTTCCTTGGCACTCTTGCCGGCACGTTCTCCAGTGCTGGAATCATATCTTGCGATTAGTCTCAAGCTAACTAGCTGATGAAAATCGCAGGAGCCATATAGTTCTAGTATTGGTGCAAGACGCGTGAAGGTAAAGGCCATGACAGCACGTCGGGTGGTGGTGGAGGGCGCAAATTAAACAGCTAGTCACGCCGCTTCTGGAACGAATATGCCTATAAGTGCTCCAGTTTTAGGTGTGGATGTATCTTTACCCAAGTATATTACAAACACCTAAAAATAGTGACGTTTGCAGTACTGATTGGTTTACTCTTTATTATCCAATTATACATGTATAAAATATGGATAAAACGGGTGGTGCACTTGCACGTGGAAAGAAGGTAAACACAACCACAAAAGATGTGTCATCTGGCGGGAATGTAAATGATATATTGCGTAATAAAACATATGTAACATGCTGCTGATAAGGTTTTCTGGGTCATCCACAGTCTTCGAGCGGCATGGTTGGGCTGTCTAGATACAGGGAGGTGAATGGGGGTGGTTGGACAGTTAAAGAATAATAACGTTGTTCGCATAAGGGCGTGAGTGCGAGTGACGTCATACTACAGATTGCCAGTATGGTGCTTATTATCACCCCCCTCAGATCTGTCTACTGTACCGAAACCATCTCTTTGACCCTACTTCGATCATGCAGGCTCAAATGTTGATATCCAACAAGTAGTATGCAAGTTCATGACTATTGGAAACTAAAATGTTTTTATTAATCGCCGCTGCTGGTTTTCAAACTCATCACTGTGGTACTCCAATCAGCTGTTGTCGTTGAAAGGAGCAAACGAAAAAAATCTGATATAAATACAAATAAATTTGCCTTATTAAGAAAAATAAAAATAAGTATAATTTTATAATAAATTTAAATGAATATTTCAATGTATGGAAATGTTTTTGGGCCACATTATCAAGTAACGACACACCGAGTCTGGAATAGAACTAGAAACACACTACATTTAAAAATTCGATAGTATCGGCGACGAGTCGCAATTTAAATTCGCCACGCTGATGATTTTCTAAACTCACAGAGGAGATGATTTCCGAGGAACTGTTGTAAAATATGCACTTCTTTCGAATTTCCACGATAACCACCATGAAATCAACTGACTAACGGCTGGTGTAATCCTTTCAAATAGTAAAAAGTAAGTACAGCTTTCCTCGGAAATTATTTAAGATGATCAGCGGAAGTTTGAGAAACTCGCGCAGATTTTCAGAATGCATGTAATAACATTTCGAGTTTGGAAAGGAAAATTAAAGGAAAAAATGACGCTGATAAAAATAAACGTTTTCCTTTATTACGCTTTTTCTTTCCCGATATCACCAGTTGGCCGCACACGTTATCTAGCAAAGGATTAATGAGCACAAAAAGTCACGACAATAATCGTAGCATACTATTGCGCGGAAGACGACGACGACGACGACAATTCCAGCACGTCGTAGACTTGGCGCCGCTTCCGAGTGAAAGATGAAAGAAATTTTGGACGGACCGGGACGTTTGCTGTTTCTGACAGGCTACATACGGGCTAGCCGACGGCATTTATTAACCAACCTCTGAAAAATGGAATAACTTTGCACTCTATACTCCTTCTATTTGCTGATGCCTCTATAGAAGTGGAGCGCTGTCAACGCTATTGATTTTCCGCACCCGGAAAATATCATCATCCGTTTTTTAGTGTGGACACGAAGATATCCAGATTATTCTCGTTCGTTAAGACTTGGCAGTCGTAAATCGTTTTGGTAACAACCGAATAAAAAAAACCGGGGGAATTGGATGACAAAATTGTACCGCGGAGGGTAATTATAAAATGACAAGCGCGAAAAACCACATTACAAATGCCCTATCGTCGGTAAATAATTTATAACAAAGAGCGACGAACAAACGTTTTTAATCGAATGCTTTTTCTCGCAAAGTCGCTAGAAATATCGATACAGTGTCGATCGTATAATATAATCGAGGATACTTCGAAACGACTATTTCAAAAAGTCTCCTCCGAAATTTTAGGCACAGCTGGCTCACTACTTCGGAATGGTGTAATATCGGCTAGATTTTTCACGCAATATGCCGATAAATTTTTACGCGCTGTCCAATGTTGTTAACGGTACAAATTACGTTTCGCGCTTATATCGAGCAACTTGAAAAGTTTCATTACGAGTCACACATTATCTCTTAGCTGCAGATAAATTTAATCATTCTACTACCCCCCCACACCGTTTTTTTTTTTTTTTCTTTTCCGAACTTTCCAGTTTGCGGCCTCTCCAAAAGTTGGAAACTTGCCTACGCTTAACTAGAGAAATTTTCTTAATTGTGCACGTTTCGACTAATTTGATCAACTCTGTTGCACAAATACTTAAAATATGGTTAAAATACATTTGATATATTAACATTAGGATAGGAATAACGGTTAGCATGGTAAGTGTACCAATAGTAATAGTATCTGTGAAAAAAATAAAATAAAAGAAAATTACGATAACTAATACCCATCAAAGATCAACGCACCCAGTTGCTGATGATATTTGTGGTTATTTACTACGTTCTCCTGTGCTGGTCGCGTCATTCCTCTGGATACCTACGCAGATATTCTCGGAAACAGACTAGCGGATAGAAGACCGCTAAAAATTGTCCCCTGTTGAACATCAAAACGCCGTTGGAAGACATGGAAAACTGGTTAAAAGAGCTTCTGCTGGAGTCATGGCAACAGGATTGGATAAATAAATCAGAGGATCTACACTCTATCAAAAAGCAAATATGCGCATGGAATCAGTCGCAGGGTTGTCTTGTGCCGCCTGCGTTTAGGGCACACTAGCCTGACGCACAAGCGCATCCTCGACAAAACTCCGCACAGGCAGTGTCTCGTATGCAATGCGAACATGACCGTAAAACATCTCCTGCTAGAATGTCCTTCCTATTCCGTTCTCCGGCAAAAATTGAACATCAGCAGTAACATTGCTACCATCCTCCAGGATGATCCCCTAATAACACAATTACCTCTATGTCCTCTTTCCTAAAATTTACTGGTTTCTTCCGTTTAATATTAAATTATCTTCACGCTCCTAGCCTAGTTGCTGTACATGGCGTGTAAATAAAAAAAAAAGAAAAAATAATAAATAAAAAAATACCCATCAATCGGATTAATTGTTCAAAATTGGCCACTTCATATTTTAAAATAGATTCATTATAATTATAAATTATTAAACACAGCCGTACAGCCGAGAGACTAATGTTAATTCTGACCACTGCCTCTAAACATAAGTACAACCTGTATGTAGAAATTTTCGAATTATTTATTTTTCAGAAAGAATAAATAAATTTTGTATACGCGTATAAAATGATTTTTTAAACTATAATACTCGCACCACCGCACAGAGAAGAGTCCGGATAAATTATCTGTGGCGCTTTATGGGGTTTTTTTTTCGGAAAATTTAAAAAAAAAAATTTCGTTAAGGAATTACGAGAATTTTTTTTTTTTTCCAACACTGCGTACTTTCAGGCTCCCTCTCTCTTTCACCGGGTACCTGAAAATTTGAAATATTGTGGCTATATATATATTTTGCAAAAATTACTTTTTCATTTACCACTTTTAATAATACTGGCGTCCTTGTTCCTTTCATAATTTGTTTTCATAGTGCCCGGATTCTTATCCACTTGATCATCTCTGGTACAATTATTCATAAATCCTCTGTTTCGGTGAATAATTTACCTTTCGTTAACCTAATCTGCATTTTGGTAACTCTTCTGGATATTTTCCACGTAGAATCTTTATATCTGCCGGATAAATCCTAAATTTACACCGGTTCACGCGTTATGTGTATGTTTTTCAGATTCGCAGTACGCATATTAGATCGATCATCTTCTGTCTTCTTATTCAATTTTACATTCATCTTTCATTTGATACTTTGATTCATATTCCGATTTCACTTTTATTTTTGTTTGTCCAATTATTTTTATTCAATTTTATTTTCTTATTAATTCATTTTTTCTTTGTTCTGGCCAGATCAGCGTGTCTAAAGGGGACTGGTCCAGCTTAAATTAACAAACCGTCCGACTGACCCGTAAATATTGAGTAAATGCCAATCCTAAATGAAAATCTGTGGACCCCTTTTCGCCTATTTTCGCCATTCGAAAGAGAATCAAAATTTACCTCAAACACTGTGATCTTACTATTAATCTCAGTAGTAATAACAATAATAATATTAATAAAAAAGTAACAATAATAACAATATTATTAACGTGTAGGTAATGTAATTTATGGTTTTTGACGAAAATTGCTCGCTTTATAAAAATGTATCTTGCAATTACTTGTAAAATAAATAAATTCTGCTTCTTCTTCCCTCTCCAAGATAAGGGGACCAAGTTTCAAATTTCCTCCTACTTCGTCTGCTAATCGCTTTCTAGTTCATCCTAATTTCTTTTCATCCGGTTCATACCAGAGCGCATACCCCTCTTTTTCAGCGAACAACATTTTGCAGAGAATTGTCGATTCTTGTAGCTTCTATTCGCTGCGTTTGACGACATAGTCAACTAAAACCTACTCTTTTATAAAAATTGTAGAAGTCCTCTCAACCTTCACACGTGAAGGTTTTTTTGTTATAACTCCTATAGAGGAATCGGTTTTAACGAGGCGCTTCACGATTTTCACACTACTCCCAGCGTAAGCACGGTCATTAACATAATTTTCAACAACAAATCTAGCAAAAAATAATTTAACGTACGTAATATGGCTGTGTGCTAGCAATAGAAGTGTGTGTCTATCTAATCGTTCGTACTTTTTCAAAGTTTTAAATGGGATTTTGTCAGCTAAATTGTTCACATTAAACCATCTGTTTTGGCAAGATGAAATGAAAATGTTCAAAACAAACGGGAATGTGTATGTCTGCCGGATTGCGCGCGTTTAACAAACTACTTTATTACTGTCGGCGCAGTTATAACTGAGATTTACGCAAGATGGAAACGCTATATCGCCTTATATTAATGCGTTATCTAACAGTGTGTATTATGGTCTCGCGAAAAGTCTCCAACTGGTTAACGATAAATTTATCGTACACACCGCTTAATAGGGATGTAAATGCATCCGAATTTGCGCTAGTCGTAAAATGTTAACAACTCAAACTGTCCTGTTCAACAAAAAAAACTCTATTCCATTCTAAAAGACTTAAAAAGACAATAAAATTTTAATAGGCCATTACCGGCCGGCGCATATAACTTTACAAAAAGAAGGCATGAGCCCTTCGTTTTTTTACGTCTTATTTCGTTGACATTTTTCGCGGTCTAAATTTAAAATTTCTCGAAATGTTCGGAAAGCAGATATTTATTCGCCGCAGATGCATTTCCACTTACAATTACTTTTAGTTCTGTTAGAAGACGCACTCGATGCTCTTTTTATGTTTCATACGTTCAGACAATAGAACGCCAGCGCGAACACTATTTCAAAATTGCATTTGCAACATCTTGAAGTTTCCATAAAAAAGGAAAAAGGGGAAAAAAAAACAAATAAAATTTTTTTTCCGAAAAAAATTAAAGTAAAAAAACATTTTAAACGCAAGTTTTTCTTTAAAAATGAATAGAATAAGTAACATGTATTTGCGCATTTCCGGCAGAAACCACGTTGGAAGAATTCAACTCTAACGTTTTGAAACAGATTACACACTGTTTGTCTTACAATTGTATAAGACCGCTGTATCTCGCAACCGATTCAAAGCAGCACATTCCCAACGCGCAAGGTGAAGAGGAGGGAAACCGCGGATCGACTGTAAATTTTATGCTTATTCATAAAGGATGGGGTTTCCTTTGCCACTACTAAGGAGATTCATTGGCCCGATCTGCCGTTTAAATTTTCTTCTTCTAATCTTAATGTTCTTTCCAAGAACCACCATCGTGGACGATGACACGATATCTATCCCGTTTTATTCTCTAATCCTGCATCCTTTTTTTATCTTAACAATCAAACTCATCTCCTTTTCCTTACCATTGGTACGACGACTTCCCTCATCTTTGGCGCTTTCTTATCTCTCCTGTCTGCAGGCTTCGCCTTGACCATCTTCCTGCATCCTCTTTTCCTTTTTTCCATGTTCTCTTCTCTTTTATCCGTCCGGATGATTCTGATTTACTCTGCGATATAAATCACATCTTCTTCGCATATACATATCTTAGAACACTCTTACTTTTATAGACAATTCCTGCTTAATCTTGGCTTGCCTACTCCATATAATGGCCTCGTTTATTCTTTCTCTTCTATTATAGCGTCTTTCATTTCTTCTATCTTTAGTACTATTCAATTCGAATTCGTTTCTCCCTAGTATAATCTAATGCTGGGTAATGCCCTCGGCTGGCGATCCGAAAAAAAGAAAAAAAGAAGAAAAACTTTTGCCACCAGCTGGTCCACTCAGCCATCATACGTTCGTAGGATTAATCCTTCATTTTGCAGATTGTCGGTAAACAGACTTGAACGCTAGTTGACTCGCTCGTTTCCTTGGATTCCCATACGACTCGGATTCCATAAAATCGTTACCACCTGATTTCTTGCAAGATGGAGTAGCTTAAACGCCTAATTAACCTTCGAGGTCGGGATATCCGTGTTGTTCTGTGAGAAAATCGATTCTGCGCCAAAGAATCAGTTATTAAAAGTACACTTCCATAGGCTCTACTGCATATGGCGTACAGCTCTGCTTCCTGTACCGAACAATACGCGTTTAGGCGAACTGAAATGATATTTCACTGTCGATGTCATAAGCGCAAGTTTTTAGGATGAGTAATAAATATTTACGACTACTGTCAGTACGAAGGTGTAATACCGCATTAAAAATGATTAAATTTAGTTAATGCAACATTTAACGGAGAAATCGAAGAAATATTTCTGAAAGTGCGGATGCTAGAGTTGTTCGTTACAATTTATGTGATTTTTATACGTTAATTACGAAAAAAAAGGTAGGTTTTTAGTTATTTCGTAGACAGATCTTCTTAATCCTGGTTAAGATGATCGATTTGTTTATACACTAGCTGAAAAATAAACACCAGCCGATACGTTGTTGTATTGCAACTATTGAGAAAGCAAGAAGCAGAAAAACGAACAACAAAGGTTACACGATTTTCGGGAAAAGAGAAATTCAAACGAATCTTATTTATCTTTCGGATTTCGGATTTGTATCAAAGAATGAGCTTTGCGTTATTTATAAAAAAAATTCTGCTTCTTCGCTGGTGAGGGTGGGGTTAAAACAGTACTTTGACATAAGACGCGCGCAAACTTATAGGAAAAAACATCAAGCTCAAAATCACAGAGAATCGTACCAAATAATATCGTCCAAATTGAATAAAAATTTGTGACCCCCCCCCCCCGAATAATGAAAGTGTTACATGATTAACATTGCTCAAGCTGGAAAATTACGATAGCGGCGAATTTAACTATATACGTTAGAAATATTCAGCTGCCTAATCGGAAAAGAGATGACGAGTAAAGTTGTTGCAATGTGCTTTAGTCATAAATTACTCCATTATACATATATCGACAGATGGACACTTTATCACTCGAAAATGCTTTTGAAATGTGCTTGATGAAAATATGTTACTGGACGGCTTGTACTAATTATACTCCTGACGTAGAATACTCTCCCCAGTGGGGTTAAGAAGGCGATCATCTTATTCCGCTCACTTTCGTAATTGGGTAAAGATGCCAAACCGGCTTTCCGGATGTTGTTGCCGATGCATAGAACTGCCGTCTATCGGATGAAATTATAAAACTATTATTAGTGAAGCAACGGGGGGAAAGTCCATTTTTCGCATTACTTCATTTTTATATTTGAAATTCCGCTACCTTTTTAATTGTAAATTAATAGAACGTGAGACGTCCTAGTAAAAGTTGTAATTAAATTTTGTTCAGTTGTGTAAGTTTTCATCCGGTGCGTGAGGGTATAAAATAAAGGCACTTTTTATGAGGGTTTGATGATCATAAAATTTTGGACAGTCGCTGCTTTAAACTACTGCTTTTGTTTCTAAAGTTCGTTTCTATGTTTCAATAGAAAGCTTTAGAAATGAGTTACTAGTTCGGACAGTGAGCGAGTTTATTAATATATTTTGATTTCTTGAGAAAGTTTAAGTTTCTTTATAAAACAGGTGTGTTATTGTTATTAGATTCAGAATTCGGCTTGATTAATGAGTTGCACGATACCCTACATTCGCTCAAAAGAACCCATTGTTCCGCCATTTTTTTTTTTTTTTTTTTTTTTTTTGGAAAGGCCACATAAATTATCCGCTTTTCAGATCACCAATTGCTTTCGAGTCGCGATGTCTTTACACAACCTTGTTAATGGTAGTGTGAACACATTTCAGAAAAGGAGAGAACGTTTTATGCAATCTGTCACGGACACGAAGTGAGTATTTTGATGCTACAACTTTTGACTTCATCATCCATGCGACAACGAGAAGAGTTAGTATATTTCCTTATTGTCATAAAAGGCTTTTGAGAGTCATAGAGTCGAGGAATTTCTGTAAACCGATAAATAGAAAGTCTAGCGCGGTCTGCGTGCAAAATCTAATCCTGGATATAGAGTAGGAATTTAATAATATAAAAAAAAACAACCGGTAATAACACGAACAGAAATCATGGTGTAATTAAAAAGCAAAAAATTAAAAACGATGTATAATTTCGTTCATAATTACACAGCTATCGTGATTATTTTGTAACTTCGAAACAGGACGTTGAGTATGTTGAATAAAGAGTTTTGTTCGTGCTTTCTCGTGTAAGAGAAGACACCCGGGGTCAGAAGATTCTAATGATAGTAATCGAAGAATATGTCGATCAGCAAAGGCCACAATGGGGAATAAATAAGAATTCGAGGCAGATGAGAAACATACTACGGTTTGTGAGCCGAAATCAGTAATACTTTAAAACATCTGTCCAAGATGTAATATTTAGCCCATTCCATGTGGGTTGAACGAGCAAAAAAAAATCAATCGTTTCAATTTTTTTTTTAATTTTTCGGGTCGTAATCCACATTAAATTTCATGGGACACGTATTCTTTTTTTCCCCCTCCGAAAAATATTTTTGGAGCCCCAATATCGAAATTTACATCGTGAAAGTTTTATTTCGAAAATGAAAATTCACATTTTCTTTAAATAGCCGTAATTTTAGCCTAAATTATCGTATTGGGACGTGTTTTTGTTGTTTTTTTTTTCAAGTGGGAAATTTTATCTGGGCTTGTTAGATTTTTAATTACTTAAAAACTTTTTGAGATAAATTCGCTCAAAAAGGTCATCTTCGATTTGCACGAGTTTTGAATATGTTTTTTTCAACGCTAAATGAGCTATCATCTTTCCATCAAATAGCAATGTGTCATTTTGCCCCGTTCCGGAAATACGGGTTTACGAAAAGAAAATGGCTATTTCCACGCGCTTAAAGCCCGATCTGCGTTATATTTTATTGATTTATTTTACGTGTCGTATACAGCAACTTAGGCTAGAGACACGGCAAGGAATTACAAAATTATGAAAGTTGAAAGTGAAGGAAAAAAAGGAAAATAAATGCGTTATAATATACGCTTGTATCGTAATGTTTAGATCGTGTAAACACGGATATTTCTTAACGAAGAATTAAGCGGAGGAATCAATATTAATTGACTTTCTACTCAAGTTGAATTAAAATAGTGTACATTTTTAATTAGAGTAATTTACACATAATCAATATAATAGGGAGCCGTTTTTTTTTTTTTTTTTTTTTTTTTTTTATATTGGGAGTCATAGTGTATAATAACGAGATACATTAATTATAACAGTCAACACACTAATCCATTCCTGTTTGTTGGTTTTTCTCATTGAACTTTCCTTATTCGCATTTCCTTCAACATCAATCTCGCTCAGATAACTCGCCAAATGTGACTGTCACGAATGCCGTGAACTGACCGAACTTCTTTCCATTCTTCAGCCTTTTAAGCTCCAAATTTTTGCATTTCTTCAGCTTTCAAGATTTTACTACTATACTTATTTCCATGTTCCGCAAAGTCCATTTCTAATACGAATCGGTGATGATGACAAGTTGTGGGTTGTAGCGTAATGTAACAATTCGCCGATGCCATCACACGCTCCTTTTTCGGTTTTTACAGAAAAATTCATTTTGCTTCATGGAACCCATTTCCTAATTCTTAAAATGAGCAGTAATGCCATCATCAGATATTATGGTGATATTATTTTGCTTACCTATTCTGCTACGCAGCCGACGTAAATAAACGCGCATTTCATATTTGGACACAACTGAATGTGGGCGGTGACATTTAATTCTGAAATTTGAAGATGAGGGTAGACGACCTACAATAAAAATGTTGCAGTTTCCACGTATCGCATATCGAACATACGCATGAAAAAATAGCAAATTTTCTTTACAAACCTGTACCGCCGGAAGGGGACAAAATGGCACATTGCTATTTACTGGAAAGATGATAGCTCATTTAGCGTTGAAAAACATATTCAAAATTCGTGAAAATCGAAGATGAACTTTTTGAGATATTTAATTTTGAAAAAAATCTCTTCCTTTTTTTTTGGTTTTTCGAATTTATCTCAAAAAGTTTTTAAGTAATTAAATATCTAACAAACCCTGATAAAATTTCCCACTTTAAAAAAATAATTTAGGCCAAAATTACAAACTATTTAAGGAAAATGTGAATTTTCATTTTCGAAATAAAGTTTTCAGAATGTTCATTTTGGTACCGTGCTACAAGGCTCCAAAAACGTTTTTCGAGGGGCAAAAAAAGAATACGTGTCTCACGAAATTTAATGTAGATTACGACCGGAAATTTAAAAGAAAAAAACATCGAAGCGATTGATTTTTTTTTGCTCGTTAAATCCGTATGAAATGAGAGCCATTTACTATTTGGCCGTACCGTTTGAAGACGAGCTGTCTGCGTTATTTCTTATACTATATAGAATTTTTTTCGCCGTGTTAAATTTTATCCTCTTTATTTATATAAATGAATAATTTCAATTATCAGACTTACTGCTCTAATAAATGTTTATTTATTTAATGTTTACCTATTTATTAATTAATATTATCGGTAAGGGAAAGAAGGAAATTTGATTTACAAATATTCGATTTTCGCTGATAAAATATTCTGTCGACAGTTTACGAATTATTTACTAAATGTCATGTTTTAGGTATCGTCAATCGGGGTGACTCATTTCGCAAGAAGCATCATCGTAGCAACAGTATTTTATTATCCTCATCTGGTTCAGACGGAAAAAAGCCTAGCAGCAATTATGAGAACACATCGACGGCCGCTACTGTTGTCGCTGATACAGACCCGATTAGTAGTGCAGCAGGTCAAGCTGATGAATTTGTTTCTTATAATGTGTTCGTATTGGGAGCCAAAGGGGTCGGGAAAACTTCGCTGATCAGTCAGTTCATGACTTCTGAAGCAATTAACGCATACGACAAACAGAAAGGTACGAATTCGTAGCAAGTTCTTAACATTTACATTCTAATTAAAGTAAGTAAAGTAAGTTCCGTACTCTTGATTAGGTATTAAGAATGAATCTGAAAAGAATATTTAGCCAGTTCTTTTTCTCGACCGCCTTTACTTTTCCAAATTTTCCCCCGGTATAAAACCAATAGTCAATTTCAGATTAGGTATGTGCATACTTGAAGGCGATTAGGATCCGGAACGAAATCACTCCCGAATAACACCTCTGGTTTAGTAGATCGGAAAAACTGTAATACAAAAAAAAAAAAAAAAAGAAAAAAAAAACCCCTAAAAAAGTAGCCACCGCTAATCCACTGGAAAATGTCTTAAAACGCATAAAAGATATACTTTGCGGAGTCGTTCTCTACGTATAACAGAAACAAAAAAAAAGAGCTCTAGTTTTCCGGAATTGACGACACGGGTTGCATTACGAGTAGTCCAAAGTAGGCGTTAGGCAAAGATCTAGAGACATTTAAGATTATTCTAAATAGTCTGCACAACGGAATGAAACAGGGGAATGAAGAGAAAAACTTAAAATGTTTGGAACAATCGTTTTTGTGATTTAATATCGCCCTCCCGAAATGTCGCTACGGCTCAATGGGCTTTTTTAAAATGTCGTGAATTTAAATAAAATAGTAAAATAAAAATGAAAAAAAAAAAAAAAATGGATAACATAAAGTTTTAATTAATAAGATAAGAGATAAGACGTTTATCATTATGGTTAAAATTTATTTTTAATAACTTTATTTTTTTGTACTCAGTACGTCCGTCGCTTTAATTATTGCGGTAAAAAAATTAGAAGAAAAACATCGTGGTTCTAAAAGAAACGTGAAATCTAACGCGAAGATGATTAGTAATATCAGTTTCCAAGTTTTCGCAAGATCTTAGTTGTTTCGATGAGTTTATTTCATCATTTGCACAATCTCAAGCTCATTCGTTTAAACAGTCCTATTCCGGTGAAATAATTATTTACAGCCTCATACAATAGAAAAGATATTCGCCGCATGAACGGAATTACTCGGTCTGAAAACATTTGACAGAAAACTTCTACGGCTGTGCTAGTCAGTACTATATATGACACATTTAATGTGCTCCGGAGCAATGATAGGCTGAGGAGGCTCTTATTTCATTCGTTGTCATAGATCCATTTGTTGCACGTTGTGTTTGAGGAAAACTTTCGAAATAATGATAGACTTATATAGTGGCACGAGCCAATTACCGAATTATAATATAAAAAGAAATTGTACATCGATTAAGCAACGATTACGTCGCAAGCGGGTATGATTGATATTAATCTAATGTAGAACGTGTTAAGCCCTTATTATAGTAATTAATGAAACATTAGAATGTTTTTATAAATTTTTTATAGAAGCAGCGTATAGTTTTGCTAAATGCCTGCTCGTACCGGATGTAGTATAAATGACGCAACCGATTGCGCGACTAAGCAGGCTCGTTGGATGGAATCCATTATCCGTTTATTTCCCCTGAGGATATAAAAACCAAAGTTAAAAGCACATTAAAAATAAACTGCAACGAATGTTGGCAAAACAATGATAAGAATGAGTACCATAAAATGGTTCAATGTAGGCTGCCTCTGATTCCAATGTAACGTATTTTAAATAAGTATTTGAGGAACGCAAATTTAGTACATTTAATAAATACAGTAAAATAGATGAAGTAAAACAAAGGCAAAATGTGAATGGATACTCCAAGATGATACTTTTATAGAAATTGATGACTTCATATATAGTATATAAATGTATATCGCTGCGTGTAATACCTGTTTAGTATTAGTGCAATTTGTTCGGTAATACACGCAGTTGACCGTTGCTATAATGGATTTTTCAAACACTCCCTGTGCGGTCAATGTGCGATTTTAACCAAGAAACATCAAACTTCTGTCGAGGAAGATTCTTTTCTCCTTGTTCACAGATCAGATCTAAGCCGAAAAGCATCTCTATTAAACTGTTTTCAGTCACTAGTCAGTATTTTTCAGTTTTAAATAAAAGACTATTTTTTTTAGTTTATTGAAATCTTTTCTAATGGGAGATAGCCTAAGAATTTACGTTGTAATTAGTATATATATATATATATATATGGTGAGGGAGATAAAGAGGTAGAATGAGGGAATGCGAAACATGGATCAAAATTATGGACTATATATACGGTAGTGCGCAAGAAGATTTGAGAGTAGGAAATCATTTTATAAATATCACGAAAGGAAAAAAGGAAAAATAAATCTGAGAAAAGCGTCCTTTCCTAAAGGTAATAAAAATATTACGGGATAAAATTAAAAGTCTATAAAAACAAACAAGCGAATGTGTGAAAATAATAGAATATCACTATGTGAACATAATGATATCAACTAGGAAATTCTAATGAAAAAGCTCCAATTGGATGTTCACCATTCTGAATGCGGAGGCAGTAGTGAAAGGGATTTTTTTTCTTACTGTACTTATGAGTTTTATTTTTTGTGGAAGGGGTATATATCCCCAGTCTGGACAAAGTCAGTTTGACAAATTAATTTCTTTTTTCTTCTTCTTCGTACAATTATATAAAGTGTGCTTAATTTAATATTATTTACTATTATCCATATTAAATTTTGCATGTTGATGGTTGTGTGTTCTTAATTTCTAACACAGAATTAATATTTAAATGTAATGCATAATTAAATGATGATGATATTATTACTTAGTCACCATTAATATTTATTAATTTAGGTAAGACTTATTTTAATTACTGTTTTGTTAAGAGATTCAGACCACCCGAGTAGATCTTGCAATCTATTGATAGAATCTTTTCTTCATTGCCTCATGGAGACATAACAGGGTTTTTTTTTTTTGATTTTTTGGTTATTTTTAGTGGTGTGCTAGTGCCGATTTAAAATTTTTCTCTTAATCTTATTAGCGGACTTGACCTTGGTTTTTTTGGTATTTCTATCTTTCGAGGTAATGGTTCTACCAATTACAAATAGATCCATTGAGGCAATATTAGATATTACATACGCTGCCGCTGTCGTATTCAATAAATATCACCTTTGATGCTTGTTGACAGAATTTAATGGTTTTTTTTTTGACATGTACACGTGCTTCATATTCATAAATGAATTGGATGAGCCCCTTCTATAAAATGAATCGTTCCTTGTGTTTAAGTCCTAAGTTGTTTTAAAGTAATTTTTTCAATTCGTTACAAATCTGACAATATTTCATACTTGTTTCTTCTAGGTGCACTGTAATATTTTATGATCAATGGCTATTTGATTTTATCAACCAGAACAAATAATAATTTCCCCTGAGATAATAATACTAAGATTTTGCACTTGACGCGAATAATTTTCTACTAACATAGATTTACACTTCTCTACTAAAAAGGTTAATCTCGTAAGTCCGAAATGTGTTGCTCAAGTTTATGGCATGCAACTTCAATATTTTTCATATCTGTTCTTTGCTTCATATTAAATCGAATACTTAGGTCATCTGCAAATGAGATAAGTGTCTAGAGTCCATATTTATTGCCTTACAGACTAATTGTGTGCGCTGGAATTTAATACGTTCCATAGGGTAGGTCCGGGAACCGATCCTTGTGGAACTCCGCAGCTTATTTTTGCTAATGAAAAAGGAATTGTTTATTCGCAGATAAACAATTTTATTGGGAAAATATTGAATGATGATATTAATAAATGAGAGATTGACTGAATTCCCTTCCAATATCTTTATGATCGAAGACCGCTTCCAAAAAATACTCCTTTAATGTCAAACGAAACTGCAAAAGCAGATAAGCTTTCCCCTTAACAGTAATTCTGATTGCCTCTACCAATTTGTATACAGCATCTTCTGCTGTGTGTGCCTGTCTGAAACCATCCTGGTTTTCGTGTAAAATCCGTTTTTTTTTATCCCCGCAATTTCTTTCGGTAAAAGTTTGTTTATTATTTTCTTATAAACCTTTCTACAAGAGTTTAAACGTGAGATAGGCCTGTACGCAGTTATATCATCCGCTATGTTTTTATTTGTTTCCGATATGATGGTAATGCCCGAGATTTTTCAGAGACAGATGGAAAAGATTCCATTTCAAGGCATTTGTCGAATATAATGTAAAACATTTTTGATATTATAGTCTTTATTCAGTAAGTTCACTGTGTTCTGTTGTTAGTCTTACAAACTACTTATTAAATAATAAAATATAATACGTATATATTTAAATAAAATGTCCGATCATACTGAATAAAAAAGAATCAAAGTATTAAATCATTTCTTAAATCTGTATGTACACAATGTCCTTTAGTGATAAAATTTCGATACATATAATAAATATTACGCGAATTATTATTTTTTCCGGAAATATATGACGTGTGTAGTCAAAAAATATATACATATGTAAGATGTAGTCTAAAAAAATTTCGGCGTTAGGCATGCAGATTTTAGCGAAGACAATATATATCCGAAACTTTTTCTGAACACCATGAGGGACATTTAAATTCAAAAAGTACTAATTTTAAAAGACGTTAAAGTTTGCAGACTTTAAAAATGTACGAATTTTAAAAATGTAGTCTTCAAAAAAATTTCTGTGAAAACATAGTATAGCGAGTTTTTTTTAATTTGTGACTTTGAACACGTAGAAATATCTGGAGTAAATTGTGAACTGTCGAACTTCTTCACGAAAGAAACACAAAACGGGAAAAAACTGTTGAAAATTTAAATGTTCACGAATCGCCGTTCAAAGAAAAAGATTAAACAAAGTCGCATGCTAGTTTTATTTTCACTATTTTCAGTTAATTTCGGCCTGCTTAGCAGGTTGGCGCACCGTTCCTTCAGCTTGCTTTTAATATTGTCGTCCATTCAGGTGGAAATCTTCCAACTCGCCGGTCATCCGAAACTTCGTCATTCTCTCGTTCACCAAACTTTTTTAACCCCTTCCCGTTGCCGTTTCCGTTAGGTGACAAAACTTTCTGCAGGTGCAAAGATTAAAAGTTATTTACGCTTAGGAAGATATTTCAACGGTTTGAATTCCGAAGAGTACGAAATATGTCTTCTAACTTGAGCTTTCGAATAAATTCAAAATAACTGACCTTTCGTAGGGTTTGAAATTGTTCGATAATATCGCCTCACCTTAAGAACAGAGAATTATTCAAGGTATAATTTGAAAGCTGATTTTAAGGTATGTTTGCAAAAAAAAAGAAAAAAAAAAGTGTTTTGATTGGTTAATAAACTTTTTGACAAATTGAAAAATAATCCGTCGTTGTTTACGCAATACACGTCAACTGCGCTTCGTGTGCTTTTCAGCGATACAATCTTCTAGCGTTAAAATCATAATATATTATTGTTAACCTTTAAACACGTCTGCCTGTTTTTTCAATATATATTTTTCCCCAGGGAAGTCCGGATTTCTTTAATAAATTATTCTATTGACACAATTATAAGTGTGTCCTTGTTAATTTTCTGTTAAGTTTTAAAGATTTTTAGCTCATACCGACGTTTCTTCTTCATAATATACCTTAAACACCGTTTCTAAAAACGATTATACCCTGTTGGAGGGAACTGAAATATCTATAAAGTTTAAATCTCAGAACGATTATACCCTATTGGAGGGAACTGAAATATCTATAAAGTTTAAATCTCTGAACGATTATACCCTGTTGGAGGAAACTGAAATATCTATAAAATTAAAATTTTAATGCTTTCGCATTTATCCGTTTCATAATTTTTATTTATTTTTTCTTCCGACCTAAATCATAATTCATTTCATGCGACCATTTACAAAATGATAACCTAACGCCGAAAAGTATGATCACATTACGCGGATTTTCGGGTATTACGTTAGTTCAGTTTGTCTCTTTATACGCGGTGGACGCTGAGTGTCCCATCCCACAGCAACGCCATCTATCGGCGTATGATGTCAACTACCGAACGAAAATTCAGAAGTAATACCGATATTTTAGGAAAAAATCTGCTTGTAAAAGCAGCGTTAAATGGATAATACAAAAATACCTGTATTTTAATGAAAATATCGTTTTATAAAAATTTTCCGTTTGGTTTTCGCTCTCTTCAAACATAAATACGGAGTTGATTATTAATTTTGTGGAGAATTAAAAAATAGAAAAACCTATTCAAACATAAAATTATTCATATTTTAAATTAGAGATATAATGGGGTTAATGAAGGTTCTTAATATTTCATACGAGTTCTTAATTAACAAGCTTTCTCGGTAAATGATTGTACATATATTTTTGGATATAATCGTACACTAAAAGAAAAATTTAATCGAATGATTCTATATGGAATACGAACGAAATATTTATTTGCGGAGGTTCTTACATTTGTTTCTCTTTTTTTAAAACTCGTGTAAAATTTAAAGGAAAACAATACATAATCTTGTGCAACTTTCTGCACACACACATGCATTAATTAAAGAACCAGCTAAATGGGTAATACCGGGGCAAAAAAAATTTTATATACATTCTCCTAATCCCACGGTGCCTTCTTCACCCAGAAGATTCTTTTTTGTTCTGTGTGATGTCAACCGTGTCTTCTTCGAATGTTCCTCACTTTTCTTCAGAACGTTCTCTCTTCTATTCTTAGCTTTTGGATCTTGGTCTTCCTACTCCATACTACGACTCTTGTGTTCTCTCATTTCCTTCCTTGTGTCAGTTGTTCCTATTCTAGCTTCTTTCATTCAATCAATCTCGCACCAGATTAAAATCTAATATGCTCTTTTTGAGCTATTACTTAGATTCCTTGCTTGATTAGGCTGTTCCTTTTCGTTAGCGTACCCATAAAAAAAAAAAAATTAATGACGGTTGCGGTAAGTTAAAAACTATTTTCTTGCTCGACCTTTTTTTGAAATTATCCTGAAAATTTTTGGACCTCTTTTCAGTGCAGCACTTTTAGGGTTACATAATTTATTCAAACGGATAACTGTTAATATTTACTTATGTCCTATTATTATTCATAGGTAAGAAATAAAATAATAAAATCGCTTTCGTTCTTATATGTTTTTTTATATTAAGTTAGGTTTTATATATAAATATATATATATATATATATACATATAAAGAAGCTCGCCGTTTGCAACTTTAAATAGAGGGTTTATTAAAATCACGCTATTTTTATAAGCGGGTCGTTAAAAATGGCTTCTTATTACTTAACATAGATTCACTGTTTAATAGAAAAGGAAAGAGCGCACAAAATTACTAGAGTACAGTTTGCTTTGAGATGTCTGTTATTTCAAACAATCAGGATATACATATTCTAATTAATTTCTTACGAATCAATATATTATAATCGTATCATCTGATTTAAATCGGGTAAAATTCGATTCCGTTACAATTAAATTTAATTATTGTTTAGTTTTAACTTGGTGCGAAGCTCAAGTTTTGAAAAATTATGTTACTGGTTTTTGTTAATGCTTACACGTATATTACCTTTTTTTCAACCACGATCAAGACTAAATTGAAGACAGAGGCCATTTTAAATTGTTGCACTGTCAGTAGAAGAGGCAAAAAGGTCTGAAGAATTTGGGCGACACTTCTCCGACGAAAACTTCTTTCGGGGGGTTACTGAAAAATAAAAAATACCTCTATATTTTTCATTTGAAAAATAACATTTTACAAATATTAAAAAGTGAAACTTTGTGATCGTCCTACGCGGAATTGCACACACTCTTCAGCTGGTGTCGTTGGTTTATTTCCATTTACATAATATCCCGTAGTATAAGGGAGAAATTAACAATTTTCCATTACATGAAAATTAAAATTTTTTAACTATCTGTTAGGAGGAAAATTAAAGTCGAAATAAATTAGTAAAGCAAATAAGTAAAGTGAATCTATCGTAAATTGTGAAATTAAGCTTTTCATAATGGATCAGACGAAAATATTAAAAGCCAATGTTCCTTTCTCATCGGGATCTCCCTTTACTTTAATTCTCTGTAATTTTCGCATTTCGATTTTAGTTCTGATATAAAATAATCTTTCCTAAAAATTAAATGCGCGTATTTTTTTAAGTTGTTTATCCACTTTTAAAAATTTCATCATTTGTTTTGCTTTTTGTATTTCGCGTTTTCGAATCTACCGTAATAAAACATTCCCACATAACACACATTTACGCAATGATGACATTTTACTACTTATAACTGGATATAATAATATCTGCGGAATAAAAACTGACGCTAATATTAATTGTAATTTTAAAAAAATACGTTAAAACAGAGCTGGAAATTGTAACTAGAAAGATTTCTGTAGCAGTTTTAGACTCCGAATAGTTTTCGATATCCGGTACTTTTTGTACTAGGTACAACATCTGTTACTGTCATTTAATAGTTCATCATCATTACTTTTGGTAATCTTTATTTATTTATTTGTTTTTTTTTTTAAATTTTAAAATCGTCATTAAAATATAAAGCGACATCTGTAGTTGACAGTTGAAACTATTCTATTTTTAGTTAGTTATTTTTCCGAAAAACCGGCAGTTTTGCCTGCTCTTTTAAAATAATTTTTGTTTCATACACACACGGGTTATTATTTTCGAAAACTGTTACGATTTTATTATTTGTCGCTATCATTGCGATCCGCATGATTTCGGCGCGTCTCCGAGCATCTCCTATTCACAAAATAAATGGATAACAATCCAGGCCATAAAAAAAAAAAAAAAAAAAAAAGAGTTTAAAAACTACAAAGATTATTTTTATATTGCGGTCAAGAATCTGTTTTGCTTAGAAATAATATTACTGTGCCTTATTTCGATCTGGTGACCTTCTGCGATATTTAGTATGTCGGTTTTATATAGAAATAGCAATATCGGTATCTAAATGAAGACATTCAATCTTGTGCATCGTTATGCTCGTTATATGGGAACATTAATATTTCAGTTTACAGTATTGCGTTATTTATCTTTTTTTATTTTTATTTCAAAATATTAATTACAAAAAGTGTACCGTCACTAAATTAAAGTAAATAGAAATAAATGTCTTTTCATTATATAGTGAGTTATAACAAACGCAAATATAACAAACAAATTTAAGTATATATATACTTATGGGGAATAATACTTTAACGCTGGCAGCTATCTACTGTCACCCTGGATTTCACATTCCAGAAACGGAATTTAATAACATTTTTGAGAGACTGGGAAAGCATTTCATCTGTGGAGGGGACTTCAATGCTAAGAATCAAGCCTGGGGCTCAAGAATTAATAACAAACCAGGGCGAATATTACAAAAGGTTATACAATCCAGATCACTTTCTATACTATCGCCCATGACTCCAACCTATTGGCCGGAACATCGCAACAGAGTACCGAATATATTGGACTTTTACATCTGCCGTGGACTACACAAGTTTTACAAGCTATGTAATACCATGAACGATCTCTCTTCGGATCACATACCGGTCCTAGCTTCTCTAGATATTAATCCTATTACCACACAGAGACCGTACAGATTACATAATCAATCAACCGACTGGACGTATTTCGCAGCGCTTATCGAAAATAATATTAGCTTGAATGTTAGACTTAAGAGTGGGGATGACATCGAATTTGCGGTTAACAACCTAACGGAAATGATACAAACTGCATGCTGTAGGTCCACTACATACAAAGATCATAAACAGAACACGAACAACTTTGTTCCTGCAAAAATTAGAAAGCTGATTAAATCAACGCGGGCAGCAAGAAGGAGGTGGCAATCGAATCGTTACGCATCGCTAAAAGCTACGTATAACCAGCTTCAGTGTAAATTAAAAGAGGAGATAAAGAAGTACAAAAACAATGTTCTCAAGCAATACTTGGATTCTTTAAGTACTAATGACAATTCATTATGGCTAGCAACCAAAAAAATACTTCATCGACAACAAGAACAGTATAACATTAAACTGGCAGATGGAAGCTGGGCTAGGACTGAAGACCAGAAAGTAAACGCGTTTGCGAGTCATTTAGAGACGATTTTCACTCCTCACAGCAGTAATAATCAAACCCATACTAAACATGTCAAGCAATGTCTAGAGCAACCGTTGCAGCTCCATCTTCCTACCAATCCCTTCTCCACAAAGGAGGTCTACAATTTTGCCTAAAAATCGCGCCGCGAAATAAAGCACCGGGCCTAGATAATATAAATGGTAAAATATTATCTAACTTAGCAAGGAAAGCTACAATATTGTTGTGTTACATATTTAACGCCATTTTGAGAGTAGGTTATTTTCCCAAATGCTGGAAAAGGTCGTTGGTTCTAATGGTCCCAAAACCAAATAAACCCCGGGAGTCCTTGTCCTCTTACAGACCAATTAGTCTTCTTAGTTCGATTTCCAAGGTACTAGGAAAGCTAATCCTAAAAAGAATTAATCCAATACTAAAGGCCAGAAACGTAATTCCTCATCATCAGTTTGGGTTTAGAGCGGAGCACTCTACGATACAGCAGTGCCACAGATTAGTGGACGCAATCTCCGCAGTGTTGGAGAAGCAAGAAGTATGCTCAGCAGTTTTCTTGGATGTTGCTCAGGCATTTGATCGAGTCTGGCATGAGGGACTGCTATATAAACTCAAACAGTTACTGACCCCTGATTTGTACTTATTCCTTCGGTCCTATTTATCGGATCGTAAGTTCATCGTAAAAATTAATAGCACCAAATCCGATGAGAGGAAAATTCTGGCCTCGGTTCCGCAGGGTAGCCTCCTTGGACCAGTGTTATACTCAATTTACATCGCTGATCTATCTATCTCAAATCAGACTATCTTGGCATTCTTTGCAGATGATATAGCCATACTTGCTTCTGATACCAATCCCATTTATGCAAGCCTAGCAGTTCAGCAACATATGAATAGGATCCAGATATGGGCGGACAACTGGAGAATTAGGTTCAATGAACGAAAGTGTCAACATGTCTCCTTCACCAACAGATTCACGGCGTGCCCCACAGTTAAAATAAATAACGTTGAGATCCAACAATCGGACTCTGTGAGGTATTTGGGGATGTACCTGGATCGAAGACTCACCTGGCGAGTGCATGTTGCGCAGACTTGTTAAAAAGTGGCTGCTCGTGCTAGTTGTACCCCCTGCTAAGGAAGAAGTCTAACCTAAGTCTTACCTTAAAAAGATCTATATATCTTACCGTCATCGCACTCATTTGGAAATACGGCTTGGAACTGTATGGGAATACATGCAGAAGTAACCTAACGCGTTTCCAAAGGAAGCAGTCGATTATCCTGCGCACTATCACATCAGCGCCTAAATACGTCTCCAATGTAACTCTTCATAATGATTTAAAGATCCCGTTTATCCAAGAGGTTCACATCAGGCAATATAAAAAGTTCTTCGAAAAATTATGTAAAAATACCAACCCATATATCAACAAAATGTATATTAGAACACTGCCGGGTAACCCTAGACGGAGGTTACAACGTCGGAAACGGTGCCGTGCCGCTCTTCCGATAACTTAAATTAGATATTCCCTGATAAAGCATAATGCATTTATTAAATGCGCAAATAATACCAGCAGGAGTCTATGGGCCATACTGAACCGTATGGCTGCCATGGTACTCGAGCCAGTACAAATTTTCACCCTTTATGGTAATTCACAAGGTTACACGGGTCATGCTCTGCTGGACATCGTGTTAATTAGATACACTTAATATTATATATTGTAATAATCATGCTTGGACAATAATATGCTATGATGATCACTAATAGATTTTGCAGGGTTCTATGGGCTATACTTTACTGTATCGGTAGCCATGGTGATCTTGGCAGTCTGTAAAAAGAATTAATAACTCGAACCTAGTCCCTCACTGGAGGGTTGGGTTAATGCCTGGGAATTACGTTATATTCCTAGGGTAATCAGCATATGGTCGAGGTCACGAGCACTGTTTGTGGGTTTACCGGTACAGTGGAAAAAAAAAAAAAAAAAAAAGATTGCTTACTTAGGATTTAGAATTTGTTTTTGATCACATATATTGAGTTGTGTTTTTAGCTGAGGATGAGTTATACCCGAAAACGTTTCTAAGTAAACAATTATTTTATACTTTTTTGGTTATTGGAAAAAAATACCCTGGGCGCGCCAGCGGGCTTGACTCAACAACATGAAAAATTAAGAGATAGAACTAAATAGCCAGTCGGTCAGAAATGGAAAAAACAAAGGACAGCAGCAACGGAATAACTGAAGGCAATGGGAAGGAAATGATATAGGTAGCGTTAAAAGGAGTAGGAAGACCCAAAGCTAAAAGTTGGGCGTAAAGAAAGGAGCGTTCGTTAAAAATGCAGAACACTCGAAAAGTTAAATTTGTTTGTTATATTTGTATTTGTTATAATTCACTATATTATATATTTAATAAACAGGATGGTAAAAGATTCTTTTCATTATCTTTATTATCAATTTTACTCAAATAGAGTCAATAGCCATTTGCAGGAACAACGATTATATATTGTAATCTCTAGATGTGCCACAGCAAAGAACAGTGCATATTAAATATGCTACCGTTGAATATAGACCTGAATCTATATATATATATATATATATATATATATATATATATATATATATATATATTTGCACTTAAATATTAGGAGCTCAATTTTATCTCAACAACTTCAAGTCTTTTTGTTATTCTTATTCCACGTTAGTTTTGTTTAATCAGAAATCTATCTGCAGCTTTGGAAGTAAGTTGTATAGTTGACGGTATAATGAATATTTATAATTTAAATAAACATGCTGGTATTATGATTCTTTTAGATGTCAGAAATGCTTTTAATATCAACTGGCACTTAGCATTAATAAATGAATTCATTTAATTTTCTCTTTTATTTCTGAGTTTTCTATCAAACATGATGAAATTAATGACCTTGTCTCCATAGAGTAACGGTTATTGTTAAAGTTCCTTAGAGAAGCATTCTGGGATTTTCGATTCATTTGAAAATTAAATGACTCCAACTTGATGTAGTTCAAGTTGCACTATGATAACGATGTTGTCATCTTTCTTGTTTATCCGAAAGAGCTGGCCTTTTAAGTTTTCAGAAGTCGAAAAATGTATGTAACGTCAGAAAATTAAGATAGACCCGAATAAAATGCAAAAAACATTTACCCAAAGACAATTTTAGTATAGAGATTTATTAAAAAATCAAATGTCGCATTAAAAAAAAAAAAAAAAAAAAAGATGCTGAACACTTTTAAATTTAATGTTAGACAGAGGATTACATTTTTGTAGTTGCTAAAATCACCTGTTTCTGACATCAAATTCAAATTTCGATGTTATCATTGATGATAATTCATCAAAAAGTTTTTTCTTAAACCAGTTATATTCCCAGTTTAATTGTATTTTTCAAAAAACTGTTAATTTGGAATAAGTGCTGTTAGCGCTATATTTTAGAGTACTTTCATTAAACGTTTTCACGGGCTATTAGAATGATCTCATATTAACGGAACCTTTTTAAAGTCCAATCTGAAGTATATCGCGGTAATCGTAAAAACCCTTGATTAAAAATGTATTTGTTAAAAAATAAGCTCAGTTATAATTTCATTTTACTATAACTGAACTACAAAAATATAAACAAAATCGCAATAAATACACGCCATTATAAATGTGTTTGTCATTTCGCTGATATTTTATTTATGTAACAATTTTTTTATTTTAGATTAACCTATTTTTGTTTTTTTCTTTTCATGGCAAGTTTTTCTTTTTTTGTTTGTCTCACGCTAAGATATTACTGTTTTCTTTTTATTTTTTACTTTTATTACACGATTAAAAAAAGTATTCCTGCTCAGCATGTGAGAAGTTCATAGTTTATATTTTTTTAAATATACCGATTATTTATATTAATAATAATTTAGTCGGCAATATTCTCTTTTTAGATCCATAAATCTTAGTATATTGTGAGAAACGCTTTTTTTTTTTTTTTTTTATTTAATTTTATTGAGATTGTCAGACGATTTCAACAGGACAAGTACAGGACAATAAAAAAATAAATCGGAAGGGTTTTTTTTTTATTATTTTATTTTATCGGTACGTCAGCACAGGACATTCACCCAACACAAAAGATTAGAAGAATAGAAAGACATGGAGTGACAAGTTATTCAAAGCAGAGTAAAATGACAAAAACTTCTGAGAGGATGGAGAAAGGAATACGAAGAAGTGATTATTAGAAAAACCAAAAGGATAGTTTAATAGAAAACGTATCGGTAGATAATGAACGAGCAACAATAATAAAAACGGAATTTGAGAAAGCATCGAAAAAACTCAAAACAGCAAAAGCTCCAGGTGGGATAATGTCAGTAACGAATTAATAAAATCGTCGCATCAAAACACAATAACAACTAAAATATATGGGCACATTGGAGTGCCTGGTAATGAGAGTGTCGACAGAGCAGCACGTTCTGCCTTACTCTCGCCAATGCCACAGGACGCGGAGCTTCCCTCATCAATAACATATATATTCCTAAAGGTGTGCGAAAACCAGTGGAAAACTGAATGGGCAGCTACAACAACATCCTTAGGAACCATTAAGCCCACAGTTGAATCATGGTGGCCACCGGAGGGAACATCCCGATACGACTTTAAGATCCTCAGCCGGCTGCGAATTGGCCACATCGCTATTTCGCACAAACATATAATTGATAAAACGCCGCCTCCAGCTACATGCCCCTTGTGCAACCAGACAACCGCACCGACAGTTTCCCACATAATACTTACCTGCCAAAAGTTTACTATGTTGCGGAGGCAACTTGGCCTACCCATAGATATGGGGCAGACCCTCTTAAACGAGGTAATCTCCATCAACAGGATTATTGCTTTCATTAAAATGAGTGGCTTAACTCACCACATTTAAATTACCCCCCTCCCTTGTGTGTGCTGTAATGACCATAGTAGTTACACACAGCACATACAATCTAAGGGAATTTAAAACAAAAAAAAAAAAAAAAAAAATAAAAGAAATATATAAAAAATTCGAACTTCCAACGGACTTTAGCTTAAGTAAGATCATAACCGATACCTAAAGAGTTTAAAACATTTAAATGTGAAGAACACAGAATGGTACGTCTGCTCTCATATGCCTCGAAAATAATAACAAAAATTTTGCGCAATAGAATCAGTAAAAAAATCGAGTAAGAGCTAAGTGAAGATCAATATGGCCTCAGAAAAGGAAAGAGTACGAGAGAAGCAATTTTCGGGTTAAGATTAATAAAAGAAAAGAGAATAGAGATAAATCAACTAACGAATACATTCCTCCGAAGCATAAAATCAACCACAGAACCCTGGTGGCCCATAGACGAAATTTCTCGCAGAGATTTTTCTGTCTTGAATCGCCTTCGAACAGGTCACACAACCCTTTCGCACGGGTATATCTTCACGGGACAAGCACCCCCAAATGTCTGCTTCTTCTGTGATCAACCAAGCGCCCCGTCTACATCTCACCTCCTTCTCGAATGTTTCTTTTTTGCGGCACCAAGATCCACCTATTTCACTACCACCTCTATCTCTAAGATCTTATCGAACGTTCCGTCTGCGGTCGCAGCTATGTTGGCTTTCATGCGTAGCAGCGGCCTATACCATAGAGTTTAACCTTCCTAAGTAGGCTCCATGCGCTGTAATAGCCTCAGTAGTTAAACACAGCGCATGGAAATCCTCACTATTATTTTTATTTAAATAAAAAAAAAAACAAAAAACTAACGAATATTGCCTTCATCGACCTAGAAAAGACCTTTGACGGATGCAACTGGAATATACTACAAAAATATAAGGGATAAGAAAATAATCTTAAAAATAGATGGAGAAATAACAAAACAAATAAAAAAACAAAAATATTTAGGCAGCGTAATAACAGAAGATGGAAGACGTATACATAATATAAAAGAAAGAATAGTATTGGCGAAATTGGCATTTATGAAAAAGAAAGGATTACTAGCATCAAGAAATATAAATATAGAAGTTAGGAAAAAATTGATCAAAACATTCGTATGGAGCATATTATTTTATGGCTTGGAAGCCTGGACGATAGATAAAAAGATGCAAAATCAGTTTGAGGCAATCGAAACCCAGTGCTGGAGGAGAATAGAAAGAATAGCATGGACAGAAAAAATTAGAAGTAAAGAAATATTCAGATTAATTTGTGAACATAGAAGCTTACTAAAGAAGTTAAAAGACAATAAAAAAATTGAGTAAAAACATTCAAAACTTAGGCTTACAATTCAACATAAATAAAACCCAAGCACTACTAATAAGTAGAAAACAAGACAGGGAAGAAATGATACATTGCATTGAACAGCACTTATACATAAAGATAAAGATAAAATAAAAATAGTAAAAGAAATAAAATACTTGGGAATAATCATAGACACAAATTTAAATTTTGGAAAACACATCGAATTCATAATAGACAAGATTAAAAAAATTTATTTCAAATTAAGATCACTATATTAAAATATGTTCGGTTTCAAATATAAGCATAGAATATACTCTACAAAGTCATTTTTGGATCAATAACAGAATACTACTGTATATTTTCCAGTTTTACGAGAAAAAGACAAGAATAAGCTGTTAAAATTACAAAGGAAAATATTAATAGGAACAATCTCTGGTTATCGCACAATATCATATACTTCAGTCAACATCATAGCAGGAATAATAGTACCTACAAACTTAAAGTTAGAAACTGTAAACCAAATCAAAACATTGAAACAAGAAGAAAAAATTTTAGACAAAAAAAGAAAATTAATTCAAGTCCTATACGACTTTGGCAACTCAGATGTGATAAATCAAAAACTGGCAAAATTACACGGGGGAAATAGTTCCAAACATAGAAGAAAGACTACAAATAAAACATTTTTATACCGATCTCAATTTTTAACCGGACATGGAAATAATGGTGACTATATGAAACGATTTAAAATTGCTGAATCAGATATCTGTAAAGACTGTAAAGAGGAAACAGATGATTGCTTTCATTCGATTTTCGAATGCAATAAGTTTAAAAACGAAAGAGAAAAACGGAAAATAATAAAAAAACCAATAACCGAAATGCATAAAAAAACTTTTTTAATTTGATTAGCTTTGTCAACCATGTAATGAATAACAAAACAAAACACAACAACAAATAATACCAGTAACAATCAGAAACTCTGGCTGAAAAATCGTAAGGTACAGCGGAGTAAATAAATAAATAAAAAAAAAGGAAGTTAAAAGAAAAAAGATACAAATGGGTAGGTCATATTTTCAGATACAACGAAATAATCGAACGCACTATAGAAGGGGAAAAAACAAGAGGAAGGCCGAGACAGAAGTATATCAAACAAATATAACACGATGTACAAGCAAACGGATATGGGAACACGAAGAAAATGGCGCTATCCGGAGAATTCTAACATTTTAAATTAACTGTACACCAATCTTAACAAAGATTGAGGAATTATGATGATGATTAGTCACTGTAAAATTGGTAGTCTGTAGAAATATAAAAGCGTAGATAAAGTAGCAAAATAGTGTTAAAAATGGGGAAACATTTATTTATATATCCTTACAGGTCTTTTTTACATACTTTGTGGTAGACCGAGGCTGTATCAAACTGTGTGTGATATAGTTAGCATAGAAAGAAAAAGGACTCTCCGTCCAATTTTCATGTTAAAACCAAAAAAGAAATAACGTAAAGTGAGTCCTGCTTCTATAAAGTTAGCATGGATTAAGTTGCGACCATATTGCCAAATGGGGATTTCTTCTTCCTCGTTCCATTGGGCATTGTGGGCATTGCTTTATAGCCGCGACCATAAAATTTGATGGAAATTCTTTATACACTCCATGCTGACTATATCACACACAGTTTTGTACAGCTACGGCCTCACACAAAGTATGTAAAACGACTAGTAAGGGTATAGCGGTTTCCCCCCTTTTAGCACTGTTTTACTACTCGGTTTATGCTTTAATATTTCTGCAGACTACCGATTTTACAGTGCCTAATATTCACCTCTTTATATTCCTTCTTTAATAATTCTTATAGAATAGTCGGTTTCAGCTGATGCCATTCTTCACAAAGTAATGTCCCTTTTTTCGCGCTAATAAATTTGTAATTCTCAAATCTTTTTGTTTTTATATTTCCATTTCTTCAATATAGCTGATATTAATCCAGTTCTACTCTCATCAGTGCCGTTGGGCTTAATACATTGTGAACTTTATCTTCACAATTCCCAACACTCTGACAAGTGTACGGGACTTATTTTACTTTTTACTTTACATTCCTTCCAAATTTTCATTTCTAATCTGTATGAAACTGTGAATAGGAAATACATGTTTTCTCTAGCCAAATCATTGATCTCATTTTTTTTAAAATAAATTATTATATTTCTTCCGTTTGACATTCATATTACATGGCAGCGTAAGAATGGCATAGCCTTTAACATAAAGTAAAAGGTTCACAATGTACTAAGCCCAACGACACTGATAAGAGTAGGAGGACTAATTCCTTTCTTTCGGCTGCTTTTACGTTCCCAGATTTCTCTGGTACCCAGTTATTTCAGGCTGAATAAACCTGAAAGCGATTTAGATCCGGAACAAGACAAATCTCAATATCCCAATAACTTATGACATCTCTGATTTGATAGCCCAGAACCCTAACCACTAGGCTACCGCTCTACCAGTCATTAACATATATATATATAGCGTAGATATATAGAATTATTTTTTTCAATACTGTGTTATTTACAATTTTTTTTAGTAATGAACATAATTATTTGTTTTTATTTATTTATTTATTATAACGTATTTTTCACTCTTTTGCCTAAATGATGAAAAAATTTGGTACTTTATTAATATACCCTTTCGATAACTTTAGATAACGTCTAAATTTTAAACGCGGTAATTATCAGAGTTATACACATATTCATGGTTTATGTTTATATAAACCTTCTTATTAGGAAAGAACGTACTAATAATTTAAGCAAAATTGCCGTTGAAACATTCGTTTTTTTTTAGATATTAATGTTCGACAAAGCATCTTATATAAATTATTTTTATAAATAAGCCCGCGTATTAACAAAATATACCTAAGTAGAAAACTTCAAACCGATAAAATACGGTAACACTCCAGATGCGAAAACGATCTTGAGAAATTTTAATTATATCCTTAAGAGTAGTTGCATGAAATCCTTGTTCATCTTGAAATGTCTATCCAACCACAAGTACGATATAAATCCGAAACTGCTATTATCAGTATACAAAGCCCTTATCTTAAATAAACTGCCTTACGGTTGCCAGGTGTATTCCTCAACTAATAAAACACTTCTAAAATCTATCGGTCCAATACTTCTTTACGTATCATATTTGAGGCGCATCGGACATCTCCTTCGTTGGGCGTTTGTGCTTTAGCAGGCCTTCCTCCTTTATCTATTATTCGCGATTATCTCACATTTCGAGATTCGTTATTTTCCACTAATAATTCGCAAATCCTATTTCTACACTTTCCTGACGATCCGTTGGTCAAGGCTTTAACTTTTCTTTCTAAGGTAGGTATAAACTGGAGCGACCATCATGTTAATCCGACCACTACGGCGCTCTGAAATCATACCCCATCATTTATAAACTTAAACCTTAGCAGATTCCTTAAGAACATCTAACCCTTCTATATCCATGTCTCAAGTAGTATTAAATAAACTCGTCTCCTTCCCTAACCACATTTAATTCTCCTTCGCCAATTGCATGCGCTTATGAAATTGGAGGCGTAATGTGCACCGAGCGCCTAAAAGACTACTGCTCTGTTTTAGAAGCAGAAATACGTTTGAGATCTTTCTCTATCTCGAGACATACTCTTCCAGCCCAGCGTCTCAAAATGTCCTTCTTATCACAGACTCGCTTCAATCTATCAAAGCCATCCAGAGCCCAGGTAGTTGCAACTTTCTACTAACTAAAATAAAAAACCTGCTATTCGAACTTTCGCGATCCGGTATATATGTCACATTCTTATGGGTCCCTGGGTTGGAGTTGCTCCTGATAATGAGCTGGTTAACCTGGCTGCTAAGGCAATTCCATCTAGCCCGATGCCGTTCAACGTGACACTGCCTCAATTAGGACCATCAGTATTTCTAATGCACTTTTCTGAAGAGTGTAACAAACTGCGGTCAGAACAAACAACCTGGCTTAGGTCCATAAAGTTCAACACCGACCCACGGTGACCGCCGTTCCCCCATCACACGTAGGGATTTCTCGATTCTGTCGAGACTACGCCCGAACACACAGCACTCTCGCACAACTACGTCTTTGAAGAAGTTCCCCCTCCGTCTCCTTGTCCTTTTTGCGGGTTCTTTAGAGAATTTGCTGAAATGGTGCCGGCGTACTTTCCGTACTTCCAGCTATATCTCACTCCACCATCTGCTGTCGAACCATCCAGATTAGTTTGCAGCATCCAACAGAGTGCACCGTCTTCTGTAACTTTCGGTGAGTCTAGATGTTGTAATAGCCCAGGTAGAGTTACACGCGGCGCCTAGATTTATATTTGTAAATTTAAAAAAAAAAGAAAATGTCTAAACAACGTTTATGTATATTTACTTTTTTAGCGGAAATATGAGAATTTCAAAATTGACCATCTTGCGAATCGTACAATAAATGCAATTAATAATACCTGTCGTCTCTTAAAATAATTTAGAACAGTTTTTCTTTTTAATTTATCTCTTTTAGCTGGTAGAAAGTGACCTGTCTGGTCCTCCTAAAGATTAGGATGGAATTAAATGTTATCGAAAGGAAAACTTAATTAAACGGAAATATTGAATGCTCAAACGGTGTAACGACATTTCTAAGAAAATGTTATCTTCTTTGAGAATCCCACCGGAGTATTATTTATCAAATACGAATGAGTGACGCAACAATTTTCTCGGCAAAATCTGATTGATGACGCTATTTCCTGAAGAGCTCTTTATGTTTAGCATCTTTCAGACCGTCTCCGCTAATTGGTGGAGCTTTACGTATAATCCTATTATGATTGGGTTGGTAAGAAAGATGACGTTAATTCCACGCAAAACTAAAAGCATTTTCACTATTCCATTCTCGTATAATTAGCCACATTGCATATTTAAAGTGAAGTTGCTGTCTTGTACAACAATTATTCTACTTAAACATTATATTATAAAAAATAATTCAAACTCGCATTACATACATATATATACATATATATATGTGCGTGTATAAGATATTCATTATTTCTTTAACTTTTTATCTAAATAATTGTAAAAACAGCAGTCCGGTAAAAAAAATTGCAAAAAAAGCTACGATTACAATACTGAATCATAAATAACAGGAGCAAATATTCAACAACGGCTGTTTCAGATATTAAAAACAGGCTTAATATCTACAATTACGTCAGTAAAAGTAAATTAAAAACCCTCCGCAATAAAATCGCAGACAAATTTCTAAAAATACGGAAAATTTAAGCAAATTACGTAATATAATTCTCAAACAAAAAATTTAAAAATTTTCTTCCAACTATTTGCACAGAAAAGATTCTAGTTATTTTTGTTAAACTTCTCAATTAACCTTTCTATTTCTTCTCGTAATTATTCTTTAATCTTACAATCCTGTTTTGATTAATTTAACTTCGCGAAAAATCGCACCTAGTCAATTAAAACCGACTTCCTATATGAATTACAGAAGACTCTATCCATCATCTGTGATGATTCTTGTCCCCGTGGTAACGTCATCTAGTTTATGTAATTTAGGCTTAAGAAGGGTCTTACGCATATGTGCGTTGTGTTACCAAAAAATGGTAACAGTAGCGCAGTAGCAATTATTTTAGATGCTACTGCAAGTGCTGTTTTTCCACGTCTCCTTTCCTCTTCCATGCAGTAAAGAGAGTTCTTTATTTTTTTTTCGAATTCCACCAAAAGTGTTCAGGAAAAATATGTATCTTCATTTTATTTCGATTCATGATTTGAAGGGCGGTTTCATAGAACTGTCCCTTTGCCAAGAGATAATAATTTTGTTCGGGTTATAAATTTTTTTAGTGACGCGCTCTTGACCACCAAGCAGCTATCGTGAAGTTGGTAACTAGTCCTCGCTCGATAAATTACCATTAATAAAAATGGCAACATTTTCAAAGAGGGGACATAAGGCCAGCACTATTTATAAGGTGATCACAGGTGTTTCCTCAATATATTATCTTTTGAAATGTACCGTACAGCCGGTGAGAAAACTTCTACCGAATGACGCTTATATTCGGCCTGTAAGTCTAGCGGATTTGAAAATTTGTAAAACACCCCAGCATGACACAACGAAAAATGTGTCTCGTTTGACCGGCACTGTTATTGTCGCTATAGTCTCCTCGAGTTCAACGTTTAACACAGTGAAGTAGGTGACTGACCTGCAGGTAGTATGATAAGTGAAATGCATTTTTCAGGAACGCGAACGAAGTCGGGCCCCTGACAGCGTGCAGTAATAATCGCAAATTACTTATTTTGCTATTGGTAAAATGTGCCGCATACAACTACTCCCTGTCTACTTCAAGAGCTAGTCAACTATTTCGCTGAACAACCATTTTGGCATTCTTTTCTTATTGTACCCGTCACGTATCACAGTTTTTACTAATTACTTCACGTATTTTGGAAATGCCAAGTGTTGTTTGTTGAGGATTTTGTTCTTTCACGTTATCTGCATAAATGCCTTGGCCATTTTCCAATTAAACGTCCAGAATAGGTCAAAATCCAAACGGTTTCTGTGACGCACATACCTAGCGACCAAATTTCTATTCGATCACAGTGCCTCGGTTGACACCATTTACAATTTGGTTGCTATTTTTATTTACGTGCTTGCAGATGTACTTAATTGTCTCTCTCAATGTTCTGGTGCAGAAATGAGTTTGAAATGCCTTAGTAACCTCTATCATCTGCTCTATAACACTATCTTGCAGCACTTCAGCTTCCGTATTGAATAATCGCATCGTCCGTAAAGCGTCTAAGAACGAATTAAAGTATTTTTTGACAACAGCAAGGAGACTTCTATTGGAAAACTAACGGCTCCGTCAAAGGATACTGCAAAAGTAGTTATATAAATACGTTCATTCATGATTTGCCGTAGCAGCCGGTAAATACTACATGGATAACATAGCTAAGCTCCGTTAACACTTCTGGCGACACTTCGACGTTGGAAATATTTACGTTGAAGTATGTATAATTTTATAGAGAATCTTCGTATGCGTCTTAAAGGCAATTCGAGAGACAGTGCAATATTAATTTACTAAACACATTAGAACGTCCCCGGCGTCATGCTGCAATTATAATAATCGCGAAAATTAAATGCGCTGGTTATTATTATTATTATTATTATTATTATTATTATTATTATTATTATTATTATTATTATTATTATTATTATTATTATTTCTTTTTTTTTCCCCCTAGTAAAAGCGTTAAGAAAGTTTTCAAGAAATTAACTTCCATTATCCTTTCCTTTGCCTTTCGCCATACGTAATTCCAATTCGGTGCGCTTTCCATCGCCAATTAGCCCGGAATCTAAATTCGTAATACGATCTTTCAAGTTCTTGGCTAGTAGCTGATAGCGTGCAAAACAAAAAAAAAAAAAAAAATGTATTCTGTTGTTCCTGTATTGGCTACCTTCATTTCTTCTGTTTTTAATCGCTTCCTGCTATAACTTTCAAATACCTACGTTTCATTATTAGTTAGTCCTTTGTGTTGGGTAAATGTCCTGTATTGACGTGTCCGAAGAAGAAAAAAAAAAACAACCAAGAAAATAGAAAAAAGGCTCAAAGAAAAAAAGTATCAAACCAGTTGCGATAGATCAAGACGGTAACCGGTAAATTCGCTTCAAAAGAGTCAAAGATCACTAAAACTAGATATCTCAATATAAATAATCGTATTTAACGACAAAAAAAATACTTTTTATATTAAAATAAAAATTTAATAAAACACACATTTTTTTTTTTTTTTCCCTTAAATTTATATGGTCCATGTGCTGTGTGTAATTGCCGGGATTATTACAGCACATGGATCAGTGCAGGATCAGAAGTGTTTTAATATGTTAGCCGCTCTAATATGGTTTAGTATATGCTGGACCTGTTTTGGTTCGTTTGACAACGTAACCGTTGGTAACTTGGAGGTGCCTGCAGGCAGGAAATGTTCCAGAACGTGTTCAGCGGTTGGTGAAATTGGGGAATTGCATATGGAACAGGCAGAGGGAGGAGATGTTCCTTCCAGCAAATAGTTGTGGGATATTGCTGTGTGCCCTATGCGGAGTCTAGTTAATGCTGCAAACTCTCTGCGGGACATGGATATCGGTGGCCACCAAGGCTCAGTGCTCACCTTAATGGATCCCAGCCATGATGTGTGAGCCGACCACATAATTTCCCATGTCTCTGCCTTATGTTGCTGAACACATTTAATGTTAAAAGTCGGAATTTCTTTGGAAAGTTACGAAATAAATCAGTTATTAAAATAATCGGATATATTATGTTCTTTTTTGAGCTATTATTTTTAAATTCCTTGGTTGATTCATGGTTAGCGTACCCGAAAAACAACAAAAAAAAAGAAAGAAAGAATAATATAATTCAGTTTTATACGTTATTAGTTTTAATTTCAGGATGTCTCAATTTACTTCTGATAAAAAATTTATACTTAAAAAAAAAATTGTTAATATGTAGAATTAACGATTGAAAGGACAGCAAATATTTGTAGCTGTGATAGGTAGACTGGCCGAATGACGAAAGCTGAGGCCGAAAAAAACAATAAAAAATAAAAAAACTTTAACTGATCAGACGGGACAGAAATACACTATTCTAGGTGTTTTGAAAAGAAAAAAAAAAAAAATGATGCACATTTCCGGAATTTGGGCTGTTCTAAAACGGGTTTTCCTAATAAAATTCACCGTTATAGAACTTTCCATTATCTTTAACCTCCAACAAGAATTTTTTAAACCAGTTGAAAAATGGCTGAGATACCGTAAAAAACCCGAAAATAACAATATTAGGCATTCTGTTATGAATAATTTTCAAGTGATTTGCTATTGCCGAAGGAGAACCATTGTAACTTAAGACGGCTTTGCAATAATTACATATTGCGTCTTTACTATCTATGGATTTTTCAGCATGATTCCATACCCAACTAGTTTTTTTTGGCATCTTGAATTGAAAACGATATCAGAATAAAACTATAGCTTAAGAAAATAAATCGTCAAAACTAACTTTCAACCACTCAATACAACTTTTTTCCCAGTGCGTTGTAAATAAATCGCACTGGTTGGAGTGGACTGTCTTTTGTAGCATAGCATCTGTTGCATTGCTGAGTGACTCACTTCCGTAAGCAGTGCGCGTACGCGAGTGATTATGAAGTAAGGTTTTTTAACTGACCGAGCTGCGGTTTTCCCGTAAATAAATAATTTTTTGAAACTAGGATTGATCGTTATTAAATGACAAAGCGATAAGAACAAAACACGAACTATTTTAACTAAATCCCGCAATGACATTAATTACACAACAATCAAAAAAGAAACGAAAAAAAGATTATTATTGTTACTATTATTATTTAATCAACATTTCGATTAATAATCGTTTCGTACAATTAACCGTATCCGTGAAAACCGTAAAACCGGGTTTCACCCGTATCATCGGTTTTTAACCGTAACCGCGGTTACCCGGTAACCCGGTTTTTAACAGCCCTAATATATACCCCGAAATGAGAAATACATTTCCCCGCATCTAAAAATATTTTCAGTGCCGTAATGTTAAGCGAAATTAATACAGGAATGTGACGTGTTTGGGAAAAGAATTTTGTCCCATTCGAAAACTTCTAAATAAATGCTCCCTCGGGATTGCTTCCTTTCCAAATTTTTCTAGACTTAACAGAGGTTTTTGTCCTTTTCAGCAAGAGAAGAACCGCGAATGCTTCCCTAAACACGCGTCCGGTTTGGGTGTTGGTGGTGATTCGACCGTTGGAGAATCCACACGTTCTCCAGTTTTTTCTCGCATCCGTTCGATTGTGGTTAATCATTTTTTTAAAATACTTCTCGACTATACAAGTTGTCTTTATTCAGACGATTAATAACTTCGTCGTAAACGGATTCGATTATTAGATCCGCCTTAACTTCACAATCCCAACGCCCTGTCAAGGGTATGGAACTAACTTTACTTTACTTACTTTTGCGAAAGAAAATAAATAAAGCCGGCGAAACGATAGTTTTACCGTTTCCCGGTTTAAAAAAAAGAAAAAAAAAAGTATGATTACCCCTTTTCCGTAATGTCGACTGATAAATTTCGCAATAATAAATATATCACAGTTAAAAATGGGACTTTTTCTGGGTAGATGCGCGACCGTGCAATTAGAAAGGCGGATTGGAATGAATAATTAAAACTGTTTACACAAGCCATCGGTAAAAAAAAAAAAAAAAAAAAGGAATTTTACAGCCTACGCCGTTGTCGGACATTTAGCATTTCTTATTTATTTACATTTCGTCGTTAGTCGATTGTGCAAATTCGACGCAGCAGCGATAGATAATTGCGGTACAACAAGACGGGGCCAAAAATTGGAACGTCATGCGAGCAGCGGCGGATCGGGCGGTGGTTGTTGATAATGGCAACCCTGCCCGAACTAGAGAGGGCGGTAATAAAATAACTATTTATTTATAATGCGTGACAAGAATACTGGGCGCGGAGAGCCGGATAGTACACGTTCGAAGTAGTCTTGCCAATTTTTATTCGTACGCCTCTGTGTCTCACCGATTGTCACGGAATTGTTCGCTTCCGTTCGACGACCTCATTTAGAAATCCCGTGCAACACTAGAAAATTCGCCCTCAGCTCCAACCACCGTATTTTGAGCGAATTTTTTGCAACATCATCCGAGGTTGGGACTTCGTCATCATCTTCTTCTTCTTCTTCTTCCTCGTTTTATTTGACGATGAATTATGAATAAAAATAAAATCGAGGGAAGTAGAAACGTTTATTCGACCGACATTTCGCTTTCATCTAGTACGTCTTAATCACGATCATAAATCTGCCGCTGTAATCATTTGAACGGAGTTATTGAAGTTGAGACACATCGATCATTCCCGCGCTCGTCCACGACTACGAATTCTCTGGATCTGGCGAAACGGTTCAATGTTCTCTGCCGGTACAAAGTTGGCGCTAGTTTGGCCTTCTCATTTTTACAGTAATTTTTTCGCTTTCTTGTAACACAACTCGAGCGACGCCTTTTCGATGGAAACTCTTTCAGACTATTCCCCGGGCGATTAGTAGTGTTTTTTGCTTGTCCCAAAGCTCGGTCCCTACGCGTCTCCATATCCCCGCCGACTGCATTGTTTGCCAAATCCGGCTTGTGTCCACCTTGACAATGTAACTCTGAACGCATACCCCCCCCCCCCGGGCAGATCGTCGTTTAAATCCTTGGATTTGCTAACAGAGAGCATTGGCCCAGTAAAGTGGAAGAGATGGATGAAGCAGGATAGGAGCTATACATCCTTATTTTATCGGATATGGAACCTTCCAGAATAGAAGAAACCAAGAAAATGGACAGGGAAAGAACCTTAAAAAGCATCGAACAGAAAGAGACCAAATTTTAAAAGTTGAAAATAAAGCAAATCACGCTCGCGGCATAAAACACTCGTGATCTGCGTCACAAACATGATAGGAACAAAAAAGAGAAGCAAAGAAATTTATGAAAAGAAGGAAAGAAACTGTGCGAGAAACGAAGGCGAGATAGTTTGGTCGCTATGGACCTAGGCTCAAACGAGGCAATTAATAGAAACAAGGATGAGAAGGAGGAACAGAGTTAAGAAATAGAAGGAATTAGGATTAGCGAAATATAGACGGGGAGTGTGCCGTAGCATAACGTTGCAGGATTCAGAATATTGTGTGGTGAAATCCTGCTAATACCGCTACGTTGTTTCCATCAATGCTTGAATGAACGGAAATGACCGAAAATGACCGGAAACCCAAAGAAAGTCAGTCTACCTTGCTCCCCTTCTCTTTTTCCTTTCTGCGCGATTTTTAATGGAAAGCCAGGCTTTGTTTAGCAGCGTTCGTAAGTGATCTTTCTGAAAACTTTATGCAGCGCCCGTCTGCTTCCACGCAGAAATTATAACAGTTCAGCCCGATTTTTATGCCCAAATACTGAATGATCCTCATAATAACTTGATAAGCCGTCGTTATTACAGCAATGGTATATAGCAACATCAAGTACATGCTTGCCACTAGACACCGATTTCAGAGCCATAGACCATACGGTCCAGTTGGAGCTCTTATTGTTATTTTGTGTAAAGCCGCCTAAACAACAAGTAAGCAATTCGTTTCGGCTAGTTCTTCGTAAATGGCCAAAATCGCTTTATAAATTTGTCTGCAGAGAGCTGTCTTATGTTCATACATTTGTATCACCAGTGGCCTATGTCCTTTGCCACGAGCACCGTGAGTCTTCTCCGTGCGGGCATTTGTCATGCATAGGATTGTCATCCGTCGATAATTTATAGTTTAGAGTTGCGTAAATGTCATTCCGCACTTTTTCCTACTGAATCACGATTTCTACATATCGGCTAAACCATAAGAAATCGACAACTCGTCAATTAGTTTGCCAGTAAGTTTACCTTTTTCGCCAAGGCCTTTTATACTTTTTTTTTTTAAATTACGAAGAGAAGAACCCATTCTCTTCTGGACATGATCGATACACTTCTTCTTGCTCACAGTGCAATCTTTATAAGGCTGTGCATGATACCTTTAAAAGTTTTTGAATCGCCGTCCCCTACGTAATTGACGTACTTCAAGTTGTGCAGCGATTCTGAGCGTTGGAACATTTCAACAACGGCATCCACTTCCATCTTACCCGTTGAGCCGACGTGGTTTGCTTGACTTTCTTTTTCATGAAATTGGGCCCATTCTTTGTACTTTTCGGTATCACGTTTCTTCTGCCAATACTCACAAGCCTCGCAATAGATTTTGAATTTATCAAAACATCGACAACTTTGCCAGTAAACCATCCAACGAGTGAGACAAATTTATGACAGTTGAAGGAGTTGCAACTGCAGAAATTTATCGCAGACTGTGCGCAGTATACGGCGCAAACGACGCGTAAGTGTGTGTACAAATGGATCATGATTATGGCCGACGTCTTTTTTCATCCGTACGTCCCCCCGCTCAGTGCACACTCCGAGGCGCTGCGGAAAAATCAAAAATTAGGCTATTTAAAAAATTTTTTTCACTATAGGACGAAGTAAATATCATTTTTAAGACCCTAAAGTATTGTTGTTTAAGGCAAAAAAAAAAAATTGATTTTTTCAAAATTCTAGAATGGCGTTACCCCTTAAGACTGTTTTTTAAAATCGGATTCGTATTTTTTCTTCATGCAATATACCGCATGCTCAGTCAACGATAAACTTTTCCGAAAATTAAAAATCCGTATTAATGCACAATCCCTGCCGTATGTGCAGAATTAAAAATTAAAGAAAACGCAACTGAAAGAGGCAGAAGAACATTTTCTACTTGTCCCGCGCTTATATAATGATATATATATATAAAAAAAAAAACAAGCCTAACAGCTGAGTGCATATTGCGAACACATAAACGGTTTTTTTGTTTTTTTTTTGTTAAACATTCCGCGAGATCATAAAAGTGACCATATGAGAAACCATTTTCGTAGAATTCAGCTCTATTTCCGCGGATTATCATTCGTCCGATAGACATTCGGTTAACTACTCGATGATAGAAAACAGCGTGCTGTTCAAGTCGCCGTTTCGTGAACTTAAATGCATCAATAAATTAAAACCGGGCTGCAAATAATTTAAAACAGACTTGTTATTCACAAAGAATGAAAGAAAAATAAATACAGACAATACGGGAGGGATTTTTATTTTTCGCCTGTCCATACTGCACCACTGTAAACTTTTATTTCTGCGCAATTACATTAAACATATTTATTGCTGTGGTAACTATTTTATTACCCCAATAGTTTTGTAGAACCGAATATAAATTTATATGCATTCACAAAACATGTTTATTAACTCTCTACTCGTCAGATAAACACATTTATTAAACTAAAATTAACGATATCGGTAAGTTTTGGAGGAGCAAAGTATATGTACATATATATGTATATATATATTATTACATAAACTCGACAACTACCTAAACGTTAAAAAAAAAAAAAAAAGTGGAAGAAGAGTGTATAGGATATGATGCTTTTTGTAATATGTGCAATCGAATTGCGCAGATTCCACCAAGACGCTGTATCATCATCCGTTGATTGCTATTTTTACTTGGAGCCTGTGCTTTAAAACACGTCAGTATAACATTTCTTTATTGAAATATAGATATTTATCGTTACGGTAGTCTAGCTACATTTCAAACTTTGGTCAGATATTTATACCTCCTCCTTTCGTAACGATCAATCCTTTTATCTGTCCGTACAACCTAGTCTAGACTGAAAATGACATTCTAAATGATTTAAATAAAATTCACAAAAATATTCATTATACTATGGAAAAAGAAGAAAATAACAAAATAAATTTCTTAGATATAACAATAATAAAATCAAATGATAAGTTAACATATATAATATTTATAGAAAACAAACCACCATTGATAAAATATAATTCATAAAACATGAAATCACCCAAACCAACATAAATATGCTTACTTCATGACTGCAATAAATAGATTATTAACCATACCCATGAATATAAATAAAAAACAAATAGAAATTAATATATTAAAGACTTTGGCAAGAGGTTATGACGAACAAATAATAGATAAATGAATTCACAAAATAAAATCAAAATCAAAATATATACAAAAATTAAGAGTCAATAATGCTACTAACAATAAAGGATGGATAACATTCACATTTATAAACAATAACATATACAAATTAACCAATTTATTCAAAAAACAAGGTTTAAATGTAGCATTCAAAACTAAAAATAATTTAAAATATAAAATAAACACCTTAAATTTAAAAAATAATAATATTTACGAAAATAGCGGTATATATAAAATAAAATAAATTGTACTGATTGTGAGAAATCATACATTGGTCAAACAGGACGAAAAATTAATTGCAGATATAAAGAACATATAAAAGCATTTAATAATAATGAAATAGAAAAATCAACCTATGCAGAACATCTAATTAAAAATAAACATAAACCAAATTCAATAGAAAATACTGTAACCATCCTGGCCACTTATCACAAAGGTAATAATATGAACATTGCAGAAAATTATTATATAAATAAATATAAAAATAATATTTTAAATGACCAAAAACACCTAATAATAATAATCCACTGTTTAATATAAAAATTTAACTTTTTGTCTTCTTGTTTTATTTTATATTTTATATTAATTATTAGCATTTTCAACCTATTGATTTTTATACCTGCTATGTTTATTCCTCTTTACATCTACTATATACATTGGCGCACTCAAGGGGGGTGCTACGGGGCCATTGCTCCCCCCAAAAAATCTTCGAAATCTTAATTTCGTTTTGTAATGTTTTGTTTTACTTCATTTTTTTTTTTAAAACGTACATATTTACTTTTTACTTATATTAGAAGTATAACGTTATATAGTTTTAGCTAATTTTTTAAAAATAAAATTCGTATACTTATCTAATTTGTGTTTATTACAGACATAATGTTACGTTTCTATTATTATTATTTTTTTTTAAATAAAATTCGTCAGTTTTGTAATTTTTCTAAAAATAATATTCGTTAATTTTGTACTTTTTTTATTTTTTTTTATTTTAATTTACAAACCACGGGAACAGATAGGTACACTTAGTCGAGGTGCCGAGTTGTCACCCCCTAACTCATCTTCTAAATTCTAGCCCCGACCAAAAAAAAATCCTGAGTGCGCCTTTGACTATATATGCACATGTATTCCCTATATTCACTTCAGTATGTTTTAAGTTTCCTTTAAGTTAGTGTTAGCTGATGATGGGGGTTATGCCCGAAAACGTTTCTAAATAGGTATTTATCTAATTTATTGTTCTATATTGTTTGTTATTAAAGTTTGTTTTATTATACCATTTTAACAAACAGGATGTATTCACCTACATTTATTTACTTATTATTAGCGGTTTATTAAGTGTTCGTCTCTTTCTGTTGAATTAGGCTTAGTGTACTATTGTGAACCTTAATTTCACAATCCCCGACGCCCTGTCAAACGAATCTCACTTACTTTACTTTCCTTTCAGTCATATAATACGAATAGTGGGTAATAAAATGGTAAATTCTTTAGCCCGAGTTTCGAAAATTTCAGAGTCTAATCTCCTTCCTCTTTGCAGAATATACCATTTTAGAGTCTGGTCTGACTTTTATGTTCCACCCTTTTCCGACACGCGATCCTTCTACCTCTCTGTATACAACCCAGTCTTCCTTCCTAGCCGTGGTTCCTTGATTTTTCTTTAGTTCGACTCGTCTGCCACCCCTACCATGTCCAACAACAGACAAAAGTTGGTGAAGTTAAGCGGATATTCTTTTGCTTGATATTTAGTTGAAATTAATTCTTTCAAGTGTTTAAGGATTTGTTTGACTGACGGCTTCTGGCTGAAGTGGATTGTTTTGCCCTCTGTTAATAGTTTATTTTCGTTTGTGCAACCAGATTTGCTAATTGATCAGTCAAGAGCTGTTTGGGTTTGTGGATTTATGATGTTGGGAAGGTTGGGTTAGTCGATTTTATGTTGACGATTCTGACAATGAAGACGAAACGCGTTTTGGAGCTATATCGTTTTTTATTTTGTTTTAAGATCATGATCAGTTACAATTGTGACGGATCCATGTTCTCTGAAGTATCGCACTGTTCAGCTGTGCGCCCGATTTGTTTGCAAATACAGCATCTTAAATTGTGCTCACTTGACAGGAACATAGTAATATGGTGGTGATTGTCACCTTCAAAAGATGTCAGAATTGAGTCTGGCAGGGCAGGCGTTTCGTCTGCGAAAACGTATATACATACATACAACGACGGAAACTCAAAATGTGCGCGTAATCCTCTTCATTATCAATGGATAAGGTCGAACGCACGAAACACATGTTGTGTGTTCCATTCTTAGTGTTGAGTTTGTATTTGAGAATCGTAAAAGGAATTATTAAACCAATTTACAAAAAAGGAGCTCAAAATAAGCTGGAAAATTACCGCCCTATAACAATAATTTCGGTAATAGCGAAAATTTTAGAACATTACGTAAACTGTCATTTAAAGAGTTACCTAGAAACAAATAATCTCCTTTACGAAAATCAACACGGATTTAGAGGAAAAAGATCCGCCTTAACGCTATTAAGTAAATTGGGAAATGAAATAAATATGGGACTATCGATAGGGAATCAATTTATAATTACTTTCATTGACCTATCCAAGGCGTTTGACTTAGTAGATCATGATTTATTAATAAAGGATTTAGAAAAGATTGGTATTACTAACAGACAGCTCCAATGGTTTACAAACTATATTAAAAATAGGAAGAATTGTGTAAAAATTGCAAAAAATGAAAGTAGGGATAGGTGGTTACAATATGGTGTCGGACAAGGAACCATACTGGCTCCTATTCTTTTCTTGATATATACTGACTCGCTTCACAAATATATTAGAAATGCAAAGGTGTTTGTGTTTGCGGATGACATTGCGCTATTAATAGAACACAATAATATACAAATGGCGGAGAAGTTACTTCAGGAGGACGTTGATAATCTTAGTAAATGGGCGCATGACAGGAGGTTAGCAGTGAACATAAATAAATCAAAGATAATGCATATTCGAAACATATCCAAACTTGCTACTCATGAACCGAGGATTATCATCCACAGTAACGAATGTGTCCATGATTTATATTTAAGGAACAACAGTCCAGTTTGTGCATGTAAACCATTAGAAAAGGTGCAGGATTTTAAATATTTAGGGGTTTTTATAGATAGCAATATGAATTGGAAAAAACATATACAAAATTTAAGTGTAAAAATCAGACAGACCATTCCAGCATTATATAAGATGAAACAAGTACTTCCATATGAAACACTAAAAATTTTTTTTAACGCAATGATAATGTCTAGGATATTATATGGTATTCAAATATGGGGAGAAGCGAAGAAATCACAACTTAACAAGATAACGAAATTGCAGAAAAGATGCTTAAAATTACTGCTTCCTCATGGGGGGCATTATAATTCAACATCATCATGGTGGAAGGTAAACAATGAGATGTCGCCAAAAATGTATTATTATTATTATAGATTATTGGAGCTCAAAACCAATAATATCAGAATACCTTCAAGACCTAAAATTAGAGTGACGAGAGATCGAAATAAAAAATACTTTATTCAACCAAGGGGGACCAATTTAAGGATTGATAATACACAGCAGACAGTTCTAATTAAATTATTACGGGAAATTCCAAGTAATATATTAAAGGAGAAAAGATTAGGTGTGTGGAAGGAAGACGTAAAAAAATGGCTGATAGATTGGTGTGCAGATTAAGAAATTTTCGAGGATTCTTCTATTTGTACTACCATGTCGGTGACTTCTTTATTTCGCAAATTAGGTTCCTAAAGTTCTCATTGCTCAGCACAGGAACTACAACAGGTGCATGTAGATAATTTTCAATAATGTAGCGGAAAAGATCTTCTTTCTTGTACATTAGTGGGTATGATTATTCTGAGTGTGACTGGTTGGTGATGTATAAGTGCTAAGTGTGTAGTTATAAGAAGTTACTGTACTAAATTAATCAAATTACTATAGTGATAAGAAATACTATTTTAGTTGTATTGAAATGTTATTAGTTAATTGTAAATTTATGTCAAATAAACGATAATGAGGGTGACGGGAACTCACGAAACGGGCAAAATTGCCTTGTGAGACCCACAACTTTCTTATTTAAAAATTTAAAAAAAATAAAAAAAAAAAAAAAAAAAAAATACTTTATTTTTTCTTCTTTATTTTCTACTAGTATTTGTAAATAAACCCCTCCATTTGTTCATTTTAAAGAGGAAAAAATAAAAAATAAAAGTAATGCTTCTTTTTTTAAATTACTCGGAAAACATTTATCATTAGCAGTTGAAAATTAGCGCCAGTATTTTTTTTTTTTTTTATTTGATACGAAAATGATCCGCAAGCTTCGACAGAAAACGTGGCCAGATGTGCCATGCTTTTCGCCTATACCTTTTATATAGCTGTTTTCTATTTTCCGAGCACAGCATTCGTGTTTATTTGTAAATTAAGATTAAGTTTACTTTCCAAAAAAAATGTCTCATTGCGTACGTCGCACAACTGTATTTATTAAAATTGCGCCTTTTTAATTTGCAACAATTTTAAATGGATGCGGTAAAAAACATATTTTCATAAAAAATAAACGAAATAAAAAAAAAGTTTGAAAAAAATATAAAAAACAAAAGAATAACAAAGAAATAACGCAGAAAATCACAAGACGAATTCTACTGATCTATAAATGAAATAAAATTCTCGTGGCTGGAACGTCACTGAAAACTTACCGATAAGTCGTCGAGAATTATTTCATTTATGACGCAGATGCTCGCGACGGCGAAGATATTAAATTTTAACGACGACATAAATAACTTTGACTAAATGAAATATTCAATAAACTCGTTTTATAATTAATTATACTTTAATTCGTAACTTGCAAAAGAATTTAATCTTTTATTCCATTATTTTTACTGCTCGTCGTTACAAACCCATAAAACAGAAATATGTCATTTTTTCAAAAAATGTTCGTTAAAAGTAAAAAGTTCAGCTACGAAAAGAATCATAAAGGAATCTAACAATTGACAATGAAAATCATCAATGCGAATATATATATATATATATTATATATATATGCACATACATATATATATATATATATACGAGAAGGGGGCATCTCAGAACTAAATTTCCTTACATTGTCTTTGAACAAAAATAATCATGAAAATCATCAATGCGATTATATATATTTATATATGAAAAATATATGTATATATATATATATTAAAATTATATCACATTCAAAATATTTGCCTTTGTTTTCGCCTTTATGTATCCTTGCTGAATCCTATACTCCTCCCCTTTTCATTCGCAGATTCTACTTGGATTACCGCTTTATGATTAAGCGCCTACCTACTCGTATTTATTCTTCTTCACTTATTTCTTCTTACTCCCCTATCCTTCCTAAGTGTGACGATTTATATTTAAAATGAACTCCAATTTTATCCCCCTTATATTTCTGTTCGCCTTCTTCCATTTTCACTATATATTTATAGTCATGATAAACTTCATTATTTCTCTTTCAGTTTTTCCAGTTTTCTTCATTCTATTAAATGTCCCTCTTTACTATTCTGTTCTAAATCTTTTTCTCAACATGTCGCCAGAATTAAATTTCCCAATGCTTTAAGCCTACTATTTCCTTCACATGTCGCTCTCTATGCTGACGGTTCCAGAAGGATAAACGAAATTGGTTCTGCCTTTTTTGTCCTACCTTGAATTATTCTGAATGTTTTAAACTTTCCTCCTTTTCCTCAATTTTCTATGCGGAATCTAATGCAATTTTGTGCACTGTTCTCTTTGTTTCGTCATTACTCGTGTTTCATGGAAGTGCTCATAATGTTGGATTCTAAAAGTGCTCTTCAAGCCATCACATCTCCTCTTCCTTCTCTTCCAAGTGTGTGTAGTACTTCTCGTACTCTCTCTCATCCATGATCTCCTTCACTCGATCATCTTCTGTGGATTCCTGGTAATTTAGGCATTAGGCGCAATGAATTAGTGAATAGTCACTAGACTGTACTTCCGTTTCTAGTGGCTAATTTTTAGGCACATTTTCGGCTCATAATTTTGCTCTTCATTCCTTAAATGACTCATTCCTGTTCTTCCTTTTTGTAATTCCGGTTCCTTTTATCTCTCTATTCAGCCATCTCCTCCTCGTCCATGGTTTTCTAGATACTTACCCTCTCTTAAATGTTCTGCAATCTCGGCTATTTGTCGCCTTCGTTTTATTTATAGTCTCCCTCCTGCATCATTCTTCCGGTTTTCATTTGTATCTATATACAATCGTGGAGATTTGGATCATATTTTCGAATGTTCGACCTTTTCTGCTGAACAATCATCTTTCTCGTCTAATCCTCGGTATCCCTACTCCTTATAGTGCTTCTTATAGTTTCGCCTTTCCTTCTGTTTCTGTGATTTCTGTCCTTGAATTATTTTTATCCTTTATCCTTAAACGATTAAGAATATATTTCCTCTTTCTTCCCATTTCTTGGGCTAATGTCCTCGTTGACAAACCCATTAAAAAAAAAAAAAAAAAAAAACAAAATCAAACTAATTTACCCAAAATTTTCAGTAGACAGTATTTAACAATGCGTCAAGTGATCCTTTTGCCTCTTACCGAAATTAAAGTGGCCCATCATCAGCGTTTTAGTTCAGATGACGAAGTAGAAATAATGATTTTATTCAGAAACGCATCTCTGCAGTTCTTCAGCTTAAGTAAAAAGCTGCCTCGCATTACAATAAATGCTTAAATTTATGCGGTGAATACGTTGAAAAATGATTAATTTCATTATAGCACTTACTTCTCTGTTCAAATGGCAGCACAGGAAACTTACTTTTCAGATGATGCAGTACATTTAGGACATAATAATTATGCAAATATAATAATATACATGTTAATTTTTTAATTGATATATCCGAGGGAACAACATCCTCTGGACCCTAAATTATTCTTCTATAATACTTATAAACAGTAAATTCTAAATAACCGCGTCGTTTTTATTCTCCGTAACATCTTTTATAACGATTTTTCCGAACTTTCAAAAAAGTTTTTCACACTATCTCTCCGGAACAAGAATGATACCGTCATTAACATATACATATGTATAAGTGCGTATTTGTATATGTGTGTGTGTGTGTGTGTGTGTGTGTGTGTGTGTCGTATGTCTGAATCGAAACAAGTAAATCGTTGATTACATAATTACGATTGAGTAGTGCGCGACTGACTCATCGGAGGAATCGATTCAGTCGCGTTGATGATTAATTAAAATTCGCTAAGATGGCAACAGTTGGCATTTATCCTAATAGGGTCTTTTGTTGACTCGGTTGTTTTTGCTTTAATTGACTTTATTCGGCGATTGAGACGTTAGTTGGTTTTCAAAAATATGTACACAGTCGCGCTGTGGAACAGGAGTAATACGAATGGAGCGTGTGATTAGTTGGTAGCTTTCATGTAGAATGCACAGAATTTGTCGCAATTATCTGATGCACTAAAGTGAACAGAGAAACAGCAGTTTTGGCCGGCGATCAAAGGGAATCCATTCTGGCACGACGAACAGTTATAAATCGGCAGTGTTTAGTTTAGTTTTGATAAAAAACGACAACCTAATCTAATTACATTCCGCGCTACTAATAATAACGCGATCGCAATAACATTAGCAACGTGTTTGAACAACTGTTGATTATATAATATCGTCGTCGAAAAAGTCGGAAAATTCCTAGCCAATCAGCGTGCAGCCACTCAACGTGCGTACCGCGTGCAGTAACGTAATAATTTTCACCGTTAGTCCCATTCACTAGCTCGTAAATCTTTTAGACCTTTCACTTTCTACCAGTCTAGTTGCAACAGCATCGCAAAGACGTTCACATACGTTACCGCAATGCTGCTTTACCGTCGCCAAATTCATCGGCGAATTTTTGGGTCGTCGAAATTTCATTACACTTTAACTTGTCCTGGTGCGCCGATAAACAATAAAAACCCAGCGACACATATAGAGAGGCACGTCGTAGGTATATATATATATATGTCTAACCCCCCCCCCCCGCCGCCGAATTTTGTAATTTTTTTTATATAGAATCATTGATCAATAATATTTTAAGACACATTCAAAGCGGAACTAAATATACCAAAAAAAGAAAACTGTTAATTTAGTTTTAAGCTTAAGAAAGTTTCACTTTCAATTCATTAAAATGCTGTGCTAAGACCGTACTCTGCGACCAATTTCGTATTTTTATCGATCTGGACCGGAATTGCAGGTTTGAGAAATGCATCCCGGATATGTATCCATCGGACACAAATCGATCTCTGACATTTATGCGCACGGCACACTCAACACTCACCGGTTGTCGACACAGTACATTGTTACCAGCGTTAGGTTAGATTACGTGTGTTAGAAAGAGGCTAATGTAGGGGGATATAATCATACAGAGAGTTTTTTTTTTTTTTTTTTTTTGGTTGCAATTGCGTTACGTTTGTGGACCCTGCCAAGCTTTTAAGCTTGTCGGCGTGGTCCTAAAAAAATAACACATGCCTCCCTTCTTTATTTGTTAATATAATACAATGTTTCTTATACTTAACGATTCCGGAGACATATTTGTGGTTATCAGTACTGTTAAATTTTCTTTTACAAGAGTAATATAAATTAAAATAAAGAAGTATAATTAATCCTCTTATATTATTTTATAATCCCACACATTCACATATCTTCGCATGCTCTTACATATAGATTATTATTAATACTTTTTTTTTTTTTTTTTTTTTTGGGAACGCCAACCAAGGGCAATGACCCATCATCAAAGAATTACGAAAACAGGATTAAATTTTGATATATAAAGAAATAGAGGAAATGAACTCCGCTAAGATTGGAACAACATCTGGTGATGGAAAGGAAAGTATGTAGGAAGCACAAAAAGGAGTAGGTAGTTTTAGGTTAATACTTAATATATACTAGTTGCGCCTACAGAAAAAACGAACGAGAAAAAAATGACGCAAATTTTTTACTTTCCCCTGGCCACAAAACACATCTCAAAAACTTGAAGAATATTTATAATACGATAGTAAATGAAATCACGATAAAAGTTATAATTACAATTAAAAAAATAATTGCTTAGCAAAAAAAAAAAAAAGACAAAGCACAAATCCTTTGGCATAACACAAAAATATTTAAATTAGCAATATTATTGATTACATTTGCAATCGCGGTAGATGAAACTATCTCATACTATGTTTTATTATATCAAGTATAAAGTGCATTACCGAATAAAACAATAAACTTCCATTTTTTTTGTTACATTGAGAGCATATTACAGAAAAATCTTCAATAAAAAACAATAATGCCTCGGAACTTTACTGCTACAAACATGAAAATGAAACATGGTGCTCGATAAATTGTTCGTTATTCGAGCGTGACAGGGATTTGTACTAAATTTATGAACATGCGGCTCTCATCAACATATGGCTGAAGGCCCTCCGTGGAAATACAGCAATTAACAAAACTTAGAGGCCAGAATAAGAAAAACAGCCAACATCTGAAATCCAAATTAAAAAAACATGTACACTCCGCGTCTGGCAACACGAATGGGAACAAAACGGTCGCTCTCAGAAAATGTTCAAAGTCAAGGGAAACCTTCGGCGATGGAGCACCTCATACAGACAGGATCGACATGAGGAAACAACACTAGCTCGCCTGCGCATACACAGTGCGTCTCAAAAGTTTCCGGACTGACGTCACAAATCCTCTCCCCCCCCCGAAAAAAAAAAATACTAATTTTTTTTTATTCGAAATAGTCTCTCTTAAGAGCGATAGACTGAAATCTCGACTCGAAAACATCTGCGGTCTGACGCGTCCAATTCTTTTCAAAAGGTGATCCAAAACCTCTTTGTAGAAAGGAGCATTCACGGTTTGGCCAGGGGGAACGAATAATGATTCCTTCGCTATCGAAGAAAACAATCAACATGGTTTTGATTTTCGATTTTTGAAACCGCAATTTTTTCGGACGAGGAGAATTTGGGCCGACCCATTCCGCACTCTGCTGCTTCGTTTCTGGATCGTAGGCGAAGCGCCACCATTCGTCACCCGTAATTATTTTATTGACGAAGTTTGGATCACTTTCAATCATTTGCAACAAGTCTTGAGAATGCTCGACGACGCGTTGGTCTCGTTACTCCGTGGACAGCGAATGAGAAACGAAGCGCGCACGAACCTTTTGTTTTTTCAAATCTTCTTGGATAATACGTTGAACTATTGTTTTCGGTATACTCAGGTTGTCTGCGATGGAACGACAGGTGACTCGTCGGTCAGCCTTCAAAAAATCCGTCACACGCTGGATATTTGCATCGTTTCTTGTCGTCGCTGGTCGGTCGCCGTCAACAATCTCCTCTCTTCCCTCACGAGAAAACGACCAAACCAATCGGGACATAGCATCGTCACTATAAGCAGTACGAATCATTTCCAGAAGAGCTTTGGTAGCCGTTAAACCGGCTTTAAAACAAAATTTAATCGCGGCACGTTGCTCTAAATTTTTCTCCATAGCGAATTTGTAACCAAGCGCACAAACACGTCTTCACTTAAAACGACATAACTTCAAGGCCGGTAGCCGCATACTGATGAAACTTCGCACGTTTGTTTACAAAGGTTAGCGCCACAACTTCCCAATGTTTCAAAGAGATAGCGCTACTAGTACCGATTTTATAAACTCAGTCCGGAAACTTTCGGGACGCACTGTGTAGGCCACTGCCTCCACACATATAGCCCCACCTGTTTCAAAAACTACCGCAACTGACATGTAAAATTTGTGGAGTGCCGGTTACGGTGGAACATCTCTTCACCTCGTGCCCTCAAATTTCGGCAAGAGAGAGCCGCCTGCTTCGAGGAGGATGCTGGTCTGGCCGAAATTCTTGCAGACAATGAAAAGGCCTGCGGAAACATCTTCAAATTTTTAAAGTTTACCCGACTTTTTCCTTTTATATAGTTTCATTATTCGGCATTTCCTTTCCTTTCTTTTCTTTTTTCTCTTTCTATTGTTTATTTTGACATTTCTTCTTTGTTCTTTTCATTTATTAATCTATACTTATAAGATGTAACTTCTCGGCGTCGCAAATGGCCTTAGTTGCCGAGCAACTTTAAATAAATAAATGATATATACGCAGTACATATGATGATTTTTTCTCATTAAAATTTTTTTTTTATGCTTCTTACTTTCATGGTTAATGTTAAATTATCTACAAACACAAAAACAGCGTGTATCATATTTTAATACTTCATAAAATTTATTAGCGCAGGCGAGATTAATTTTCTACCTAACGCGAGTTTCATTTCTAACACCAAATTTACCTTGATTTTTTTTGTCTGAAAGTTTTATAAGATAAGCTATTTTCACGTGTATAGAGGTGTATTATTACGCTATGAAAGCTATTTTTTTGTATTTTAGAAATTAGATTTTTTTGTATAATACATATATGTCCGGTCCAATTTATGAATAATTCCGAAATCGTTTCAGCATTTATGGTGTGTTTTTAATAAAAATTCGTTTTTTTCTTTACAGACGCGCCTTCTCAACAAACGGTTTCTATAATGCTGAACGGCATAGAATCAGAATTATGCTTCCACGAATTAAAAAATTCAAAGGTAAAAGCCGAATTATTTTTATAAAACATTTTTTTTTTGTTTTACAACTATCTCTTTGAAGTGTATCTCGTGTTTTAGTTATCTCGTAATTAAGAAAATAAATGTTGAAAATTAACAAGCACTGCGCGAGACTCGCTAAAAATTAAGTTTGAGATGAAGTAATTACCGTTTTTATTTACTGATCATGATTTTAAAAATCACCATACATTCAGTACAAATTAAGGTCTCAAACCCCATCCGTGTTTTATCTAGATCGTTCGTTTCACTTTTTGCCGTGCACAGGGCGAGAGAAGTAGGTGTTCACTAGTTTCGAAAAACGACGCTTACATCCTCGCCATAAGCAAACTTTACGGCGTCTAATTTAAAAACTGCGTGATAGATGGGTTCAATTATTAAATTTAAAAAATCGAAAAAAAACCGGATAAAAATTGTCGTTTTGTATGTTTTATAATTATATTTTTGAACGTAAAAACCATTCTGAAATTTCTTTGTAGATATTGAATTTACACAAACGTTCAGAATTCTTCTATAATTCGTCGAATAAAAAAAGATACAAATGGGTACAATTTTTTACTTTTTCATTAATTGCCATAATTAGGGTCTAGTCGGAAAATCAGATTGCAGACTACGTTTTTACGCGAATATATCGAGAAAAAAAAACAGTGTAAAGCACAATGAAACTCTTACGAAAGAAATAAAACTAACCTTATTTCAAGCCAGTTTTAGGAACACGCAAAAAAAAAAAAAAGAAAAGAAAAACGAGTTATCGATTATATTTATCGTTAAGAACTTGACATTATTTTTTATAAAAAGCCAGAGTTAATTATTTTTTAAAGTATATAAAAAGTCAGTTCTATCCGATCAAAGGAGGATAGATTTTTACAGAAATAACTTTATTTAAAAGATCTAATTAGGTTAAATTAAAGTGAGTCCCATACCCTTATGTTGGAGTTTGTGAAGTTAAGGTAGTCCAGAGCGTACTAAGCCCAACGGCACTAATAGAAGTAGAAGGGACATTCCTTTTTACTTGGGATCCGCCTTTACTTTCCCAGATTTCTCTGGGGTACCCAATCTGAAATAGTTGGCTACCAAAGAATTACCATCTGGGGGAAAGTAAAGGCGGATCCCAAGTAGAAAGGAACTGGCTGCAGTATTTTCCTTAGCTCCATTAAGTACCATTATGAAAAGCTTAACTTCACAATTCCTGACCCCCTGCTATAAGGATATTGGAATCACTTTACTTTACTATTTTTTTTTTTTCTAAATTTTAAAATAAGTTTGTGAGTCTCACTGGGCAAGTATGCCCGTTGTGCGAGTGCCCGACACTCTTATTATCGTTTATTCGATTTCGGTACAAACTTACCATACGACAATATCGGTAACTATTCAAACTGAGAATGGTGTACTACAAGGCTCTGCCCTGAGTGCAACCTTGTTTATTTTTTATATTAACGGAATAGTTGAGAGTGTATCCCCGGCTTTATATTGATGACCTAAACATTTCCGTACCCTCCTCCCTTCCAACTAATGCTCAAAAGATCCTACAAAAAAATGTTAATAAACTACAATCCTAGTGTATCAGTAATGGTCTTACCATTTCTCCATCCAAAAATGTTTGTGTTGAATTTCATAGGGGGTGTCAGACCACTCCTCCTAGCATTTCCTTAAAACTCGAAAACTTTCCAATCCTCTTCCAGCTTACTGCTAAGTTCCTTGGCTTACTGTTCGATAATAAATTAACGTGCAAGTATTTGGCAAATAAAAAATACAATCCCCCCCCCCCCCCCCCGAAAACCATTCTTTCCATCTACAAGTCTTCAATCTTCTCCAGAATCAACTATGGGTCACAGGTTTACTCATCAGCCAGCTGTTCTTTGTTAAAGTCCCTTGACGCTGTGCACCATGTCACCCTTCACACAATTTTGCGCGCACATGGATCTTCCATGTCCACTACTCTGTGCGCCTTTCTAGGCATTCCCCCTTTAAAATATTTCAGAAAACTTTACACTTACCGAGAAACCTATCTGCATTTCACATCTAATCTACCTCTCCCTACCCAAAGAAACTCACCGGTACCCGAAATTTCGCTAACGACCTACTCTACCTGAGATGCTAGAGCTCCCGTCAGACCGGAGAATAAGTATAATTAATTTCTCCGAACAAGCGCTCAACACGCTGATACCGCCATGGGACTTCCGAGCCATCTGTGTTGATTTTTCCGTAATGAAATATAATAAACCTCGGCACCCTGATATCACGCAAATAGCACGATTTACAATACAGAAATATCCAGACCATCTAATATTCTACACGGATGCAGCTAAAAGCCACCCAACTGACGGATCATCGCCCACTGTCTGTGCTTTTGAGGCATGCCTATCACAAGCAGTGAGACTCAATGACAGCTGTGCGGTCGTGGACGTGGAGATCTACGGGATATTCTTCTGCTATCGGTACTTTCTCTCTCTAGAGTCTAGATCCTTCGGCTCAAAAAACGCTAATAGTAACAGATTCGTCGGGCGCTCCAGTTGCAATATCAAACCTTTGCATCAAATATCCGATACTAATTCAGATTCACTGGATGTTGTATAGACTGTCCAAGAGGCCTTACTCAAGAGCGTGGTTTTATGGCTGCCCAGCTAAGCTAGGATTCCCGGAAATGAGCGGCTCAATATATCTGCTTGATCAACTACGCTTTCCCCCATGCCTGAAAACGCCTTCGCAACACCGTGTATTTCAGCTTTGTTCTTGGCCAAATACTCGCCCGTATGGAAAGAGCACTAGGCCTCCTGCCAGACGTTTTTAAGATCGATTAAAACCACAACTGAGCCGCGGTAACCAATGGAGAAAACATGTCTCCTACAGAGTTTTGTGCTCTGAGTCGACTGCGAACAGGGCATATAGCCCTGTCACACAACTATACATTCCGAGAAACTCCGTCCCCTACATTCTGCCCTTTCTGCCTTCAAAGCAGCGTCCCTACTGTATCGTACATACTATGTTCATGCCTAGCCTTTTCAGATCACCGAATCTCATGGAACAGCAATGACAATGTCACCTAGTATCCTTGCTAACTCATCGACGGTAATGACATCTGTCCTTCAGTTTATTAAGGCAACCGAGTTAATTAATTACCTTTAAATAGTGACCAAACATCTGCGTGCTGTAATAGCCTTGGCAACTTAAAACAGCACTTTAGATGGTATGCTAAATATATATATATATATATAAAAAAAACAACAACATAAGGTTTCCCTTAGACGTCGAAAAAAGAGCATACCTTTTTAACTGAAATCACTGTCCGCTATAGATCCTATCGTTTTTTACTTTCTTACGTGTCCTATTTCATCAATCACTCTAAAATTTCTACATTATGCTCGTTTTTTTTTTTTTTTTAATTTAGACTATTGCACGAAGGCAACAGCCATTTTCGAGCAGGGTTCAATTTGCTACCATACTTCGTAATTACTTCCTTTGTATTTTTCTGAACTTCTTAAATGTATATGTAATTTTGTTTGCTTTCCAAAGTCTTGGAGCTAATACACGATTCTTAGAAGCTCTGCTGAGTCAGAACAACATTAAAATCGTCTTTTTTCCCGAAATGCCACTTTAAAAGAATATCCACGTCAGTCGTAGAGGATATCACGCGATCAAATCTGATCAGGACACATTCGGGGGCGCCGTAATACTTATCAAAAGTGACATTCAATTTCAGATTTTGTTCTTAGTCAACTATGGACATTAACGCAGCGTAAGTGAAATTTTTGAAAGTGTTAATTAGTGGGAGTCGAACCCGGTACTTCTACCCGAACGAAGCACCACTGCCTAACCAATTACACCACGGTAGCATGTTCAATTTCCTATCTCATCCAATATTCTTTATCCTATCAACGTTGTCCATTCTAACTTTTGGAGCCACTTAACACAGCCTCTGCCTACATTCCTCTTAACTGCAACCTGTAGAATTTTCGTTTCATATCTTGTGCTGAACCTTTAAATATTTTTCTTAACAACAATTTAATCTTACTCATCTCCTACTTTCAAACACTCTTCTGTTACTAGCTGTTTTAATCTTTCTTTTTCTTTCCCTTTCATTAGTCCTTAATTAAACTGGATAATCTTGAATAGTACTTTCGGAATTGACCGCGTTCCTATTTCAATATCCTTTATCGACTTTATACTTCACTATCAATCTCTAAACCCTCTCTTGCCCCTTCATAGTGGAATTTGTCCATTCCGAGCCTTGGTAGGTTCTTTAGTCAATGATCTATCTCTATTCAACTTTTCTGATTCATTACAAAGGCTTTATTGTCCTCCACTCTGATGTGGAAAACGTAAAAACTCTTTGTTTTCATGGTGAAACGGAGACTGTGAACTAATTTACAAACACATCTCCTAAACGTTTGGAACTTTTTGTTATTGTTCTACTCATGAGAACTTCCTTGCGCACAATTGGTTAATGCCAAAACTAGGTTCATAACAAAAACGGCTAAGAAAACCTCGCATGAGAATTGCAGTTCTTCGTTCACGAAAAATATATCTCTGTCAGAGATTTAGAGATTTATCGAGGCTTTCAAATTTTCAACCGCCTATCATCAATCATTTTCTCTTCAATGAAAATGTATTCCATTGTCCTGTTTGTATTCTCAGTCACGGGAAAACTTTTTTAAATGCAATTTTCTTACCCCCGCTCTTAATGAACTCTTACATAGTACTACTAGATCTTCTGTCAGAATTGCCAGAATTTCCTATTTTATCCTTCAAAGTCGAGAGACTTTGCTTTTAGATTCTTTAACTCTGTTTAATTTATTTGTCGACACATGCACCATTTCCTCCCTTTTGGAACTCGTTTACTATTATCCCGATTTTTACAACGAATTCTTTCTGTTATCGTGTTTTATCTCCTTAGTTTTCCGCCACATGGAAAAATATTCAAACGTATTCTTAAGAAGTTGAAAAATAATAACATCCTTTCTAATAATATGACTGGTTTTCGAATAAATCTTTCATTTAAAAAAAAAAAATATACCTTGGCGGCCTATATTGACATTCCTGCTGCTTTCGATTATGTCCATCTTTTCACTCTTTAATCACACACTGCTGCCCTCTTCACGCTATCGTTTCTCTTTGCTTCCCTCTCCTCATTGTCCGTTGCATCCAGATGAAGCAGTTGTCTGTGATGCTGATCACATTTTCTTCGAGTGCTCTGCTCTTTCTGCGGAGCGCTCTCTTTTCTATCTTCACCTTATAAAGCTGGGGCTTCCCACTCCTTACTGTGCGTCTTACATCTTGTCCCTTCCTTCCCAGTCTGTTGTTCTTGTCCTTGGTTCCTTTATTTCAGCTGTCTCCAATCGAATTAGGTTCTAGTTAGTTGATTCTTCTTCCCATTGTGTCCGGGCAATGGTCCATAGTTGATGCGCCCAAAGAAAAAAAAAAAAAAAAACTCTTAAAGATAAAATGTTATCTATCAATATCCTTATTCCCGTTGCTTATCTCATTCTAAATCGAACGTATTAATTTCCTGTACATTTTCATCCGCAATAAACTTAATCTACCCCAAGTTCCTTCACACACTTTGGTCGGATGTTTACTCTTGCTCCCTTTCCAATGCTAATTCTTTTTTTTTTTCTTTTTTTTGGGCTCGTCTTTAATATAGGCATTAAACCATTCCAAAATAATAAATTAATTTACTTAAGTTAGAATCGAATACGGTTAGATACTGCGGACAAGAAAGAGGCAATTATTAGGAATAACCGAAGGATGAGGAAATGTTAGTAAAAAGGAAGCACTGTAGGGGGGCGGAATATTAATTCTAAGTAGATTTGTGTATAAGATATATCGGTCATGATATAAGGAGGAGCACTCGAGAAAAACATTGTTAGCATCACAGTAAAAGTTGTCGTTTGAGGGTGAAGCGGGCAAAAGGGGGTAGGTGATAGAGAAAAACGGTAACGGAAGGAGGGTAGTAGGCTATGTCCGAAGCGCAACCTGCACATAGAGACTATTATGGATCGGCGGAGCGAAGGAAACGAAGAAAACCATGATTTTTGGGGGAGGGTAGGTTGTTTAGTCGAATAGGATGAGTTGCGGTTGGAGGAGGAAGAGGCATAAGTGTCTGCCCAAAGCCTGAAATGGAGCTCTTGGAGACGGAGATGATGTCATCTGCCGGAAAAGTGTGAATAACATTGCCGTTTTGTGCAGCATTGCGAGCCAATAGATCAACATCCTCATTACCTTGTATGCCGGAGTGTCCGCGGATCCATAGAAAATCAACCTGTACGGAGTTGGTTCTAGATAGACTAGCAATGATTGCGCGGATGTGGAGAACGGTTGATTCAAAGGATGGAGTAAAGTGTGCGGAGCAGATAGATTCTAGAACACTTCTGGCGTCAAAGATTAATAGAAGATTATTGATTTCGGACGTGGAGGAAATATAAGGTAGAGCACGGAAAATTGCATAGAATTCAGCATAAAAGATGGAACAGTGGGGATCAAGTCTAAAGAATTCGAAATAGTTTTGTGAAGGAATTAAGATCACGTTACCTTTCAGTCCAGTCTAAGCCTCCTTTTCTTCAATGGTTCCATTGGACGTTTTATCACTATCATCATTTTCCATCTACATTTCAACCACGCACTACTCCAATTTTCTCGATTTTGTTTTGCCCTCACTCCCTTCCCATACTGCCCATTACATCCGAAATGTCTCACTTTCATTTGCGATCTTAGTCATATCCAATTTGAATGTTCCTCTCCATCGAACGTAATATCTAGTATGCTGAAATTATTACTCCCCGCACCTTGCAATGCTCCTACAACCTAATTTCACCGTCTTTTTAGTTAATTTTAGCCTCGATTTTCATATCAGTCTCCGAGTTAAAATCTATCTATTATCTTTCTCTAGTACTGGGTAACTACCCTCTTTTGCCCATTCTAAAAAAAATAGCTGATTCGCAAATGGAAAACATTAACATTCCGGAAGGATTAATGCAGGAGGAATACAACGCAAAAAAAGTTTAACAAAATAGTAACTCTACAAATTTACGCTATTTATTTTAATGTTAAATAATGTAAGTTGAACAGACGGCTTTAAGATTATTGTCTGTATTTTAATTCGTCTACTTTTTCGTGAACGCGAAATACCAAAAATACGTCGTCTTCTCTTGCGGAATAAATGATCTTAAAAATGTGTCTATACCTTTTTGTTTTGTTTTTTAGTAATTCGATGCAGCATAAATCCCTCCTTTTCAAGAGTTTTTCCCCCGCGTTAGCTAATGATCTGCTTCTGAACTTCACGTAATATTATACTTGGTTTGAAAGTTCATTTTTTAATTTTCCTTTCTCGCCTATCTCAAAATGAATCACGCCCTTTTCGATTTTTAATTATCCGATTTCGAAATAACCTTTCACTGTTAAGTAAACTTTATGTAAAATATGTATATGCATGCGTGTACTTTTTCAGCCGTTGTACCAGAAAAAATTGGAAGCGGACGCCTTCATAGTGATGTATTCCGTTGTGGATAAAACGACTTTTCAGAGAGCTGAAGCGGAAATTAGTAGATTGCATGACACCGACTGGCTATTAACACGACCAGTAATTTTAGTTGGAAATAAAATGGATCTCGCCAGAAGTAGAACCGTATCCATTCAAGGTTAATGTTCAATTTTCAAATCTTTACTAGTATTAAGTGAAATTTATTCAGCGCCATCTCTGTCTCTTTAATATACTTTATATTCACATCTGTGCGTAGCATAGTAGCCTAGAAAGGACTCGGTCATTAAACCAAAGGTCACCAATTCGAGACTTGCAGGTTTACCCAACTTAAAATAATAAAGGTGGACCAAAGAGAGCAACTGGACTTAATATTCTCTTCAGATCCAACGGGTTTACTACATTACAAGAAGCTTAGTTTACAATATCCAAGCCCTGTTATGTTATTCAATTTTTACATTATATATATTATTATATCTCCCTCGTTGCCGAGTATGAGTGCCGCTTTACTGCTGAAGATGGGACACTAAGCCAATACGATGATTTTCCCGGAAGCCACATATGTGACAGACTGTTTTCATGCTGATTTTTGAGAACGAGTTTTGTATAAAATGTGGAGGTTGAAACAGGCATGAGCAGCATAGCCGCGCTTAATGGGAACATAAGACTAGTAGCGCAGACGAAGATCGCTTATGTCGCCTATTCAGTAAAGGCAGGCAATCCAGTGGCAAGGAAGACCAAGACGACTGGACCTGCCAGCACTGATGCAATAATGCAGGCATAGTATAGGAACGGTTAGGAAATATTCGTGATGAAAAGAAAGATAGGGAAAAGAAATGAGAGAGGGAAAAACAAAGAAAAGGACGGAAAGAAGGAGGGAAAGGAAGAAGATGTCACTATTTCGGGGTGACACCCTAGCCTCTGGATAAAAACCCTAACCGCAAGGCAGCGGCTTGCTACTGGGATAGCAGGTGAGACTTATTTATACAGGCGGCCTCAGCTCGCCAAGGGTTAGCAAACAGTTTTAGAAAAACAGAGTTTTGTAGACAGTTCCCAAACCTGCCTCTACGTCACCTCGTGTCTGCTGCCTTGTCACTACTGGAATCGTCTGCCTGAGACTTTTCGCCAGTAGCCGCTCTTGGTCCGCGACTGCTTATTTGACTGACGTCTTATTCACAGCTACCCTACATATCTGCAGGCCATTCCACAATCCGCCACCTGTGGACGCGCTCCGTTTCGTTATGAGCTCCGGCCCGGAAGGTACAAAGTACCCCCCGGCGGGGAAATATATATATATATATATATATATATATATATATATATATATATAAATATATATGAATACATTCGTATAAAATATTTGTAATCAATCTTAATTGCTTTTATTTATATTCTTTTCCAAGCCGAAACAAATAAGCTGATTGGAAAAATAGCTTATGAAGAAGTTACGTGTAATAGTAATTGTGTTTAAGTTTACTTTGGAAATTTTTAAAGTCTGACTTTTAATTGAGTTATGGCAACAACAAAACCAGAAACCACGATTTTTTTTTTTATTAGTATAGCATATCCGAAGAAATGAACGTCATAAAAGATAATTCTTTATGTTAACTGAACAATTTTAAAACTTACAAACACATGGTATAACTCGCAATTGTAATTCGAGCGTGACATGGAACGGATCGATCTAAACGATAGTAGTTACACTTATAAGACAATATGAAAGAAGGAACCAATTAAATTCAGAGAAGCCGTAAGGAAATGTATGTTTCAATCGACGGCGGGAAGCTGATTACGTTCAAACGGCAGGTTAGAGCTAGGAAAGTGGGTATATAAGAAAGCAATGAAATCGATTTCACGTCTACAGGATTGGAAAAAAGTATTATGAAAATCCTACGAAAAGATAAATTTTGAAAAAGACGTGGGCGCGCATTTAGTGCAGAGGAAAGCAGTGGGCTTTAATGTTAATGGTAATTTTTTACAATTCTTAGGCAATAAAGGATTTATTATAAATACGTCTAGCCGCTATTCCAAGACTGAGAAATGTTGATGTTAACCATCAAAGGGAATGCACACATCACGAAAATCCCATTCCTAGTGCAAATTTTCAAAACAAACCTATCTCAAAAAAAAAAAAAAAAGAATTTTAAACTCACCAGAAGAACAATTTAAATTGAAACTTTTTACCGGCTTGGCACGAGCTACAGTTAAAGGGAGCGGTAGCATTGCAGAACGTAAATAAACTCAGTTGTAAAAACTTTGCACAATAATTTAATTAACAATAAACGGAATTTAGGTGCTATAGAAAAATAAATTTGTTCGCTAAAATCATTTACATTTTTTCCTCTTTATTAAGACATCTCTATGTCATTTCTCATTTAAAGAAGATGACCAAGATAAAAAAACTCGGCTCTTTATGCCTCGCACGGGACACCGTTCCTTAACCCCGCCTAGGGACACCCCCGGATCACAAGCTCCATCATTTCTGTATTTTGTATAAAACGAGAAAAACTGACAACGCTGTTCTTTCCGAATACGCTAAAAAAAAATAATAATCTTTAATCAATGTCACATTTCGGGACAAATTTTCGTGACAGAAAAACTAATGATGGTCGGGTTAGAATGACGTTGTCATTAAAAATAAATGAATAGAAGTAAATAGATAAACAGAGAGGTAGAACGAGTGCAAAACGGCGAGAGCTTGAATTGTTCGCTTGTTGTTATAAGAGACTATGAGTTTGGACGAAATAAAATGTTAATTTTCTATTAATGTACATTCTAGAACTCATTTAATCATGTACACGAAACCTTTAATTAACCCGTCGAGATACAGAAATATCATTTTGGTGAAAAAAGTTACAAAATTTGAAAAATGAATTATAAAAATCAAAGATGGAAAAATAAATTTATTTCTCATTTTCCGACGGTGCTTTATTCATCAAGTAATACATTTACTGTATGTCATTTTGCAAAACGTTTCGTAGTATATTTAGATTTCTTGAAGTCATTACCAGTACTGTATTATCAGTATAAGAATACATTTTCCCCGTCACTATTAAGTTGCACAAGTTGTTAATATACATTAAAAACAGTAAAAGATCTTAACATACTACCTGAGGTATTTCGTAAGAGTGTATGATTTTATCGCTTAAAATGCCATTAATTTTTATGATCTATTTACTATTTGATAAATAATATTTAATATATATATATATATATATAAAATTAGCCAGCCCAGTCATACGTTGCTGTAACGTGATATCTGTGCAAAAGTAAAAAAAATAAAATAGCAAATGTGCTTTTTTGAATAACTTTATTTTAACAATACGAACTCATAATTTGGGTTTATGAAAAGTTACTGGAAATGTGTAAACACAAAGTGTCAATAGTAGAGAAAAATCGTACTTTTACTATAATAGAAAAAAGGCCAGATGCACATATATTTGTAACGCTTTATGGTACAACACGTTTTTCGTTTGTTTGGAGCATAAATAAAGAATGCTGCTTATATTTCAGATTTTAGATATCAGATATTTAATTTATTTAATTTTTAATCACAACAACGTTTTCTAGCGATGAGCTTTCGTATTGCGGCATAACGTAGGCACATCAGCTATGTGTTCATATAAGGCGGGATTGAACAACCTTTTATCCATATTGCGGCCATTTTTCCCAATTTTTGAGTCCATAAGAACTTGGCCGGGGTGATGGCGAGTATTAAAAAAAAAAAAAAAAATCGAAATCGGTCCACCCGTTCTCCAGTTTTGCGCTTAGCAGCAAAACAACGATTCATTTATATATATTTATATTTAAATTGTTGTTATTCATTACGACGCCCCCCCCCCCCAAAAAAAACAAAAAACTTCTACATCTATCTGTTGTGCTTTGCATTTTAAATGTATCGATTAAACATCTTTTGCTTTTCTTTTTGAAACAAAAAGGAAAAAGAAACTACTTCTGACTGATGAAAGTTGACTACTTGGAAAAATCAGTCAATACTTTCAAATTCTGTTTTCAGCTGTTTATAAAATAAATCAAAGTTTATGACTTTTATGTTTAATTTGCTCATCATATCAACTACAAATGAATTATAAACAACGTATTATCCCTCAATAATTAAAAAGATTTAGGTCAACTATTTGATGTTTCCATATTTTTCTTTTCTATGTTTTATTTAAAAATTATTTCAATATTAATCGGACAGAAATAATCAAAAACTGAGAAGATTCGAATGGCATTTGAAAATCTCTGTTCGCTTCTTTCACGTCCCGCTTACTGACGCATGTTAGCTGAAAATTGAACAACCGAAAGTATTTATTATCATAAATAACACAGCAGTACTCCTTTACAGTGTACAGGAGTATGCATTTATTGTTTTGATAGTTTAACAATTAAGTGTGTTACGATGTGCAATCAAATCGAGCAAATTTACAAAACTTGATTTCCAAATTTTATAAACAAGTGCATGGACGTCGCCAGCGGGAGGCAGCGGGTAGCTTCCTCCCCCTGGAGCCTTGAAACTTATTAATCAACTGGCCATGATGAGTATTCATAGGCGCGTAATCATGGACAATTTGGAAGACTTTTATAATAAGGTAGTAGAACAATTTGCCAGAAACCGACAAAAATTATGTTTTAATTAAGATTTTATTCTTGTTTATTAAAATATTAAGCCTTTACAACTTATAAATTTTATTTTTCCTATAACTCATATCCTCTTCCTATCATATTGCCCCCCCTGACTCATCGGCTAGTGACGCCCTTGAACAAGTGTACTATTTATTTATTTTTAATGTCACACTGGTCTACCGATTAGAGATGCGCAAATCAACTCCGCTAAAGGAGTTGCATATATATAATATATATGTGTCCTTTCCGACTGCGGATATATATCCGCTTCTCAACAACTCCAACTCCGATCGATTTGTCTATTTCATGTCTAGTATATAATCGCACTATTCGCTATGTATTCAACTCTAACTCCGTGTAGTACTTAGAACGCACAAAGCAACAAAACATCCTTGAACACGATGCGGATTTTTTTCGCGCAATTCCGATTTACCAGAGTCCTTTCCTTGATAAAATAGCTAGTTCGCATCACGTTAAAATTTTTACATTACTCATTCAGATTTGAAAATGTTAAATCACACTGTCGCTATTGCCTCTCTATACTGCGATCTATGAAGACGACCTAATTTTGTGAAACATTAATGATAGGGCAGATTTTAACAGTAGCGCGCCCAGCTGACGCCTTTCGGAGTGGAGAGATATATTGTGTCCGGAATGATAACATTTTTTCGTTGTGTAACGTCTTTCGAGGTTAAGATATATCCGACTATGGGTATATCTGCGAGGATATAACTGTGTCCGCAGTTACCCATGCCTACAGTGTCGATTGTTATTGCTAATTTGAATAATTCTAGTACTTTATATATAATCGCGGTATTAATTATTGTCTCATTGCCCAGTAGAAAGAAGGCAGCAGCTAACAAAATATTTAATACGACGTTATAAAAATTAGAAATGAAAATTTTTCCGAGTTCTTTTTAAGATTTTTATAAATTTATTTGGCTTTCATATTAGCCTTTCGTGAGCAACGAAATGGAACAAGGAAGAGAGAATAAAAACATTACAGAATATAGGGCGACATCGGTCTAGGCTCGAAGATAAATGAATATAGGAAAGGAAGAAAGGAAGTACCGAAAATACTGTGTTAATAAAAATATAATCGGACTTGGAAATCAGAGAAGTTAAAAATTATGTGTGGCTGAAGAATTTTTACAGGATAAAATAATTGGAACGCGGTCAATTTCAAACGCGTCACCCTGTATTTTAAAAAATTATTAGAAACTAGTATTAGGAGATACCAAAGAAAGATCATGGCAATGAATATATGTTATACTACAATTCCGGGTACACGTTATATAAATACCTCATACGGTAATGGCTATTCCGAAATACACCGCGGTTAATAGCGAACATTAAACACATTGCGTTAACACACAAATGCTATATAGACATTTATAGTACTATATATGAAATTTATTTATTTATTTTTAACATATAAAGCTTTAATGTGGTTAGGGGTGGAAACCATCCAATTACGTTTTTGGTTTCCTCCCCTTCACATTGTACTATTCTTAATCTTATCTTAACATATTGTATTTTCTGTATTGCAATTCCGTTTCGGCCAAATTATTGAATATGTTTATTTTTTCCATCACCAGTTCTCCACAGTCGTCCACGATCTCTAAGTTTAATATGTTACATCCATTCAGTATATGCTGCACACTGTCCTGCTCATTGCATCTAATACAATTTTCTGTTTCTGCTATCTTGAATCTTTTCAAATATATTTTGAAATTCCCATGGCCTGATGTAAATTGTACATTATAGAAATTAGGTGTATAATAATTGTTGTTTAATCTCTGCTTGAATGTTGGGAAAAAACCTTTCGTTATTCCATTATGATTCGAAACGTAAATTGCATAAGTATACCATATGTATAATCTTGAAAATGATTACACAGTGCATGGTACTTTGTGCAGCACTGTAATTATGTACTCACCGTTACGTACTGTACTCCATTCTCCTTCTTACTACCAACATGAGATTATGATGATGGTCGAACGGCAACCGATGGCAAATTTTTTAACAATATTTTTAAAAGTTATTTAATAGTAGTGTATAGTGCATGTGCAGTTTACACTAAAAAAAAAAAAAAAAAACTAATTATTACATACGATGAAAAGTTTAAGAACAAGAAAACTTTGATCAGAAACATCTTCATTTGAAAGTGGAAAAGGTACAGTGTTCGAAAAAAAACCGGTGTCTATTACGCTCGGTGATGCAGATGACGTTGATAGAACCGAATTTTCGATAGTTGGCACTTTTCTTATAAATCGAAAAAACATTCTGATAGGGGGTTGTTTTTTTTTTTCTTTTCATTCGCTGAAGACTTGCTGCATGACATTCGTGATCATTCCCGGTTAATTCCACATTCCATAAGTGAATCCATTATTTTTTTCTTTTAAACTTTATACTATGCGGAAAACTTCTTCCAAATTTTTCCAATGCCCATTCGGTTTCTTTTTAATCAATTTTTTCTTCTTCTTCCTCCTCCTCCTCGTCTTCTTTGGGGAGGATGACTTATTTCTTCTAAATTATCGTTTGTAAACATTTCTTGACGTTCTTCTGCGTACTCTTTCACTTCTGTAACATTCAAATCAACGAATCCCTCGCCTTCTTTGTTTTTTACATTTTAGCCGTGCCGTGACATACCGCTGATACAGGAGCACTACATATTCATATTTTTCCTGATAGTTTATTTTTAACATTAAATTCCGTATAATTATTTCATTGTGTGATTTTAATTTCAGACGGTAAATGCGTAGCTTGCACATTCCGGATTAAGTTCGCCGAAATATCAGTTGGCATTAATCATAACGTGGACGAACTTCTAGTCGGCACGCTAAATCAAATTCGACTGAAAAGGGAACACGCATCCGATCAAGATGGATCCGGCAATAACTGGTACAAAGGCAGAGGAATTACAAGAGCTACCATGAAAGCGCGACAAATGTTCACATGGATATTCGGAAAAGAAGATGCCAAATTCAAAAACTGCGAAAATTTGAATACCTTATGAATTGATATTTATTTATAATTTTCTTTAAGTTTATAAGTAACTGTTTGTATCTTTATTATTATTATTATTATTATTATTATTATTATTATCAATATTATTATTATTATTATTATTATTATTATTATTTTTATCAATATTATTATTATTATTACAAAGAACTGTTGTTACTACGTAAGGTGTTAATTACATTTTCAACCAATATATCAGAAGGAATCAGAAAATTTAAATTTCACATTTGCTTTCCTTTTATAATTTTCTTTAAAATTAACGATTCATTATTTCTATTATTAGGTATTATTTAATTGTTTATTATTATTTTAACTACAACATTGCGGTTAAACAGTAATTATGAACTATTGTTTTCTTTATTGAAGCTTTTTACTTATATTTACTTCGAAATCAAAAATATATTTATTCACTGTTTTTTTAATTAGCCGGCAGTATTATTTATTTAAAAGCAAACAGTTTGATTTTATCGAGCTTTTGTTCCTTTTAAAATACAAAGTATTTTACTACCCTTCGTCAGTTAATAATATGCGATCAGTTTTATTATACCGCAACCTTTATTTAAATTACTTTTTATGCAAATGAAATAAACAAAATGCATTACAGCTTAGTTTATAGAACTAACGATTAGAAACTGCATGTTACATACACGTGTATACACACTGTACCTATAATATCTGTGGGACGGACAAAAATTTTCTGTTTTAAGGAAAAATTTTATTATACACGAACAGAATATTAAGAAAAAGTGGTAAACAAAAAAGTGTAAACGCTAACATCGTCGCACAATATTATACACTGATTTAACATCGATATTTTCGTAACCAATTTTTCAGAAAAATTTATTGTGACTAGCTAGACAATCTATCGTTTTCACATTACGGTGTAATTTATTTATAATTGAAAAAATTATCTTTCAGTCGCTTCTTGTATTTGAAATGAAATAAAAATAATTTATATTAATGAACTGTAAACATCTTGTTCGGTACGTGTTAATGGAAAAATGTGAAATTCTTTATGACACGGCCTTGCTTTATGATACTACTGATATTCTTTATATCCTTTCTGTCATTTTATACACTTGCATATTAATATAAACGACACCAGTATTAAATAGAAACAGATCGAAATAATATGTTGAAAATATTAAAATCCCCGAAACGTTTCGGAGTAAAAACTCCATATTCATATGGTGTCACCGTGAATATGAAGTTCCTACTCTGAAACATGTTGATAATTTCAATATTTTTAACATTATTTCAATATATTTGTGTTTAATACATTAATATTCAAGTGTATAAAATTCTTTCACAAGAGGAATTATTTATCAATACGAGTGCGTAATCAAAAAAACAAGAATATTTGGGATTTATATTTGAAACATTTCACTTTATGAGGTTATGAACTTTAGGTGTAATGTTTTATGTTCGGAGAAATTTCGGTTTTTAAATTTTTATTTAATTCATACTGTTAAAAGTATTGCTATTGTTATACTATTTATTTGACAAACCTATTTGCACTTCTTATTCTGCTAAAAAAATTTCGGATTCATGTCGGATACTTATCCCTAAGTATGAACAAGTTTAATCAGATTTACAAAACTTTATTATGTAAAAATCGACAAAAAATCCCAAACTAGTTCCAAAAATTATCCATCATTAAGGACTAGTATGCGCGTAAATATTAAATTATTAAAATAATTTATAATTGAAATTTTATCATCATCGTGTAAATTAAAAAATAAATATTAAATTAAAGAATTAAAAAATGAATATCAAATTAGAGAATTAAAAAAAAAATTACATAGCATCTTTAAGGTGCTATTCTATTGACTATTATAACGACTCTAAGCTACACGACAGTTGCGCATGACGTTTCTCGGCTTTGCTTTTCATATAATCAGAATGATTACATTCGTAGGCTACAAACAAAAATGTGCGACAGGACAAAATTACTTTTGCTTTTAGTCTTAGGATATACATAGTTACGTTGCTGGTGAAACATTATTACCGAAATTCAAATTTACATGCACCAAAAAAAAAAAACCTCAAAATATGATGTTCTAAAAATTTCATGATAAATAATGTATACTAAAAATAGTTAAATAACACTTGTTTTCTACTTTAAATACTAATTTGCTGAATTTTTTCCCACTAAACAAATTTATATTAAACATATAATGAATTATAAATCTAAAATTTAAAAATAATTACACGTAACAACAGACTTGTTCTTAATTTCAACATGAAAATTGGCTCGTGTTTGTTTCGACGCAAAACGCAACCGGTAAATATTTCTAAAATCGGATCACTACAAAATAGAATTTAAGGAATCTTGTTTTCATTTTATACTCCATCTTGAGTTTTCACTATTAGTTGTAATGAGAATTCTATTCGGCACTACACAACATTTAAATCGGTTCCGGAAACGATATTGGTTAAATTAGGCTTTGTGTAAAACTGCAAATAATTCGTTAGATATTGAAGACAGCGTAATCCGGTTCACACAGTCTAAACGGATAAGGCAGTGGAAAACGCCTCTTCCAAGTTAATCTTCACAACAAAATATCTCCTTGCATGGCACAATAAACGAAGTCTTTTCTCAAATTTTTAACCACCAACTGCATCACAGGACACTACTGTACGCCTGCTTACGTGATTTTTCGTTTTTTAAGGATTCTCGGTCCCATTTTTTTTTACTAATCTCTATTAATTTTTTACTTTTTTTTTTTTTTTTTAAAATTTAAGGAAACAAGAGATACTTAAAAATTTGTTTTCTTCTCTCAGATCTTATCCTATAGACTTTTTTGTTATTGTTTAATGAATCTATTGCAAAAGGCTATTACACAACAGCAAACTTATTCGAAAAATAAAAAATGATAACTTTTCTTAGATGTAGTATTTGCAATGGTAAGTAACAAAACTTTTATATAACATTTGTCGTGACCTTTCTGGCAGTTTGAAATATATAAATGTGCATGTGTGTGTGCGCGTGTTTTCTTTATATAAGATTATTAAAAATACGTTATAAAATATGCATTTGTATGCACTAATGTCTAAAATGTGCATTTATATCGACTTTTAAATCAGTATACTTCGAATATGCAACTCTTGAAACGCCTAGATAAGGAATATATGTAAATAGGAACTTCGAAAACATTCGATCTGGCGAGGTCGTATTTATGATCCTAAAAACTCATTTAAATAAATTAATTTAGTTTAGAAAGTTAATTTTACGAAATTACTTTTTTTTTTGTTCTCTTTTCTTTTCCTTTTTAATACAGTTTATATTAATTCATTTAATTAAAGGTAATCATTTAAAAAATTCAACAGCAATGCTATATGTGTAAGCTATCCAGAACACCTGAAGTATTTAATATTGCTCTAATATAAAGATCCCTAACTGAGAGTTTTGCAGGGAGTTTAAAATTTTCAGATCCACTATTAAAAAAACCTACATTGAATTATTATCGTCATTCGCAATTTAATGCCACAATGATAAAATAAATAAAATTTGAAAATTTACGTGAATCGCGGTTAAATATCTTTTCAAAATTACATTACTGTACATGTTTTATCTTCCAAAATTATAGTAGTTCTCCATTCACTGTCGGAAATATTGTTTTTCATAAAAAAATATAAGTGCTCACTAAAAACTAATTGGGTTCGAAAAGACTTGAATTACCACGATATTTCAATTAATACAATTTGTAATTACATTCTGATCGCGTTGATCGATTTCAGACATTGTAACAATGCGTGACGTGACGTATCAGATATAATTTATTCTTTTCTTCTAGTCGTGTATCTGTATTTATCGATATTTCCTTATTTGTAATTCTTTTAGTAAATTTCCCATATAATTTTCAGCACTTTTCAAATATAAAATTATTGTATTTAAATTTATTGAAAATAATAAACATATACCGCTTTGATCTTAATTCCAGTTTCTCAACACGGCCAACGGATTATATTATCTGAGGAGATGATTGTTAAACCAAATCGTCTTTAGTTATTAATAAAGTATGGTTGAACTGTTAAATACTTGAATGGAAACATTTTCGGAACACCTGTAGTATAAGAAAAACACCTTTGATTCAGAACATTCTGAAACGCTCTGCTATTTTATTTTAAATACAATGGATGAGATGCTTTATTATTTTATTTGTTTAATATATTTATCTTTATTGTTTCACAAAAAATTTAACAGGACAATTTTTTTTTTTTTTTTCGTAGTAAGTAAACATTTTTTTTGAAACTTGCATTACTGTTAGATTAATACGTCTACGCAAATGCTATATCGTACGACTATAGATGTCACTGTCGACATACACTTCTTCAAAAATTAACATCGTTTGAAAAAAATTTAATTTTCCAATATTTTTATGCCATAATTTTAAACGTTAACTACTGTAATAATAACACCCTGGCACTCGTAATCGAAAGACGTTATTTTAATTGTTTAATATATTAATATTTGTATACACCATTAACATTTGAAACTATATAGCGTTTTATTTTGAATTTTAAATAGTACAGATCTATTTACTGCACCTTTAAATTATAAAAAATATATACTTCTACAAAACAGATACTAATTTTATCTTCGTTTTCTAAAGAATAATTTTGCATTAGTATTTTCTAACTTTTTGGGGTTCAAATTTTATATTACAGTGGTGCGCAAAAATTAGAAATATTTAATTTTGTGCAGGCAATTCCAGTAATGTTCCAGAAAGGTAAACTAGAAAATGTTGCTTTAGAAGCAAAAAGGCTCAAAACAGATATATATATATATTAGGAATTAGTGAAACGCGGTGGATAGGAAATGGAAGATATAAAACTAACATAGAATACGAATTAATATATTCAGGAAAAGAAAAACACGAACATGAAGTAGGTATACTAGTGCAAACAAAATTAGGGAACAATATAACAACTATAATACCGAAGTCGTATCCAGTAATGTTAATCAGATTTGATACAAAACCTAAACAAATGACAATAATACAGGTATACGCGCGCCGACAGTGCGAAATAATGAAATTGAAATAGAGAAATTTTAGCAGGATTTGGAAGAAGTAAAGAAAAGCGTAAAAACTGACGGCACTGTTTTTGTTCCGGGGGATTTTAATGCAAAAGTCGAAAGTGATCATGGAAGTCATGTAGCAGGGAAATACGCGTTTGGAGAACAGAACGTACAAGCAGGAAGATTGGTTGAATTCGCCGAAAAACATAATCTAGCGATTTGTAATTCCTATTTAAAAAACCGAAATAAAACAGTTTTAATATAATTTTAATGTTCCCGGTGAGGGAAGGAGATCTAGATACGGGTCTGTCCCATGAAGGCAAATATCATCAGTTACCTTTTTCATGAAAATGACTATTTCGTTCGGTTTCCCAAAATATCGATTAAATTTAGTACGTACAGCTCGGTTCTGGTATAGAGCTTTTCCTGGTTGTTCATGTCCATTAATTCAATTTTTTAATGGAATATAAACGTAATTTATTATTTTTTCATGCATCCCGTTCTACTTAACAATACAGAATCATTTATTTTAATTTTAACGCTTGATTTTTCTTATTTTATAACATTTTAATTCAATTTAAGGAGATAATAAACAACGAGCCTGTATGTTGCATCAAGTATATTATAAAATGGACTTATATGCGAATACAGAAAAGCTGCACTTCAGATAATGCAAATTCGATGTTCAAAATTACATTATTTAAACATTTTACCTGTTCTTTCCACGACAAAATATTCCTCGAAACAAATATTAGAAAATGTTTCATCTAAAATATTAATTTTCTAGCTCATTAGTAAAGTCAAAAATGATTAAAAACGTTTTTAGTTAATTAATTTCTTATGCCACTTTCATTACATTTCGTTTATTACAAATACTTTTTTTGAAATTAGAAAAATTTAAACCTACAATTAAAACGGAATGAAAACGGTACGCAAAAGTAAACTAAAATTATAAATACACCTGAAATTATGGGATCACAAAAAAATTGTAACGATATTTTGCAATCTTACAAATGATTGCAAAGCAACATTTAAAAAAAAAAAAATATGAAAATTTGTATTGAAAAAAATAAATGATGAAAGAGATATAGAGAAATAGAAAGATATTTATAATACCAAAAAAAGACAACAAGTAACTGCGTACTGTCTAAAAGCAATACATGATTGATTAATCCAAGGAGACAAAAATAAATGATAAAATCACCGTGCATTTCATAATATAGGTAATACTTCAAATTAATGTACGACTACAAAGGCAAACGTACACATTTGTTTTAATAACTATTTATAATATTTATAATATACACAAAAGGAATTGTTTTTATAAATTAGAAAAAACTTAATTTATCTAATGTTCTTTTATTTGTTGTTTTTTTTTTAATTAAACTCAAAATTTAAAAGTTGAATAAAAAGGAAAATTGTTATTACATATACAAACAGGGGCGTATCTGAGGGGGGTTTAAACCCCCCTGAAATGTCTGGCAAATAATGTTTTTATTATTGTAGTTTATTCAAATATTGCATACGCTATAATTGACTACAAGACGTTAGTGTACTGTTTATAAATAAACATATTTTATGATAATACATACATATATATGTATATATTATACAAAATTATATAAATATCGTAGGTACCATTGTATAAAAGTTGTAAAAAATGATTGCTCCAAGTTATTTTAATTATTAAAAATAATATGAGAAATACTTTTTCCTAAAAAAAAGATTAATACTTGTTGACGGAAAAATAAAATAAACATGAACTTGACGAGTATAACGGATTAGATATGTGGCGAGATCTAGCATGAAATTTATAAATAATATTTTCTCTGTTCTCACAGCACACGTTAGATAGCGGTAATAGACAGTCAAAAATAATTCGATAATACATAGATTGGAATTTTTCAACAACGAACGCGAGTATGATATGAGCGGGAAAATATTATTTTACTGTAAATGTAAAACATGTTCCTATAGAAATTTTTTGTGATAACGATTCGCTATGAAGCATTTACTACATCGCTAGTCTTTGCATGTTAACGTTTAAACGAGCTTTAACGCTAGTCAATATTACTTATAACAACGAAATTTTCATTTTGCATTTTGTTCTTTTTTATTAATATAAAACTATCTTATTTACATATATAATAAAGTGATTAAGAAAATGATTAATATTTTTAAACCCGAGGTAAATTGTTTTTTTTTTTTCCCCCTATGAAACAATGCTGAGTCGAGATAATTTTTCTTGTTTCTTAAATGTAATATATTCAATTACGTGTATTTAATTGTCAATAAATTGTGAATGAGATAATTCTGATGGTGATCTTTCTTTCAAAAGAATCTTGTGGTTACAAAAAAAAATAATTGTCGCAAAATAGGTAACAAATTCGTTATATTAAATCGAATTAAAGGAAGTTTGCAAAAACGTGAAATTCATTACATTCAACTGCAAGTATAGGTATTTTTCTAAACAAATTCTCATGAACTTAAATTCTGATCATGCAATATAAAGGCTTATCTAATAAATACTGTCACCATTGTTTCGCTATAGTCTTTTGAATGTATCCACACAAGTACAATTTGTGAGTCTGATGATGATTAAAAACTAAATCTTGAACTAGATGACGAGACAACGTGTGTGTACCTATGTCGGCCAGTACATTAATTATTTGCACAATGATTTCCTTTGAACAGAACACGGATTGATGCCAATGAATCTGCACAAAGGGAACTTGTGAGGATATAAGACGTTTACTTAGGATATCCAGAGATGACAGATGCAATGGATAATCCGGTTGATCTGGATAATCAACGTAAGCATCCTTCAAGAAGTTTTGTAGCATGTTCTACATATGATAAATTTTGTAACATCTTCATCAGAAAATTCTCTTTGTAATAATACATACCTCAAATGATCACAGATCTTGTTGAAACCACAATCAGTCATACATAGAACAGATACTGCAATTGATTTTCAAACAACTGTTTCCAAATTCAATATCTGATGCTGTAAGAGTAGAAATAAGAGGTCTTCGTTTTGAGGCATTTAGTGATCACCCAGTGGCCGAAATTCGACTGTAATTCATTAAATTTTTGTTTTGACGTTACTGCGGCTCTTATGTCGAAGAGAGTATACCTTTATAATGGTTGCATATGAATATTTCGAATTTGAAAAATGCGAACGATAGGAAAAATGAGATATAGCTTAGCTAAGCCATATTTAAAAAACAGTAACACTTTTCCAAAAATGTCGAGACCAAAGGAAAGATATCTTTGTTTGCTTCTTGGATTATGAGAAAGCATTCGATAGAGTTAAACATAGCAAGTTAATTCAAATATTACAGGAGAAAAACGTTAATGCGTATGATATAAGGATTGTCAAGAATCTAGACTGGAAGCAATCGGCGACACTCCTGGTAGATGGAAAAGAATCGGAAAACATCGAAATACGCAGAGAGGTACGACAGGGTTGTATATTGTCCTCGTTACTATTTAATGTATACACACTGACGAAATATTCAAGGAAGCAATCTATGAGGTCGAAAAAGATGTTAAAGTAAACGGGAAATGGTTAAATAATATAAGGTATGCGGATGACACAGTACTATTTGCTGATTTGATAGAAGACCTACAAGAAATAATCAATAATACGAATGACGCGGGTATAAGATACGGGCTTAACATAAATGTGAAGAAAACCAAATTTATGGTGATAAGCCGGGAAGAATATCCAAATAAAAGAATCTTAATCAACGGTCAGGAAATAGAGCGAGTGCGAGAATTCAAATATCTCGGATGTTTTATAACAGAGAATTTAGAACCTGAAGTTGAAGTCAGACGTAGAATCGGATATGCTAAAACAACTCTGAAGAAGCTGGGAAATTTATTGACGAATCGTTCGATTAATTTGAAAGCCAGGTAAAGGGTGCTCTCATATGCTACGTATATTCAGTTCTGTTATATGGTGCGGAAACGATAACATACACAGCTAAAATGATTAATCATTTGAAAGCTTGTGAGGTGTGGTTCCACAGAAGAATGCTGCGCATCCCATGAACGTGGAAGTTAAGCAGCAGAAAAGTATTACAATTAGCCAAGACTGAACGACATGTATTCGAAACAACACAGAAACGCGAGATAAAATACTTCGCGCACGTTATACGAGGAAAGAAATACAAATTATTAAAACTGATTATACGAGGACAAATTGAAGGTCGAAGAGGTCCAGGAAGAAGGAAGATGTCGTCATGGTTAAGTAACATACATCAATGGACTGGGATAAAATCAGTGGAAGATCTAATGAGGGCTGCAGAAGGGTGAAAAATTTGAAAATTTGAAATACCAAGGATCATCCATGCGCAGTCATGTGTAAGACACAAGAAGAAGAACGCGTTTTTTGACATTTCCGTTTTTTTTATTATTATTGTTATACTGGCCAAGTTTCACCAAGGCTATACAGTTAAAATATATTATTGAAAAAACAAAAAGGCGATCAACAATCTTCTTCTTCATAGCGCCATACTTAATTCCTGAGCGTCGGCGACTACCTAGTCGTATATCTCAGCTGTACAAACACAGGCATAGTGTTGTACTAATCAATTGTTATATGCAACGCGAGTGTACACGCGCGCAAGACTTCATTCGGAACTGATTAGTAATTGTTTGATTTATCAATATACAAGTGCAGTCCCGTGTATGTCTGCTGTGTACTAACTAGCGCGCATATGATGGTATGTTGCCATTGCCTTCCACGTGATTATTGGCGAGTATTTAATTTAATTCTTTGTAATAAGTTCTGTCGTCGTCCGGGATCAAACCCGTGACCTTTGTAACGGAAGTCAAGCGCTCTAGCAACTAGGCTATCGCGATGACTTGACCAACAATACAAAACCTAAATTAACCCATTTCGGACAGAAAATTAAATAAACATATGCATCAAGAAAAAGAAAAAAAAAACACATTAAATCGATTGAATTACATTTACAACAATATTCAATCACATTACAGAATGTTCACTCACATTTCGCAATATTAAAATTTGCACAAAATAAAATTGGAAATAAGTCACTTTGAACACATTTACAAATAATAATTCGTTGAAAATATATTCGAAAGATGAAGGAATTTAATTAAACTTCACACTAACTTTGCAAAAAAAGTGATTTGAAACAATTTCCAAAAAACCCATGCATTTAACTGTATATGTGCACAGCTGAAAAAAACGTGTCTATATACTGGATCGTGTTACTCAATATGGCACAAACCAATAGCGTGCGAGTATTGAGTCACGTGAAATACAGCAACTGTTTTTTGTTGTTTTTTTTTTGTTGCAAACTGTTGTTTGACTTTTTTTCGCTTTTTGTTGTAATACAAGTAAATCACGTGTGAATGAAGCCGATTTTACCTAAGAAAATTCATACGTGTGAGTTTAAAACATAGATTCGCTCCGGACGCTACAGGTATGTAACTGAAATACTTAGCACATTTATAAATAAACTCCCTCTTAAAGTGGATTTCACTGCGAGGACATTAAATCAGTTATAAATTATCCACTCCGAATTTACTACCCTAATTTTTTACATTGTATGAATGTAAACAATAAATGTTTTATTTTATTTAATTTAATGTATATTATCGTGATCCACACACACGTACATATGTGTACATAATAATAATAATTTAATAAGGACAGCTCAACTGGGAGCTTACGCCGGATCACTGTACTCTGGTTCTCGACGGTAAAAGTACAGGAAATAACCCACAGTTATATAAAGACGGCGGTAACTATCTGTCTGTCAAGAAATATTTATCTAGGCGGTGCGGAGGTATAAAAATCTGTTCTTATCGTGGAGTTAATTCTGTCTCTAGTCGTCGCTTATTATTACCGTAGCCGCATCATGAATATGTCTTGGTTGATTCTGTCGTACATCAACAGAAGGAAGGACAATTTACGTATATATTACTTTTAAAATTACGTTGTGAATTAAACGTCGTTGTCATTAATCTTTAAATTAACTTAATAGCACTCGATTGGATTACAAACCAGGAAGCAATTACAAGAAGAAATCAGTTAATTTAAAATAGAATCGCATTGAATATGAATTAATTACAAACAATCCTAAGGACGCACAATCGTCGAGTTTGCCAGGAGGAGAGATGGAATAACACTCGGCACAGATTTCCGAAAACAACAAACGCACAGGAAAATCATTGAGCACCGAGGACGATCCGGCGTGCAAGTCTTTTATGTTACTCATTTATTTGTTTATTTTCATTATGTACGATGATAATCAATTGTTTTTTGTGTTGTATGTGCGGTGCGACTAGCATGTGAATGTGCGTGTGTATGTAGCGTTGCCTAGAGGTCCTTCATCCAGTCTAGTTGGTAAAAGAAAGTTTTTAGAATAATTATTCGTTCATTGTCACATCGAAATTGAATATATCGAGATACGTTTTAAAAACTGTGAATTTATTTTCAACGATGTCGAGTAAACACCGCAAATAGAAATAAAGTAACAAAACAAAAATAGTTTAATTTAAAAATATCAAGTTGTGTTTCTGTCTTCTCTGATAAGGCTGTTAGGCGAAACAACAATATGTAATATATATTTTATATAAATTTTATCTTTCTGCATTCCTTCTCCATATGAACTTTAACTATACCAAATCTGACACTTTTCTGTGCGTGCAGTATGCTTAAAAAGGGGTAAAAAGTTTTGTCTTCATATATTAATATATAGATAGCATCTATTATAACCTTTTGGTTACAACTGAGTTAATATTTCAATCTCAAGATTTTAGATAATATTACGTTCTTTCATCTGAAAATATCTCATTTAGATTCAATGTTGAGGTCGAGTTCACTAGGAACTTTCTAGTCAAGCTTTTGTTTCTTTTTATATCGATAATAATGATACCATTCATTAGTCTTTCACACTTGGTTCACCTATATTCATCTTTTTTTTATCTGATTTGAAAATTTCAGATTTCTCTTCTTCGGTTGTTGATGAACTAAATGGATTATTCCACAAAAACTGATTAAACTCTTCATATTCTGCTTCAATCAGTTTACAGTTGTGTTGTCTTGCAACATTGTTACATCAAGTATAACACATTTAGATAGAATACTAATCTGCTTTTTTATTTGTTTATTTTCGATATAAAACAGTGAAAGTGAAAATCAATATATAGATTGTTCTATAGAACACTATATTACTTAAACTTTCCATGGAATGCTTTATTATATAAACTTCTTAATCCAAATTTAAGTAAAAAATCAATTTTAACAGCTTGGTAGTAATACAAAAACAGTTCTTGATGATAGTCTAAAAGGATTTACATGTTAAAAAGTTTTAAATATGTTAGTAAAGTTGATTATTGAGCATATATTTAGTGAAAGTGTATTTCTTTCATAATTTCTATGATTCTATAGGAAAAAAGTTAATGGTAGGCTGGTTGCATAAAGTACTCTTATTTTTAGTCTAAATTTAAATAAAATCTGTACATTTTGAAAATGAAAAGTTATTAATAAGTTTGTAAATAAAGGCAATATTAAATTATTCAAAAGTATCAACCTCTGTAAAATATGAATTTTGCTGCTGCTAACTGTGGTATGTGAAACAAAATGTTTATATCAAAACTGCATCAATGTTAGTTCTGACAAATTTCAAGACAGATTTTACTTGTGATGATTTGATACATTATATTTTAAAAATTATTTCTCTACTATATTTCAATATTTTTGATACATAAAAATGTGTCATCTTATATACCAACTAAATTTGTAAAATTGCACTGAAAGCAATATTAATTGTATTAAATTTGTTATTGGTTAGTGTTTTTTTGTTGTTTTTTTTGAGGAGGGGGGGGGGGTATTAAGAGCACTGTAGTGCTTGATTTCAGACAGATATAAAAAGACAAAAGGACCATTTTCCTATTTTTATAGAAAAGCTGTGTAATAAATTGTTGTAGATAAATAATGTAACTTCCAGATTTGGAAGTATGACAAAATACAGCCCTTTATAAGAATAAATTACCATGCTTTTCTAAAACTGGCATTAATATGAAGAAAAATCGAGTACTAGGCAGCAAAAAAATATTAAATATATGGTGGTGACTAAGGATACTTTATTGAAGGGAGTGATTACAAATTTATTTTTCTTTCAAATAAGTCAATAATAAAAGTTACTCAGATAACCTTATTGATTTAACAATGGAGCCAGATGATTTTGTTACGGTGATCAATAATTCCATTTGATTATACTAAATGTTTCATTAGCTTCTTAGTTTTGGCAATAGAAAAGTATTTAGTTTTTAAGCATTGTTTTTGTTTATCCTTCCTTATAGAGTAAACAGAAAACATCTAAATGCCATGATTACACATAATTAGAAAATGCTGTTAAATTTAATAACACAGTCAAGAGATCTAAGTGAAGGTTAAAGTAAAAAATTTTCATTATAATATTAACTTATTTACAAATAAAATAATCTGAAGTTGGGGAACGTTGTTTGTTCTATATTTACACTCATTACAGTATTTATTATTAAATGAAAGCAAATATACAAAAAATAAAACTCACTAAATTTCAAAAATTTCAAGTAAGAATATATTATCATTACTAGAAAATACATTAGATATTTAATATTCATGGTAAATATCAATTAATCTTTATTAACATTATTATTGCCACAAGGCCCACAAATACACTACATAGTGTGAATAGTTCAACAAATCTACAAATTATAATAAATTTGAAATGAGAGCAAAAACATGAGACTTATAATAAGTGTAGTAGACCAGGGATGATTTCAGGAATCGGTTTCTGGGGGGGGGGGGGGGCAGAGCTTTTATTATATTTTTACTAAGAAATTTTTTTTTTTTGATATTCCCAGATAAAACCAAATATGTAAAAAATGATTTATTATGTATTTCAAGTAAAATAACCGATTATAAACAATAATAATGTTCTTTTAATTAGTTTTAAAATGATTAATTCTAATTGTAGTATTAAAGAAAATATTGTAAAAACATTCTGATCGGTTCATTATCTTTTTATAATAAACGAATACGCCGTGATGTTTCAGTTGTTTTAAATGGGGGCTTTTCTTGGAAATAAAAAACAAGAAAAGAGCAACAGAGACCGAAATGAAGTTAAAAAAAAAAAGGAATAAATGAAAACCGAAAAGGAACGTTTAAATAATTTATTGATATTAATGATAAATGGATCGACGTGAAACGTAATAGTTCCCGTTTATGTTGACAAAAAATACGAACTGCAGCTAATATTTTTTTCAGCTCGTCAATATTTTACACCTTTCATACATTTGCAATAAAAACATATCAATTTTTTCATAGAATAACAAGCAAACGTCAAAGTCAAATTTTAAATGATCGTTTTTTTTTATTCCTATTTTATGAAGTTTCATTTTTCTGTCAAAGATAAATCTGGCAATTTTGAATTTTAAAAATAAACGACTAACTGAACCATTTCAAAATATTTTGGCAGCAATTTTTGATATAACTGTAACCAAAGCGAATAAAAAGAATTTTATTTCCTATTAAATTGCTGCATTCTTAAACAGCTTGTATTAAGTTCTGAAAGGGCACCCCCCCCCCCAAAAAAAACCCCACTGGATTCATCCCTGGTAGTAGCCAGACACAAAGTATACGATAGATATGGATATCAAACAAGATTAAACAAAATAAAACAAAACTATAATAATGCTAAATCAAAAAATAATTTAATCTTATATACATAATGATTTAATGTAAATGAAACAGGCAAATAAATCTGATGTAGATATATGAAGAAACAAATTTTAACTAAGATTTAAAATAAAGACTACGAATACAAATTTGATTATTATGTTTGCTAATATATATTTTATTATTATTATTTTATTTTATTTTTTTTTCTGCCCAAAGTAAATTGCTGCTTCAATACACATACTCTACTGTTAGCATACGTACACACGCATAATGAGTTATATGTAATCTTTGATATTTTGTGTGTTCAGAAAAATGTTATCAAAATTTCTCCTAATAATACAGTTATATAGTCATTACCGATGTACTTTTTCTCATTATAATTCAATACTTAAATGTATACGTAATTGTAACACAGTTATTTATGTAGTACAAAATATATTACTCTGCAAACTTAAATAATTTTAAATAAAGTTTTTAAAACGAAATATGAGACAAAACTAAAATATATTCGTTAATTGTTTTGTTTATTGAGTGTGCAGGTAGTAGTGTTATCAGAAACACTATTAGTTCATATTTTATACAGTAATCTATCATTTATAGTAAGTTTATAAATGATGAAAACGAAAAAGTGCCGGCTCCGGTCAAAAAATAGAAAACTGCAAAACATAAATGTTCATTATAAACTGAAATAAAAAATCTCTAGAATGTTAACCCCAATACACCCCATAAAAGTTCGCTGTAAATAATAATTACTTTTTAATCCTTAATAAAATAATGATATTCACTGCGATTAATATTAATTTCTCAAAAACTTCATAAAATATACCTTACTTACCTATTTCTAATTAACTTGTCAAAGTTTAATTGTATTTTCCTCTGTAAAATATTAAAATACAATTCTTGCACATTCCATACTAAAACGTGGGAACTAAAACTCAACAAATCAAACAGGATAACGTGAAATTTTATGAAAATCTGCTACTCAAAAATGATTTATAGTAAACGATTTAAGCATACTTTGTTTTTCAAATTTTAGTATGTCAACAGCTTTACTTTGTTTTAATTGCAGTGGAATTGTGAAAACCTAAATGATAAAAATATTCACTAAACATGGGAAAAAACATCAAAAGTATATATGGCAATGTTGCATTGATGAATAATATAACGCTTAGAGAATTAAATTTATATAATTTAGTGATGAAGCACATTTAAATTTTAATTAAAATATTATGGTTAAAATGAAAAAATAATATTTGCATTAATATATTCATAAATTTTACAATAAATTGCATTGTTTAAGTATTTATAAATTTAAAAGTGGGAAAAAAAACTTGGATGAAAAGCAAACGAGAAATAAAATTCCGTTATATTCAGCAAAATTAAAATTAAACGAAAATCATTCTCGTTACAAGACATATGAATTAGAAAAAATCAAAAAAAAATGAAATATAAAAGCATTTTTGTCATACTTGTATAAAATGTATGTAAAATTATAAGAACACCGATAAAAATTATATATTATAAATTGTATTTTACATTTAAATTTTATTAAACAAAATATTAAAATTAATTTTCTGCTTTCTTAAAAAATAATAGAAAATCCACAATAGCATGATCTAGATACATGTATTAGTCTGATTGAATAAGCTCAATCACATAACTAATCTAATGAAATATAATGCTGTGAGCTTAAGTATTACTGACTTTTTACTGAAGATTCTTTCGAGTGGTTTATAATCACTTTTCAGGTAGAGATATGTTGGCCATATAAATATAAAAAATGTATTCTCGCTTCAAAGATCCCAGCATTTTTCAATCAATTATGTAGTTGTTTTTTTTGGCAGTATAGTTATATAGGTTATTGCATACACAAAATCATCAGGGAATTTATGCTGGTAACCGGATAAAAGGGCACTATGATAAATGTTCACACGGGTAAAAGCGCACATCAGTTTGCAGAACAGGGGCTATTTTTCTATTCTCCGCAGTTGCAGTATTTATGAAAAGTCATGCAAACAGTTGTACCCCAAGAATTTAAGGTTAAAAAAAGTTATCAATGATCAGCTTTCTATAATAAAGTAAAAATTTTTTTTTTTTTTTAAACTCTTTATTTATTATTGAACTGCTCGAGGGCATACACACATACTATTAATAGTAAAAAATAAAAAATAAAATAAAATAAAAGGAAAAAAAAATCACATTCTTAATTGACTATGGCCATTGCCTAGGTCACATTAGTTATGAGAGTTTTAATAGATTGCTTAGGCACACAAGTTCGTGTGGCTATATTCTCTTAAGCCTTCTCGTATCGTTCCCAATGCTAAGGAGGTCGATCGCAATGATGTTCGGATGGTTGTAGAGTCGGTATTCGTGCTTTTTTGCATAAGTTTCGATCACCTGGTCAATCTCCGGAACTTGTAGATCTTGATGAAGGAGAGTGTTCGTTATATACCATGGTGTATTAGCTATTAGGCGTAGGACCTTATTCTGAAACCGCTAAATGACGAGTCGATTCGATTTTTTTGTTGTTCCCCATATCTGCAGGCTGTAAGTCCATATAGGCTGAAGGATCATTTTGTAGATGAGAAGTTTATTGGCCATATTCATAGGTGACCAATACCCTATTAGCCGATACAGTTTATGTAATTTGATGTTAAGCTCCTCGCACTTTTTCTTCACATGAACTTTCCAGTTCATGCGTCTATTGAGATGTATTCCGAAGTACTTTGCTGAGTCAGATCTTGGAATGAACCTCTCGTTTATTGCCGTAGGTATGTAGGTACTAGGATGAAGTAAAAAATCCACCTTGACAGATTTTTGTTCATTTACTTTGATTTTCCACTTTTTCGCAATTGCTTGTACTGCAAAGATGGCTGTATCGTCGGCGAACATGACCACTTCCATAGTTATGGTCGCTTTAGGGATAGCAGCTACATAAATGAGATAGAGCAATAGTCCCCGGGATACTCCCCTGGGGAACTCCTGTTCCAATCGTCGACTGACTTGACAGAGCATTGTTGTACTTAACTCTGAAGCTTCTGTTGTACAGATAGGACTTGAGTATTTCACAGTGGTTTCCAAGGAGAAAACGGTTCAGCTTATAGAGCAGGTATTCATGCCATACTCTGTCGAATGCCTTCTCAACGTCTAAGAAGATCGCCGGGCAAAATTTTTTGTCCTCCATTGCATTTTCTATCAGTCTTGTGATTCAATGGATTTGAGCGATGGTAGAGTGTTTACAGCGAAAACCATACTGTGCATCAGCAATGATGGCTTCCTGGTCGATGATGGGCTTGAGTCTTTTTAAAAAGAGCTTCTCAAATAGTTTACTGGAAATAGACAGCAGCGAAATAGGTCTATAAGATTGTAGTTCCACCTGAGGTTTCTTTGGTTTGGGAACTACAATAATTTACGCTTGTTTCCATTGCCCAGGAATATACTTCATTCTCAGGATGGCATTATAAATATAAACAAGATATACAATCGCATTTTTTGGTAGTTCTTGGAGCATCTTAGCTGAAATTTTGTCAATTCCAGGTGCTTTTTTGACATTTAGCTTGTTAATCTCTTGGGTGGCTTCTTTGGGTGTAAATGGTGAGATAGGAATGTCGTCTGCTGACCCGATTGTGATTTCATCGTTAGAAAATGTGTTGCTTGGCCGGAAAGTATTCTCTAAGAAAGATAAGAAGGCTTCAGCTTTCTCCTCATTTGTGATCTTCACTGACGGCTCCAACGGATCCAATAATGGAGTTGGCTCAGCCTTCTTTTGTCCTTCCTTAAATTATTCCGAAGCCTTCAAACTTCCTTCCTTCTGCTCAGTTTTCTATGCCAGGTTTACTGCTATCCTGTGTGCTGGTCTTTTCATTGCTTCTTCCCTAGTACAAGCCATCTTCTCTTTTTTTCCTTCGTCCACTGCTGATTACATAATCCTTCTCATACACTCTCTAACCCATAACATTTTCCTTTCTCACTCCATTCACATTGAGCTATTGTGGATTCTTGGGCACTCTGGAATCGAAGGTAATAACTCGGCACACTAGCTCATTCATCCTCTTCTACTGCAAATTTCTCGGCATTTTTTCATCTCACAGTATTAATCTCCTCCCCACTTTAGCGCATTCCAAATAACGGTTAAACTCGTGTTCCTCCTTATTCTCAAATCTGGATTCCTTTTATCTCTTTATCTAGCCTAATTTACTGTCTTATCCCCGGTTTTCCTTCCATGTGGCGTTCAACTCTTTCTACAATCTGTCGCCTATGCTTTGGGTACAGTTTGCTTCCTGCTTCCTTATTTTGCTTCTCTCTAGTTTCCTCTCCATTCTGCCTCCTTCACCCTTCCACTCGCAATCTTTATAGATGATGCCAATCACATTTTTTTTTTTTAGTGCATCTGTATCGCTTCCGAACGTTCTTCCTTCTACTCTTACCTTCTGTTAATTGGTCTTCTAACTCTGTATTGTGCATCTTTTGTTCTCACTTTGCCATCGCCTTCGGTCATCCTGTCACTTGAGTCTTTTTTATCCTCCATATCTGATCGCATAAATATCTGATTCCACCTCTCATGCGTTTTCCTCTTCTTGGGGCAATGTGTTTTTTGACGAATTCTCCCGAAAAAAAAAAAAAAACAAAAAAAAAACACTGCATAGTTATTAGGTGAGGGAAGCGAGACTACTTATAGATCATAATGAGCATTTCTTGTTCCAGTCATTATAAAAAAACTACTAGACATATGGACATAAAATTGAACATAATTATTCATATTCATGTCTAGATGTGCCATCAATCATTATTAAAAAAAAAAAAAAAAACCAACTTGTATAAATAAAAAATATTATTTTTTATTTTCATGCCTATGTAATTGCAAATCCGAAAATAATGGTGGAACATATTCCGTAAATTGCAATGTTGCAGTTAGAAAAAATAATTATTTATTAAAAAATTTACAATCATTACATTATTATTGTTGTACTTACAAAATTGCAATACAACTCTACACTGTGATAACTTTTTTTTCATAGCTATTTACTTTATACTATTTCTAATAAATAATTATTCTTTCAAATTGCAACATCGCAATTTACGGAATATGTTCTATTATTTTCGGATTTTGAAAAATGACTCCGGCTGTGAAATACATTACTTACGTACACTTTTTAATCTTATTAAAACGGAGAAAAAGCCCAATAATCATAATTTATTATCTTTAACAGTTCCAAAGCGAAATATCTTCAGCAATTAATTGGTAACTTTTATTTTTCAATTTTAAAAATATTCATGTAAATAATGAAACCATTTTTATTAAGAGTCGATTAATGGTCTATTAAAATCAGTAACCCGATTATTTAAAAACAAAACTTTCCTTTACTAATATTATATTTTCTATTAGATCGGTGGTAATAAAATCAATTATTTTTCTTTTATTTAATCCATGCTATACTTAGTTCTTGTATGTATCTTTCTGTTTTATATTATTTTGGAGGTTTTCAAAGGTATTGTATGTCTGATAGTTGGCGTGATTTTTTTTATGTTATTTGGGCTAAAGTAATAAATTCACTTATTTTACACATATTAACATTATATAATAACTCTAAAATTTTATTATTAACATTGTATTTTTCTACATCTAAATGTTCAGTGAATTTTAACTTTTCTATGTAACCATATCTGTGCGCGTGAGTACGCTTTTTTCATCTTACAAAGGAGCATATTTTTTTTCTACATATATTTTCCGGTATGTATTGCAAGTTAATTTTCATATACTCCGAGATTGATGTATTTATTAGTGTTGTTTGTAATTGTTATATTTCTGTTGTTCATTAGTTTATTGTATAATGATTAGCTTTATGTGATACTTTAACATTATTTTGACTAAATAATTTTTCTGTTTTGTATCTGGTTAGTGTTACGCGTGCAGAAGTATGTAATCGTATTAACTATGGTAACGTAGGAATAGATGTTAATTCATTTGAAAAGAAATAGAAAAAACAAAAGGAAGACGGAAACATAGAACCCGGAAGAATAAGGGAGATTCCAAATGCACCAGGTGAAATTATTAGACAATGGTTACACGGGAAGGGAATAGGAAAGTACCGGTAGAATTCCTGTTTAATTAGGTCAGCGTTACAATTTTCCCACGACTTGAGCAATATATTTTTGATGATCATGCTCGTAGTATAATGCTGCATTCATAACTTTAAATTGACCACCACACTTGTTAACGGTGTCTGTATCCGCTGTTGTAGATTGACATATGACGTTATCAATTTTTCCCAGTGTGGACCTGTGTCCAAACAAATAACGTGATTACATACCGTTATAAAATTCATAATCGTCAATTATGTAATTATTATTATTATCACTATCGTACGCCTCCATTCCAACCCTTCGAGTATAATCCTTCCTGTTTTCTTTTAAATTCCGACTAAAATAATAAGTTTCAAAATTTTCCTGTCGTATCTACTTTGCAGTTCATTATTGTCGCATTTGCTATAGAATATGCATGCACCAACATATAATTTTTTAATAACTTTCATCTCATCACCCCTGCGTCATTTGTTAAACGTTTTATAGGTCGAATCATCTGAAATTTTTTCTCCTCTGTCGGGGAATATATTTTAATTTAACTTAACCGTCGCTGTCGTAGCATAGTTGATTGGGTAACGATGTTCCATCCAAAAAGTCGGACCTGCTGCATTCTGAAAAGGTAAAAAATAATTATTTTAATATCGAAATAGACAAACATAAATAAATACAGATAATTAGTTCACATTATGACGCTTTATTTCATCTTGAAAATACATAGAGCTGCACACGTGTTTAGCGCGCTGATATTAACACATATTTTTATTAAATCCTGATCCAGAATTTTCAAGAGTGCATAATAATCCTGCATCTTTATTTTTCGCACTTCTATACGGTACCTCGTCGACTTTTGCAACGATGTCAGTGCGTGACTCATTAGAATCAAATTTAAATGTATTTAGGAGGTATAATTCGGGAGAAATGAACCTAGCTAAAGAGAATCATTTAAGCTACAGCGAAAAAAAATTGAACAATCAATCGAAAATATTTTGTAATAAGAAAAGCCCTTCAATTCGAACAAAGGCTACTGTAATACACAGTAGCGAACTATGCCGCGCAGTGTACATTCTCGAAAAAAAAAAAAAAAAAAACATTAAAAGATATGGAAGAAATCGAAAAGAACAAAAAGAGGATTCGGAACTAGATCATCGTTGCACCAATTAAAACAGAGAAGTTCGGAATAGAAGGAACGGAGATTTTCACGTAAAGACCGAGAAAGCGGAAGGTTACACACTACTATCGGATTTAATAAGAAAGAGAAGAATCTCATTTTTGAAAAGATTTAAACGTGTACAGAACGAAAAATAATTAGCAACCATATGCGATTCAAAGGAATAATAGAAAACGAAACGATGAAGAAATTGGCGCAGTAAAATGATATAAAGAATCTATAATAAATGTTCGAGAAGAACTAGGGTGAAAAATTTTATTTCGAAAATAAATAAATAAAATAAAAAAAAAAGCATCTGATACATTTGAAAAAGTGCAGTGAACTAATAACTTGGTATGTAGATGGGCTTTTTTGGGGGTAAATGGCCAAATTCAGAAGGAGAATTAAGTAAAATTTCTTGTCAAAAAGAAATTTATTTACCGATTTGACTTGAAAAAAATGAATCGATAAAATGTTGTTGTAATAAAAATTAAAAAGAAATCAATTAATGTAATTTGTTTGACGTTTTAAAGGAAATTTCAACGATATGCTTTGGCGCGTGTGACTCGCAGAAGCAAAATTTTAGCTTCAGCTGCTCAATTTAAAATGAAAATCGTATTATATTTTGCAAAAGGACGAGCACTATTTTACTTTCGTACTATCCGGGATGAATATTAATAGCGTCATTAATACTTGATAAGAAGCGCATCAGTGTGTCCAATTTGAATGAACCCGATGTTTCACTTTTTTCTCTATCCACGATGCTTCTCCTATTAACGTAGCATCTGAGTTTAGAAAGTTTTCTCGTTGCCTTTATTATTTTTCAAGCCCTTTCTGTTTTTATTTCCTTTCTTATCCCGACTACGATAGAGGCTGCAGGAAAGGATTACGCATGCGAGACATCTCGCCAAGAAGAAGGCACAATCTACCGAAGACGACTTAACTGTACGGCAGCGCGCAAAAATAGGCAGTCGGCAGTCAGCGACCATTTGGAATTCGTGCAGCTTCCGAAAGCTCAGTACTTGGCGCGTCTGTGTCATAAAAATTAAGTTGGTTTCGCGTTCGCTTGTTTCGTCTATCGAACATTTTTACCTTCCGATTCAGCATTCGCGCTAAAAATGTCTTCAGACTCGATCATTTCCCGTCAACAATATTTAGAGTAAGTAGAATGCGCACTTTTACCACCTCTAAAGCTTTTTTAAAATGCAAAATTCAAAAAAAAAAAAGAAAAAAACACGAACAATTATCTCAAGAAGTGTTCGGCTATTTTGAATTCCGATAATTTTTTCGTGGAATTTCGCTGAAACACCGGTTCGGTACATTTGGCAAATTTTTGCTTGTCCGTCAGACTTTTAACTAAAGATTTGGCCATTGGTTCTTGTCATTTGCCATTGCTCTGGGTTGCTCATTTGTCTCTGACAATTCGTTATTCCTTTGATCATTTTTATTATCGATTTTCTCGACTTCCCGACTGTAAATCCCCATTATGGTTTACTGCATGGCCAAAGAATCCAGTTAATCTTTTTTCCCCACATTTTGAATTAATCATCTGTTCGGCGCTAGTGAATTTTGCGGCTACATATTTTACTCCGAATGAAACGGCAGAACAAGCGGTAACCAGCTCATTACGGATTACCTTTTTTTTTTTTGTAAAAGCGAGTTTAATACGAAAATTGTTCATATCTACACATCAAATAAAAATTGGTTTCATTATCCTGTATAATTCTAAGCGTGACACAAAAATGTTACAGATTTTGCTGCAGGATTTTCTTATAAGAATGACGGTTATTACTATATTTACTATATATTCGTACATATAAACATACATATATATATATATATATATATATATACATATATTACGTATGTATATATAAGTAAATTAAATTGAATTAAGTATGATTCGGTGGTTTTACAATTTTTTTCTTTTGGTCTAGCGTTGAACCAGTTGGCTATTAACAAATCTGTGCGCATGTAATGAATGATTTTAAAATTCAGCTTTTTTACAATAAATTTAAAATTGCAAATGAAACAGCAATTTTGAAAAACATAGAAGATAGTGCAAGCTATATGGCCGCGAGATATTATTATTATTATTATTAGCAACTAATTCCTTAAAAATTAAAACTCTATAGCATACTACGGAATAACAGATGACTAACATTATTTACAATATAATTAGTGTGCGTGCTAATATATTTTGATGGGGGTACTGCCGTCGACTGGCGTAGTATCAGTGGCGAGTCGCATGGATTCCAGATGAACTCGTGATAACATGCTGTTTATTGCGCTGGTCGTAAGTGCTACAAATATGTAGTTTTCGCATGGCCAAGCATACCGAACTCCTGTTAGTGCATGATAGTGGCCCGGGTCATCGTTTACATCGTCCGTAGAGGACATTAGTTGTGACAGTTAACTGGTGACAAAAACCGGTGGCCAGCGGAAATTTCCTAAGGGAACACCTTCCGTAAGCAGTAATCGGTTGGATTTGCATTCAGGGGTGAAAAATTGCCGCGAGTAACGGCTTTGATTACGTTTAGGAACTTAGCTGTCGATGCCACGTAGACATGTTGGGTTGAAACCGTGGCAACCGACATAGAAGCGTGGTATCCACGGTGAAGTTTAACGGTGCGCAATGTATTATTTCACCTGCATACCATTATGTCAGTTGCTCTAATGCCTTCGAGTATGTGATTGTCCGTTACCGTCAGAGATTCGAACATTTCCGAAGCCTTTGGCATATGTAAGGCGGGAAATGGCGACAGGAATATACAACCACGCAACTTCCCATGCACGGTATCATTATACACGGGGGAGGAATCGGAAAAATTCAAGATCATTAGCGGAGGCACTCCACTCACAATATACATTGGTCACAGACCCATGTCCGAACGACATACTTGTAGAGATGGAAACAAATCGAGATATCGATTGAATGATCAATACCTACCAGTAGACTTTCTATACTGGATGCAGTTGATACGAAAATTCGACTTTTTATCGTATTTTGGAAGAGGATATATATCTTATACTATCTGCGGTAGTCTTCTTAGCAGCGTCATTTACGAAGTTAATTTTATGTTTAATTTCAGAGTAGTCATCAGCAAAAGCTGATTTTTCTACTTGCACTGATTTTCTCGTGTATTTTACGTTTCATTATTAAAAACACAGCGAGTATTGATAAATTTTACTCAGAGTTTTTATCAACTTCTGCATAGTCGAAAAATCTTTCGCTTGATACATTATTGCAAATAAACTTTCCCGTAATTCAATTAACAATGGTTGAATTAACATTATACAGCGGATAAGGGGAAAATTTAAAACTAATGACTCAAGCACACGGTTGTTAATTTCACGGGCAGTAAACACGGGGTTTTTGAAGATCTTCTACCGGATTTAATCGTGTATAAGTTAAAATAATCGGTATTATCCATCCATGAATGTCCTAAATATGTAGCTCTTGTTGCGAAACATTTCGGGATGACACTTTTTTTTGTTTCGATTAAACAATATATTTCTGTTTTACCAATTCGTTTATTTATTATTAACCATTTACAGTTCCGTGGACGATAATTTTGTTTAGCTTTTCACACGTGTCGTCCTAGCAGCAGCCTTCTTTGTCGCTGCATCCGTTCAGCATTGTTGTTAGGAGAACACTATATGGCCGACTGTCCACAAAAAAAAAAAAAAAAAAAAAAATAATAAAAGACGCGAGCGGTCATACTATTAGACTGCAAAGTATATTTTCGGAAAAAATGGATACTTTTGGGAATTTTGTAAAAATAGGGCAGTCAGAGCAAGTCTAATTCCGTACAGTTCCGCGCAGAGCTGGCTGAGAATGTTACAGGATCTTTATTTCCAGAGACTTATGTCTCGTAATTAGAAGCGTTTGCATTATCTGAATAAATCAGCGTAACGAAAAGTAAATCAAAGGAAAAATATATTGGTTTGCCAAAATTCATGGTGACGAAACAGGCTTCGAACACGGTCTATATGTTTGAAGGCTCTCCCAAATTTAAGCGAGTTCATAGATGACTGGTTTTGGCCGAAAAGAAATTTAAGACGGAAGTTACTGAAAAAAGAATGTATGAAAATTGAAGGAATTAACTAGTCTTAAAATTTAATTTGCAGCGGGCAGATTTTGAAGCGGAGTAACTACTACGCGAAGGAAGAGGATGAGAGTAGGACAATTCGGTCGCAGATAATAGAAGAATTTTACAGAAGCCTCGTTGAGTTAATTTGAGACTAAGCTAGTATGAAAACCCCGCGAAGTATATAAATGAGAATGCTGAACAGAAAGAAGTACCTTTAATATAATACACAGCGCTATAGTGTAGATTGACTTTGAACTTGATGAACTTTAATAAAGATGGTAAATTTTTAAAGAGATTTAAATATTTTACAAGTGTTTTTTTTTTTTTTTTTTTTTTTTTTTTAAATGAAATATAGAGCATACCGAATTAATTCTCAGAACGTTGGAGAATATAAACTATTTAATATCCCTATACGCCCTGTTTGTTAATCAGTTAATAAAAGTAATGAAAATTACAAATAGCAAAAACAACCTACGATTGAATATTAAATGAAATATGCTAGTGTTTCGGGAATATTATCTCTTCTTCAGTTGGAAAAGATAAAAGAAAAACATATATTTGTAAAGATAAATGTGTGGTATGTATAATATTGTTTGAATTTGAAAGAAACCTATTTTTTTTACCTTCATTTGTAAAAGAAAATCAAAAATTGGAAAAAAAATAAGAAAAATGTATTAAATGTGAGTAATGAAAATTGTGGTAAAAAAAAAACAAAGAAACGGACGAAACAACACAAAATCCATCACACCTACTCGCGAGTGGAAATTTCAACCAGAAGGTGGTCAAAAGAATTAGGTGATGCTGGCCGCCTACGTATCGACCATTTAAACCTCATGAATATATATTTCAGAATCTTGCTCCACTATGACAGATGTAAAGTTTCTATCGCTGTCCCTCACTTTCTGACAGAATGTCTTAAGATCCTTATGTTCTAGTTTCACTCTGTTATATTCCCCTTGGTCACTCCTGTCCAACGATTTGCCATTACATCCCATCTTGATCTTCTCAAATCTATAAGCCTATTCAATAAAATATAACAAACTTGCTGGCCGCGCTCCTATAGCCTATAGGTGCTGTACATAGCGCGGAAAAAAGAAAAAAAAACAAAAAAATACCGACAAATAGAAAAATATAATAAATTTACAAAATTTACAATTCAAAAGAAATATAAAAAAAATTGAAAACCGACATGCTTCGAAATGACCCCAAGGTGACTCTGAAACATGTCGGTTTTAATTTTTTTATTATTTGCGAATTTGTTAATTTATGTTTTTTAGCGTTTTATTCACTCGCGCTTAATCGTAAAACGGATTACGATAATATTAAAGTTAATTTAAAAATATAAATTTAAAGCAGACCCGAATTTATCTTTTTTGGGTGAAAAAGAGGAAATGAAAGAAATATTAATAAAGATATACGCGAAAAGTACGATCTGAGACTAAAATTTAACTGAAGATAAGCGATAATTCAGGTCTTCTTCCTGTTCAAAGTGTAAAGTACTAAAGGCGGAATAGTGCCCCCCCCCACAAAAAAAAAGCGTTTCCAGCGGGTCTCATTTGACATAATATTCAATCTTCAGACGTTAAGTTATTTTAAAGTATTACAATACATTTTGTTAGTTAAATTTAATGTTATTAGATTATTATAAAGGATTACTGAGGTTTATTGCATTCGCGCAAACAATAAAATATGCGAACTCGTGAAATGTACACATATGAACTTTGGCCATATCATACGCCAGGATAGGTTGAAAAATCTAATTCTAGAAGGCATGATTGAGGGCAGACGACAACGAGAAGAGCGCCCATAGGGTAGAATTAAACAGTTTTAGGTGTACAGAAGATAGAAACACATGGCGAACAGGGAATACATAGAAGAATCAAGGACTGTAATCTTACGATGCTCGGATATGCTCAGATATGCTCGGATATGCTCGGATCGAGTTCAACAGATTATTAAGGCAAGTACCGCTACTATTTTAAGATTAGCGTTGTTTAATTTACTTTAGAGCGAATTCACAGCCCACTGACGGGACCTGACCATTATATATTTAAAAAGGGTGACAAAATACTCGCTTTAAAAGAAAAAAAAATTGTACCCATAATTGCAATGTTATTTCGGGCATTTTATTTTATGTTTTTTTTTTTTTTTAATTTAATTTTAATTTAATTTTTATTATAAAGCGAGACCAGGATACCTATGTTTTTTTTTGTTTTTTATTATATTTTTTTTTGGGCACGTCAACAGTGGAACTTACTCAACGCAAAGGAGGACCAGGATATCTCTAGCCCCACCGGTACAGTTTCGCAGTGAACGGTCGCGAAAATGTTTGCATGGTTTAAAGATTTTTTTGCATATTTACCGTTTGATATCGATCGTTTTTATTTTTTTTATATATTTTTTTCCAATAAATTAAACTATATTGTGCTGAGATGTCATATCGATTTTTTATCCCAATGAGATACACTTTCGTCCGATTTACATTCAGTTTGGAGATTATACGAGAGGAAATAAACAGAGGCAATACTGGAATTTTTCTTTCTGAATTAGTGTGCAGACGGTGTTTTCTAGCAGTAGCCGAAAATTTTCATAACGAAAACAGCAGAAACTTTTATAACATAGATAGAATAAGATATAATACTAAATAACAGCGATTTTCGATAGAAGTATTAATTACATCACATCCTTATATATTTATTTATTTATATATGGTAAAGCACGCTTCGGTAGAATTTAATAATTTGAAATTATAGGAAACGATATTGTTTTAATTACATGTAAATTAGTTCTTGAAAATAAACGCGATTTATAATTTTTCGAAAATTTCTGAAAATTAGTCGAGACACTTTTTTTACGTAATTTTTGATTATGGAGAGAAAAATTGTATTAAATAAAAATTCGAAACAAAAAAAAAAAAAAACAAAAAATGAAACAAAAACAAAATAGCTATTTTGAATAAAACAAAAACCAATTCCTTGAAAAACGCTAAAAGTATACACCTCTTTTGATGCGGAATAGCAAATTGTCAAATAACAAAAACCGTATTTAAAGGATTCCGAATTTTCTTGAATGTTCACTTCTGAATTTAATAATTTTGCGCTGAATTCACTTTTTTCCTCTTTTTATTTCCATATTATTTCTTTCAAACAGTTGTCAGACCCGTTCGAAATTTCTTTCACGCTTCCATTGTGCTGAAATAATTTGTTTGGCCAACATTCAAAAATTAAAAAAACAAAAAGCAAAAAGGGTAAACAAAAAAAGAAAAAATGAAAAGAAAAAAAACGTCCATAACTACACCCTCAGGCGTCTAATTTAAAATGCTAAATAAGGCGACGTTACAAAGGAATGCAACTAAAAATTTCAAAGATACTTTAAATATAATTAATCCATCAGTTTCGTATATTTAAAATAGCACTGAGGAAAAGAAATGCATTTTTGACGAATTTTCCTTCCCTCTCCTGTTGTTAAATACACGTTTACTCATTGTTACTATCGCATTCTTCTCATTAATAATGCGGCATCCTTTGTAGTTGAAAATGATAATGAACGTTAAACCGTAAATAATTTGAAAGAAAATCGTACAAATACCAGCCGAGTAATTCTTCTTCTTCCTCTTCTTTAAGTCTTCTGACACCAATATTTGACGTAGGCCTCTCCCAAATTTTTCCATCGTTGCCTGTCTTGAGCATCGCGTATCCATGTATGACCTGCTTGTCTTATTATGTCATCTATCCATCTTATTGGAAGTCTTCCTCGTTTTCGCCTTCCAGTGTATGGTCGTCAGTTCAATATCTCCTTCGTCCATCTACCGTCTGTCATTCGTGCTACATGCCCTGCCCAATTCCATTTGTTTATTGCCAACCTGACTATGATGTCCTTAAACCCTGCGTTTTCCGTAAATGTCGGTGTTCCTGATTTTGTAGCCTTATTCCCAGCAGCACACGCTCCATTTGTCTTTCCGCCTTTCCGATCTTATTCATCAATTCTTCTGTTAAAGACCAGGTTTCTGCTCCATAGCTCAGCACTGGTATAATGCACTGATTGAACAGTTTAGCTCGGTTCGCTGAACTGATTTTGCTTTATAGAAACTTTTTCATTTTACCATCAAACGCTATCCATCCGAGTTGTATTCTTCTTTTGACTTCCTCTGTGTATGGCTGTTTATTCCCGTTGTAAATTTCTTCCCTAAATATACGAAGGTGTTTACCGTTTCTACGGGATCCTAATATAATATTTATGTCATTTTCTTCATCTTCTTCACAACCTTCGTTTTTTCTAGATTTATTCTTAGACCAATTTCTTTTAGCGTTTTTTCTGGTTGCAGCATCATTTTTTGAAGCTGTTCTTGATTTTTTGCTATTAGTATGATGTCGTCCACAAAACGAAGATGTTTTTTTTTTTTTTTTTTTTTTTTTTTGGGCACGCTAGCGGCATTGACCCAACAACAATAGAAATTAAGGAAGGGGTTAAATAAAAAGACGATTAGAAATAGAGCTTAGGAAAGATTGGAGTACCGGGATTATATCTGGGGATGGAAAGGAAAGGACAAAAGAAGAATTATACGGAGCAGGAAGACCCAGTGCCAAGATTTTCGAGTACAAAACAGAGCGCTCGGAATCAAGGGCAGGGCATTCAAAGAAGATGTGGTTTGCATCACATATGAGAGGAGAGATGGAATTATGAAGGGGACAATCGGGAGAAGGGGACAGGGAAAAACGAAAACGTGAAGAGGGTAGAAGTGAGTGATTAATACGCAGTCTGATTAAGGAAATGATCGCGGAGCGATGATAAGAATAGGATTGAAACCACGGCTGGGAAGAGGGAACCGGTTGAATTTGAAGATAATGAGAGGCGGGATTAGAAAATAGGGAAGGATAGATGTCCGACCATAGTCGGGAATGATTAGCTGAGGAAAGAAGGAGGATGTCCGAGGTAGGAATTTTGCAGAATAAAGGACCATCGCGGGCGGCCGAACGGGCTAAAAAGTCAGCTAACTCGTTGCCCTCGATGCCAGAGTGACTAGGAACCCACAAAAGGTCAATAGTAATGGAACGGGATGAAAGTAAATTGGATATAAGAAAACGAATTAAAAGAATGATAGAATTGGAGGAATGAGAAGGAGGAGAAGAGATGGCTTGAAGAACACTTTTGGAATCGGAGACAATCAGACATTTACTGATCTCTCTTATGGATGGAATGAACGAGACTGTGCGTAAGATGGCGATAGACTCCGCTGTGAAGATAGAACAGAAGGAAGGGAGCTTGAAGGACTCAGAGTGATTAAGTGAGAGGGAGGTAAACGCGCCGCCCACCCCATTTTCGTTTTTAGAACCGTCAGTGAAGAATGTTAGATGAGAAGGGAAAGATGTGTCCAGCATGTGGAGGAATTCGGCTTGGATTGAAGAATGTGCGGTGGAGCTGGTTTGGAGAGGGAGAGAGAAGAGATTAATAGTCTGCCAAATGCTGGAAAAGTCATGGGAAAAGTAAGAAAGCTTGGAATAAGAAAAGACATAAGGCGAAAAATTGGAGACTCGAGCTGCTACGAGAGAAAGGATTGGGATTTTGTGAGGAGCAAATCGCCATTGGTTTTTAATACTAAGATAGGAAGAGATAAGATTAGATGAGGACACAGAAAGCCGTTTAATTAGAAAATTATAACCAAGCTGCGATCTGCGGATAAACAGTGGTTGCATAGCAGATTCAGAGAGGATAGCAGGAATGGGAGAAGATTTTAGCGCTCCAATGCACAACCGAAGGCAGCAGTTTTGAACTTTGTCCAGTTTGGTGAGGAGAGATTTAGAGGAGTTTCCATAGATGAAGGAGCAGTAATCGATTCTAGAACGAATTATAGCCTTGTAAAGGATTAGGAGAATGGAAGGGTCACCACGAAGATGGTTTATGTATTTCCCATTTGTATTTATCCCGCTGATTTCCCATTGTAGCCTTCTTAGGACGTATTCGAGGGTAGCATTAAATCTGGGCGCGTACTTCTGTGAATCCGCAATATGAATTGCGATGAAAAGTATACACACTTGTCTATGTATGATACTTTTCCGCGGCGTTTATTGATTTACTGCCTCCCTCTAATCCTGATATTAAGCACTAGGGTTCCGATTAGTTTATTATTTCAGTTTAATTTCATCCATTTTTTTTTCTCTTTTTTATGGAATCGAAAACCTCAGTTTTGCAAAGTACTTCATATTGACTATGGCAAAAAAAAGGAGAAACTAGATATGCAACGGTTGTAAATTAAGATTACAGGTGAATCGTTATGTAATCGGTGATCGATGAAGTGCACGCCAATCACGAATCATTTTTAATTTCGCGACAATTATTCAACAAACATCATCTCTGTGTTACAATTAATTAGATCCTAATTTTCACTTTTTTTACTACTTTTGCTTAAATTATTTTTTAATAATATTTTTCTATACGCATATGTGGCATTTTATTTATTTCGATCTTTTTTTTTTTTAATTCACATACAAACAGCATTTTTACTTGCTCTCTATATTATTACGTAAAAATATTTACACCGAAAATTGTGAAATAAAATATTAAAAGCAAAAAAACTTATATCCTTTTTTCAAAGTCTGTAAAAAAAATTACAAATTAAAAAACAATTATTTTATACAACATTATACACATTTCAGAGGAATACGTACTTTAAAAAATTATTATTATTCTTAAATATTAACGACACTTCTCGGAGCCGACACTAAATTAAAATTGCAAATAAATAGGAACCATTTAATAAAAGTCGTAAACAGACAAGAAACCAGGGCGGGGTTAGACGGTTGAAATTTGGTGAAAATATTTTTATCATCATACTCTACGCGAGAGAGGGATCCTTAATTGCACAGTTTGACTTAAAGATTTTTTTCAATCCCCTTCCCATTGGACTTATACTCTTTATCAATACAGCATGTTTCAGCGTTATACAGGCTGTGATTTTACTAAAACTTAAAATGTGTCCACCTTTTTTTTTTCTTTTTTCTGGTCCCGGAGTTTAATCATTCAGTCAGTTTTTAACATTTGTTATTTTTCGTCACCAAATTAGTCGATTTAACCATCTTTCAAAGATACTTTAACTGGCCCTACTTTCCTCAATCAGTCATTCCAGACTTTGGTTGAATAGATACCTATTGTCTAATCTCGCTTCAAACTATCTTTTCTTACAGTCGGTACCCAGCAGTCCTCAGCTTTTGTTAGTTTCCATCACGTTCAGTCGTCGTCTCACTATTGTCTCCTTAATCAGATTAAGAATTTTAATAATTTCCTTTTCCCCGTTTCTCGCTTTCATCTTCTCCTTTCTGTCCTATCCACAAGTCTGATTTTCCTTTTGAATGCGACGCAAACCAAGTTTCCTTCGAATGTGTTTGGCTCTTACCAGCGGTCCCCTTTTGTATTCAGCCTTCCGGCTCCTTACAGTGCTTCCTTTACCTTTTCCTTCCCAGTACTAATAATTCCTTTACTTCATTCCTTTGTTCTTTCCATCTCCTATTGTTTCACAATCTAATTTATGAAAAAAAAAAAAAAAAAAAATCATTCCATTAATTTGTTATTACGAGGACTAAATAAGTAGTTCAGGCTGTTATTTTAACTTTTAATATTTTTAAAATCCAGGCAAATAACAGACGAATTTCTAGCAAAAGGTGGCCGGATCACCATAAATAATAGAACAATTACTGCCCGGAGACTTAAACAACCGGCGAATAAACTCATTCTATCAAATGTCTGTCCAACCATCCCGAACGAAATATTAGTTCGACATTTGCAAGAAGTTTATCCAATAAAAATCCTTTCGCAAATTTCCATTTTACGTGTAAATCCGGTGGATGATGAATTTGCTCACGTAGTAAGTTTCAGGCGGCAACTTTACGTCGAACAGTTTAATTGCAAAAATATCCCTGATTCCTTCACATTGAGGCACAACGACTACGAATACAGGATCTACACGCAGCTCAATGACCATTCGTGTGAAAATTGCAAGAAGAAAGAAGGAACAGTTAATCAAGAAGTTTTTTCCGAAACCATAACGACATTTCCAGCGCCGGTCGAAAATGCCTTTGCCGATAATAATCAACAGCGATATCAACCAACAACCAATAGCGACAAACAAGATGCAACATACACCAAACAAACTAAGACAATGGTAACTGAGCAAACTGTCCAACAGGAGCAGCACCAAAACATAGAAGAAACACGCAATCAATTACAATTAAATATTGCCCCTTCTACCGACAATACCTCTACTGTAATGAACATTGATAATAACAACCCCCTTCGAAAACGACCACACCCCATTAGTCCCGATGAAACATACAATTCAACTCAATCGCCATTTCCAGATAAAACTGCTACTAAGCGAATAAACCTAGAAAATCAAAATTCTACGGCGCACAATGTAGAAATTAACGTCATGGACAATGCGGCCAAACCAGCCTCTAAAGAAGCAAACAAAGGAGTTGATATTAACCTATTAACAGAAGGAACATTACATCTATTTACTAGCGGCCAGACTCCGTTCTTCTTAGACTATCAAGAATTTCAAGAATTCATAAGACAGGTGGCCACAAGTCAGGATTTTGTTAATTACGCACTGACTTTCACAGAAGATAGGGATAACCTTTTACACATGCTTTCTCAAGTAAGACCATTATTAGGCAGCGTAGGACTTAAGAACAGATGTACTCGCATAATTAATAAATTAAAACCTCTCCTTAGCAAGGATGACCCTGAAACTAAGATATAAAACTAGTCATCTTAAGTAACACTGTCAACAATAATTAGAGAAAATGGCTGCAAATCTCAGTATTCTGCAATGGAATTGCAGAGGGTTTTATAAACGTATAGACGAACTGAGATTACTCATTAATAACTACAATCCAATAATCATTTGTTTACAAGAAACGCACTTAAACTCTTCCCATTCACCACTTATTAAAGGCTACAGAATATTTCGCTCTGACTACACACAGGGACAAGCAGCATGTGGAGGAGTCTCGATACTAGTGCATGAAGCGATTCCATCACATGAAATAAGGTTAAGTACCATGTTTCAAGCGGTAGCGGTGAAGGTGAAAATCCCGTCCCTTCCGCTCTCATCCATTACAATCTGTAATTGCTACTTCCCACCCGCTACAAACATAACCAAAATAGACTTTGATACATTACTATTTCAACTGCGGGACCCAGTGTTATTACTGGGAGATTTCAATGCCCACTCTTCTGAGTGGGGTTCAACACAGCCAAATAGACGAGGAAATATGATTTCAAATAGCATCCGTAATAGTGACCTGGTACTCCTCCCTCCTCCATCACATACACATTTCAACACAACTCATAACACTTTTTCAATAATAGATTTAGCATTTGCATCCGTTTCACTATTTCCTCACTTGAACATAGATGTACATGGTGATCTGTGTTCAAGTGACCATTTCCTTATTTTCATACACTTTCCCCACCAGTCGCAAAAATTGCACTCAGCCCAGGTAACAAAAAAATTTGCATTCCATAAAGCAGATTGGAAGGGTTACAAAACAACGGTTACTATCCCTAAAATTCAAACGGAATCGGTAGAGGAAAATCTGAAAATTCTCATCAACGCGATGAATGAAGCAGCGACAGCAACAATACCGAAAACAACAACAGCTCCTCGGAGAAAGCGAGTACCATGGTGGTGCCCCGAAATCAAAATGGCGATCGCACAACGGAAACGAGCATTGAGGAAGTATGAAACAACGAAGTCGCTTACAGACCTGATTGAATTCAGAAGATTTAGAGCTCGAGCCAGGCTACTCATCAAAATGAGAAAACAGGAGTGCTGGACAGCATTTGTATCATCTATCTCGAAAGATATGCCTGCGACGGTGGTTTGGAGAAGAATCAAGTCGTTGTGTGGTAACTATCGTCCTCCAACTACCCCTTCCTTACTCATTAACAATGTCTTGCTCACAGACACCAAAGAAGTGGCAGATGCCTTTGCGCAACATTTCGCTAAAGTATCTTCCTCAGCATCCTACACCGATTCCTTCCTAGTACACAAATCGAGACTAGAGGAGCAAAAAATATCCTTTCCTCCAGATCAAAAAGAAAAATACAATGATCCTTTTTCAATGTCTGAACTAAATTACCAGCTCGATAAAAAGCTAAAAAACAGTGCACCTGGAGCCGACTCCATTCATCCATTCATGATCAGATACCTACCTAATCTAGCTAAACAACTACTCCTTGACGTATACAACAAAATTTGGACAACTTCCTCCATCCCAAAATCCTGGAAAGCAGCTTTAATTATTCCTATCCTCAAACCTAATAAAGAAACTTTCATTCCTCAAAATTACAGACCTATCTCCTTACTATCTTCACTCTACAAAATCATGGAAAAAATGGTGAACAGACGACTATCCTCTTTCCTAGAATCTTCAAACGTTCTCTCCCCAATACAAATTGGAGGTCGCAAATCAAAATCCCCAATGTTACATCTCCTGAGCCTAAAAAGACAAATACTTGAAGCCCAAAAGAGGTCACAAGCTCTCTATACTGTCTTTTTTGACATAGAGAAAGCATTCGACCGGATATGGCGATATAAAGTGCTTACAAAGCTGAAGAACGGCAATATAAAAGGCAATATGGGCAACTATATAATGAATTATTTGTCAAACAGACACATTCAAGTAAAAATTGGCTCAACTGTATCCTCTCCTGTCCTAATAGAGAATGGTATTCCTCAAGGCTCTCCTCTAAGTGTAACACTCTTTATCCTATACATAAATGATGTGGCGGACTGCATACAGTCGCCGGTAACATCCCGATTGTTTATAGACGACCTCAATATATCCTTAGCATCAAACTTTCCTTCCAACGCCAAATCTATACTACAATCCACAATCAATAGGTTATATTCGTGGACCGAAAGTAACGGCCTTACTTTCTCCTTAAATAAAACTTCTTGTGTAAAATTCCAGAAAAGTCGTCGAGTAAACCCAAACCATGATTTTTCCCTTACCCTAAATGGACTTCCTCTTCCAGTCACATCCTCAGCTAAATTCTTGGGTCTAACATTTGACTCCCATCTGACATGGTCTCCTCATATTAAAGAACTCAAACGCAAATGTAATAAAATCATAGCTATCCTAAAATGTTTATCACATCATAAATATAACAACAATCCAAAACTACTTCTATCTGTATACAGATCACTTATTCTAAGCAGATTAACCTACGGCTGCCAGGTGTTCTATTCGGCTAGTAAGCAGCTCATAAAATCACTTGAATCAATCCATCACGCTGCTTTAAGGTCCATCCTTGGGGCGCATCGAACATCTCCCACGCAGGGTGTCTGTGTGCTATCAGGAATTCCGACATTATCCTACATATTTGACTTCTACACCTCCCGTGATCATCTATATTGGTACCAACTATATCACTTCTCTTCGAGGAGCACTGTCATTCCTTCTCCAGCCTTTCAAAATGATCCAATACCTAATATTCTAAATTTTTTGACTGAGAAAAACATCAAATACAATCCGGATCTCCTCCTGTTCCCAAAAGAACCACCATGGGAATACCCCCCATTGATGGTAGACTTATCACTCTTTATCCACCGTACATCTAACGAGGACCAATATACAGCTCGCCAAAAAAGTATCGAAAAAATACAAACTTACACACATGATACACACGTTTATACAGATGGAGCTAAAGCAAATGTCGCTGGCACACTGTCCATTCCCACAGCATGTGCCTACCTAATCTTAGGTGAAGCCGAAGCAGTGAGGCTACATGATGACAGCTCCGCATTAGAAGCCGAGCTATACGGAATTCTCTTTGGATTGGAAGCATGTGCGTGTTGTAAATCTGAGAACAAACAATACATAATTATCACAGATTCACTGGCCTCCCTTCAAACTATTCAGTCACTTACTATAACCAGTTCATTGGTCTATAAAATAAGATCTACAGCACATCGCCTTACCCAAGAGGGGATACAAGTAGGCTTCTTGTGGGTGCCGGCACATGTTGGAATACTCGGAAACGAATGTGTAGACCGGACCGCCAAGTCCATGTTGTCTGTCCCTATGCCACCCAATGTCCCATCACCAGAAATCACTCCCTTCTTCCACAAAAATATGAAAGAACATTGGATCTCATCCTGGTCCCAACATGCAACTTTCCTAAGGAATATTAAACCAAATGTTGATCCTTGGTGGCCACCGATCCAAATGTCCAAAAAAGAATTCTCTGCACTTAACAGGTTGAGACTGGGACACACATCGATATCTCACAACCATGTCCTCCAGGGAGCCCCTCCACCGATTTCCTGCCCATTCTGTAATGCAGCAGTACTACCTTCGGTGGAGCACATCCTGAAACAATGTCAAAACTTAACAAGAATCAAGGACGAACCACTACACCTTTTTTTAGATAATCGTCCAGAACAGGTTCAGACAATGCTAATCTTCCTTAACAGAAATAATTTAATAAACAAACTGTAATAAATCCGATACTCGTTGTGCCGTAATGACCCCCTGGCAGTTATACATGGCCAACGAGTAGATTACACAAAAAAAAAAAAAAAAAAAAAAAAAAACTTTGATCCAAAATAAAAACTTCATCAATCTTAATATTTCACTACAATTATTTTTATCATATCGGTATACCTACAGCATATCTGCCCACATATAACAATAATTTCCTCCTAAACGTTTCTATTAACTTCAACGATCTTAAATTTTTCCGAGTTTAGCGTCCAACCCGCCGGAATCCTACTCGACCACTATATGGGGGAGCCATCTACATTCAATAACCTAATATTACATAACGACCTAATAATTCTCACGACACCGCACTTTTCTCAATTCCTCTCATAATACCTTTTCATAAAAAAACTAGCAATTGTTTCACCTTCTATTTCCTCGAAATTATGGGCATCTGTGCTACAAGCAACCTGTTCCAGTAATCATTTTCTAATCTATGTCTTTATACTATTTCTTCTTTTTCAGCACAATTTTCACCACAAAACCTCTGTTGTGTATTTGCCGAAATTTTACACGAAGATAATGATAATATTCTAACTCTTTCCGCAAAGGTATCGGATCATATAACCACCTTTACTAACCATATTTATGACTGCTGTTAACTCATACATCTTGGTGGTACAACGAAATTGTTACTACCATCCAAAGATGTAGATATGCTTTAATTAAATACAAAAATCAACTAAATCATTATCAGATCTTATCGCATTTAAAAAGTGCTACCGTGTTAACAAGTAAGTGTATCTTCCCATACACAGATTGTTCTCTAACTGCAAAGCATGATCATAAATGAAAAGCATGAACGGCCTTAGTTCTGATCCCACTCCTTTACCTCCTACCAGAAATGAATCGTGTAAGACACTGATAACAATAGACTATACAGAGTTTTTCTCGTTTTCCCATTTTTCCGCTATTATGATCAAAAAAGATCTACAATATTAGAACTTACGCTGATGTACTATCGATGCAGTTGCCACTTGGCAATGTCAGAACTCAGCTTTTTTATTTAAAATATCATAATTCCGATCCATCTATGAATGTTAAAGTGTCACTCACTAACTGCAAAATATTTTCTTTTTCACCTATATGTAACAAATCAAATATGATACCTTCAATTCGATTAAGCAAGCTTTTTTCTCACTAATAGTTCACCGACATAGTTAAGGTCAGTTAACAGGGTTATTCATCGTGAGCAGTGAATTATCAGAAAAATATTATCAATGCATAAAAAACAAGTTCAGTCTAGCATGATGTTTCACGCATTGAGGCATTCCGTATGTATTAAACGTAACCATAAAAACTAACGTTTACATAATGCTAAATTCAAAACAAAAAATTCTCATTTTTCGCTCTGCAACGAGGAAGAAATACGTCATTTTTCATGTTTTTTTGAACCTTTCGCCAACTTCAAAAGTTTCGTTAAAGAAATGAAATACGCTTTCGTACAAATAGAGCGATCTTTCCACCAACATATCTTTTTTCCAAAATTTCGAACTTCCGGCGCACCGAGGGTCCAACTTCAAAGTTGAAATCCCGGATGCTATAAACTAGAGAAATATTATACGGGGATACGCACATTTTTAACATTGTTTAAAGTTTTCAACTATAATATCGCGCTGTAAGGGAGGCTAGATGTCATTTTTTTTACTTTTTTGAATTTTCATGAAATGCGATCTTTTCAACGATATATATGTCCGGGAAAAATATGTTTCTTTCAAAATTTTCGATGCCCCGAGGGTCTAAATATGAAGTTTTACAAGTTCGGCTATAATTCTTCCTATAAACGGTCCTTTGTGCATAAGTTTGAGATACGTTTTGGCTTTCTCTACTTTTTTACTCGAGAGCTATTGTTTTCGTGAACATAACATTTTTTTGCTGTTTTTTTGGGCCTAAGAAAAGGGATCTATATAATTTTTTAAACGTAATTTTATGCTTTTATGAAAGAGCTCCTACGTTTTGTTTTTTTATTTTGAATTGCATTTTTAAAGGTTTTTGTCTAGTGATGAGTTATCAATTTTTTAAGGGTGATTTTTGAGGTTATTTTATATTCCATATTATATATTCTTGACGGTTTTTGGGCGCCCAAAGTGATCGATTAGCTTGAAGTTATCATGTTTTTAGAGAGAATTTTAATTGTGATTTATCGGATTTAATATGTCAAACCGTTCGTGAAATATTTTAATTGAATATTTTCGTCGTTTCTGAACCATCTTATTAAGATTCCGTATATTACATGTGTACGGAATTCTAAAAATAATACTACCGATCGTTGACAAAGAAAAACAACAAAAAAACCGGCGATATTAATAAATAAACACTCGTATAAAATAAAATCCGTATGGTAAATAGAAATTATAGTAGTGGGACGAGTTCCCTGTCAGAACTTGACGTACAAACTACCACCGATAGATTCCAACTGAAGCCCTGGCGCTCTGCCACTCGGGTTTCCCCTGAAGGGACATTTCAATTATTTGTCTATTAAGACTGCCGTGCTGCTGTAGCGGATGTTGTCCTGCGCATCTGTAAAATGCCGGTAGATTAGATATCATTCTAAATTATAGCTGAGGACCGTCTTCCGGGAAAACTTATTCGACTCGAATATCCTGCGCCGCTCATTTCATCGTTCGGCCACTTTTATCAGGGACGCTATGTGAAAATACTTCGTTTCACGGTTCTACGTAGTAATTTCCGGTGTGAATAATCTACAATTAATGGCAAGATCGTATTTATATCGATATAGATAATAGGATTGCTACGGTCGCAGAGGCATTGAAAATGTTATTAATAACGAAACAAAAATTACCAAAACTCTAACGGTATCGTGGTAGAGTTAAATTGGTAGTTCGGCTGAAGCCGGTAAAAGAAAAAAGTGAACCACCCCAGTAAGCGACGAAAATGAAAATAAATGCGAGACCTCGGAATTGTGGCGAGGGATGCAAAATGTGTAATGTGTTTTCTAAAAATCGATTACTATACAATTTTTAAATACAATATTGCTGATTTTTCAGCGAAAAATAGTCGAAGATAATTCCTCACTCTGATCGCTAACTGAGTGAGTCTTTAAAAAATTACTATTCCAGTATTTTTCATTAAAAATATTTTTATAGTTTAACCGTCTACCATATTATTCAAATGACTTTATTTCCCCTAACTTAGTCATTATTTTTATTTGCTTTAATTTATTATTATTACGGTATTTTTTTTTTGTAAAATCATGTTTTTTTCGGAAAATATACTTAGATACGAATCACATACTTCTTAACTTTCTTTTAATCTTACATACATATTCACTAAAAACATAAAATATTTTAAAACTAATTTATGAACACATTTTCCCCCATACGACTTTGCTTTTCAATACTAAACGCAACAAAAATGTAGAGGTCGTTCGAATTCGCTTTCCGGATGGTTCGAAAATATTTTCAATGACTGCGCACCTTGATTGTTATGAATATATTTCTATAAGCATTTTTATTAGAACATTTATATTTTAGGTATATGGAGGGTCGCGTCAGTTTTATCTCTATCGGGGTTTATTAAAAATCGTCTTGTAATTTTACCTGTGAGATCAGCTGTTTTCCAACCAATTTGCAAAAATTTCCGACTAAATCACTGCAAAATGTAATAAGGGTATACTGCACATAAGGCGGTTTCTAAAATGTGCACAACATATTCTCAGTAATTCATTTTCACAAAAACAAATATGTAAATACGCGAAACATTTAACATCTGCATATAAAGAGGTAAAGTTCTCCTTTGTTAATTAACCGATTTTCTTTTTCTTTTTTTGTTTAGTAGCTATTAAAAAGCAGTTTTTTTTTTCTTATTTAAATATAAAATTAATAGAAAAGAAATAAAAAATGAACTGTTTGTTACGATATTTTCGATTCGTTTATGTTTTGTTTTTTTTTTTGTTATATACTCGTAGATATTTTTATTACATGTGTAGCACATGATTTTCGAACCGCCGTTATGTGACCGCCCGCTGATCGGCGTAGATCCAAGACTGATGCCTTTTTTTTTTGCCTATTCGTTCCTCGCCGTTTCCGGGTATCTAGAATTACCCGCTCACCTGTTTTGCCTACCATATGTTTTATTGCTTTGCACTACCATGATGCCACCGCCCCGTACACAAAGCCGACAATCGACGACGTTTGAAAATCAAAAAATAATACTCAAGGCAGAACAAATTATCTATTACATCGTCGTCGAAAGATCGCGCTACCAACCCTGATTCGTATTCGTATCATACTGAAAACATTAAAAATCATTTAAAACTCGCGAACCCGAATTTTGCCATGGATTACACCTCGACAGATCGATTTATTGACCCAAAATACCCCCAGTGTGCAAATTCCATCCAAATCGTTAGAGCCGTTTCCGAGATACGTGAAATAAATTTATATATATATATATATACATAGATATATACAAGAATTGCTCGTTTAAAGATATTAGATTAGTTTTGTTTAACTTATAATCACTGAAAAGTGGGAAAATTAACTAAAGCTATTCGAAATTATGAATTTTTATATAATAAAAATTACTTTGAGCACTTAAAAATAAAATAAAATTTAAAAAAAAGCACAAAAACTTGATTAAGCTTAAAGTCAAATCGCATTTATTACGCTTACACATATCTAAAAATAGACTGGAAACATTATAAACAACGATAACAAAAAATAAAAAATAATCCCCATTTCTTTAATTATAAATTAGAATTTGTTTACTCAGCGAATTCGCTATAACGGACAGTTGAAAAAAACACATTTCACATTTGACATTTCTCGCTGCAGTGAACAACGAGCCTAACGCGTGTTTCGCATTTTACTAAGCATTATTATTTCTAAGAACAATTTCTGGTCGTCGCAGGGATATATATATATATAAACTCGGCCATTTTTGCTTCGCAAGGGGCTGTGCCCCTTGACCCCTCTTACTTTCATTTATGTCTCTTTCTCTTCTATACTTTGTATAAAATGATCAAAATTTACAATGTAATTCTTACTGGCATCAACACAAAAAGAAGAACAAAACATTAAAAATCCTATCCTAACATTTAATTTTCATTATATAAAATTAAGATATTGTTTCATTACATTTTTCGTTACATATTTCGTTACATAAAATTGTGACATTTTTTCGAATGGGTGGTAGCCTAAGAATTACGTTGTAAAATATATATATATATATATATATATAACTCAATTCAGACAACTCCTGGATCCCGAGAATTCTTCTATAATACTATAGAAAGTAAATTTTAACCGACTACGTTCTTTTTTTTTTTTTTTTACGTTATTCTTAAAAACAAAAAAAATTTATTTATTTTTGTGTAGCAACACTTCTATTACAACTTCTGTTCCATATTTCGTAATTGGTTTTCGTAAGGTTTTTTTTCACAAAATACCATGGGTCATTAATATGCATGTATGCTTGTTGCAATAATTACATCTAATGACTGTTAATGAAGCTTTTATGCTGAGTACCGCGATCGATGTGCTTGAGAGAATATTTAAAACGAATCGAGCGAATAGCATAGAATACGAACTTCTACTTGTCGTGTAAAAATTGCACCCGGCATTCCAACTAAAATTGTAACCCCATCAAAATGGTAGTTAGATTTCTTGGAGGAAAATTGGTTAAAACTGCAGATAAAAAGGGCGCTAGCCCGCGGTTACAGTGCAGAATTTCGAAAACTAGGTCAAGGTTGCGCAATTCGTTTTGCTCCTATTATTCGGTTTCGCTTTTAAATTCATTTCGCTGTAGTTAATTTAACCGGTTAAACTTATTTAATTTCTGTTGCGTTTGTTTTTTACTTGTCCTTCTTTTATTCAGCTTGCTTATTTTATTTTATTTTTTTTTTTTGCTATTTCCCTCGCGTTTGCTGTTTTCCCAGTCCAGCCGTCATATTGCGATAATAAATATTACCCCTTCGTTCGCCGGAAATTGTCGGCAGCGAAACGTGGTACACATTTTCTCATCCATCTGCTGCACGAAGTGCATCTGGAATTGACAACGAACTGCTCGAAGTTCGTTTTCATCATTTTTTTTTTTTTTTTTTTTTTTTTTTTTACACGTATATTTCAGTACAATCTTATTATAGTAAATAAATTAGCACTACTTTTAAAACAGTGTTACAACTTAATCTAACTAATTTGTAACATGAGCAGAGTAGAAACTATGTACAATTACATAACTCCTAATATACAGATATATACATAATCATACGCGCATATAAATACTCACACGCTCGCACACCAAGTATATGCCCATATCCACAAAATACATACATACGAATATATTACAGAATAAATTAGGTGACTAGTTCATAAGGCTTTGTGCGCTTAAGGCGCCTTAAGTCATCATCGGAAAGTAGCAGTTCTAAAGCCTCTAGATTTGGGTGACTGTGAAGTCGGTATTCGTGCGCTTCTGCAATATAACGTATGACTTCATCGATCCATGGAATATTTAAATCGGAATGTATTTCTTCGTTTCGTTGATACCAAAAAGCTCCAGTGATGTTTCGGAGACAATTATTTTGAGCGCGCTGAATAATCAACCGATTGGATGTCTTTGCACAGCCCCAGAGTTGAATACCATACATCCATATCGGTCTGATGATTTGACAATAAATCAAACGCTTATTGGACAGATTGAGTTTAGAATAACGCCCAATCAGCCAACAAATCTGTCTTAATTTATGCATGGTTTGTTCCTTTTTCATTTTGACATGCGTCTTCCAATTCAGCCTGGAATCTAAATGCATACCCAGGTATTTAGCAGAGTCCGATCTCGGAATAGGAAGACGATCAAGATATATAGGACAGGTCTTAGATTTACGAAGCGTAAACATAACATGCACTGATTTTTCTTGATTAATCTTGATCTTCCAATCACATGTCCATTTGCTAATTTTTTCTACTGCATGTTGCAAGTTAGTCGTAGCCAATTCTGGGGAATTGCCAACTGACAAGATGGCTGTGTCATCTGCAAAGGTAGCAGTAGTCGTCTTGGCTGTTGTTGGAATGTCAGCTGTATACAATAAATACAGAGAAGGTCCTAAGACACTACCCTGTGGAACACCAGCCTGTATTGGATGAAATTTGGACTTTGCTTCTTCATAAGAAACTCTGAAGGATCTATCAGAGATATATGATTCAAGAAGTTGGCACATATTTTCCGATAGCAGGTTGCTCATTTTATAGATCAGCCCTTCGTGCCAGACTCGATCAAAAGCTTGCGATATGTCTAGAAAAACCGCCGGACAGTATTTTTTTTCTTCAAAGGCTGTTTCAATTAGCTTAGTTATACGATGCACTTGGTCAATCGTAGAGTGCTGATTGCGGAAGCCAAACTGATGATCTGGTATCTTTAATAAGGGCTTGAGTCGCTTAAGGAGTAGTTTTTCAAATAATTTTGATATGGAAGGTAACAAAGAGATTGGTCGATACGAAGTTACTACTTCTGTTGGTTTCCCAGGTTTCGGTAACATGATGATTTGAGCGATTTTGAAACATTTTGGTACGTATCTCATTCTGAAACAGGCATTAAAGAGATATGTCAGCATGATAATTCCTTTACGTGGTAATTCTCTAAGCGCTCCAGGTGAAATTTCATCGATTCCAGGAGCCTTTTTGGGAGTTTTCATCATTAGGTAGCTATTTTTAAATTAACCTCTCCAATGGTAACTCTCGGTTTAATCGACGCGCATTATCAACGAATTCGTGTATTAACCTTGCCGAATACAAATTTCCGGAATTTAACGTACATCTCTTTCGGTTTTACCTTTATAAACGAATTAATGACTATCCTACGTGTTCCATTGTTTTCATTACCTCTAACGGCCTCTTTGTCAATTACTTACTTTTGCCTACACCAGCGCTCGCTCTTCTCTGATCATCTTTGCGATTTTATCATTATCCATTTTTTTAACCATACGAGCGCCCCTTCCATCGTTTCTTTCTCCAGAAAAAGAAAGGGGTAAATCTAATTTCTTGTTCTTTTATAAAAAAAAAATCATCTTAGACTCCGACATGACGTATATTTATACTTTACCGTAAAAAACGTTATTTTTATCTGCCTATCCAACAACCTGATCTTCTTTTTACCAGCCTGGTTCGTCGAGTTTCCTTCGCTTGCCCCCGCTCTATTGCCGTTTCTATTATCCGCGTACGCGATTTTAACCGTGTATTTTTAATTTCGCTTTCGCTTTTCCCTTATTTCCTCTCCATAATTGTTCTCTCCGTCCGAATGAAGAAACGACGTATCTATAATACTAATTGTGTTTCTGCCAAGCTTCATAGTTGCCGATATCGATAATCCCTACTAGGCACTGCTATGCGGAATTTCGTCAGCAAGTCGGATTGGCCATACGCAAATCTTTCAGTACTTTTTATTTACAATGTATTTTTTGTTTTCCGGCTTATCAACCAGAGCCCAAAAAACGATAGAAAGAATCAAATTAATTCGATTTTAATTCGATCAGAGATTGCTAATATGAAAGAGCACTAGCAACAGACTAGAGAAGAAAGTATAAGGAACAGGAACGCAATGTATATAAAACAGATCGTTCAAAAGAGGGAGAGAGAATTCGAAGAAAATATCATCGTTTTAGGATATCATAGATGAGAGGGCGGTAGAGAGAGGGAAATACCGAGGGAAGGGCGACGACTAGAAGAAGGCTAGTATTAATTGATGACAAATGATATTTCATTTGATTTAGTACCGAAATAAAGCGCTCTAAGCACATCGTCAGATATTAACGCATTTGTTTCTCTATATGAGGGTAAATAAAAACCATTAAAACGAACACCTACCTTAAAAGAGATAAAAGTTTATGACGGATTATTAACAGTGAGTGGAAACGAGTATCCTATAGAGGTAATCATTTCAAGCACCTCATAGACATAGTTAAATTAATAAAAAGTAATATATTTTCTAATCCAGATACACACTACGTGCTTATGATCATAGCAGCATTCTTTTGGATTGGTTGATTTTTTAACAGCTGACATTAGAACTGCTGTGTTATCTGCAGCGAATAAAAATTCATATGGTTTTGACCGGATATCAATTATTTTCGTAAAAGAAAATATAGCGTTCTTTACAAAACCGTTAACGTACTTATTCAACGAATCCGTTAAATCGGGTAAATTCCCAAAAACAATTCAAAATTTGATATTATTACACCAGTATTTCAAAAAGGGTGCTGCTTCCGATGTGTCAAATTATAAACCTACTTATTTACTCTATTGTCTTTTTCCAAAATTTTTGAAAAGTGTGTAAAAGCGAAAATTTTAAATTTCTCAAGTACAGTATGGCTTCTTACAGAAAAAAATGCACGGACGATGACGATGCCTTGTTCAATCATATTACAGTAATAACTGGAAAATTAGAGTATGGTTGCTCTGTGGCCGCAGTTTATTTTGACTTCGGCAAGGCGCGTTTGATATAATCGATCATAATTTGCTCTTAAAAATGCGTGTGGATTTGGGTGGCTTTGTCTGTTTCTATTTGACAGGCAGATTTATTAAAAAAATTAATGGCACTTTTAGTGATAGTTTAATACAGCATTACGGCGTGCCGCAAGGCAATATATTGAGATCCATATTGTTTTTGGTTTACATTAATGATTTATACAACTTAAAGGTATCTGGAAAAAGTTTTAGCTGCGCGGATGATACACTGTCCTTATTGTAAGTTTCCGATTTCGAAATATACTTCAAAATCTAGTTCAGAATGATATAGATAAAATACACAATTGGACGTGTACATAAATTCCATAAGATTAAACGTTGAAAAAACAAAATATTTCGTGTATAGCTATCATAGCATAGGATATGGGATCAATTAAAACTACAGTGGAAAGATGATACTTTTATCGATAGATAGAGCGTACAACGTTAAATATGCGGGAGTACATTTAGATTGTAAGTTAATATGGGGTAAGCATCTTTCTTACTTATCGGCGAAATTAAGAAAATTAAACTATTTATTTTATTTTCCTTGAACAATTCTTTAATTACAAAAAGAACTTCGGACTTAATATTTTGCACCTTATCAGACGACGTTATGGGATTATGCATTGAGGAAACGCAGCAAATTATCTTCTTTCATTTATAATTTATTTACAAAAATCCTTATGTAAAAAAATTAATTCGGATAAACAGTGTACCGGCGTTCTTATTCAGTGTTAATAACCTTTTTTTTTTTTCATGCATCTATTACTTTATGTACTAAAAAATAAAGAAGAGGCTAATATAAAAACTCGCTCCGGAGTAACTAGATCACCTCTACAAAGTAAAATTGCATACGTACCGTGCTTCAACAAATTTCATAGTGGGCAATACAGGCGATGTATGTATGTATATGGATTCCGTATTGTTCAATTTATCATCAGAATCTTTTAAAACTATTCTTGAAAATTATAAATACAAAGATTAAAATTTTATCAAATTTTATCACAGACTCAAAATTCTGTTGTAAATGAATTAGAAAATACACCGCACTACACGATATAGCATTATATTTACGAAATTTCACATTTTAAGTTTAAATTATATTACAATTCCACGAAACATGAGTATAAAAACATTTATATATGTAAGCGATTGAATTTTAAATATATAGGCAACAATATAAATCATATTATACGCCATCGTATATGGTTTGCTAAAACTAATGTTGTTGACATTTGAAGCTAAAATAAAAATCTATAAGTAAACAAAAAAGTTAATTTATCAAAAGCAATAAGGTAATACATATACTAATTATATTCGACAATTTCTTTTCAGTTAGCATTTATTCCATTAACCTTACAAATTACATAATATCTTATTAAAAGCTTTTTTATCGCTTTAACTTTTAACTTTTAAATACATTGTAAATTAAATAATTTTTCTACTATTACAGCACCTAAATATTAGATTTTACTAAATTTATTACATTTAATAAATTTCATAAACCTAAAAGTTATAATTCTATTCCATTTTGTAATTTCGCTACAATTAAGTTTAATAAATTTTCTTAGATAGTTTTTACAAGTCAACTCTCATCCTTCTTCCTTAAACAATCGATTAATATACCTACATTTAAAGTATGTCTATTTTAGGTTTTGTGGTCTTTGTTATTTCTATCAGTATCGCTATATCATACCTCTAGGTAATTTTATTAGTTAAATATGGTTTATTTTATAACTGCATCAATATCGTCATATACAATAGGACACAAAACTTATTTTATTGCAGTGATAAAAAGTGCAAATATAACTTCTTCAGTTTCGACATATATGAGCTTTACACTAACAGTACATGTATGTAAGTATAAATTATTAGACCCTTAAATTTTTTTTTTTTCAAATCTGTTTTTATTACATAACGTAAACGAAAGTGTATATACACAAATATTAGTACACAATGTGCGCATTTATATTCAATTACACATTTTTCGTAAATTTCATCTTAGAGTAGGGGTAACAAATTTGTTTTTATTATAGCGGTGAAGGGGAGTTTACACAGATTTTTAAATATTGACACATAATTTATACAAATTATACACATTTATCTGACACTATAGTTTATCATAATTTTTCCTTGGGCGGACTGGTGAAATGGACCCAAATTGTGCACGGCCAAAACTTAAGCAGGAAATGGGAGTTTAGCTAATTTCTGTTGATAAAAAACATACTAGAAGAAGTTAAAGGCAACTCACTAATTAACTATATAGATTAAAAATTGATTGCGTATACGATATCATTTCAATTATATTCCAAAAACTACCTACTGCAAAACTACGATAAATATACATAATAATGAGACGAATGTAGTTAAAATAAATTAGAAAATACGTATAATAATTTTATTTAATATTTACAGCGAATGCTGTTTTAGATTACTTTTGTACATATTCACAAAAAATAACAACTGTTCAACCGACAAACTTAAGAAATTGACTTTTTTTCGAGCGAAACCGAACAGCAACTATTTCAGTTTTTTTTTTACCTCAACGTGAGTGAAATTTCACCGATAAAATTCCCAGATCAGCTGTCGTTGCTTTATTTAGGTCACTCGAGAAAGTTGCAGAAAATATTTAAGTCAAAAAAACGTCACGTCATAGAAACAGACGGCTACGAAGAAATCGACTAAAACTTTTAAAAATGGCTGGTTACCATTCGAAAATAATCGAACGTACGCGGAATGAAGAGGTCTCCGGAGTAAACTTGTACTCTGACCAATTTTCGTTGGTTGACGGTTAAAAAGGAAACTTTATGAATTAACCGGATGATAATTTAAGATGGGACACGTACGACGGGCTTTGCCTTTTTCGTCTCATACGATTTCCTCTAATAATTTTCCGCGCGCATTTTCTTTAACTATGCCCATCGCACCTACCCTTTCACCGGATTTTTCGGATTTTTTCTTTAGAACTCCTCCAAGTTCCTGTGTCTTGAACGGGAATTTCGCGGCACTTCAACTACCCTCTCAAGTACCCATTTTTAATGACGGTGGAGCTTCTTTTATCCTTCCCGACTCTACCTTTTTCCGAATGTTTTTTTCTTTCTCATTTTTACTTTATCTTTGCAAATGAATTAATGACTATTCTACGTGCCATCGTTTATATTGCCTCGTTACTTTCCCGATTATCTGATAATCTTTGATTCCGTGAGTGGTTCTTTGGCCTATTCAATCTTTTTTCATAACTCTCTCGTTTATAATCAGTCTTTTCGGCCACTCACTCTATAAGCGTTGGTTTGTTGTGGATTGCCAGATAGAAACGCCCTTGGTAGGTAATCAAATGTGACCCGCAAGTTGCTATTTTAAGAATATTCCAGGTTCTTTAATTGGAAAAAGTTTCACTCCAGAATTTGGTCGGATATTTACGAATAATGTTTTTTTTTTTGTTTTTTTTTACCTCTCAATTCAACCGGATCTTCCTTATAGTCCTTAGTTCTCAGAGCTTCCCTCTCTTCGTGGTTCTTTTTGCTGTCTACGTTACTCTATCGATTTTATCGTTTTCTTTGGTTTTCTCGCCCTATTGTTTATTCTAATGAAAAACGTTTGATCGCATACGGCAGCATTATTACAGAAGCTGGTATTTGCCGGTGTAAAATAAGCATATAGTATTTATAGACGGTTTTTTAATTGACAGAAGAATCCAAGTTACGACTGGTTCGATATAATGCATTCCAACTGAAAATGGAATCACACAAGGCTCTGCTTTGAGTAGTGTAAACTCGTTTTTTTTTGTTTTTTTTATGCAGACGATACTTGTTTCACCACTTCCATAATAAGCTAATTATCAATGTTAAACGATCCCTCTAGTACGCAAAATGAACGCTACAAGTTCTCCTAATATTTCTGTCCGAGTTCTAGAAATAACAGGGGAAACACCAGACGCTGTGGCATACAAAGATGAATCCCGATACCCTTTACCTATATCATCGATTCTTATTTAATTTCGAGCAGAAATCGAGCCAGAAATAGGCTTCTGAGTTCATTTTTCTACGCCAAATAAAAACTTCTACCAAGCCATGGTGATCTTTAAGCGGAATGATATACCGCTTTGTACCATAATTGCATCTTTATGAACGTTCTGCTTTCTACCAGTAGTTACGCATTCTGCAACCAGCCGTCCATCCCCTCCTTTCATCATATTCTAATGGACTGCCCTAACTTCGACACAGCTCGAGAAAACTGTCTCAAAGCAGACCCCGTATCTGAGATATTCTTTCTAACACACCCTTTGCCGTTGTCCTTTCTTAGAATAAACAATCTCCTCCCACATCTAAAATTAACCCCGATTCTATATCCCGTAATAGCGCCTGAAATTGTAGACGGTAAATAAAACTATAAGGAGAAAAAATCGAAAATTACAGATTCCTGAATTACGGAAAACTTGTAATAGTGTAATTTATTTGCAATTTTTTCATTCTTCTTTTATATTGGTTTAGGTTTTATTTTTTCACCATCCATGTACAAAGAAAAAATTTAAATTTATGTAAAAAAATACCTGCAATTACGATTATATAAATGAATTAATTAACAGGTAAGTAATTATTTTGCAAAATATAATTCGTGCAAGTTTTGTTATAGTTCAACTCGTAAATAGTGTACGTTAAAAAATTATGATACTTTGATACCGCACATAAACGGCGATTAAAACGACTAAATTATTCACCTTCTTCGGTACTTTGTTATGATCATGTATTATTGCAGTGTGTTTCTGAACAAAAATAGTTATTAATCATTCGAATAAACTCACCTGAACCCACTCATAAACAGAACTGCATGGTGTGTGCCTGAACTGTAGTGGTAAAAAAGCTAGTCGAGTTAATAATCTATAAATGACTAGTTCGAGTAATTTTTATAGATGTATCAAAATATATCATAAATTTCAGTGCACCTGATCAATTCACACTCATCATCCCAACTCCAGCATGGACGTCCAATTATTCGTTTTCCTTCTGTTCTTTTTTTCAAATACTTTTTTCTTTTTATCAATCCATCTTTCACCTTCACTTCTTGCTGCTTGTTATCTCCATTCATTCCGATGTGCTCTATTTCTATTACGTATTTATTATTTTGGTCGCTCTCTGTATTTGCTCTATTGTTGCACTTTTAATGCAATCGCAAGAATGAATCGTTGCATTTTTAACTCGTTGTTAAAATTAACTTCGTAGTTTTTTAGGCAGTATCCGGGTTTCACTAGCGCAAGTCACATTATCAGGTTTACACGCTGGGTTATTTTTTCGTTTTATCTTCCTACGGGGATACTCGACAGTTTTTTCTTTTTTTTTTAATTTCACCGAAGCCGGAATTGAAATATAATATTAATTTCGTGAAATGTGTTACTTTTAAAGATAGTGTTTAAGTTTTTCGATGCGTTTATACCCCGTTATCAGAAATTAAAAACCGATTTCTGACGACGAGCGTTCGAAACGTTAAATATGTAGCATTTTTAATAGCGGCGTAGTTTCCAGTGAAAATTTTCATTATAGAGTAACGTTTTTTAATAGTTAATTCTTCGAAAAAATTTTAATCGTATCTTTTTATTTTTTTTTTCTACATAAATATCTGTTTGGAATACATTAAATCAATTATAAATTATAATCCGGAATGAAAGTTTTGATTTCGCATGAAACTCCGGAACTTAAGATAAGAATGCAAAATGCGTTTCGGTTGACTGCTCTTATCCTTTGAATCTCGTATATACGATTTTTATCCGGCGCTTTCTGATGTGTAGAATTCATCGAACGAATTAAACTGAAGAATTCGATTGGCCATTATATCACATCGGCTTCACTTTTCAAGTTTAATGATTTCGCAAACCAATATTCGCTGGAGAATATTATTTTACGCTTATTGTTTCCTAGAGCCGTTTCTTCTTCTCAGTTCAGCGATACGCGCAGATGAGTTCGAAGAAATTGTAATTTTCACCGATCAAATATATACAATTACCATCGATAACTTTTTACCGATACGTTTGAGCTGAGCTTTTTCTAGAAAACGCAATTTTGCCAATTTCGGACCCGTCTCGGGCCCTCCCCCTGTAAAGTAATTTTCGAAACGTTTTCCACGTCGAAAAATTTTAGTCCGCGACGACCCTTGAAGTTGTTTAAAAAAACACAAACAAAAAGACAATATTTCTGCGCACTTTAAATAGGATCAACAACGGGATTTTATAGGCCAATTCCAGTTTCTTAACACGCCCCTAGATATGCGAATTAATGCTCGTAAATTGAATCACGTGTCGCGATATTAATTTTAATTATTCCGTTTGTCCTTAAAGCGGCGGAGAGAAAGGAACTGGCCCCAGTATTCTCATCAGATCCATTAGGTGGTCCTTAAGTACATTATGAAAAGAGCTTAATTACACAATCCATGATATACCTTATCAAGGATGGGACTTACTTTACTTTACGTTTTTACTTCATCGATAATTCAGTTTTAGATACATTTCGTTGCAATGCATTTTCATCTTTGAGCTTTTTCTTTTTCATAACTCTCTCCGAAAAAAAATATTAGTTCCTTCGAAAGCCTAAACAACTCTGCGTTCTACCTGAATCGTATTTTACAAAAAAAAAGTAAATCCGTTCACTCTTCTTATTGGTATTTTTTTTTTACTGACACAGGGAAGTGTGTCTTATGGTGAGGGGGATCGTTTGGCAAAATTCGCATGCCTCGCCAAAAAGGCGCACTTAATTCAAACTTGCGATGAAAAATTTAAAATTCTTATAATATTACGAAACGTTTCATTAAATTTAGTTTGAGTTTGCGTTTTTACTAAAACGAAGCACGTATTCACATCACACTTTCCCCGCATAATTCGAAAATCACATACATGCTACAATGTTCTTCTATGCAAAGGGTACAGAGATACCGATTTAGTTGTCACCAATGCGTATTAACAATTTTATTTAAACTGGGGTCGCGTAAAATCAGCTACCCTTCGGGCGGCTAAAATTTGGAAAACCGACCGATTTCGTAAAATTATAAAATACCCAACGCTAATGAAAGTACCGGGGTCGAACTTCTTTTAGATCACCGTGGGAAAAATTAAAATTGCTTTTTGCTTTTTAAACATAGACGCGTACGGTGTCGACTACGGAAACGGACATCTATTGAATTTCCGTGCAAGGGTTGGTCAGCAATAGAATAGCGAATTGCGCGCCATTTAACGAAATGGAGCTTTGAAAGCGCGAAAACGAATATACCAGCGGGTATGAGAAGGTTAAATTATGGTTTTCAGAATTGCAGCCGTGTATTTTATTATTCTTCTTTCGGAGAACAAGAGCCGAGAGTGCAGTTCATTAATCAGGTTTCGAATTTCAAATGGTCGAAAGCATAACACCGCATGAATTAGAACACTAGCCGAACCGCTACTGGCTACACACTTTGCATTGCTGGCAGGAATCGTTTGTTTCTCGAGTTTGTCGCTTTTTGGCAAATTCCGTATCAAATCCCTCCTTTCAGAAACGTTAGTTTCCTTTTCGTAATTTACCTCCGTCCTTCAGGAGTATAATTTGATTATTTCTTCGCGCGAATTAACGTTGCCGTTTCGTAGATAAAAAAAGAATATGTGCCTTCTTTTAGAAAATTAGTTTAGCGACGTTAGCATAAAATGCTTCTGTGGCAAGGTTCGGTTAAAATTTCACTGGAAAATTTGTAGCAATTTAAACATTTAAAACTTAGATGGTGGATATATAATTAGGGAAACAATTTTTCCGTACTAAACATCAAGCTTAAAAATAATTAGTCTTAAAACTTTAAATTTAATCTTAAAACCTTAAAATTTGGGGAGAAAGCTTACACTTACCATCATCATTTTTTCTGATGATGATAAGTGTAAACTTTCCGAAAAATGTTAGGGTTTTAAGATTAAATTTTTTTAACGCGGTGTCTACCGTAAATTGTTTTCGTAAGTGTAGCAGTTTGTTTTTTAAAAAGTATTCTGTACTTAACGAAAAAAAAAATAAAAAAAATACAGTCCAATTGAATACCTCATCCTTTTTTGAAGTCGATTAAAAAGCAACTAGATTATTAAATGTTATAATTAATATCAATAAAACAATTCAAATAAAAATAAATTATTACCGACACAGAAAATCTAGGCAGTAAATATTTTCACAAATACACATCAGCATTAAAAAGAAATCGATAATTGATATAAAATTAGTAGTCTATATATATATATATATATATACTTATATATATATATATATATATGGTTATCAATATTGATAACAATAATCGTAAAATAATTAAGTGAATGAATTACAATTAAATTAAACATTAAATAATAGATTATTATTTACTGATTGTTTATTTATTAAGTTTTCTTTAAATTTATTAATATAAACAGCTTTTGACAACGACACAGCGTGTTTCTGTTTTTAATTAATAATTTTTAAGATATTTCCTATATTATTCTTAATCTTATATTGTCCATCAGCAAATTCGTCAATACATCCATACCGATGTGCGTAAACACACGTTCCTTATATCTTGTTCTAAACAATATTTTATTTTTATATCACTAACAAAACAAGCATAACGCAACTTCCGAAACAATAGTAATTTCATCCGAACAAATCTATCTTTCTTTTAATCGATATAATTTTGAAGAAAACAATACGGGAAAAAGTATTTCTAACCGTGCAACTCTTGAATTAAACAGAATTAATGTTTTTAAATGCTTTTTTTTTTTTTTTTTTCTATAGAAATTGAACTATGTAGAAATAAAACTGTCCATATTGAAATACCATATTATATACATATATAAACAGGGTGTTCTAAAACTAATTCGGAAAATTGTTTTACGCTATAAAGCTCGTCAAAATTAAGAAAAAAAAGTCCCGAAAGAGAAATCATTTAAGCGAACAATTAATTAGTTATAATTTATTTATTTAATTTAAATGAAATTTTTTCTTTTTTTTTTTTCAATATATATATATAGCAATATTTTCTAAAATAAAAAGAAAATAAATATTGTGTAAGAAGTAAAAGACGTATTAAATGTAGTCGTAAGTGTTGTAAGAAGGCATTTGGATGAGGTCTTCCCGGACAGGGGGATAGGGCGCTTCGGACCGATTGAATGACCAGTAAGGTCTCCCGATATAACTGGATTGTTTCTTGTGGGGTTATATTAAGGAAAAGGTGTATCGTACACCAACTAACGCACGAGACGACTGCATACAGTGGATCGTCGCAGCGTTTGATGACATCCGACGAACACTAGAAGTTCTGCAAACGGGCCGTAAACAACGTTACGCGGATAGCTGAACTAGTGGTACAGCAAAATGGTCAACATATTGAGCATTTGCTCTAGGCCATTGACAAATCATTGTTGACTATACATTTACGACTACATTTAATACACGTATTTTACTTCTTATACAATATTTATTTTCTTTTTATTTTACAAAATATTGATATACTGGGTGTGCCAAAAGAAAGTTCATAATATACTGTTTTCAATGACTTGGAAATAAATTCAACTTTAAGAAAAATGTCAATAGTATTCCAGATCGTTTACAGCATAAATGTTGATGGAGCCCAATTTGAATATTTGAAATAGTATATGAACATGTATTTAGTTTGTAAGTGGGTAATATTTGTAAAATATATGTGTGTACTTTCTTTTGGCACACCCTGTATATATTAAAAAAAGAATATTTTTTCACTTAAATTAAATAATTAAATAAACTATAACTAAAATTATTGTTCGCCTGAATAATTTTTCTTTCAGGACTTTTTTGTTCATTTTGACTAGCTTTATAGCCTAAAACAAATTCCCCAAATCAGTTACAGAACACCCTTGTGTATGAAAAACTTCATCCTTTAAACTTCTCAATGGGAACACCTCCCTGACCCCCAAATGATAGTTCTTCTGTAATGCTCGTAGAAGATAGTCTACGTCATTCTCAAAAAATAAATAAATATATGTATAAATAAATGATAGCCATTTCTGTTTAAAAAAAACGTTACAGAAAAACTTACATAATTCTAAATTTTTTTCGACAAAATAGTGTTCAAAGATACCGCGATAAATAAAAAATTCGATAACTGTTTTTTTTTTATTATTATTATTTTTTTTTTAATTGTGGGGAGTCAACTACAGAACATCAAGTCAGCGCAAGTGAAATTTTTGAAATTTTCAATGTGTAGTAGGGGGATACCCAAACGAAACACAATTAACTAAACTAATGCCACGGCAGTTAGTTTAATTCGAGAACTAAGGGAAAGTATTTTCTTCGCTTTTTTGAATAGTTTTTTTTTTATAAATAATACATTACTATTTCAGAAACTTCACTTTAAACCCCTCCCGGTAATAATCGTTTCCCAATATTAACATCATTTGCCTTGCTAATTAATTCACAGGCGCTTCATTTTAAAAATTTCACATTTATTCTGCTTCAACTGTATCGAGTGTCATGATTAAGATGAAATGATCCAACATTAAATCCGTTATTTCAAAACAGCGAAAATGTAAAGAACGTAAACGTTTTGAGCCGAAATGAAAATATTCGGGATTTTCTTGATCAGTGGAATCGTTCTCGAAATCAGACAAGCTTAATTCCGATCATTCTCGGAGATGATTTCGACCTGAGAGAACAGCTGGTGTAACGTTCAATTTAAATCTGATTCTTTTCCCTGACCCCCAGCTGCCACCATTTCACCATTTCTTTCTAATTGATTTAAATTTCTATTTTCGCGGCTTTAATGCAATTGTATAAGCATTTACGTTCATTCGAATTCGCCTGATCTACAATTTCCAGAACTATTAGAGGTGCAATATATAGCATCGATAATATAAGTTTAATGAACTTCCTTCTTTCCCGCTCATATGCTATACACTACTACACTAGATGTTCCAGGCTCCCAATTTCCCCGCAATTATCACAATTCTCGTTATTTAACATACCTAATTGGCATAGTTTGTCCGACCAGGCCTCACCCTTCATCTACTTTTATATGTATCTTCTTCTTTCTCTTCTGAACCTAATGGTTGGTGAGTACTATCTATTCGTCTATCTCAGCTGTACAAATATAAGCATAGTGTTCATAGCAATTGTTTATATGCAGTACGAATGTGTACACAGGCAAGACTACATTCGGAACTGATTAGTAATCGTTTGATTTACATCGTTATTCAAGTGCAGTCTCGTGTGTGTCTGCTGTGTACTGACCTAGCGCGCATATGATGATGTACGTGGTGGTTTGCCATTGCCTTTCACGTGATTATTAGCGATTATTTATTTTTATTTAATTCTTGTATGTATATATATATATATATATATATGTATATATATATATATATATATATATATATATATATATAAACTCGGCCATTTTGGCCTCGCAAGGGGCTACGCCCCTTGACCCCTCTTGCTTTTATTTATGTCTCTTTCTCTTCTATACTTTGTATAAAATGATCAAAATTTACAACGTAATTCTTACTGGCATCAACAAAAAAAAGAAAAACAAAACGTAATCACAAAAATCCTATCCTAACATTTCACTTTCATTACATAAAATTAAGATATTGTTTCATTACATTTTTCGTTACATATTTCGTTACATAAAATTGTGACATTTTTTAAATAACAATAACAAAAATCCTATAAAATATAACAAACGTTACATAAAATTGGGACATTTTTTTGGGACATTTTGCGTTACATAAAATTGGGACATTTTTTCGAATGGGAGGTAGCCTAAGAATTACGTTGTAATTAATATATATATGTAATGTAATCTCTCTCTATCCGATCGTCAGACAACCACGCTCGTCGTTGAATAGTGTAGTTTACCATATGGTATCTTCTACCTTTTTGTTTACTTGCTTCTTTATCCTCCACCTCTCATCTTTCATACAACCCATTCTTTATTTCTACAATATACTCTTCTCGATTCAGCAATGCCTGATCTAATAAATATGTGGGCCACCACCTCATTTCCCCAGATAATGTCCGGGTACCCATTTATAATTTACTATAACCTTTTGAGAACGTAATTTATGTCTTAATCTGCTAATTTTGACCTCCTCTGTGGTGTACATCATATTGAGATTCAAGTTTCCTGATTTGGTTAATATCGCTAACGAGTCTGAAACTATCAAATATTTTTATCTCTATCCCTCCTCATGTACTTAATGGGCCATGCTAATTGCGGTATAGTTCTACCATAAATGACGATCCAACGTATGAAAATTGACGCACGCTAAATACATTTCTTCCCGAGTATAATAAAAAACTGAAGTATAATGTGTCCTATTGTTTTATCCGCCGAACCCATCGGTAAAAATTATTTCCTAGTTTCTGTAGGTATGAATCAGGCACTATTGCTTCCATTTTCTAGTCTTTCAATATCTCTCTCCCCATAATCGGTATTAGCGCAACCATGTGTCGACGCTGTGTATTTACACGCTACGTTAAACGCTTACAAAAACATCTCGTTGGCTATTGTACACTTCGCAATAAAAACTGGCCAACTTTACTTAAGAATTTTATGTATTATTTTAAAACTAAAATTTTACTCAACGAAAAAAATTAATTCTCTCGGTTACCTAATGCGATATTTGAGCAATGCTCTTCGTGTAGGGATTTTTTAAATTAAAACACGATAAAACGTGTTCATGATCTTTCATGTTTCTCTTTGAAAAAAAGGAAATTCCTATTTATTTTCTGACGGTTTTGTCATACTATTCTCCGTGCGAAAATGACATCGTCATTGATATATGTATATATATGTATGTTCATGTCTGCGATACTTTAGTAGATTGGATTATTTGACGTTATAGCTGATCTGCAGGTACAAAATCGGAATAACAACTAATCGTCTGGAGTGCTGGTTTCTTTTTCAGTGGGGCTGGTGTTGACAGCGAACCGAAATAAAATCTAGCGTAATTTTGCCGGACAGAAAGGGACGGTGTTTGCACCTGCCGAAGCCGTTGTCGGAGCCGATAGCGTTAGTATTTTATTTTAATCGTGCGAACTGTCAACATCAGAGTATGCTACATGTCGAGCAGATCTTGTGTTACTTAGGATAATTGGATAAAAGCGCTCAAAAGTTAAATGGAGTTCTAACAAAAGCGTGACTATAGTTCAGTGACCCGAAAAGTATCTGTACTAGCTCACAATGAAAATTTACGTTTCCGTGACATACTGAACTGTTCCAAAATTTCGGTAATAGTGAACGATGGAAAATTAAAAAATGCGTAATTAAGCCGCGGGAATAATAAACTCGAAAGTGAAAGTATCAATCACCGTTGAAGAAGGTTAGAATTAAAGCAGGTGAACGCGAAATGAAAGATTTTCTTTTGCCGTTTTATTGCATCAGTCAGCGTAATGCAAGTATTTTTTACTATTGTTAAAAAACATCAATTTATAGTGTTGCGCGTGTATGGAAATTATTTTGCGTTATTTGTTTACTATTTTATTGGTTAAGTTTAATCGGCATTCAAATTGGTGTCGTGATGTAATAGTGATAATATTTAAACCATTCATTTCCTTGTTTTTTGTATACGTTGATTAATAATAAACACGGCCGGTTTTCATTTTAATTGAATTTTAAATAAATTGCGACATGCTTTGGCAACAAAGTGTGCCATAATCACATGTAATAAAATATTGATTAAGTAAAAGAAAACAGATTATGTTCTTTGGAAGTTTGGAGTTTGTTGGTTTAAAAAAACACAAGCTGAATGCCTGTCTGGGTTTTAGGGGTTTGGAGCTGTATGGTTATAAAGCACAGATTAATCAAAAATTGATAACAGATTCGTAATCAGCGACCTCAAAAATCCTCGTATACAATTTGTCATTGAAATTAAATCTTTTTTGACTTTTTTGTCCGTCATATTGGATCCGCCATTTGGAATTAACAAAATCTGATGACGGATTCGTAATCAGCCACTTCAAAAAAATCCTTACATACAAATTTTTTACGAAATTGGATTACTCGATACATGTATTTATTGATGTTTCTTGTAAGGGGTGCTTTACCCCCTTTAAGGGTGAAATTCATGAAAATGCCGAAAAACACGTCAACTTTATTTTTTAATTGTACGTGTTAAAAAATGTTTTTCTTATTTTTTAATGTTATTTTATAACTTCTTATTCCATAATTATGACCAAAAAAAGGTGTGTTTTCATCCTCTAGAAAATAGGGGATGCAACTCCACCGCTTAAATTACTGCGCATTACTTGTCCTTCGCACGAGAAATAATTTCCATTTTGTTTCATAAAAAAATATCGAATTGAAGATGAGATATTTAGGAAAAACTATTATTTTCGGGGATGAACTTTAGGGGTTGGGGTTTGCATCCCTTGAAAGTGCATATGGGCCGATAACAACAAAAACACGTGTCTAATATTTCTTTATACTCTACAACATATCGAAATTTCATCAAAATCGGCGTCTGACAACTCGTGTACACTTTCCTTGTAAGTAATTTGTTTTTCCCAAGTCTTTATTTACATTAAATGACAATAAATATTTCTCAAGGTTCATAGATAGTCCTTTCATGGTATGCAAAAATTCTCAACATTGCTCGTTGATAAAAACTTTCAACGAGATTAGCCGCACAAGTGCCACCTCGATCTTATCGATAATTTTGTTGAATCTCGAATTCGAGTTGGGAAATTGTTAGTAGAGACTGTAGTTTCTCGCGATACACGACCGATTGAAGCGATCTACGTTTTGAAATCTCCTATTGTCCAAGTTCAACACTAAAACAAAATCAGTACGCTGCGTTGACAGTCATTACCTGGTTAATCTGATTTTCGAGGTTCGGAAAAGAATTCAGATATTTGGCGTCGCGTTACTGCAATTTAAATTTTTAACTTATTTATTTGTAATTCATTTAAAATAGCGCGCATACGTTCTAGTTAAAATTATTAACGCAACTTAAGGGACATATAAGAAATTTTTTAAATCTCGTTCACTCCAAGTTTTGTAAAATATTTCCAATCTAGCTTTAATTATTACTCAAGACTGACCCGGCTGTGTCGATGTGAATCTAAACGACAATTCGACTGCCATTTGATTCAATTTCTTTCCTCTGTAAAAATACACATATATGCGGCTCCTCTCAATTAAGTTTAGCAATCCAAACGACTTGTTATTTGTTTCGCGACGACGATTTATTCAAAATATTTCTTACGGCGCAAGTTTTCAGTCAGCATAAGAAACTTTTTTATTTTAAATCTTGATGTTTCGATTCCACTAGTTTTTCTGTAGTACACTTAGAACTACAGCATGATGATTCTCTTTGAACTATGTTCGTTTCAATTCGTTTATGTTCCAAATATTTCTTACAATCTAAGCTGTGTCTCGAAGGTGTTGTCGTTCAATGAGATTAAGGTGAATACTTTGTGAAGGAGTTTTAAACACTTTTGGACAACTGACCAAAAGTCGCGTACATTTTTGACCATTAATAGAACACCTGTAATAATTTCGAAGCCTCAGCGCAAAATTTTTGTTTTAATACGCGTCCGACATATGCAAATATTCGTACTTCGCTTAATGAACATTATTAATTCACCAACTCGAAAAGTTGCCATCATCCACAATAATAAATGTGTTCCACTGTATTGCGTAGATTACTTTTTTCCTTAATTCCTCTACTCGCGCTAAACGTCGAACTTTTTTATCCATCGTTAACGAAAACATTAACTTTCGACTAAGGAATTCCAATATTTTTATGTCAGCATTAACAAGATTCCCCCCAGAAAAGTTTAATCGTTTTTTTTTTTTATGATCTCCCGGTGGTACATATGGTTTTTTCTCTGTTGTTCTTTAGTTAAAACTGCGTGTCCTTTAATGGGGCAGCGTACTGTTCCTAAACTTCTTTCACAATCACCATTTATTGTTTGTTTTTTTTTTTTTTTTAGCATTTCTTCAAAATTAATTCAGTTATATTTTCCGATTTGTTGAACTTTCGCATAATATATGGTATTTTTGCAGACACGATGAATTAGCCGTTTTTTGTTTTTTATCGGTATGATCAAACTTTTGAATAACGTCGGATATAGTTAAATGAAGTATTTCTACACCTTTTCGCGGCGACATATTTTTTAAATGTATCTCTCTATCGAGTACACTATTCCTGTGGTTTCCCCCAGCCATCCATGCTTTGGGGGCAACGCGTTTGTGAATTTGTTAGCTCACTCTTCCCTTTTTGGCAACGTTTTCAACTCGTAATATTGCTCTTCTTTCTCCCTTAAATGACTGTTTTTCTTTTACGTTGAATCGTTTGTTCTTTTTGTTTTTTCTTTTTTTTTTACGGGTTCGTCAACAATTAGCCCAAGAACAGAGAAAATGAGGGAAAGAAAACGCAGATCTTTGCTAGATAGCCGACAAAAAACAATCAGAAGCCCGGATAACGCAAGGAGATAGAACGGTGAAAATGAACGAAGCATTTTATGGAGTGCGAATTATTAAAAATAAGTTTGTACGGTAGAAAGTGACAAACAATTTCGAACATTATGCGATCGGCGTTACAAGTAAAATGGGGATGTTGGAGAGCTGCAATGGGCACTAAGGAAACGGTAGGAGAGAGAGCAAACTGTGCCCAAAACGCAGGCGGAAAATTGCAGAGAGATTAGAGCGACGCACAGAACAAAGGTCAAGAAACCGGGGCGAGCGAGGAAGGAAAGGCTAAATAGGCAAGAAAAATTCGGGTTGTTAGAGAATGGGCAGACCTGAGAGTTATTCGGAATGAGCAGCTGTATAGACAGAATGGTGTAACATTGAAGGATGAGAAAACCGAAATAAATCTACCGGAAAAGGAAAATAACAGAGCGGTCGTGGGGGGTCGACTAATTTTCGTTTGATTCCAGCATGATCAGAAATCCAAATTTATAATACAGCTCTTTGGATTTTTTTTTTTTTTTTTTTTGATCAATATCTTTAAACAGTCTTATTTGATAAAACATGTGGAACATTTTCAACATTTTTTGTATCACTAAATGCCATATTAAATATATGTTTGCTCGATAAAACTTATGCTACTGCACTTTATTAACGGGCTCGTGTGTTCTCCGTAGATTTTTTATCCAATCTTTCCACAAAATTTCGACGCGCCTGATGATAGAACATTTTTTATCAATCAACTCTCTTCTCCGATAAATTCTGCGTCCTTGCTCGCGCGTATTTTATTAATTAATTCTTCCGCGTAGTATTAAAATATGTGTCAACTCTTCGGTGATTTTGATGGATCGGTTGTCTAAAATTGTTATTTTTTCCCGTCAAACGTTGAAGCATTGTTTTCAGATTCCCTTCTCAGTGGAAACTAAACTTTTTTCAGCTCATTAAAAAGTAAACAATTTTTCGATACTTCATTATTTGCCTATTGTATAGAGTAGATTTATTCTAAACGATAGCTTTATTATCTCATCGGTGTTTTTAAATTACTTTTATCATTAAAGCCCTCTTAATCAGTCCCCTTTTCGTCGCTTTGTTAATTTACTATTTTTATTTTACCACGCCGGTTAAACGAACAAACAAAAATAACAAAAAACAATTAAATACCGCGCATCTTCTTCCAACAAACCAGAGACAACACATATACAATTTAGTATCTTAATCGAAGACAGTTGAAAGCAAAGAGATATATAGGAGAAAAAGAAAGTTAACGATAAACAGTCGGGTCACTTCTTCGAGAGATGGCGATAAATTGAAACTATAAGTCATTATGTAATTTAACGTTGTCTTAAACGAATAAAAGCTAATGGGAGAAGCATAAATGTTCATTTCGCGTTACGTTGGTAGCCTGCGGTAAAGCTCCGTTGGGTTTAGTTGGTTTCGTCTCTTGAATTTCAAGCACTTGGCAGCATATGTGCAATATGCTACCACAATAGCGGCTAAAAAGCAAAAAGTTGCTTTTTGTTACAGCGGAAGAAGATCTCGTTATTATCTATTTGCCACCAACAACATAATAATAATCAGAGAAAACTGTATGATATGCAGCCACATGTTTGACTCGTATTTAATTTCCAGAATATCTCTGCAGCATCTCCTTAATCTTCAGCGTGAACATTAAGAAAAAAAAACTTATATTTGTTATGTATCTGCGATGGTTGTCGTTGTATGCTAGTTTGTTGTCAAATTCGCTACATTGAGCTTTATGGACTTCATTGGACATGTGGAATACTTAAATAAGTATGAAGCATCTTGTTTGACACATGTTTTTTAAAACGGGGGGACACTGATTATCTGAGATCTACAATTGTTGATTGCTGCACGCGGTTGATATCGCTCGTTAAAGATGTTCCAGAGAGTGTCCGTACCTCCAAATAGGGACTAGGATCGTCATATCTACGAGAGTATTTTTTTGTAGTTTAAGCTTTGACTTTTCCTAATATCTTGATTCTGGCAATAATTTTTGGCGCCTATAATGAGAGTCACGTAGGCTTTCCAAATGAGAAGACAACCAGATACATCTGACTGTGTTAAATTCAGTAAGCGTTTTCCAACATTTAGTTGTAGCGGAGGCTTAAACGTGAAAGCCACCTGCTGACTTTTCTTTTTTCATATTTTATTTTCCATTTAACAGTGCAATCTCGAATATCGTTTAGATATGACTAATGTCAATTGCCGAAATAAACTTCTAGCATGCATGTGTCATTAGCAAAATTTGAACTGTTGTGAAGTCTGAATTATATATATATATATATATATATGCTGTGTTTGATGAAGCAGAAGCTCAGTGTAACAGAGGGGCGGTTGACACTTAAAATGCTATCAAACGCTTCAAACTTTTCTACATCTGTCGTTTTCGAACCAAAAGACCTATCATCATCACGTATAAATGTGGCAAATTCTTCGCTATTGCCCGCAGTTCGTCGTCCTGTTTTCGTTTCCGCAATTCATCGCGTTCGGTGGCGGTTTTCGTTTTTGGAAATGTAATAAATGCACTTCTTATTACTGTACAGGTGTTGATGAATACGATTATTGGCGCACACGTCCGATGATCGAAGACCTGCTTAATATCAAAAAAAAAAAAAAAAAAACACTATAGGAATCCCTATTCTAATATGTGTTAATGTACGTAAAATGGTTGTGTGGAGCGTCCGAATTAGTGATTATAATATTAGCACCTACTATTGTTTTAATATCATTTCAAACATTTTGGATGAAATGTTCAGTAATCTCTTCCGTAAGATGATTTTTATTCGGCTTCTAAATCGAAAAGACGACCGATTCTTTCCAACCTCCAGAATAATAATGGCGTCAAGATAAGGGGATTCCTTTAAACTTGTTTAGTCGACATCACTTCAGGGAGTTTTTCTTAATAGCAGCTTTTTGACTTTAGTCTGTACCTCTCCTCTGCGTAATATGCTGAAAATGTTAACTACGTAAATGTACTAAGGTGATATTTTTATGATACGGTCTGAATATATCATGTGGATGTTCAACGCGAGTTTCTTATTTAATCGTTTAAGCTATGATTATTGTCTTCTGTAATGATCTTCCAAATTTATGGAAGACGAAATTTAATATACCTATATCGGTTTTATATTTCGTTATTCTTAACTTTGACTTTCTGCGACGGAGTCGGTTATATGTAATAATACAATGTTCTACTTGGTTGTCGACTGACACGAGAATTCCTATTTTTTTTTGATTTAATGTTCATATCTTCAGCGATCAATTAAAATATGACGAGATTGCCTAATTTAACTTACAAGCATTTTGGAAATCTTTTGTAATGACCTGTGAACACCGCTGTATGAATGGGGTTTTTTAAGCAGATGTTGTAATATGTTCCTGTTAGTTTTAGCACAACGTTCACAATATTGTGAACCAAGTTGTTATTGCTCATAACTGAGGGGTCTGAATTTCGGTGCGGAATCATTTTGCAGTACAACGATTTAAGGGCTTTTTGTTATAACAACATCGAGAACGCATTTGATGCGACGGAAGTTATTCTCATTAATTACTTGTTCGAATTCGGTTCCGTTTTTATTCTTGCAATTTTTCAACTTTTGCTTCTAGCGTCGAAGTTGCCGCCTATGTGATAACTTTTAATGTAATCCTGATTCTTTTAAAATGACACCAGCCGGACAAAATGTCGCTAGTCGGAAATTTTTAGATTAATAGCTACAAATAATGTGCTTCTAAAAAATGTTTTCGCCCGTATAAATAAAGCTCTCCTCCGCTCTGTATCATCCGAATGTAACAACACACTCCGCAACAAGTCTTTTTAATATTTAAATTAATATCGTTAATATTTCGCTGAAATCTTCTTATATTTATTCATTAGGAATTGAAACGCATCTGTGTCTATTACTATTTTTCCTTGCGTAAAATTCTGAAAAAAAAATTATTATTCGACACACTCGGTGTATTTACATTTGTCTCTTGCGGAGATAAAATTAATACTTGTCGTTTTTTGAAATACTGCTTCGAAATCGTTTTTACAGCTTTCGGACAAAGATTTTCAGTATAATAGTCTAAATTGTAGGCTCTGTATCTTCTTCTTCGGAAGATCGTCGTTTTTTAAAGCTCCTTTTTTTTTCTTTTTTTTTTCGTCGTCAGTAAATTCTCACAGACTTACCACTTCAAGGGGGAAATCAGTCAATTTATAATTTTTCCACCGCATACGTAAGAAACATTTTTTCATTCGCCGTAAATAATGTGAACGCAAAAAAAATACGCGTTTAGAGTCATTTTTATTCCGTGATACGGGGATTATTAATAACATTATGTAATATCGATTTTTAACACATTTCTGTTTCGGTTATTATTAATAAACGAATCGATCGCATAATTGTATTTAATAACTTAAAAAGCGAGAGTTTCTTTTTTGATGTTTCAATTAAAATATATGCGGCATCGGGAGTTAAAATAATACACACTACATCGTGTAATCCGAACACAATAAAACATTTTAAATCATTATCACACGAAATTGAATGACTGTTTTTTTGTTTTGTTTTTTACAACTACGGCGTACATAAAATAAAAATAAAAAAAAAAACAAAAAAAATCACTCATCAAAAATTAATCCGAATAGCGTCGGCAGATTTTTAACCTAACAATAGTAAAAAAAAAAAAAAAAAAAAAAAAAGGAAAAACAGTATCCGCAAACAGCGAACAACGCGATTTCTTGATTTAACCATCATACGTCAGTGTGCCGTTCGAAATAGTACATTTGCATCCGACTGAGCTGGTAGCTGCTTCGAGGAAATCGCCAGTTTTCCGGCTTTTAGTATGAACGATGCAACAACGCGTGCCAGCGACTTTGTCGAAAGATGCAAAGAGGAATGGGCCATTTTTAGGGTTTTATGACAGTTGGAGGAAAGTTAGTTTTGTCTAAAAGTCGTAAACTAAATTACGGCCGCACGGGTTCGACCATAAAACTTAATATCGCCAAGGTAGCGTGTATTCGAGTCGGTAAAAAATTTATGACTCGGAACTATCTGTGCGTTCATAGACACGCGCGCAGAGTCGCACTTTTTCTCTCGAACCGCTGATTAAGTATATTATACGAGAGCGCAAATGTCGGCATTTTTTAAGAAGCGCATTTTCAAAGGGCCACTCTCTGGCATGCGCGCACAGTTTTAGTGCTGAGACGCCTTTCGTATATTCATTCCCTGTTTCGGGGAATGAAAAGCTACGTAACTAGAGCGAGATCGGCTCATCTTCTTTTTTATCCTTTTCTTCAGCGGTCCTTTTTGAAATTTCTGTCCTGTTCAAAAAATGATGTTATTAGCCGCTCCAACTTAAACAATTGCGATTTTCAACACGGATAGGTTTTTAGACTGAAGACATCCTCGATTTCACGGACCTCCATTTTTCGCAGTTAATTCGCCATTAGCAATCGGTATTCTTCAAGTTTTGATCGACACAATTCGGCGAAGCCTTTTTTTTTCTTATAGGCTGAATGGACTTTAGTGTTCATTCGTGACCACGTTTTCGCACATCCATGAGCGTCTCCTTCATCCAACTTTTCTCCTTCCCGCCATTTTCCCTAATAAAATATTCTGCAGAAGCTTGGGTCACGAATCATCAGATAACCAAAGTACTCTTTGTCTTCCTGCCTTTTATGATGCTAATTAGTTTCGCGCCCTTTATTCGTCATCTGCAAAACTTCCTGGTTAGATTTCTTCGCTATCTATGGGATTTTCTGAAGGAGCCCCGTAGTTCAAAAGCTATCAAGCGGTTCTCAGATTGCTTTTCTTTAGGGTTCGGCATTCACATCCATATATATATATATATATTAATTACAACGTAATTCTTAGGCTACCCCCCATTCGAAAAAATATCCCAATTTTATGTAACGCTAAATGTCCCAAAAAAATGTCCCAGAAAAATGTCCCAATTTTATGTAACGTTTGTTATATTTTGTAGGATTTTTGTTATTGTTATTTAAAAAATGTCACAATTTTATGTAACGAAATATGTAACGAAAAAATGTCTTAATTTTATATAACGGAAGTTAAATGTTAGAATAGTATTTTTGTGGTTATGTTATTTTTTGTGTGTGTTGATGCCAGTAAGAATTACGTTGTAAATTTTGATCATTTTATACAAAGTATAGAAGAGAAAGAGATAGAAATGTAAGCAAGAGGGGTCAAGCGGCACAGCCCCTTGCGAGGCCAAAATGGCCGAGTTATATATATATACATATATATATATATATATATATATATATATGTAGTAGGGTAGACCACACGTAGCATTTGGGAATTCGAATTGTCAGTTCTGAGTTTAGATCGTGCGCTGTAAGTGTTTTTCTCATCTTATTAAAGGCATTTCTTGCTTATCCAATTCGGCATCTGATTTCATCATCGGTAGTATGTTGCCCTTAATTATTGAGTTCCATGATAGCTGAATTTTTTCGGACATCATTTTCCAGCATTGCCCCCATGAGTAACAATAGTTGGGTCAGGTGTTTCTATATGAAAAAGATACAACGAAGATTTTAGTCTTTCTTGCATTCAGTGATGTCCCCAGTACACAACTGATGTTTTCTACCGTCTAAACGAGTGATTTAAGTTTTCGTAAACTTTCCGCAATGATTTTACTGCATCGTCCGGCATATCCTATATTGTTGATTTTTAACTTTAATTTTGATTCCTTCGTTAGAACTATGCGCAAATCAACTCCGCTAGAGTAGTTTTGACTACACATATGTGTCCTTCACGACTGCTGCAGATATATACATATATATCCGCTTCTCAACTCCAATTCCGATCGAGTTATCTATTTCATACCTATAGTGTATAACCGCAATCATATTCGGCTGCGTATTCAACTCTGGGCGCACACAGTAACAGAACGTCCTTGAACACGATGCATATGCGCATGCTAACGCCTTTCGGAGTTCAGATATATTAAATCACCGCGCCAGAGGTAAATCCGACAGTGTGTCCAGAATGACAACATTTCTTCCTTATCTTTCGTAGTTGAGATATATTAACACCGTTGGAAACATATCCCCGGGGCTGTGTCCGAACGCGGATATATTTCCGAGGATGGAATTACCCATGCCTACGGTCCAAAGCTTCTTTAAAAATCTGATCAGCGTAAATATTGCATAGAGTAAAAGACCGTTGTCTGACTCCTCGTTTTATCGGATCGATGGTACATTTGCGATCATGAGATATTGTAGCGGTTTAATGTATATAGAGATTTTCTATCATGCGACGGTCAGCTGAGTCTAAATATCTTCCAACACAGCGAATAGAGAATTATGTGAATTCGCCGGTCTTCTAAGCTTACAAAAACATATCTACAACTTTTTTCCCGTCTAGCGTAGAAAATGTACGAGCCTATTCATAAAATGCCTATTGTTATCCCCACATTTTGCTGATTTTTTTCGATATCGTCCGCTATCGCAATTACCTTTTATTAGCTTTTCTGGTTGGACTTTTTAAATTTACTCCTTTTTAGACTTCTATAATATTATTTTTACGTTTTTCAGGGATTCACTTCAGAGCGCACGTGTAACTTTCATATTTGCTCATCTATTCGGTGATTCTACAGAAAAATGATCTCGAAATTGTCCGGTTTTTGTTTTTTTTTTCATTTTTGCAAAATTTAAACGGAATTTTCATTCGATTCACCTATTTATAATGACCCACGCGAATAAAGAATTCAGCATTGTTTAGTGTTTTTCCATTATTCGATGTGAGAAGTATATATTTTTGAGCATTCGTTTCCGTTAGTATTGTGATATCACAATATTCGGTATTAGCTTTCGCCGAGCAATTTGATTTCGATGCATTCGTTCATATTTTAGCATTGTATGGCGTTCGAATAGACATTTTCTTCTTTTTTTTCGACCTATCTTCAAGCTACACAAATGTACCACCATATTTAACGTAATATGTTTTTATTAGAGTTGTCTACAATTAGTAAAATACATCACACTTAGAAATGTGCCATTGCTATATCGCTTCAGCTCCTCCGACATATGTTCTAATTTTTATTTTACCGGAGTGGTAACAAACTTTAAAAGGATGACAATTGTAATATAAACAGTTATCGTGATGCACTAGGAACATAACATGCAAAGCTTCGTATAAACTTTCTACAGCTGGAAACCGCAATTTTTAATACAGCTAGCTGCCGAATTTCTCCATTAACTGAAAAATACACACAGCGTAAGCGTATGAACCGCTTTTTATGAACTTTTTTCCTCTGCTTTATTTCTTGAACTTAAGCACACCCGATGATCTCGGTTTTTCTTCACTGCGCACGCTCAGTTTTTCGGATATGAGGCACTCGACTAAGACCATCTCTCATTCTGAAAATTTCAACAACGTTACATTTTCGATTTATCTCATAAAATATTGTCTCCTCTTCCCATTGCCTAGAGGAATTAGTGCTTTTCCTAGTTTTTCATCATTTTAAAATTTTTGTCTGTCTGTCTGTTTCGATTTAACTTGAGTACTATTAAATGAAGAAATTCGCGCCCGACTCGTTCTAAGCTTTTTTTCTCATTGATAATGGCTTAGCAGTTGCAACAGTTTAAAGTTTAACTAGCGAAAGAAATGATGTCAAACCGCCCTTATCGCATCTAGTAGCACCTTTAATAAAAAAAAGAGATAGCACCATCTTCATTTTTTCACTTCTTTTTGTCGTTCTTTCAGTGATTGACACAAGATACAACGGTTCCAGAACAAGGCTATAAGGCTGATAGTCTCACCGCCCTGGTACGTATCTAACCACACTCTACATCAAGACTTAAATATCCCATATGTGAAAGACGAGATCAAGCGAGCTGCTACGCGATACATAGGCCGCTTGGAGTCTCACACAAACGTTTTGGCGATCAATCTTCTTGATAATAGTCTCGATGTTCGAAGGTTAAAACGTAGTCGACCGTTTGATCTGGCCTAGTTTTATGTTACTAAAATTTCAGTGGGGTCCATCGCTAGATGCTAACCCCTAACAAGTTATTTTCGCGTTACAGTCCAATTGCTGGATGGCCTTCTGGCCAGTTGTAATTTGTATAAAAAAAAAAAAAAAAAAAAAAAAAAAAAAGTGATTGACAAATGTGTGTTCTGTTCTCGAATCGATTTCTAATACCAGGCAATATATATATACATATATATACACACATATATATATATAAATATATATATATATATATATACTTTTTTTTAAATGGTAAGAATGAGCAAATGTTCGGGACACATATTTAAAAAAGTGTCATCTTTTGTTGATTGAATTTATCTCTACATAAACCTTTTTTTTATTTAGATTTAAACAGACAAAAAGTATTACTGTCAGCAATATTTCGATTCTTTTTAAGTAAGAAAATTAACGGACAATACAAACGACTATTTTTGAAAGTAAAAAAAAAAAAATTAGGAAAGAGATACATATGTATGTATTATTATTATTATTATTATTATTATTATTATTATTACTATTATTATTATTATTATTATTATTATTTTTAATTTACATCAAAGTTATTAAGTTAACATGGTTATATATCTTTTTTTCATTCATTTGTTTTTGTTTTTTTTTTAATAAAAAAAAAAACACTTCAGTGGTTTTTATTACAATCTGTTCAATTCACGAACATTCAGCAATACACTAAATTAATTGTATTATTATATATATACTAGGATGGACAATCCTGCATTTCCTTGCATTATATTAAAAAATAAATAAAACAAAATCAAAAAATATTTATCCTTCGATTAATTCATGGGGTTTAGTTCTTTTAGCCGCCCGACTTCATCCTGATGTGTCAGAAGCTCCTCGCCTCTATGTTTTAAATCGTGCATTCTTGCCAGTTCCTTTATCACCTGCGAAACTTCTGGCTCATGAAGATCCCCATGAATTTCTTTCATATTGTCTACCATTTAATCCTAAGTACTCTGTTCTGGAACGTCTGAATTTTTTTTTTTTTTTATGTTGGCTACTATAGCACAACCCCAAAGCTGACAACAGTAACTCCACGTTGGTTTCAGTATTTGATTATATACTAACGATTTATTGCTCAGCAAAAGGATACTCTCCAATAAGCCATTTCGTCTGCAGCACTTTCAACTTTAATTGTTCTACTTTTTAATTTTGAATCTAAATGCATACACCGAAATATTTCACGTAATTTGTGTTGGGTACAATTTTTGAATTAATTACAATCGGACAGTACCGGATTGTTCGATTGGTAAAATTAATATATACAGTTTCTTTATTAAGACACTTGTTTTCCATTTTTTTTGTTTACTTCCAAATACTTTTTTTATGTGGGACTCTACACGTTCGTAGTTGATTCTTCTATATTATTTCTTATAGCCATCACAGCTGTGACATATGTAAACATAGCCGTCGTCGTGACATGCTCGTTAACAGGAATATCAGCGGTATATAATTAATTTTTAAATTGATCCGAGGATGCTTCCTTGCGGTACTCCTACTTGAATGTCTTGCAATTCAGAGAATTCATCATTATGCTTCATTCTAAAATATCTGTCAGTTAGGGTACGATTCAATAATTCTGCAAACTTTAACTGGTAATATTTCATAAGTGCCAGTCCCTTGTGCCACACCTTGTCAAACGCCCGTGTTCCACGTCAAGGAACCTTTGAGACTTTTCTCAATTATATTTGTTATTCTATGTATCTGATCTGTTGTAGGATGTGCTCTTCGAAATCCGAACTGATGATTGGGTATATAGTTTTCTCTCTTATTGGTTTCAATCTTTTCAGTAATAATTTTTCGAACAACCTAGAAATAACGGCTAGCAAACTAATTGGTCCACATGATTTAATACCTGTCTGTAATTTCCCGGGTTTAGGTAGCATAATTATTTGAGCTACTTTCCAAAGTTGGGGAAAATATCCAATTCTTATTATAGCATTTTAAATATTTGGGTTAGTGGCATTATGTCTCTTTTTGAAAATTTCTTTAATATTCTTACCGAAATTAAATCAAAACAAGATCTCTTTTCACACATATTTGTTTTTATTTCATTATGTATCTCTCTAGGTTTAAAGTGTCTCAGAGATCCATTTTTCCTTTGATCATACACGGTGTTTTAATCAACATCTATTGTCATCTTCTATTCCTCAATCTTTCGATTGGTGGTCAATCTTCTTGGAAGTACTATACTTAGAATTGCGATGCTTATCAAGTGTAAATACTTGTTTTGAATAATTCGCAAATTCATTAGCTTTGTCTTTGTCACTTCTTCTCCATTCGTTATTGTCTCTTTTAATAGGGAAATGCTGCTGTTGCGGTCTATTAATGAATTTTTTGTAGATTTCCATAAAGAATAGTTCGTCTCTTTTGTAGGGGAGAGATTCTGTTTTGTTTGACTTTAATTACCAATCTTTTAATTTCCTGGCTTAATTTGTTCAATTTGAATTTATATGTTTTTTCCTGTGTTCTGTGAAACGTTTTTCTAAACTTCCTCCTTTTCTTGATTTGTTCTGAAATGTAAAACGGTAAATTTTGGTTTTTACTACTATGGTTTTTTACGGCTGTCGAATTCCACGCAGCTTGCCGTATTGCATCATTAAGCTGCATGCTATATCAATCTCGTCCTTAGATTTCAGCGATAATTTTTATCCAACTGCTTCCCGAAAACAAATCCCAATCAGTTTTATTATTAGTAAATGTAGCGTATGGCTGCTTTAGGATTATCGATTTACTTACAGTCATGATCAGTGGAGAATGATCAGACGCGAAATCATCATTGTCGTCAATATCTATGTTACCTTCAGCAATTCCCTGAACAATAAAGAAGTCTATCAAATCGGGTAACTTTTTCTGATCAGTCGGCCAATCTGTTGAATAACATTTGCATCCCAACTGATTTATTGCCTGTAATTCCTCTTCCTGTGGTAACTCTTGAACCCCAATATGTGTGCTTTAAATTAAAATCACCTCCTACGATAAATCAAAGACCAAGCGTATTAAAATAATCAGCCCATACGTAACATTTTATCTGGTTACCAGGAGGGCAGTAAACCGCTGATAATACTAAATCTCCATTCTTGGTATATATTTTAACATTAGTAGCTTGAATTTAATTTGTACTTATTTCTCCTGGTACATACGGTGCTTTATGCTTTTCTTAATTAGTATTGCTGCACCTCTAAGTCCACCTCCATCCGGATGCAAAGTATTGAAACAATAGCTGTTAAATTTAATAAAAGTATTTTCCGCAATATTCGGTTCCGATATTAATGATACATCGATTTCTTCTTTTATTCAGTATAATTCAACTTCCTGGAGTCTATGTTTGAGCCCATTTAAATTAAACGTTGCTATCTTTATTAAGCTCATTCATTTTATTATATTCAACTTCCTTTCTATTAAATTTAATCGATCAAAAATTCCATTTATTTTCTTTTCCTGTTTTTCTAAAATCATCTCTAATCTTTCACTCGTTCAGTAGACTACCATCTTTAAAAGATCTGATCTTCATTTAATTTTCTACGTTTGTTGCTTTCGTGTTCCGAGTAGTTGTTTAGTATATATTCGTACTTTTTTTTCTGGATAAATTTCGTTATATTCGCAATTTCTTTAAAGGTCCCTTCTTCGTATAATTATTATAAAATTGCCGGTCGCAAAATTTCACTTTCGTCTTCGTTATTTTTTTTTTTGTTTTTCATTACTTCTGAATTATTTTATTTATCACCTGTAACGACATGTCTATTCATTCGTGGGGTAATAATCCGTGTTCGCTACTATTACCCTCCGTCGCGTGTAAATTGAAGCGAATAGACCGTATTACATAATTCGTTTTTGAAAGTGTGCTCTATTAGAGATATTATCGATACTTTTAAAAAGATCGATATGCGCTCAAAGTCACGAGTGAAAAGCTAGCGTATATTAATAACCATGTCAGTTTTTTGACAAGAAAATCTGTTTCACATTCATAGTTTTTCAGATAATAATATACTTTAATAATAATAAAAACAAAAAAAGTTCGACTGAAATTTATTAACTAAATCGTTTTTCAAGCCCACGCGTTCAAAATCGAAGTGACTTATTTCACGATGCGGTACAAAAAAATCGACAAGTAACCGAATCATATACCATGAAAATTATGCAAATGAAAATCAGCTAAGATAAATTAGCGAAAATTTAATATTCAAAAGTTTTTTTGTTAACAGTGTATGACTCTGATATGCGTAAATTACATATTTCATCATATCCACTCGAATGAAGAGCGTGTTTGCGCGATGCTGATCATTATTAAGCGTTCATCTCTTTCTGTTGAGCGTTTCCAGTTTGCTGCGACTTGTCCTACTCCGTATTCTTATATCCTGTCCCTTCCTTCTCTTCGTATCGTTTCAGCTATATTAATTGACTTCCTACCATGAAAATTTGATATCGTATAAAGATAAATTGACCCCTTCCCTTTCTAATTGTTTCTGGGTGAAGGTCCCAAAAAGAAAAATACATCGCGTTCGCAGCGATTTGATAATCGAGCCGATTCTAGCGTTTCTCCCGCTTGTCCGATTTTCGGCAGTTTAGACATGTGCAGCAATCACAGATTACTCTAGACTACAGCTTTGTACTTCTTTCGAATGCTGTATTTTCATGGGAAAATATTATCACATTATAAACATGCCGAAATTAGTGTTGCACATTCGATAATAGAAAGGCAAGTTTGTTAGTGTGTTTGATGATAACAAGTCAAGTACCAACCCCACTATCCACAAAAAAAAAAAAAAAAAAAAAAATCGATGCAGATTTAAATTGTGGAATAAAAAATTGCACAAAAAGTGATAAGTGCGGAACTTTATGGAGTTGCTCTTCCGCCACCAACTATACCCTAGTAATTCTCTAAAAATGCGCATTAATGTACACGATCAAAAGTTGCAAATTCGCATATCATTCGGAAAATTTTTGGGGACCGCCAAGTAATATTTCTCTCATTTTTTAACTCGAGCACCTTCTTACACTGGCTCCAATGTGAGACTTTTACTCTATTTGTCGTTTTTTAATTACAGTTCCAAAACATAACCACATCTCGTCAAATTCCATCGGAACAAGACACATTTTACAGCCATATCGGTGCATGAAAAAAAAAAAAAAAAAAAACGAAAAAAAACGATAATGCAACAGCCGTGTTGTTCTGTGACCCCATTTTTTCCGGCGAGTGGAGGGGGGGGGCTGCTCGAGAAATATGAGACGTCCGCTAACTAGGATGAGGATAATTTTTCGACAATATTAAAGCCGGCGAAGTAACTGTCGTGGAAGTAATTAAAATAAGATCGTTTCTCCGCGTCATTTATAAACTCCATCTCAACTTTTATCGCGCGTACGCCGAACGAGGGGCGCAAGATGAATTTTAAGAAATCACATTTACCACTTTATCGGTCTGCCGGCGTCTAGCTGCTTAAAGAGCAATTTCACTTCAATCTCAGACGTTCGCATCTTTTTTCTACTTAAATTAAATTCTAAGTGGACCGTAAAGAAGGAAGATTTCAAACAAGGGTACACTTGGGGTTGAGAAAAGAAAACAAAAGCATCGACACGACAAAGGGGGCACAAGACACTTGAAAGAGTTTCGCAACAGTATAGGTGCCGAACAGAGATAAGAGTTGCGCAGTATGTAAACGAGGAAACAATAGACGAAAGAAGGAAGAAAGAAACAACGAAAAGAGACAGACGGGAATGGCGAGAAAGTATGCACCTGCCGGTTAGTGTAGTATTACGGGGAGGAAATAGCATTAGAAATGGAATTGCGCCGAGCAGTAATTGAGAAAGAGTGACTACTCGCCATTCGGATCACCGTTTAATGGAACTTTAAGACACCGGCGACTGCTGATTATGTTTATACACTGGTCGCGTTGTTGCTAGTTCGCTCGACACGAGCAAAAGTCAGACGGCGCGGCGAGCAACTTCAAAACGAACTTTCATTAGTTAAAAGCCGCGCTGAATTTCGGTCTTTGCCAGTGTGCGACCGTTCGTTCGTTCGTTCGCCAGCTCCGGCTCTGGATAAATTTAATTTGAAACCGCTTCCAGCTGTTCACGGCTTCTTCTTGTTCCTTCATTAGAGCAGCGACCGTTTAACGAGTTTAATTTTTCAGTAACTTCAAGGCTTTTTTTCTTTGTTTCTTTTACGACCTGGAAGATTATTTCCGTAAACAACCAACATGTGCTCTTTGTACCGGATCGAGTTTTTAATTGTTCCATTTAACAAAAAGGTTCTCGCTTAATTGCGCACACAAAAGTCAAACATTTAATTAGGATGTTCCGCCGATGAAACGAGCCGAAAGCAAAAACGACTGATTAACATTTGATGTTGATTTTTCTTTTTTTCGAAGTTGTACGAATTTCTGAAGAACTTAAAAAAAATGACATAACGCAATTATATCTAGAAAAAAAAAAGATAGTTGTGTACTTTTTTTCTTTTCTTTTTTTTTTTTAGTTGTGATATATATATATACATATATAGCATATATTTATTCTTACGCTATTGCTAAACATTAAAAAAAATATATAAAACTCAATTTGAATGAATAAATAAATAAAAGGATTAATGGGTATAAATTGCAAATTTACTCTTATGTAACATCATAAATCTTAAAAAAAAAAAAGAAAACGTGTAAAATTCCTCACCACGCGATTTTAAGTCTTATTATAATTCAGATGATGCAATATTATAATATAAAAATTCTTTATTAATGATGAGATCGGTGTTTTGGCACACGGTCAATTGTAATAGATCTGCTAATATTTATTGTTTTTCACCTTTTGCGCCTCTTTTCGAAAAATGAATTGTAGCAGACTGATGTGTTCGTTGTTGATTTTTTTCGGTTACGCGAGTTGAATGTTTTCTGAATTTTCGACAATGCGCTGATCTTTTATAATTCTTTATAGTTAAGATTTTGCGAAACGAATTTGTATTATTTTTAACAAAAAGTAAAACCGGAAGATTCACCCCAGGAGAATTTATATTATTATTACGGTCACACATATATATATATACATATATATATATATATGTATTAATGAAAACGTCATTTTTAGCCCGACCCCCATCACTTTTTTTGTTTCAAAACGTTACATATATTGTATATATAGGAAGTTTATCGACAAAATGTATCGTAACTCTGGTTGATTGTGTTATTCTTACATTAGGGTTAATAAGAAATTCTGCTACGTTCTTGCTGTATGAAAGTAATTATATTTCTATGCAACCGTGAATTAAATCTATTAGTTTTGAATTGTTTCTTGATTGCAATGGAAAAAAAAAAAAAATATTGATAAATATTTCTATGTAAACCGTAAATTATTGCTAAATACGTCACCTTTTTTTTTTTTTTTTTTTTTTGGTATCGAAGTCGGGAAAAATGACGTTGTCAATTTTCCTCATTCTATAAAAAGTGTAAAAGTGATAGAGGTGAAGCTCGGGAGTGTCAAAATGCATTTCTTTCACGTCTAGTTTGACCCGAAGAAAGAATAGAAAAAACCCTCACGGTGACACATCTGGGGAATAGAGGGGTTGGGGCAGCACCGGAATGCCTTTAGAAAATTGCGTCACACTGAAGACGCGATGACATGGCGCATTGTCGTCATAAATGATCCTTCACAATCTCCGGGCAGATTCTGACACGACCCTTTACTTCGAGGTAGAAATGTTGATTCATAATTTGTCGAACACAAATTCCATGCCCACCATCCCAATGCCCTATATAAGAGGAGCAAATCATCGTTGCTTTGACTTTCGACTTGCTCATCTCTCTTGCCTTCTCATTTTCTTTTTTGTTTCGCTTAGTTTCCTATAAATTTCATCTTCTCCGCCCAAATGAAGAGCATGTTTGCGATGCTGATCACATGTTTTAAGTGACCATCTCTTTCGATCGAGCTTTCTGCTTTCTAAATTTGCTGCGAATTCGTATTCCTACTCCGTATTGCGCTTCCTATATCCTGTCGTTTCTTTATCCACACATTGTTTGTTCCCTCCTACTAACAATATCTGACCGCATCAAAATATAACCGATTCATTTCCCTTCCTGATTGTTTAAAGGTCCCTGGTAAAAAGACTTGTTCATTTTTGTTTTTTTCGTCTTGTTTAGCCACGAGATAGCCACTTTTGGCGTTGCCACTTTGTTTCCGGACGATACTGAAAAAATCAAGTTTTATCGCCAATAATTACGCGATCTCGGAGAGGGTTGGTCATTTTTAAACCTGTTCTTCAAGACAATCTTGAGCGATGGACCTTATGTTTTTGTTGCTTAACAAGATTTTTTGGAAGCATTTTTGCACAAAGTGTTTTCAAGGAAAAAATCTTCAATTAAAATCTTTCCAGCTGTTTCACGGTCAATTCTCATTTGCCAACATTCGAACGGTTAGTCGCCGGTCTTGATGCACAAGCCACCAACTTCAGAAATCATATGAATAAGCTTTGCGAGCGTGCTATCTTAGCTCCGAAAAATACAAATCAATAATAAGATTCAATTGGAAACTCCTGGTACACTTACGGAATACAAATCAATATTAATACAGTTACAGAAGAGGATGACGCTGTTAATTATCCAGTTGAATTTTTCAATTCACTGGAGAATCCCACCACGTAAACTAACTTTAAAAATTGGCTCAGCGATAATGCTTCTTTAGAATCTGAACGCGCCAAAGTTGTGCAATGGAACCAGACTTTCGGTGAAAAAACTGATGCAGAATGTGATTGAAGCAACGCAATAATTAACGGCAAATATAAAGAAGAAGATGTAAATGATACCAACTGATTTGTCCAAACGACTACAGTGTCCTTGAAATTTTCCAATTAATCTGCGAAATGTTTCCGGTCGAAGTTTCACTATTTCCAACAGATACATACATATTTTTATCGCAATTCGAGCAAGTTTTTTAGCATTTTTCCCAGTTCTACGTAATTAATTCGGTGTCAACGTTTCACACGGCATATTCTGAAAATTATAATATTACTCGGGGAAGTAAAAAAATTAACAGATTTATCCTTACCGTGCCGCCATTTTAACGCATTTTCAAAAAATTATTCCGAAAGCGGGTATTTAATGAGAGAAAAAAAACAAAAAAAACAAAAAAGAAGAATATGAATCCGGTATTTTGGAACGCAAATGAAGTGTGACCGTGGTCTTGCGTTAGGGTTTTTTTGAGCCCAGAGAGAATATAAGTACGCATACGAGAAACCCCGTTAAGAGCGACTTTACGTCATTAGAACATTCGGCGGGGTCCAATTTGCGTTTTATTTTGTCGTTTTCTTTAAAATAACCATCCCTTTAATGTGTCTTCCAGCGTTCGCATTTGCCACTGTCCTCCTGTCCGGCCCAAATGCTCAGTTTAATTAAACAAAATTAAATAATTACGTTTTTTTCCCCACTATGAGAACCGTTTCGCTATGAATTTCAAGCACTCGTATAGTTTTTGCGGATATTCAACTGAAATTCTGACACCGTAAATAACAGCATCGCCTCCCCTCCCCTAAATGAGAATTCTGTTCAAGCGTATCGCTTTTAATAGATTTAAAAAGTTTTTTGATTCCCGTAAATCTATCTATCTATCGCGTATTCCGGATAATTTCACAGTTTAAATTTAGAAGAGGCTAACGGTAATAACCATCCATATCCTCTTTGAATGTCCATCCCTCGTGAACGAACGTACCTCTTTGTATTCCAATCTGCTGTCACTCAAACTCCCTACTCCTTATTGTGCCTCGTATATCTTATCGTTTCCGTCGATCTCAGTTGTTCCTATCCTCAGTTCCTTTATCTTATCAATAGCTGACCGAATCTACATTTAACTGATCCTTCTCCTTCCTTTCGTTTCTGGGCGAAGATCCTTTGTTGATATGCCCAAAGGGGGGTTAAAAAAAAAAAAAAAAAAAAAAAAAAAACCATTTGTAACAACGCGTTAAAACAAGAGACGAGTCAAAGTTGGGAGATTTGCGACACAAATCACTCCTATAATTGAACTGTTTTTTGTTTGTTTTTTTTTTGTTTTCAAATTAAAATTCGATCCCGAAAGACGGGGTAATAAACTTGAGATAACCTCGTCTTGTTTGTGCGAACGATAGCTTCTAGATAACTTTTAGATATCGGAAGCAGAAGGTAACTCCGTCGCTAATATCTCAGATGTCTTTTTTTTTTTTCCTACCCTGGGCGCGCCAGCGGCCTTGACCCAACAACATGAAAAATTAAGAGTTATAACTAAATAGCCAAGCGGTCAGAAATGGAAAAGACAAAGGACAGCAGCAATGGAATAACTGAAGGCAATGGGAAGGAAAGAATATAGGTAGCGTTAAAGGGAGTAGGAAGACCCAAAACTAGAAGTTGGACGTAAAGAAAGGAGCGTTCGTTAAAGAGTGTAGAACATTCGAATAGGATGTGATTTGAGTCACAAACACAAGAAGGCTCAGAAGCGTGAAGAGAACAGAAAGGAGAAAGAGCTAAAGAAACACGAAAGCGAGAAGAGGGGAGTAGAGAATGATTGATTCTAAGCCTAATTAAGGAAACAACAGTGGAACGACGACAGGTAGGAATAGATTGAAACCAAGGCAGGAAACTAGGAACCGGTTGAATAAGACAGTAGTATGAATAATGATTAGAGAATAAAGATGGATACATGTTAGTCCAAAGTCTAGAATGATTAGAGCGTGACAGAGAAAGAATGTCTGAGGAAGGGAAAGAGTCGAGGAAAGGACCAATGCGGGCGGCTGAGCGAGCTAAAGAGTCAGCTGCGTCATTGCCCTCAATATTAGAATGACTAGGGACCCATAGAAAGTCTATGAGAATGGATCGGAACGAGAACAAAGACGAGACAAGAGATCGAATAGGGAGGATGATACCGTCAGAAGTATGAGAAGGAGGAGAGGAGATGGTTTGAAGAACGCCTTTGGAATCAGAAACAATCAGGAATTTGTGAACCCCACTCCTAGAGGATATGAATTGGATTGCACGAAGAATTGAGATCGACTCGGCTGAGAAGATAGAGCAGAAAGAAGGAAGTCTGAAAGACTCAGAGTGCAGGAACGTAGGAGACGTATACGCGCCACCCACGCCCCCATCACTCTTGGAACCATCCGAGAAAATTAAGGCATGGGAAGGAAAAGCAGAGTTCAGCAGCTGAAGGAATTCGAAGCTGACTACATTGTGAGAGGAAGAATTAGCTCGGACTGGAAGAGAGGAGAAATTGATGGGGTGCCATATGCTATTAAAATCGAGAGAAAAGTAAGGAAGACTGTTATAAGAGGAAACGTAGGGAGAAAAATTGGAAACACGAGCAGCTATATGCGATAAAATCGGAATTCTATGAGGCGCCGAGCGTCAGTGATTTTTGATATGAAGATAGGAAGGAATAATATTGGATGACAAAATGGGGAGGCGTTTTATTAAAAATCGATAACCGAGGAGTGAACGACGAGTGGAAAGAGGTTGAGTGCAAGTTTCGGATAGAATTGCAGGAATAGGAGAAGATCTTAAAGCGCCAATGCATAGGCGAAGGCAGGAATTCTGAATTGCGTCAAGTTTCGAAAGGAGAGACTTGGAGACATTGCCATAAATGAAGGAACAATAGTCGAGTTTGGACCGAATAATCGATTTATATAGAATTAATAGAATGCACGGGTCCCCACCCCATCTGAGCGGAGATAAAGATTTGAGGAGATTAAGTCTTTTGATCATAGAATTATAGATATAATTAATATGTTCATGAAATGTAAGGCGACTATTTAAGAAAAGACCTAGATAACATTTGGAATTAACAGTGGGAATAGGTGTACCAGATACGCTGATGTTTATAAAAGTACGATTAAAGGGGCGGAGAGCAAAAATTATACAGGAAGACTTGGAAGGGGAAAGAGAGAGGTGGAGAGTAGATAGAGCATTGCTAAGATGGGACAATGAATGATTTAACTCGTTGATGGCGGAGGACAGATCATCTGAGGTGGAATAAACTAAAATGTCATCAGCAAAAAGGAGAGAGAAAGAGGGAATAGAGAGCGAAGCAACATCGAAGGAGTAAATATTAAAAAGAGTGGGGCTAAGCACCCTGGGGAAGCCTGCGATAAACGCATCCGAAGGTGGAAAGAGAAGGAGAAGATAGAGAAAGAGTTCTATGTTGAAAGAGGTTACAAGAGTGATTAAAACTGGAGGGGGATTAAGAGAGAGGAGTTTGGAGACCAGAGAAGGAAGATGCACATTATCGAATGCAGAGCATCGACAAAAGAAGCGACAGTAAATTTCTTTGATAGGAATGATTTATAGATATCTGCAAGGAAGGTACCGATGCAATCTACCGGGCTAAGCCCGGGGCGAAAACCGAACATATTAGAAGGAATTAGATTATTATACTCAAGCCACCAAACGAGACGGTTATTTATTAAACCTTCAAAGAGTTTGCGCAGACATGAGGCTAGGGAGATAGGACAGAAGGAACACTGTTTTTTTTTTAGGAATTGGAATGACGATGTGAAGTCATTCAAAGACTCCGGAGTAAAACCAGAGAGTAAGAAAGAGTTGAAGATATTCAGAAGGGAGAGCAGCGAGGAAGGAGAGAGTTTTTTAAGAATAGAGAAAGAAAGACCGTCCAGGCCAGGAGCAGAAGGAGAGGTTTTATTAAGGACGGACAAGAGTTCCTCGTAGCGGAAAGGAGATGTTAGGAAATGAGATTCTGAGGAATTTGGGAGTGAAGGAATGTCGGATTCCTCGAAATTAGGGACATACGGTGGAGCAATAGAGTCCAAGAAAGAGTGAAGTTTAGGCAAAGAAGGATGGGAGAAGTGGGGACGCTCAGAAAGAGGAGATCTGAACGCTTTGGCCATTTTCCATATCTTAGAGAGAAGCGTATCTCTAGAGAAAGATGAACAAAATGATTTCCAAGAGTTCCTCTTGGCAGATTTTGAAATGTACCGAGCTTTTGCGTTAGCTTCTTTGTGAGCTAAAAAGTTGGATATTGAGGAACAAGAGCGAAAAAGGCTTTGAAGGTAGCGGTGTTTCTTTGGAAGGCAACTTTACACTCTACATTCCACCAAAGAGAGGAGTCATAAGAGGAAGAACGACCGCGCGAAAAGGAAGAAGGAGGGGAGGAAGCGGGAAGAGCAGAATATAGAGATTGAATGAAGAAGTTGTATTGGGATGACGGGTCGGGAAAATCCAGAATAAGGAGGAGTGAGGAATCCACCAACGATCGGAATTTATTCCAATCTGTTTTGGAGAGAAGCCAGTGAGGAGCGTGCAAGGGCCTGAAAGGTCTAGAAGGAAGAGCGTTGTTGAGAGTTAGCAGAATGGGGACATGATCACTACCAAAAGTGCCGTCGAGAGTTCTCCAGGAGCTTACAAGACTAAAATTCGGAGATGAAAACGAGAGGTCGATTGCACTAGAAGAAGATGGATATTTGAATAAAGTAGGAGAACGATCGTTGTGGAGAAAAAGATCATGGTTTAGAATGAGATTTTACAGTCACACCGTTAGGATTGCGCCCTGCGCAGCCCCACATAGGGGAGTGCGCATTCCAGTCTCGATGTCGAATGAACGAACTCCAGCTTTATAGTAATAAGTTTTCCGATCGAGACTCATACTGCCGCTAGGTAGCTGAGCATAAAAAAAAACAAAAAAAAAAAAAAACTACGATCGTTTATTTTATTTATACAGAGATACGTTTAAACGTCACCCCTCTCTCTTATCGGGAACTTTCCTTGCGCCTTCAATGACGCCCACGATGGTCCTTTATTCTGCAACATTCCTACCTCGGACATCCTCCTTCTTTCCTCAGCTAACCATTCCCGACTATGGTCGGACATCTATCCTTCTCTATTTTCTAATCCCGCCTCTCATTATCTTCAAATTTAGCCGCTTCCCTCTTCTCAGCCGTGGTTTCAATACTATTCTTATCAACTCTCCACGATCATTTCCTTAATCACACTGCGTATTAATCACTCCCTTCTACCCTCTTCACGTTTTCGTTTTTCCCTGTCCTCTTCTCCCGATTGTCCCCTTCATAATTCCATCTCTCCTCTCATATGTGATGTAAACCACATCTTCTTTGAATGCTCTACCCTTGATTCCGAGCGCTCTGTTTTGTACTCCAAAATCTTGGCACTGGGTCTTCCTGCTCCGTATAATTCTTCCTTTGTCCTTTCCTTTCCATCTCCAGATATAATCCCTGTACTCCAATATTTCCTAAGCTCTATTTCTAATCGCCTCTTTATTTAACCCTTTCCCTAATTTCTGTTGTTGTTGGGTCAATGCCGCTGGCGCGCCCCCAAAAAAAAAAAAAAATGATTTTTTACACTTCCTTTTTCTATCACCCTTTGAATTCCCTGTCATCTTCTTAGTCCTGACCTATTTCCTCTCAGTTCTTAATCGTTACAAGTTATTCTATCTTATTTACTTACCATAGTTCCTCCTTTTTCTTCTTCTTCGAAATATCGTTTTCGCCTTTTGTTGAGCATTCTTATTTCTCTTCTATTCCTTACTTCATTTTTAATGCTTCCGCTGCTTCACACTTTAGTTCAGTATATACCACAATGGAACTGTCACGGCTTTCAGAGAAGAATTCAATGAAATTAGATTTGCGTAATTATTGTCGCTTTTGTCTTAGAAACTTGACTTCGATCGGGTATAAACTATTAGAAGCACTTCAAACAAATCAAGTGTGATCATAATGACCGTTACCGGGGTTCTGCAATCCTCGTTACGTGCTCCTTTCAAACACTCCTTCTTATAACCTTGTCCACATCAGTCCTTCCTGGCATGCCCCCTCAATACCGCTTCTATAACCACGATCTTTTTTGCTTTCTAACACTTTCCAATTCCATCTCAAAACCTACTGCTAGACCTCTTCTATTAGCATGATACCTTTTTTAGAATAGCCTTAAAGATGGTAAAATTTGCGGTGTAAAAATTACACAAATTATTTAACTCCATATATCGGCATGTAGATGTTACATACATAGTATCAATGAACTATCCTAAAAAAATAATCAACTGAAATAAATGACAAATTGACAATAAACTCGCGTAACTTGAAATCAGCAAACTACTGACTATCGAAGAACCGAATAAGTAATTTAGATATTCGAATTCCGCACATATACGTATGTATTTTTATGTTAATAATTACGAACTATTTCATTTTTTTGAACTGCTTTCATGGTACATTTAAAAAGTAATATATAGTCGCAAATAGGTATAAAATAATTTACTTCAATAAATTAAAATGAATACTTTAGCCCCCCATCAGTTACGATGTGTAACAAATCACATTATATATGTAAATATACCCATAAATAAAACAATAGATTTAATTGAAAAATCAGTAAACAGGTTAAATAATAACATTTATTCTGAGTAATTAGTGTTCACTTAGAAAAATTTTACACTCTAATTTTAACAAATTTAAATATATACAAAATAATGATTTAGCTATATCAGTCACACTCTTAGGGAAATATTTTTACAAAATTTAGAAGAAAAAGCTATATGAGAAACATAATCCAAGAATATAACACGATATGTGGACGATATTACTGAATATTTCATGAAAATTCTAAACCGATTCAATAAAATACACAAAAACATTCTTCAATACACTATGGAAGAAGAAGAAAATAATAAGATCAACTTTTTAGATATAATTCTCCCAATCAATAATTAAGTATTTCTCTCTTATAGTCAAAGTAATACGCGTTAACTAGCGACTGGCTCGGTAGTGAAAGATATCGTTCGAACGGAGCTGGGTTCAAATCGCGCTGCTGCATACTTTAAGTATTACAAAAAATCAACAGTGTTGCCTCCTGGATTTAGCACGCGTGTTGAATACACAACGATCAATCGGCTAAGAATAGGGCATACAGCTAAAAGTCATGACCACATACTGCAAAGAATAACTCTCCCTAATACATGTCCATACTGCGGTGAGTTAAAATACCCGTCAGTACAACACATCATAATTGAATGTCGCAGTTTTAATGCAGTCCATCCAAGCACTTTTACAACGTTAACAGAAATATTAAGCGACAAATCATATAACACTTTGAAGAAGTTCATTCAGGATGGCGGACTGTTGGGTGGTCTTTAGGTAGCCTAGGCAGCTCTCACCGTCATAACCTTAGTAGTTAAAAACGATATTTCATTTAAAAAAAAAAAAAAAAAAAAAAAAAAAGTTGCCCTGGATTAATAGTTCCACAATTTAAAAAATTTCATGACTTCCCTCAATGATCCCCATTCCACCACAATTTTCCCGCCTTTCGTTCCTTAAGTAACCAGACACTTTGGTAGGACGTCTACCCTTTTTCTCTAACCGTTCCACCTACCACATCTCTTTCTCTAGCCCATTCCCAATTATCAGCCATCGTTCCAAGCCTTTCTCTTTTCTCGTCGTTCCGCTAAATAGACTAAGACTTAATCATTCTCTTCTCTCCTCTTCTCGTTTTCGATTTTCTCTTTCACCTTTTCCCTATTGTCCTCTACACGTTTTATTGATTCTCCTCTTATATGCGATTTCAATCAAGTACTCTCTTTGAATGCGCTGCTCTTTTTACTCTCGAATGCTCTCTGCTGTACACACACACTCAACTCCTGGCGGACCTTCCTGCTCTTTTCAATGCTTTCTTTATTTTTTCCTTCCCAACTCTAGCTACTCTCCTCTATGCTTTCCATCTCGAATTCTATAACATTTTAGCCTTTTAGCGAGAAGAAATTCTGTTTTTTTTTTTTAGTGTTAAATTTTTTACACAGTTCCGATTTATTGTCGTTATTATTTGTTCGGCTATTATATTAAAAAAAAAAAAAAAACCTTAGCACTAACGCACGACCGAATATCATAATATCTTTTAATCGAACTTATAAAATGATAGTACATTAAATATAAGATAAGTCCATTAACCGTTTCTGTTAAAATTTATAAATGTAAAATTAATAAATTCCCCCTAATAACAAAATCAAAAATACTTATAAAATAATTTAGATAAATTAAAATAAATACCTCAATTTAAAGAGCCATTTTCGGGCATAGTCCATCATCAGCATATACATACATACTTATGTTGGCTTAGATGATTTCATGTTTTATGAATTGGTTTGTTTTATATATAAATATGTTGAAATAAATTTTTAACGAATCAATTTCAATAAAAAGGTTTACAAAAAAGAATGTTTTTTTTCTTCTTCTTTTTAGCCACGTTAGAAACTTTTCCCAGAAGCAGTAACAAAATAAAATAAGAGAAGATCAGTTAAATACTGATTCGGTCAAAAATAAACAGGATGTAAGAACCAAGCATTGGGATAACGGACTCGAAGAGAAGTTATCAGGAGCAATAAGGGCCAGGAAACTCAAATGGATCAGGCAGAAGGATATAAAACGCATTATGGCATTTGAGAATATTTCATTCCAGGAGGTCTCTCAATTTAAAGATAACAATTTAGCATCTCGTGCTTTTTCATATGCCGACTGAGCCTCAATATTCAGCTCCTCTCTGAATAATTCTCCGAAGTCTCATCACCTCCCTCCCTCCTCTCTAATTCTTTCCCGCGTCCTAAATCTCCTACCTTCCATAAAATCCGTAACTCTAAAGCGCCTTATAAACCATCTTCGCAGTTTCCTCCTCTTTCATCTAACCGTATCCAATCTCCCTCTAATGAATGGGCTTTCAAAAAAGCTACTCTTACTCCGTCTAATTCTACTTCAATTAATAGTATTCTCCCAAATGCTAAGGACAATCCTGCCTTAACTTCTCTTATCCAATTTCTTCTCCTTTAGATCAGGAACCTGCTTACATGCTGTATCGATACATAAAACTCAATAACATAATTGTATAAAATATAATTTATTTTAATAATTTATAAATAATAATAGAAACTTAATAAAACAATAAAAACAAATAAAAAAAAAAAAAAAAAAAAATGTTGAATGGCCAGATGGTGAAGGCTAGGCACAGAGGGAAGAGGGAGAAAAAAAAATTGAAAATATTTCTTCAGCCATCTTGCAAATACTCTCTTCTAATAACATTGCTTCTTCTTCTTCCGTTGTTGATTCTTTATCTCGTTTTCTTTCCAGTAACGTACACAGATACATTAATTTCTCTTTCTATGATTAAGAAAATAGGACGGAAAGTGAGAAGATTTGGGACTGAATTTTCTTCTTTTTGTTCTCTTCTGTCTCTCTTTTTATATCCTAATTTATCTTCACTTCTTTCTTATTTAATCTTTCTGCTAACACGCAAAATAAGATATTTAAATCAGTTGTATAACTGTTTAACTCTATTATTCAGTGTCTCCTCTTCGTTCTTATTTGTAAAACGTGCAGTTGCTGAAGTGTTCAAAAGCACTGTCGACCTTCAGTACATTTATTACATCTTTTTCTCCTTCGAATGCACTAACGTCAAAATAACTTGCTCAGTACTTGAACTCGGTTGCATTCGAATTATTTCTGTTTTCTCTCACATTTGCTGCTCAATTGGTTCAGCGGTGAGATTTACTAGCGCATATAGAAAGAGCTATGTAACAAGAAGTTTTGCGCAGCATAATTTAACTCTAACGGGTATCATTTCATATATGCAAAGGTTTCAAAACCTGTTTGCTCTTAGCAGAAATTTCTTGTTTGTCTTCTACGTTTTCCTACACGAATGCTCGCTTTCTTCCTTCTTTTCATCACTCTTTGAATTCCCTTCTAATTTGTTAGTCCCGACTTACTTTCTCCGGATTTCTAATCGCTCTAATTTACTTTCCTCCATTTCTCTTCCAATCTATTTCAATCATATTAATACGAATGTCTTTGTTTTTCTTTTTACCTTATACCAATTATTGTGCCTTCTTACTGTTTTTGTCTTCCCTTTTTTCAATCCTTATACTTCTGATACGTTCCTCCGTATCACCATGATGGCTGCGTTCAATATACTTCAGCGGAATTTACCTCAGAGCCAATAAAAATTTATTAGAGGGTCTATTGGATATTTATAAGGTTAGTGTTGCTGAAATAAATATAAGCAATATTATGTTTATTTAGTTTGCTATTGGGGTTGCTAATATACGTTTTTATTTAATAATTTCTAGCAAACGATGTTTTTGTACATGATTTTTCTATTGTATTTCTAGTTTAATTTTATTGATGATTTTGGTAATTCTAATCCTTTTATTTGATTCACATTTTAGTCTGTTTCTGATGTAATTGTGTTGTTTATATTTAGTTGATTAAATTTAGCGATATTCTTAATCATTTCCATTGCTGTTTATTTTTTAATCATTTCATTTATTATTTCAACCGCTTCTTTATAATTTAAACACCCTGATTCCGTGTTATTCTAGTTTCCTATTGTTTCTCTAATCGTAATGCTCTTTCTGTCATATTATTTTCAGTTAATTTGGTTATCTTGTTAGCTTTTTTATCACTCATAGTTATTGATGGTTACAATATTTTTACTTCTTTTGCATGTGTTTTTTCCCCATGTTCCGAATTATCTTCTTCCTCTTTTTTATCGTTTTTTTTCTTTTTTTATGTATCTTCTGTAACTTGTTGCTAATGTCGTGATTTCGTACCGTTTGCTGCTCTTTTTTTTCCTATTGTCTCACTTTTTTCTCGTGTTAATGGTTTTTGTTTTCTTGGTATCTTTCTCGGCAGTCAGCTATCCTTCTTCGAACACATTAAGTATATTTCCTCTACAGCATCTAAACGGGTAAACCTACTGAAGGCCTTATTTCTAACGAAATGGGCTGGTGATCCTTATTTATACATATATAAATCTATCAAGTGCCTCCAAGTCCCGACTCTCTAAATTGGATGTAATCCAAAACTCTTGCTTTCGTCTATGCCTTGGTGCTCTTAAATCCTCTCCAGTTTCAGTAGTCCTTGCCGAATCTAATACACCACCGCTTTCTATTCGCAGATCTTATTTGGGTTATCGTCTTCTTACTAAGCGTCTCCCACTCACGTCCACTGCTCTTATCCATTCTTATCTTTCCATTTCTAGGAACTGGCGTTTCGTACCTAGGAAAACTACTATTTTATCTCTCATTTCTCTTCGGCTCAGTTCGCTTTGTCCTTACATATTATCAATCTTCCTTATTTCACTTTTAACTTCGCCGATCTCTGCCATCCTCCAAATATGTTTACTGCGCTCTTTAAGTTTCTTCCGCAAGCCCTAATGTGATAAGAATTCCACAATTTTATCAATTTTTAATTTCCTTCGCATGCAACCGATTTTCAGATGGTTCGAAGAAGCCGGATGGTGTCGGTACCTGTTTTGTCCTTACAGATTTTGGTTTTTCAACATTTTTTCGTCTACCTCCTTTCTGTTCGATATCCATAAACGATTTAATGACTATTCTACGTTCCATTATTTTCATTTCCTCTAAATTATCGATTATATCTGACCCCATGACCGCTGTTTAATTCATTCTCCCCTACCTGATCATTCCTGTGATTTTATCATACTCCGTATACACTTATCTACTTCTATATTTACTGCGGGTTCCTAGTCATTCGGGCATTTTCGATAATGAAGCGGCGAACTCCTTGGCTCGGGTTGCTGCCTATTCGCACTTCTCCTTTAAAAAAGTCCCATCGTCCAATCTCCTTCCGCTGTGCAAAGATTTTCATTTCAGATTTTTATATCGAATGTATACGTTTCCTCTTTCTCTAACAATTGTTCTTTTTATCTGTCTGTTCAACCTAGTCTTTCTGTTAATCTATGGTTCTCTTTGTTTCCTTCACTTCGTCGTTCTGTCGTTGTCTCCGTTATTCATCTGCGCTCTTAAGCCATACTTTTTTACCTTCCTCCTTGGTTGCCTCTCCATATTGTCCTCTCCACTCCAACAAAGAGCATGTTTGCGATGCTAATCGTGACCATATCTTTCTGCTGAGTGCTCTGCTTATTCCATTTTATTGATACTCGGTGTTCCTACTCCATATTGCGCATGTCCTACCTTTTCCTTCTCCATAGATTGTTCCCATTATATTGATTACTTCCTCCTAACAACACTTGATATCGTATGAAGATATAATTGACTGCTTCCTATTCTAACTGTTTCTGAGTAAAGGTCCCCCCGGTTGACGAGCCCAAAAAAAGAAAAAGAAAAAAAAACCAAAGGATAAAATAAATGCGAACTAATGGGATAGAGGAAAATGTTTTAATATAGTTAAATGTAATTTATTTCGATGTGTCACATTTTTAAAGTAATCTTGTTTTTCGTACCAGAATTCGCATTTTTGTGCCGTGTTTATAAAGAACTGAATCTAGAAAATAAAAAAAAAAAAAAGAATATGAACGTGGTCTGTAATTTTAGTCGACACACGTGGTATTGTTGATTAATTTAAAAATAACGAAAATTAGATTCGCAGGAGCAATTTGTTGTCAGGTACAACATTTTCGTTTTGTTTTTCTTCCGTAATTTCTTAAATTTTTTTTGTAAATAAACGAGAAAGTCGCACTGAAAAATTCTGTGACGCGGAGTTCGCATAGTCTATTGTGAGACAGTTCTAAAGTTAAAATGAAAACGGCGCTGCCGCCATATTGTGTAAATCGAGAACAAACTGTAGTAGTGGAAAAGTTCGCGACGTAAGCCTGACACGGTGGAAAAACTTCATAATGTTTGCGAATACAATTACTTATTTATTTATCGTTAGTAATTTTTTAGCGTCGCGTTAACGACGCTTCATTTCTTACGAGATGATTCGGTTCGCGATAATCGATCGTTAGCGCACACGAGTGCCCTGGGAGAGAAGCATAAAGCAGGTGTTGAAATAATATGGCTTCTTGGTGGGGAAATAGTCGATTTATTAGTTGCGACGGGTACGGATTTTCAGATTAAAGTGGCGCGGTAGGAAACGAAGACGAAAGAAAGATTAATAATTACGTTTTCGTCGGTCTGTTTGCTGCCAAGTTTGGTCGAGTGTTTCTTGAAAAAGTTTAAATCTCAGATTTGAATTGAAACTTTTCCAGGAATAAAAAATCTTCGAAACTTTTAAAGATAATTACACAACGACGGCAAAGGTAAATATTTCTTTTTTCTCTTAGCGATTTTCCTTTTCTTCTCACACGTCATATTTCTTCGTGCTATCCTCGTTGCTTCTCGGAAGCACTTTTTCCTCGCTTGCAGTATTTAAAGGCCGGCTCCAGCGCTGGCTTTTTGTTTTTACTCGAGCCCGCAATATTTTTCCTACTCAAAGGCCGACTGCGTAATATTTCGTAAGCGCTTTAAGTACCTGTATATATATAATCCTAGCGGTTTATAGTAGCCGCTAAATAAAAAAAAAAAATCGCCTGTATGAAGGAAAGCTCAGAGAGCGAATAAGATTTTTTCGCGGCTGGTTTAGAGCTACCTTAACCGGCCGAGAGTATTAAGAGGGCCGCGGGAAATGGGATAAGATTAAAAGGCCGAAAGAACGGAAATTAATGAAGGACCGAATTTAATTAATTTCCCGATAACGGGGAGCTTTGCTATCGCTTTTTCACTTCCGTCTTAATATATTTAGATTTGCTCCCCCCCCCCCCCATTTTATTTTTTACACTTTTTTTTAAGTCTCTTCATCGGCAAAGTGGGCACGAATTAACTTAAAAATACCGCCATTAAAAGAGGTTGAACTTTGAAAAACTTTCATCGATTACGGTTGAAATTTTAAAGTCAAAATTCTCTAGTAAGTAACTTTTAATTCGTCGAGCTTTCAAAGCCTTTTAAAAGAGAAAATATATATATATTACACCGAGCCTCGAATTCTCTCCGGAACTCGCGTTAGCTTATCCGCTCATATAGTTTGGCGTAATATTAACTAATTTCAAATATTTAAGGAACAGATTCAAACGCTGGAAAATGTATAGAGTGTGTGGCGCACGCGGAAAGGACTCGATTCTTCTCGATGCTTTAATACTTTGTCTGCAAGCTGCGAAGCCATCTAGGCGACTTCCGATTTAGTTTTTACCTTTGGGCGACGCTTCGGCTTGGCAGGAATTTAATATGAAAAACTAACGGAGAGATAGGCGAGCAGGAGCTTTAATTTTTTTCAAAGTCTAAGATTTGGCAATAAACCGGACGTTTTTATTGCCCAATAGATTCGCTAAAGTGTAACATTAAAGAGAAGCTCTAGACGCTATTGAAACTCGGCACGTGAAAACACCTACTAAATTTATTTCGACTTTTGCAAAACAGAAATTAAAAACACCTACCCTATGCGTGTGTATGTGTATTGATGAAAGAAAACCCTGTAAACATACAGAATGCGCTTTAGAAAAATTTTAATTAGGCGAACCGTAAATTAAATATTATTTTTTTTTTTAAATTATCTATTGAAATTGTTCACTACTGCCGTAAGTATCATGGGAACACAATCTCTTCCGGCGACGCTCGCTGCACCAGCAAACGACAGTCTTTTATGATTTCTAGAGAGGAGGAGTCGTTGTTTTAATCTATGTACTACATCATTTTTCAATTTAATGTGCAGCAATTTCGTCGTAATTTCATTTGCACTGAATTATATCTAACCAATAGAAAATTGTCTTATTATTTTTTATATTTTCCGCTATTATGCGCTGCGTTATGTAACAACTACGACCATTATAGCACATAAACGAAGGTAATTGAAATATACTAGATTTTTTTTTTTTTTTTTTTATGAAAAAAAGGGAATAAGATTGGTCCTGTCAACTAATTAGAGGAAAACGAAAGTTATATAGTGAAGACGATCAGATATCGTTAATAAGAAGAAAACAATGGAAGGGATAAGAAGTGTAAAAGGAAAAGACAAGATATAACGGGCGCAAAAAGGAACAGGAGACCCCAGCCTAAGCAAGTGGGATGAAAGAGCCGAACGCTTCAACGAAAGAGATGAACACTTAATAAACACGTGATCAGCGTCACAAACAACCGCATCATTTGAATGGAGAGGACAACATGGGGAAGAGGCCAACAAGAGGCGAAAGCGGGAGGAAGTCAACAAGGAATGGTTAAAGCGCAAACGCACAATGGCGACAAGAACAGAACGAGGAAGTGAAGGAAACAGAAGGAACCAAGGAATGGAAGGAAGATTAGGCTGGACGGAGAGATAAAAGGAGCGACAATTTTAGAAAGAAGGGTACATATCCGACCAAAATCTGAGATGGAAATCTTTACACAACGGTAAAAGGATGGGATTTTTTTGAAGAAGAAGCAGCAAGCCGAGCCAAAGCATCAGCCATCTCATTACCAGAGATGCCAGAATGGCCAGGAAGTAGCAAGTCAATATGGATCCCATGGAGAGAAGAGAGAGTCCGAATGAGAGAACGTATGCGGAGAATAGAAAAATCACAGAAGCGATTAGGAAGAGGAGACGAGATGGCTTGACTCACGGAGTCAGAAATGATCAGAAACTGGGAAGTAATACGATTGGGGGAGATAAAAATAGTGGAACGTAAAATAGCCATCAGCTCGGCTGTAAATATCGAACAGAAAGAAAGAAGACATAAGGTTTCAGAGAAGTTATAATTTGGAAGAATAAAAAAAACACCATCAGGCCCCTTAGAACCATCAAACCGACGAAGGTTATAACACCCCGATGATGGAAGTTGCACCATTTGAACGGATTTCTCCCCTGTATGTTTCTTGCTAGGCCAAGTTATTTTCGTAACGCAATAAACTTTGCGCCAGCGAGCATTTCTTTTGCACCCAGCAATCCTGTAGATGTGTATTTTTATGTGTTTAAATATTTTTATGATTTTATTGCTCTTTTTCGACACTTCTGAAAACCTAGAAGGCTCCGTTGATGATTTCACAACCATCTCAAATTTAATTATTTTATTATATTGTAATAAAAAAAAATATTATACCCGAAACTGTAATATGACGAGTTCCACTTTTCTTAATGAAATTAAATATTTACATACACATGCAACGAACGCGACGAACGCGCTCACTACATACAATCAGAAGAAACCTTAATAGAACATGTCACCAAATAAACTCGCTAAATACGAAAGAAAAAGAAAGAGTAACGAATGTGTATATTAGAATCGAATTCAGTTCATTTCAGACGGGAGATCTATTAGTTTTTACAACATTTTAAATATGGACATATTAAGCCAAAAAAAAAAAACAACAAAAAAAACATTCAATATCAGTAATATTAATCACGTTTCTTACTAGCGGAACTCTTAAATATACGTATATCAGAAGTCTATTTAGATTTCACACGCAAGTATCCGTTAGTTTAAAGGAAATCGAGCGCTGGTGTAAAACGGGTCTCTCGAATTTAATTTACAATAGCGGGAAAAACCTTTTCCCGTTTCCATTTCTTTACATTTGCATCCGTGCTTGCCTCCTAAAAATTTATCTATCACCCCTTACACGTTATTAAATATACTTGGAATCTTCTTATCAAAGCACATTTAGTAATTCCATTATAAAAAAAAAAAAAAAAAAAATCTTCCCCATAATACACATAAATAATGTTTCAAACTAAAAAAGTATTGTAAGGGAATGCGCATATTTATAATTCAAAATTTTTAACTAAAATAATCGCGCCGCCTAAGAGGGACACGCCAGTTTTCTCAAAATATCAACGACATTCGTAACTATTATGCTATTCGAAATTTTAGAATACATGGATAAATATCGGTAATCACAGATACTCGGTAATTATTAAACAGCGTTAAAAAATGGCTGTCTCTTTAGAGAAATTTATGGTAATATAACAAATGCGATTGAATTAAAATATTAAGAAAAATGCAAGTTGAAAAAAAAACTAATTTTTAATAAGGCAAAAAATTATAAATCAATCTGAAATTTAAAAAAATTGAAATCTACATAGGGCCATTTCTCACCACTGACGGAGAGTTACTTAACTCTGTACCGCGTATTATTTTTGATTCGTATGGACTGTGACTCTAATGATATATATTAATGGCTATGCCATTTTTACGCCAGAGGTCATCGGGAAAAGTGCCCTGTCACGAAATTTACCCCAGTCACAATTTTATGTAACGAAAAAATGTCTTAATTTTATGTAATGAAAGTTAAAAACGCAGTTTTTGTGATAACGTGTTACGATGTAAACGTGTTCACTACGGTTCGTGGTATTCTATGTTATCGCTAACGCGTCGCAGATAAAATCTTTAACGTCGCAACTGAATAAATCGATTAACAAATCATAAGTACCATATTTATTACAAAATCTTTACCGTTCTCTATCGTTGTAGTGGTACAATCGGTTATTTTTACCGTAAGTACTACGATCTTCCCTTGCGCGCCGGTCTTGGCTGGACCGAGCCGGAGTTCCATAGACAATGACAACTCAAACTGGATCCGGTTCTGACTACAGACCGGAATCAAACCGTAAAACCTTCTCTGCTATTCTCAAAGTTGATACTTTTCCCTCTAAACATCAAGCTATTATCTTTTCTTACATCATCGGAGTCCCGGCAACATACTACGCAAGGAAAGTAGGAGATAAAATCGGTGGAGCAGGTAATATACTTCACTGCATGAAAATTTCAAAAGACCGCATCAGAATGTACATCAAAACCAGAGAAATTGCCGAAAAATTCATGAACGACGGTGGCGAAATTGAAGTAGTACACAAACAAATTAAAGCTAGATGGTACATCCAAGAACGAAATGATAAAAAAATAATAATCACCAACGTACCTCCACACGTACCACACGAAGAGATAATAAAACTGATGAAATCGCATGGTGTTGCTCCTCTTTCGCAAATGAAATTTCTCCGACTAACACAAGAAGAAGGACTAACAAACCTCCTCTCTGAGAAACGATTCGTCTACATTCCGCTAGAAATGTCCGAAAAACTACCTCTCTCGGAAATTATCACATATGATGATGAAAACTACCGGGTATTCTTCAATGATGCCCAAGCGAAATGTTACGTGTGCCATCAATTCGGGCATACTTCTCAAAACTGCGAATTCTCCTACAACAATCAAGACGAAAAAGGCGAATCACAAACCCTACCCGAAAACAATACAAGCATGGATATCGTTGATGAAACCAAAGAGATTATAACACCCACAAACCACTCTAAAAAGAGACCACCTCCATCCGATACCACATCGTTAAATAGTTCAGGTAATATCGATAATGAAGTAAAGGTTATCCCTCAACAACCGACTCCCACAGAGAGTATTGAAAATAAACTAGTAAAATTAAACCATTCCGAATCAGAAATGAATCTATCAATTTCTATTACGTCGCCCCAGAAGAAACAGAAAAAAACCAAAAAAATGAAAATTGAAGAGAATCCCACTTCGATAACTGAACTACTCAAACCCATCGAAGAAAACTATAAATTGAAAGAGAATGAATATCCTATTTCTTTCGCAAACTTCCGGCTAATGATGGACATGGTCAAAGGCCAAAGAAACCCTCTCGAAACGGTTTTACAGTTCACCGAGAATATTGAAGCAGTAATTCAAATTTTGGAACAAAACTACCCGCTCATAAAAACTAGAACAATGAAAACCAGATTCACTAAATTAAGGAAAAAACTAATAAACCAACACGTCGATTCAAATAAAGAAGAATTGTCTGATAACAAAACAGATGAATACGGATCTACATACGAGTCAGACACACAAACATAATAAAAACAATCTTATCGCAATTAGTAGAGAGCGCATCGATTGTACCGCTTTATTCCGATTTACAGTAGATCATATTGTTAATAGAGTACGCGAAACCGAAAATCACATCACCGAATTATCACCATTGTACATATAGTTATATTTTATAGATAAGCTGTAACTTTTATGCTAAATAACGTTTGTAAATAGATAGATTGTCATACGCGCGTGTTTAAAAAAAAAAAAAAAAAAAAAATGCCCATCGCTTCTAACAATACCTCTAAATTTTAATTTTTCATTTAAAAAAAGGTAAAAAAAAAAAACAAAAAAAAAAAAACATGCAGTTAATTCAATGGAATATAAGTGGCGTAAAAACGCATTTCGGTGAACTAATAACGATACTAGTCAAACACAACCCAACAGTAGTTGCTATCCAAGAAACTCGCCTACGACCGCATCACAAATTTAAACTCAAAAATTATAATATATACCGTTTTGATTACCCAGGAGGAGAAATATCCTGTGGTGGAACCGCCCTGTTGGTAAAAAATACTACAACATCTACCCAGATAAATCTTCAATTAGGAAATTTTCAAGCAATAGCCATCTCTATTGACACACCTTACTTTTTTCCAAAGAAACTCACTATTTGTAGTATCTATATCCCTCCTCATCAACAAATAACTGTCGACGAGCTAGAGCGACTATTTAAGCAACTCCCTTCTCCATATATAGTGTTAGGTGACTTTAACGCACATTCATACACACGGGGATCAAGCTCTTCAAATAATCGCGAAAATATTATCGATAAATTCTTAACAAAAAATAATACATTTCTTTTAAATAATGGCTCCCACACGCATTTCAACTTATCAAACGGCAATACATCGGCAATCGATCTGTCATTTTCTTCTATAAATATAGCACATTTGCTACAATGGTCAGTACAAGATGATTTGTACTTTAGTGATCACTTTCCCATTAGTATTTGCATGCCATTTCAAACCCAAAACCAAACTCCACGTAAACAACCCAAATGGCAAATAAACAAAGCAAATTGGAACCTTTATAGAGACCTATTTCAACAATCAGAGTTTTCAAAAACTCCTGAATTTTTTGAAGTGAACGAGATCGAAACTATTGTCAAAATGTTTACTGATTCCGTTATAAAAACAGCCCAAGATAGCATTCCAAAATCATCCAATAAAACTCCAAAAAAAACAGTACCATGGTGGTGCGATGAACTAAAAATAGCAATTAAGGACAGGAAAAAAGCTTTACGTAAGTTTAAAAGAAATTCCTCACAAGAAAATTTAATAAACTTTAAGATGAAACGCGCCCGTGCACGCCAAATAAATTTACTCAAACAAAGAGAAAGCTGGACAAATTTGATGAAGTCAATTGTACAATAACAATAATCTGATGTGGGAAAAAATACGTCATTTTCAAAGGTTCCTTCACATCTTTAAATATTCCATATATCCAACTGGAAAACAATATTTTAACTAGTACAAATGATATTGTAAACCACCTGGCACAAAATTTTGCGAAAGTTTCCGCGACAAATTCATATCATCCCACATTCCAACATCTAAAATCGTCCATAGAATCAAGTCCATTAAATGTTCAGTCAAATAACTCAGAAGAATACAACGCTGCCTTTTCTATTGAAGAACTTAACCAGGTATTAAATCACAACATCAAAAACTCCTCTCCCGGGCCAGACGACATCCACCCGTTCATGCTAAAACATCTGTCAGACCAATCGAAAATAAACCTTTTAAATCTTTACAATAAAATCTGGACGTCTGATTTCTTCCCTTCCTCTTGGAGAACAACTACAATAATTCCGATCCTGAAACCTGGAAAAAATAACTCCCTTGCGTCTAGTTGTCGTCCAATATCCCTAACACCAGTTCCGTGCAAAGTATTAGAAAAAATGGTTAGTAAACGTCTAATCTGGTACATCGACAAAAATAAAGCGTTAAGCAACTGCCAAAGTGGTTTTAGGAAAAAAAGGTCAACCGTAGATCATCTATTCAGCCTCCAAAACGAAGTCCTGAATGCATTCCACAGCAAACAAAGCGTACTGTCTATCTTCTTCGACCTCGAAAAAGCCTATGACAAAGCTTGGCGTTTCAAAATTATTCAAAAACTTCATCTTATTGGAATAAGAGGACACCTCGGATTCTTCATTATAAACTTTCTCACTGACCGAACGTTTAGAGTAAGAGTTAATAATACATATTCCCACTTACACACTATTGAAAACGGTGTTCCACAAGGATCAGTGTTAAGCACTATCTTATTCATACTACTTATAGACAGCATAAAAGAAATTGTCCCACGTCCAGTGTCACTAAGAATTTTTGCCGACGACATAAACATCTCAATATGTACAAATAACTTAAACATTGCTCAAAAAGTTATACAAGACACCTTAGATCTCCTCCAAAAATGGGCGGATATAAATGGATTAGTCTTCTCAGAATCTAAAACCCACAGTGTTTTATTTACTAGAAAGTATAAATCCCAAAAACCAACTCTTAAATTCGATGGACGTACTCTCGAAGTCAAACCATGTACTAAATTACTTGGGCTAACCTTTGACAGTAAATTATCTTGCACTCTTCACTATCTAGGACTTAAAAAAGACTTAATGAAAACCCTCAATATAATTAAAACTATTAATAAGCCCAAATACGATCCATCCAGAAAATTACTAATGCAATTATATAGATCTCTCATTCGGAGTAAAATCGAATATGGATATCCAGCTCTCAATAACGTATCCGACAAAACCTTGGCCATCATAAAACCAATACAAAACGCAGCCATACGAATGTGTATTGGAGCTTTACGATCCTCACCAATAGATAGTATTTTCTGCGAAGCAGCTGAACTTCCCCCACAATTTAGGAAAAATTTGATCACAAACAGGTTCCTCCTATCTGCTATAACTAACCCAACAAATCCAATACAAAACTTGATAAATTCGTACAATAAAAACCCTTCGCGGCAGGCTGAAAAACCAATCACCGATTTTCTGTCTTTTCTAAAAGATAATGAGCTCAATTTTTCAAACCTGAACCAAGAATATCCAAAATTTCCATTCTGGTTATTACAAACCCCAGACATAGATTTTTCTTTAATAAACTACAGTAAATCCGAAGTCCCACACTATATAATTAAAAATCGTTATCACGAAAAAATTACTAATTTTCCAAATTATGTGCCATGTTTTACAGATGGGTCAAAAATCGGAAATCAATATACTGTATATGCTTTTTCTATCAATGGAGAGGTTAAAAACTTCAAACTTCATAAATGCTCTTCCAACTATACAGCTGAATTAATAGCAATTTTTCACTGTTTGAAAAGCATAAAAACGAAAGGAAAAAGCAAAAATTACCTAATCCAAAGCGACTCAGTAAGGTCACTAACATCTATCCTGAACATTTTTTCAACAGACAAATTTGTCCAAGATATTCACCAACAACTAAACAAGCTAAAATCTCGAAATATTAATATCAAATTAATGTATATACCCAGTCATATCGGAATCCAGGGAAACGAAATAGTAGATAACCTGGCCAAAACCGCCTCTACACCCTCTCCTGTAACCTCCACTACAGCCATGGACATCAAACATTTACTAAATCAAATCGAAATATCAAATTGGCAAACATCATGGAACACAAAATCCCATAACAAATTATTTCAACACAAAAAATCCGTACAACCTTGGAAAAACCTCTCCCAACTAAATCGTCAAGAAGAATTAATAATCACCAGGCTTAGAATTGGACATACGAAACTAACCCATAATTACCTCTTCCAAAAAGTCGATAAACCCCCTTGTCAGTTCTGCAACTCCACCCCCATCACAGTCAAACACCTTCTTTACGAATGCCCTAACATTAATCAAATGCGTCTAGAACTAAAAATCCCTTTAAATAATACAACCATCCCTGACGACCAAGACGAAATTAAAAAAATTCTTACCCTGATTAGAAAACTAAACTTAACAACCAGCATTTAAAATACCTACCTGACACTGGGTGTAATAATCATAGCAATTAAAAACACCTAGTATAAAAAAATAAAAAATAAAAAAAAGTTAAAAACGGCGAAGCCAATGAAAAAGTTTACTCTTCCATAAGAATTATAGAAGAACTAGACTTGAGGGTGAAGGGGAAAGGCCGAGTTTATATATTTATATATATATATATATAAATAAAAATAAAAGAGGGAAAATACAGATGACGGATAGGAAAAAGGTGGTAGTGTCCTATTTATTATTTCGCTTCAGGTGCGGTCTGTTGTTCGCCAGTATTACTACGGTGTTTTCCAGTAAGAGCAGCGCTTTTGCATAGCTGTCCAGCGGTTCAGTGCGAAAGATTACACCGTTTCGATGCTGAGTAACCTGTTCGTCCTTTTGTATTCTGGCCTTAAGGTGCATACTCGATATAACTGCTGGTAATAGGCAAAAGGTAGAGTGGAGCACAAGTGACTTTTTAGTGCGCCCCTTCCTAATATTTATATCCCGGTAAGGGGAAGAAGAGATTTTCTGCCGTGTCTGCACAGAAAGAAACCAAACGAGCGATTCCACGAAAACGATCTTACAGCCGGGAGAGCAATTCCCGCGACGATTTTTAACGACTCATTTCAGAGTATTCGAGAAATTTCTCTTTTATCTTCGTTTGCGAGCGTGCGAAGAATAAAAATGAAACTGCCGCTACCTCTCAAGTGACGTTAAAATTGGTTACGCACGGTATCGACCTTAATGCCGGTACGGTGGCATCATCGGAGCTTTTTTTCGACCGGAATCTTTTTTTTTCCCAATCAAAACCCTGGCACAGGGCAGGTAGGCAGGTAGGCAGGTAGGCAGGTAGGCAGGTAGCGACCAAAAGATTACGGTAGATTCGACGTTAGTGACGAAATATTAATATGAACGAGATAAAGGGAGACGGAAATTAGTGGGAGAGCAGTGGAAAATAATTAAGTTGTGAATGTGTTTTGTGTGCTGGATGCGGCGACGCTGATGAAAACAAATATTATTCGAAATATACCGTCGAACAGAGACAATAACGAAAACAAACAACCGGCTGCGAATCGTTTTGCTTCGAGCCATTTCGCTTTATTCTTTTTTGTAAAGTGTTCGGCGAATTGGTTTGCAGGCCGGCCGAAATCGAAATATTCAAGTTGATCGAAATACTCGATTAAATTTTATTCTGGCCAGTTGATTAAAATACCATTAGAGTCGCTCGAACAGTTAGCCCGTCTCTTTGCTTACAATATTGCAATATTACGCGGTTTTCATTCTCATTCAGAAACTGTAACCAGCATAACGAAAAGATCAGCCTATTAGAATTAATGAAAACATCAACTTGCTCCTCGTCCCGGTATAGAAGAGAGAAATCATATCAGTAGCCCAATAGATACGAGTTAATCTGTCGCATTTTTTCTTTTCACACTCCTACGAAATCTCCATTGCAACAGATATCATGATCTACTGCGGTGATATTATTCGTCCAATTACATAGAAGCTATTTAGATTTAATAAAAAAAATCATTGTAAGTAATGGCTTTTTTTTCTTTTTTTTTTTTTTTAACTCCGTAGCAGGCTAAAAAGTTAAAATGTAGAGCGAGCTTGAAAATATTAAAAGAAAGAGAAAAATAAAAAGAAAAATACAAGTAGTAGTTTTAATAGAGGATTGTAAAAAAGAAAAGAAACAGAAATAAGCTTCAAAAGCTGTCAGCCTGTAAAATCTGATCACAAAAATATATTGTACACGTGTATATGATGTATGTGTATATGCGCGTAGGCTTATATAAGCGAGAGGAGTTGCTTTTTTCTTGAAAAATACGAACCCCTTAAGAAAGGGTAGAATTTACGGTTTGAACATTGACCGAAAATATCTTTTATTCAGTCGAGTGTGTATTCGGTATTACATTAACAAAATTTGAAAGGCGATTTTAAAAAATATACATACGTCTTTCTTTCTCCGAGTCAGAATAGGCGAAAGCGGTCCGGAGAAATAAAAATACATCTTCTTTCGGCAATATCTTGAATCTTTTCGGTTGAAAAATTTGAAGATTACGTAAAATATGGAAGCAGAAAATAGAAAGAACAATTTTTAAAGATTCCTAATTTTATCCCCTACATCCATTGAAAAATTATCCCATTTATATTTCGATATTAACAAATTTTAAAAAGTACATCGTAAGTTTAATAATTAGAAGAAAAAAAGTTTTAACCAACAATGAGAACATTAACCTTGCAAAATCAATTATGAAAAAATTTCCATCGGCTAATTAGTTCCCTACTATGTTTTTTTTTTTTTATTTTTTTGTGTGTTTGGTTGGAGAGATATTTTAAACATTTTGTATGTTTTAAATATTTCAGACATTCCATATGTTTTAAATATTTCAGACACTCCATATGTTTTAAATATTTCAGACACTCCGTATGTTTTAAATATTTCAGACATTCTGTATGTTTTAAATATTTCAGACATTCCATATGTTTTAAATATTTCAGACACTCCATATGTTTTAAATATTTCAGACACTCCGTATGTTTTAAATATTTCAGACATTCTGTATGTTTTAAATATTTCAGACATTCTGAGGATATTTTAGATGTTTAGACATTTTAAATATTCCGAATATTTCGGATATCTTATATAATTCAGATATTTTCGATATTTCGGATGTTTTGATTTTCCACTGCGTTAAATATTTTAAACTATTACAGATATTTCCACGGTAAAAACATCAAAAGCTACATTTCCATGGTAATTTGGCAAATTTATAGTATTTTAAGTCAATGAATCTAACCCGACGGTGAAAACAATCATGAATGAAAAGCATCCAAAAAGCTTCAATCTCCCGCATTATTAAGGATAACTGGAAAACTACGGGTCAGATCTTGATAAAATTTAAATGGGACCACGTGAGAAACACCGCCTTTCAAATAAAAGAAGAATCATCAAAATCGGTTCATCTAGAAGAAAGTTCTGAGGTAACACACATAAAAAAAAATAATAATAAAAAGTAAAAAAAAATAAAAAAAAAAATACAGTCGAATTGAATACCTCCTCCTTTTTTGAAGTCGGTTAAATAGCTTGCCTACAGCATTTTAATAAAAAAACAAAAAAAAAACAACCAAAAAACATATATATGCATATATGTCGTTACAAAATTCGGGAGAGTGAAATTCGTTAAAATGAGATAATCGGCATGACGAAGGGCATGATGTGAACTGGAAGAAAACTTTTGGAATTTCTTATAAGAATCGAGAGAAAGAGGGATATATATTATACGGAATCTTTCATGAAAACTGCAAAACAATCGGACACGTGGTCGACTGCGGAATGACTGAAAGAACACAAGCCGAGCAATAAATGAAGAGGTCGCTATTTCTAGGAAAAATGAAGGGTAGTGCTGGTTAAATTTGCGTTTCTTACTGCATTTCTCACTGCGTTCCTTACTGCATTTCTCACTGCGTTTCTTACTGCATTTCTCACTGCGTTCCTTACTGCATTTCTCACTACGTTTCTTACTGTGTTTCTCACTGCGTTTCTTACTGCGTTTCTCACGGCATTTTTTCTTCTTTTTCGGGTTACATTCTTGCGTCTAAATTACACATAAACGTTACATAACTTTGCAAAAATAATATTCAAATTAAAATAAATTTTAATCTTCACTATTGTAATCATCCCAGTTGAATTTTGGCTGCACCCTGGTATCAAAACAATTATAATGTTTTATTTTCCGTTGCTACAAATAAAGTGGTATTATACTGTGCAAATCGATTGTAAATTCTAACGAAGAAAGCGAACGTATTACAAAACTTCCGATTAATCGTAGATACGAATTTTCTCTGATATAAATGTATAGGTCCCAGTGATGTATTCCGTTGCTAAAGCTGGTTGTATTGTATTTTCCCTCCATTAATTTAGCTGATTGCCATGACTTAATAATAATAAAGGTAAACGTGATTCTTCACTTCCTTCAATTTTGCTCTTCCTCACTCTAAATGCTTTTATTTTTTTCTATTTAATATCAGTTATGTCGACACTTACACACACACATATACTACATTTGAGTATTATATGCAGCTAAATGTTACGCAAAATAGAATATTGCAAATTAATATTTTACTTGAACTAATTTATAAAAACAAAAAATTACGGACGTACAATTATTAATGTAATACTCATTGAATCTCCTAAAAAAAATTTTTCAATTTCCAAGTTTAATATTCATTAAAAATTTCTATTCAACTGATAGCGATGCTAATTTATGGTATATCCCTGTTTCTATGTGTGAGTTTTAATAATGAAATAATGTTGATATTTGTTTAAAGTTTTAAATTAACAAAAAAAAAAAATCGAACAATGATATTCGAAATATCTGTGTGTGTACGCCTTACACAACGTGCCATCCATACATCATTAATCCGTAAGCTACCAATTCAGTATTTCCAGCCGTAGTATTGCATCCAAAAACATTGCAAATGCCCTGCTGTGAGTTGGCCTCTTTAGCGGACTGAGGCAAAGTTCAATGCGTACAACATTGGAGTAGCCGTCTATTGTAATAGTCAAAATTTTCAGTTATTATTTTCTAGCACTTCGATGAGAATTTTTACTACACATAGGCCAACTTGTCCCAACTGGTTGCCTTTAATACGGGGCAAGATATGCGAGTTTTACTACTGGTGTGAGTAATATCTCCGTTGTGTATGTGATTAATCGATAACATTCAACGCAATTATAACGACAATAATGAAATATTTAGGACGTACGCCCGACGCACTTGGCACCTAAATGCGCATATTTTTCTAAATCTTGTTTTTCTGATAAATTAATAATACACGAATTAAAAATCAACAAAAACTAACATGTATTAATTGTCTATTATACATTTATAATAATTAATGGAGCAGCCTGCTATGATCGAAGAATATATAAACAGAGAATAACGCCAACAAAAAATTTACACAAAACCATGTCCATAGTGGACCCCCCGTAATGGTAGTAAATTAACTAAAATGATAACAAATAGATATAGGCAATTAAAAACTGAATTAGCTACTGTTTAATCGACTATATATCGATGTAAATCACACGACGCGTTAGACGCCCTAGTCACAATCGAAGTGAGCGTGATGCTCTAAGGTCGAATGTTTGTTCAATTGCTAGTATTTTTCTTTTTTTAATAATGAACGGGGAAAAATGACGTAGTCAAATGAAAACAATTTTACTAGAAGAATTTTAGAAGAAGAAATATTAGGGGTTGTCCCGTTTCACATCCGAAGGGCATAGCTTTTTGTGCATATATTAATTACAACGTAATTCTTAGGCTACCCCCCATTCGAAAAAATGTCCCAATTTTATGTAACGCTAAATGTCCCAATTTTATGTAACGCTAAATGTCCCAAAAAAATGTCCCAGAAAAATGTCCCAAAAAATGTCCCAGAAAAATGTCCCAATTTTATGTAACGTTTGTTATATTTTGTAGGATTTTTGTTATTGTTATTTAAAAAATGTCACAATTTTATGTAATGAAATATGTAACGAAAAATGTAACGAAAAACTGTCTTAATTTTATATAACGGAAGGTAAATGTCAGAATAGGATTTTTGTGGTTATGTTATTTTTTGTGTGTGTTAATGCCAGTAAGAATTACGTTGTAAATTTTGATCATTTTATACAAAGTATAGAAGAGAAAGAGACAGAAATGAAAGCAGAGGCCAAAATGGCCGAGTTATATATATATATATATTAACACATTTTTTGTATGGTAAAGATTTTATGATTACTGTAGCGAAGCTGATGCGCGAATAAAACCACCAGCTGGCTAAATTAATTTTTACCCTTGAAAATAGTTTTTCAAGAATTAGACGGATTCCCGTTTGGAGTCTCACATCGAACGATGGGTAGGTACAGTCTGGATTGGATGGTTTCACGTGATCTAGACTGATGATGTCTAGAAGCATTTTTCATACCTAAACTAATAAAAAAAATAAATAAAAAAAAAGAATGACTCTGATCCGTGCAAGACAGTCGAACCAGATAATTGAATTCATTACAATTATTATCCGGTTGACCGTGTAATAAAATAACAAAGCTATAACCTAATTCAATATTCCAGAAGGACCGTACGAGCTTTAATATTTACATTTACCGCCGAAAGGAGATAATCATGATCGTGCACTTTTTCTCGCAGTCACATTGTTCGCTGTCCGGCATGCCCCATTTCTTCAAGGCACATTTAGGTCTTAATCGGTGTTTTCCAAAAATGGTGGATTTCAGCCGGTTTCAACTAAATGACACAGCATCGTCTCGGCGTTAAACGTCCCTGCCGTAGAGGATGATTCAACACTTCCGAATCATGTAAAGTATGCTGGAAAAGAACTGTATAATTAGTGATAAGTTTGGGATCTGACGTTCTTTCGAAGACAACTTTGACCCATTTCTAATTCCTTCGTCATTTTTACCGCAATATTGTTTTTTTTTTATTAATGCGGTCGCCAGCAGTATCGGATTTAGCAAATTCTATCGAGGGGCCCTTGATAAGTATAAAATGGTAAAACAATAATTCAATACTCAATATGTTCATTTTCCATCTATAGGTTACAAATTATATTAATGTTTAATATAGTAAAGTAGATTACAGTAGGCCATATTGGCCTTTGACAAGTACAAAAAGACAGAGTTGAGATTTCCCTGGCAATTTAGAATGATTCCGATAAGAAACTAACATTTTAAAACTGACGATTGGTAACGACGAACTTTTATTATTTTTTAAACTTTTACAAAGTAACTTTTCTAGCTGTAATGCGGGCGAATTTAGGGATAATACGATACGAATATCAATTTCTCTGAACAAATCATGTTTTACATTCATGAAAGAGAGATGATTCAGCAGACGTTCTTGACTCATCGTGTTCCTTAATTAAGGTCATCTTTTTTATACGCTTCAGTGTCGAAAATGAACGTTCGCCACTGACTAAAGTCATCATGAGAGACAAATAAATGCGCAAAGCAACTTCTGAATTGGGTAAACATGATTCTAATGAATTTTCCATTAGGAATTTATAATATTGAATTTCCAGAGTTTCGTTTTTTGAACTGTCAATCGCGCACTAGCCACATCCATTTTGAGTACCTCGGCATATAATAAAAATAATGTGAACTGTAAGTCTTACAAATAAATATAGACAATTTCAACATTTTGAATCGAGCTATTACAATTCTACTACGCATCCACACTGAGTGTCGTCCAGTAAGAGTGCTCGCACACGTCAGGCTTTTCTATGGCCAATTATCAGGCTGATTAAAATTCGGTACATATTTATACGAGCGACTTTTTGTAGAACTTGTGGGTTTACCTTATGGAATTATGACGTGTTTTATTTTCGCAAACGAAATAATCGGTTACTCTGATTGTCTGCAATGGATTGTCTTGGTTAAAAAGGTGTAACGCGTTTCACGCTTTAGTGACATCAAGGAAATTCAATATACCACGACTTAATAAGTTTCCCTCAACAAAAATTACGCTCAGGCGGATCTGGATACGCAGGGCCCGTAGCAATTGCTACTCTTGCTACGTGCTTAATCCGGCACTGGTCGCCAGGTGAATATATCCTGTGCGCAATTAATACTCAACTACATGTAGCACGCGATGCTCTTCCTTTTTTATTGTAAATAAATATCCTCACTGAAGACTGGAAAGTGAGACAGCGCTTAGACGATCGTAAATATGTCAGTAATAATTTTTACAAAAATCGTCTGCTACTGAGTAAACTGATGATTACGTCAGTTAGTTGTAACCATTATTCGGAAATGTATTGGCCGATTATTAGCGAGCAGAAGAACAAACAAGTTGCTTTTTTAAGTTTGCGTTCTTTTCTTTTCTTTTTTAAACTGTCCATTTGGTTGGTGGGAATGTAGCAACGCCCGGTAGAGGAAGTGCGCCGATTTTCGAAAATAACCGAAAAAAAAAAAAAAAAAAAAAAAGGATGCCAATAATGAAGATTAACAGAATATTTTGCCGATTTTTAAAGATAAAGCAAAATTTTTGAAAATGAGAAATTCTGATTTTTAAATATTCATCGTAACGACCTTTGCTTCCGCGGACGACAAATGAGTGTAAAGAAATTTAAAATACATAGCGCGATCAAAAGGGAAGACCAAAATGACTGTCACCGAAGAGAGGCTAATTGCGAAAATTGTTTAAAAGAACCGAAAAGATAGAAAAAAGCGAGCAAATCGAATTTGGGCAAATAATTGAGGTCTTCTGATGCACTTGCCCTAGCATGACGGTTTTTTTCGTTGGTACTGGAAGACTTTTAGGCGCATAACTCTGCCGCGTAAAAGAAATCGCACGAAACAACGACAGAGCCACGTTTGATTGCGGAACAAAAAAAAAAAAAAAAGAAACAACGAAAATCAAAAATAGGTCGGCTAAAAGCTTTTACGGTCGCTGGTTGCGAGTTTAAAACAAAAAAGTCAGAAAATAACGTATGTACACGTATTATATTACACAGTTCCAGAAGTAACAGTTAAAACGAAAAAGGAGGGCGCGGAAACGAAGGGGAAGCAAAACAATTAAAGAAGAATAAGTTTTGCTGAAATCGTAAGCATTACGAGGAAACGGCGAAACGACAGAGCAACGTCTGGCTGCGGAGAAGTGTATAGTTGTAGCTTAAATCGGCTTTGTACGTGCAACAGTTGAGCTTTTCAACGCAATATGGATAATGTTTCGCTAGCTGATGCGCGCACGTTTGAAACGAATTCCGGTATTATCCGGTGCTTATTCGGCACACCTGAAAACCGCAACCTACACAATACGAGAATCATCTCTCCGCGTTGAAGCGCTCATTTAGCAGTCGTTCCCAGTCAAATAAGAAACATTCCTATTTAAAGAACTTCCGTCGTTAAATCAGTTTTACAAACCGCGTTAGATACATTTTCTGCAAATGTGTCGGTATTCCGGCATAGCGGTGATGACAATTTTCACGTGCAATTCCATTGCGAATTATCAAGTATTAGATATGTTTGATCGACCCCGGGGACCGGTTCCTGTCAACGTGTCGTCAAAGTTCGGTTTATTATAACAGACTTCCCACCAAATATTTCCATTTTTGCTAATACGAGTGTCTCTCTCTTTGGATTCCGGTTTAACCGCTCTTGGGAGAAATTTGTATTTCCCCCTTATCTTTCAATCGCTTACATTTAAAATGTGTGGAATGTGTAACGTATAATGCGTTTTCCTGCAAGTTGATTGCCGTACATTGAAATACAGCACATTGCAGCGAGAATTAGTACCGAAATAGTTAAAATGGGCGGACAGGGAAACATAATTCCTCGCTTTGATCGCCAGGCAAGTGTGTTTCTTCAAAGAACAAACTTCACGTATTTTAGGATTTTTTTTTTTTTAAACTTTTAAAATTCAACTATTTAGCGTGTTTAATGTTATGCAAATAGCTACCCCAAAAATACAGAGATTTCGCCTTGATACGGCGATCCGCCGATGACGTAGAATTTTATTAAAGGATTTATTTTATAGATAGAGCATTCGCTGCTGTGCTACAATTTTTATCTTCGCTGTAATTATTCAAATAATAAAAAATGGAATTATCAATTTGGTTACACATGTGGTCTCTTAGCAGCAAAGGCGAACGTGATTTAATTTGAGCGTTATGATCAAGACAGCCTCAAATTTTTTTGGCTTTATCTTCGTTTTTTTTTTGTTTTTTTTTGTATGAAAATGAATATTAAAACCGAGCAAGCGTTGCGGTCAAGTTTTGTGCACCACTGAAAAAAACGGTCGCAAAAACTATGATTAAAAGAAGCCGACATCACCGAATATGTGCATTTAAGTCAGTCGATCATTTTTTGCTGGCACATTCGGCACCAGTCGCGAGTCCGCAGAACTTTTTCGGCAGAGCGGAAAACAAAAAAAGGCACGACATGGAAAGGGTGCGATTCTCCGAAAATCAACACGGTAAAATACATTATTTTTTGACTGTCGCGATATAATTTATCAGCGAGAAAAAGGATCGTGAACATATTAGCGCAACGTTCTGCTAACACTTCAAAAATAAATTGCGAAAAAAAGGGCCCATTTAAAGAACACCTGGGCACTTCATCAGAGCAATAATGAGTGGCTTTACACCGCGACGATCGTTCAAAATTTTTGAAGAAATTCAAGGATTTTACAAACAAAATTGCGTTCACGTTATATTACCGATCGCTACCTCATTTATCGGTAACTCTCAAGTCTCGACCACCCTTAATCCCTTCTTGTACCTCTCTACATTCCTTCACTTCCCTACTTTACCCAGCTCTATGTTTTATTCGGCTTTTTCAACAGTCTCCTTCATTTCCTCGGGGTTTTTCGTATTCTCATCCCGTTTTTGAATTTAATCGCCCTTTTCCCTTTCTCATCGTTAATATCTTTATTCAGTTTCACGAATGAATTTCGTTTTTTTTTTGTTTTTTTTTTTGATTTATTGACCGACTAATTTTATTAATAGAAAAGTGCTTAACCGCAGGGAAATAAGTAGAACTTCTAGATCGCTACAACTTAGACGATTCGTTGCGCTTTCCATTTTAAAATATAGGCTCAAATCGAAACAATTTCGTGTGAATCTGTATTAGCCTGTTAATAATAGGCTAAAAAATTAGTTTCGAAAGACAAGCACTGAAAAATTTAAAAGCAGCTTTGCATTCCCCTGTTCCGTCATATTAATGAAGCAGAAGGAACTGTTTAGGATGTTCAGGAGAAATTGAAGTGACCCCGCAGCGAAAAATTGATTAACCGGATAAATGTATTATGAATCCATATTGAAAATGAAAATTTCACTCTTACCAACTACACTGAAAATGTAGAAATTAAATTTATTAACTAGTTTAATTGACATCTAGATGTAAAGAGAAACGTTCCAGGATTATATTATGATAGAGTGACTTCATAATCGGAACTCGATGAAAATTTAATATTTTTATGATATGTTAGATCAACGAAGGTTGTTAACAGATTAAGCTTTAATGCGACGAGAAGATAGTCAATGATACTGCTCCCATTACAAAAATTTTTATAAAGGTTGAAGATTTATAATTTTTAATGATAAGATTATTTGAGTGGATGAGATCGGTTAACAATAGGGAGCATCCTGGGAATGTTTAATACGAGGCTCCATATAAGGAAACCTAATGTTAAAGTGTCCAATGACAACCGGGAAGATAAGTTAGAATAAGATTTAATTTTAATATCTATAAAATTGATTAAACTATATTTAGGTTTATACGGAGAGACATATAAGTGGATATTGAAATAATATTAGCTATATTAGGAGCAATTAAATTAGCCTTACTGGTTAACACAGACAATGAATAATAGTACTTTTTGTAATTATGGCGGTCCTATCATTAATGTAAACACAGTAATTGGAATTAATAGTGCCTTCTTTTAAGTATGTCTCAGCTAATAGACAAACGCCAAAATCTATGTCGTAGAAAATTTTTATATAAATAACAGTTTCTTACATTAAGATTAGAACACTTAAGCCAAAATATATTTTAAATCTTGGTTCTTCACAAGCCTTAATAAATGCGGAACAATTCTTTGAATAAGCAGCGTGGTCGATATCCGCTATGTACTGCCTTATTAGATAAGTTCTTCATATAATCGACGCAGCCGGAAGCAGCGAAAATTTTACCACTGATACAGTTAGAGCAAATGTCTTTACATGTTTTAGAAGCAAATTTCTTGAATTCTTCCGTGAACTTTGCCGGGTGACCCCATATTTGCTGCAATTGTTGCAGCGACGAGGGTTCACTCGCGAATGGTAAGGCTTTCCATTTAATTCGTAACTCGCCGTCATTGTGAATCCGTATTAGTTTGAATACATGAAAGAGACGCAAGCCGTGTGCAAAATTTGAGTCAATTGGTTTTGTTTTGGTCGCAAGCGACTAGGAACACGATCGCCGTCAAAAGTGTTACTAGAGATTTCTTTTAGGGGAAATTAAAGCCGATTGATTGCTGATACAAGATGCCGAGTACATTAGTTTAATCAGTAATTATATTGTCAAGGATCATTAGAGTGGAGGAGCAACCGCAGAGTGCGGAGCGTTCCAATCCGTCTCAGCAATAAATAGGTGTGGAAAGGAGCTGAAAAAGGAGATATAATTACGCCGAAAATAGGATGTAGGAAGTCAGCAAATCTGATGGGAGTTGAGAGATCAACAAAATTCAGGAAAAATTAGATCGGATGGGAGGGAAACTAAGATTGCTGAAACTAACTGTCAACTGTCATCTGACCTAATTGCGTTGGGAAGCCTCAATAGTATAAAGTCAAGCCAGCTGGTTCTGAGAGTATAAATCCTTCATTCTGCATTAAGAAATTGTCCGCGATTATAGAGCGGTAGTCGAAATTATTTACCCAACGAAGGCGCAGGTAAACATTCTCTCATTCCCTACGGGGGGATGGAAAGATTTTTAAAAAGGGGTTACGTAAAGCAACGAAGATTGTAGTCGTGAATTTTTGCAGATGACGTTAGATGATTCATTCTTTATTGTTTTTAAATATTTTTCGTAGCGTCTCTTTTCGTCTAAATTTCGAATTTAAACGCTCTCTAATTATGTTTAATTTTAATTAATTCGATCGAAAAAAGTAAAAAAACAGCAGGAAAACCGACAAAGCCGCTTTGGTTTTTGATCGAAGATTCGTAGTATAGAATAGGATCGGAAATCCGTTCTTTTTTATAATTTTTTATTTTTCGCTAAAAAAAGAAGAAGCTCTCTGCGTGTTATTATTTTTGCAAAATGACTCTACGTTTACGCGTAACAATCACGACGCTTTACTTTGATGTGTCTAATTTTACTCGGGAACTAACTGGAAATAGAAATTTTTCAATTAAATTATTAAAATAACGAAAAATACATCCAGTTTCACATTATTACAGTATGCTGCAAAAAGTCAGACGCCCTTATCTGTATTATTATTTTAATGCGCGAGACTTGACCATTGTGTAATAATGGTATTTTAAAAATTACTGCAGCTCGTTCTAAACGTGATTCGTGGATCAGCGGCTTGTTCACTTTACTGTGTTTCCTCGCCTCGTTCTCGACTGCTACTTATGTAGCTTCCACGGCAAAGTGTCAACCATCACGAGACCTTAATGGTTTGGCGGGCGGAAAATAAATCTCGCGCAGCCGACCGAAAGCCTGAAAAATTTAACCATCTTTCAAGGGGAGCCTGAATTTCGGAGGAGAAATTTCATCAGAATTTTCCTGGCGGGCATTTGGTTTAGCAGGTCGAGAAAGATAGACGAACGGTACAGAGGCCGCGCGCACGAACGTGTTTTATTAATGAAAGCTTTGAATAAACTTTTCGAAGACAAAATACTCTTCAATAGCCATTTCTCGGTTTACCGGAAAGTTTAATAAACACATTAAAAGTTTACTTGACTCGGCGAAATTGCTCGACTCTTTTAACAATATTCTCTGCGCCAACACAGAGTCGAGACCGCGCACCATTACGGTTCGGCAAAGTTACCGTTCCGCTGCCGCCTACCGCGCTGAAGACCGTAATGAATAAATACCGGCTCCGTGTACAATTCGGTAATACTCAAACAACTATCCGAGTTACGAACGCTGACGGGTTTTTCGGAAACTATTACACGCAGACAGCGACCGACTGAATTAGCGAAAATAAGTACGTTATTGCGTGAAGCGCGTGCGCAGAATGAAAATTCTGTCCCACCTCTATCTTTGGCTTCTTTTCCAACTCCATATCTATTAACCACTTCCCTTAACCTCGTCGTTTTTTCTCTTTCTTCAAGCGTTCGGGAAATAATAACCACCTCCTTGTCGAATTTACCTATTTATTGTTTCTTGTGGCAAGCTTCAGTTTAACCTTGAATATTAGCGTCCTTCTAACTCTTTAAAAGAAGTAGAAAAAACGAAAGAAAAGAGTGCCCTCCGCCACTCGAAAAAATTCCAAATCATTGCCCGGAAGTAATCCTCCTCAACGCCTCTTGTTTACCTCAATAAATTTCAATTGTCATACGCTGAAGTATTTTTCGTTACGTTTTGAAAAGGGAGAGGTCGAATTGGTTCCCGGATAAGATTTTGCTGCTCGAATTGGTTCCCGTAGATAAACTTGATTTTCAAGTTAGCTGGTCGAATTGGTGTTCTATGTTGTTGAAGTTTTTTTTTTTTTTTTTTTTTTTTATTACTATTTTACCTCCGCTGTACATCAGCTCTGGAGTTTCTAATTGTTACTGCTATTATTTATTCTTTTATTATTCATTACGTAGTCAACGAAATTAAGCAAATGAAAAAAGTCTTTTTTTTTTTTTTTTTTTTTTTTTTTTGTGTGTAATCTACTCGTTGGCCATGTATAACTGCCAGGGTCATTACGGCACAACGAGTATCGGATTTATTACAATTTGTTTATTAAATTATTTCGGTTAAGGAAGATTAGCATTGTCTGAACCTGTTCTGGACGGTTATCTAAAAGAAGGTGTAGTGGTTCGTCCTTGATTATTGTTAAGTTTTGACATTGTTTCAGGATGTGTTCCACCGAAGGTAGCACTGCTGCATTACAGAATGGGCAGGAAATCGGTGGAGGGGCTCCCTGGAGGACATGGTTGTGAGATATCGATGTGTGTCCCAGTCTCAATCTATTAAGGGCAAAGAATTCTTTTTTGGACATTTGGATCGGTGGCCACCAAGGATCAACATTTGGTTTAATATTCCTTAGGAAAGTTGCATGTTGGGACCAGGATGAGATCCAATGTTCTTTCATATTTTTGTAGAAGAAGGGAGTGATTTCTGGTGGTGGGACATTGGGTGGCATAGGGACAGACAACATTGACTTGGCGGCCCGGTCTACACATTCGTTTCCGGGCATTCCAACATGTGCCGGCACCCACAAGAAGCCTACTTGTATCCCCTCTTGGGTAAGGCGATGTGCTGTAGATCTTATTTTATAGACTAATGAACTGGTTATAGTAAGTGACTGAATAGTTTGAAGGGAGGCCAGTGAATCTGTGATAATTATGTATTGTTTGTTCTCAGATTTACAACACGCACATGCTTCCAATCCAAAGAGAATTCCGTATAGCTCGGCTTCTAATGCGGAGCTGTCATCATGTAGCCTCACTGCTTCGGCTTCACCTGAGATTAGGTAGGCACATGCTGTGGGAGTGGACAGTGTGCCAGCGACATTTGCTTTAGCTCCATCTGTATAAACGTGTGTATCATGTGTGTAAGTTTGTATTTTTTCGATACTTTTTTGACGAGCTGTATATTGGTCCTCGTTAGATGTACGGTGGATAAAGAGTGATAAGTCTACCATCAATGGGGGGTATTCCCATGGTGGTTCTTTTGGGAACAGGAGGAGATCTGGATTGTATTTGATGTTTTTCTCAGTCAAAAAATTTAGAATATTAGGTATTGGATCATTTTGAAAGGCTGGAGGAGGAATGACAGTGTTCCTCGAAGAGAAGTGATATTGTTGGTACCAGTATAGATGATCACGGGAGGTGTAGAAGTCAAATATATAGGATAATGGCGGAATTCCTGATAGCACACAGACACCCTGCGTGGGAGATGTTCGATGCGCCCCAAGGATGGACCTTAAAGCAGCGTGATGGATTGATTCAAGTGATTTTATGAGCTGCTTACTAGCCGAATAGAACACCTGGCAGCCGTAGGTTAATCTGCTTAGAATAAGTGATCTGTATACAGATAGAAGTAGTTTTGGATTGTTGTTATATTTATGATGTGATAAACATTTTAGGATAGCTATGATTTTATTACATTTGCGTTTGAGTTCTTTAATATGAGGAGACCATGTCAGATGGGAGTCAAATGTTAGACCCAAGAATTTAGCTGAGGATGTGACTGGAAGAGGAAGTCCATTTAGGGTAAGGGAAAAATCATGGTTTGGGTTTACTCGACGACTTTTCTGGAATTTTACACAAGAAGTTTTATTTAAGGAGAAAGTAAGGCCGTTACTTTCGGTCCACGAATATAACCTATTGATTGTGGATTGTAGTATAGATTTGGCGTTGGAAGGAAAGTTTGATGCTAAGGATATATTGAGGTCGTCTATAAACAATCGGGATGTTACCGGCGACTGTATGCAGTCCGCCACATCATTTATGTATAGGATAAAGAGTGTTACACTTAGAGGAGAGCCTTGAGGAATACCATTCTCTATTAGGACAGGAGAGGATACAGTTGAGCCAATTTTTACTTGAATGTGTCTGTTTGACAAATAATTCATTATATAGTTGCCCATATTGCCTTTTATATTGCCGTTCTTCAGCTTTGTAAGCACTTTATATCGCCATATCCGGTCGAATGCTTTCTCTATGTCAAAAAAGACAGTATAGAGAGCTTGTGACCTCTTTTGGGCTTCAAGTATTTGTCTTTTTAGGCTCAGGAGATGTAACATTGGGGATTTTGATTTGCGACCTCCAATTTGTATTGGGGAGAGAACGTTTGAAGATTCTAGGAAAGAGGATAGTCGTCTGTTCACCATTTTTTCCATGATTTTGTAGAGTGAAGATAGTAAGGAGATAGGTCTGTAATTTTGAGGAATGAAAGTTTCTTTATTAGGTTTGAGGATAGGAATAATTAAAGCTGCTTTCCAGGATTTTGGGATGGAGGAAGTTGTCCAAATTTTGTTGTATACGTCAAGGAGTAGTTGTTTAGCTAGATTAGGTAGGTATCTGATCATGAATGGATGAATGGAGTCGGCTCCAGGTGCACTGTTTTTTAGCTTTTTATCGAGCTGGTAATTTAGTTCAGACATTGAAAAAGGATCATTGTATTTTTCTTTTTGATCTGGAGGAAAGGATATTTTTTGCTCCTCTAGTCTCGATTTGTGTTCTAGGAAGGAATCGGTGTAGGATGCTGAGGAAGATACTTTAGCGAAATGTTGCGCAAAGGCATCTGCCACTTCTTTGGTGTCTGTGAGCAAGACATTGTTAATGAGTAAGGAAGGGGTAGTTTGAGGACGATAGTTACCACACAACGACTTGATTCTTCTCCAAACCACCGTCGCAGGCATATCTTTCGAGATAGATGATACAAATGCTGTCCAGCACTCCTGTTTTCTCATTTTGATGAGTAGCCTGGCTCGAGCTCTAAATCTTCTGAATTCAATCAGGTCTGTAAGCGACTTCGTTGTTTCATACTTTCTCAATGCTCGTTTCCGTTGTGCGATCGCCATTTTGATTTCGGGGCACCACCATGGTACTCGCTTTCTCCGAGGAGCTGTTGTTGTTTTCGGTATTGTTGCTGTCGCTGCTTCATTCATCGCGTTGATGAGAATTTTCAGATTTTCCTCTACCGATTCCGTTTGAATTTTAGGGATAGTAACCGTTGTTTTGTAACCCTTCCAATCTGCTTTATGGAATGCAAATTTTTTTGTTACCTGGGCTGAGTGCAATTTTTGCGACTGGTGGGGAAAGTGTATGAAAATAGGGAAATGGTCACTTGAACACAGATCACCATGTACATCTATGTTCAAGTGAGGAAATAGTGAAACGGATGCATATGCTAAATCTATTATTGAAAAAGTGTTATGAGTTGTGTTGAAATGTGTATGTGATGGAGGAGGGAGGAGTACCAGGTCACTATTACGGATGCTATTTGAAATCATATTTCCTCGTCTATTTGGCTGTGTTGAACCCCACTCAGAAGAGTGGGCATTGAAATCTCCCAGTAATAACACTGGGTCCCGCAGTTGAAATAGTAATGTATCAAAGTCTATTTTGGTTATGTTTGTAGCGGGTGGGAAGTAGCAATTACAGATTGTAATGGATGAGAGCGGAAGGGACGGGATTTTCACCTTCACCGCTACCGCTTGAAACATGGTACTTAACCTTATTTCATGTGATGGAATCGCTTCATGCACTAGTATCGAGACTCCTCCACATGCTGCTTGTCCCTGTGTGTAGTCAGAGCGAAATATTCTGTAGCCTTTAATAAGTGGTGAATGGGAAGAGTTTAAGTGCGTTTCTTGTAAACAAATGATTATTGGATTGTAGTTATTAATGAGTAATCTCAGTTCGTCTATACGTTTATAAAACCCTCTGCAATTCCATTGCAGAATACTGAGATTTGCAGCCATTTTCTCTAATTATTGTTGACAGTGTTACTTAAGATGACTAGTTTTATATCTTAGTTTCAGGGTCATCCTTGCTAAGGAGAGGTTTTAATTTATTAATTATGCGAGTACATCTGTTCTTAAGTCCTACGCTGCCTAATAATGGTCTTACTTGAGAAAGCATGTGTAAAAGGTTATCCCTATCTTCTGTGAAAGTCAGTGCGTAATTAACAAAATCCTGACTTGTGGCCACCTGTCTTATGAATTCTTGAAATTCTTGATAGTCTAAGAAGAACGGAGTCTGGCCGCTAGTAAATAGATGTAATGTTCCTTCTGTTAATAGGTAAATATCAACTCCTTTGTTTGCTTCTTTAGAGGCTGGTTTGGCAGCATTGTCCATGACGTTAATTTCTACATTGTGCGCCGTAGAATTTTGATTTTCTAGGTTTATTCGCTTAGTAGCAGTTTTATCTGGAAATGGCGGTTGAGTTGAATTGTATGTTTCATCGGGACTAATGGGGTGTGGTCGTTTTTGAAGGGGGTTGTTATTATCAATGTTCATTACAGTAGAGGTATTGTCGGTAGAAGGGGCAATATTTAATTGTAATTGATTGCGTGTTTCTTCTATGTTTTGGTGCTGCTCCTGTCGGACAGTTTGCTCAGTTACCATTGTCTTAGTTTGTTTGGTGTATGTTGCATCTTGTTTGTCGCTATTGGTTGTTGGTTGATATCGCTGTTTATTATTATCAGCACAGGCATTTTCGACCGGCGCTGGAAATGTCGTTATGGTTTCGGAAAAAACTTCTTGATTAACTGTTCCTTCTTTCTTCTTGCAATTTTCACATGAATGGTCATTGAGCTGCGTGTAGATCCTGTATTCGTAGTCGTTGTGCCTCAATGTGAAGGAATCAGGGATATTTTTGCAATTAAACTGTTCGACGTAAAGCTGCCGCCTGAAACTTACTACGTGAGCAAATTCATCATCCACCGGATTCACACGTAAAATGGAAATTTGCGAAAGGATTTTTATTGGATAAACTTCTTGCAAATGTCGAACTAATATTTCGTTCGGGATGGTTGGACAGACATTTGATAGAATGAGTTTATTCGCCGGTTGTTTAAGTCTCCGCGCAGTAATTGTTCTATTATTTATGGTGATCCGGCCACCTTTTGCTAGAAATTCGTCTGTTATTTGTCTGGATTTTAAAAATATTAGAATTCTATCACCGCTAATACGGGAGCCTGCTACAATGTTTAAGCTGCCTGCTACATGGTTTTTAAGCGCGACAAAATAATCACGTATAACGTAGGGTGCGATATAATCAAAAATAATTCCGCATTCACGGGAAGGGTAGTTGAAATTAATTAATGGGGCGATCTTTTTATTCGATTTGATTTTATCTGCGAAGGTATGTTTTGAATTTCTATTTTGTTGGTTTCAATTATTTGGAATTTCGTTATTTATCAGTGCGGGAAACTGATAATTGTAATCAGTCGTATTACAAGAAGCGGTAGTTAATTCGGAGATAGATTTTATCGCATCGCTGTGTACGACCGCGGTATCATCGTTATCAGCGGTATTGTGCATGTGTGAGGTGTGTGTTGTGTTTCGATTCGCCGTTGGCTTACCTGAAGTCTGCGATTTACCACCATACTTACCGTCCGGCGCTAATGCAGTCGTTGCGGCTGTCAGCTGTTTTTGAGGGGAAGGAGGGCGCGAAGGTGGTGAATCGGTTTGGTTTTGTTCACCGATCGGTTCCGATGTTGGAACGGTCTGCCTTCTGTGAGAGGCAGGGGACGATGGCATTATCAACAGATAATGCCTCTAAACACGAGACAATCTCTTTAATAGACGCGAAAAACGAACGCGAGACAATTAAACTTTATCACTTCGTATATTATATTGTCTTGTGCATATATTTAAAACACACTTTTCTCTCATTTCTTTGCAATCGATATATCGCACGTCGATGTTGCAAGCTGTCTTCAATATTTATATTGTTATCTGTTTTTTAAAAAAAATCTGAACTGTGAATGGAAAATAAATAATTCAAACTACATTTAGCACTCTTAATGTAGTTTTATAATACTTTACCAATGAAATTAGTTCACACAGCTCAACACTCCTGTATACTTATTCACGATTTATATTTCATGTCTACATGTTCAAAAAAAGAAATCAAATGCAATCAAAGTTAAACTTAACGTTATTTTTTATGCAAAATTCACCACTACTGGTTAAATATCACGTTTTAATACACATAAACCCACCGATTCATCAATCATTCTAGTAACAATCGGAACCAATTCGATCTTTTTAAATTGAAAATTGATTTACCCAATTCGACCACCTAATGTAGTAATTCCAATTTCGTATTCGACCAAATCCTTTGAAAAAATGTAAAAGTTTTATATTTTCCATGAAAAATAATTCGCGTTACCTTTGAACGTAATTTTATATTAAGCAATTCCGAAAATTTTACCAAAGTGGCCGGCTATGTTTTAGGACAAAGTTGGTGGAGAAAAATGCAACGATTTGACTTAAGTTCTCTTCTGATTATAATAATCGCGAGTCAGAAATCAGTGTTTTTTAGGGACATTTTTTGGCTTACCATTTTTATTTCTGTTTAACAAGTAGCTGATTTTTTTTTTTTTTTTATGGGCACGTTAGCACAGGACATTTACCTAACACAAAAGATTAGAAGAATAATGGAACGACGAGTTAAGATTTAGCGACAGAACAGTTAGATAATTCTACGGTTCCGATGTTCTTTTTCCACCAACAGATTGGGCTGAATTTTCTTCATCAATTTGCCGAATAACTGATAATTGCGAGACATTCTATTATTCTCAGTTTTATGCTATGTTTCAGAAATCTCATTCGAAACAGTTAATAGAAAGTCTTATTGATATTCAATGTGACCATTAAAATTAAAAAAATTAAAGAGTTGCTCTACAAAGTGGAAACAATATACATACATACATACATACATACATACATATATATATATATATATATATATATATATATATATGTATATATAATAATAATAATAATAATAATAATAATAATATACATAGCTGTTGAAGAAAGTATAAATGTGGAATATTTGAAGTGTTTTATATTTTTTTTATATGTTCATAAAAAAGAAAAAATTAGAAACTAAGACAAAAAAAAAGAAGAAAAAAATTAAAACAGAAAACAAAACCGGCATCGTTGGTAACGATCTTGCCGATTCATTGGCATGTCTAGCTGCAGTAAATGACCGTTTCATAGACAGATTCCCCTCCCAATGTCTCTGTCCACTCTCTTATCGTTTTCACCATGACTTTTGGACTAATCTTTATCCGTCTCTTTTCTCCAATCCTAACACTCCTTTTACCTTGCTATACAACCCTCTCCACCCACTTCTTCATGGTTTAATAATTTTCCCTGCATCAACCGTTCTGTTATTTCTTCCATAATTCGCCTCCGCTTTAATCACAGGCTGCTTCCTGCTTCCCTCTTTCGTTTTAATATTGTTCAGTCTCCCTTGTGTCCCTTCCATCCTCCTCTCTTAAACTTGACCTGTGATCCAAATCACGTTCTATTATTCGAATGCCCTTGTATTTCCTCGGAACGCGCAGTTCTTTATTCTAATTTGCTTGGCCTTGGCCTCCCGGCCCCTTACTGTGCCCACTACATTCTTGCTCTTCCTTCTCTTTCTGTTGTTCCTATATTGGCTACCTTCATTTCTTCCGTTTCTAATCGCTTCCTGATATAACTTTCAAGTCCCTACGTTTCATTATTTGTTAGTCCTTTGTGTACGGTAAATGTCCTGTGTTGACGCGCCCAAAGAAATAAAAAAAAAAAAAATATATATTACTTTATTGAAATTATTTACAAGTTTACTAAATCATATAAGCGACAAAGAATACGAACGTAACCTGTTCTGCGTTTTTAATCGTGCCACCCGGGACCTAATTCGCTATCGCCAGTTCTAAACCCGAGTAAATGGGAAATTTTATTATATTTTATTGCGAAGTTGTCTTCTGTATTTCATTTTTTCATAGTGACAGAAAGCCGAAAAAAAAGCGATACATTTATTTCTAAAATCATATTTACCAAAAACCGGTGTAAAGTAAGAAGAGAATTTTCAACTCTATAAATACTGAAAAACTTTGCTAAAAAAGTTGTCGACAGGTATACCTAAACGAATAAACCGTTAAACGCGATCATTACCGACCGCCGTTACAACATCTTTCGTCATCATGGAGCCCAATTCTGAGAAAACTTTTTTAAACCGAGGACCCGATTCCGAGAAAAAAAGTTCGTTTTACGGAATCCAATTCCGGTAAACCACTTCAAAGATATAATTTTTATCTCATTTTCTCCTCTCCAACATGGCAATCACGAAATTTTCATTCTTTTAAGAAAGTTTTTTTCCACTTTTTTTATTTTCTGATTCTTTTTTTTCCCATTAATTTCCCTATTAATTTTTCCAATTAATTTTCCCCTTTCTTCTTTATCATAGGGTAAAAACAGTCGTAAAAACAAAATCAACATGATCTAAATGCCGCAGAGAAACCGCGCGTATATTATCTATTTCGGGTATGTGTTAATCTTTTCAAGGAGCAATTAAGTCATTAGTCGGATAAAGAGATTTCTATAAAGACATCAGATGTGTAATGATGTCTATGAATTATAAACAACAGTTGAAGGAGTTCAGAATGTCGTCCACGTTAGAAAATAGAAGGAAAATATCTGCCGTTTTATTTATATGTAATTTATCGACTGGTATACTATATAAATGATGTTAATTTACTTTCAAAAGATGCTTTCCGAGTTCCCAGATTAACGGCCAGAAAAATTCAATTATTGCATGTACCATTTGCAAAAACAAAGAGCTATATACGAATTCTCCCCCCTTCTGACTGCGGTAAAAATAACAAATTCTTAATATAAGCGAATCCGGAGGCTGACATGTTTTTCACTAACACGAAAAAGTTTAAGCGGATGGTTGAATTATTTTATTGCTTAATGGATTAATTAAAAGTGTAGGCAGTCTACCCCTCTTCCATATATGTATTAGCGATATATGAACAATTTTAATACATAACTTATATTAACTCGCTTATATTACACATAGTATGTGCGTATGATGTGTCATGGACGTATACGTGCTACACATGCGGTTAGTGTGTGTATGTGCGTGCATATATGTATATGAACGCGAGTGTAACTTCATTACAATGAGTACCCACTGAGAAGATAGTTTATATATGTAAGGAATAAATTTATTTTTGTACCGATCGTTTGTTAAAATTATATTATTTTCTTCCATTTTTGTATTAACACTTTATTGAACAATATAAAATCTTTATTAAACAATATAAAATCTTTATTAAACAGAAATTATTTTTAAATTAAAAATTAAAACGTGCCGAAATGTTTTAATTTTTAATTTAAAAATAATTTCTGTTTAATAAAGATTTTATATTGTTCAATAAAAAATTATATTAATTAGTTACATGGCATATGAGTATTCTTATGTGTTACATGGTGAGTGTATGCATATGTGTGCTATATGTGATTGGTGTGCGTGTGTGTGTGTGTGTGTGTGTGTGTATGTGTGTAATGTTTTATTATAGCTTAGGTATTGTATATAGATCTAATGTATACACTGTAATTGGCTCCATGTTGTTATGTATATCCCTATTAAATAAATAAATAACGACAAATTTAATACAGTGACCAATATAGTTTGAGTAGAAGTCTGGCGGCTGTAATCAAAAACCGAAAGGTATAACGAAATTAAGACACATTATAGAAAAGAAGGCAAACACTTGTTTTCAAAAAGTTAATAAATAAAAGTAAACATATAAATTGAAAAACCATAACGTTTCTTTCGGAATAACGCACTTCACATAATTACAGTTAACGTTGATGATAGTTACAAACAATACATGCTAATATTTTAATCTGTTATACACGTTTATTACAACAATCGAAAAGTTCGTAACGTCGTAGCACCGCTTTTTGTTTCTGCTCCAATCTCGTCTTAGGGATTATTCAGGAGAAGAGCTTTGGCGCGCAGAATTTATAATTAATCCGAACGCAAAATTCAATTTCGCTCCTAATTTTTAAATTTATTTTTCGACTCACCCGCTGAAAACATTAACCGAACAGTACCAGTAATTACTGTATATTGTTTACTTTCGCGATGATTGTATTCAACTGATAATTATTTATGTTATCTGACGTTTACTTTTAGTATTGCTTCGGAATATGTCGCTTTTATATTTAAATCATTTTATAGAAAGGGTCAAGTTCGAAATATAGACTATTCCCCCCCAGAATCTGCGACGACGGTATTTCGAATTTATAATAATCTCTATAACGTAGCGTAATACGAATTTCAATGCCAGAAGCACATTCGAACGTTTCAACGGAATTTGTACAATTTTTTGCAATTTCGTCAGTCCGCTGGAATTCGTATGAGCGACGCTTTGAAGGGAATATTTTTATCCGTGCAAGAATTAATCTTACGAGTTTATTCCCCTTTTTTCAACCGAGGATGACTTTTGAGTAGCGAAGTGATCTCCGAGTTTAATTATGAAATTCAATTAACCTGGTCAGAAAACACCTCTCGGAGAGTGCTATTTTTAACGTTTGCATCATCACCGGGCAACGGCTGTGGCAGAGAAAAAAGAGGTCTCGTAAAAATAACGTTCGGTTTCGATTTGGTGACGAACATCATTCAGCTACCCTAATACTGTTTGCATAATTGAATTTCGCTGCTAGTCGAATGAAGTTGTCCTCGTTCTGTCAAAAACAGTTTCCGGGTGACGATGTTGTCGTTGTTTTTTTCCGCGAATAAGACTACAATTTCCGCTGATGCTATACGTAGCGGATTAATTAAGGTGTGATAATTAATCCTAAAAGTTTTTATTATTAATATTAATGCGCGAATCGAATCCGACGACTAAAATGATTAGCTTAGTGCGAGTTAATTCACTAGGGTAATCTGCGTCGTGCTCGGATGTCGGTGTGTCAGCAACAGGAAATTGAATAATTTAATAACAAGAACATCCGATAAAAGACGATACGGCAAGAATATTTATACAAATATATATATATATATATATATATGTATGTCGTATGTATACATACGCATGTACATGTGTATATTAGACTGTTTACCTTGTTGTTAATCCTCAAAGAGTAGAGTACTAAGAAGTTTGTTTTCCCTTTGGAAGGACGACTGATTAAACGATAATGTTTTACAGAATGTTCAACTGCACGTTCGACTATGTCTACATTCGGAGTAACTTCGCAATAGTCTGCCACCAAGCTTAATTCGATTACTTTTTTACCAATTTCAAAAAAAAAGGTTATATTTTCGTTAAGTATGTTGTTTTTTTTTTTGTCTCTTATTTTAATGTTTGTTTGCAGGTAACTTCTTGTACCAGTGCAGACTGATTTTAATGATTCTCTTTGCTCATTCGAAAAAAAAGTACCAGTCAGCGGTAGTCCCGTATGAGTATTTTTACATTACGAAAACGTTTTTTTCTACAATAATTACGAAATACGTTTCTATTAAAATTGAATCCGTTATTTATTTGAGGGTCACCCTCTTTCGAGCGGTAGCGAACGGAGGTATTTACTTTCACTTTGTAATATCGTATATACTTCTCGCTCAGCATTGACATAAATATGTTTAAAAATTGTTGTGCCTTTATTTGTCTTTTTCGATATTTTTTTGAAACCTAGGCAGCTTCGTCAAGGAATTATTAAATATATAATTAAAATTATAGATAACAGAGGAAACTTCAATAAACTTATCCTCAAATAAACTTGCTAGATACGAATGGAAATTTATAACGAATGTATATTAGAAGCAAATTCAATCCAGTTATGTTACACTTTAAATAACGTAGAGTTGACGTTCTGTTATATTTTAAATATGGCTGAACGCAAAAAAAAAAATGAAAAATAAATGAAAAGAACCGATTTTAACCGATTATTAATATTAATCATCTTCATCCGTTTCGTATTACTAATGCTGACGAAAATCTTAAATTTATTTTGCAAAAGTCTGTTTATTTGCACACCGAAGTCGTTATTTTAAAGAAAGTAAAAAACATTTTAAAAAAATAGGTAACCGAATATATGTGTTTTGTGATTATACATATGTATGTATATATAACGCAGCGTGGTAGCCTAGTGGTTAAGATTCTTGGCTACCAAATCAGAGGTGTCATAGGTTATCGGGATTTGTCTCGTCTCGGATCCAACTCGCTCCCAAGTTTATACTTAACCTGAAATTGAATTGGGTACCAGAGAAATCTGAGAAAGTAAAGACGGATCCCAAGTAGAAAAGAACTGGCCCTAGTATTCTCATCAGATCCATTAGGCTTAGTACCATTATGGAAAGCTTAACTTCACAATCCCAACGCCCTAACAAGGGTATAGGACTCTTACTTTACTTATGTACATATATAACATGCTATACACGTGGAATAACTAAATTGTTAACGAAGAGCGGTATTTGTTATGTGGAATTTCGGATAGCAGCGAATGGGTAGTGTAGAAATAAATTTTGGTAATTACTCACTAACGCAAATGATAATACCTGGAAATCACCACAGGTAGGCTGTAAAAAGATCTCAGTAAAAACCCTCGTTCGCTACCGGCCGAACGATCCACGCTCGGAAGAATCTACGTCCGAAAGAGCTGGTCCCTCTATTTTGTGTGGCCCTCCGGATTCAGTTAGCTTATCAAGTTGATCTTCCAGAGCGGATTAGCATTATGGAAATTCGTCAATTCTGGAACGAGTCTCAAACAGAGCCTAAGCGTACAATCGTTTAATAATTATAATGCACTATTAATTATAAAATGTCAGAATCTAAAATTCAACAACAAATAATAACTGTAGGGGAGATTTTTAATAAAAGTAACAATGCTTCAGAGTTAAATAAGCCTTTCTTAAACATCAGTTATAATCGAGCATTAAACCCCCACACCTCCGGTTTCATGGAAATTTCGATACGTACTAAAAGGAGGGAACGTTTTTAAAGAGTATTCCATCGAACGTTTATGAATTCTGTAAACGATCGCGGGGTTTTCACAATTAAAAAAATAAAACAAAAAACCTGAAATTCATATTTTAAAGTAAAAACCTGCAGTTAATTTTATTAAATTTCAAAGCTAGCCACTAATAAAAGTTCATAAAGTTTTTACAGCGGCATTTGAAGCGGAATAAATTTTGTAAAATATTCTAACATTTTTTCGTTTTTCGATACGTTTCGATAAAAACACCTGGCTAATAACGGACTTCTCTTTTTTCTTTTAAGAAGAACTTTCGTCGCTCGCGCTAAGTAACATTATATACGAAAATAACTGTAAAATATTAATACTTAGAAAGAGAAAACCCGGGAAAATTAATATTTTCTGGGATTCCTTATGTAAAAGGGGGGGGGGACACTTTTTACGACGCTCATAATTACGCATACCATAAATAAATATGATTAAGGGGGTTCCTACGAGTGGTTGAGTCTACGAGCGCAGACCTCGCTTTGAACTCTGCGGAATAAATCAAATAAAGCATTCGCGTTTGTTTAATAAATTTTCCGAAACTAAACATGAATTTATTTACCAGTCGGGCCATTAAAGAAAGAACGGCATGGCTTAAATTTTTCGGCTTTTCAGGCGGGATGGTAATTTCAAAAAACATATCCTTACCGCTCTCTACTCGAGTTACCTTAGACGCATTCGCCTTTTAAGTTACTTCTTTGAAATATTACAAATGCCGCCGTTTTAATAAATAAATAACGCGCAAATCGAGTTTATACATGTATGTTATTTTACCGTTGTTCTAAACAACGTACTTTTAGTATAATAACAAAGAGGAGGACGAGTTACCAGCGGGGGAAAAAAGAAGTAATAACTTAAAAAAAAAAGAAGTAATAACTTTAAAAAAAAAAAGAAAAAAACTTCCGGTTTTAATTACAGCGTTATAAATGATCATATTCACCGAGTGAAGAAAAAAAAATGATTGACGAAAATATATTAAAAAGGGAAAAAAACCAAAAAAACCAAAAAAAAAAAACATTTTTTTTTCTTTTTAAAAATAAATTCTTACAGGGCAAGTATGCCCGTTGCGCGAGTGCCTGACGCTTTTATTAACGTTTATTCAAAATACAAAATTACAACTATTCTTGCTTATCCTATACATCGCAATATTAGACAACTTAATATTATATAAGTTATAACATAGTAGACACATACAAATCATATACCGTAAATACTCATCTGCACACCGATGATACATGGAGGCTGCTGAATATCTTCAAATCAAAAAACCTGATCTTATTTTAAAGAGAAATGTCAGGGGAAGGAAATAAGATAGTACGAGAACAAATAAATAAAAAGGGAACAATAAAAGATAATTATAAAATAGAATGATTACGTGTATCTCTTGGGCTTTACTCTGTTCACCATTCTTTCAGCCATTTCACTACTTCCTTTTTCCACAGATCAAGTTTTTTTTCGTTTAGTAGTTTAAATTGCTCGTTCGAATATTGTCACCAAAATCGTCATATCGATTAAGTGTGTATGAAACCTTGCTGGCATTATACAAGCGAAAATTTTAGAACATTATGCAACACGTTTAATGACACCGGGGACGGATAATTTACAAAATTAAGTGTCGAAAAAGTTTTCCTACAAAAATCGTCTTAAAAATCATTTCTACGCAAACTATCGTAATAGCCAAATTGCTTCTGTATTCCGGTATTTTGATAATTTGCTTAGCGGAATTCCGCTAGGAGGGTAAACGCTAAAAAAATAAACCCAGGGCTCAGAAGATTAAACATATCGCACATCAAACGGAAGCTTAATAATTACGGAAGCTTAATAATTTCGAAACTGCAATTCCAGCTTAAAGATTAGCGAGGTAGTTATGGGAAAATATTAAAAAAAAATTAAAAACGACCTCGGTGCGAGCCCGGGTAGAGTGTGATTTTGGTTTTTCTCCAATATACGTTGATTATAAACTTCTTAGTGTATCTGAAAACATTCTCAATTTGTTAATTAGTTAACAAAAAAGAAAATTATAAATATTTAAATGATTCTGCTTTCCGTTTGTAAATATTTTTATTTAACAGATTGATTTAAAAAAAAAAAAAAATATTTTTATTTAATTTTATTAAGCTATAATATTTTTGTTAGCAGAGTGACTTGCTAGAAATCAATACCGAAATCGCTTAAATTATACTACCGTCAATAATCCAGACTTTTTTATTTCGCATTACATATTAATATACATTATATCAAACTGCTTAAAACTCATTAGTTTTGAGTTATTCGATTATATATTAATTTAAAATACATATTAACTCGTAGATCCTTAGCCCCCCCCTTTTTTTAATGTCGCATGAAACTACACACAATGAATTCTTTTTTTTTGTTTTCTACAACGTGTTTAAAAATTTTGATTACGTAAAATATCCCTAATTTACATGGAATGGCGAATTTCGCACGTTGCCGGGGTAATAATTAGGCAAATTCCGTACGGCATATTGTATATAAGTAGGTAATAATGCGTAATTTTTAAAAAGTCGCAGATGTGGAACCATTTCGCTTCGTTTATATTTCTTCCTTTCAATTCAATCCCCTAACTCCCTCGTGTCGCAATACAACGAAAGATTGCGCAACCTTAGGACCTTTTTAAACATTTCCTACTGTGATTATCTGATGAATTCTGGCGATACATTCGTTAATTTCCAAATTTTGATCTCACTACTCAGTTTCAATTAGTACGAATATTTTACGATAACAATAAAAACCTATTTCCCTCTTCTTTAATAAACGGAGATGCGTAGTAAATGAAAATCCGATTGACGAAGGCCCTTACAACAGTGGCGGATCCGGAAGGACATTTGAGGGGGGATTATAAGAAGGACATTTTAGGGGGGGAGTTATATAATTATGCGAAATCTTTTACCGTAGGCAGTAGATTTGAGAAATACCCCTTGTTTCATAAAGACAATCAAATAGCGACCACCTTTTTAAAAATTTAAAAATGTTTTAAAAATACATAATTATTACAGTTTTTAATTTAACTTTTGTTTTACTTTTAGGAGTGAAAATTAAAACGAAATTACAAAATTATACCTTAAATACGTTAGTTTAGAAATAGTAAGAAAGTATTTTTATTAGACACTTTATTTCTTTTTTATTTTTGTTAGTTTGTTCATGAGCAAGTAAAAAAAAATATATATACATATTTGTCATTGAACTGTTTTTAATTAAAATTACAAAACAAAAATTAAAAATAAATAAAAATGGCAAAAGATCGATGATAATTACATTTAAAATAAAATAAAAAAGGAACAATAATAGTTTTACTAGTAAAAATAGTATTAATTATTAATTATTAAAATCCGTACGTAAAATTCATACAAATCTTTTATAGCATAAATTAAGTTTCTCTGCTATAACAAATTTTTTCATAGAGGCTTTGGTTCTTTGGGCGAGGATGTCCCCTATCCCCCCCCCCCCCCCTTGTGGATCCGCCACTGCTTAATAACATTTTTTTTTTTTTTGCAACGTCAAAAAAGCAGAAAAAAACAGAACAAAACACGATGCGTATTATCTGTCTAATTTTTTTTTTAAGATGATGTCCCTAAGTATTATTAATTTATATTCCTTTAAATTCTCACAAATCCTTTTGGAACTCTGTAAATCATCAGATCGTCGACAACGAGGGATTTTTAATACAAGGGGAAAGAAAACGAAGTGAAAAGAGGGAAGCGAATGAAACAGCGATAAGAGCTAAATGACACATTTTTTTCGCAGTATGAGCTAGCAAAATTATGCGAAAATATTTGAAAAGAATTCAAATTACCTAACACGTACCCATACGTTTAAGTTAATAAATTATTACTTTTATTTTGTTCATTTCCTTAAATGGAAAATGCCAATGATATATTTCGGCCGATCCCAGAATAGAGTCACTAGATACGTCTATGTCGCTGGCTCGTGCATGCATCGGCCACTGCTCTCGTAATTTATATCTACCCCGAGAGAGAATGTATTTATTTTAATTGTTTATTTTTTCTTAATGACCTGGCTTTCGCCTTTCGGCCAACTTTATAATTGTTATTCCATCCACCCTGATCGCACGTGTGCCTCGTCATTCGGATGGTGGAAAGCTTATACGAAAGCCGATGTATGATCCGGGCACGGAATTAGTTTCGTTTGTTCAGTGTACGTACGACTAAGCCGATATATTCGGCGATACTGACGAGTGTGGTAGTTCGGTATTTTGCCGCGCGACTGAGATCAACGAGAAATTTTGTAATTTCCCATGGAACTGTCCGTCGAATTAGTCGGGTAATTTTTTCATGTTCGGAATGGATATCCAATGGTCGTCGTTACGGTAATTAATCGCGGGCCAATTTTTGTTCATTAGGCAAAAGATCGCGATATATATATTCTCTCGTTTTCGTCCCACCACGCTGTGGATGTGAATAATTTTGTTTCGATGTTTATGTTTTATTTATTTTCCTTTAGCCATTATTTCGTTCGATTTCGGTCCAGTACCGAAACGGTACGTTTATTCTATTTGTCGAAATATACGCTCAAGTTTGGCCCATTTTGAAGACGCTTTTATTAAAGAAGAATGGTCAAAATCGTTAAAAATTTCGACTTTCTTTGTTTCTCTACTACATATTATTTCATTAAGATGCCGAAATTCTCAGATCTGTGTCCGCAATAACATTTCTCCGGGTGCAGTTCATCTCAGCGTGTTAGCGTGTTAGTAAAAAATTAGAAAGAAAATATTTATCGCTGACGATCTAACAAGAAATGGATTTCCGAGGAATTTGTCCCTTTCGAAATTAGAGATCGCCAAAAAAAATCTAACATTTTTAACAGTGGCGGCAGAACAGTGCCAAATCGGAAATTTATTAATTTATATGCCCCTTCCCTTTTAAATGCGATCGGAAATTATTTTTTGCTTTTAAGAAGTGCATTTTTATTAAACTTTTGGAATAAATCTTCGAGTGTCGGTATTTTTTTATTTAAATTAGTTGTATCCCGTAGTCGTTATTTTTCCTATCGGGTATAGTGAAAATTACAGCATACAACTATAAACTGACCCATTACTCTTGCACTTCGATATACCGGAATTTATGGTACCAGAGAAAACTCGTAAGTACATCACATACTTTAAGGAACCTTCAAGAGGAAAAGAATTCTTTATTATTCCTTTTAAGTAGCAGGTTCTTTCACGATGATGTAACAAAACAGAAAAAAATAGTGAAAGAAAAGAAATATCTTCAACGCGTAATTCGTTGATAAGAATTCGGTGATGATATACCTCATGTATCGGTGACCGTACGTATAATTACAAACTCGCTATCGGACGTTAACCACGCATCGAGCTGACAGAAGATGTTGCAACTATCCTACCAAAGAAGACTACTCAAACCAAAAAAATTAGACTATAAATAAGTAACTGACTTTTAACATTTCCCCAGTACATCGAATTATTACGATGAACCCCGAACACTTCCGTGCGATTTAATTGTAAATTCCATTAATTAAGCGCAATTACGAGATAATATATCAAGTATAGAGACCCCATACTCACTAATACACATAATCATACGACACATATACTCGACCTCACCATTAGTTCCCCGTATACAAATACAAAGAACATAAAACGCTTTAAATTTACGTTAAAAGATCTAAGAACTAATATATATATATATATATATATATATATATTTATATATACAAATTCAAATAAATAATAATCTAATAGAAGTAGTGAGCGAAGCGACATATTTAGGCCAACAATTAGCATACGAAAATAAGATAGAAAAAGAAGTAAACGTGAGAATTACTAAGACATGGAATAAATACTGGTCACTAAAAAGAATATTTAAAGGACCTTTCAGTAATTAGCATAAAAGTCAAATTTTTAACATGTGTATATTACCCATCTTAACTTATGGCTGCCAAACTTGGACACTGAACAGAAACATTATAAATAGACTAAGGACAACACAAAACACACTAGAAAGATCAATGCTCAATATAAAGATAAGAGATCGAATGAAAATAAAAGAAATAAAAAAGCTTCTAAGATATAATAATATTGACGTGGTATACTTAGAAGGAGAAAATGGGAATGGGCTGACCATGTAATAAGATTAACAGGTGACCGTTGGGCATATAAGACTACTGTCTAGTACCTTTCACATTACAGACAGAAACCAAGTCACCAAAACGGTAGATGGAAAGATGAAATAAAACAATTTTTAAATAAAAGTCATTTTGAAAAAGTAGCAATTAATAGATTAACATTTGGAACGATTAAAGGATACCTTTGCTCTGTACGGGCCGAGGAAATTTTATCTATAAATAATTATTTTTTCTTTGTAATGATTATGTATAATTTTCTCAATAAAGGTATTTGGATTTTTGATATGTATATATAGAAAAGAACATTCCAAACTTCATATTAAAGATTTACCAAAATTCAGACAGAACAATAAATTTACGGGATATAGGATAAAATAGATGTTTTACTTTAAGTTACATTAACTTTCTCCTTTTTAAATAACAAATATTTAATAATGAATATATTTCACTAAAATAACTACACTTTGGTATTCGCAATTTACCACATAGTGTAAATATTACTATGAGTCGATAGAGCAATCAAAAATCCTGCCACCTTCTGTAATCTACTAAGAGCTCTGTCTAATTTTGGTTTAATACTGAAAAGGACATTTTATTATTCGCTAATTTTATTTTACACACACAAAAAAAAAAAAAAAAAAGAAAAAAGAAGCGGTAGCCTAAATCTCGTTCATTGTGCAACTCTTGTCGTGGTGTTAATTTCAGAATTATAATTCCTTTTTAGTTTATTGCTGCAGCTGGTTTTGTTTATTCAGTTCCGGCGATTTCGCGGCAACAGACAAATGCAGTTCGCCGCATAAACGTATTAAATAAATAGTGTAACACTGTGTGAGAATCGTCGACGAATTTATTAAAATTTAAATGTTTCAGCGGAGCAAAACGGAAGTAAATTTCTAAAGTAAACATCGAACGAAATTACACACTGACCGCTCATCGGGATAAACTAAAGCGCGCGAACAATCGTCAATTTGATCAGTTCGATTTTCACTTTATCGCCGGTAAGAAAAAAAAAAACAAATCCCGATGACCAAAATTTCAACTATCCTGGGCGAATTATCGAATTTAAATGATAAATGCAAATTAGCGGGTTAAGAGTATACAGGTTTAAATAAAAAATAAATAAAAAAACAAGTTATATACAAATCAGTAAAGCGCCGAGTACGCTGTTATTACTATTATTAAAAGTATTCGAAAGGTGGCAAGAAAAGTTAAAATAAAGGATTAAATCGAGAGACGATTAAAAAAAAAGCATAGGAATCATTGAGGTACAGGTATTATAGCCGAAGATGAGAAGGAAAGGATAAAAGAAGAATTATAAGGGGAGCAGGAAGACCGAGTGCTACGATTTTGCAGTACAGAGCAGAGCGTTCAGAAGCAAAGGCGGAGCATAGTAGAAATAAAACAACTGTGAAGGGGTCAATCGAGAGAGGAGGACAGGGAAAAACAAAAAATAGTAGAGAGGAGAAGAGAGTGATTAAATCGTAGTCTGATTGAAGAAACGATCGTTGGGCGCTGATGAGAAATGAATTGAAACCACGGCTGTATGCAGCGAACTGGTAAGCTGGTAACCACAAGTATCGGGTAAAAAGAATACTTTTTTGTCCGACGGTTTTTATATTGAGTACGATTTCCCCGTCCCCCTTGGTCGGAATATCAATCAGTCTAACAACACAGACATAAGAGTAAAGTAAGTCCCATACCCCTGACAGGGCGTCAGGATTGCGAAGTTAAGCTTTTCATATTTTATTAAGCCTAATGAATCTAATGAGATTAGGGGAACCAGTTCCTTTCTACTTGGGATTCGCCGTTACTTTCCCAGATTTCTCTGGTACCCAATTATTTCAGGCTGGGTAAACTTGAGAGCGACTTGGATCCGAAACGAGACTCTATGAAGTTGCGAGAGGAAGGGTGAAGGGGGGACAGAGAGGAGAGGGGACTAGAGATATAAAGAAGCAGAAAGCAATCTGTGCGCAAAGAGCGTAGAGTTGAACGCCGCATGAAGGAAGAATTGAAAAATCAGGGATAAAAGAGATAAAAGAAATCCGGATTTAAGAATGAGGAGGACGACGAGTTTAACCATAATTCGGAACGAGCTGAAGTAATGGGGAAGGGATTAATAGTGTGAGATGAAAAAAACGCTGAGAAATTCACCGGTAGAAGAGGATGAACGAGCTATAGTGTATCGGTCGAGTCGCGTTACCTTCGATTCCAAAGTGCCCCGGAATCCATAGTAGGTCAATGCGGATGGAGTGAGAAGGGGAAAACGTTATGACAGCGTATGTAAAGTATACGTAATCAGCAAAGGGAGAAGGAAAGGAAGAGGAGATGGCTTGTAGGATACTGTGGGAATCTGATATAATGAGAACTTCATGAGAAACTAGGGAAGAAGCAACAAAAAAGACGGCACGCAGGATAGCAGTAGACTCGGCATAGAAAACTGAGCAGAAGGAAGCAAGTCTGACGGTTTCGGAATAATTTAATTGAAGGAAGAACAAAAAAAGAAGCTGAGCCAACTCTATTATTGGATTCGTTAGAGCGGTCAGTGAAGATCGCAAAGTGATTGAGGGAAAAGAAAGCCAAAAGTACTTAAAAATTCTGATTTGACAACATGATGAAGGAAAGGTTTAGTAGGTCACATTAAGAATAGGAAATTAATAGGACATGTAGAAAAATTGAAAAAAAAAAAAAAAAAAATGGGTCGACTTAGCGTATGAATAAATATATTGAGAGAGACGGGGGGAAAGAAGAGATAGTATTGAAGTTTTGTTGGTGGTAAATCACCGGTTGCGGAGGATATAAGAATAGGAATATTAACAAGGGAAGAAGAAAAAAGTAGGTAGACGTTTGATTAAAAAATATAGGACTTTCGAATCTTTTTCTTTATCAAATATCTAACTTTAAAAACTTATTATCACGATCTATTTTATAGACTGAAATTTTAAATTTCCGTAGTAATCTTTTCTTTTAATATTAATGTATCTCTCTGTTTTTCAAAAAAGTCAGTGAAAAGGGAGAAGCCCTAACTTCTTTTTGAAAAAAATGTAAATAGAGAGCCTTATTACAAATTTTTTCACAGACTTGAAAAATTCACCATTTATCTTGGTCAAATTAGATTATAAACAAGGTAGAATACTTGAATAGTATTCATCGCTCAAGAAATTATTAAAAAACAAAAAAAAAAACAAAAAAAAAAACAACTTCAAACTTTAGAATAAAGTAAAAAACTCGATAAAAAAAAAGTAACATATTTTACAGCAAAATATGAAAACAGGAATATTATGATTATTCTCGAATAATATTAATGAGTGTCGGAACTGCGATAATTGGCAACTCTATTATTTTTCCATGTTTTTCATACTTGGCTTGTAAAAAACGAGCGATTGTGTTTTTCCGCTCACTTAATAATTATTCTTGTAATTTAAAAATTAAATGTTGTTTAAGAATAATCGTAATGTCGCTCACTTGTTTAAGGTAGAGATTTTAGTGCATCGTTTATCGGGTAATTATTTTTTACTTTTTAGTGAAGTCTAATTAAATGTTCGGAGTAGATGGTGGAAAGTCGGTATTTTCTTTTTAAAGAGACGACTTTATTTCTCGATTTTTAGTGTAGATACGAGTATTTTCACGGCTGATAATAAACTAAATTAACCAGAGCTGCTGCGCTACCTTCTGAAGTATTCAAGCAGGGGAGTAGTAATGTTCGATGGTTTTTTTCTTCTTTCTCTCGACATCGGAAATTCCACCTGTCGTTAAATAATGTTTAAATTCTATCAGTTAATGAGCTGGTAAATCGCCCAAGGGGATTTCGGGTCCATTACCTGTCTTCGAATCTACACACATTTCGATAAACTAACGTAGATAATATTTTAAGCCGGTATCGCCAATTAAATTTGAAAATTTGGGCCCCCCTAAAATTTAAAAATTCGCAACTTCATCTTTTCCTTATATTATATCGATGAAAATATTTATCTAGCTGAATTTATAGCTATTAGAGAAACTCCTTTTTTTTTAGTATTATCCGATGACTGCTCAGTATCGACACTTACCGGATATGCAGTCATATGGAACCACTACTGAGACCGGTACACTTTCGAAACAACAAAGAATACCGCTGCTATTCGAGCCAATTCGCACGACCAAAATATTTCCGTCGCTGTCTTTTTATTCGAATCCACGAACGTTGGTATTTTTTTAAGTTCTTTGGCTATAAAGTCGAAATTAATTATTTTTCCTAATCTACGTTTCCACACGGTAAGTGGCATTGGATAATATTTTAAGCGTCGATGGCATATATTATACGAATAAAAAAAAGCCTCCAAAGAGTAACGTTTATTTCAATGACTATCGAGCGTTCGCCGATATTTATCCGTACATATTCATATTGACCGATGATAGGACTTTCGAATAAACAAAGGGTATCGTTGAAATATCGGAAATTTAGCGTGAATAAACACAGAATAGAAACAAATCACACAACGAACATGTAAAATTCGGATTTTTTGGGCTCAACAAAGTACGTGTACATGTTGAACAGGGATGAAAAAAGATATTTCGAAATTTCTTCGATCGACCAACCGTCCTTGTTTTATTATGTTTTGACGAAGAAAACGACCGAATAAGATGAAAAGAAAATAAAAAAGGAGAAAAAAAAAACCGAACAAGGAGCAGCACTACTATCAGGAAAGAGCTACTGCCGAAACAAAAGAATCGTCGTCTCATAATGTTCGAAGAGGTTAAATCGGCTGCTCCGAAACAACGAAAATACTGATAATATAAACGTTTTGAACCGGAATGGAAGTGTATTTTCAGATTTTTCTAATCAACCGAGTCGTTCGTGAAACACGCCGGTTGATATATATTCTCGGAAGTGATTTAAATTTCATATTGAAGAGTTGATCAAATTTATACGCGAAGAGTTCAATTAAGATCCGACGTCCTATTTATACAGCACAACTATGTATCGATATACTCGATACCCAAACGCTTACAAAAACACGAGATTACATTTCGTAATTTTAATTAACAAAAACCTTTGCCAATTGAATTGTATCGGCTCAATAATCCGTTTTTCCGTGTGAATAATTTTATTTTCGTAATAAAAGCTGGCGCCCGCTTCACACTTGAACAGTTTTACACGTTTTACTTTGAAAACTTAAATACTCGACGAATAAAATCGATTCTCTCAACCGTTTCTTACTTTTACTCGATACTTGAACAACGCTCACTCGTTAATAACGTACGGATATCTTTTTTCGTGATTTTTCATGTTTCTCTTTGAAAAAGAAGATGAAGACCGCTGCTCGCTACCACTGTTTTCTAGTTCAAAATATGAACCATCGGTACTTCTGAAATAGAATATTTGAGGTTTCGAAAATATCCTCTTCCAGGTATCGTGAAGTCGCGGGTTCTCGCATTTAATTTACACCGCTCTTTTACGCGCGCTGTTGAAAACTAGTTTATGTATGTGTTAGTTTTTATTTTTATTTTTCTTTTTCTTTTTTTTTTTTTTTTTTATCTTTTAATTCTAAAGAAACTACGTGCCATAACTCTTATCTATTACTTTTTTTTTGTTCATTTTCCTTGTTTGTTTTTTTTTTTGTTTTTATTGCGTATTCGCGCCAATATTCTCCAATACTAACTCTTTTTACCTTGCTATACAACCCTCTCCACCTACTTCTTCCTGGTTTAATAATTTTCCCTGCATCAGCCGTTCTGTTATTTCTTCCATAATTCGCCTCCGCTTTAATCACAGGCTGCTTCCTGCTTCCCTCTTTCGTTTTAATATTGTTCAGTCTCCCTTGTGTCCCTTCCATCCTCCTCTCTTAAACTTGACCTGTGATCCAAATCACGTTCTATTATTCGAATGCTCATCTATCTCCTCAGAATGCGCAGTCCTTTATTCTAATTTGCTTGGCCTTAGCCTCCCGACCCCTTACTGTGCCCACTACATTCTTGCTCTTCCTTTTCTTTCTGTTGTTCCTATATTGGCTATCTTTATTTCTTCTGTTTCTAATCGCTTCCTGATTTAACTTTCAAGTCCCTACGTTTCATTATTTGTTAGTCCTTTGTGCTGGGTAAATGTCCTCAGTTGACGCGCCCAAGATAAAAAAAAAAAAAAAAAAAAGTGCTCCTCCGACTGCGAAAAAAAGAAACTTCAATACTTGCCATCGCTTTAGTACGGCTGAAATTATTATGTAATTTAAATAAACTATTCGAGAAAATTGTACTTATTAGATTAAGGAAGTACAGTGATGAAAATAGTATAATATTTGATTATCAATTTGGCTTTCGACCTAAACTCACTACAACCGTTCAACTGAAATCTGTGATAAAATTACTGACTGTTTTAATTTAAACAAACATACAAAAGTCTTATTAATTGATTTCGAAAAATCGTTTGACACCACTTGGATCGAACGTATAATATATATATATATATATATATATATATATATATATATATATTGTAACGGATTCGATACCTACAGCACTATCTTTTAGCGGTGTTCGAATTATAAAAATATATTTCTTTGGTAAAATCATATGTATTAACGAAACCGGTCGGACTATTATTGTAATTATTTGATTTGATTTATTTTAACATAATTAATTAGTATTTAACAATGTTATATTTGTGAATTTTGAATAATATATGTTCGTGTAAAAATAAAAATATAACATTAGTAACCGTTCAATAGACATTTCATTTATACTCATAACATATATACATATATTTATTTCGTGATTTATCGAACACCGTGTTTTATTCGAAGTAATCGCGGATCATAGTGGGTATCGGAGATGCTTATCGGCTAAAACCGAAATTCCCGGGCACGGTCGAATGTTGCGTCAGGTGAGACTGTGTGCGTGTGTATTGTTGGAGTTCGGGGCGAGTGCGTGTCGGGTAGAAGCTGCTCCGGGAAACATTGAGCCGAGGGAAGTTTATGAAATCCCGGAAACAGACAGGGTATCGGCCGCTTTAGAATACATATAATATAAGAAATCTTCTAGAAAAGTCGGCAGCGTTCGAATTATTAATTGGTAAGGTACCGGGTAATTTCGACGATTCGACTATATCGTTCGGTAAAAGCCCATCGTGTACCGAATATTATATTAATTTACTTTTCCGTCGGATGATTCGAGCTAGTCAGTCGATGTATAGTCCTGGTTTTATATTTGTTCGCATCGCACGATACACGTATTTTCTTCACCGTTTCTAGTCGTCGCGCAGGTAACACCTTTTGGCCGTTTAAAAGCTACATGCCACATGATTTTTGATTGACCAATTTTTTTATGTAAATTTTTCTCCTTGTTTCTAGTCCGTGATTTCACGTTGAACCCGTTGTTTTCTTGTTAAATTTTGTTTCATAATATATGCAATTTGTTTCGCTAAAATTTTGTTATTGGACACGTGGTGGGCCCGTAACATCTCCACCAAGGAGACACTACCGCCTTCAAACGGCGGGTTTCGCGTTCCAATTTTTTTTTTATCGACAATTTTTTTTTATATTCTTTTTTTCCACAAAAGCCTAATGTTCTGCTGGGCAGAGTTGTTCCGGTGGTGGCAAACCGTCATTTACCACTGGCGCCCGTTATACTTTTTTTTTTATTATTTTTTGTAACATCGGGAGAGAAGAAAGCCGATCTCTATCAACTGGCTCCCAAAATAGGAAGAATCTCGATTTATAACAATATATATATATATAAACTTGTCCACTTTGGTTTCGCAAGGGGTTCTGCCCCTTGTCTCCTCTTGCTTACATTTCTATCTCTTTCTTTTCTATACTTTGTATAAAACGATCAAAATTTACAACGTCATTCTTACCGGTATCGACATAACAAAAAATAACATAATCACAAAAATCCTATCCCAACATATAACTTTCGTTATATAAAATTGAGACATTTTTTCTAATGAAGGCAGTCCTAAGAATTACGTTGTAATTAATCTATATATATATATATATATATGTATGTATGTATGTATGTATATACCCTCTGCGCAATTTTGGTCCGCGAAAAAAAATCAGTTGACCGACAGCATAGTAAAATCAGTAAACGTAGACTTTCCTATGTCGAGTGCATGAGCGAAGCAAAATCGGGGAGCCATAAGACATATTCATGCATTGATGTATTTGCGTGAAACGTAGACTCATCAGCAGTTTGCTGATCACCAAGTGATAGTAAGCGAAGAGATAGAGTTACGAAGGTAAGAAGGTGTACAGGGTTTTTTTTTTCTTTATTTTTTTCATCAGCCCGTTATTAGTTGTCATATTTCTGTTATCCTCCACTTACTATGTAAGAGGCCGTATTTATCGTTTCGTTTATATTCAGATGACGAAGTGTGCTGTCTGACCTTTTTCAAAAATGGAAATTATACACGTGTTAAACGGTTACTTCCAAAAACTGAAGAAACTTGTTTGCAACATTTTGCATTACCTTTCGTAGCCTGCTCAAGCGATTGATAGCATTTATATATGTATCATTATCGAGAACAGCTTCTTCGTAAGATTCAAAACGTCGATTATCTGCGAATATTAATCATTAACCAGTGGAATTACTTAGCACAAGTCTACTCCTAAGACATCAGGAACCAGAAGAGGACTTCCATAGGAAGGAAGATTGAAGAAAACAAAAAACGCAAACCTAGGTTTGTTGAGTACACACATAGGTTAATATATGTGTATATAGTAGCGAGCGATAAGGAAAGAAATGGAAAGACGCACTGATACAACGTAGTTTGGTATAGAAAATCATTTTTTCAGAATGAAACGATAAAATGCGGCTGCGAGTTGGTATATTTGAATTAACAAATATTTATCTATAATTCGTTTATTGCGTTTTTAGCGTAAATAAATTATAACGCGCATAAATGTACAAAATGAAATAGTTGCATTTAAAAATTTCCGACTAGTTCGATCGATTTGCCGGAAAAATGTAATAATAATTTTTTGTATGTTTTATTTATGACAACATTCCTTTTATTCTATTAATAAAATTAAATCGGAGACAATTCTTTTCAACGTAATAGGACGGGAGGGGGAAAAACGGGGAGAAATCGCGAGTAAATTTTGGTAAAACACAACAGAATTCAGAACAGATTTTTTCTCTCTAATCCAAAAAAAGTGGAATACTTTATATTTCGATTAAAATAGTAACACGTCCGCAGAATTCCCAAGCACAATTAATTCCTTATTTTCCGATCCTCGCAAGACCATTTTTACCAATAATTCTCGGAGGGACCCTATGAGTCTCTTTCTCCGATATCAGTTTCTCGAAATCTTTTCGTCTTCCTTACGACGTTACATTATATTTATACCTTTTCTCATCGCTTTTCATTTCCGATTCGTGAGTCAAGCTATTTGTTCACCTATACTTACTCTAGCGACTTTTTCACTCTTTCTATGCGCTCTCTTACCATATAATCTTTGCTCACACTTCATTGCTTTGGATCCGCAACTACGTAATCACAGAGAGTAACGAAAGGATTGACTTTCTGGCTTTCTAGCTGTATCTTTCCGTCTCCTTTTTCATTAAAATTCCCGATTCTAATCTGATATACTCGTTTAAAAAATTCCAAACTTTGGCCAAATGTGTACATCCATCATTTTCCCGCACTCGCTCGCCCATTCATTTTATCTTCCGGCTTTTTCTACTTTTCACACCATTTATGTTCTCAGTATATTTATACTGTTAACACAACTTATTTAGTAAATAAAAGTCAAAAAAAAAAAAAACCTACATTTAAGTTTAAATTCTCATTGTTAAAATTGGATAACGGATTTTTAATTTTAGCAATGGTTCTAGAGTATAATTTAGATTTAAATAAAAGCCTACATTAGTAACCTATAGCGAACTAAAATAATATACAGTATAAAACTGTTATACTTACCCCAGAAACGTTTTCGGGCGAAGCCTATCTTCAGCTGGAAAAGAAGAGAAGGAAAATATTTCGTTTTTCGTTGCGTTGTTTTTATTGTCTTTTCTTTCTCTTATTTCCCAGCTGAAGATGGGCTTCGTTCGAAAACGCTTCTGGGATAAGTGTAACAGTTTTATACTGTATATTTCTGTTTGCTATAGACTACTAATGTAGGTTTTTATTTAATGATTTCTAGCAAACAGGTATAAAACTTCATTGTTAATTTTAATTATAATTTAGATTTATTAGCCATAATTGTTATTAGATTATGTCTAAATTATACCTGTACGTTAACAGGGGAAAAAAGTTACATATTATTTAAGTTTAGATTCTCATTAACGGAAAAGTTAAAATGCGCTAGTTAAATTTTAAATTTAGCAATGTTTTTTTGTTTGTTTTTTTTTTTTTCTATGACACGATACCCAAGTAAGTCGTGATATGCGCAGTTCTTAGAAATTTCATAGTAGCTTTAAAATTGTCCGCGTTGATACCTGACTCGCTATTAATTTCCAACATTTCGTTTTGACGAATCTCGTGTTTTACATTGTTTAGATAAGAACACTGACATTTTAGAGCGTAATTTAGATTTATTAGCCATAATTATTATTAGGTTGATACCTATACCCAGGGATAAAAAATGTCATATATTTGGGCCATTATTTTCGCACAACTCATAATGATACTGTTGTTATTTACTATACTTTAACGTACACTTTCCTGCTAAGAAAGTAATTGTTCAATGCATTAAAATATAATCGAATTTCAGTCAACAATTTTAATAGTTTGTTTTACATTGCCACACGAACTTTTCTGATGATCCGGGGCAGGAATCTTCTTGTTTTGGAGCATTATTAATTTTATATCCAAAAGAAGAAGAAAATTTACTGTTAGCATTAGTAGTGAGTTGTACTGCATCAATGTGCCCATCGGCGGACATTTTGTGAAAATTTTTTTTATAACCCCTTCAATATTTTTCTAAATCCTCCCGGATCCTCGTGATTTGACTATTTTTCTATCGAATGGTGGTGATGTGAAAAAGTTTCGTCTCAGAACAATAAAAATTTTAATTTTGAAAAAAACAATTCGCTGGACACACCCGGGTACCCCCACAAACGTATGAAAACATGCGATTTTAGTGGAATTTCATTGTTGTTACATAGTTATAATGCCATTAAATTATTCATTGTACAAATAGTAAATATAAATAATTATTAAACAAATAATAACAAATTATTATGCTGTAAAATTGATTTATCTATACCTATATATTATATATATATATATATATATATATTATTGAAAAAAATAGATCATTACTTATTCCGCACACTCTTTATATGTTGTTACTATTACCGCATGTTTATCGCCCTACTGTCTTTTCACAATTAGCACAACTTTTTCTAGTTTATCTGCGTTTCTTTTTATTGCTTGTTTATAACACAGATATTCGCGCAGAATATTCCTTGTACCCAACTTCGACGAATGATTCCGCCTAACTTGTGTCTATTTTGAGATCTATCTTCAACTGAAGGAATAGCGAGTTCTTCACTCAACTGTCTTATAAACAGCCTCTTTTCATGAGTTTTTGTGTATCATTTTATCATTCTCATAATAAATTACGTACGAACTAGACAAGCTATATCAACGATATTGAAAAAAAAAAAAAGCCAGCGGAGTCCGCGTCGCATATCCACCACACTTTTATCTCATATTTCGCCAGCTTCGGTGGAATATACTGCGCGAATTTGCCCCCACCACGAAAAGGAAAAAGCTGCTTGTCGATCGTCAGATTTTCGGTGGGTTTTTATATTGACGAGAGATTTTTATTGAACACGTTCCATGTATGTGGTATAGGAGCTGCTTTGTCTTCGCGCGAGCGTTGTTGCCGCGTTTGACAATCATCAAAACGTATACAAGATATGAAAATTGTGTTCGCAGAATTTTGCCCTGGAGAGTCTAAAAATAGGGAGAGGGGGAAACACACTCTGGAAAACTTCACAATAGTCTCCTCCGAGGTTAGCGCACCACCGCCAACGTTCGACCCATTTTTGGAAGCACTCCGGAAACCTTCCGAAGAGATACAGGACCCTCGTATCGTGACACTTTCAGCTTCACTAATGCCGCCGCAAGTAACTTTTGAGTGGAGGGAACAAATGAAAGTCACACGGAGCCAAGTCCGGGCTATAGGGGGGTGCGGGAGCGTGAGGATGCTGTGGAGCGTCAAAAACTGGCGTACTACCAAGGACGAATGTGTTGGAGCGTTGTCGTGATGCAGCACTCACCCCGTTTTTCGGCCAATTCGGGTCGCGCGTGCGGCCTCGTAACCATTTCAAAACTTCGATGTAGAATGCTGCATTGACTGTCTAGCCTGCGGGAACATATTCGTGACGAACAACGCCGTTGATGTCGAAGAGAGCAAGCAGTAGAGACTTGACTCTTTATTTGGACATGCGAGTTTTTTTCGGACGCCCCACCCTTCTCCACCCATTGCATGCTCTGTCTCTTTGTCGCAGGGTCATTTCAAGTGTCAATTCGATCAATTATGTCCTGACAGGTGGATCTCCGGAGCTCTTTTTGCTCAGTTGTGAACAGTTGCGGAACCATTTTGGCGCACAGTTTGCGATGGTCTCGCGGTTAACTCTTCTTCTAGTATTCGACAACTCACTTGACAGTCTTGGAGCACGCGCACACGTTCAACATTTCCCGCCGTTTTTGCGGTAAAAGGACCGCCGCGGCGCGGATCGTCCTCGACTGATTCACGGCCGTCTGCCCACTTGAAAACAGAGTCGGTTGTTCGATATAGCGTCTTCCAGGATTACCGACGGCGGTTTTACTCCGCGTTTGACCAAGAATTTGATCACGATAACGCAGTATTTACATCGCATATTTTCACGACCCATGTTCAAAAATCTTACTTTGTTTAAACGACCACAGAACGCGACATATACGTGCTACCGTTATAAAAACACTACATATACTGACTGAGAAATGTCCTCTCTTTCCAACGAGACCGCGAGCTTCGTCGCAATGTTTCCACAAGTTACGCTATGAAACAATTCTACGACGACAATTGTAACACCTCGTAAAACGAAGTAACGATCGAAAACGAATTATTCACATAGTGACACTATACAGTGGATAAGATGACGTTTCCCACATCTCCGAGACATGATCAGTGTTGCTGTTATTTGGCCCAGCGTAAATCAAAATACCTAAAAAACTATACATCTCACCTAGACACACATTAAAACACTGCTACACACACATTCCCGCAGGACACTGTATAGGCGTGGCCCTCTCTTTTCTCCAACTTCTACATTTCGGAGCAGCTGTCAGTCCAGACAGGAACTGCACAAAAGTGGGGCCTCTTCTTCTTCCCCCTTTCAATGTTTGCGTGTTGGAAAAGAGAGATTTTTCGGTTAATCCTACCTCGTATGCCTGGCCTATTTTTTTATTACCAGTACTCATTTTTATATCTGAAAACGTGCTAATTACATTTATAAATATCTAATCCTCTTATTGTTGTTTAAAAATCAAAAAAATAGAAAAATCTGTAGCTCGGTACCCGGTTACCCTGCGGGTATAATAACGTAGATAAATCCGGGTGTACACATGAAGGGTTAAATCGGCAAAAATTTGCGTGAAAACGTCAAAAAAATAATTCAACTGACAAACTGATGTTTCACGTGTATTATATAAAGCAATCAGAAAACAGCCTTTCGGTGTGATCAGATGTGGTTGAAAAAAAAATTCTCACAGTCTGCGTGGTGATTTTAATGAAAAAATGGTACACAAATTATTATTTTTAGAGTAAAAACTCTATCAATACATTAATGAGAACTGTAACAGGGAGAGACGGAAGTGAGGGAATTTCGAGAAATTAAGGGTTTTTACAAGAAAGATGAGATGTTGAATAGACCCAGATAAAAGACAGGTTTATTAAAAACAGTTAAACAGTCGACTGAAATTTAGATTAATTTGGAATTTTTTAAAATAAGAGTGAGAGATTAAAGTGAGAACTCTTTTTTTTTTTTTTTAAACAGAAAACGGAGAGAAATCTAGCCAAAGAATCAGCTAGTTCACTTCCCTGGATAATACTGTCTATGAAATTTATAGTGTCAACTACACTTATTGCTCCAGAGCGGATAATATTACTCTGATGTAATTTAGCATTTTCCAAATTTCTCTTGATAAATTTAATATAGCTTGCTACTGGTAAAGGGTTTATGATTCGTTTCCGGTGCCGCAGTTCGCGCCGAAACTCGACTGGTACGAAACATTTCTCTGATGTATTCCAATGTTTTTTCCCGAAATTAACTATCTGTTTGTAGTGTGATGTTAAAGAAGAGGTCGCATAAAAACATCACTCGTGCCATGAGTCGGTATGGTAGCTGCTAGAGAGTATTTCGTAACAAAGACAGTAGTGCCAATTAACGAATGTAGATGAACCTGGTTGGATTTTAAAATTTTAATTATTTCCTCGCGAGTACATATAACAGAGCGCCCGCAAATAATGAATGATTAATAAGGAGAATTTTTCAAAAACGAATGAACCACCTTCGAAACTCCCTTTGAGAACAACCGGAACACAAACTTAATTAATGAGCCGTGGCCGTACAGCCATTCCAATCGAGAATTTAAAGTTAATTGCCACGCTGCTCTCCACCCTGGTTACAAATATATCTCTGCTCCATCCCTCTCATTATCTTATTCATTAGTCGTGCAGCGAGTTTTCCTACTCTATTCTTCACCATCAAATCATCATTACCATTATTATTATTATTATTATTATTATTATTATTATTATTATTATTATTATTATTTCTATTATCATTATTATTATTATTATCATTATTAGCCCTTCATTAGTTCCCTGGAATTAAAAACTTATTATGCCGGTCTCGTATCGAATTCTGCTAATTATTACTGCGTTCGAAGAAACAAAGAGGCCGCTAATTTATGGATAATGCGGCCACATATCGCGATATCAGAATCAAAAGGAATTCTTTCAAAACGTTATTTATTATAAAATTCGATTATCGATTCATTTTACTCGGCTAATTACAATTTCTGATAAGTTGGTACTGCCCTTTCGTTAATAATTATAAACACATTTATGGAGAACTCTTTCCACTCTGTTATGTCCGTCCTTCCTACAACATTGTAGTTATAATTTTGTCATCCATTAGAGCCATCATCGCGCAAATTTTTTAATAATCTTTCTGTCACGATGAAAACCGTTTTAAAATCGTTTATCAGTTATTTTTTGTTTTTACACTCAAAACTGTTTGTTATTATTTAATTCCCAAAATAAATCCGATGGACGAATAACATCGAATTGTGAAGCTGCACAAAATCAACCATATTTATGAGCGTTTCACTCACTTTGCCATAAACACAAAGATTTAAGTGTTCTGACAGTTTTTTCTTTTTTATTAAAGCGCGCCAAAAGTTATGATCTAACCACAAGATAAACTAAGCTACAGAGTTAAATAAAGTTAGTCGATTGGAAATAGAAAACACAGAGGATTACAAGGGAACAACCGATAAAGATGATGTTATAACCAGCCAATGCTAATATAACTTGCTAACCCATGCCAAGCTGTTCTGTGTGTGCAGTGTGCGTGTGTGTGAGCAAGTATGTGCGTTTACATGTGCACGTGTGTGGGCATGTGCTTGTGCATACTTAAAAGGGTGGCCTTTATTACATCTATAACTTACCAAACCTAATATGCTCTGTTAACCTAACGACTTTGGATCAACTATGTATGGAAGGGAAACGATGAAATGTCCCACCTTGATACGTACTATTTCTATTATAGGTTACTAGAATTTAATGTTAAAAATATAAAATTACCATCCAGGGAAAAAATTCGGGTAACAAGAAACCAAAGTAATACATTTTTTACCAGAATGGTAGGCGCTGTTTTCGCAGTCGTCGCCATAAATATATTTAATGTTTCATAATTAAGAACTATAAACTTTGCTTTATAGTGATGGAGAAAGCCATTGAGCTTTTGGATTATTCTTTACAGTACGCTATGTGTTTTATATAACTGTGGTGCTTGGTGGCTCTAACTGCTTTTTAAACATCCCGTGTTTCTTCTCCCTTAATTATTTGTAGCCAGATTCCTTTGCCAGTTTGTACTGTGGGCTCTGTAATTGCAGATGTGGCCATGGTGTGGAACAGCTAACTCCTTTTGCTCTTACCTTCGGCAATGTCATTCCTTTTCTTTTCAGAATGCATACGTTTGGCATTTTTCGACGTTGATTGCTATTGTTTCTCCATCCTTGGTATAGCATTCTTTGTCAAATTCCATTCCTTGTTACTCTTAATTGCTGCTATGTACACGTGTTGATGGGTAATCGCCTATTATTGGCAAGCCCAGGGAAAAACCGAAACAAGAAAAAAAAAAAAAAATATTCCCGCGGTGTAAATCTACGAATTGATAACACTGATGACACAGTGTTAATTAATTTAAATAAGTACAATCCCTAATGATATACTACAGGTGGTGTGTGGAAAAAGGAGGTGCAAGAATGGCTGAAGGAATGATGCAAAGATTGAAGATCAAGTTACGATATCTCGCTCCTCTTTAATGCTTCTTTATTTATGGATTTTAGTTTTGACTTTATCGTGTCCTTTCTGGTTTTTAAGTTTCTATCAGAGGATCACGTTTTTCGATCTGGAAATATTAAGCTGTCTGCACGTACCGGTGTACAGATGCACATTACGCGATATGTTATGTATTGTAATATGTATATATACTCTTAAATATTACGAGTATGTTAGGTTTATTAGTATTGTTATTTATAGTCGTCGCGATAGCCTAGTTGCTAGAGCGCTTGACTTCCGATATGGAGGTTACGGGTTCGATCCTGAGCGACGACGAACTTATTACAAGAATTAAATAAATAAATAATCGCTAATAATCACGTGGAAGGCAGTGGCATCCCACCACGTTCAACATCATATGCGCGCTAGGTCAGTACACAGCAGACACACACGGGACTGCACTGGTAGCGCGATAACAAGCGGCTACTATCAGTTCCGAATGTAGTCTTCTTGCGTGTGTACACCTGCGTTGCATATATAATAATTGCTTAGTATACAACCTATATCTGTACACCTAAAATGTACGAATAGGTTGTCCACCAACCGAATGGTTGAGGATATAATGATGATGATTTATGGAATAGGTTAAAATAGTTGTAATTTTTGTAATTTGTATCTTTGTTTAATAAACGTTGATAAGAGTTTTGGGCACTCACACAACGGGCATTTTGCCCTGTGAGACCCACAGCTTATTTTTAAAATAATAAAAAAAAACAAAAAAAATCTACACTAAATTGCTTTGTATGCCTGTGTGTTTCTATGTATGCTGATGATGGATCTACCACTACCTAAGTAATTTGCTAATCTTGTTTGTATATGCTTTGAGAATATGTTTCACTGCTGACAACCTACCTTTAAACTTTTCTAACCCACTAACAAATTGTGTGTGTGTATGCTCTGGGGATTACTTTGCTATATCTATAACTAGCCGGTGCTAATATAACTTACTAAGCCCTGCTAGATTGTTGTGCATGTGCATGCATGTGTGCCTATGTGTGTGTGCGTGTGTCTGCATGTATCTGCATGTGTCTGCATGTGTGTATAATTATAATATTTATTTCGTCCATGTGTTCTACAAACTTTTATCTCATTGGTGTTTTAAGAGAAAAGAAGAAGAATCACTTCATTTTTACACATTCGATATAATCACAGAAATTAAATAAGAATTATTATCCGTACCGGAAGAAAAAACGTTTCTTACCGGATATGGGCATGTCAGTTAGTAATTTACCTAATATCAGCTATACTCAACGAGACCTAATTTGCAGGAAAAATTATAAAAAAAAAGAAAAAAACAAAAACGCATGCATGAACTTAATCTTACGATTAAACGATTAATTAGTAATCTATAACGCGGTGCTCTAAAGTTTCACTTCGGAAATATTATAATTTTGTATTTTTTGACAACACTTCTGAAAAGTTTAATAATTGAAAACTTTACGTACATACACGAATTGATAAAAAACGTTGTTTCTGAGTCGAAGGATATTTTTCGCATATCGTAAATAAATTAATCTTCAACGATATTATTACGAATATTCGGAAAGAAATAATAGTATCTACATGGAAGGCCTAAAAGAATGTTTTACAGTGTATGCTGAAAGAATTATTATGCGTATGTTTATATTGAATTTTTTTTTTCAGTTTTAGCCTTGCGATCAGTTCTGATCATGCCGCTTATTCGGAAGCAAACATTCTGAAATTTTCTAAAGGCCTGACGAATATCGCGACTTTATCCTCGCTTAAAAAGTTGAACGAAATAAGGAAGGATGAAAACGAATTTTGGGCGGGACCGTTTGAGCTTAGTCGGAAAATGATTCTACGATTACAAAGAGCTTCGAGCGGCGGCAAAGTGTGTCGTATCCGTTCGTCTTGAATTGCTTTTAACGGGAATTATTGTATTTTATTCGAAGTTTAAGTAATACGCTACGATATCGTTTACTTTGCTTTTTTTCAAAGGTTCAAAATATTTTATAAATAGATATCGTCGTTACCATTATTATCTTATCAGAAAACCGTTTTAGTTCTTTACTTCTGAGATATTTTAAAGAAAAGGGGCGACGTTATTTAATTTCTTCATTTTGTTTGATTTTTATTTCAACGAGAATTTTTTTACAATAATTTTCTCTGAGCTTTACCGCTATTAAATTTAAATGAGAAAACGATTAAATATTGAAATTTTACGGATCGTAAGTAAAATGATACGCGCGAAACTGCACACCTAGGTAAATATTTAAGGTGAAATTGAAAAAAATTTTAATTATAAACGGGGCAGTCGCTCCGAAACACGACGTTGATATTTTTAATAAACAACAAATGTTTTTTTTCGGAGAAATTAAAATTATTGCGAGTCAGTAATAATAAAACAAAGAATCGAGTAAATCCAAAATTCCGAACAATTCTGAAATTCTGAATAAACCTAAAATTTCGAACAATCTTAAAATTCCGAATAAAACTAAAATTCCGAATAAAACTAAAATTCCGAACAATCTTACAATTCCGAACAATTCTAAAATTTCGAACAATCTTAAAATTCCGAACCTAAAAACATTACACTAAGAGGCTGCCGAAACGCAATAGAAAAAATTGAACGAGGCCGACAGACATTAAATCATTAAGAAACTTTTTTCAGTTCATTTTAAACTTATTATATAGATGAATGGAAAGCGACAGCATCATCAATAAGATATGGTCAACCTTGAACCATTTCATCTTGAAGCTACCGAAATATAGAAAAGTTTAAATAAATCTGTAGATTAAACGCACCCATTACAAATCGTTACAAATCGGCCAAAATGAAACCATCGATAGAATTTCTGATTGAATGGTATTATAAAAGTTCCTCAGCATCTGGTTACGTTCTGTACTCTAATCGACAAAAAAAAAAAAAAAAGAAGCTCTATCATCATTAATCTTAGGGCTCAGAAGCGCCGACGTGTAGATATACAATTTATAACGCAGAGTTTCGTTGGGAGATATGTCAACAGGGCTGACTTAAACCCACTGAAAACTCGAATTACGCCTATCTAAGCGTTCGTTTTTATTTCCAAGGATACAAAAACAGTTATTTAATCGATTTTTTTTTTTCTTCTTAGTCCACACTTTAGTTCATTCAACCATCGTTTGCTTTCTATATATTTATACCTAACTACTTATCCACCTTCTATACTTTTACTACTGTCAAGTGCCTCTGTAGTGCTACTTTATTTGTTTTCTTTTGAACGTATATTTATTTTTAATATTTAAGATGTGTAAGTTATGCATCCGTATTATTTGGTTTAATTCTTTCCCCTTGCTATTATTCCCCATGTGAAGTTTCTACAATTTAAATCACCTAGTAATACGAATTTTGTTAAGTTCCTATTTTGTATAACATGTTTAATATTTGCAAATACGATATGTTAATAAGTTAGTATACATGTTACCTCGTATGCTTTCACTATTAAAATATTATATATTTCATGTATGTATACAGTATTAATTGGGCAAGTTAGATAGATGTCATTAATTTACCGTGTGTAATTTTTTGATAATTGTTCGGCGGTACGCCATTATTATTGTATTTATCACATATGAATGCAATATCAATATTTTGGGTAATTATATTCGTAAGTAATAAATCTCTCGCTACTTTACAGCGATTTTTATTGTACAGAAAAGTATTCTAATCATTATTTATCTACTACTAAACTATTAAATAAAACCGTATATTAATAACCAATATTAAATTAAATAAATATAAGCAATATTATGTTTATTTAGTTTGCTATTGGGGTTGCAAATATACGTTTTTATTTAATAATTTCTAGCAAACGATGTTTTTGTACATGATTTTTCTATTGTATTTCTAGTTTAATTTTATTGATGATTTTGGTAATTCTAATCCTTTTATTTGATTCACATTTTAGCCTGTTTCTGATGTAATTGTGTTGTTTATATTTAGTTGATTAAATTTAGCGATATTCTTAATCGTTTCTATTGCTGTTTATTTTTTAATCATTCTATTTATTATATCAACCGCTTCTTTATAATTGAAACACATTGATTCCGTGTTATTCTAGTTTCTTTAATCGTAATGCTTTTTCTGTCATATTATCTTGAGTTAATTCGGTTTTCTTCTAAACTTTTTTATCACTCATAGTTATTGATGGTTACAATATTTTTACTTCCTTTGCATGTGTTTTTTCCCCATGTTCCGAATTATCTTCTTCCTCTTTTTTATCGTTTTTTTTCTTTTTTTATGTATCTTCTGTAACTTGTTGCTAATGTCGTGATTTCGTACCGTTTGCTGCTCTTTTTTTTCCTATTGTCTCACTTTTTTCTCGCGTTAATGGTTTTTGTTTTCTTGGTATCTTTCTCGGCAGTCAGCTATCCTTCTTCGAACACATTAAGTATCTTTCCTCTACAGCATCTAAACGGGTAAACCTACTGAAAGCCTTATTTCTAACGAAATGGGCTGGTGATCCTTATTTATACATATATAAATCTATCAAGTGCCTCCAAGTCCCGACTCTCTAAATTGGATGTAATCCAAAACTCTTGCTTTCGTCTATGCCTTGGTGCTCTTAGTAGTCCTTGCCGAATGTAATACACCACCGCTTTCTATCCGCAGATCTTATTTGGGTTATCGTCTTCTTACTAAGCGTCTCCCACTCACGTCCACTGCTCTTATCCATTCTTATCTTTCCATTTCTAGGAACTGGAGTTTCGTACCTAGGAAAACTACTATTTTATCTCTCATTTCTCTTCGGCTCAGTTCGCTTTGTCCTTACATATTATCAATCTTCCTTATTTCACTTTTAACTTCACCGATCTCTGCCATCCTCCAAATATGTTTACTGCGCTCTTTAAGTTTCTTCCGCAAGCCCTAATGTGATAAGAATTCCACAATTTTATCAATTCTTAATTTCCTTCGCATGCAACCGATTTTCAGATGGTTCGAAGAAGCCGGATGCTGTCGGTACCTGTTTTGTCCTTACAGATTTTGGTTTTTCAACATTTTTTCGTCTACCTCCTTTCTGTTCGATATCCATAAACGATTTAATGACTATTCTACGTTCCATTATTTTCATTTCCTCTAAATTATCGATTATATCTGACCCCATGACCGTTGTTTAATTCATTCTCCCCTACCTGATCATTCCTGTGATTTTATCATACTCCGTATACACTTATCTACTTCTATATTTACTGCGGGTTCCTAGTCATTCGGGAATTTTCGATAATGAAGCGGCGAACTCCTTGGCTCGGGTTGCTGCCTATTCGCACTTCTCCTTTAAAAAAGTCTCATCATCCAATCTCCTTCCGCTGTGCAAAGATTTTCATTTCAGATTTTTATATCGAATGTATACGTTTCCTCTTTCTCTAACAATTGTTCTTTTTATCTGTCTGTTCAACCTAGTCTTTCTGTTAATCTATGGTTCTCTTTGTTTCCTTCACTTCGTCGTTCTGTCGTTGTCTCCGTTATTCATCTGCGCTCTTAAGCCATACTTTTTTACCTTCCTCCTTGGTTGCCTCTCCATATTGTCCTCTCCACTCCAACAAAGAGCATGTTTGCGATGCTAATCGTGACCATATCTTTCTGCTGAGTGCTCTGCTTATTCCATTTTATTGATACTCGGTGTTCCTACTCCATATTGCGCATGTCCTACCTTTTCCTTCTCCATAGATTGTTCCCATTATATTGATTACTTCCTCCTAACAACACTTGATATCGTATGAAGATATAATTGACTGCTTCCTATTCTAACTGTTTCTGAGTAAAGGTCCCCGGTTGACGAACCCAATAAAAAGGCTCGAATAATTATTACGCTATATATATATATATATCTCGATTTAATACAAAAGAAGAAGGAAGAAAGAAAAATGTTTCGAATCTGATGTTCCATTTTTTTTTCTTTTTTTTTTTTTTTTGAGGCTTATATGCAAGACAACCCATCGGCTATTATATTAGAGCAAGGTTATACACCCTGTCAAGAAAGTATCGGGAATTGTCAATTTAAATCTCCCGGGTAATAGCTAGGCAGATAATTTTTTTTTTCCAGGTTGGTACAACTGTTTTGTATTATGATGCCTATTTTTAGCGCGATCTGTCAACCAGTGTGTTTACAGCAGCTGTTAAAATCAGTCGACCTTGAAGTGTTTTGTCGAAGTTTTACAATGAGTGAAAATATTGAACAACGTACTTGTGTTAAATTCTGTGTTTCGAACGAAATTTCTTGTGCCGATACACTGAAAATGTTACAGAAGGTTTTTGGTGAATATGCTTTATCAAAAACGCGGGTTTACGAGTGGTACAGAGCGTTCAAGGATGGTCGGGGGACGGTCGAAGACATGCCTCGCTCTGGACGGCCTTCAACGAGTGTGACCGATGATAACGTCGATAAAATCAAGGAAATCGTTGCTGAAAATTGTCATGTGAGCTTGAGAGAGATGGCTCATGGATTGGGCATGTCACACGAGAGCGTACGTACGATTGTGCACGAAAAATTGGGTATGCAACGCGTTGCGGCTCGGCTTGTTCCGAAAGACCTGAATTTCTTTCAAAAAAAGTACCGAGAACAGGTAGCTGCAGACATGCTGGATCGAGCCAATTTGGATCCTACCTTCTTGGAAAAGATAATTACTGGTGACGAGACATGGGTGTACGAGTACGACACGCTTACGAACCAGCAATCGTCCGAATGGCGGCCAATTGGCGCGCCAAAGCCGAAAAAACCTCGCCAAAGCCGATCGAAAGTGAAGATCATGTTGATTGTTTTCTTCGATATTCGAGGCGTGGTACACTATGAATATGTGCCAGCCGGACAGACAGTCACCAAAGAGTTTTACTTAAGTGTTTTGAGACGTTTGAGAGAGGCTATCCGTCGTAAACGTAACGATTTGTGGGTCGACAATTCTTGGATTCTCCATCACGATAATGCGCCGTCTCACAAAGCCATAATTGTGAATGAGTTTTTGGCCAAACACTCGGTAAATATCATCGAACAACCGCCGTATTCACCAGATTTAGCACCCTGCGACTTCTTCCTATTCTCAAAACTCAAATTTCCGCTACGGGGAATACGCTTCGAATCGATTGATGACATCAAGACGAATGCGACGCGAGAGCTAAAGGCCATCCCGGAAACCGCCTATCAGAAGTGCTTTGCCGAGTGGAAAAAGCGTTGGCATATGTGCATCGCTTCGAATGGATGTTATTTTGAAGGTGACAAAATAAATTTGGATGAAAATTAAAAATTGTTCGTTTTATTTAACAATTCCCGATACTTTCTTGACAGGGTGTATTACAATTTTTGATGACATTATAAATGAGTATGTAATATCCAATATAAGTAGCCAAGTGCGAACTTGTTTTACATGGGGAAGGTCTACTGTAAGATTAACCAATATGAATTATATGATACTGTTTTAAATGGTCAAGAATTCGTAACATTCATGCCTGAAACATTCAATTTACAATTGAGCGACGCTAACATGTCACTTTTAATAATCAATAAAGGAAAAATTACATTAGTTATTCTACCAGATGAACCTTTGCAACTGATATACCCTGGGCCTCGAACCATTTATGGGGGATAAACATTTTTTGAAATAATTTTTTTAACCTTGTCTTTTATTTTTTCTAATTCGACATTTTTGTCTTTTCATCGACAAACATCGAATTTCTTTCGATATTAAGGTTGTCGTTTGTAGAGATTCGACAATTTTTTCATCATTGCGATGTAACGTATGTGATTTTATTAGAAACCTTTTTTTTGAAACAATTCCATCACCGAGCCCCGGACGCGACGTGAAATATACGGAAAATTCCTCTCTCTTTACACGTGAGGATTATTAAAAACAAAAAATAATCGTCAGTAGTCAGTCGCATAAGGCAGCACGGTAGCCTTAGCTAAGTAGAAAGAAACTAGGCCCAGTATTCTCATCAGATCCATCAGGCTTAGTACTATTATGAAAAGCTTCACAATCCATGATAGCTTATGAAGGATATGTGGGACTTACTTTACTGACTTAGTCAGTTGCATAAAAACAACGCCGAAAAGTTTAAGTCTTTACTCTTTTGCGTTGAAAGTCAAACCAGAGGGCATTAATCTATTGATTATTACTAAACTGAGAGGTACACGAAGTCTGTTGACGGAGGAGGAAATTCTTGTTGCTAGTTTTCCGGCCGGAGCAGATTAAAAAGACAACGAAGTGGTTGTTGCTAGTGGCGCAATGTAGCCCCAGTCACACCTGTTCGTAACGCTAAATCAGGTTATTACTTGATTAAGTAGTCTACGAGAAAAAAAAAGACGATTTTCGTACGGTACGTGACCGTTCGGTCGCATGAAAATTAACGAGATTACGAAAACGCCATGGCGCACATCGGTTCGCTAAGAATCGATCAATATCCGCGAAGCGGTCTACCCCTTCCGTGCATACGCGTGAATTTGAATAAATTTTAAAATTACATTTCAAATCACGTCCCGATTTTGTTCTGGCTGCACTTTTAACAGAATACGCTTCCAGCGTAAGCTCGAGAGGAAATATCTTCGTCATTTACCGCCTCGGTACCTCTTAATAATAGGGTAAAAGCAACATTCGATGCCGTAAAGTTTTTCATGGACTTCTCAGACATGTAAGTCGCCGCATGTAGCTCAAATCGTGTTCATGTCTGACCGGAATTTCGTCGTCGAGAAATTCTTCCGCGCCTTCTTACCTAATCATGCTAAAATTTCCACTGCGAGTGTCTCACATACATACATACTTTTATACATATATATATATATATATATATATATATATATATATATATATATATATACATATATATATATACGCTGTTTCCCAATCGCGCAGATTGATAATTTTTTTAATTCGTGAGAAAATAAATTTCCCGCAAATCGTTATTTTATAAATTATTTATTAAACTAACTGCACCCATTTATTCCCCCCTGTTTACTAATTTGTTATTAAAATAATCAATAATTACCTTAGCATGGATCATAAAATTAAATATATGCATGAGATTTTTTCGGCAGAATACATGTACTAAAAAAGGAAACCAAAGAAATATTTAAGGGTGGTGTAACCCGAAAAGATGTACCGCAAAAACACTTGGAAAATATATACAATAATAAGTATAAACCGGTCTTCAAATTCAGGCTATGTACACTTTCTCTAAAACTTCTTTTCTATCTGAAGATGGGAAATTGTCGAAAACGTTTCTAGCATAACTGAAGAGTGAGCAGGCTCTGTACAGAACAGAGTGCCGAGAATCGTGTAGTTGAGGTTTACCATGTAGTAAATGCAACGGCACTAATGAAAGCGGTCAGTTGCCTTTAGCTATTTATATTCAACTTAAATATTCAGTTATGTGTATTATTTATTTTATTTTATTAACTGGTAAAATAATGAAAATGAAACGCACAATTGAAGCTTTTGCTGGAAATTTATTTTTGCGCGTATTTAAAAAAAAAAAAAAACTCTACAATTTTAAGATATCGCTGCTGGCTAATAATAACGTGAGGAGAATCATTTGCTTACTAATCATCGATTATGAAATCATGATGTCATGGCTTCCAGCTAATTTTCCTTTTCTCTTTCGTCACGCAGCTGTCAAGAGCTTTTGCAACTGGAAAATTTTTCGAAATGTGTTTCGATCTGCGGCATATTATACGAAGCAACAGAACTTCCTTTTCAACGTGTGAAAGCATTATGCGTGAGACAGAACTGATTAACTTGGCATGAGCACTGCTCGCAGCTCTATATCTTCAGCAACTCCACCAATCTGTAAAACGAAATTTCTACGACTGAATGAAGACCGAGGAGTGCATTAATGCCATAAACAAAAAACTATAAAACTAATCACTGATTCATGTTTCCCTCTCGTTTACCTTACGTACTACTAACAGGCTGTGCTGTAACTGCGAGTCGGTTACATGGCTATGTATCCTCATAATTACATACTTGAAAGAGAACATTCGTTGCACATTTTGTGTTATGATTTTTCCCACCCCTCCAGTGAAAGTCTATTGCAGCAGTATTCGACTTTCTCTTTTCGATCTCCGCGGTGTTCCACTGTCCGCGACACTATCTAAAACGACGACTCCAATATAAATTTTACTTGATTTCCTTAGGACGAATAACTCGTTTGGAAATAATCTCTCACCCTGGTTATTGTATGGCAATGACCATGTTGAAAACGGTACACCAGCCTTGTCAGAAATGATTTTTTCTGTAGGCGCGGCGTGTTCTTCAATTTTTCCGCTCTTTCGAAACTCGGTAACGAATACACTTTTTCATTGCATCTGATTCCTGTATTCGATTTTTTTCGATTTAATCTTTTTCGTCCTACTGCAAACTCTTCTACTATTTTTACACTTTAAATGCTTTATATGCATTTCACATAAAAGTCAGCTTAAACCGGTTAAGTATAAAATCGAGAACTTTTCCTACCGGCTTCGGAAGTCAAATCGATTAGATTAAGAATAAATTATTTAATTTCGGTTCCAAAAAAAAAATAAAATGGTAAAGCATCGTTTACGAGTCCCATTAATTCGTAATTGCGTTATACATAAAAAATGGAAGTTTATAGGCCAGTAAAATGGCCCTCCCATAACTCGGTTCTTAGAAAGAACACTTTTTCCAATAATCTACCTGATCGCCTTTTCTTAGTCTTTTTTTTTTTTTTTTACTTATTTTTTCTATGGGACGGCGGGAGGGGGGTTTACTAATAAAATTTATATTCTCAACCAGCATAAATACCCAGATTGTGAGTTTTACGCGAACTTTACTATTTTACGTTCGTCATGACGTGTTTTATTTAATCGAATACTTAAGCGCTACATTTAATTTTTTTCTCCGAATTTCCTATTACCGTCATTATCAATATTAGTTGTTTTTTTGTTGTTTTTTTTTTTTTTTGAATGCCAGCGGCTTTGACCCCCAACAGCGAAAACAAAACAATCTAAAAAATTAAAAAGTTATACGATCAGAAATGGAAAGCACAAAGGAAAAAGTGGCAGGGGAATTAGCAGCGGTGTTGGGAAGGAAAGGATAAAGGAAGCACCAAAAGGAGCAGGATATACTGTTATAGCTGCGTTTCTTTTTATCGCTCATTTTTGACATGCAAAGTGTAATCCTAAAGGCGACTAGTATGGCGAAATATGAAAGTCGGCCAAAGATGGGGGAATGCGCTGAGATTATCGAAGAACTTCCTATTCCGCTTTGACTCTTTGCGAGCACTTAAGAGAAGAGATCATAGAATATCTGAAACGAAGCAAGCACGGAAAGGCGATTTGGCGACAATTTTGATTTTCGGCGCGAGGATAATGTATTCGTCAACAACTAAGGGCTGCTATTCAGAACCATTTCTTCGTTTTATTTTCAGCGCAAAATAATGAAACAGCCTCACCCGAACACCGACACTTGGTAACTGCATTTCCGGGATAATTGTCTAATATTACCGGACATATTTTGTTTGTTTTTTTTTTTGTTTACTTTCTTTCTTTCTTTTTTTTTTTGAAACGCTCCGAACTCTTTCCCCGAAGAGCAATTTTATTATCCGAAACTGTGATTTTAATTTGTCAAATTTAATAAAGGCAAATTCCAAAATTAACACTTTACAAGATTACAAATTCGTCCGGTGCTGAAGGCGAAAGGAGTGAATTGTTTAATTAAATCGCGGCACCTGAAGATGTATCGGTTTTGGGCCGAAGTTATTATTAAATATAAATAGCGCAGAAAAAAGGAAACAAGTAAACTTCAAGAGAAATGGGCTGTTGTATTTTTACGTCTAATTGTAAGAATTATTCTCGTACATAGGTTGTTCTCAATTTCTTTGATATTGCAGCAGCCCTATCATAGATCATAATTATAATCGAGACTTTTCTGGTAACTCTGTTGTTTATTATATTTGACGAATTGAGTATACATAGTATAAATATCATCCGGTTTTCGAGAAAGTTATCGAAAGTGAATAGATTTTCCAATGAGGACAAACGTTTTGGAGATATTATTTCTGGTGTAGGTTAGTGCGAAGGACGATGAAAGACATCGTTAAAAATATTTTAAGGTAGTTTTAAATATAATAAAAAAAATAAAATAAATAGATGCCGCAATTAACAGATTTATTTTTCGGTTGTTGTTATAAAGTATGATTATATTAACTAACCAATGATTAATTAGCGAGAGACGGAGTGTGACGAGCAAAATTTAACGAGATAGCTGCTCTCAAAGTTTTTGTTTTTTTTTTGTTTTTTTGTTTTTTTTTTTGCAGATCCGCCCTTCAACGACTGCCCTACTGACGTTTTAATTGTCCTACCTGTATACGCTTTGATCGATTCGTAATTCACGGTTCTGGCGTTTAGTTATTTTTAACTTTCCCGAAAAACTACCGTAACGTAGTCAAGTGGTGTTTCGTTTGGGTAGAATATCAACTTCCAAAAATTTCACTTGCGTCGAGAATTAATGTCCACAGTTGGGGCACGTCCAAAAACGGAAAAATTTTCGAAAAAAACATTCACCTCATAATTCTTAGTTTCGGTGCTACTTGTATAAATTCGCCACAGCTGCTTTCACATTCGAAATCCTTTTTTTTTTTTCATTTGTATATCGGTAGTGCACTTTCACACTGTTAACGATATAAAATCACGGAAAAGTGAATTCAGACCGATTTCCGAATCCTAAGGATTCTTACTATAAGTACCAATTTGAGTTCGAGTAAGTTTTTGGTTTTTATTTAGGTTGTACGAGTGTTACTAATTTTTAAATATTATGTGGCTCTTAAGAAAGTCTAGAAAAATATGGAAAAAAAAAAAAAATTATCCAATAAGAAAAATGTTTTTAGATTTATTCGGGCAGCAGACTATTGACAAATAAGCGTTTCGTGTCTGAATCCACGCAGATACACAACAGAATCGTAGCGTAAAACAGCTATCATGGGGGGGGGGGGGGGAATAAACTATTTCCTACAATACCACACAATAGGTGTACAGAAGGAAAGGGCATCCTCATTTTCAGGTGTTAGCAGAAATGGTCGGCTTTTCTAATTTCCGCCTGTTACACATGGTATGCATTTTCAATTTCCGTGCATTCTTCCTGATCACTTGGATGATCTCAAGAGCCACTCTGGATTTTTTTTCTCTCCAAAAACCGGATTCGAATACACTTCCGGTTTTCGTAAGTTTGTTAAACTTTTGCTTTCGCCATTTTAAGATTCCGTTTTAATTTCTCGAATTTATTTACGTTATTTTTAAATTAACGCAGTCTGATGAAGTGAAAAAACATCCAATTCCGGATTCCACCCCGCTCCATTCGGTATAGTCTTTAACATTTATATTAATAAATTTATTCTTAATATTAGTAGTTTTCCGATAACTCTAATATTCCTACTCGGCAAATTCATTAAACATACTCATTTTCTTCGGGGTTCGCTGTAATTTTTCGTTATTATAATTTTGTACACCAGCTTATCATATCGTGTCCTGGTCGTTACGTGTAATAGAATTCTCCGTCTCGCGATATTAAATCTTTCGAGGTAAATTTTAAAATTTCCACGTCCGAAACTATGTGTAACAGTGTAGTTTAGCATCTGTTGTTATCGAATCTGTCTTTAAACTAGTCAGATTTGTACTTGGAACAAAAACCAAAAACGATAAATTTCAAAAATTTCTGACGAATGTTAATATAAAAGTTTATGGAAAGTATGTTCGAGGTATAGTAAGAGCTATGATTCCACCGCTATTTGATTCTGATCTTAACACGTATGTCTATAAGGATCAAGCAAAAGCGGAGTTGTTAGCGGAGTATTACTCAAATATTTATAAAACGAGCACGCGTCTTGCAAATAATTTAGTTTAAAACACGTTCACTAACTAGTTCTGATTTCAATAACTTTATAGGTTCTCCTATTTTTCATTCTGAGTTTTGTCCTGCCTCGCCTGCTGAAAAATTAATGTACTTTGAGAAATCTAAAGCAAGAATTTCTTGTGTGATGATAACATTCCGGCTTAAATAAGAGTCTACGGAAGGGGGTACTACAGTTAACGCACATAATCAATGCTACAATGCGGTTCGGCTATTTTCCAAAGTTCTGGAAAGTAGCCAAAATAATTGCGCTACCTAAACTAGACAAAGACTTTTCCCAAGTGAATACGACCCATTAATTTACTTAGCAATTTAAGCAAAATAGCGGAAAAAGTCACGCTACACGGGCTTCGTAATTTCGCCGATAGTAGCAACATACTTCTAATAGAGCAATTTGGTTTATCAGGTTATTATTCTACTACGCATCAAGTTGCTAGGATCACTGATCATGTCACGCATAACTTTAATATAAACAAACACACTAGATTAATTCTATTTGACATTGCAAAAGCATTCGATATGGCACGACGGTCTGATTTACAAAATGTTAAAATATAATTCTCTAAGATATTTAATCAAATTAATTAGAAGTTACTTACGCAATAGAACTACTTTTTACGTTTCATTATAAGATGGTAAATCAATTACGAGAACTGCCGTCGCAGTCAAGATAGTGTGCGGGGGCCTTTTCTCTTTTCAGTCTACTTGTCCGATCTCCCTAAGTTGCAATACACGAGTTTAGCTCTTTATATGCCGATGATACGGCTATATAATACTGTAGCTCGTATAGAACGTCTATCATTTATAATCGTCTACAGCTTGTACAGTTTTCGGGTTTTAAAATTTTTGGAAAAATGGAAAATTGAAATTAATCCAACTAAAACAGAAGCTATACTTTTTACTCTGGTAGATACCCAGTACTACTAGGGCAACTGATTATTAATGGCACCGGGACTAGCTGATCATGTTCGATATCTAGGTGTGTAATTCTAGACAAAAGATTATCCCCTAAGGAAATACGCTGAAGCGAAAACAAATAGAACCATTGCAGCTTTGTACCGAATTATCAATCGGAGATCTTACTTAAACACCACATGTTCTTATTATCTATAAAAGCACCATTAAATCGCAATATTGGCTTATTCAGCTCCAGAGTTTGGTGCTCGAACTCCGATTTTAATTAATTTAAATTGCAACAAAATAGGTATTGTCGGCGTATTTTAAACGTTCCCCGCTGGACTAAAATAGATAATACGCATAATTAATTACAATTGACTTATGTAAAAGAGACTGTATAATTAATACGGCAAAAAAATTTTTCATGGCTGTTCTTACCATAACGCTTATCAGGAATATAGGCGATTATAATTCCGAGCAACTATCCCGGATGTACATTTAATCATCGTCGGATTAAACACAATTTAGTCAGTGATATCTCTAGGCTGTTAAGTAATGTTTTACAATGGTAACAATTGGTTGTAATTTTTGATCATTTCGGGTTTTTTCTTATACTTTTTTTGCCCTTTGTATTTTTTTGTTTGTATAGTATTTATATTTTTTGTTAACAATACGTAAATGTTCTATTTTTATCACACTAATGTAATGCGGTTAAGTCTCTTTCGAGCTGGTACGCACTTTTGTTTATAAATACTGTATTACTGTACTTAGTTAAATATATGTTCTGTTCTGTTCTTTAAACGATGGAAAAATTTAGAGTTATTCCATACTCTTTTTTCTCAAATTTTCCCACATATTGATTAACGGTAAATATTGTTAGAATTATATCTCGCCTCCGTTACACTTTTACTCATCTTTTATTCATTACTCGAAATCTCTCGCTTTTATAATATTTTTAAATGTTTTTGTGTTTTACTTTTTAAGTTTCGGTTTGATTGAAAATATTGCGATGTTTTTCCCAGTTGAAGGCTATACCGTTTTGTTCGCGCCAAAAAACTTCTAAACTTTCACTATGGATTACACACTTTCGTGTAATGTCGTAAAATATTATTCCTTTTACCCTTTTTCATCTGATTATTGTTATCGTTCAATTTTTAAATATATGTTTAGAAAATTTTGATTTTTTCCTTTTATTTACGTACGTGATTGTAAAATTTCAGGTTTTCATCTTGCGTGTATAATCAATGTGAACGCGTACACAATAAAGGCTAAAACAAAATTTTAGAATTTTTTATTTAAATTTCTGCATAATTATTTCGTAATACTTTTCCATGTTTTATAATAAATTTTTCTCGCTCCTCCCATTTGTGATTAACTTATGATATAGTAATAAGTATAAAGTAAAGTAGGTCCCATATATACTTGATAAAGTATCACGGATCGTGAAATTAAACTTTTCATACTTTATTAAGCCTAACGGATCTAAGTAGAATATACCATTTTCCTTTCTCTCGGGGCCGCCTTTACTTGCCCGTATAACCAATATTCAGATCAGGTATATAGCTGGGGGGAGCGACTTGGATCCGGATAATAAACTTTTATTCGATTTCACCATAATTTTTCCGATTCAAATTGGACGGAAAAAAGGATTCTGAAATAGTTTTGAAACCTCTTCACGGTAATCGAATTATTTCCTATAGAAGCCCTTAACATTCGCTGAATATTGTGCTCTTTGTTCAATTGCAATTCAACGCTTTTCTTCAGATTGTAACAAAAGCGTTAGCACTGCGAATTAATCATTTAAAATTCTCAAAATTTGTAATGAAAAATACTTCATTGACTTTTATACAGCGGCCACATAAAAATTCAATTACGCAGTCTTCGTTTTCCGAACGATATAGTACCGCGAGAGAAATCGATTTCTACATTACATCGACTTTTTAGATTTTAGCGCTAAATGCTATACTAGTATGTACGTTATGTGATCGTTAGAATTCTTAGCGATACGCTCAACGCTATATTCTTTACTAAATCCCCGCGGCAAAAGTAAAAAAAATTCTCGTGAGGAAAAACTCCTTTCAAATTTTCAGTCCGGCGAATTTCAACTAATCGTAAAAAAAAAAAAAAAAAAAAAGGAATCGAGCGTATCGTACAAATCTCTCGTAATACCGGAGGGGTAAGAAATAATAAATGATTTCACCGAATTTCGGCAAGCTCCAAATGACACGACCTTCTCAGTTATTACGGAAACTTCACAAAAATAACAAAAAAGGACGAGTCAAAAGAGCCTGCTTCGAAAAAATTAGTCATCACCTCGAAGACTAACTCTATAAAGCTGGCGAATATTGAAAGATGTTTAAAATTTCAGCGAGTACTTCATGTATCGGTAAAACAACCGTTTAAAGATTAACCATTAGAGGTAGTTTAGTGAGAAAATTTTTTAGAAAAAATAAGTAAATTCGTAATTTATTAATATTTATAAATATAAAATAAATAAATTCCCCTTAATAGCAAACAAAAATAAGTATAAATGTCGCAAGTTACAATTAATCGTCCTGTAGAGTTCTGAGATTATTTCTCAACGAATCCGAACAACTATTTGAAAAAGGTAGATAATCAACACATCTGGAAAGTCAATGTCCGCTGTGGGATTATTAAGATCATTGGCCCTCTCTTTTTTTTTTTTGATGGGAACATAAATAGTAATAAATATTTAGAACTGCTACAGAAAGAATTTACAACTTTGTAGGAAAACATTTCTCTTGATGTACTTCAACGGTTTCGGTTTCCAACTCATACATCATGACTTATCCGAACTTGGCTAAATGGAATGTTTCCTAGGAGGTGGATTGATAAATATGACCCAGTTCATTATCTACCTCTCTCACCAGGACCGTTTTGGACTATTATTTGTTGGAAATCGTAAAAAGTATGGTATATGCAGAGAAACAAGAGAAAATATGATATACAGAATCCATGCGAGAGCTATTCAGCATTAATCAGCTGAAAAAAAAAAAAAAAAAAAAAAATCAGCTGAAGAAATTCTTCGAGCCGTTGATTCGTTTCGAACAAGAGTTCGAGCTTGCACTACATGGAGCTCAGTTTGAACATTTGTTATGTTAAATGAAATCAGTTTATTTAAATGTTTAAATGTACATTGTTGTTTTGTCTGGATAATATTCATTTCATATATGTTTTGGAAAAAGTGATATTTCAGAAGACTAAATTTTAGAGTTGAAAATAAGAATTTCAGAAAAAATGTTCCAAACAAAAGTTTCTTATTTTTCAGAACAATGTCGGAGTACGTAAAAAAAAAAAAAAATTATTTCATTAAATAAACTAACTTTCGGTTTCAATGGGTGGTCACTTCCGATGGGGGGGGCGGAACTCAAAAATATTTCCAATCGATGTGGCACAACAGTCAATTTACTAATATGAAACTTCCAATTTTTCTCATTTTACACTGGGTATTCTAGATTTTATAGGGGGTAGACTGGTGGTTTGGGACACCCGGTATATATGTGCACACATGTTGTAGAGCGATGTTTCCCCTGTTGGTTATAACTTTTTTTCTTTATTTGCTTTTCAATACCGTTGCCGTGGTACAGAAAATCATTTTTACTAGTTATTTTTTGCGATTTACGTAAATTGTGCTCGAACAAACGGCCGATCGAAACTTTAACCAGCATTGCCAGCGATAGTAAATGAGAAAGACGGTTATAAATGAACTGAAATATAAATGAATTAAAAAAGAATAAACAAATTAGAAAGATAATACAACGAGTGAAGGGATTTTTTCGCTCTAATAAGGTCACGATTTTTCTTTGGAACATCCAGTTTTATTTTTAAACTTTCCTCCTAGCTTATTTTTATTCCAATTTTCCTTTGAATTTGACTGCAGAATGTAATCTCAAAGAGTAGTAGACCTAAAATGAAAAAAAAAACTATTTAAGTTTTTCTGTTTTTCTGTTTTGAGTTTTTAGTTTTTTTTTTTTTTTTTTTTTGTGTACGTTGCTAGATGTCAAGCAAATTACAACGACGAAAAGAGCAAACAACTGTCATTTGCTTCGTAAATTAAATTTTCCCGCTGAAAAAGTTTTGACCGAGTAAATTCTTTTTAATTTAAACCGCATTCTTCATCTCTTTAATTCACAATTTACCGCTTCCTCGTTTCTGGATTAAGAGTAAACCCCTCTTTCCCGCTCATTCAACACTTCCTTTTTATTATCGACGAAGCGTTTATAATTAAATATTTCAATTAAAATTATAACGCGAAACAATTAATAAAATATACTAAATGTGTTCCCTAACGAGTTAATAGTTTCCCCCTCGTTAGCAGGATTTCAGCTCGAACACCGTTTCGGGCTTAACTGAAATTTTCCACTTCCTTAAAGATTTGTTTATTTTTCTTTCGCCGTGCTACGTAAAGCAATCGTTTCTTGTGCTAATCGTTGTGTATTTAACTATCCTCCTGTTGAAGTCGCGAAAAAAATAATTTAATAAAAGTTTCGAACATGAATAAAAAATCAAGGAAAATCGCGAAACGTCAAGAAAATGGATTTGACATACAGACCTGATGGTTATCCTGTAATATAAATAAACTGAAGGTGCGCTAATACAAAGACTTTAAACAATACATCTGTTAATTGTTTCTGCTGTTACCCGCTAGTATCTTTGTGTGAGCGGCGGTAGTTTGTCCTTCTCCGAACACATTAAATATCTTTAATCAAAAGGCTAAACTTGCTGAACTATCGCCGTAGAGAGTGAGAAAGGAACATAATATAAAACGAGTAAAATATAAGAAAAATATTTTTATTCGAAGAATTTATACTTTTAATTATTTCGATAGGTGGAATTACCACCAGTCAGTCTAGAACGGATTAATTATTCTGAAGATGATTGGCATTTTTATTTATTTATCATTTTCTTGTTTTTGGTAACCGAACACATACCTTTACCGAGCTGCCGTGCTAAAAAAATAACTTGAGGATCGGATTACATTCAATTTTTGGTGATGAAACTTGGAGACACAATCGCAAAGAACACTAATGAAATTTGACGTTTCTGAAGAGGTTCTACAGAAAAATAAGGATACGCGGATCATCACTCCATTTAGTGGGTAATAGGGCTTTCAGCAAGTTTAGACTTTTTTGATTGACGAAGAGGAAAGACATTTAATATGTTCGGAGAAGCAAAAACGACTGCTCAGAAAGATAGCGCATTGTTTAAAGTAAGATTTTAACTAATTAAATGAATACATAAACACAACGTGGAAAACAATAATACATATTAAATTTAAATGAACACCGACATGTTTCGGAGATTTGTCATTGGTAGTCTATTCCCAAAAATTCGGTAGCGAACGGTTTTCTATAAGGAAATAATATGAAGCCAACTGGCGAAATGATCGCCTTGATTCGTTATTTTGTTTGATTATATATTTATTTTATAATTACAACTTCGGCAAGTAGTACTGATATTCACTGTATATAGGAATTAAGAAGATTGAAAATAAAAAGTTCTGCTAAACAATTGTAGGTAATTTTATTTTTAGCGTGTATAGTGTGCGTCCTTTCATGCTGTAGAAATTGCCTAGTTAAAAATATTATTAATGACGTAAAACAGTTATTAATTAAAATTACGTAGAAAAACGGGTTGTTTAATAATTATAAAATATTAACTTATAAATTTAAAAAGAAAAATTATTATTTAAATAAGACCGAACAGTAAAATCGTAAAAATCACTGTTGGAATTAAATATTGATCATTGTGTTCGTAAATCTACTCAATTTAGTTATGCCTTAAAACTGCTGTTTTGTCGGGCCTTCAGAAATTAACTTTGTTTCTCTAAACGGATCGTAGATATAGGTTCCTTTTTTTTTTTTTTTGTCGATTAACGTGATCTCAAATTTCCTCTTAATCTTTAGTGACAATATTTTTTTTTTTTTATATTTCAGCTAAGATGTCTATTTTATTTATTCCTATTTACATTTGTCGTCAAATTCGCCGTATCACTTTTACAATAGGGGTCTAATTAAATATATTTATTTTGAAGTGCTCCTGTGGTTGGTCACAACTTAACATAATTAAATATTACATTACTCATTCGCGTTTAGATTAACTGAATTTTTTATTGAATATACATTAAATCATTATATTGTTCATTGTCGCCGGAAAAATGCAGTTGGGAACGTTACAATGACTTAGAATGAAAATGAAAACAGTGCCATTCAAATAGATATGTCCACATGCTGTTCTTTACGTCAAATCCAAACAGGAGTATTACTATGTGATTTTTTTTTTGTTTTTCTTTTAAATTCAAAATTTACTATTTTATAATCATTAAACGAACTGATTTTCTGTATTACGTCGTATTAAATATTAATTCATTTATAATATTATACAGCTGGTGCTGTACGGAATTGATAATTTTTTTAACTAGACAATTTCCACAGTATGAAAAGACGCACTAAACACGTCAAAAATAAAATTGCCCAGAATTATTTAGCAGAACTTTTTATTTTCAATCTTCTTAATTCCCATATATACAGTGAACATCAGTACTACTTGCCGAAGTTATAATTATAAAATAAATATATAATTAAACAAAATAACGATTCAAGGCGATAATTTCGCCAGTCGGCTTCACATTATTTCTTTATAGGCGCCTCTAGAAAGTGAACTGTTTTCTACTAAATTTTCGGAATAGACTACCAATGACCACCAAATGATTTCTAAGTAATCTATACCATTTAAATAAAAACTTTTCGCAAATTTATGGAGGCCAACTTTACATTTGTGTTTTATCAGTCTCTAGAAACTGAACCGTTCACGACCAAAATTTTGGAAACAGACTGCCAATGGTCACCAAATGGTTCTTAACTGTTTTACAATGTTAATTTTGAATTACCAAAAATTTGTCAGCCAACTTCACACAGCCGTGACATGCAACTTCCCAAATGAAAATTCCAACAACAATGATGATGAAGGAATTTGTAATTGATTGCAGTTTAAGTGTAGTCTGCAATTTCAGTAATTATACTAAATATAAGGAAACCGAAAAGATGTAGTCACAGGTAGAATTAATGACTACGCCATTCTTAGCCCGAGTGCACTACATTTTTTGTCCCATGATTATTATGTCTCGTTATTAAGAGGGTTCTCAGTTCACATTAAGCTTAATAGCGGTAACTTTCCATAAACGTATCTGTGCTAATTATAGTAGTCTGTGTATCTTCGTTCTAGAAAGTCTGGCGTCACAACCCCAAAACCGTCTGCAGAGTGCAAAAACTAACCTCGCCCCCGGTGCCAAGGTTCGAATCCAAGCACCAATTTTCAAAATCTAATCTAAATTTCTTTCCGGAGCCGCGAAAATTTATTCAGTCCGAGAAGCCGTTAACGATATACATTTTACCGACTGTAAGTATTTTTTACGTGTTCTCCGATCGCACTGACCACTGCGAATGTGCCCCATCCGTTCCTACGCATATATCCATCGCAGCGTTAGCTTTAACATTTAAAATTAGCTGAAGTATATTTTTTATTTTTATGGTTCTGAAACTTCCTCTCCCCTTTACCCCTCGAATTAAATTTCCCATCTTTTGTAATTTCTTTTTTATTTTTTCCATATTCTTCGATCGTACCAACCACTGTGAAAGCGTACAGCATATTCCATCCGCTACCACTCTTTAGTGCTGTATTTGTTGTTCTTACACATTGTTAACATTTTTAATTATGATAAAAATAAACTTTAACGCTTTTATAACAATTGTATAATTTTTAAAACCCCGACGCGTTTCGAAGCAAACACTTCATGATGTCCGTGAACATGAAGTGTTTGCTTCGAAATGCGTCGGGGTTTTAAAAATTATCTTTAGTGATTAATTTATATATTAATGTTATCGATCTTTGATCAACCCCCTTGCTGGCTGTTTAGTTCATTGATCATTTAATATAAATTGGTAGCTTATCTTATGTTCGAATTACGTAATTCTACACTTTCCTGTATTCTTCTGGTGCAAGTCCAAACCATACATGTTCAATAGATTTCTGATAACCGACTATATTAAACTTTTTCAGACTGATAAAAACTTTGTCATCAGTGTCGTAGCTTAATTTTGAAAACATCTTTTAAAGTAATTGTTAGGGGACAGCAGACATATAATTCAATATATCACATTATGTATTGAAATTTTACTAATTTTTTTCATTATAATCGACTTTTAAACTCCGCCCGTGAATACTTAACAGTTGGGATGTTGATTATAATTCGTGAAATCTTCAAAAGTTGGCCAACAATATAATTTCCTTTATATGAATTCATTCGCAGACACTATTTTGTTATTTTATTCCTTTTCAGTAGATTTTCCCGATGTTTCATAAAATACACTATTATATCCCGTTTGATCGTCATTAATTTTTTGAACACTGTTAACAACGAATGTATTTCGAATCATCTCATCTGCGGGAATCGGTATATTCTCTCTTCAACCTTTCACGATGTAACTTTCTGCATTGCTAATAATGGAGGAATTTTAAGTATTTCTTTTCAAAATATTAAAAGTTTCATTAATAAAAAACAGCGGAAAAGCGACCTTTGTCCGGATTTTGTGTTTGTTTGTATAGCCCGAAAATTGCCTGTTCATTTTTTTTTTTAAAATTTTGCGTTATTAATTACAAGTCTGTATCGTTTGCTAATTTTGTAGAAAAATTAGTAGTATCTTATTGACTATATGTTTGCGCAGTATATTATTATGGTGTACGGAAACTTAATATTTTATGCAATATTAAAAGTTTATTATTGTCGGCTTTGTTTATAAAATGGAGGCCCATACATAATAGAATACTTGGCAAAACGTTAGGGAGAGCGGTAAAATTTTGAAATCCACTACTGTTTGAAAAATTATCGTCGCGATAGCCTAGTTGCTAGGGCGCTTGACTTCCATTACGAAGGTTTCGATCCTGCGCGATGACAGAACTTATTACAAAGAATTAAATAAATAAATAAATATTCGCTAATAATCACGCGGGGAAGACAATGGCAAACATGCATACCATCATATGCGCTCTAGGTCAGTACACAGCAGACATAAATAGGACTGCACTTTTGTAAAACCATGTAAATCAAACACGATTACTAATCTCAATTCCAAATGTAGTCTTGCATGTGTGTACACATTCGTACTGCATATAATATAATTGCTATGAACACACTAATACTTATGTCTGTACAGCTAAAAATGTACAAATAGGTTGCGCCAACGCGTTATGTAGCGTACGGCTGAAGAAACAAATAGAACTGTTTGAAACTATTTCAACCCGTTACAAGTTAGATAAAAAAAAAAAAAAAAAAGTTTTAAACTGTTTCATTTTCTGACTTTTTTAGTTCGTTTCTCCCTTCTTTTTTTTTCAAACTTTTTTTACACACATTTGAATTATAAAACTAACTTGACCCATAAAGACGAAATAGAAAATTAATACTAGCAGGTATTACAAATTCGATCAGTTCAAGCCGTTTCAAACAAAGTTGACCGTAATTAATTACGATTACAAGATTACACGTAATTCTCAACTAGAGTTGACCGTAATCAATTTACTTTTGATAATTAATTACGAAAATGATAAACTACACAGCTATTATTATTATTCAGTAATCCATTAGAAAACACTTTAGTCATCATAATTATTACTAGCGATTAAAATGCGCAGTTACGAAGTGATGATCGAGGTTTTTTCAAAGAAGTTTACTCTCTATCGAGTTTTCGAACGATTACACATATGAGTAATTTTAATATTTTGATACTTTTATAACAAAAATATACTCGCACACAGAAAAAATAACAAACTTAGAAGCACACCTACCTAAAAAATAAACAAATCCACGACGACGATCATTGTTGTTGAAAGATGAAAACTATTATTAATCATGTGAACGTTTAAATATTAACATTATTACTCTGTACTCGTGTAATCGTCCGTATATTAATCTTGATGAAGAATAATTCTATTTCTTTGTCAACCTGGATTACTGCTTCATCATTACGTACGATTAACGAAAGTATAGTCGATTACATTGAATAGTCGCAATTGGGCAGGAATCTCATTCCGGTAATTGACCTAAACGAGTAATCGCTCGCGCTCTGATTCGGAACAGAGATTATACGTAATTATGTAATCGTAATTAATTGCAAAATGTCCAACTCGACGGTAGATAAATCATGTTTTGTCGTTTTGTAGCCGAGTAAAAAAAGAGTATAAAAATGATTTTTGTCTGTTTATAGCTCTGAAAAAATTAAAACTATCATCATCGGCGGATATTTAAATATTTACACTACTGCCCGCGTTCATGCAATCGTGATCTCGACGAAAAGGAATTTTATCGTAATTACGCATTATAATTATTAATTTCGATTATTTTAAACGTAGTTGATTACCTGATTGTGTTTCGTTCGGGTATCCCGTTGCCACACATTGAAACTTATAATAATTTCACCTATACTGGGTTATAATGTTCGGAGTGGGAAAAAAAAAAGAAAAAAAGAAATAGTAGACGCGCCAAAAATAAATAAATAAATAAATAAATAAAAAAACTATTAACTACTAAACAGTCGCGATTAGAAAATTTTGTAATTACCTGACATAATCGATTGTAAGCCTGGTTGAGAATAATACTCATAGAAAATGACGCGAATAAACAGTTAAATTTATGAATGATGAGTTTGCGTATAGTATTTTTAACTACCCCAATTCGGGACGATGCTCTTTTCAGTATCTAGCAGATCATTAAAGTGAAACTTCTTAATATTAGTTTTGAGATAGAGAGAGTAAACTCGTCGAACTAACAAAATCTGTTAGACTATTTCTCCTTTTCTAATGCCCGCCACTCGAACGTACGTGTAGAGCCAGAGAAACAGATACTAAATATACGAAAATTCGCACAAAGAGAAGACGCCGAGAATAGTCGCCACATTGATGTTTCTGCTTTTTCTTTTAGTTTGTTTCATTTAAATCAATAATGCTAATTCATCGGTAAACTCTACATGCCATAAATTTACGACAGTTCAGTAGAACCAGGCAAAAAGGTTGTTATTTTCACTCAAATATTTTGAAAGAGCAGTACTACTGTGAAAAGAAAAGTTAAATGCTACTTTAGAGAAAAAAGAAGGGCCGGGTCAGGTACATGATACAGACTTGCCCGCATAAACAGGTGTCATTATAAAACAAAGTGAACGACACTTAAAAACTGCCAATAATAAACCGCCGACCCGCGAATACATTCATTGTGCAGTTTCGAAAAAGAAAGGTACGAGAGAGACGTCACAGTAACCCCGGCAAAGATCTTCATAGAAACTTAACTGAAAACCCCCTCAAAGGAATCGCAGTAAAAAACGAAAAAAGTTCAATTGTTAACGAGTGGAAATGAGAATATGCTTTAAACAAGGGTATTAGAAAATTTGTATATAATTGTTAATGAACATGATAAATAAAAACAACATATAAAAAATTGTGCTTAAAACTAACGGCGTTAGAAGTGAAAATTTTTATGGAATGCAAGAACTGTCAAAGAGGAATTAAGGAGGGTGGGTTAGTTGTAGAGGTCAGTATCTTGGAGAAACTTGAAGAGGGCGGAAACAGAGCTGAATCTTCTAGGAGCGATGTGGTAGAGAAGCTTTTGCATGCTTTTTGACGCTGTGAAAGTGTACCTGAGCAGTCTCAAGTAGAAGGTGATGAATAGAAATCGGAGCGCGGCTGAGCAGTTCGCGCAGACTGGGCAACTCTTTCTTCTTCATAGTGCCATACTCAGCTTCTGAGCGTCGGAGACTACCTATTTGTACATCATAGCAGTACAGACATAGGTAGTGTACTAGGCAATTGTTATATGCAACGCAAGTGTACACACGCAAGACCACATTCGGAACTGATTAGTAATCGTTTGATTTGTCGATATACGAGTGCAGTCCCGTGTGGGTCTGCTGTGTACTGACCTAGCGCGCATATGATGTTGAACGTGGTGGTTTGCCATTGCCTTCCACGTGACTATTAGCGATTATTTTATTTATTTATTTATTCTTGTAACAAGTTCGTCGTCGCTCGGGATCGAACCCGTGATCTCCATAACGGAAGTCAAGCGCTCTAGCAACTAGGCTATCGTGGGCAAGGGGTGCAAGTAAAGAGGTGGTTAAGTGTGAGAAGAGTATGGTCGAGGCGAACGCGTTCCGAGAACAAGTTGGTGTCTTCTGTCAAATGAGAGGTTTGATTTCCATTTTCCAATAGAGGGTTTTAAGGAGCGAAGATGGTAGTGAAGATGGTAGTGACCGAAGTTAGTCCACTATTCCTTCCATCGTTCTTTTAGTTTAAGTTTGACGGTGCGTCGGAAATCGACTAAAGCGGAACTGGAACGTTTGGAATTTGGAAATTTTATAGTACCTTGTTTTGTGGTTTTGTCAGCCAGGTCGTTGCTCGGTATGTCATTGTGGTCGTGTATCCGTGCGAAAGTGACATGCAAAGACGGGATTGAAAAAAACAACAGCTGGGTGGTTTTTTGGCGAGGGAGTGTTGTTGATTTGCCTATTGGTTTTGTAGACTCAATAGTGAAGATAGGAAGTCGGTTGGTAGCAGATATTTCTAGTTGCAGTTTTGCCATAAAAAGTTTCACCTCTAACGTTTCCGACCGACGCACAGTTTTCTAGCAGATTCGATTCAATTAGATGCATAACGAAATCTCTTATACTGCATCTGAAGTGGCCACCTTTAAATTATTACCAGTTGTGTATTGTGATGTAGAGAGATGGTTTGCCGTTTTTCGCAATGAAAGCTACCTTAACGAACGCAAGACAAAATTTCCGTGTTGAAAATTTAGAAAACATTTTTATTGTTAAATTTCATAACTTTTAAATTAAGATTATAATGTAATGTTTTTTTTTTTTTTTAATATAAACTAATGTAATAGAAGAAAATGCGTCATGTATTATAAATAAAAATTTGAAGCGAGAAACGAAAGATTTAATTTTATTTTTCTTTAATATGCACTATCTAAAAATATGAAAACGCTACCAGGTGCAGAATGTGGGTCAGACCATAGATTGCTGATGATGGAATTCCGGTTAAGACTCCACGCGCCAGAAAAATGCAGAATGAATCCCAGAATGAAAATTACAAAACCAGACACTTTCAAACTAGCCCTGAACAGAATAGCGCAATTACAACCTGACGGAATATCTCACCTGATCAACAATGGGCTGAGTTAAATACAGCAAGCTTATTACGCGTCACAACCGTGCAAATGGACCAAAACATGGAAGCATTGGTTCTCAGACGAAACGATAGCAGCCATTGAGGAACGACGAAACTTGCCTCGTGAGTGTGACCACTATGAAGAGAAGAGAAAACACTTGAGCCGGATAATTAATAAATTAAGTCGCGGAAATAAAAATATAACCATTTATCATCCGTTTGCGAAGAGGTTCAATCGCACGTTGAAAAAAATGAGACAAATTTTCTCTTTAAGAAAATACGTCTAGTAGCAAGAGAATTTAAAATGAGGAAGCTGATATTGCGTGACGAAAACCATTAGGACTGGTTTCAAAGAAGTGGCCGAGGCATGGAGTACTGCGCCAAATTATACAGTGCCGCGGATGAAAATGGAATCGCTAACACTGTACTTCGTAATTTTCCTGAACCGGAACCGACAATTTTGCTCTGGAATTGGATATCCGAAGATAAATAAGGCTCCCAGATGGTATCCCCGCTGAAGTTTTCAAGGCTACGGGTGAAAAAATTATAAAGACAATTTACCACACCTGTAACGCCGTTTGGTTTTCAGGAGAGTGGCCGGAGAAATGGTGTCAGATGACCTATATTACTCTGTACAAGAAAGGATCACTGGAATGCTGTGAAAACTATCAGACTACCTCAGAGTAGGCTGGTTTTACAAAGAACAGATATCCTCAATCTTAGATTACTTATTGAAAAAGCGCGTGAATCTAATATGCCAGCTGTACTCTGTTTCGTCAATTATAAGAAAGCTTTCGACTGTGTGCATTGGTCGAAAATGTGGTCAATATTAATGGATATGGGCGTGCCAGCACATTTACTGCGGCTGATAAAGCAGCTATATGAAAAAAATAAAAAACTTCAAACAAAAGTCCGGATAGATAATGAAATTTACTCGGAAAAGTTTTATCCCGCGCGAGGTGTAGGGCTGTACCCTTTCACCGCTACTTTTTAACTTATATAGTGAATTTATAATGCGCAGAATACTGCAAATCGATACAACAAATGGTACAGTTAACTGAGATGGAGGTATCTGGGTTGGTATAATGTACATCTCTTAATTTCCGATATGCGGATGACACCATGTTAGTAGCAAAAAATGTGGAGGAAATATCATATATATTCTGGATGGACTGGTAGAAATTAGTGCCGAATATAACTTCCTAGTTAATAAAGCCAAAACCAAAATAATGCTCATTAATGTTTTTGCCTAAATTTACTTCTTCAAAAGAGTTATTCACGATTGAAATCGAAGAAAAAATTGAAATCTTAAGTTTTTCGCTTTTAACTCAATTTTTTTACTTAACGGAACAAATTGACTTTTTTGATCATCATTATTATTCATTAAAAATCTCTCAATATTTATCATTATTCTAACAATATTATTACAAAAATATCTAAATTTCATAATAAATATAAATTTATTCTTGCTTAATTGATTTTTTCTCAACCAGAACGTAATTTTACCGTCTCAAAGTAATTTTTAAGTAAACGATTTCAAATCATGAATAAAAATTAAAAATAGCGATCAGATAGGCCTCTTAAAATTGATATTGAAGGCTCATATTTTCACGAAACGTTTTTTGTCATTCTGAATGATATTCTCAATATATCTTTCAAAAAAAAAAAAAAATGGCCAATTTTTTTGTCCTAGTCTAGTCTCCACACTAAATGAAATTGGTAACCCGAAGAGGCTATCAACTGTGGTGCTCTGCAGGATACTGCGGTATTTTGGTCATGTAATCAGAGCGGACAATACGCTGCTCATCCAAGGAAAGGTCAACGGAAGAAGAAGTCGAGGTCGTGCGCCGATTAGATGGTCGGACGCGGTGTGCAAAGCTGCTGGTCGTACCTTTCAGGATTGTGTACACACCGCAGGGGGATCGGAATGGTTGGCGCACTTTGATCAATCGGGTGAAAGATAATGGTCACGATAACATTCGATGGGGTGAGACGATTCGATAATCATAATAATAATCTATTATGAAACTTTTAATGTATATTTTCATGCATATTTTTAATATCAAGGTTTTCTGGTGCACATAAATCCGAACCCTACTAATTACTTGTAAATCAGAAGTAGAGCAGCGAACCCCGTTAACTATTATTATTAAAGTTTGATTAATTTCTGTTCACTTGCAATTGCGCCCGTCGAGTATCTAGATGTTGACCTAAATATTACTTTTATTTTTTTTTTGTGCACGTGCGCTAATTTACACGTTCTGTTTTTTATTAAATTATACTATAATTACGATTTAATTTCATTCGAATTTTAAGCGATTTATCTATTTTAACGAAAGGAATATTCTGCATTGGCATTGTGCTCGAGAAATTTGAACTAAAAAGTGTTCTCTGAATATAATCCAATAAACGAGAAACCGTCTTATTCGCCACAATGATAAAGACGCAAATAATATTACAAGCTAATTGTAAATAACGTTTTCTCTTCTCGAGCGACCTCTTTCAATAAAATGCTTTGTACCATCGTAACGGGATATTAAAGTACTCGACGTTGTTAATTATCAATGTAATGCGTTGTATAGTAGTTATAATATATATGCACATATATATATATATATATATATATATATATATATATATATATATACATTAGGCACATTATTTTATTAAAAGCTGATTAAATTAGGAGAAAAAAAGTTTTCATAATATAAAATATTGCAGAAACAGGAGGAAAGGAAAATGGAAATAATAACAGAGGACCAAGTGGAAGAAAAGTTTTTGCTGTTTTTTTTTCAGTAAAAACTGAAATTCGTGGAAAATAAGGAAACATTTTTCCCAAAACAAATAAGAAACAAGACAAATTACTTATTCATTACTTTTTTTTTACAGTTTCTAGAAGGGAGTAAAGAGGAAAGGGATAGAAAATAACGACGCTAAAATTCCGGCATATCCGGTTATTGTTACTCACGTGCGTTTGTTGTTTTTTTTGTTTCTGTTTCTGTTTCTGTTTTTTTTTTTTTTTGCTATTTTAATAAAAAGTACGATAATGTCGTCTTTTTTTACGTTATATTACCTTTTTCGTTTTTTCCTCCGCTTTTCATTATATTTGCGGGGATTTTTCTTTTCCCGTTATAAAGAAAATTAAACGAGCCCATTAGAGGGATTTTCTGAAAATTAAATAACACTGTTTACCGACCGGATGAAATTGCAAAAAATATAATCTGTAAAAATAAATTTAATTAAAATTTAGCAAATTCTGCCGTTTTCAAATGCGATTATAAAAATCTGACGGATTATAGCTACTAAAATGCGTTCGCAAATTGCCTGCTTCGACGATACTACTGGTTGAAGTAGCTGAATCGTTAGCGATATAGATTTCGGCTGCTTTGAATCTGAAAATAATTAAAAGTAACTCCCCACTTTGCTAGACCAGTCTCATCTGTTCAGTGGCATAGATCTCCAGATACAGAAACTACTCATGCATTGTGTCAGTACAAGCTGAAATGCGACAACGTTTTAATTATTTAATTCGCTGCGCGTGTATTATATATATATATATATATATATATATATATTATATATATATATATATATATATATATATATTATATATATATATATATATATATTCGGAGTAGTTTTTCGTTTGAGATATTGTTGAAGAATGTTACTTGTTACCCTTCCTTATTGTCAGTCTTTAATATAAATCCCCGCAAAATGTCATCGTTAAACAAACATATGAATATTTATATTTTCCATTTTATGGATTCAAGGACCACCGAATTAATTTCAGCGACTTCGCTCCAGCCGTGTTTTTCAAACGAATGAAACGAACGCCAACTAAGGTTTCTCTGTTTGTAGAATCGAACCTGATCGATCGGGCGCTAACTTGGCATTTTTAGTACTTGCCAACTCATCAGGCTATCTAGAAGAATCTGTATCAAGAATTAGAGATGTAGCGTACTCAAAATGGACAATTCTTCGCTCCAGCTGGCGACTTTTATATATCTGCAAATCCCATTCCGTGACGAAGGGCATTGTACTTAAACATTAAATTCTCGATCTTGAAATGAGATTACTACTGCTATCATCAGACTGTGACATCCCGTCATCGCTTGCTTGCTTGACTTCAAAGTAACTTCTCGAATAAAGGGAAATGTTACGTTTTTACAAAATGAACTGGCCTGGTATGATATCTCGCTGTTAGTACGCATTGTTACGATATTTTCGAACAGTTTGTTTTATTTTGTTATATAATTTTAATGCATGTGTAGCGCCCGATTTTCGAACCGCCATTTTTTTGTGACCGCCGTTGATCGGCTAAGACAGCCGAAGTCGATCCCCTTTGCCTATTCGTTCCGTGCCGTCTACAGGTATTTGGAAACACGTGTTGTCTGTTTTGCCGACAATATTATTTATTGTTCTACTCTCCCATTCGTTATATTCGCTCTTCGCTCGTAGCCGTCGTTCGGTCTTTGCTTGTCGCTCGCCTTTGTGTCAATAAGTCGTTCGCTTTGTTAATCTTCGTTCAACATCGAGCTATGAATTAAACGTTTCAAACATCAACTTATTAATTTTCAATAATCGTATTTAATTTCCTCAACACGCGTTACCCCGATAACGCGATATTTATTAATCTCTACTTTCACAATCCCGACGCCCTGTCAAAGGTATGAGACTTGCTTTACTTTTTTTACTAAGAACATCACATGACATAACAAATTAAAAATACCTTAAAAAACAGAATATAATCACCACTAATAAAATCAACAATGGAAATAATAACGAAAGAATATGCGGCAGTCGCGATAGAGCAAATTATATATATATTTTTTTTCTTTTTAAATTCCTGCGGGCATTATACCACAAGTGGTGAAATTTTCGAAAGTATCAATATGCGACAGTGGGGAATATTCTACCCTAATGAAACACCACTACCGAACTAATTACACCATGGTAGCTGATAAGGTTATTAAGAATGTGTTCAGTTTATCAGTTTATTAGAAAACGTTGTTAATAATTTAACCCCCCCCCCCCCCCCTCCTAAAATTAAAAGAAACTATTAAGTAAACTTAAAACACTCCTAATTACCCATCGAGGGAGTCTACTACAATTCGCCGCTGTCGAAAATTAAGATATCATAAAATTAAGAAGAATGAAAAAAAGCGTTAGGAAAAAGTGATGACACTTAAAAAAAAAAAAAAGGAAAAAAACTTTATATACTTTAATCAAAAACGAAAGTTATAACTCTAAAAATACATTTCATTAACGTGTATTAACTGCATCCAAACGATAACTTTCAATAGTAATCATGATAGCCAAAGGCACACTCGGGATTCTTTTTTGGTCGGGGCTAGAAGTTAGAAGATGGGTTAGGGAGTGGTAACTTGATAACTCGACTAAGTACCTATCTATTTCCGTGGTCTGTAAATTAAAATAAAAAAAAAATAAAAAAAATACAAAATTAACAAATTTTATTTTTAAAAAAATTACAAAACTAACAAATTTTATTTTTAAAAAAAAGTAATAATAATAACAGAAACGTAATATTATGTTTGTAATAAGCACAAATTAGATAAGTATAGAATTTAATTTAAAAAAAATTAGGTAAAGGTATATAACATTAAACAAAAAGTAAATATGTATGTTTTTTAAAAAGAATTAAGTAAAACAAAATAAACAACAATAACAATCTTCTAAAATCAATCATCTTAAAGAAACACTATTATCCAACACTTTCCCAGCAATATCAATCCGCCCTGGTCCTCATACACTCCAGAGATAGATCTGTCACTCACGCACCTGAATAAATCTCAATCTAACCCTCTCATCTATAATCGTCACTTCAACAACCTCCTTACCAAATATCCAAATTTCGTCGAAATATACACTGACGGTGCCAAATCAAGCGGAGCAGGACGCTCAATTATTCACGATCAAAATGAAATACCATACCCACTACCGCCACATTTCACAGTACTCTCAACTGAACTCTACGCCCTCAAATTAGCCACAAACTACTCCATGGATCTCTCAACAAACAATATTCTAATTCTAACAGACTCACTGTCAGCACTCCTCACAATCCAAAACTATCATAAAAAGAAACAACACCCCATTTCTCAAGAAATACAAGTATCCTCTCATTTTCACACAAAGAAATCATCTTCTGTTGGATACCATCCCATTGTAACATCCGTCAAAATGAGAAAGCAGACGAAATAGCAAAACGGTCCTTGATCATCTCCCCAATTCCAAACGTTCCAGTTCCTCTTTCGGACTTGAAAATATCCAGTAAATCCGTCGCATATAAATCCTTCCAACAACACTGGAATCAGATCCCATACACAAACAAACTAAAAACCATAAAGAAAACCGTAGATGTTTGTGACAAACTTCATATCAAAAATCCAGAAAAAACGAAGTCGTATTATTCGGACTATAAGAGCAGGTCACTCAGCTCTCACTCGCGGTTATATATTAAACAAACAGCTTCGACCTATGTATATGTGAACCCTGCACAGTTCCCATTTCCATCAAACACATACTAATCGATTGTCCAAAATTTCAAACCCAAAGAGACCTATACATCCAAAACGAATCTCTTGAATCTCTACTTTCAGACAATGATACCAAAACATACAAACTCTTCTGCTTCTTGCAAGCTACCAGTCTCTACTCCCTAATTTAAATCCAAACAGTTCTCACGCCTCTAGCCATAAGGCTCTACATGGCGTAAAAAAAAAAAAAAAAATACAAAACGAAATTATGTTTACGAAGATTTTTTATAAAGATATCTAATACCTCATCGGCAATTATACTTATTTCAAGGTGTATATTCAAGAGCGCAAACTAGTGTTAATGTTGAGTATAAAATGTCAAATCCATTTGGGTCCGCTGGATCCGTATCCGAAGAAATAACGAACTTCCCGTCACTACTACATACAACCGAACGAAGCAACGTAAAACAAAATTACTTTACATTTCTACATCGAATTCATTTATTTTTTCTGTACTATACCGCATTAAGCTACAAAATTAATTTTGGAAAAAATTTCGGAGATTTTTTGGGGGGAGCAATGGCCCTGTGGCACCCCCTTGAGTGCGCCAATGATGACAGCAGACGTCGTCAAATTTATTATTGCTTACACGGTCAAAAAAAAAAAAGAATCATAAAATATTTTTGCAATTTAAATTCCATTAGTTCAACACTAATTAACCGATGAACAAATAATCAAGTTTGAACTGAAACATTTTTCCTCGACTCTATGAAGAAATACTTTCATATAACGCCCACAACGAAACGTAATTTCCGGTGAAACTTGGTAGCCTCCGTAAATCAATGTAAGTAAAACCTGTTTAATTTTTAAATTTTTAAATATTTAAATCTTATTTATTTTTTACACTTTCGGTGATACGCAGTCTTTAGCGAAGTTGTTTATAGAAATATATTTTTTAAAAAAATTATTTAAAAGAGATGTGTTTAAAAAGAAATACCGACTTCAAATTCTACACTAGAAAAAGTAAATTTGAATAAAAACCACTAAAAAGTAAACATAAGTACTCGCTAAAAAATAATTTATCTCGCAATAATACATACATAGGTGTATATAAGTAAGGACGTTAGGATAATTCTTAAACGTTAATATTGATTAGCGGTGTACCAAACTGAAATTATCGTAATATTCAGGTACGTATATAGGCAAAGTAAACAAGATACAAACGAAATGTATAAGATTAATATCAAAAAAAAAAAAAACTATGTAAATTCAGAAGAGACTTTAAAAATAGAAAACTTATTAAGCGTAAGAGGGTTGTACTTAAGTATAAAATTCTGGGAACACTTAAAAATAGACAGTAGAGCAAAGATAGAAAAACGAATAGAGATAACTACAGAATTAAGAAATAGACCCAGATATAAACTCCCGAGAGTCAGAACAAAATATGGAGAGCAAACGGATAAATATGTGTTGGCGCAAATGCTAAATAAAATGCCGGAAGAAATAATAAAGGAAAAAATGGAGAGGAAGCTGAAAGAGGGTGTTAGAAAGTGGTTACAAATGGAAAAGAATATAAACAAAATAATAAAATAAACGAAAGGGAAAATTAAGTAAAGGAAACTATGTGTAAATGAAGTGGATGGATGGATAAAAGTGATGGATGATTGAGCGCTTATATACTTTAAAAACCTAGAATAAGATAAATAATAAGAACTCCGTCGACAAGCGCAAGCTTGACGGACGTAAATATAAGATTATAAAATGTTAAAATTTAAATATACGTTTTTAAAAAAAAAAAAAACAAAACAAAATGAGTAAATCAATACACATTCTTTTTCAAGTACTGCAAACATCAAGAATACTTAATACAGTTTCTTAATTGTTGCAATTTGAATTTAATGTCGACTATAATAAGTATTAATGTTGTTGGATTGTGCGTGATTTTTGTAAAATATATATTATCTTCTTATATCAAGTAATTGTTTTTTAAATCTTAAAGTCGGTATTTTCTTTTTTTAACTATTTTTCAATTTTTAATGTGAAAATATTTTCGAACGATGATAGACAACCCCTAAAATGATGATGCTACTTCCGGATAAAGCTGAATATTGTTTTAACAATCTAACGTTCAAGTTCCGTCAGTGATGAACAGTCTTTACTGAAATTTAAATTTGTATAAACTAACACTGGCAACTTTGCGCCTACACGTTATCGTACGGGCAAACTTTTATTTATCGCCTCATTACCTATGGGTATGAACTCGGTGCAAGGAAAATTTTTCGAAATTCTCAATACGCGACAATTTCGGACCACCGGCTCTTCTCTAACGAAACACCATCGTCTAACCAACTACCGCTGGACTTAATTTTTTTACTGACTTAGGTTTATATACCCTATAATCTGGGAAAGTAAAGGCGATCGAGAGAAAAGAACTGGCCCCAGTATTCTCATCAGATCCATTAGGCTTAGTACCATTATGGAAAGCTTAACTTCACAATCCGTGATACCCCTTATCAAGGGTATGGGACCTACTTTACTTTATATAGATGTGTAGCAGCGGCGTTTACATTTTTCAAGTATCCGTGTTTGCGGTTTAATATTTGAGATGAAGGTAGGCTTTGCCTAAAAATGTTTCTTTATAATATTTATTTTGAAAAACTTTTAATAAATCGTGTAGTGTTAAAGATCTCTATCGCACTGACCAGTATGCTAATTACTATCTTAATTAAGCAAATTATGTTAATAGTGCGATTGCGAACGATTTGAAAACTCGTATCTGATTGATCATAAAGAAGCGTTTGGACAATTCATTTTTTTTTCTCTGATCTACCGCATAAGCATGAACAATGTTTTGTCGAAATGTGTTATTTCTCTTTAGTATACGAAAAGAATGACTTTTTAATAAACAATACTTTGCTCGAATATTGTATGAAATGTATTAGCCAATGACGAGCTAAATGTATACACGAAGGTCGTGACTCAGATTTGTTGATTAGGAAATATTACAATTAATTTAAAAAAGTTTCCTTATAAACGTAACTTATTCCGCTTCTTTTAGCAGCCCATTTCAATTACTTTTTTCGCCTTGATCTTCCCCGCTGTCTTCAAAAATACTCCCTTTTCAGATTATCTTATTTCATCTTCCCACGGTTATTATAAATATCGCTTTTGACATCTTCTTCCGAACGTGTTCGCGATTCCGCGCGTAGTGTTCAACTACTGAAATATGGAAATGTGTATTTTTGTCTTTAGCAAAAGCCTCGACGACACTGCGTTGTTGCGAACAAGGTTAGTTTTTTTTTTTTTTTTTTTTTTATGTGAAGTAACATTGTTACAGTGTCCTGCGTTTGATAAAATTCCAATTGTTCTAAAATGGTTTATAAAATTTGAAGTAGCTATACTTCTTTTTATTTATTTTTTATTAAAGTTAAATTCCCTCAAACAGAGAAACGTAAACTTAAACGACACAAAATACGCAATTATTCTCTATGTAAGAAAGTTCTAAATTTCTTTACGTTACCTAGTTCGGAAAATCAGCTCTCGCCTGTAATTCTGAATTCTAAAGAAACACCGGGGGAACAACGTCAGGTAAAACCTAGAAAACATTTCTTTCCCAATAATTTTATTTTACTTTTATATCGAAACTTCTTCTTTTTTTTCTTTTTTTTTTTTGTTATCCCGAGATAAGAATTATAAACTATGCTCGTGGCCTCATACTCATTATCTTATTAGGAACTAATCCAATCTTCCAACCAAAGATTTAGTCTCTACGATAATAATAGAACTATAACATCTGCAGGAGTCTCTCGCGATAAGCGCAGTCTTTTACATTGGTATACCGTACGCGTTTGTTTTACTTTCCTTTTCGTAATTTGAAAATCGATAGGAAGTTATTACCGAGTTGTAATTCACGACTACGAATGGAGATCCAAAAGTTCCAAACAACAATAAAAGAAGTAAATAAAACTTTAAAGTTCAAAGTTTAAGTCTTATTATGGCAAACATGCTTTTCCCCGCTTTAATACAATTGCGGGAATTAAAAAGAGACAGCGGCGTATCGAAAAGATTTCAAGTGATTTTTAAAAAATATAAATTAATTTAAAAAGGCAACACAATATTGTGAGAAAAATTCCGATATTAAATATTGAATATAATTTAGCAAGGACTTACTTTACTTTACTATGGTATTTTCGATAGAATATGACAACGGCGTGCATGCCACTAAATTGTACATACTGCAGTCTGGAGTATTTCGATAAGCTCCAAGAATCATTGTGGATCGCATTAAGGGAACTCTGATTACGGAATGACACATACTTGGGAGTAGGCTGAACACCGGTATATAATTTTAGATAGGATAGTGGATTTCTATACTGATGGAAGGAGCTTGAGTATTTATAACCTCCTATTGATAGCTCGCCCGTCCACTGATCTAACGCCATTCGTATGATCTACTTCGAGTATAGGTTGAATAAAACTGGTGACAAAATACATCCTTGTCGAACCCCTTTTCTCGTATGAAATTCTTTACTTTGTATCTATATCTATTCTACTGACGTTACTGTTATTTTCGTATAGGCTTTGTATTAAATTAACCATATGTTTGGGTGTTCCCTAAATACTCAAATCTACGGTACGCAGATGATTGTAACATTCATCGTCGCAGATATTAATGAAATGAAAGAACTGCTGAAGAGATTACGGACTACTGGTATGCGGCTTTGGGATAAATAATGCCGAAACAAAAATAATGGTGATGGACAGAAGAAATGTATGGACCGTGGGTGAAGACAATGTGTACCCGCATATGGGATAGTGGATAAATTTGTGTACTTAGGATCGTTAATAGGTGATTCGGAAAGAGAAGTGAAACGACGTATACAAATCGCTATCGCTCGTAGAGTTATGTAGAAATTGAAGAAGGTACCGAAAGATCGATCTATAACGAGTTGTAATAAAATGAAGCTAGTCCGTGCGCTAATTTTTTCAATTTTATTATATGCAGCCGAGACATGGACCTTAAAAAAGACAACTTTGGCCGGTAACTTTCAGATGTGGTGCTGGGGAAGGGTACTTAGAATTCCGTGGACGGCGAAAAGATCTAAACATCTGTATTACATGAAACTGGTCCTCAGGAAAGGTTGTCAAATACAGTGCTCACTAGAAAACTGATATATATTTTGGACACCTCAGGCGTAAAAACAATGGGATGGAGCGTAGGTTAATACAAACAGAAGTGCAAGGCTTAAGATCCAGAGGAAGACCACCAACCAACACGATGGTTTGATGAAATATAGGAAATAACAGGTTTAAAATGTGCAGCCAACAAGCCATGAATCGTGAACAGTGAAGGAAATTGGTTAGATCATCTCTGTCGACATAATTATGGTCTCGACACCCCTCGGGAGGGGTAACCGATCAAATGATGATGAGAAGGAGCTTGGGGTGGATATTATAATTTGATAATCGGAAAAATTAAATAAAATCCTCCTTAATAATCACGTGGAAGGCAATGGAAACATGCATACCATCAAACGCGCGCTAATTAGTACACAGCAGACAGACACGGCGCTGCATTTGTATATCGATAATCAAACAATCACAATACCAGTTTGCAAGTGCAGTCTTGTGTGTAGACACATTCGTACTGCATATAAACAATTGTCATGAGCACTAGTCTGTGTACAGCATGTAAATTCATGTTACTATATCTAGGAACAATTTAATGAACATTTAATGCAGTTTTTAATTATTCTTTTAATATGTAATATGAATCCCTACTCTAATTAAGGTATTAATGTTGTATAAGAATTATCGTAATATCATCACTTAAGTGTTATATCACACTCTGATATATATTTTCTCATCGGGGGTGATTATTTTTTACTTTTTAGAGCATTTTTAAATTTCAAGTATCGGTATTTATTTTTTGTAAAAAAGCATTTTATTTCACAATTTTTAGTATTATGCTTGAATTTTTTTCTTGTTAAAAATCAATTTTTTTTCACATTATTCTCCATACTTGATACTTAAAAAAAAATCGATTTCTTTATTTTGAACTTCATTTCCACGGTGTGAAAACATCAAAAGTTACATTTCCACGGTAATTTGGCAAATTTATAATATTTTAAGTGTCAATAAATCTAATTTGACGTTGAAACTAATCATAAATGAAAAACATCCAAAAAGCTTCAATCTCTCGCATTATTAAGGATAACTCAAAAACTACCGGTCAGATCTTGATCAAATTTAAATGGGATCGCATGGGAAACACAACCTTTCAAATAAAAAGAAGAATCATCAAAATCAGTTCATCTAGAAGAAAGTTTTGAGCTAACACACATAAAAAAATAAATAAAAAAATAAATAAAAATAAAAATAAAAATACAGTCGAATTGAATACCTCCTCGTTTTTTGAAGTCGGTTAATAAGACTACTTCTACGTGACAAAAGTAATTTTATAATATAATGCCACATATTTATCTTTATATTTGTTGCCTAGCAAAATTTGTTTACAATCGAATTGAAATGTTGAATAAAGAGATGATATTTTCTTATTTTTGAGCGCGCCATGATAGATATTAATATAGGAAATAAAGGATTTAGGCTTAGTAAATGATTCATATCTGGATCAGAATTGTTTCCTTAGTCAACAGATTAACGGTTTCTTATTTCTCATCGATAAATTAAATTTACAAATGTTTTCTTATACAAAAACAATTAACGTTTTTATTCTCAATTATGTAAATAAAATAGCAGCGATGATGCGGTTTATAAATTAACAGTTTTTCGTAAAAAAGTAATTCGTGTTTTTAGGCACAGCTCAATGAAATTATCTCTAGTTAGTACGCTTATTAACGAATTTTTGTACCGTCCCGGGAAAAAATAAACGAGAGTGTTTACATTATCTAATCGGTGTCCGGTATTAGAGAAAAAGTTGAGAAACATACTGCGATCGAAATTATTCACTATTTTATGAGATTTGTTAGTTATCATCTTGGTGGTCAGCTATTGGTCAGTATCGCTTGGGTTTTATCAGTTGGCCAAAATTATTCGGAGACGCATCCCCTACTCTATTACAGAGTTACCAGTTGGCGCCCGCACGAAAAAAAAAAAAAATGCTTTCCGTTTATTAAGTATCTTTTTTGCAATGTAATTTTTTGCCATCAACGGTTTTATTGCATTGCTGAAAAACTTTTCCATCGTATGGGGTTAAGAAATTTAAACATGCTTCTACTACGCGGTGGGGGTTTTTCCAGAGTAACCAGCGGCCTTCTAAAGCGTGTGCGGATATTATGAGGCGAAAGAGGAAATGTAGTCGAAGAGTTACCGGAAGAGACAAAGCGACGGGATGAAATTAAAGTTCCGAAAAACTCCCTGAAAGCCGGAAAATCGGAGAAAAAATTAATTTACACTTTGCCGAAACTGACGTGTCCGCTAAACACTTCGGGGCCAACTGCGCAGTTAATACCTGTGCGACACTATACTGGCAGCGCAAATACAGCAGGTCGTTATTACTTCCGTAATCTAGTTAGAAAACACTGATGATGCGTTGTAAAATTTATTCTTCGATTTCGAAAATCGACAGGTAAAAAGTTAACTCGCTTAACTGACCTCAATCCTTTGCAATTTCGGAACGCATACCGTCTCACTATAAAGCCGATCAGCGAAGCGGAAGGTGATATACCTTTTGAGAATTGTAAAGCAATCGACGTAAAGGTTCTACAGAAAAGAGCAGTCGTAAATTTTCCGTAGCAAAAGTCACCGTGCCTCGAGGGAAGCAGCGAGTTTCGCTTCACGATTCTACAGATTCACACATACACTCGCACACATTCTCACCGGCACACAGAAATGGAGGCGCGCGTCCAAAAAGAGAACATGCTAAACGGCGAGCATTTATCTCGGATAGAAATATTCGCGCGCATTTCTGTTTGACAGTTAAATTCTGGAACTTCTCTTTTACTGTTGCGGAAATTGAAAAAAAAATTTACCAGCGACGAAAGATTGAACGTCGCGATAATATTTCGCGGGAAGCGTGTGGAAACAGGCTTTTCAGGAATTTTCAAAAGTTCAACAGTGAACTCGATCGGACCCTGTGAACCGATCGCGGCCTACGATAAAGAACACACCTCGCGATAACAGACGTTATTTAAAACTGTCGGGCTCAATCTCTCCCTAATCATTCCTTTCGTTCATGTTATAAGCTGAACTAAAGACCGTTTTAAAAAGAAGTAAGGGATAATTGGTGTAATCAGTTTCGCGAGAAAACTGTTTTAAACGAAATATTCTCTTCCGTTACAGGAAATTTTATTATTTATTTCGTTCATTATAATTTATAATTCTAAAATGTTTCGCATTCGACACGCAGATATCTGTGATTTAGTAATTATAATCAACGTTCCATCTTGCTCACAATAAAATCGGAATTCGAAAAAACTAATAAGCCGCAGATATTATTAACATTATCCGTATATAATAACCGTGCAACGATCTAAGCGTTTTAGTTCGCGTAATATTTAGAGTTTTTTAAAACATATTTTATCACGAAATAAAAAATAATACATATGTGTATATCTGTTTCCGTTAATCTACAAAAATCTCAGAAAATTTTCGTAAGCCTTAAACAAATTTTTTCGAAACTTTAATACCAAACAAAAAATAATAATGATAATAACTTGAAGCGGGATGGCTTAGCGTGCAATTTGCCCGTAACAATTCGAAAACATATACGCGAGGCAGCATGTGCTCGAATTTTTTGCCTTCTCAGAATCGCTTAAACAGAACTTTGCCGAATTACCATATACATATACAATTAAATATATATATATATATATATATATGCATTTATCTCTTTTAATCGCGTTTATAATTCACACGATGGGGGTGTAATTAAAACACCCCCATTCGTTTCTACTTTTTTTGCCGCCCGGTTGAAATAATAATACCCATCTCTTCTCTATTTATTTCTGTCATTTGCATAGCTTTCTTTTAATTTACCGTTTATTCAGAGTCTAAATAGAATTAATCCTTCCGATTTGTTTGAATTATTTTTGCGTAACACGCAGCAAAGAAAATAAATAAACAAAGGGGAATTGTCGAAAAAAGTGGTCGGAGCTATGTATCACTAAAACAAAATCGGTTTTATAACAACGAATTTTTTGCAATCAAACAGTTGGAAATATTTATCGTTTCGATGTGTTTCATTGTTCAGATTTTTTTAAGTACCATTCAACATCTTGATAAAGTGAACACGTATTTTTCCCATGCAGGTAATGAAATTTTTCTGATCATTTATTTTCCTTTCCAAGATTTCCCGCTGCTGGTAGTAAATATAAGTGTAACTGTCAGTCTGTTGTTTATATTAAGAGACCAGATTAATATTTCTAAAGGAAAAAAATAATTTATTTTTAAATTCTATAGATTGTATCTCTTTTTTTTTTTTATTTCTTTATTGGGCTTATCAGCTACGGACGATTACCCATTAAGAAGGAAGAACGTAGGACAAAAGGAAACTGAGGACACTAAGAAAGTTATTCGGGGAAGGTGGAAACGGCCAGAACTACTATGGAGAGATAGCAAGGGAGTCAAAAAAGATCGGTACTAGAAGTGTAATTAGTAGTCCGAAGGGAAATAAATGTGTGGACGAAAAAAAATATAAAGGATACCTTAAAGGAAAGGAAAGCTCTCATGTCTTGTTAGCCGTTATACCTGATTATAATATATTGTATATATATTTAAACTAAATGCGCAGTGTGACCAGCATAAAAAGAAAAGTATTTTTATCCATGTCTGCGATTGTTTGGCTGCGCCCACAAAAAGATATCTCTTAGACCTAAGGATTGGAACTGAGAAGATTTAAAGTTTAAGGATAAGAAATAAAAATAATTCCAAGACAGTGAATATAAGAAACATACTGATAAGGGAAGTGGAATAACCAAGTTTTAATAGAGCGACATAAAAGGAGGACAATTGTTCATCTAAAAAGGCGAGCGTTCAAACAAAGCATGATTCGCAAAAGAAAGTGGGCGAAAAGCATAATGAAGAGGGCACAATAGATTGCTGGTGAGAAGCGAAAACATCATGCAAGAGAGAGAGAGAGAGAGAGAGAATATGATTAAATTGAAGGCGATAAATAACCAAGATTGAGGAAGGCAGTATTTACAAAACCACGGACAGACCGTTGAATAAAGAGAGGTACAATTAGTCAGAATTAGAAAATAAAGAAAAACAGCAGTTGAACCTCATACTTCGGAATGAGTCACTTAAGGAAAAACTGCAATTTTGGGAGCTGAAAACACATACCTAAAAATCTGACATTAGAAATGGAGGAACGTAATAATAATTTTTTTTTTATTTTTATTTTTTTTGGCTTAGCCTTCGCTATGTAGCCAGTTTTTTCTTTTACTCGATAGGATATTTTATAAAACTTTTTTATTTATTATTTATCTATGTTGCGGTGTTTTATAAATTTATACACTAATGCAGCTAAATTCGACACGTTGGATCTGTCACTATCTGTGTTCCTGAAACTGCAAAGGTATGCAGCTCTGATAGAATTTTTGTTCTAAGTTTGTCCCTACCCGGCTCGTAAACTTTACATTGCCAAATAAAATGATCTATTGTACCACCCTTTGTTCTACACAACTACTGCATGTACTGTCATTGATAATATTAATATTTACCAAGTGAAAGGGGGTTTTGTTGTATCCTGTTTTCAATCTCGTTATCGTTACTATAAAGTCTTTTCCAAAGTTATTCGCTCCGACCCTTGAGACATACTTTTGTATTCTTCAGTAGTTTTGATTACTACTCTATTGATACTCAAAGTTCCACTACTCCATTATAGTGTGTTCTCTAATTACCGGTAAAAAATCCTACCAATTTAAATAATAAATTTCCACCAGCTTATCGCCTTACTGCTGAAATAATCCGCAGGAAATCGATGCTGATCGAATTGAAAGAGGCAACAATTGTAAGTTTGGCGTATGAGCAGTTGTAATCGAATGAAGGAAAAAGAAGAGGAATTACTAACATTGTATATGATAAAAACTGTGAACGGGGTTAAAAATAGAATAAATTGAATCGGAATGAAAATTCCGGCATATAGGAAAACGAATTTTCTAAAAAGTCTCACAGTCTGAACAACGAACAAGTAGTGGTTCAGTAAAGCCAACATTATTCAACCTAACAATAAATATAACCGAAAAAATGAAATTGCTGCTTCAATTCTGCAACATTTGCGGCATGTATAAAATATTCATTCTCGATTGTAAATTCTTCAAAACACAATCTATCAATTACAAGGAACGGTCGTTTCTAGTTCTCAACTGGAAAAAGTAATAGCAGTTCGGTTTAGAAAAGCAATTTCAGAATTACTCTCTAGTTAGATGGCATATCGATTAAAATATCGACAAACACCAAATACTATATTAGACACTGAAAATTTACAGATGCGCTCAAAAAATCATATCCCAAAGAGCTGATCTTTAATAGAGCTGACACATATACATCACATTGTTCTATATTACCCGAGAAAGTTAATTAGAAGTAAGCAAGATTACAGTGTTACACAAAAGCAGCCATGTTTTCGGATTTGACAATCTACATCGCTGTATAAATGTACGATACCTTAACGATTATATTCTTCAAGAAACATGAAAACAGTTACGAAATTTCCATCACAAAATTGTAAAAAACGTTTTCACTGGCTTAGTGACTTCAGTGATAAGCCACTAACGCAGTAATTCCGATTAAAATAGTATAAATTAGTATTAAAATAATGTGAAACGAATTTAAATGATAGGCCAATGATTAGTTTTATGTCAGACCTCTAAAACAAAAAATAAAAAAACTATTCATATATATACATAAGGTCTGCCTGGAAAGTCCCGGACCTTTGTTTATAAATCGGAATTCGAACTCACCGCGAGACCTTCGGTGAGTATCGCCTTCAAAGTACTCTCCCTGGAAGTCTAAAATCGTTGCCGGCATTTCTATCATTTTTAGAAGCACTCTTACACTTAGAACGCGTTTTTTTTCACTCGTCGCATTTTATTTTATCTCCTCCAGATCGTCGACTCGTTTTCCTTTCAACGGACTTTTCAACTTACAGAAGATCCAGAAGTCCCATGGAACAGTTTCCGGTCTGTAAGGATTACGACGTCATGTTTAGTCAAATAATGTTGAACGAGGTGCGATGAGTGTACCGGTGCTTTGTCATGATGGAACATACAATCACACCGTTTTTTCAAAAACTCCGGTCATTTTTCGTAACCGTTTCAAAACTGCAAGATAATATTCTTTATTTCCAGTTTAACTCTTTTTTTTTTATGATCCACGCAACATCTTCATAAACGAAAAAAGTTAGTTAGAACATTGTTTTCACATTTTTCTCGCTCTGCTGCGCTTTTTTCAGTCTCGATGAATTTCCTCGTAGAGGGGGTTGATTGTTTTGTTTCTGGATCATATACATATATACATCCAATATTCATTACCGGTTATTATTTATTTTTAAGGATATATCCGGCTCAAAGGACTTTCTGTTCTGGTGTGAACAATTGTGGAACGAACTTCGCAGCAACACAACTCATTCCTAAATCTTCGGTTAACATTTCAGAAATAATTATAAATGCGGAATAACTGTACTTTGGTGACTGCTCAAACTCTGTTTACGTTTTCCGGCGTTCTTGTTGATGCAGGCCTTCCAAAACAAGAATCATTTTCGACCGACTTCCGACTATTTTTAAACCGATTAAAGCACTCTTTTATTTGCGGACCTTAGCCATGGATTAATCTTCAAAATCTTTTTTTTTAAACATTGAAATTGTTTCTCATTGACATGTGGCCAAGATTAAAGCAAAATTTAGTGCAAATTCTTTGGTCGATGCGTTCCGTCATTTTTTTTAAAATAAGAACTGCGACGCGCTCAGACGTTCACGTACAAACATGAAACTTCTATTACTACCGGTCTAGCCAGTTTTGGGATGGAATGGATAATAGGCAAAGATTCTCTCTTCACAACGTTGACGACACTAGAGCAATTTGTTTCCAAGCTATAAACAAAGACCGAATATTTTCCAAGCAGGCCTCATACATACATATATATATATATATATATATATGTATTACTGTGTTTTCGCCTAATTGAAGGGTAAGTTGCGCTCGACCACACAGAGTTCCCTTTCAAGTTAATGTAACGGAACTTAGCTTAACTCACAACATGATCTTAGAGACATCTTTAAATGCCGGTTAATGTAAATCCGTCCATAGTAAATAAAAATGTATTCATAATTCTGAACAAAAAACTTTTGATTTCCGCCTGTTGTAAAATTTTCATGCTGAAATAACGTAGGAACCGATAAAGATACATCGCAAAGTAACACAATTATGAACACAATAATAATCATTATCCAGTATTGTACTCAGCCGTAAGATGAAATTTTTTGGACACCTTATGCGCAGAGAAAATGGAATGGAGCGCTGGCTGATACAGGCGAAAGTGGAAGGCAAGAGATCCAGAGGTCGACCACCAGCGCGATGGACCAATGCGATACAGGATGTAACGGGTCTGAGCTTACAGATGTCCTGTCTTAAAGCAGAGAATCGCGAGCAATGGCGAAAAAAATAATTAAATCGGCGTCGCCATGATCACGACACCCCTCTGGGGTTTTCGACCAAATGAATAATTATTAAATAAACCATATATGAATATTATAGAAACATTTTCGAGAATAAATAGGCGAATTCAATCCAGCAATTGCCTATCGCGATTATAAGGGAAAAAATACACGCGCACACGTACACATATATGTATATGTATATGTACACACATATATATTAATGAATTCAATTTTCGGACCTCGCATAGGGAGAGCCCTTCAGCTCCTCGCAAATGCTAATCTTCTATAACTGTTATAGAAGAATTTTTTTTTTTTTTTTTTTTTTGGCTTAGCTTTCGCCATTTAGCCAGGTTTTAGTTAACCTAGTGCTGTTCTATAAACGTGAAACGTGTCACGGAAAATGTTACAAAACTTCGTTACACCACTCCCGACGTAAACATGACATAGTGTGATTAATATGATTAGTTTAATTCACATTCATCAATACAATTGCGTTATTATTTCTCTAATTTTCTAGACCACACATTTCCCTGCTGTGTTTTTGAATGTAAATTTTAAATTTTTCCACGGGAAAAATGAGATTACTATATACACCTAAAACTTATATTACTGTTAAATTTCAGACACGTCATAAATCTATTTTTTAATCGCTGCCGAATAGATAAATGTGCGACGTTCCGCACTTCATAATATTTTCCGGACGTTCTTATTACAGCTTATTATTCACCAATTTTAACATACATATACCGGCGACAAGGATACTTTGCTATCGAACAACACGTCTTAAAATCACTGCAGGTTGTCTACAACATGATCTGATCACTTTATCATAGAATGACGTATTGAAATAACCGCTAGCAAATCGGAAATTACATATATTTGTATTTTAAAAAAAATTAATAAGTCGGCACATTTTAATTTTTAACTTTAAAAATAATTTCTGTTAAATAAAGATTTTATATTGTTTAATAAAGTAAAAAATAAACGATAAATATCGAAACAGAAGTCTATTCCCGGCGGACGAACCCTGAGAAATACTCTGACATATTGTGGGAGGCAGAAGAGCCGCGCCGCTTCACTGTGTATGCAATCAATCTCCGTAAAAAAATTTGTGGTATTTTTTTTTTTTTTTCTTAATATAATACGTGCTATGTAGTGCTACGGTGGCCAATATTGAGTGATATTAATTTACTTTTTTTCATTATTGGAAAGAAGTTCTTTTGATGACTCATTAGAAAAGTTTGCAGGACAGGATTGAGTAGATTTTAGCGGAGGAATAAAATATGGCAGAAAGTTAAAGGTGGTAATTGACAGTAGGAACATTGTGCAGAATTAGTCTTTTGCATAAGGTAATAACGAGTTGAGTTGGTGCGACCAGTGCAGAAGCGAACCGCAACAACCTTTTCCTTCTCGATTAAGCGCAGAATTTCCATAAATTGAGCTCGGATACCACGAAATCGGTTTTAGGTATAAACTGCGGCGATGTTCAAAGCCTACACTACCGAGTTATTTCGACTGACTGTTAATATCAGCATGCAGGATGGAAAAAAACCGCAGCTGTTCTATCAAAAGAAATCCTGCACAACTCGGTATCTATGTACATTTAAAACCTGTATTGAAAAAGAAGAAATTGTACAAAATACGGTCCTGTTACAAAGAAACAGACCAGTTGTAGGAGCAACAAATTGTGATGCGCCTCGTTCATGAACGTTTACACGTCTGATTGTAGAAGTCTTTTTTACTTTTTTATTTATTTTTTATTTCGAACAGTCAATAATTCGTTTATGAATATGAAACAGAAATAAGGAAGACGAAAATATTCTGATAAGTTAAAATCAGGAAGGATGAAGGAAGCTCCCCAACACTGTAGAATACCTGTTTAATTACGGCTTGGGGGAGGTTTTTAGAAAATGAGGAAAGAATAAATACCTCAGGAGGATGACAGAGATTAATATAGTTGAAGGAAAAATAGGGGAAATTATTGAAGAAGTTAGCGTAAGGCCAAAATGAACTAAGACGACGTGAAATAAATGTTAGAATAGGGGTTTTGCTAAGAGTAAAGCGCCAGCTATTATAAATCCAGACTGAACAAGAGTAAAGAAAGCGAGTGGAATTTAACGAGGAAACGATAGCCTAAACAGGATCTACGAATTAACAAATTAGATGCAGCGAGAAAGATAAAGACGAAGGCAAGAGTTTTGAATGGGACTTGGACGCACAACCATAAATAAAAGAACAATAATCAAATTTGGAACGAATAAAATACATAGATTTGTAAAGAGAAATAAGAATATAAGGATCGCCGCCCCGTTTAGTTAGTGACAGAGCTTTCAGCAAGTTTAACTTTTTAATAGTAGAAGCAGGAAGATATCTGATATGTTCAGAGAAGGACAAACGACTCTATCAAGAAAGATATCGAGATAACAGTAGCAATTAACACGAGAATGAGATATATTGTTTAAGGATAGATTAACCATAGCAGGGGTGTTATAAGGTCGAAGGGTAAAAATAGTATACGAAGATTTAGAGGGAGAAATCGAAAAATTAACTAAGGAAAGAGAATGTTCCAGCACAATAAGCGACGAATTGAGTGCTTCATTGGCTGCTAAAACATCTTTAAACGAGGGAAAAAGGAGGATGTCGTCTGCAAAGAATAAAAAAACAAAGGAATTTAAACGAAGAGAAGCTGTACTGATAGTATAGATGTTAAAAAGAGTAGGAGGACTGAGAGAGGAACCCTGAGAAAGGCCTCAGAAAAACTTTTTTGGAGCGTCCAGAGATGGAGAGATGAAATGGATAAAACGATTCGACATGAGATTGATAATAAGGGAAGAGAATCTGATATGAGAAGGCTGCTTGAACTACAGCAGTTTTCAGCAGATGCAAGAATTCAAGGAATATTCGCAAAACATCCTTACCGAAGCTAGTTCAGCTGCTGGAATATTAGAGGCTGTACTAGGATTAATCTGATTAACTGTTAAAATACATGTTCAGTGGAACAGTGACGGAATTGTAATATTTCTATTTAACAGATTAAACTATATATATATTTAGCACATTCGTCAATTGAAAAATTTACGTTGGATATCCAAAAAATATAAACGACTATTCTTTATGCGAATTGTTAAATTTTTTCAAGTGCATAACGAGTTATTCGTATTGACGGATATTTTGGTTCGAAATGAAAATAGAGGCGTTTATTAATTTTCAGAGATTTATTTTCAACTGGAATGGTTCGACAAACACAGTTGTGGAGAACAGTGCAATAATGCAAAGTCGGGAACTATGCAGAGAAAACGAAATTTCCATAAATACGCCCGATAGAAAATTGCTCGTCGGTGTATCAAATCGAGACTATCTCGGCATTGTGTAAGCTGATAAATATTTATTACTCGGAATAATAATGCACGTGTGTAGGCAGACAAGTTTCCTCGTAATTTACCAGTTACCATGCGAAAATAGTGATCGAAAGAGCTCTGCCTATTAGTCTGTTCGCACTCGCTTCCGGACAAAGAAAAAATTTGAATTTCATGAAGAAAGTCGACTTACGCATTTTCCTTCTTTGAAAAATCATCATTTAGCTTAGCGGACTATTTGCTCGTACCTTGCAACAATCGTAAGTACCTTCCTATTATCCATATCATCGCATCACATCTATAATTGAATAATGTTTACTATTAATTTCTATTTTTGTGCACTGGCCGAGCTATAAACAGACATCCCTATATGCGATAACGCAGACGGCCCACATAGACACTTTTAGTGGAACCGAGGATTTTATTTCGATTATTATTATTATTATTACCAATGCTGGTCCGGTTGAACAGTCCACTGTTAAATAAATAGAAACAAATTTAAAATAATTATTATGTGCACACCTCTATGTTGTAATGAAATGAAAATTGTAAAGATTTGGTGTTGAACGAAAATACACGAACCGTTTCGAACTATGGCAAACAAAAGCGAAAATAGATGAACCGAAACGGAGATGGCCGACACACTGTTTCAATGTCGCTTATTCCGAAAATCGTAGTCCAGCGCAAATGTGCGGAGTCTGGCAGGAAAGTATCCCCGGTCCTTTGTTCATAACTAAAAGGTGGAACTTGTTGAAACCTCCAGGTGAACATTGGCTCCAAAGTACTTCCCTCAAGCGCCTAAAACCCCCGTGTTACCGGTGTTTCTATCATTTTAGGAAGCATTCATAGAACCTACTTTTTGGCATAGCCAACAGTTAACTTGTCGCATTTTGTTTTATCTCCTCCACATCGTCAAATCTTTTTCCTTTCAATAGAATTTTCAGCTTAGAGAAGAGGCAGAAGTCACACGGAATCTGAACTATAGGATACCTGCTTAATTTGCACGATAGCGTATTTAAACAAATAATCTTGGAATAAAATGCAACGAGTGAGTCGGCATGTTGTGTCGTGATGGAGCATCAAATCACCGCTTTTCCGAAACTCCGGTCGTTTTCTTTTCACAGCATCTCGTAACCGTTTCAAAACTGCAAGACAATATTCTTTATTGGAAGTCTGACTTTTTTCGGCATGCTGATAGTCCATGACACCTTCACAAATAAAAAAAAAAAAAACAGTTATCAGACTTCCAGAACGAGAATCACTTTCAACCGACTCTTGAATATTTTTAAACCGATTAAACCGCTCTTTTTCATTTACGTCTTATCCATGGATTTTTCTCCGAACCATCTTTAATCATTACAATTGTTTCCATTACCTTAAGGATTAAAGCAAAAAATCCTTAAGGTAAATTCTTTGGTCGATGCATTCCGTTATTTTTACTACATGTAAACGTAAAAAGTTCCACTAAAGCCGGTCTAGCGAGTTTCGCGATGGAATGGATTTAATGAAAAAATCAACGATGACTAGAAGCGACCTGGCTCTCATTGAACAAAAACAAACTAAAAGTAGCAAAAGCCATGTTGGATTCGTGTTGCTCGGCTAGCTTCGCACAGGCACGGTGTGTGCGAGAATCAGCTCACGGAAAAACAACCCTATGGGGTGCAATGGAGTTCCTCTAAATAAGACGCAGATATGTTATAGCGGATTCGAAAAATATCTAGACGCAAAATTCCGAGCTCGATGGCAAGCCTGAAGCCGGTCATCGTCGTACAAATCTGGATCCGGCAATAGTTCCGCTGGACAAAAAAAAATATTTTTCATGACTGAACGAAACGATACCAGAGCTGTCGATTCCGCCTCAATAAATATATATATATATAACTCGGCCATTTTGGCCTCGCTCTTGCTTTCATTTCTGTCTCTTTCTCTTCTATACTTTGTATGAAATGATCAAAATTTACAACGCAATTCTTACTGGCATCAACGCAAAAAATATAGCATAATCACAAAAATCCTATACTAACATTTAACTTTCATTATATAAAACTAAGACATTTTCTCGTTACATATTTCATTACATAAAATTGTGGCATTTTTTAAATAACAATAACAAAAATCCTATAAAATATAACAAACGTTACATAAAATTGGGACATTTTTTCTAATGGGGGGGTAGCCTAAGAATTACGTCGTAATTAATATATACATGAAATAAAGATTGAAGATAATGATCAACAACCTCACATTTTGTCCAAACCTATATCAATCGAGGAACTAGTTTCAGCAATAAAGAAGAAGGATAAAGATTCTTCTCCGGGGGTAAACGGTATCATCTATTCTATACTAAACAACTTAGGAAATAGCGTGAAAAGCATAGTGTTACGCATATTTAATGAATCGTTATTCAACTCAGTCATTCCACTTGAATGGAAACACAATTCATAATAATGTCCATATTAAAACCCGGTAAATCCCCGTTAGAGGCTATGTTTTACAGACATATGTATGTATATAGATTCGGTAATATAAGCTTAATGTGTAGTTTTACCTGAATAAATTCCACTGAAGCTGAAACCAATATATATTACCATTGAAAATTAGCTTTTCCATTCCGGGAGTCAAATTCTTATTACAACACAATCCGGTAGACCATTATAATCTAATTAGTATGTTCAAAGAAATCAATGTTAGTCGGAAATTTAATTTAAAAAAAAATCCACAGTTGGCTTTGTCGGCTCTAAGACTGCAGGACTTTGCATTGGTTACTCTTAATGATTCTTCTTTAACATATTTCTCCATGCCCTATGGTCATAATTTCTTCACCCCACAAGTTGCTCTTTCTCCTATCTAAAGAACTTAAGTCCCAACTATAATTTAAATAATCTATTTTATAGTATAGCAACTATATTTACGGATGGGTCGAAAAATTCACATCTAGTTAGTTCTGCTTTTTATATCCCTCACTTAAATATAAAAAAAAAAAAAAAAATTACGCTGCCTCGTTTTTTTCACAGTTTTCACTGCGGAGTGCGGCAATTATTAAATTTTTATTATTCGCCATTAGGCATCATTTTTCGGGGAATCTCCAAAAGCTGCTTAATGCCTCTTCAAAATCTTTCCTTTAACTTTAAGGCTCCCCTGCTTACTATTAAAATAAGACCATACTTGATATCAAATTGGCAGAAAAGCGGTTTAATATAGAAATTGGTGTGGATTCTGGCTCATATGGGTATAGATGGTAATGAAATAGTGGATAAAGCATCAAAATCAGCGTCTGATGAGATTACTTCACTAATTCTGAAATTTCCCAGCAAAGATCCTTTAAATATTTCATTAAGTTTTCCCATAAAGAATATTGGAATTCCCTTTGGTACAATCCATATAAATCAAAATTATATTCAACCGTATATCCCTAGATCACCGTGGTATGTGTCAATTTCGGATAGAGGGGTGTAAACAATCCTCGGAAATTTATAGTGACGATATATCGGTTACGATTTTTAGGGTTACAGGTAACCATATTCGATGTATAAGCAGGGGCTTAGTCGATTCCCTTTTTGTTCACACCCGGATGATGAGATAAGTTGGCAGACGCGGACCATTTATTTTTCCCCGAATTCAGCCGATATAAAAAAAACTCAAACAGTATTATATAATTCATATTGGTTAAACTTAGAGTATACCTTCCCCATGTAAAACAAGTTCGCTCTTGGCTATAAATAATATCGCCTTATATTGGATATTACATACTCATTTATGTCATCGAAAATTGTAACTTACCCTTGCTCTAATATAATGGCCCATGGGTTAACTTGCATATACCCCCCCCCCCAAGATGAAACATCAGATTCGAAACACATTTCTTTCTTTCTTCTTCTTCTGTATTAAATCGCGATATATGTGGCATAATAATTATTCGAGCCTAAAGATGACGAAAGTGACTGGAAATTACTAAGAACGGAAGATTTCGTTGAAGAACTGGAGATTCGAGTAATCAGGAAGCACGAAACACCTACAACTCAAGTGCAATCTGAACTGGTTAATCTCCGTGTAAAGATTAATAATTAAAGTTTTAATCAGGGAATGGAGTCAAAAAGGAAGCAGCTCGAACGAAATTGCGCACGCTCAGCCTATTCCGCTTATTAGGGCGACACACCGAAGCGGACAAGAATAAATGGGAACAAGGTTTGATCTGAGAAATTTCAATTAAAAACTTGAGACGATCGACGAAGGTGTTTTCGCGCGCGAATTCCAACGACCGGATCGAATTTTCTGTTTATAGCGAGCGAGATGACCGGTGCAGAAGTTATTTTAAGTGTCCGCTAAATGGGGCTCAGTTACCACCGCACATACACGAAACCAGCCAATGGCTGGCTAATTATCTGTAAGTTAAACACAATTTTACGCGGTTCGCCCTCTAATTTGTTAGTTTGCTGGCTGGTAGCGCGTCTGCTTTATTTGTTCCTTGTAAGCCCTCTCGTTCGCTTCTAATTAAATCTGCTGAAATTATTTTCTTCGCTAATATCGGCCACCGGCTGCTTCACCTTTCTATTCTGACGAACGAACACGCGCATTTTCCACTAACCGTCACTCGACAATAATTGCGAACGGCTGATTTTCCGCACTGCTGATGAATTACCAGCTCCGACTAGGCCGTCCAAGCCAATGTGCTGCTTCGTCGGTAGCTGGCAGACGGCTTGACGGGGATAATCTTTTGTTATATTTTCTTTCGATTCTTTGCAAGTCAACTACCTGAGCGCTCTTTTGAGCAATGTTGGAAATTTCCAAAAAGCATAGTTATTTCGAGGCGCGTAAGCTTTTTATCGCCCTGTATCCTTTTCTCCAGTCCGGATATAAAACAGATTTCACAGTAATTTCTTAATGTTACGTCTGAACTTTTTCTTGAGCTTCCTGGTCTCTCTCTCTATACGGTTGGCGCCTTAAGTAGTTCTTTCGCGCGTCTTACCTTTTACTTCCTACTTTTTTTTTCTTTTTTTTTACATCGCTATACTCAGCTTTTGAACGTCAGCGATTTACATTTCAACACTGTACTGGATATAGGTTTTTTTTTCTTTTTTTTTTTTTTTTTGCGCCTCACCAGATTGGAAGGACAAATATATTTGTTTTTATTTTTTTTTTTTTCGAATCGTGTATAAAGGAGCAGGAAGTTCAGTGACTTTGAGCAAAAACAAATTCAATCATTAGTGTGAAATAAAAAAACAACTTTTTTCTATTTATTATATTATTAAATTTTAATTACATACATACACGTATACATATGACAAAACAAAATACCCCCATCCGAATGAGTGTTTATTGGGTTTAAATGTGGGTATAATTTTGTTAATCTTAATTATTTTCTTAATATAAATAAATATTATTTTTACGATTTTTAACCTCTTGTATTGTAAACATTTATTAAAGTTGTTATTAATTGTTACCGGAGTTGTTCCGTATTACCATCGAAAACTGTGTTTATTGCAGCCTCGTAAAATATGATACACAGTGTGTTACGTGAATAAGTTGCCGGATGCAAAATAAACGGTATAATCGGAAAAGTACGAATTAAACGGAAGCCCTAAAAAGGGCTATTTCAAGAGTTTACATCGCGCATTTAGAAGGCAAAGGAGAGGAAAGAGAAATAAGAGAACAAAGGAAATGAAGAAAGACGAGAAAAACAAAGTGAAATAATACGGTAGCGAATTGTCGACAACGAAATAGACGACGAAACCCGACGAAAACCGAAGAACGACATATTAAAATCAATTGGAATGCGACGTTAAATAAAAGCCAGCAAAGATAAAAGCGATAAGGAATAGCAAGCGCGCTATTGTTCGCTTACACGTTGCATTGAGATTAATTTATACTATAAGCGAACGTAAAATGCAGTGTTGCATTTTAGATGCTAACACATGCTATTCTAAAAATAACACAATTTTTCGACTCCGCAATTCCGTAGTTATCCGAATACACATTTTAAATATTCCCCACGTGCAGTTATGAAAATTGTAGATCAAAAAAAAAAAAAATTCGAATTTAGGATAAAAATTCTATTATTTATTCTCTCTGCAATATCCGGAAAATACCGATACGTTATATCGTTGTAATTAAACCAAATTTTCATATAATAATTTTCCAAAATATTTTTTAATTTTTTTACGGCAATTAATTGATTTTGATAGTTAAACGCATTTTTATGAATATATTTTACGTCATTAAATTCTCATTATTCAGCTGTGTTTTTTATACTATGTAATTAATAATAAATTGAATTGAATGTTTTTTAATTTCCATATCCATCGGGGTTTAAGTCCCGCGAAAAAACCAATACTGCTAGATAACTTTTCGTCCTATATGGTTTAATTAGCTTTATAATTTTTTTACTTCCTGTACTACCCGAACCAGTTAAGAATCATTTGACGAATTACATAAAGAGGCGCAAATATATTACTGAACATATAACAATGAGTAGAGTGATCTTCAGCCACATTAAGAAACAAAACAATTTTCAATGTCCGATTCAGGTATTAATCTACAATAGGAAAATTTAATATTCGAGCGCATGAATAAAATAAAGCAGCACCACCATAAACCCTTTAAACTGACACAGTATTAAACTACAACTATAATTTCACTATGAAACTTTCCGGTAATTAAAAAAAAAAAAAAGTTACAAATACGAAATATAACTTAAAAAATAAGAATAATCGTTTTAAGTAATATAGAATATAGATTATAAATGTGTACATAGCTCTTTATTTAGTAAAATGTTATAAACTAGATACATAAAGCATGTATATAATATTTTTATTAGTTTTAAATTCAGTACATAAACAATGAACTGCAGTGCATGTACATGTATCTAACAAAAACTAATTTGCCGTTAATTGACAAATTATATGATTAATTAAATGTTTTATTCATTATCAATTACTTTAACCAAATTTTTTCGTCTGGTTTATTATATTATTAAACAGAAGTTCATTTTTCATCATGTAAAAATTCAGTTTAAAAACGACAACGCTTTATTTCCGTTTGTTCGCTTTGATGTATTTTGTTCCGTAATAACCAGTTTTATTTGCATGTTTATATAGAGATTACGCACCGCTCTACTATGTGTACCATATGATGTATCTATGAGTAGGTATGTATGTGTGTCTGTGTGTACGTATATATAGATGTAAATGTATGTATGTCTGGGTATATATATATATATATATATATATATATATATATATATATATATATATATATGTATGTATGTGTATGTTTGTCGATTAATCGTATTTTTTCTATCTATTTTGATTGCCAAATCGGATTCTGTACTGTTTTATTTTTAGCAGATTTCAATATTTTGTTTATTGTATTTTCTTCAATTTTTTATTGTATCCACTATTAGCGCTTTTGAGCGCATTTGTGGAATTCAATGATAATAATAATAAATAAATTGAATTGAACATTAGTTGACGCTTGACCGTGTAATTTCTTTGGCCTTTGAAGTTTTTCATTCTTTCAGTTATAAAAAAATATCTATGCCCCAAAGGACAGTCCGCTTAACTGTAACGGTGAACATGTCGCTTTATGTTGTGATTTGTTATTTAGCTCATCGGTATTCATTTTTTCCGGAGCAATGCTTCATTTTGATTGCGCCATGTTTAAAATAGTTTTCGTTATTAATGGTCTAGGGTAATTATGCCGTATTGTTTTATGTGACACGGATTAGCTTATCGGGTGGCACAATGTGAGCGCTCCTTATTATGAAGCCATGCGGTTTTTTAATTCATCAGTTTTGTTGAATTTAATATTCTTAATTCCGGTAGTCCTTCTAGGGCTCGGTTTTCTTTTGGACGCCATGAACGGGTATTTATTAGTGGCTGGGAATATGCTATTTTCTTATAGCTTCTTACTTTTGCATTACGGACTTATTAATAAGTTTTACTTTTTGGAAAGTGGGTCGTGAACTATGGACATTACCCAGTGCGTAAATGAAATTCTTAGAAATTACGATGTTCGGCAGCGGGATTCAATACCAGTTTTATCCGAACGAGACACGATTAACTAATCAACTACGGTAATTGTCAAGTTTTTATGTTTTTCTCAGTTTTCTTCTTTCCTAATATTCCTATTAATATCGCTAGCATTTACACAATCTTCTCTTATTTAATAGTTTTGATTGTTCTAATCTTTTCCAATTCGCTTACCGCGGTTTAATCCCCCTCCGTAGGAGAGAACAAAAACTGAAGATCCCCTGGATAACGTTGTTCCTACTCTTTCCGAAGCTTTCCTCCGCCGATATTATTCCATCGCAGGTGCTTTCGTTTTCTCGCGAACATGACTAAAGTAATCTTTTACTTTTTTCTTACGATTCAGTATCACACTGATATTCCATAAATTTCCATTGGTATGTCGCTGTTTCCAGCGCAAATCACTTTTTTCTTCATAATTAGCTGTTGTTTTTTTTTTTTTTTTGGTATTTATCGTTATTGTCTTTTCTAATAAGAGTCCCGAATAATTTCAGCACTGCTCGAAGATTAAGCCGTATTAAAAACTGGTTTCCCCCGGTTAAAATTTTTTTAAAACTTTTCTGCGAAGGAATTGTGTAATTTGTTTCATTTTAATGGTGATTTGTAGCGTTGTTAGTCTTGTTGCGCTGGGAATAAAATTTAGCAGGTATATGATATCTACGAAATTAGAGTGCTAAATGCAATAAACTGAGTGCTGGAAAACTATGCCCAGTTAAGACAACAAAACTTCTCGTACGACAAAGGTATTTAAAAGGCCGTTTAAAAAGAGCTCTGTCAAAATCCAGACTTATCCCCTGACAAAGTGTAGCTGCAAGAAAATCCGTAGCAGATAAACGGGCACAAAAGGGCTTATTTTCACGTTAAATTTTCACCGCTGAATGAAAAAATTCGAATAGACGATAATTTGCTGTTAACGTGAATTCAGTCGTCGAACAAAATACCGCGCGGCTATTATAATAAAATGCCCGCTACCCGAGTTCTTTTTTAGCGGGAAACTGTTCTCGGTCGTATTTCATTATTGTTGTTATTACTTTTATTATTACCATCATCGTATTTTTGCCTTTTTTTAATGCAGCTCTCGCTTTTTTGGTCGGTTTACAACTTTTTATTATTTAAAATAACGCTAAAAAAATAATTACGCATTCACCAGTTCTCAGAAATGACCTAAATTTCGTGCGCGGTTAGTCAGAAGAAAAATAACACAGTCGCTTTCCCCTACTTTAGTATGTTGCAGCTATTATAACGATTAAAAATTTTACTCCCCCCCCACACCATTCTTACATTTAGTGTTACTTTATGTAATTTTAATCAGAAAAGATTATGAGCAGTGTCCACGTCCCCGTCAGTTAAACGTTATTCATATGAAAAGTCATGCTTTCTTGTCACTTGTTCGGCAGATATCTCGAGGTTTTTTTGTTTTTTTTTTAAATATATTTATTTATTGTCGCTCGACAATGGAGCCATTTGCGACGAATATAATACATCTTAACAGTTAACTTATTTAGATACTATTGTACATATTTACAGTGTTTTAAGTATGTTAGTACATTTTCACAATTTGATCTGTTGTTGTAAAGGAGTTCTGGTATAGGTTTTCCTACCATGTCGCAGGCTGCTCGCTGTGTTTCCCACTTTTTGCATGTGAAGAGGTGGATAAAATAGTTTGAGTGAAATTTTTTTTAGCCGGTACTTTAAATGAAAATCGCAGTTTTTAATTCATTACTTCTTTTTCGTTTTACAGATGAGTCGAAGGGCTCTGATGGCGTTGTACTCGGAATAGCGTTTTGGTACGTTTTTGAAAAAAAAGGGAACATTTAAAATCATTGCGTTGAAAATTTATTATCGCGAGATTATTTCGCCACTATCAGACTCGAAGAACTCGTCAGATTTCATTGTTGGCCGAAATGTTTTATAATTATTTCGTTTTCATCGACTATCTTTTCTAAATTTATAGATGGATTTTTTGAATACTTTTTTTTTTTTTTTTTTTATATTTCGGTGTCTCAGGTATATTATCACGGATACAAAAAAGCAACAAAAACAGCATGTAAATAATAAAAAAAACCCTTCACCTCTATATGGCGCCTCAATGATTGCACTCTTCATATAGCCCACTCGCAATTACTTTGTAAGCTTTAGGCTTCCTCCAGCGAATTCAGTTTTTTTTTTTGTTTTTCTACTACTTTTATGTTCCCAACACGCATTGAGAATTAATTTCACCTCTAATGCTAACATTATTTTACAGTCTAAGGTAATGAGACGGCGGCCGATTCCTTGGCTCGAGTTGCTGCTTCCTCTCGTTCCTTCTTTAAAAAAATTCCATTTTCCAACTTGAATTCCCTATGTTCCAAATTTCATCTTAAATTTTGGTCAGATATTTACCCTTCCTCCTTCCGTAACGAACAATCCTTTTATCTGTCTGTGCAACCTAGTCTTCCTTCTAACCCCTGGTTCTTTGAGTTTCCTTCACTACCCCGTTCCGTTGTCATTTCTATGATTCGCTTGCGTTTTAGCCATTCTGCTCTTCCTTCCTCGCGTTTTCGCTTTTCCCTTGTTTCTTCTCCAAATTGTCCTCTTCACCTTAATGAGGCGGCGAATTGCGACGCCAATCACGTATCTTTTTTGAATGTCCATCTCTTTCTGTTGAACGCGGTGTCCTATATTCTTGTTTGCTGAAACTCAAGCTCCCCGCTCCTTATTATGCATCATATATTCTGTCCTTCTCTTCACCATCCATTATCTCATCCGTTAGTTCCTTTATATTGTCCATATCTGACCGAATCAAAATTTAACTGACGGCTGTTTTCTTTTTTGTTGTTTCTGGGTGTAGGTCCTTAGCTGACGTGCCTAAAGGGGGGATCTAAAAAAAAAAAAAAAAAAAAAAAAAAAAAAAAAAAATACAGTCATTTTCTCTTTGCCCACTTTTCTTAAGATTTTTCATTACCATTTGAATTATTTTTTTTCTGTTACTTTCGGACACTCTTCCATTCCTATCAAGCCGACTTCCATTGGTTCTCTAGCCATGTTACTATTGGGAAACATGAAAGAGATGATCTTTGTAGCGCAATTCTCAACGGTCTTCCCATTCGAAAATGCACTACATAGAGATGCTGTTGGCGATGAAACGCCAATAGAATCTGCCTTTGCAGGCTGAGTAGCTGATTGATTGTCTATTTTGCCTTTTGCCCACCGGCTTAATTAAAGAATAGAAGACTTTACTGTTCTAGGAAAAACATAGGCGCCTCTATTAACTGTCTCTCCAGCATTTTGGAAATGACACTCAGCAATGAGACGATAGCTCTCAGGAAGGGTAGAATCTTCGTCTTTTTTCGTTTCTCTTTAGTATTTGAATAATATTAGGCGACTTCCGTTGTGTCGGAATGTTTCCGGAATTCCAGATTTAGTTGAATACGTGTAGGAAAAACTGTTTGACAGCTACATGGTTATTTAGGATATACGAGTGAATGCAGTCGGAGCCAGGTACAGTATTGGATGTATGATAATTGGGTTGGAAATTTAACTTTGAGATGGTAAAGGCACTATTATACGATTCGTTAAATTCGAACGGGAAGTGCACGGGCTGTTACTCTACATGGATACTTTTTTGAAGACGACGCTTCGGCGAAGAAGCTGGCAAATGCCCTGGCGACGTCAGGTTCATCAGCCATTGCCGTTTACCTTAAAAACGACACGTTTCTGGGTGCTGTTGATTCCACTGATGGATTTTATTTTATTTCACATAGTCCTGTTCGACATTAGCGGGAAGATGGATCAGATGAAATGTTTTCAATATTCTTGTTTTTCGTTGCGAATACGAGACTTCTTGAAGGCTATTAGTGCAGATAGCAGTGGAGACGATTTATATTTTTTGACTACTTTTTTAAGCTGTTGGATTGCAGTATGGATCTCTTTGCACCTCCATGGTACTCTCTTAGCCCAAGAATTGTGAGACATGGGTATCAATGAGTGGCGTGGAGTATGACGTTGAGAAACACGTTCAAGTTGTTCGATAGGGACTCGGTAGGGATTTTAATTTCGGCCGCCTATGCCGCCCGGTCCGGCCTGTGAAACGCAAATTGTGGGACCTTGGAGCTGGCGCTAGTGGCTGGTGGCTCGCAAATCTTAGACATACAGGGAAGTGACCGCTGGAGCAAAGATGAACAGAAGACTAAGTTTCGGGAGCAATAGTGGAAACATTAATGCTAAGTCAATAGTTGAGAAAGTGTTATAAGAAAGGTTGAAATGTGTATTGCCGAATGGGGGGGGGGTGCACAGCTCATTTTCTATTAGTATACTAGTGATGATCGATCCGTGTCTGTTGGTTGACGCCGCCCCGGCAAATGAACGTTGAAGTCCCCGAGTATGATAATAATCGGACCTTCCAGCTAGAATATAGTGTTTTAAAGGTCTGCCGAGTTTTCCATAACGTTAAAAAGGGAAATAGCGGTTTGCAAATCATTAATGGGAGTTTCAGTAGACTGTGTGTAAGAGAACAGATGTCGCTACCGTCCGAAGGGGGTGTATCTATTTTAATTGTTGCTGCTGGCACCGACAAATGTACAAAAGGGTTGCTACTCCTCCGCTTGCTCGGTCGTCTCTAGTATCGCCACATCGGAACAGACTGTAGTCTTTTATTCTTAGCTACCAGTTCGTCTTGGTGATTGATAAAACCTCTGCAGTTCCACTGCGTGATTATATTCTTACTCGCCATGCCGGGTGTGTTTCGAATGTTATCTTGTGAAACCGATGACTGTTGTTAGTCGAATTTTGATGTTGGAGCTGACTTAATGTTCGTGTGCTAGTAGAGCTTCCTTCTGACATGTTGCCGGCTATAGATAGGCTGTTCAGGCTTTTTAGTATTGGTTTTTAAACTCTTGTTCTTCCGACATGGTTTGGTTGTTGCAACTAAATGAATCAGTTCGTCTTTATCCCGTGTAAAGTTATGCGCATAAGCCATGTAGTCAGATTTGGAGAATGTGAAGTTTTTGAATCCCTCCAAGTTAATGATGAAGTTACGATTGTTCGTCATCAAACATCGGCTTGACTTTCTCGACTAGTTCGTCGATGTTTTGTGATTTTTTTGTGTTTTGACTTCCGAAGTGATGTGCTGCACGTCTGACGAGGGTCTGAAATCGGTTTTCTGTTGTTAAAACATCTTTTCCTTTTCCACTCTACCTGGACTGTTGGACTATCTGCTGTTCCAACAAGAGTTCCCCGTATGGCTGTTGCCGTCCTCCGGTAGCGGGTAATATCGTGAACTTCTTTACTGCTGGCTCGGATGTGGTTGATAGCGTGGAGTTGTCAAACAAAGAATCTGGTCGATATCCACATTTCTTTAAATTACCAAATTTTTTAAAAATATCAAGACCGGTACACTTTCAACGTTGTTATTAGTTTCATTGACTCTTCTTTCATTATACCGCCTGATTATTATTTTTTTTTTTTTCTCGAGCAAAAACTGCTAATTGTGCATACCATTTACGACATTATTCTCATCTAAAACAATTGAATTTATTTCCGCATAATTTAAGCCGTTACGTATTTGAGCACAGAATTTCTTTTTAACTCCATTAGTCGATCTTTAATTGAACTGCAATTGGTAACTTATTTATACGTCAAGTTCTTTTTTTTTCTCTTAAAATCTGCAAATAAAATAACATCCTAAAAACGCGTCTCTTACAAACCCTGAAAGAGGTTTTCGGTGCCAAGAGTAACTTAAAAACTAGCAGCTGTAATGTTATTTTTTGGAATTTTTTTTTTTTTTCTTATTAGTACATATAAATTATCACTACTTTTAAAACAGTGTTACAACTTAATCTAACTAATTTGTAACATGAACAGTGCAGAAACTATGTACAATTACATAACTCCTAATGTATAGATATATAAATAATCATACGCGCATATAAATACTCACGCGCACGCACACCAAGTGTATGCACATATCCGCAAAATACATGCATACGAATATATTACAGAATAAATTAGGTGACTAGCTCATTTGAATCTAAGTGCTAAGGCGGTGTAGTTAGTTGGGCAGTGCTATTTCGTTCGGGTAGAACTGGCTTCGATTCCTGCTGTTGCACATTGATACTTGCAAAAAATTTCACTAACGCTAGGCTAGTGTCCCCGTATTTGACGCGGCCAACAGCTAGAACGTACAAATAGTCAGTTACGATGCTTCGGTGTCGAATGGCACAACTTAGGCATAAACACAGTAACAGCTTAAAATATTATATAAAATATACTAATACCGTTTTTTGAGGAGGATGTCCCCCTGTATCTTCAGATAGAAATATATATTAATCAAAGTAAATTTTATTAATTCGAGTAACAAATGTCAACAGCGGAAGAACATTTAAGCCCGAATAATTTAATCGACGGTTTGTAAAAATGACCGTCGTAATCGTAGTAAATGCATGTGTCATCTGATCTCGTAATTTTTCAATAGTTAGGGGTTAATTCTACTAAATGTTCCGACGTAGTCGAGGTTTTTGATATAGTAGTGACACTAACAAAATACGATTTATCAGCTATCGGTAATAATAATGAGTTAATAAAATTTCCCAATAGCCTCGGAAATTTCGTACGCTGTTCATTCGTACTTAAGCGATACGAAGCTTTTCAAAATGATTTCCTTTCAAATATTCTAGGATACGAAAACGAATTTAACAACATTCAGCGAATCAGTGAATAAAGCGGGGCACTTTTAAAAGTTCGCAAAAGATTATTTAATCTCTCCGAAAAACAACTTTATACGGTGCAATTTTAACCAAGCCTCTTGAAACTGGCACAGTTTACTGAGCAAACGGGATTCTCGGATCAAATAGTTTTGGTCCGATTAGCCTAATAAAAGTATTTATGAAAATTTGGGTTTTTTATCGCCAACAATTAATTAAACGCGACGCCACTACTTTTAGGAGAAGATCAAGATATATAGATATCGTAATGAAAAGCAAAGTGATTCAATCGGGGTATTATAGAAAAACTAAAGGCGGTACGACGGTGGGTGAAATTTTGTCTATTGCCCGAGAAGGCAATTTAACGCAATCCCTTCGCTTAAATTCGCTTTAAGTTTTTTCGATATATTCAATAAGAAACTGCGAATGAAGATAAAAACTTATTTTTCAATGATGATTCTGCACATTCTAAAACCAGCTTTAATAAGGGGGGGGGGGCTTCTCCTATTTCAAAAAGTGAAAAATTAATCTTTCATAATTTTATTCATGGCCGTGAATATTATTATTTTTAGAAAGCGTTCGTAAAATGAAACTTACTTCCACCGCTGCATTCAATGTGACTTGCAAAGTACTAATTTCGGAACATTTATTCTCAATGATAATCTCGATTTAAATCGGTTTCATTTTATTAATCGCACTCTTATTAAAACAATTTACTACGCACCATCCGACCGTTCTTCATCATTACAATACACTATACGGAAGGGGTCACCTTCTTTTCGACGGGAACGATTCAGTATTGGCGAGGGTTTTCGTTCTATTTCACGAATTGTGTTACTCGGGCTGTTTTTTAAGTATCATCCGCTAAACGTTATTATTCCTTGCAGGCAAGAAACGTGAATTACCAAATTTATTTCCATGTCACTATCAAACATCCATTTACTGCTGTCAGTAATTTCGCGTAGAAAAGCACCGTTCCTCCTTAATAATTTAGCTTTTTCCGTACATTATAATACGTATATACCGCAAAATACGTATTTTACATAATTTTATTGGATTATTCGTTTTTCTTAAATATTTTTAACCCATTTTCGTCCTTTAACGTGCACATATATGATGTACAGAATACTAATAAAATGATTTGGAAACGATAAAAATATCAAATACCTCAGGAACGGCTTTACATATAAACTTCAACATCGGAACATAAATTACAAATAAATCCCCTTTTAAGAAAAAATCTACAACGTCAAGGTAATTGCGATAATTGCTTACTCTAGACGGGGGAAAAAAAAGGCAAATAATATGGAATTTAAAACAACCTTAAAAATCGCTTAAAATTCATAATTCACCACCAACTTTAAAAGTGAAATTCGAAATGTAACACAAAAAGCAAGAGCAATTTCGTAAGCAAGAAAAAAAAACAACTAATAATAAAGAATTATTTAAACTTTGTCTTTTAGGTGAAAAACAACAAAAAAATCCTTGAAATAGCCCGAGCAAAAAAGTTGAAAGAGCCAAATTATATATGAAACATGTACACAAAAGAGCGCTTTACAAGGGAAAATATAACTAAACTTATGAATACATTGATAAAATTAAACATCAAAATATCAGGAATAAACTTAAGAATACTAGTATTTTTAATAGAGTAATAAATCGACAAAAATCGGACTGGGCGGGACATATAGCTAGGATTGGAAACGATAAATGGACAAAGATAGTAACGGACTGGAGTCTTTATAACAAACGAAAAAGTGGAAAACAAAAATTAAGGTGGGACGATAATATTTCTAAAATGTTAGGACATAAACATTATCAAAGAGCAGCCTGGGACCGGCGTGAATGGGCACGTTTGAGGGAGGCTTTTGCCCGATATAAGGGGTAATAGTATTACTTATAAATTAAGATGTAACGTATTATTATAATATATAGAAATATACTTATGGCTAATAATAATAATAATAATAATAATGAATATAAGCATAAAGTACATGTAAATAAATCTGTTTTACACCATCACTCGATATTTCTTTGAACTAACGACACTTCAATGTGAAATTGACTTCTGTAATGCATATGTTTAAGAGTTTCGCACTCTTTATGAAGCAATGGTAGATATATTTCAAAAACTGTAAGGCTAGCAGAAATTTTAAGTGGTAATGAGATAGTGGCAAAGACTGATTCGCATTCAATTTGTTCCATATATTTTCATTAATCTTTTTTTATTTTTATTTTTTTTTCTCTAGTACGCTAACGAAGAGCGCGATATCAACCAAGACATCTAAAGAGAATAGTTCATTCATGACATCCTTGTGGTATAATGCGGATTTATCGTTTAAAAAAAGTGTATTAAACCTATATTATTTTCTATTAATAAAATAGTATTTTGTTCGTACGTCTAAACACTGAATTTTCCAAAAAAATAATTTCTAGTGTTTTTTTCACAATGTTGCAACAAATCGAAAAATTGAAAAAATTCCCGACTATAGTGAACCGTAAGAGGTGTTCACTGATCTGACGATTGCTTGTCTAAGGAATGACAGTTAAAAAAAATATTTTAATTTTAATTGTTTTATAAAAAATTTAATTTATATTTGAGAATCGTAAAAATATGTTATTCTCATACATGTTACATCTTAGTATTTGCGAAAAATCACTCCATTCGGTAATTTTCATTTTTATTATTAAAAATTATAATAATAATAATAAATAAAAATAATGTTTTTTTTTGTAAAATAACTCGGAAAAACACACAAAAACTCAGGTAGCGAAGGGCTCGCTTATTGCTGTTCTGAGGATGGAGGCTTATCTCTGTACGTCATCTGACGTGGATTTTACCGAAAATGTTAACACGAATGTACAAATATTTTAAAGTTTTTGTTACGTTACAAATAAAACAGTGAATCGTTTATAGACAAACCAGAAAAATGTGTAAAATCATAAAGAACTGTGTTCTAATTTCTGTTCGACTCAATTATTTGCGTGAGAATTTTACCTCCGAGAGATTTCTTTTTCGAAACGAAATTAAAAAAATACGAAAATCCAACGGAACAACACACTGATGCTCGGTGCGTGTGTTTATGTGTGTACACATACACTTGACGCGTTCGCAGAGGTCAGAGAAATAGGAAAGTTCTTAATAAGTTCACACATTGGCACGTAATCAGACGACCTGGAGTAGAAAAGCTTTTTAAAGGAGATTTTTATCCGGCCAGTAGGACTCGACTGCATTCGGTTCAAATATATATATATATTTCAGCGAGGAACGGAGAACAATATTTCTTCCGGTTCCGGAGTAGCAGTGGGTTCGAGCAGTTAATAAAGGAACTGTAGGTGCAGAGGTAGAAATACTAGAGCGTAACGAGTGCGTCAAAGGAAGCAGTTTTGTAACTGGAGCGTAAATAAATACCGGCGTTGGTTGACTCGGTAAATTCTTTGAAGTCGCCTTTAATGCTGAAGTTGCTTTTGCGAGGGGGGTGCCAGGCCGAGTATTTCAACATTTTATGGAAAACAGTAGCGCCCGATGAAACATTGCGCAGCAGCACTAAACGATGGGATCTTTAACGCTGCGCCGTACAGCATTCCACTTTTTTTCACCTTTTTAATCTGTTTTCGTTCACTTTCATCTGGAAGCGAAAAAAATTTCACGCAACTAAGTCGTTGCCAGGTGCCTTTGAAACTCGCCGTCTCTTCGTGCCTTTGCCGAAACAGAATATCAGATAAACGCGTTACTTGAAAATTGTGTGTTTTTGAACATGTCGGTCATTTGTTGTTGGCCGCATTAAAAAGTCAAAAGGGCGAAAAATTATCAAAAAAATAATTGAAAACTTCCAACCGCAAGAAAAGACGAACGAATGTCGTTTTTGGCTTTTTCTTTTTGGATTAACTTTTTAGAGGCAAACAACCGATGTGAATAAAAAGAAATTAGTTCTTTTTAAATAGTTCTTCAACGAAAATAACCTCCGCCTCGAAACGATCAGTGAGAAGACTAAATTTCATAATTCGATGGTATACTGATGAAATAAGAGAACTAACAGAACAATAAAAAGAATAGAAAGCTCAGCCTTCAATAAATATGAATACAGAATAAGCGAGCCTAGGAAAAAGACGTGATCAGGATCACAGAAACTATTTCATTATTAACTTGGTGTTCCATAATGAACTGAAATATACTTCTTATATGTAAAACACACTTTATTAAGTAAAAAGCATGGACACTATAAACATATCAGATTTATTATTGAAATTAAAATTGTCGACTAGCTTCGGAAATTCTTCTTCTTCGTGCTGCTCGATTCGGGTATAGATTAACCCACTTTTCATGGATTCAACCATATGACAAAATGCGTCTTGATTTCTTGCAATCTGGAACACAATTCTTCTAGTTTTGTAACTCCAGTCCAATGCTTAATATTTTGGAGCCGCCAAGAAGTCCTTCTTCTTCCTCGTCACCTTTTCACCCTCTACCGCTCCCATCATAATTGTGTGCAGAAGATGATGAACCTCTCATGAAATGTCCAAAGAAATTAGTTTCGCCTTTTTTTTTAATTATGTTGTATTAATATCAGATTCGTTTTCATCACCTCCGCATCTTTCATCTTTCTAGTCTACGGTATCTTTTCTAGATCCGGCGATAACACCACTTTTCAAATGATGAAATACGCTTTTCCATATGTGCTTTTATTGTCCACGTCTCGCACCCGTATAAGAATACGGACCATACATAACATTTTAGCACCTTCTTCTTGATTACCAGATTTAACTTTCTGTCGCAAAGTACATTCTTCATCTTCATAAATACATCTCGGGCTATCTCGATGCGCGTTCTTATTTCTACGTCCGGGTCATTATTTTCCGTTATCCAACAACCTAAATACTTATATTTTTCTACCCGTTCGATTTCCCTACCGCTAAGGAATAGTATTTTATCTGTAATTAGTTATCTTGAAGCCACTATGAACTTGGTTTTCTTGATGTTTATGCTGAGTTCTTTTTTTCCACTTTCAAGGGCAACTGAATGCAGTAGTCCCTGCGGGTCTTCGATATTCTCCGCCAGCAGTGCAGTATCATCGGCAAAACGTATCACTGCAATTTTTTGTCCTCCAATTCTTATTCCTTTGTCCCGTTCTTCTAAAGCCTGTGCAAATATCACCTCCGAATGCAAATTAAATAACATTGGCGAAAGCGCACAGCCTCGCCTAACACCTCTTCGTTTTGGTATTACTCCAGTCAACTGATCGTCTATTATTGCATGTTGATTTTTGTAGAGGGACTGTAAAATTCTTAAATCTGCATCATCGACACCAATACTTTTTAAAGTTTTCATTAATTCTGCATGTTGTACTTTGTCGAATGCCTTATTAAAATCAATGAAACAGATATAGAGATTGGTTTCAGAAATTCGAGTGATCTTTGTATTAATGTTTGCATGCAGAATAGTGCTTCTCGTGTTCCCATACCATTATGGAATCCAAATTGGTTCCACCTTATATTTTCTTCGCATTTTTTCGATATTCGTCGATGAATTATGCGCATGAATACTTTTTTAAGACGTGACTTTGGACAGCTCGGTCCGTAATCATGGCGATTATAAATAATTCGCCATTCATAATCGCCATGATTATGGACCGAGCTGTCCGAAGCTGGTCGGTAATGTTAATTTCAATAATAAAAATTGTATATGTTTATAGTGTATTATATTTTTACTTAATAAAGTATTTCATTATTATTGCCGTAAAAATAAGTCAGAAAGGAGCTAATAACAAAAAAGAAGAAGTAACAAACACCATGATTTTAAACCAGGCGGAAATTATGGAGACGGCAAACCGGACGATAAATTAAAAGAAACCTTAAGAACCTTAAGGACTACAAGTAGAAGGCCAAGTTAGAAAGATATTATTAGTGCAGAGAAAAATGCGATCGAAAATGGAGTAATTTTTTTTTTGCAGATAATTAGTTGGTTTTTTTGTTCAAATAAAGAAACGTTGAATAAACAGCAGTTTGACCCGATGTATCTTTTATTCAACGATAGCGACAGGAACCTACAGCATCTGACAGTGACATTCCTCTAGCGTTGAAAAATAAAAAATTTTTTCTTTCGTTTTAGTAAAAGCCTATACAAAAAAATAAATAAATATTTTTTTGCGATGAAATTTTAAAAAAATATCAAAAAAAAAAATAATCATCGGAGTTCTTTTTTCTCATTATACTTTCTTATTTTGCGGAATAAATTGAAAATGAATATGTTCATGTCACCTATTTCCCCTATACCAAATCTGAAAATTCTAATGAAGCGAATTCCGTCAACATCCGTACTTTCTACTAATAATCGTCACCCCTTATCTGTGCAGCTGCTCAATTAATCTATATTGCGAATACTCAGCTGAGTAGCTCTTGAACAATACTGCAAAATTCCCTAACCGATAGCCTTCTTTATCTGAATCTTCACCTCTTCCGTTCACTTTCCTTCTTTATAACTCTTATCGTTTGTCAATATTTCTTTGAATAATTTTTCTGCTCCCTTAGTTCGTAGCTTTTGCAAACCCGCGGTGTTTTTCACACCTTTTCCTTTACCGAACAAATCAGTTACCTATACACATCTTTCCTGAAAAAAATTCTGTCCTGCTTCTCTACTTTATCGGGAATTAACACGATTACGCATGGCGTGAGTGGTAAGCGGGTTGCGGTTAAATTCGGATCCTGGACAGAAAAAATATAAGAAAAAAAAATAGATTAATTTCCGAAGGTGGTCTGAAAAGAAAAATTTTAATTAATCTAGAATACTTGCGTCACATTTTCGATAAAAAAAATGACAGAAAAATTAAGCTAGTTTCAAATTCGACTGAAAAATTTTGATTAGTTTCGTTAGTGTGGACATAGAGTCGTCACGATAGCCTAGTTGCTAGAGCGCTTGACTTCCGTTACAGAGGTCGCGGGTTCGATCCCGAGCGACGACAGAGCTTATTACAAAGAATTAAAATTAAAATATTCGCTAATAATCACGTGGAAGGCAATGGCGAACCACCACGTACAGCATCATATGCGCGCTAGGTCAGTACACAGCAGACACACACGGGACTGTACTTTTGTAAAACGATGTAAATCAAACGATTACTAATCAATTCCGAATGTAGTCTTGCCTGTGTACACCTGCGTTGCATATAATAATTGCCTGGTACACAACCTATATCTGTACTAAAAATGTATGAATAGGTTGCGCCAACGCGCTATGTAGCGTACGGCACCTAAAGAAGAAGAAGAAGTGTGGACATGTAACTTTTGGGTGTTCTTGAGTGCTTCCATGACGCCATCTTTATGACGCGATCGATTTGGCGCAAGCGAGCATCAGTTTCTATTTGCGGACCCTTTCATAAATTAGCCGTGCTATTTTTCAAACTTCTTCAACTAAATATATCATTTATAAGAAACATAAGTTACCAAAATTACTTTTCTACATCACTATGTCTATCCGGTGCTATCAGTAATTTTGGTCAAAAACTACCATTTTCGTTATCGATTAATTTTTTTTTCATGTATTCATACATGCATTTGTAACGTACTCGTATGTGTGTGTGTGTGTATGTACGAGTATATATATATATATATATATATCAATGGCAAATCCTAAACATAAATTGTTAAAATGGAATTAATTCGGCATATAATCGCATGCCCTTCAAACAAAAACAAATTAAAAAACGATTTTGTCTTTTCAAAATTCGAAAAATAAAGAATTACATGTATGTAAAAGAAATTTTTCCACATATCTTTTCCCTCTCCACAGATTGTTCCTATTATTTGTTCCTTTTTCCTAACAATATCTGACCGTATCAAGATATAACTGACTCCTTCCTATTTTAATTATTTCTGGGTAAAGGTCGACGAGCCCAAAAAAATAAAAAACAAAAAAAACTGATATTTAAATTTTAATAAAGAAAATTAACAAATTACTTTTATAAATAATTTACAAGAACAAAAAAAAAAAAAAACAAAATCCAAAATCAATTTAAAAGATGAGTAAATAAATAATACGGATTATTAAAGTAACTTAAATTTAGGAATTACAGAGTAAGATACATACAACGCCTTTGTCGTACAATAAAAAAAGATTGATTTAAAGAAAAATAACAACTGCATTAAGAAATCTATTGAAAAGTGAAATCGATATGTCACCTCATATAAACAAACTTTTACACTTCATTGCCGCTTTTGTATTATTGCTTTTTGTATGTCGCATAGTCAATACATTTTCTCCATCTTGCCAAGTTTATTTATAAATTAAACAGGCGAACGTCATTTCGCTACGATTAAATAGAGCTAGCGTAATTACAGTTTCACAGCAAAAGTACGTACCGTATAACACGTTGGTCGTCACCTTGTCAAAGTAGAGAAGGACACGGATAATTAAACACTCAATCTGATTGGCTGTTTATATTATTGTTTTATGTGTATGTGTGCTTTTCAATGCACTCTTAGTGACACGCTAAAGTTAGAAAAGTACTCACAGTGCCTGACGAACAGAACATAAAAGCGAACGGATCGTCAAAACAAAATTTTAATCCACACAAATATCATGTCTTATATACATTTAAGCATTTCGCATACTCAAATAACGACTTCTAAAATTTCTATCGGCAAACTAAAAACTGTCTCTTTAGCCAAGATTAACTTCTCTGACGCCACAAAAAAATGCTAGCAGATTCCTTTTTTCTCAATTTGCTTTAGTACTTGGCTGCATCACTCACAAGTACAAGTTTATTAGATTATTTATTTTTCTTTCTTAAGCAGTTTTTCTTTTCTTTTTTTTAAATTGATTTCAGTTTATCTACTAGGCTCATTAAATCAACTCAAGTGATAATCTACAATATTTTCCTCTCGATGAATGCGCCCTGGAAAATTACTATTAAAAAAAAAAAAAAAAAAAAAAAATACATATTGCAAAAAAAGCGTAACGATAGTGGCAAATTGCAGACCTATGAGACATTTCTGCATTTAGAATAATACTACCACTCCCGTTACGAACTCGTTAAATTAAACAACAGGGTTAAAGTTGCCATTTCAATTTTTTCCGAGACTGCATATATAGAAAGTTATGTAAATCGAAGGCGTGTATCGCTGATTACAAATTTTTAAAACTATTCAAAATATTTTTGCTCATGAGCTGCTCCTTTTTTTTAAAACTAGTTTGGAAATACTAATGATTTAATAATTATTTCATTTAGCACTTTTTTTTAATATCTGGATTATGGGAACTGAACTTCCGAGTTCGAGTAAAAACGTGCAGCGAACACTTTTTTTTAACGTATAGTAATTGAAAGTTTTGAAGAATATTTATTAATTATATATCAGGACACAACTTGCAACATTCGACAACAGAATTGCAGCTTTCGATAACTTTATGATTTCAATAGAAAACAATTCTCGATGTGCCTTTGTTTAATATTCTGAGTGACCATGTGAGTAAATGAGAACGAGCTGCTGGCTAGGAGTTGTCGGATCCAGATCGGTTTCGCCTTTGCAGGATATGCGAACTGGATTGTTGCGAAAATTTGAATTGTAACTTTAACTGTCTGTTGTTTAATTTGATATTTAGATGTTGTTCAATGAGGGCGTTATTTCGAAAATGGCGGCATTACTCTGAAAGTACCTATATATATATATATGTATATGCGTGCAACTTACCACTACCGCCACGCTTTTATACAAAAGTTTATGCAACAAATGATTTTTTTTTTTAAATAGTACTTTTCCAGAGTGCATTTTTCGCGATGAAAATATTTCAGATTATCATTTGAGCTGATTAAATCGAGAGCGTTTTTACAAAAGGGCACATAATATTCTAAATGCAGAAATACCCCCCCCCCCCCCCCCGTAGACGTGCAATTTCCTAAATTGTTTGCAATATGTAATTTTTTTAAAGAACTATCGGAATGCATTTTAATCAGGAGTATTGAAATTTACATTTATATATGTGTGTGTTTAGGAGGGTATGTATATACACGTATACACACATGTAAAATTCACGCCTTACAGTAAAATAGAAATAATAAAATGGTGTATAGGTAATATTAAGACATTTTGATTTATAGGTATTTCACGATTTTTATTGAATGAACGTTCAGCGTAATTTTTTTTTTTTTTTTTTTTTCAATTTAATTCAATTTTATTAGTATTTACAAGATTAACATAAAAATACAAGAAAATGTAAATTCCACAAATGTGCATGGCTGCGCGAGTAGTAGGATTATTATTATACAAATGAAAATGATACTGTTTTGACGGGTACATCCGGATACAATTACAAAAAGGCATAATAAAATAAAATTTATATACTAAAAACAATGCTGGAAAATAAAACATGAAAAACGGTACAGTACAATGCAATACAATGCAATGGCCAAACAAATATTGGCCAAAAATGTTTTATGTTTACAATTTAAATATGAAATAAATATTAATATTTTTTGGCCTTAATATAAACTAATAATAGAAATAATAGTATTGTAAGAATAAAGTTAATCGTGAAATTTTTGCCCAATGGTAAGTATGGTATAAATATTTTAATATGCTGTAAGTTGCTGATAAATTAAAATAAAAACATTAAAATAAATAAAATAAAATAACTCTAAATAACATTAGTCGTACTCATCATCATACTCCACTCCAGGTACCTGAGTGTAAACTTCAATCACAGAATAAGAAAAAACTAAAAACTATCACTAAGTATAAAGTGTTAGTAATGTTACAATACGACTATTATATTACTACAGTTAGGCAAAGTTAATTAATGTATTGAAGTTCTTAAAATTAATCTTGATAGTCGATCCGTTTCAAACCTGTAATAGAAAATGGGATTACAAATTCTTTGTGTCCTAGTTTATAAAATTGTAAGTGAATAAGAATGAAAATAATAAATACATTTCAGACAATTGTATCGTATATACTGTGTTATTAACTGAAATTATGTAATTGAACTGAAAATTTAGATTTTCTGTGTATAAGGAGCATTTTATGCGGAAGTTTTGTCAATTGTGATAGGTTAATGATGCGCATTATGGACAAAATTGTTGTGTTTATTGCAATTTACCTATTTATGATAGCGTAATGTAATGTAAGGTAAACATGCCGCTATCTCTCATACTTACTGAGCTTTATTACGTATTCTTTGATGTACTCAACTAGTTTTTTGACGTTTGTACTTAAAGTTTATAAGTTCAGTTTTTAGAGTTTCTCGTAGTAAGTTGTACAATTTGGCACCCATAAACCTTGCCTGCATTCTAACATGATATTTGTTAAAACGAGGTATTGTAGCTTTCTCTTGTTTGGACGCTCTAGTGATTCCCGTTCGCACTTTTACATCAAATTTTTCTTTATTCTTATATACATATAGTATCGTCTGCGTATAATATAAGTTCTTAACATTTAAAGGTTTTTTTACATCTACACTTCTTTTAACGGGACAAATTTTTTTAAGTAAAGACTTCTGCAAATAGTTTATAGGCGAGAGGTGGTATTCTGCTGCATTCCCCCAATGGATTATTCCGTATGCAAGAGTTGTTTGATATAGTGCCAAATAAACAAACAACTCAGAATCATTTATTTGGCACTATATCAAACAACTCTTGCATACGGAATAATCCATTGGGGGAATGCAGCAGAATACCACCTCTCGCCTATAAACTATTTGCAGAAGTCTTTACTTAAAAAAATTTGTCCCGTTAAAAGAAGTGTAGATGTAAAAAAACCTTTAAATGTTAAGAACTTATATTATACGCAGATGATACTACATATATAATTGTTCTTTATTTTAAGATATTTAAAAACAATATTAAAAAAAAAAAAAAAAAAGGAAAGTATAGCGAAAACTGTTATTAACTTAACCTTTAGTAAAAGACGAAACATTTATTCGCAAATGAAGAGAAGCAAGTATGCAGATTGAGACATTCACGCATAGCTTTGAATTTCTATGATTCTTCGAGGTGTAATAATATTCATACATGTTAACCATTTGTTGTTTCGTTGCGATAGATTTGAAAATGATAGGTTTATGCTTAGAACTGATTGCTAGGAACATCTTTTCATGGGATATGCTGCATCATCTTTTATGTCGTAGAGAGGCCACCTTATTTATTCAAATTTATTGTAAAAAATAAAATCTCGGTATAACTTTTTGTAGATCCACTTGCTAGTCAGTTGCCAAATGATTCCTCGCTAGGACAGAAAAAAAAAAAAAAAACTTAACCTTCTACTGATGTCTTTTTTGCCGACCAAAGTAATGCTAGATTCGATTGTTCCATTCCCATTTTATTCATTGCAATAGTTAAGATTAAGCAGCTGATTTAGGTAACGATGTTTCTTTCAATTGTAACTTTCCCACTATTAAAAATGTGGAAATTTTCACTTGCGTTGATTTAATGTTCCTGATTGGCAAATTTAAATTGATTTAAAAAAAAAAAAGAAACGAAAATAGATTAAAATTATTTAAGTAAAGTGGTGATTGTGTGAAGTTAAGGTTCACAATACACCAAGCATAATCGTTCTGAAGAGAATATTAATGCGCCAGTTCGTTTTTTCTCAGCCGACTTTACTTTTTCAGATTTCTCTGGTACCCGGTTATTTCAGGCTAGATAAAACTGTGAGCGATTGGATCCGGAACGAGACAAATCTCGATAATCTATGGCACCTTTGGTTTGCTACTATTTGGGAGAAATTTATTGCCCATAAGGTGAATATTATATACATCTATATCTACATATATCTATATCTATATATGCATATATATATATATATATAATATATATATACAGAGAGAGAAGCAGGGGGAGAGAATTCATGAAAAAAATAAATCGTTTAAGATGATCAATATTTTCTGCACAAAATTACCGATATTTCATAGCGATGTAGAAATAATTTTGGCAACTGATGCTTCTCGCTAACACATATGATAGTGCTTAGCTGATGAAGTTTGAAAAATATCGCAAGTAATTTGTAAATCGCTGCTCACTGTCGTCAAATCGATTGGCAAAGGAGTTGGTACTAAATCGATCACGCCGAGAAATAGGCGACTCACTGGCGGCATTCTTTGCGACCAAGAGATAATAATAATATACTACTTTTAATATTCTTGTTGCACAAGCTGTACACATAAATAATAAGACATATGTTAAAATAGAAAATGAAATATCAGAACAATTTCAGGTGAAAAAAAGCGTAATAACACCGGGATGTCGCCTGCCGCCTATATTATTCAATATACATATATGGAGAGTACATAATAAACAAAGCAACACACGGATGGGAAGGCGGAATTTCCATAAGAGGAAGAAAAATATTTAATCTCAGATTTGCTGATGATCTGATACATTTATTGGGAAAACAGAAGAGGAAATGAATCAACTGCTGAACAAAATCGAAGATACCAGCAACGAAATGGGACTAAAGCGGAACAGGTCGAAATGGTCTCTTTTAAAATAGTCAACAAAGACGAGGCAACTGTATCAGAAGTAGGAAACCTAATTAAAGTCATTCCGATAAAAGAAGAAGTGACTTATCTGGGGGCGCCTGCATAATCAATGTGGCTCTGATCGAGAAATTAAAAGAAGAATAGCTTTGGCCAAGCAGGGCAATGGAAAAATTAATTAAAATACGGAGAGATCATAAGATATCGAAATATACCGAAACAAGATTGCTTAAAATGACCCTCTAGTGTTTTCGATTCTGTCATACGGATCGAAAGCATGTACTATAAATGTGGTATCGGAAAGGAAACTAGAGGCGTTCGAAATGAAGTGCTATCGGATACTACTACGCATACCATGAACGGCGCATACAAGTCCCTTTTGGAGGAACTGCGAATTGATAAAAACGAGCCGATGCTACCTACAATTAGAAGAAGAACGTTATCATTTTTCGGTGGTCATATAATTGGGGCCAATAAGGTGGAAAAATTAATTATTCGGGGTAAAGTTACCAGTTGAAGAAAGAAAGCAAACTTATATTAATCAGATAGTAAAACAGTTAACTGGCCTGCAGACACCTGAACTGATGCGGTAAAATAGGGAATCGACGGCAGTGGCGTTTAATTGTTATCAGGTCTCGACGTCCGGAATCGGACTACGATATAGAAGAAGAAGTGATAAATAAACTCGATCATTTGAATTTCGGCTTGGGAACACCCTCTAGATGCTCGAATGATAGTCTTCTGTCATTTTTAAACGTTACACCTGGTCGAATTAAAAATGCTGCATTTTTGGAGTAAAAATAAATTCATTATTGCGCTGCGAGTAATAAGAAAATCCAGAAACGAAATTTATAACATTTTTGTGTTACGGTTATAAAACATCAATTTCATTCTGGAAAAAACGACATTGACACCAACTCCGCTATGAGAATTCTAGATTAATGTATATAAGCTTTTACATCAGCATACGCATGAAAGCGAGGCAGTACGAACGAACAAGTTACCAACAACTCTGATTATCTTCCATTTGAAAGCGTTTAATAAGAAATCGTTTTCTGGAATAATTTGAAGGATTTTTATTATCACGAATAGAGAAGTTAAAAAAACGAAAAAATAAAACGAACCCATCTGCAAAAAAGAAGCGATCGAAAAATATTCGACGATAAAATGTCATATACACAATTTTAGGGTGATAGACGTTACTCGTTGCTGTTGATAAAGCGTAACTTTCGTTCCAGAAAAGGTTGTAATAACGTGCTCGGCTGAGCGTGAATAGTATAAATTTTTATTGACTGGCAACGATATTTTTGTAGCCTAACCGTCATGTAATCACCGGCATATCTGGCTCGATGTGTACATAGGCGGCGGGCGCGTACCGGAAAATAAAATAGCATCGCAGGCGACCAAATTACCGTTAGATAATGCGAAACCGGAACCTTCTTGCCGAGATGTATACATTATTAAAAACAATTTGAATACAAAGCATCGCATTTTACTCGGCGAATATTTATCGAAAATCGATCTAGTCGCTGTTCTACTATCGGCGAAAGTTTAATCGATCACTTTTGCCATCTAACTTTTTAGGTTCATATTAATATATCGTATGACCTTTGTGTCATTTTATATACTTAAATAACGTGAAAGCACCTTATTAGTCCGGTGCTTTCGTGATATTTGAGTATATGTAACTCTTTTCAATTTATTGATGCAGTCACTGCAAAAATTAAATAGGCAGTCGGGGGATTATTAGTTTGCTCCTGATAGAGCATAAATAAAATATCTGATTATCAGTGTGAAAAGTAGAAAGAAAATGGAATGCAAGAATGATGACTAGCGATAACAAACGAAAAAACATACTCCAGGAATATATGAGGAATGGGGAATGGAAAATGAGGTATAGAGCGCAAAGGAGTTGAACTGATGTTGAGGAGAAATTAATGAAAATTTACTTATTAGATTGTTTATATTTTTCAATGATATCTATAATCTTAAAAATCTAACATGGATCATACTTATTATAACACATGGCGGTCGGTCCTTAATAAAGACAGGCAATACACAAACCTACGTCCATATTAACCCGATGCATTCTACCACTCTGTCCTTGAAGTCGTTCAACTTCGATATATATATATGTGGAATCTTTTGTTAATTTTACCGCCGTTATAATCTCCATTTCATTTCATTTTAAAGAAGAAAAAGAAAAAAACTATAATTAACCGTTATTTTACAAGATTTTTAAAATTCTCAATAGAAAAAGTAGACCAGTGTCGATTGTCCCCATTGGCCGTGCTAAAATCGGCCACTTTTATGTTTTTAGTAAAACTCCTCGTCCCATTTAAGTTACATCTATATATATTACATTCCAATTTCCATTCAACACATCCTTCTAGAGTACTTTTAGTTCTCTCACATCCGATCTCGGCTACTTCTTTCCGTAACGTCGGGCAAACCGCGAGACCTCCATTCCTATTCCGCGTGATAAACGTAACTTTAATAAAAGATTTGTAAATTTATGTTACCTGATAAAATGATTTTAACAGTTGTTTTTTTTTCTTTTACCCCCCTTGGGTTTGCTACCAGAAAGCATTAGCCCAGTAAAAAGGAATAGATGCATGAAATAGAATAGAAATTATATTTTTGTTTTGTCGACAATGGAATCAAGGAACACCCCTAGGACAGGAACAACAGAGAGAGAATAGGTAGAGAAAGAACATAAGAGGCGTTGAAAGGAGCAGGAAGACCAAGCTTTAAAAGATGATAATAAAGTGTAACTGACACTCGCGAGATAAACCGGAGCACTCGAAGAGCACGTGATTCGCATCACAAACATATACTGAGAACCTTCAGGATCCAATGGATAATTAGGAGATGCAGCCAAGGAAAAGCGATTTAGAGAAGAAGGAAGGAGACTATGCGAAAAACGGAGGCGAGATAATTTAGTAATTATGGACCGACGCAAACTATAGAACCAAGAGGTCAAGAAGAAGGAACAAGGGGGGGGGGTTAATCAAGAGATAAAAGGAATTAGAATTAGCGAAAAGAGAAACATAAACAGAGTGCCTAAGATGGCAGGATTTTTAGTTGGAAGAAGAATATTCTGTGCTGGAATCCTACTAATAAAATTTCCATTGGAAACAGCAGCTTTAGCAAGGAGGTCGACGGCTGCATTTTCATCAATGCCTGAATGTCCGGGAATCCAAAGAAAGTCATTCTGGGTAGACGTCGATGAGGATAGATCATGGAGAAGAGAACGAATAGAAAATAGCATCAGTGGAAGGAGAAAGGGAAGGTGGAGATAGCGCTAGAGATTTTAACAGTTGTTTGTACAGCTGTAGAATTTATAAATTTTAAGTTTTAATCGGGAAGAAGGAAATACTTATTGTTTTATTAAATTTTAAAAAATTTCACAAATAGTAAATTGTTATTTAAGATTTATTTTAGGTGTATCTTTCATAGGGGCGATTTTTGTATCTCAAACTATTGATAATTTCACTCTTCGAGATTAGCTTTTATTTCTTACGTTAATCGAAATAGCCGTCTTATGAAAACATGTAAATAAATCGATTTTTTCGTTTTCATAGTTACCAAAATTAATAAGTATAACTCTACTAACATTGGTGTAATGTAAGTTAGTATCCGCTTACTTAGTGATTTTCATTAAGTAAATGTTGTCTCCGGCAAAAATATTACGAGGGGCGTTTCAAAAGTCTTCGCCACTATCCTGTGGAGAAGTGCCTAATTGAGCTACAAAAAAAAAAATGAACTCAGCATTCGATTGGTCTTGAAATTCTCTTTATTTTTCAATGTAAACGCCATTATTATTTAAACATCTATCGCAACGATAAACGAGTTTTTCTATGCTGAGCTGGCACTGCTGCGCGTCCAACTTTTGTAATTGTCACGTTGTTCTTGAATTATTCGGCATCATTGTTGAATCGTTGTGTACCCAAAAACAGTTTCAACAAGAGGTGTAAAACAGACGGCGCAAGGTCCGGATGTCGGGTTATTCGAGGACCAACCATTTCCATTTTTCGATGTGCTAGAGCGTCGCGCGAGAGATCAAGATTGAGTTTTTTCGTCAAAAGGCCCGGTCGCTTGTTTTTTATGGCTTTTTTTCAACTTATCCAACGTTTGGCAGTAACTATCGAAGTTTATGGCGGTACCTCGAGAGATAAATTCGATCAAAAAGTCCCAAAAGACCGTGGCCATAAGCAACTTCTTCGCAGACTTCTCTGCCTTTGCACTTTTTTGGCCGCGGTGAAATTACCCGTTTCCACAGCATGGTATCGATTTTCGTGCTTTAAACGAACGGCTCAGTTCGACATTACATTATCAGCATACGTATTATTTTACCGGAAACATGTTTTTCGGAACGAGGTAACGAATAACTGCACGTTGTTTAGAAAAACGGAACGCGCGCTGTAATGATAGCTCCATGGTTAAACGAACACTGACGAGGTGCCATTTGACATTTTTACCATTTACTCTCATAATTGTCTCGAATATGATAACGTTATATTATTTATATCTCGCCACTGTTACCACAAGCCTTTCAGATAAGCGTGGCACGGAAACTTTTGAAACGCCTTTCGTATAGTACGGTTTTTAACGAGATAAGTGTTTTATAATTTTGCGTTAACTTGAAAAGAGCAGTAATGTATTAAATCGTCTTTTTCTGGCATTGTTTATAATTTTTTAGATTTCCTTTTAAACTTCCCGGTAATTTGTTAAATATTTTACATGCTATAAATAAGCTTGAAAAAGTTAGGCGGTCGAAGCAGTTCAATGAAAAGTCCTACAATAATAGTGATAATAGGTCGGTATTTTACGAAGTATAAGCAACAGTTACAGCAACACATTATCCCATTCCACTTTATTTATGTGTAGCCCTAGCTACTGAACTGAAGTTTTTCCTAATAGTTACAATAAGTTGCATTCTTTTTCTATTTCTTCTCCTCTCCTAAATTTACTTTATTACAGTTGTAATTGTAATAAAAATTATTTGCAACAAAATAAAATTTGATGTAAATAATGATATTGTATCTAAATTCAGAATTATTTTTGAAACGATTATTGAGCATTTTTACGAGTAATTTTTCACTAATATGCATGTGGTTACGAAGAAATCGGCACGTTGTCTTTAGCAACTCATAAAATACAAAATACTGTGTGTTGATCAAAATTGGGCTCGATAATTCGTATAATATGCTACCTTTCCGGTCATATTATTATTCAAAGAAAGGATGTGTCTTTTAATAACAATGAAAACGTTAGATTATTAATTGATAGTGCAATTAAACATAAAGTCATTGCTATACCTCCTTTAAACTATGTATCAGCGAGGAAGGAGTTAAAATATTTCATAATAACTCTCCAATTTACAAAGTTTAATTATACTATATACTATATATTATATATATATATGTGTGTGTGTGTGCGTGTATGTATATATATATATATATGTGGACAATAGACCTTCTAGGAAAATGAACAAACTTTTCGAAGATTTATTTGTTTACTTATGAAAAGCAATAATCGTATATTATTAATAGGAGATGTTAATGTTAAAAATAAAGTTTGGAATTGTTTTAGAAATAAGTTTGCGTTGCAATACGCTGGCAATTTATCTTTGTGGGACAATCTGTAGATACTAGCTCTGTATGAACCCCAACTTATTTACTGATTCTGTTGGAATTTAGAAATAGCGTGTTGAACCTTGAAGTCGTTATTGAAAATTTGAATACCACAACGTTCCTGTTTCATTAAGTTGTTTACCTTTCGATGGTAATTCAGTTTATATTGTTATCAACGAAGCAGACAACAATAAGTTACGAATAAAACTTGGAAACTTTATCGGAAGATAAGATTAATATTTAATTTTATACTAGTAAAATTCATTAATTTCATCGAACTGATTAAAGAAGCTACTAACCCTACTCGGTTCCCTCGTAACTCCATTTCAGCCTTGCCTTTCTCTATCGTAATTCGCCCAACAGGTAAATTTAAAAATTATGTTAGAAAAATGTACACATGAAAAAATCTTCATCTACTGAAATGCATACGACTCTCTAGATAATTTCATTACGAAATATTCGTATTTTAACAGATTTCTTACAGAATTAAACGTTAAAAGTAACTTAAACAAGCATGTTACAGAAAACAACAAACGGCGGCATATTACTTATTACTGTTTTCTTTTAACGGCTATAACTAATATATGTAAGGACGACTACACAGAGCTATAAGCTAATTGGAGGTTTTAAATTTTAATTCGATTGGAAACTGACGTAAGAAATATAGGATAACTAGTTCAGAAGGAAAGACGTAAGAAATATAGGATAACTAGTTCAGAAGGAAAGACGTAAGAAATATAGGATAACTAGTTCAGAAGGAAAGACGTAAGAAATATAGAATAACTAGTTCAGAAAGAAAGACGTAAGAAATATAGGATAACTAGTTCAGAAGGAAAGGTTAGGAAGTATTATGGGGAGTAGGAAATCCAAGCCTCGATAGACGAGTATAAAAAAGTTCTGTTAACGGAGAAATGCACTCGAAAAAAATATGATCGAGATCGCTCATGGATAGCGCAGAGCTGGAACAAGAGAAAATCGACAGCGGGGAGATGGAAACAAAGTGTGGGGCCGAAGCGCAAACGGCATATCGCTGAGATTAGAAAGCGCTTGAGAAAAGGAAATCATAGAACCATGAGGGAAAAGTTGTCAGATTGGACGGCACTATCAAGTAATGAAAGTTAGGATTTGCCAACATAAATATATTCGACCGGAGTCTGTAACGGTAATTTTTTGAAAAAAGCCAGAACGTTATTTGCAGGTATGTTTTTAATGAAGTGAGTTTGCATGAATGGAAGAACGTACTAATGAGTTCGCCATCATATTTCCGATAATTCTTACGTGAAACGGCGAATCCACAAGAGATTAACGGAATGCGTAAGAAAGAGATTTCATGAGAGTATAAAGGTCGATAAGGAAGCCTGATGTGCATCTCTGGAATTAACAATAATTAGATATTTATTGAAGTGACAAGTGGAGGAATTGAAAATGACGGCTTGGAGGATTTCAAATAATTCGGCAGTATATATCGAGCAGAAGTTGCGAAGCCTGAACGATTCCGAGTAATTACCTGTAAGGAAAGTAAAAGAGGCGCCGACAGAACCGGTACTTTTGGAAGCGTCAGTAAATCACAGAGAACAGAGTGGGGAGGAAATATTGCGGAATTCTTATCTAATAATTAGAGGACAGCTATTTTTTTTTGGATAACGAAGGAGGCAGAACCGCCGTCATATTCCTATCACAGTCATTTCGATCAGACCTGATTACGTGAAAGACTTTACAACTAACATTGGAATTCTTTTCGAGTCGTGTTTCCGAGAGAACAGCGATGTCTATATTATAGGCCTCTAAGAACGCCTTATTGGGCCAGAGACTACATCCAAATTTCATTATAGAATATCGAAATTACGGTCCATTTTAAACAATAAGCGATACGTCCGAATGTAGTGTTGGCCATCCAGGGATTTTATCGTTTACGATTGGATAAACTGAACTAGGCGAATTGCGAGAAGGATAATAATAGAAAAGAAGTTTTTTTAAAAATTGACCTATATTATACAATAAAAAGTGTTTGACTGTTCCATTATAGAATTCTCGGTATAGTAATCCTGGCGAGGGAAAGAAATGAATGAAGGTTAACGGGTTAGAAATATTAATTGTCTCGATTAATTCTGCAGCAGCGTGACCATTAAGGAAAATATATGAAAGCTAAAAGTTAGGATTCCGGATTTTCACGAAGCTGTGGAGAAATTTCTTTAAAATTTAGTGCGACATCCAACCTTTCCGCTGCTTCTGCCGCTGACGTGGGAAAACATGGCTTAGAGTTGAAAGAGTTAGAATTAGTTGTAACTGCTAGTTTTAATGAAATTAATCGCAACGGGGTTTACTACGGCAGATTCTTTCTGTATGGGGCCAAAACGAAGGTAAGCGCAGCAATGAATAAACAGTTTCACCCTCTAGGTTCGACTGTGCAGCGTAGATGAAAAAGGTAGACGATATAATTAAGCATTTTCGGGGAGAGAAATACGATTTCGATTCGGGCAATTAGTGGAATATCGAATCTTTGTCTTTTTCGGAGCGGGTGAACGCCATACACATTATTGCAACCACACAAGAACCGGTTTGTGACAATTCCTCTGAAAAATCTGGTATCCAACTAAAATTTATCAACAGAGGAAGGAGCTCTAAAATAAAGTCTGAGTCTATTACCATATACGATTTATTATTCGATTGATTTTGTTTCGTTAAGCATGAAATTTGGAAGTTGATAGGGAATGTAAGTTGCTGATATTTTCATCAGCAGGAGGTTTTAAGATAATTAGTATGGAGCTGAAATGATTCGCGGGAAAGAGATCAATACTGCGCGGAGTAGGTTTCAGCGGAAGAATTATCATTAAATTTACTATCAGTTCTGTTATCGTTATTAATACTGACATTACCATCGAGATTACTATTAGTATTTATCATTCTCGTTACAATTTTTACGATTATTAATTATTATGATATTAGTGTTACAATTGCAATCAGCACTTTTACTGCTGCTAACGCCATTAGGAATATTAGGTTGTGATAATCGCACGTCCTCGGTGTGACCAAAGACGCAACTGGAGAAAGACGGAGAGCTGGACGGCTTTAGTTTCGGGAAGAAGGCAACAGGACACTTAGGCGGGCGGTTCTCCTGGACCCGCCCATCTAGCCAGAAAAAAAATAATACGAGATAAATAAATAAATCGGAAAAAATCACTGCAAATGAATGAAAAATAAATAGAAATAAATGAAAGATAGATATCGCAAAATATTAGTTACGATTGACCGAGTTAGAATTACAATTAAACAACGAAATAGAGAAATAAGAGTATAAATAAAATCGTCCGGTAGAAAATAGTTGAACAAACAAAGTGAACGGTCTCATTGTATTATCTGGTGTGTCAAACTCTAGATGCGATTAACTGAATAACTGATAAAACGAGAAAACAAACAATTCACCCCGAGAACGATGAACAAACGGAGGGTACTTCCACCTCTATTAGATTATACCGGTATACATATAGTAGAAAGTTATTAGTACACTACTTGTCACATACTTCCTAGATTAGAACAACGCGTGTTATCGTTATTATTTATTTCATTTCGAAAGTAAATATATCCGAAGTGGCGAATAGAGTATTTATTGGGTATATCGAGGAGGTGGTAGTTTTGATTTATCAACTTCATGTCATATTCGAGCGGTTGATACAATCAAATTTTATATCCGAGCTTATATTGACAAAAAGAAAGAAAAAAATAAGAAAAAGAAGAAAAATTATTAACTATCGGACTAAACTTTTCCGACACGGAAACTCCAGCTAGGCCAAGTTGTCATAGCAGAACGGGGACCACATTCAACGAAGATCACGTGATATTCTCTGCGTACCGCCTGCACTCGACATGCACCTAACATTATAAATACTGTGTTTAGTAAAAGCAAGAAATCGAATACAAAAACAGATCGTCAATTTCAATTCTTTTCAGTGTGCGACAACGGGATTTAAATCAAGTGCCACTCGGACTAGCGATTTTTTATTATGCCTATCGTTTTTAATAACATTTTTATTTCAATATTTTAATTAAAAATCTCCTTTTTTTTTTTGTTTTTTTTTTTTTTTTTTAGCGAACCAATCGTTCAAAATCAATTTTTAAACAATATTAAACCGAAAGAGAATTATATAGGTATCTCGCAGGTCTCCTGAATAGCCGCCAGACTTTTTCCGTTCTTTGCATAGCGTGGTTTATCATTTTGTTTAGGAAACTGGCGCAGAACTAAACGGAAATAAAACTATTTCGCTATAGAAAAACGCCATTTTACTGATTATTGTACCGTTTTTCTGCTTCGAAATGTCTCGCACTTGAACAGTCATATTTCAAAGAGAACTCGTTCGCCAGACATTTCACATTTTCAATTTTGCTTCGTTTTCACTGCCGCGTATTTCATACGCACTGCCATCTTTATTATTAAAAAGCTCCGTTTTTTAAATTGTGCCTGTACTGCGCACACGAACCATTTATCATCGCCCGAACTGCTACCAGGTCCCCGTATTTTATTTACCAACATCCTCCCGTGTCTGTTGTATAAGTAAGAGAATTTAGAAACAGCAACTGCGTGATGCGTTACACCATCGGAACGATATTATAAAGCGCCGAATACGATGAAAAAGTTCGTTTTCTACAAAACATTTTACTAACTGCAGATAGAAAAACATTAATTTTATACCTAGTCTGTTTTTTTTTTTAACAGCATAATGAAGCTTCATGTCTGAACGTCATGCTGCCCCTGTACTCAAAGTTCGATTTCGAAATCGAAATGTGTTATGTAAAACGCGCTGTGACAATCACCAAAGTACGCTACAACTACCACGCGTCAAATAACTGATATGACATTATAACAATAATTAGACTTGAATCATTTGTGCAAAGTTGCGATAGGACATAAATACGTCAAACAAGTTTTGGCAAATAAAACGTCTTCCAATGGAATTTTTAGTATATTTTGTTACTGATATCATTCGAATTTCAGGCTATAAATGGAATTTTTAATTTTATCCCATTCTTACCGACACTTTAGAGAAAAAAAAGGTTATAGCGTGTTTTTTTTTTAAATGTTTGTTCTCTCATAACTTTTGATTATTTTTTACGGGTTCCCAGTCATTCCGGAATTGAAGGGGAATGACGCAGCCGATTCTTTAGATCGTTCTGCTGGTCGCCTTGATTCATTCCTCAACCATTTCCCTTCTTCAGATATCCTTTCCTTATCCACCTCTAATCACACCAGACTTTGGCGGGATATTTATCCCTCCCTATTTTCTAATCGTCATTCGTATTTTATTCAGCCGATTCCTCGTTCGCTGTGTTGGTTCTGTTCTATTCCTTTCGGTCGTCGCTCTTCTATCGTCTCCCTAATTCGTCTCCAAATCATTGTCTACTCCCCTCCTCTCGCTTTCGATTTACTCTGTCGCCATCTCCCCTTATTGTGTTCTCTTCACGATTGTGATTCTCCTCGTACATGTGATGCTGATCACATTTTCTTCGAGTGTCCTGCTTTTTTCTAACGAACGCTTCCTTTTATACAGTTAGCTCTTGTCATTAGGTCTCCCTACTCCCTATAACTCTTCCTTTATCCTCTCCTGTTCTTCATCTTCTGTGGTGTTCGCACTGCTGTCTTTTGTTGCGTCCATTTCGGACCGCATAGCTATTTAGTTTTTTATCTTAGTTTTCCCGTTGTTGAGTCAATGTCGCTGGCACGCCCACAAAAAAGAAAAAAAAAAAAAAAAAAACTTTCAATTATATCGATACCGATTTCAGTGATACTCTTTGTGTACATTCAAAAGTGTCAGTAGTGGACCTTACAAGTATATCGTCGAGTAACGGGGGGAACACAAATACACCGAGAATTAATCAAAAAGCGTGAAAGAAGGAGGTTTTTTCAGAGGAATTTTCAGTAATATAACCAACACGCCTTTGGCACTTCCAAGTATTGTCAATGGGTTTTTTTTTGTTTTTTTTTTTTTTTGTTTTTTTTTGGTCTATCATTATACGCCATTTGGCCACTAACTAATCATTTTTCATTTAAATTAATCTTTCAGTTTTTGTTGTTTTTTTTTTTTTAAATCTCTGTACTTTTTTCGATCGTCGCTAGGGATCGAACCCATGAATGCCATCTTAGTAATCAAACGTTCACGCCACCAGGCTATCGCGACGGCCAATATTGTCAATGTTACTTACCGTAAAAACGTAAATTGAAAAAAACAAAAAAAAGCAGCCAGACCAAAAAAATTTAAATATAATCAATCTTAACTGCGGATAAATACCTATTCGAATAAAGAAAACAAATTTGAAATCAACATAACGCTATTAACAAGTTCATCACTGACGGAAATATTAGTCTTCACATTAATGCGTATAACTCGTTTAATCACGATTTGAACAGTTCTTTGTTTATTAGAAATTAGTGTGCCCCCCTTGTATACCAATAAGCGCATCAGTAAGTAACAACTGAGTAGACATCAAATCACTTTAAAAAAAAAGAAAAAGAATCTCCCTAGGGTGGGGCCGCACCGTTTCAGCCTAGATCGTTTCGGCCTCAACGTTTTAGCCTAGACCGTTTCGGCATCAACGTTACAGCCTAGACCGTTTCGGCCGAGATATGTTTCAGATTTGTTAAGTTTTCTCGTTCTTTTTCCAAATAAATCTCTAGTTTAGTGTTAGCGAGTTTTTAATTTATTTTTCTTTAATTATCAACATCCAATCAAGGAAAACACAATCCAGGGGAAAATTAGTAATTAATTTACTTGAAAATTAAATCAACGGAATTCAATGTTTTTTGTTTTTTTTTCATTCATCTATCGCTTAAAAAAGACTCGAAATTATGATCATGTTCAGCGGATTATTTTAATAAAAATTTTCGGAAAAAATGAATCGATATCAGCAATAATTTTCCGCTATGACAGATGTTTTTTTTTTTTGAAAAAAACATGTACCTTAAAAAATTTAAAAAAAAAATTAAGAACTCACTAACACTAAACGAAATCTACTTGGAAAAAGAACTATGCCGAAACATGTCGTAGGCGAAACGTAAAGAGATCGAAACATCAAGGCCGAAACACTAGAGACCCTCAAAACTATACTCTCTATGCTTAACGTGACGACGGGGCAAAAATAATTAGCCGAAAAATGTTCATTAGGATATAGGGAAAACATGAAAAAAACGTCAAAATTAATATAACAACGATCGGTTTCACTTTGAGTTATTCCGAGTGCTTTATTTGCTCAATTTTCCATGCGAAATCTATTATTTCCAGAGCTACAACATTTTTGGGCACATTTTCAGCTCATAATATTTTTCTTCTTTCTTCAGTCGCTCATTCAAAATTATGGTTCAACTCCTATTCTTCTTCATTTGCTAATCTTGCCTCCTTTTACCTCTCTATTCAGCATCTCCTCCTTCTCGACTATGGTTTTCTTGACATCTGCTGCCTCTATTAAACGCTCTACAATCTTCTCTTTTTTTTTTATCGCCTTCATTTTAATTACAGTCTCCTTCCCGCACCATTTTTCCGGTTTTCATCTGCATCTGCTGCTCCATTTTGTCCATTTCACTCCCCTCCGTGTACTTTCCTTGTGATCCTGATATCATATTTCGTTTGAATGTGCAGTCTTCTCTGCTGAGCAAGCGTCCTTCTATTTTTCGCTATTAAAATTCGATACTCCCCTCTTATCGGTGCTTCTTATATTCTCTCATTTTCTTTTGCTTCTGTTATTCATGACCTTGACTTATTTTTATCCTCCGACCTTAAGCGCATAAGAATATGAATATAAATTTATTTTCGCCTCCTTCCCTTTTCTTGGACTAATGTCCCCACCGACAAACCCATTATAAAAAAAAAAAATAAATAAAAGTAAATAACGCGAGTGACTTAAAGTATTATTAATGTTATTTACTGTACATATGAAAATGTCGAACTAATGAATTTGAAATTCCCAAAGCACCACTTGCAAACTCATCACCAACGGAATTATTACTACTGAACCAATACCCATAGCTTTATGTAGCACAGAAAGTAACAGCACTGTAGGCTGGGAAACTGCCGTGTATAATCCCCCAAAAATATTTACACCAAAAATTGTGAAATAAAATAACCCAAAAAAGAAAATATCGACTTCAAGATATTTTACTTTAATCATTTAATAAAAGCGCACTAAAATGTAAAAAATAATTACTCGACAAATGATAATACATCTTATACATTAAAATATACATAAAGAGGGAATATTATAATTATTTGTAAACAACATTTAAATATTTATCAGAGTTCGGTACATCAAATTTAAATTGAAAAAATAATCAGAAATTACATTAAACATTTTTGTTGTTTTCAATACTTAATAGGAAACGAGCGACTGTGTTGCTGTATTTATTTAATACGGTTTTTTGATTGTTCTGATTTGAGAATTGGCCGCCCCGAGAAGACTCTAATTAAATATTGTTTAAGAATAATTATAATGCCTCCTCCCACCTTGTGCATATTTTACATTAAAATATATTATCTTTCATCGGTGTAATTATTTTGTTCCTTTTAGGGCGTTTTTATTCAAATTTTAATGTAAATTTCGAAGCGGTATTCTCTTTTTTTTTTTTCTAATACTTTAATTGAATACGTTTTGCACTTCACGTATTACGAAATGGCAATAAACTCGCATGTCCTAGTGTTACAATGACAATTTTTGCAAGCAAATGGAAGAATTTTTATTTTTCATCGAACGGGGGTTTTCAAGCTCGAGAAATCGGCATCTACGAGGAACATATAATAATCTAAAGAAGAAACGTAACAGTCAAAACATGTAATTACAGATATCGTACGATAACGAAAAAGAAAGAGAAAAAAGTATCGTGAATTCATGCAAATAATCTGTCGCTTCAAGTCGTGCAATGTTGTGTCGAACCAAAAGAAAAATGGCCAACATTTTCGCATAAATCTACATTGTAATCGTATCTTTTTTCTCCGATTTACGGATGGAATGTTTTTCGTAATAAGATATAAGTTTCTGTATATTTTATGGAAAATACAAGTACGTTTACAATGGAAGTTATACGAAAGTGATGTCGATTTTTTTCATTTTCTCTTTACTTTTCGCAAAAAATTTTAGAATATTTGGTAATTTTCAAACTGACTCGTGCGAATTCGACTGCAACCGGAAACTATGTTAATCAAATTTATATATTCCTTTATCAAAATTACAAATCGCTATGTTGTTTGTAAAGCGAATTTGTAACGGGACAAAATTGCAAACACGTAATTTAGAAAATTACAGCGATAAATAAAAATTCTTTTTACGCCGACCATTATAAGATTTTCAATACAGTTAAAACTGTTGCTTGTATATATTAAGTCGTATAGAAAAATAATTTATAAAATTTATTACAAAAAATAAATTATGCAAAAAGTTACGCCTTAGAAATTTTAACTTGTACAGGTGTATATATATATGTATATGTATATATATATATATATATATATATATATATATATATATATATATATATATATATAATTCGGCCATTTTAGCCTCGCAAGGGGCTGTGCCCCTTGACCCCTCTTACGTTCATTTCTGTCCCTTTCTCTTCTATACGTGTATAAACTGATCAAAATTTACAACATAATTCTTACTGGCATCGACACAAAAAAAATAACACAAAAATCCTATCCTAACATTTAACTTTCATTTTATAAAATTAAGACATTGTTTCGTTACATATTTCATTACATAAAATTGTGACATTTTTTAAATAACAATAAAAAAATCCTATAAAATATAACAAACGTTACATAACATTGAGACATTCTGCGTTACATAAAATTGGGACATTTTTTCTAATGGGGGTAGCCTAAGAATTACGTTGTAATTAATATATATGATAACATAATTTATAAATTACACGAAGCATGTAAAAATTAAATTTCCTACATAAATTTTTTTTATGAGAAAAAAAAACGCGCGATAAGTAAACGTGAAGCGAAATTTCTACGACCCTTAGCCTAAAAACACTCTATGTTCAGCCTAAACGTAGAACAGTTGTGGACAGTTATGTTATTTACGCGCTAAAAATGAAGAAGGATTTTACGAAAAACTATTTAACTTGCAAGAAAAAACTCCGTTAAAATTTGCAAAGAAAAGAATGGAATACATTCAAAAACAAATGAAAATATTGCTGTAAAATAGTTTGAATTTAGGAAAGGTCGGAACCTGTTCATTATGATTTTTAAAATATGTGTCTGTAACATTATTTAAAAAGACAGCAATAATATTTTTTTAATAAAATTTTAACACAAACATTAAACGTATCTTTACACATAGTAATATCATTTGTACATGTCGTAATTTCATATACACATCGTTTAAATACTACATAAGTTGTTATTTTTGATCTATACCAACTCCCTTCATAAATTCGCTAAAAACTGGACAGTCTTTGCTTACGCGGATGATATAGCTTTCGTTATCGAGCACCGCGACATCCGTGAGGCCGGAAATGTGAATAGTATATGTAGGTGGGCGCATAATAAACATCTAACTATTAATATCAAAAAATCGAAGGCTTTCTGTATAATATATAAGAACGTCTAGTCGATATAGAAAACATATAAACCATCTATTAAAATACATAACAATAATTGTTTACATAATTACTTGACTTCTACTTCAAACTGTGGGTGTCTCAACTGGAAACAACAGAAGAGGTTTAATATTTAGGATTAATCATCGACAGAATCTTGGGACAAGCATGTTATAAATTTATCGAATAAAATCAGGCAAATGATACCGGCACTCTATAAATTGACTCTTTCAATACCCCTCCGTATAGTAGTTTGCGTGTATATTAGAACGTTATAGTATTGTCTAGAATCATGTATGGCATATCAATTTAGGGGGAAGCAAAAAGGACGACAATCAAAAATGTTAGTAGTCAGCAAAATAAAGATTACCTTAGCTGGTGGAGAAAGAGAAATGAAATGTCTCCACGGATGTGCTACTTTTATCACCGATTACTTGAATATAAGACCACAAGTACATCAATTGCTACAATGACAAGAAGCAGGAAAACGAAGAACAATAATAGGAGGGTATATTTTATTCGACCGAAAGGCATAAATGCTTAAGATTGGATAATACGGATGAAATAGTTTTAATTAGAACGAATCCCAGAAGATATAATGCCAAAAGAGATAATAGGGACTTGGACAGTATTAATTAAGCAATGGTTGATTGATAATATTAATGAGTGACTTTAGGTTAGATAAATTAGGAACTGGCTGTGGCGGAGAATCGACCATTCGTACTCATCAAATATGTAGTATGAAATTGTATAATGATAAGTAGTTCTTTTTTATTTTTATCTTTTTTAAGTTTTGATTAATTATTTTTATTCTATTTATAATTATGAAAATTAATAGTATGATTGTACAGAAATATTGTAACATATGTTTTTGAATAAACGACGATAAGCGTGTTGGGCACCCGCTGGCGGGCAGTATGCGTTGCGGGACCCAACACTTATTTTAAAAAAATAAAATAAAATAAAAAATGTAGATAAATCCATACCTGTTTGCTAATATTTATAAATATAAAATAAATAAATATCCCTTATTAACATAATCTTATAATTAATAATAACCCGCTATATAAAATTAAATATTCATGACATATCGATATATTACATTAGATTATAAGAAGACAAATACGTCATCGTTTCAATTTTTAACTTTAATTATTAACGCCATGAATATGGAGCAAGTGACTCCGAAACATGTCGGCACGTTTTAATTTTTAATTTAAAAATAATTTTCTGTTTAATAAAGATTTTATATTGTTCAATAAAATAAAAATAAGTATAAAATAATTTACACTTTTATGACATACAAAAGCCTAAGGTTATATTTTGAAGCTGTAGTAATGTCCAAAATTAAATACGGAATCGGTATTTGGGGTGAGGCGAAAATTACAAAAATGAGGAAAATCAACAAATTGCAAAAAAAACGTTTAAAACTGTTCTTACACAACGAGAGCTAGACGCATTAGCTAACGATCACTTGGTGGAACAAAAATAACGAAATGTCACCAAAAATGCTTTATATTATTACAGAAAATTACTGTGTGTGCTAAACTCGAAGAAAGGCAGTTACCAACTAGAACAAGAACGTACAGAACTAGAAATTGCGATACAAAACTTTCTACGTACGATCTAGAAGGATTAACAGTAAAATAGACACAATGTAGAGGAAGAGGTATTAATAAAATTAATGCGGAAGATAGCAAAGGAAATTCTAGATTAAAAAAATCTGGAGAGATGGAAAAACAAGGTTAAAATTTGGTTGATAGCATGGTGTAAAGAGCAATAGAAATAATAACAAAAAATAAAAAAAGTAGTAGCTATGTTGACATGAGATTTATTATTATCTCCAGTTCTAAGCTGCCAATGAGCAAGTGGTAGTTGTATAAAAATTATATTGTATTATTGTAATATATAAGTGTTATCATGTATAAGTTTATTGTAATAGGAAATATTATTCTAGATGATGGTATAATTGTAATATAAATGAGATAAATAATGAGAGTGTAGATTTTGTAGTATAGTAATATATAAGTTAACACTTTTTATGCTGTTACAGAAAGTAGTACTTAAGTTAAGTTGATATTGTACAAATAAATGATATAATTATGTTGGGAACCCAAAGACGGGCTAGTGCCTTGTGGGACCCGCAAATTGTTATTTAAATTAAAAATAAAATAAAAAAATAAAAAGAAATATCTCAATTTAAAGGAACGTTTTCGGGCTACATCATCGGCTAACAATAATTTGAATACATTCTGTATTGTGAGCTGCTGGATGATTGAAGTTTTTATTTTAATTTCTATTAAAGTATAAATTATTTTGTGCTTATTTTTATTTGTTAATAAGGGGGGTATTTTTTATATTTACTATATAAGTGTATCTTTTTATATTTTATCCTCACTAACGAAATTGGTCGACTCTGGAAACTTACTGATATGGAAATTAGGAACAAATTAATTAAATTTTTCGGGATCTCTGTAGGTAATTTTCATGCTTCGAAATAGCTGCATAAAAATCATTTAATATTCCATCACATATTGAACCTGTTTTTCTTATATATACATATATATATATATATAAAGTAAAGTAAAGTAAGTCCCATACCTTTGACAGGGCGTCGGGGATTGTGAATTGAAGGTTCACAATGTACAAAGCCCGACGACACTAATAAGAGTTGGGTGGCCAGTTTCTTTCTCTCGGCCGCCTTCTTTTTCATTTCGTTATTATATTAACTAAAACTAATCTAAATAGTTGAAAACGTGTATAAAAACATTGTGTGTTAAGAGCAAATATTTTTATATATATGTATATGTATGCGCGCACGGTATGCGAGTGTATATGGATATGTGTATATATTTTTTCTCGCATTAACATACGGATAATTAAAAATACACCGGCAGATAGTAACGTAATATCTTTGCCATAAAGAGGAGGGATATGATAATAGGGTTGTAATTTATCTCCTGTATTCGAATTCACGGAATTGTTTTAAAAGAATGCGCGAAGTTTGCAGGTAATTACGTAGAACAGAGGAAATTTAAACAGATTAAAAAGAGAATAGAAAAAAATATGAGACAACGATCAAGACGTATGATACGAAGAAATGAGCGGAAATCAGTAAGCAAAGAAACAGATGGGAAAGTATTGAAGGAGATAAAGAAATACGCACATTTTAATGGACTATAACGGGTAAGAAGAGACCAGTAGTGATGTGAAAAAGAAGTGAAAAAAAGTGGGGAGAGAGTTATAGAAAAAAATCTCTACGGTTAAAAAGGGGGCTGTGTTACCGTACGCCGCCGACACGTTTCGTCGTCAGTATGATTTGTCGAAAGCGCGTTTAGTCGCCAGTCACGTTTTGTGAAGATCAGATTTGGCGTCATTTTGTTAAATAATAAACGACGATTCTCGTAAATAACCATATTTTTGGGATAAAAACGACCGTGAAAAAGTGAAGTATTAGGAAAATGTACGCGTAACAGGAAATTATTCTTAAACGAAAGTTACAGTTAAAAATGTGTGTTCGATTAACATCAATATATTATATTTTGGCACCATCAGTTAACTTCATTGCTACATTTATATTTATGCGTCGTGGAGTTACATCGTACTCGCATTAATTGTATTTTTTTTTTTCTTTTCATGAACTACTGCTAGCTAAATATACAAATAAAAGTTTGCTGTCATTATTATAGTAGCTTTTTTTAAATGTGACTTCTTTGTCAATACATCTGTGTCATACCGTGAAAATTAAGGAAAAAATCGATCATAAAGAAATATGTGGAGATATCGGTGAGTGCTATTTGTGGAAAAACGTGATTTTTAATCGTTCATAAGTCTCTAAAAATAAGGGCGTGCGTGTGTCCCTCAAGAAAAATTAAAAAAAAAAGATATACTTCAAATTGAATACAGCGAAAATCGGTAGTAACGACACATTGAAGGGAGTGAATGAATAATCTAGTCACTGTAAGTGGTTCGTCATTATATCCGATATCCAATCAGGTATTTTTAACGTCTAAGATTTACCATTCAGCTATGCGTGAAATACTTTGCGGAGTAAATTTTCACCGATTAAACAAATATATGATCATTTATTTATAGTCATAATACTACGCGTATTTTTTAATAAATTCAAAAGCGCAATCGCTAAATTTACTCAAGTATGAAGATGAAAAAATAATACCTAAATCGATATCGAGAAATAAAAACGAGAAAAAGCTATATGAAAAAAAAAAAAAAAGAGTTTTTTCAAATATTTTTTATAATGACACGACCGATAAGTTTCCATCGATTTCTTTAAATTTGTAATGAGCATTTAATAAAAGTAGGTTATTAACAACATAAGCGGGACAAAGAATGTGCGTCTGTTTCGCTCGTACACACTTTCGTTTTTCGCAAAAAAAGATAAAGGAACGCGATTTATTCGTCTCTGTAAAAACTTCCTGAATTTAAACTTTGTGTCGCCAGGTCGTTATAAGAAACCGCTTTTTTATCTGCGTACCTCGAAGAAACATTGCTCGTAATGACCGATTTATCGATGTTGCCGATGTCGTTAAAACCGGCAGGGATTTTTTGTAATTCCGTTAGCTTGAACACGATATCTCTGTAACCGTTCTTCACTGTAGCATAATGGAAAAAAAGAAAATTTACCTGAATCACAAAGCCGTTGATAAAATATTATGTATGTATATACATACAATTTTAAAAAGTAGGCGTAAATTTTTTAATTTTTTTTTTTTTTTTTTTCCTCCTACCCTGGGCGCGCCAGCGGCTATTTTTTTTTTTTTTTTTAATTTAATATACCCGTTGGTAATTTTAAAAAAAATTAATGTTTCGGAATAACAGAAATTATAATTTTGTTTTGAATACTGGGCGAAATAAAAAAAAAATGTTTATTAGCTTTTTATATTTTTTGAATGTAAGTTTTTGAAAGAATCGGGTATTTAGAGATTTTCTGCGTAATTTGAATTTTAACCGATCATATTTATGGAAAAAAGTTTTTCAAAATTAATCGAATTTGAGTAACATTTTTAACACGCTAAAAAACAAAACATGGCAAGGCTGCGTAAATAAACAGTTTTTTTTTTCCATTAGTATTTCGAAATTAATTTTTAATAATAAACCGTTTTCCTTGAATTTTTCTTTTTACCGGTTAGGGATCAAAAAACTTTGTCATTAGGTGCTAAATTATGGGTCCTTTCTTATATGTTTTTTGTTCTTTTTATTACTATTACTGTTACTATTATTATAATAAACATTGATTATTATTATTATTACTATTTAATATTATTATTGCTCGTGACGGTCGTGTTGGTTTTGTTCCTGTTACGAAAGTGTCTTTTTTGTATTGAAAAAATGATTATTGTCGTGTTGTACTTTAATCAAAATATTGTGAGAAGAAAGAGAATACGGATCAACTGCTGCTACTGATAAGGCAGGAAATCGCGTTTCTGCATGATATGGAGCGTATCCAACGGTCGAAAGATCAGCTGCGCGTAGAGAACGGCTCTAGGCGAAATCATTGAATCATTGAGTTCCGAAAATGCTCGTCTAAAAAAAGCAAACAGGGTACTGCGCAAGTTTCAGACCTGCAATAGTACACAAGCAAAGGCAACATTATTATCAGCAATGTACGCAGTAGCCGAATGAAAATCTTTACGAATTGCTGGATAAAATCGCGAATAAAACTGGCACCGAATTGAGTAAGACTGACGTGAATATTTTTGTCATCGTCTGCCAAAATCTCCTCGGCGGACACATGCTAATATAGCAGTGAAATTTTCTCGGCGCCAGGTTAAATATGAGTAGCTCAAGAACGCTCGTAGGAAACGTCCAGTGTGCTATTATAGGATGTCGGTTTTAGCCAATTGCTTTGACGATACAGAATATCTATATAAATGAGCACCTCTCATCTGACGATAATAAGATTTTTCGCTCTGCGCGCGATCTAAAAAAGAAAGGATGGCGCGGTATACATATACGTGATGGAAAAATATTCGGGCGGCGTGATGATGGTACACCCATCAAACGATTTCTATCGTTGGAGCAGATTGATTCCTTTAAAAGTAGCAGTTATTAACTATAGCAATATACTTTGTACTTAAATTTTATTCCGAGTGTTATTTTACTGTACAAAAAAATGGGCTCTATTTTGGGGTACATATTTCATATTCGCGCAACAGATTTGATTACTTAGCTAATTTTAGTGTTAAATTTAATGTTTATCGTAATGTTTTATGGTTATTTTACTTGATTATATAACTATTTATTCTAGTTTACATTTTAAATTTAACATTATTCTCATTATTAATATACAATTAACTCCATTAACAATAAGTATAATTAAAATTTTTAACATATTAAATAGATTGGTATAGGGATCTGACAATATGGATAAAGTTATTAGTTTAAATTGGATACTGAATGTTAATAGGTTTCGTATTTATCATTTAATTATAAATATTATTGTATTCTTATTGTTGATACTACTAATTCGTTTCGTTATGGGGTAACAAAGCCAAATGTCGTAATCGTTTAAACAGTTCACCAAACTTATATTTCCGTGTTTTTTTTCTTATTTTTATCTTTTATTTTATTTATTTATTTTATCTTATATTACATTATTTGTTAGTTTATTTCATTTATAATTTCTGCTAGATCTATCCCCCATTATATTTATTTATTTTATCTACGGCATTAAGTATTTTGTTTTCTCATTCTTGCGAAGGATTTGTTAGAATTAAGGAGAATATATTTCGTCATGTGTAATTATGTAAGTTTACGTGTGAATGTAAGCGAGTTTAAACCATGTTGCACTAGTTTATTTTTCATTTTGTATATAATATTTAATTAGCTCCAAATAGACTGTAAACATGGCATAATCTGCATAAATGGAAATGTAATCCATTACATTGCATGCAGACGTTTAATCCATGTAAACTAACATGGATCCCGCTACTCGCGCAACCATTGCGCATATGCGCGGCCTGAACTTAAATATAATAATGTAGTTTTAGTGGTATATCATTTAATACTGTAAATAAATTGAATTGAATTGAATTTTCTTTTTTTTTACAATCGCATGTACGACTAAAAGCAAATGATCGCGTAAATCACTTTTTCGATAAGCAACTATTTCAAGAAAAATTCTATAAATTTGATATTTCACAGCGATATTTATTAATTCTGCGTCGGTGAATGATAAATTTGACTAGTTTATCGATAAAATTATAACAATTATAAGTCACTGTAAAAGAGTTTAAAAAGTTTGAATCCAAGGAAAACAAACGATCACCGTGGGTAAATAATGAAATTGTACAGTTAACTAAGATTAAAAATGCAGCTTATAAATTATTTCTACTTTCTCCGAATAATACGGTCTTATTAAATAATTATAAAGTTGCATCGAAAAGTGTTCAACACAATCTGTTAGAGAATCAAAAAAAAACAACAAAAAAAACAGTATTACACATGCCTCTTGGACAAGTGTAAATCAAATTTAAAAAAAAAAACTATTGATACGTTGTGAAAAATACAATTGGACCGAACACGAGAAAAATTGACGAAATAAATATTAATAATAGGAAAATAGGAGTAACTAGTAACGAATATTTAGTAGCACAACATTTTAATACGTATTTTGAAAATAGTGTAAGACATTCGTTGATGAGAATGGCACAGTATTGGAAGACTTGACAACATATCCACAAATAAATTCGTTCGCTTTTTTTTTTTTGATTTCACGTTGGATAGGGGCTATTCTATCCTTAGCAAATAAATCTTCCTTTAGGTTTGATAAATGACATAAAACTGATGAAGCAAATAAAATCTTTCATGTGTTATTAAAAATTCAACCTACCATCATATAGGTGGTGTTAATTTCAATAACAGAGTGCCAATGTTATTCGAGTGTTTTTCAATTGTTGCTCCAGCATTCTTTACATATTGAAGAGTATTAATGATTCTCTGCAATGAATAAAATTCTAAAAATTCAGAGAAAGTTTCTGCTGAGTTTAAGCTGTTTACATGGAACTAGGTCGGCGGCTGCCGATCCGGTTATCACCGGAATTCTTAAGTAATCAAGCTGTTCTATTAACTGAATATAAAATGTTCCGATTATCATTTACTACTCATCGTGGATTGAGTAAAAAATTTAACGTAAACTTAGAAAATCTCACGAATATATTAAAAATTTTAAAAAACACATTAAAGTAATTATTTTAAATATCCGGCAAGAAAAGATGGATTACAGCCGGAATAACGGTAGATTAACGTACAAATTATAGTACGATAGATTAAAGAAATTATTAGGCTTAAATTTTTATCAAAATATTATAAAGGGGTCAAGCATTAATCCCGGTCGTGACAGTTCCGGCGCATATTTGGAACCGTTTTAAAAATGATTTCATCGAACATTTCGTGAATTCTGTGAACTTGGCGTTCCCGATACAATTTGTCATTTTTTATTTGAACGCCTTCGTACTAGGAAGGAACGTTCGAAATATAATTTAGAAGGTTATTGATTACGAAAACATTATTAATGATGGTAAACGGTTTAAACATGTCGAGCGGTAGGGCGTTCATTAATTACGTTAATCAGGAAACATGGGTCCAAATAATGTAGCTTAACGTTAAGCATATGATGGGGTACTTCACAAATACCGCGACTAAGCTAATTTTGGCATCGCGGTCGTATATTTTAAAAAAAATTTACTTCGCAAATTTTGAATTAGTTTTTATTTCGTATAATGCAAGAACACGTCAGTATAAAATAGGAGTATACACCGAATGATTACGCTATGTCCATTTCGATGCTCACTTCTGGATCTAGGCGCACTCTCTACTACGATAAGAGTTATCTTCATCCTCGTACTGGCCGGATAAATCGGTAGATGCATTCTATACCCGCTGTCAGGTTTTCATTGAATTGTTAATATGCAACCGCTAGTGACTACATGAAACTGATGATTGATTTATCGCGAAACGAATGCAGTCCCGCGTACGTCTGCCTACTATACGTCAACTAGCAAGCGTAATATATACGTGTGGTGGTTTGCCCTTCATCCGTATGATTATATTAACGGTTAATATTAATTATTCTCGCAATAATAATTTCTGTAATAATTTCTGTCGTCACCTGGAATCGAACTCGAGACTTCCGTAACGGAAACCAAGTGCTCTAGCAACTAGGCTATCGTGACGATTAACGATCGCCACGTTTCTCTGTTCGTGAAATTACCGCGCGTCGATTGATCCCCAACTTGACAATAAATCCTAGTAAACGTTCAGTCCTCTAGTACTATAGAATGATGTAGAAAAAAAGCTTCTCCGTAATCTGAAGGAAACCAGCATATAATTTTCGGTCAAATAAAACGAAATAAAAATTACTTTTCTGTCATTTTGATTTAGAATTGAAATTCCTAATTTTATCGTCGTGCAAGCCACCCGAAAAGGTACCGAAGTGATCGCAAGCTTATACTATTAATTAAAAGAGAGTTACGTTTTTTTACGCCTATTTTATAAAGGTACTTCTAGTGTTCCTCGTATTGTATTCGAAAAAACACTTAATATGTTTCCCTTTCAAATGGAACTGCTTTGTTTCGATTAAAAATATTGAAAGCGTTGCGAAAAGAGCTTTTTTTTTTTTTTTGTTTTAAACTATCACCTGTTTGGAATAGATTCTTAGTGCTTTGAAAGAATAAAAATAAATGACTAGACTGTTTTCGGTGGAAATAAGAGTAGGGCGAGAAAGGTCAAGAGCGGTTTTGCTGCATAGCTCGTTCTAATGGCAATATCCTTCGCACGAATGGAGAACCAACTAGTTAATATCTTTTGCAAGGTGCTGCAAGAGGTTAGTCGACTGGTCGTCGTGCGACCACATTATTCTAGAAGGCAGGCTAAGCCGAGTTTCTTTATTAATATAAATATCAGCACATTTCGCTATACGTATTAACGCGGCCTACATTATATATACTTTCGCTCTTGTTATATAAATATAAGTTCGTATAATGCATTTATTTCCGAAACTGCTTCTAGCGCAGTAAGCAGATATATATTTACCTTCCGCTTCAAACTCATTCTCTGTGCAGAGAATTTGATGATGACCTTCCCACCACTGTTGTTGTCTGAAAGAAGGAAAATCGATATTGTGCCCCACTAACCTGAGACAACTCGGCTGGCAATTTGAATATTTCACAACAACGGAATTATTATTTCTAGTTAGTTTTACAAGCGCTGCAACACTCGCGCCACACCGGGCCAAACCATGACCTTCAAAGCGACCCCCTCCCCCGGTGATCAGTTACGAGGAAATATGGTCGAACAATTATTTTATCGTCGCAAACGTCTGCCGTAAAGGATAACAACTCTAATTACGTAAAATGGCAACCATTCTTTTTTTTTTTTTTTTTATCTTGACCATATTCACCTTAAGCCAGGACACGCGCCACCATTCGTCATATTGGGTTAAAAATTGTTATATCACTTTCGAGAAAAATCGATATTAAATTACGTAATTGAAAATAAAAAGTTGGACGAATTCTGAAAAACTACCGTCGATACCGGACGAAACCAAAATAAATCAAAAGACATCCCCGACACAAGCTTTTATTACGAATGAAAAACTGTCGCGAACAGTCAAATTCTATATTAATAGCTTCTCCGTTTAACCATTCTCTGTATCTAGCGAGATGCGGAAGGTCGTAATATTTAAAATTTGCCGATAAATTGAAATGATAAAGAGACTACTCGGTACTTTAAACATCTTTTCCGTTTGGCCATATTAAAATTTTCAGTATTTAACACAAATTTCGTCATTACGGAAATAATTTGTCGCAAAGCAAACTAAAAATACATGCGATCGTAATATCGTAATAAATATAACAGATAAATTCTGAACGGTTTAAGCCGAACAAAGACATTACTTTTTTTTTCTGATTAAACGTAATTTATAAAAACATACACAAACGTATATGGTTGTCGTCACATAAACTTTCAAAATCAATGATAACTCGAAAAGAAACCTTTAGCATCTTGTCTAAAAGTGACCTGATAGTGCATAATAATGAGGTAATGGTGTTGTTAAAAAAGATCAACTTCATTGCCGCGGTGCAACTCGATTTCCAAAGAATGGTAATTGGCCGGCAGGTAACTAAAGTTCAAACGTAATTAAGGAGAGACGCACTAACTGGTAACCGAAAAAAAAAATTCGGTAATTTTTTTGCGATCCTAACACATAGGCGAACTCATCGCCGACGAGGACCTATTCATTTTTCCGGATCAGTGCTTCTCAATTTTTCTTCTATTATGCTCCGGCTAGGTAAAAACTTGACCATTTTACTCAATAATTCGCTCGCAGACCACCACAGTATTAATTAAAACAAATAAGGAAACCTGCATGACAAAAGAGTAATTTTATAATGTAATACCACATATGTATATCTAAAAATTATCTGTTGCCCAGCAATATTTCATCGATAATATGCTAAAAAATTTTTACAATCACATTAAAATAGTGAAAAAATAAAACTTAAAATTAGATAGTATTTTTAATGGTAGATATTAATATATAGCGAATGTTAAAAAGTTTAATAAGGAGTAGAAACGTTTTGAGTTTTAAAAAATTTCAGAAAAGAACGCTAATGACACAAACATTTTTAAGCACTCGTATAATATGCACTTAGACGAGTGCTGTGAGAAAAATATATCATCACGATGTGATATTTCAAAATGGGAATGTTTCGAATTTATTTTTACGCAAATGTAAGTGTCCAGTTGATCTTGTTTTTGTTATATTTAATTGCCTAATTTTCATTTTTATTTCTTACTAATTTAATTTCTCATCGATAAATTAAATTTACGCCCTTATAAAAACAATTTTAACGTACATTCTCAATTACAGCGATGATACGGTTAATAAAATTTAATATTTTTCTGTGAAAATGAATTATTGACACAGCGCAATGAAATTCAAGCTGTTACCTCTGATTAGTACTTATTAACAATTTTTCATCGGTTCCGGAGAAAAAAACAAGACTGTTTTATTCGAATCGAAATTATTCATTTTTATAAGGTATTTCCCAGTTGACCACTTTCTCGAAGACGCATTATCCTATGTACCCCAAAAATAGTTACCAGTTAGCGTCCGCCCTAAATAATCTACTTAAACTTTCGAATTATTCACGAACGACAAAACCCCTCTGAACGAAATGAATATTTCAACAAACTTAGAATTTTACACCGGTAACACCAGTATGTTAAAATTTTTCAGATCTAAAGAGTAATAAATGGATTATATACTAAATTTACGGGAAAACCATGATTGTGAAGGCTGGTCAGTTGCATTTTTCATAATTAAAGATTAAGTTACCTTTTAAAAATCTAAATTAGATGTAATTCAAAATGTTTGCCTTCTCGTATTTCGATGTCTTAGAATCGATTTCCTGTTCCAGTAATTTTCGTGCAATTCAATATACGTTTTCATTATTTGTTCGTGTACATGTCTTATTTAGATTATCGATTCCTTATCAAAAACACCTCGTATTTGCGTCGTCTAAAATTGGTTGATATTTTATGTAATAACAATATTAAAATATTGGTAATTTTAAGGTAACGTTTAGAATACATAGAATTATTTTAAAAAACTAGTCATAAGTATTACTCTACTGATGTCTCCGAACTTAAATAAGTAACAATTGTTTTACATTAACAAAACAAAAAATGGAGCTATATGTTTGTTGCTGACAAACCCGACAAATTTTGAAGAAAATAAAATAAAAAAAATAAATTTCTAGGACCCCAAAGAAGACGGATTATTTCCGTTGCTGTTTAACGGTGTTTCCGGAAGAATTTAGACGAAAAAGGTATCGAAAAAATTCAAATAGGTAAAAAGAAGAATAACATAGAAGTTGATTGTTTAGCATTCGCGGATGACGATTTTATCGGAGAACATACGACGATTCAATAGAACAAATAAATATCCTTAAGGAGGTAGTAAAAAAAGCGAGACTAAAAATACCCTTTGAATAAACGAAATATATGACTGATGTAAAAAGCGCTCCTCGATTTATAGCCACCAAATACGGACATATAAACAGAGTCACAGCACATTCCAATACCTAAGGGGAAATACGTACACAAACAACCGTGTTAGATAAGATAGCTAACCAAGAAAGAGCAAGAAATATGAAATTAGCAGCCCAATTGACAAGAAATATATATACATATATACATATAATAAAAAATCAATGTCAATAAAATCAAAATTAAGACATTATAACGCGGTAATTAAACTGGAATGTGTCTATATTCGTCGGAGTGCCTAGCAATGAATGTAACCTAAAGAACTGGAACAAATCAAACGGAAGGAAAGGAAAATAGTTTTTGGAACAGCAATTTGATCATGAAATAAAATGATGTAATGAGGAAATACAAGAGCATACTGAAGATATTATTAATACCATGAAAAAAAAAAGAAAAAAAAAAGAAAAAAAAAAAGGATCGAGCTATTTTTCAAAAGAATATGAAGGTAAAACGCTTAAGAATTTTCGAGTAATTCGATAAAAACCCTAGAACACAATTCGCTTGGTTCCGGGAAGCTAAGAAAGATCTCGAGAAAATTAATATCGCGGAGGAAGACATTATGAACGGGAACACGGGTTTAGAAATAAAATTAATACATTCCGGAGTTTTGAAGAAAATGTGAAGACTGATGCCAAACAGACAGACGAAAAGAAAGAAAAAATGAAGAAATACTGGAGTGAAAGGAAGTGTAAAAAACCAAGATCATGCAGATATTTTACGTGATCCATAGTTGGCCAGTTTGAGAAAAAAAAAAAAAAATGTTACGACGAAAACTTGGACAATATTTAATTAAATATAAAAATATCGAATAAAAAAGAATCTGTAATGTTTTAGTACTTTCCATTTCCTACACCCTTCTACGGCTCATCACTCTTCGCGTATACTATTTAATTCATATTCCTTTTCTACCCGTCATTCCATTTTCATCAATTTTCTGTGATTTCCTAATCATATTAGCATCGGCAACCGAAGAGAGTTAGCTAATACTTTTATTTTTAAAAAAAATCCTTATTCTAATTCCCTGCCCCAATTTACAAAAATCATATAGCAAATTATGTTCGGATGTTCGTACTTCAAATTTTTCCAATGTGCTTTTCTCGGTAACGGTTTGTCGGACAAATGTTTCGCAACTGCGGGCACAAACTCTTTGTGAAACCAAGTTTTAAAACCTTCGCAGCATCTTCATTTGCAGCGAATGTAAACAGATATTCAGATACGTACTGCATATAGCTATGGATTTTATAAAAGCGCTTTGGCTTTTTCTTCTTTTTTTTTTTTTTTTTTTATTTATTTATTTTTTTTTTTAATCGATCCGGATAAACGCGATCCGAATAATCGCGAGTCGACTGTATATATTAATTTTTTATAAAATGTTCTTTTTGTTTTGTTTTTTTTTACCCGCAATCATAACTAAATTAAATCGTATCGCACTTACCCATACTTGAACAGAATTATTAACAGTATAAAATTCTTTACTTGTTATTTATGCTATTTGAAATTATTTATCCTATATAAAATTGGATTTTCGGACTTCGTCATGGAGACACCCTCCGGACCCCCCGATGATGGTTCTTCTATAATACTTATAGAAGAGTAAATTTCAATTGACCACATCATTCTTTTAAAAAGAAATTCATTCACCGTTTGCACAGCAATTTCTGTTACAATTTCCGTTACATATTTCATAACGGTTTTCAATATTACTCCTAGCGCAAGAATGACGTTTTCATTAATATATTATATATATATACATCTATCGGCTTTCTAATTTAAATGACTGGAGATACAAAAGAAATAAACACATAAAAATATAATTCAAAAGAAAATATTAATTACTGTGTGTATAATTGATAAATTCTTATTCCGTACGATACGGCACCCCTCGCTATTTCCACTGACATACACAAATTCACATATTTTCCGAACAACAAACAACGGGGGAAAAAAATATAACCAGACTAGATTAATAATTCAAATTTGACTTGCGTTCCGCTTTACTGATAGCTTTTCGATGATTCGTTCCGCTACGGTTCGTCCACTCCTTGGAGGATTCTCTCGAATTTACTTGTGCAACGAATTTCCTTCGGACAAATCTTCAGGGCGTTTTGAAGCAGTTTATTTGGTTAAATGTCGATGCTTGATAGCGTCGCACACGATTTTCCTTCTTTCTTTAGGCGTCCTGACGAACAGAAATGTTATAATGCAATATTAGGCATAAAGTAAACAAAACGCAATATCTAAATAGTAAATTTACTGCCAGTGCACTCGTTATGAACAAGCTGTGCAATGAGTCGCTGTTCTTCCCAACCGATAATCTGTTCGCCAAAACAACTGCCCTATTGTACACGATCAACATATACTTATTTTCCCCTTGCTCGACGATCTTATCAAATATCGCACGACACGGCTGACAGTCTATACGCAAACAAACATACCGAAACACAGCAATATACATACATATATGTATTATTATAACCTTTGTACTTGAGTATAAGAGGCACAGAATTTTTGTTTGGTAATCTACTTTTACTGAATTGGTTTGTTTTATTTGAACATGTTATTTTATAATGCGGAAAGAATTAAGCAACTAAGTACATATTGAGTTTTACATTATTTTTAGCCTATTTTATGTAAGTATTTGCATGCTTGCATTTTTTTTTATTGTTCTTCTTCGTATTTAATAATGAAATACAAAAGTAAAATAAAAGTACGGTCGTGTGTCGTATTTACGTTAACGCACCTAAAGAGTATAGTTGGGTAAGTATGTAAAATCCCCCCTCCCCGAGGATTTAGCTGAAATTTGTCTGCTGAAAAACTACGATCCTGAAAGTTTTGAGTCTTGGGGCTCAAATTTCAGCCTCTAATCTAAAAAAATGTGTTTTTCAGTTTTTTAACCTTACCCTTGCCTATTATGAACGGATTTTGAAAAAGTTAAGTCGAGGTTGAAAAAACTTACGAAGCACACATAACCTAGTCATTTACGGAGCCCCTCGAGATAAAAGCATAACCTGATAAGTCAACTGAAAATTTTAAACTCACCTAAAAATTAATGCTACGACGGAATTCGATATTGAAGTTCACAGAAACATTTTATAGAATAAAAATTAATACTATGAATTTTTTCACATCTTTCGGAGGGTTGGAAAGTGGTCAAAATTATAAAAACCCGAAATATATATATAATATGTATACACGTTAAAGTCGCTTAACAGGATTATATTGGAGATTTTGATTGAAATATCAATAATTTGCCAGTCGATTGATTTTTTAAGTGAATTAGTAGATGACTGGAGGACAGGACACACAAGTACTGGGACGTGAGATAGAATTATTGTGTATTGATAATAGGCAACGTATTATTTGTAGCGGTGAATTGGTATCTTTTTTGATATTACAGGGAGGGGGGGGGGGATTTAAAGTTGCGCAACACCCTCATCAACTTAGTTACCACGATGGAATATCATTATTCGTTGTCTGTTCAGGTGAATTTACTGTACATATATAAAAGCGTGGAAATGTGAAGATCTCAATTGTTTTAATTTGACTTCTGAAGAATCTCTACACATACCGATACAATTTAGTATCTACAGTGCTGTAAGAGTAGAAGGCAAACCGTGGTTTGCTGTTGTTATATAAAATCATTTCATGGATAATCGGACATTACATCGTCTCGTGTTAGAAAATATAGTCGGTATTTGAACATTTTCGAGCAACTATTCTCAATACCGGAACTGTTGAAATACGACTTGATGGGATGGAATGGAACTGTCTATATCGTTTACGCGTTCATATGCTGAATTTAAATAATTTTTTATAACTTGCCGAGAACGGTAGCTAATTTGCATTAATAATTCTTGTGATTCCATAACCACTTCTGTGTGTGTTTTTTTTTTTTTTTCTAGTTCGGAAGTTTGTTAGTTATTAATTGCTTAACTGAGTTTACTGATGGTTGATGAGTGAGCTGAATTTAGACAGGCATCTATAGGATTTCCTCGACTGTCATCTACTACTTTTCCTTCAAGTATGGCTCATATTTAGGTGTTGAGAGGTTGTGTTGAGAAATTTATTCATGTATTACTGATAGGTGAATCAAACGTTATAGGATGTGAACGTTTCAGCGTGCTACTAATCTAATGCAGATCTACCGGGTCAATACTGAAGGCTTTGAGGTTTTCCGGTTGGTTGTTTCATACGAGAGCTAAGTCAAACATAAGAGCGGTTTTCAAAGTTGATCTTTGAATTTTAAAACAGTGTTGTGATTAATTTATACGTAAACTCGATAACGACGATGCGCCAGAATTATTGCATCCAAGGCGTTATAGAATTACTATAAATAATAATAATTTTAAGGAAAGTAGAGATGTCAGGTGGTTTATTAAGATTTGAGCCAAAGCATACCGGATAAACAGAAGGTAGTAAGTGCTTCTGGCCAGAATACGCATAGGGCATACCCTATAAAAATCCTCCATTCATGGACAAAGCTTTGAGGAAATGCCCACGGTGTAATACATCACCATCGTGCACATCATCGACTCGTGTATAATGTACGAATCTATAAAACATGAAATTTCCGGACGTGACTTAAAATATGAAGACCTAAAGAAAAATAACGAATCCATATGCGGTAAACTATTCAGATTTTTAGAGACTACAGACTTATATCAACTAATTTAAACTAGAATATTTTTGAGTTATTGAATTTTGTTATCTTTAATTATTATATTTAAACGTTAAAAAAGTATAAATTTTGTTATATTATTGTGAACTTAGAAGACGCTTAAGTTGTTATATTTAAACGTTAAAAAAGTATAAATTTTGTTATATTATTGTGAACTTAGAAGACGCTTAAGGCCCAAGATGCCGGGCGTCTTTAAATAAAAACCTTTTAAACTAAAAACTCTTAAGATTTGATCCGATGTCAATACGTTTGATAATATTACCTTTTTTTGTGTGTGTGTGAAATATTTTCATTACTGTTTGATTACCTTTAGTAATCCGGTCGAAAAAAGATACGGCAGTTAGTTTCCGACTTTTCAAGATTATTATTCGTTCCCCCCAGCGGGTACTGATGACCAAAATACGTTTTTACTTATATTTGCCTTCCGTACATCCAAGTTTTTTTTATTGCATTAAAATATTCGATTTATATGTTCAGAGTCGGATAATATTTAGATGTATTATTTTCTTTTTTCGCTTATAGAAAAATGTTTATTTTATTTTTTGGTAATGTTACTATCGGTGCTTCTAGCGCCATAGTTATATGATAGCGCAGTTATACACACTATCATACACAGTATGGTAGTTATATTGTACCGTAGTTTTACAGAACCATACAAAGCATCACAGTTATAGGTATTTTTCCTTTCTTTTGCCCATATATATGTATAACCGCTGAATGGCCGATTAGTATTGTTTACCTTCTAATGCAGAGTAATTCGCTTCGTTTATTTGCTTGCAGAAATGTTTATAATGTAATTTTATTGCGACGGCCATAGTCGGAACGCATTTTCGGACCACAATTAAATCTTTTGTCGGAAATTTCTCCACTAAAAATCCTCTGAATCTTCTATTAATTTATCTCTCCACACTTTGTTAACAAAGAAGCAGCTTATTTGCCCTTCATTGAATTCCTATTTAATGTAACTCCACGATTGTTCGGACGTGTTCTATATTTTTTTCATATTGAATAATTCAACTTTTATTATTACGCATTAGCTCTTTTTTTTTAAAAGATTTTCTTGCTAAGTAATACAGTGCGCCTTTTTAATGGTAACCTTTTTTTTTTCTTTTACAAAATTTTAATTTTTACATCGAATATAATTTTTCTATTACGAAACTTGAAAGCATAGCCTTTGGAAAAATACAAGTTGGCTCTAAAAATCAGGTATACAGTTCATCTGGCCTAACTTAAAGGCTGCCATACTCTTGCGCATCGTCCCGGAACAATTCAGAATTTTCGATAATGGAAGATCGAACAGCGTACTTCGCTACCCTCAAGAAAAACTTTCCGTCGTCTGGTGCTGTTTCTAAAAAATTGGAAAATCAACGCAAACCGGGATACCGCTTGATCCAGCCGAACGACTTGAAAGACTTTTTTTCTTTCCCACCAGATAACTGTTGGAAGGACAAATTTATTTATTTTCGAATCGCGTGTAAAGGAGCAAGGAGTAGGTATTGTGTAAGAGCAAATTTAACCAGTAGTGTGAAATAAAAAGCATAATAAAAAGCTTAAAATAAATAATTTGTGTGAAAACTCCGTGCAAAGTGTATACTTTTAGTATGAACAATAACAGGGATGAAAAACATAGTCCCTAATACTGTAAGCAGTTAAGGTTGTAAACTTATAATAAGTTGAAATAAAGTTTAGGAAAAAAAAAAGAAAATTATTACTTCATAAAAAGAAGGGGGGATTAATAAATAAAAATAGGAAAGTATTAATGAAACGTACAGATACACGCATGCATTAATAGTTAAACACAACCCACAAATCAATATCTAGCGAATAAGATATAATAAAAGTACTTAATGAACGTTTTCGAAAATCAGCTAAAGTATATTTAAAAATACAACAAGAGTCTGACGATATGAAACTATCAGGGTGCAACCGTAATAGTACAAACTAGATTTAAATTATAGCATTAACTTAGAAGTTTTAATTATCTCAAGTTGTAAACAATGTCAAAACTATAACGATAATGAACATTGTATAACGAAAATTGGTAAAGGGAGGAACGCGTAAAGTTAATTGACAGATTCTGATCAAATTTGTACAGAAAATTAAGAAAAACACCCAAGTAGGGACACAAAAAAACGAAAAAAAAAAAAAAAAGTTTGAAGAAAACAACACAGTATTCTTCTAATCTTTCATGTTGGGTAAATGTCCTGTGCTGACGTGCCCATAAAATAAAAAAATAAAAAAAAAACAATTCAAGAGGGCTTTTTTTTTTTGGGCCCAACGTTAAACCATTTAGCTGGCAAAAAAAAAAAGCAAAAAATAAAAACCAATCAAATCAGAAGAATGAAGAGGGGCAAATGTTAAGAGAGAAGCTGAAGCGATTTTTTTAAAGCTTGTTATTAACAATATTCGTTGGTGTACTATTTGCCCACTTGCGAATAGGGCAATTGCAATTGTCTCGTTTGCCAATATGAATAATATTCCCGCTAGTGATTAACCATCACCATTCGTTCCGGATTCCGGTATGATTTAAACCGCTGAATCGTTTATGCAAATAACGGATAGAAATGAAGAAAACACAACTAGAAACCGTAGATGTTCTACATGACTTCAGCGATTCTCGAATAAGATTAGTAAAGTTGTTGACGATAGTTGGGCCAGTGTTAACACCGAGCCCATTTAAAAAAAAAAGAAAAAAAAAAACATCACGATATTGCAGAGTTATAAGTAATTAAACATTTAAAGATATATATATATATACCGGTTTAATATTAGTAAAAACGCAGTCAGTTATAGATATTAAATATATAAACAGATAAACACAAAAAACAGAAATCTGCCAGTTTGCAGAATAAATAAAATTAAAAATTAACCGGCGTATTTTAAGGTCACATACTACTCCGTAGTCATTAGTCGTAATTACCTGAAAGTATGAAGGATGAAACAATTCGGGTCAGTTGAAAAAAAAAGTGAAGAAGAAGATGAAAGGTTTGATGAAACAGGACATGAGAATGACAGCCAAATTCGGGTAATTCACCAGCACTATTTTGAATACATCTTCCGTTTTGGCAAATAGCACTGTCTGGGTCATGTTGGCGAATGGCACGCGCCGGCAGGTAGCACGTAATTCGAGACTGAAATAATGAAACGAACGAGTTGACAGCGGGTGGTATTTTAAAAAGTTGTAATAGAAATTTAAGTGTTTCAATAATTAAGATAAATTTTGGAAAAAAGGTATTTTTAAACGACGGTTGACGTTCGATCGAGCTTTTTCAGGCCGAAAAAAATAAATATATATATATATATATTTATCTTGCAGATAAGGAATCGTATATTATTGATCTTCAATAAAAAGGACGAAAGAGATAAGAAAGTTTGTGCACGGTTAGTCTGATAATAAATTACCCCATTTGTTTGTCATGCTTCGAAGTATTCCAGTTACTGGGAGCGGCCTAGATTATTGCGATGCGACTCTGATAAAAGGTTTCTAGAGGTTGATAGAACTGAAATTCCATCACCCCCACAATTTCATCTTGCCTCATTCCTCTCTGACTGCTATTATAAGATAAATCATGTCTTCTTTTATCGCAACACAATTTTCTCTGCTGAAAGATATATGTGCACTACAAAGCGCGGAGCACGCAGTTAATAGTGGTATTTCGTAGAAATAACATTAGCGAAATCGATTTTGTTCAACTTTGGTCGAAGCAAATTGCACCACCAACAGCTGTAAATGTATTTTACCAAAGTGACGTTTAGTGCTGCTGCAATGACCGGCAGCGCCGCGAATAAGATACTTGGACAATTTGCTACCATAAATTTCAAGTAATTGTCGCAAATGTAACTAATTTTCAATGTACCGCATTCGGATTTTTTTTTTTTTTTTTTATTTAAAAAAATAAATTGTGGGTCCCACAAAGCATACTGCCCGTCTGTGGGTTCTCGATACATTCTTATCATCGTTTATTAAAATATAAAGTTACAACATTATTTAAAAATTAATTAAAATAATTAACGCAAAAAAAAAACAAAAAAAAAAAAACAATACACGTAACTTTTTAATACAATTGGCGAGTATCCTCTTAATTGTTTATATATATATATATATATATGATCGATTTACAGCCAGCAGACCATATACAAATTAAGCGTTACCTGAAATATCATCACCCATTCATATTACCTATCAACCTCTGATTAATTTGTAATTTTCATGGACCTATTTCTATATTCACTACATCTTCAGGAATTCGTTTCGGCAATTTAATTAAGACCGTTTCATTAGTGTTACCTAGCTTACTATTTTTCCCTTTCGGCCATGCATAATAAAGTTCTGCCTTTGATATTCACCCTGCCTTTCAGACTTAGTAATAGAGCATTTTCGAAGACATTTCTTGTTCTTACTAATCTGAACTTTTTTAGGAATCATTAAGTATCTCTTTTACTGATTGCTTATCTATTAAAGCACTTTTTGCTTTCCTCTATACCGATGTACAAGATTCTACATTGTACTATGGGGCAACATAGTGAATCCGAAGACATAGTATTGATTGAGCTAATTAATATGATACTGATAACGTTTCTCCAATTCTATTAGACAACCGTAAAATATGCTTCTCTCAAGTTTGCGTTTTATTAATGATTAAGCTCAAGTATTTAAATTCGCACGTCGTTACCAACAGACGTCCCAGTTGGAGGCAAGCAGTTATGTAAGCAATTACTGTCCTGCATTATAATAGATGGTTTGTATGTTCTACATCCGCAGGACATATACGAAACCTTCGATTTTTTTGTATTAATCGTTAGCTGTTTGTCATGCGCCCTTCTGCACACAATATCTACATCCACTTGCAACAGTTTCTCGACTGTATGAATGTTATGATGTTCCGTTACCAGCACCGAAAACGTTAGTTAACAACTTTACACGTTCACGCATATTAATAATTTTTACTCTCTTGCCATTTACATTTTACGTAAATCATCCGCTGAACTAGGCCCGTGCGCAGAATTTTGAGTGATTGGGGGAGGGAGGTTTCTTTACATATTTATTTTATAAATAACAAAACATTGTTCGTTAATATTCATACTATTAATAATTTCCATCATTTTGATTTATATTATAAATAATTTACATAAATGAATTACCCTATAAACATTAATAAAAATTACATATGTTATTGATTATACTCGTAATAAACAATTTTTCCTTAAGATATTAATGAAGTACCTAAAAATATGGAACATATTTTTCTTTTTTCTTTTAAAAGTAGGTAAGAACACCCTAAAAAATCATCAATATTTATTTTAAATTTTTGATTTTTTTCAGATTTTTGTGTATTTATAATAACTATTTCAGTTCTCATGGGGGGGGGGGGGTTAACCCCAAAAACCCACCCCGTGAGCACGGTTTTACGCTGGACCATTTCAGTAACAGTTGTGTCTAAATCTGCTAACTTGCCAATTTGTAATCACTTTCCCTATTGAAGTTCCGCTGCTATATTAAAACGTGTTGTCCCAAAAACACTTATACTCCGAGTATAAGTGTTTTAATCAACAATTATTTAGTGCACCTAATTTTGTATACCGCGTTTTATTAGTTGCATTGTAGATATGATTTTCATATTGATTTAACGGTATACATACTTTATTCAAAGAAAATTAAAAAAATTATATATTCAAACAAAAATATACAATTTAAAACAATTTGGGTAGCGTAAAATAAAGGTTTCATCGAACATTCCCCGTTCATACATGATAATATGATTAAAAATCGAATAAAATTCAACAAGTTTGTAGCTGTCTAACATATAAACCTAAAACACGGTGCATATAAATCTTCGTGAATGTATGTGTACCTTTCGAACAAATCTATTATTACCCAGGGTACCAAACATAGCAAAAAAAAAAAAAAAAAAACAAACAACGCAAAAACGAATATTCTCCTGATAACTAATTATACTTAAAATTTAAAATATATTTAAGAAAGTACCTCGCAAAAAGAATAAAAAAAAAAATAATAATACGGTTCAGCTTGATTATAAAAGTTGGAAAAACCAAAATTCACCTTAACCAGGACTTAAAGAGAAACTTTTCCGCTACTATAAAAATAGATCGTTGAAACTCCACCAACCTCGGGAAAAATAGCATTTTCTCTGGACGCATATCGATTGTGTGATTGTAACGAAAACGTATTTCCGGTTCGTTAACGAAACTTTCGAACTTTGCGAAAAGTTCAAAAAAAAAGGCGTGAAAATCCTTCATCCTCTGCAGCGCACTCATTTTGGATAGGAATTTTTAAGTTAAACGTGCTTGATTAATGGGAATATATAACCGATAATACACAACCTTTTAAAAGTGGGCATCCCACTGAAGATTTTCGAAATAGAAAACAGTTTTTCTTTTTTCATCGATTGAAGGCTGGTTATTAGGCAATAATTGCAAAAAAAATTGAACAAGAAAGTTGACAAAAGTACAAAAAAGATATTGTTCGTTTCTTGACTAAATTCCTAGGCTGTTTAAAAATTAAATTTTATGTTCATTAACATTTTCGTTTGCCAAATTCTTGAAAGTTAAAAAAAATATATTAATTCTATATAGAAAAACACAATTAAAAATAAATAATATTATACTTATCTTAATAGTAACGGTTTCAGGCACAGCCCCCATCTTCAGCCAGGAAAGTATTCTTTCGGGGTGTTTGCATCATTATTCTGTATGTTTTTCCGGAAAAATACAAAGGCCACGGGTTATAATATCCTGGATGCTTTTTGTTTCATGTAATATTTGAAATTTCACAATGAGTCAAAAAGCATAAAATTCATTAACGATACGAGTCATTAATAAATCGCGAAGATAATTGTTTACCCATTTACCCGGTATGGTCCATTTGCCTCGCTCCACCCTCCTTTTTTTTTTTTTTCTAATATATCTATACGTTTAATTAGGCGATCGGAAGTATACTTTAAATTAAACATTGGTGACCTAGCAATACGATCAAAAGTAATCCTAGTACGACTTTCGGAGTTTTTTAAAGATTTACAAAGAGACGGGGAAAGTTTTCTCTGGTACTGAAAAAAGTTATTTCTTTTACCGTACAAAAGTAACCGAAAATATCTGCAAATAATGAAAGAGAAAATGCTGTAAACAGGAAGTAAACAAACTTCATCGAAATTTTTAATTAGTAGTAGTAATAAAATGAAATTTTATTTTACGCTTAAAAAGTTTCTCTTTTAGTCGATTGTGAGGAAATAAAATTTTTATGTTTAATTTATAGCGACCCGTCCCCGTTCAGCGTTATTTTTATGGCTGGCTTTTAATTAAAATTTTTTCATTATATCGAAAAGTAATAAATAACCCGGCGTAGGTCCCATATATACTGCATTTAACGAGTGATTTTACGTATAATAGGTTTCTGTTTGTCCACAAACTTTTTTCATTGCAGGTAATTTTTTTTTTGATGATGAAAAATTTATTGAACTCCATTTTTAAAAAAACAATTTTAACCGGTTGTTCGAGATTAAAATTTCCGAAAAAAAAAAAACAAACTAGCACGAGTATACTACTGCGTACAGACTTATTGAGGCACCTTAATTCGGTTCACGCAATGTCCTAGAGGATCTTCGGCTGCTTTAAATTTATCTAGATGAATAAAATTTTAAATACTCCATAATCATTGGATATTACAAACACTCGATGTCGAAGACGGAGGAAAAATTATTGCAATCTCAATCAAAAAATTTAAACTAGAAATTTCGTGACAAGTTTGAGAATACGTGGAACCTTCGGGAAAACGGTTTGCACATAAATACTCGTATGTGTATGCGCGTACGTATGTAGGAGGTTGACAGAATTTTCGTTACACGCTCGATAAATATTACTTAACTTCCGGTTCATGTCATTCAGTGTACTATATTAATATGGTATGACGGGGCACTATCGGATTTAGAGCAAATTCGGCTCAGAAATGTTTGAACGATTTAAGGGAGGATCTTGCTTTAGAAGATCAAAAAAATCGATTTTGTTTCTATTTCCTAAATCGATAGATAAACTATCCAAGCATATATATTCACAAAGTTGCAAATATCAATTCGAAGTACTTTTTCGGATACAAAGATGAACGAGAAGGAGCGTCAAGCAGGTGTACACGCATATTCAGCCAGGCTCGGGTGCTCTTTCCAACCCTGCCTCCTCTACTTCGCTAGAACAGTTACCTTTTATACGTGTTTCTACTTTGAGCTTCTATCGGCCAGGCTCCGGTGCTTTCTTCGCCCTTCTATCTTCTACTTCGTGATAACAGTTGTCTTGCACGTGTTTCTGAGAAACTTGGTGGTAAGAAGCGGCTAACGGAAGATATCATAAAAAAGTTAACAATTTATTATGCTTTAGGAATTAGAAGAAACATTGATTCTGTCTAAGAAATGAAAAAAGCTATGATAGCAACGATAGATCATTATTGCTCCACAGACAAATCCCCTCAACAGGAAAATTGTCCGATAGGCATATCAATAGTTGGTGTGAACGGTGCAAAGCTGAATGCACTAATAAATTAAGATCTTTTGAGTATCCTGCTCGATTGATTGAGGAAAAAATTGAGAAGACGTTCGCCCGATTTATGAAGGACTATCAAATGACAAACTTTTTAACGAGATGTTTAAGCGGTCACACGCAAAATTCAAACGAGTCGTTCAACTCGATAGTCTAGCGCATCAATCCAAAGCACGTGCATTCCGGCCAAAAAAAGTCGTTGAAATAGCCGCCCACTTGGCTGCAGGAATGTTCAACGAAGGATATTCAGCGATTTTGAACACTATGCAGTTGCTGCATTTGAATATTTGCCAGCAATGCAAAATGTTTGTTGATAATGCCGACGCGCAATGTGGATCGAAAGAGAAAATAGGCGCCAATCACTCAGCACCAATATGGGGTTGGTACAGCTTGTAGACTCGAATTGCATCAGGATGAGTTATTTGAGGAAGCAGAAGGACTATCGTATGGGTACCAGGAATAACTGATTAGCCGATCATTAGCGTTAGAAAGAAAGATTTATATTTTCTCTTATTGTGAAAACACGTTTTCTCGAGTTTTCATTTTCTCGATTTCTCTGAATTGGCGTGCGCGATAGCAAAAAAACTAAACGACCTATTGACACTTGAACAAAAATTTATTCTCGTCAGTATTGAATTCTCTTCTATATGAACCAAAGAAATTGTTAAAAAAAACATTTTTAGAGATCTTTTACACAACATGAAATAACTTTATTTCGTTGAAAAGGCACTTTTTTTTTTTTAAAGCCTGAAAAAGTCATAATTTCTCAATTATTTTAACTTTTTTTTCGGTTCACACAGAAAATAAATGTGAAATAATTGGAAATTTATTTGGTTTTTATGTTTTCGACGAGAATTGCGAACTGCATCTTTCCCGCCAATTGCGAATCACAGTAAGAAGACGTTCTAAGAAAAGGCTCATTGCTCTGCAGTTTATTATTATTAGTGACGGGCAGTATAGTTCTTTTTAAGGAACTTGTTCTTTCGGTCTAGAGTTCTTCGAGGAACTAGATTCTGGAACTAGACAAGTGAATGTAGTATGGGTGGTCCGTGAACGAACTATTAAGTGGAACGTATATTTTTAAAGTGTGTAATACGCAAGCACCGATCAATCCCTTTTCGGATGAAAAATAAACTAAAAACGTTCTGATTCGATTTCGCATTTGTTTTATAAAAAAAAAAAAAAAACAAACGAAAGTGGTGATCGAATTACGCGATAATAACAGATACAGAGCTAAAGATTTGTTAGCCTGCGAGGACACGATTACCGCCACGATAGGCGAAAACTAATCGAAGAAAATTAAACAAATTACGTTCTTAAATCATAATTTGTAATTTTCTTTTAACGCATATCTTTACATAATATTTTTTATGCCCTTATAAGTTGATTTTTCTTTTTATCGTAGGTACTTGTATATATTTTTATAAATCAATTTCATTATTGTAGTTATACAGTTTTAAAATCGTATAACGTTTCACTAACTGTAAATTGTAATGAATGTGATAGAGATTCGTTTGCTTCGTAGTCGCGGTCCGCAATGACTACACCCATTAATTCATTATAATCACGCTGCTTTGGATCGAAATTCCTTAGATTGTGGAATCGTTCCGACCAAATAGTGTTCGGTCGGTCAGATAAAATGAGTGAACGAGAACGATAAATACAGTTTAGTTCCTTCGGACCTATTTAATATCTTCTAACATTAACAGCATATGATATGAATTGAAGAATAGTAGGTGATGAGCGTGAGTAAATAACAATGGTAGTAAAGTATCGGAAGAGAAGAACGTGCTAATACAATAATCAAAACAGTATGGTTTTGTTTTCAATGGTCAGAGGTCACTCTGAGGTCAGACAGTATGAGTAAGTTGTGTACGTGCGAAGTGCGTGTACCCATATTTGATTCTACCGCGTATGCCGTGTAACCGTTCCTACACCAAATAGTTCGGTGTGGAAGTAAATAAGTTTAGTTCCGTTGTCAGGAACTAGTTCTTATAGTTCCTTCAAGAGAACCGTTCATTTTAATTGTTCGTTCGCGAACTACACATCTCTAATTATTAAATCTACTTAATAAAAATTATTTGCACACTTCAAATACGTAAGAAAATATACTCCAAAGTTCGCTGGGCTAAGTTGCTTTTTTTCTTTTCCAAAAAAAAAAAAAAAAAATCCTAATGCAGGATCCCCCCTCAAAAATGTAATCGACTAGTCTGCACGCACGGTACGACATTATAAAAAACAGGTAAAAAAATGTTTACAAGTACGTGTCATATGATTCATTACCGTTTCGCGCATAATTTTATAACGTGTATGTACACATTGATTCGTTGCCATAGTACACTGGCGGCTCGATTTTTGTCAGCAGTGCTTAGGATATAATTATAAAAAATACAAATACAACAAACAAATTTAAGTTATATAATGAGATTGCTTACTTAGAAACCTTTTCGAATACAACAACCCATCATCAGCTAAAAACACAATATATGCGGTGATTAGAAACAAATTCTAAATCACATTCTATAATTAACAAACAGGATAGTAAAAGATTCTCTATTAATATATAATTATTTCATATTTCTTAAAATATTGGTCTCTATGATATTTTCCTTTTTAATTGATTTATTTTCAATAATTCATTTCCGCAAGTAATACGAATTTTCACGCTGTACGTTATTTTATAATGGTGTATTCCGTTGCGCTATTTTTAATTAAAAATAAACACCAATGCGTTTCTGAAATTCGAAAGCATTTAACAAGTTCCCTAACGGAATCGCGCTTTTATAAAAATTAATCCGTTCACTTAAGACGCCGATTGAAAACTTTTCAACGCCTTTTGTAATCTTTTAATTTTCATGCGAAAAATATATAATATAACATCATCACTGTGCCGTGAACAAATTTTTGGACAAAATTACAAATACGGCGTAATTTATTTGTTTATACTCTGATCAATTACATAAAAAACACATAGGAATTTTATGTTCATTTAATTAAATGTAAAATTTCAAGTTATCATTTATTAATACATTCCGATATATTTAACTCCCTCGCATAATATTAAATAACTTGTAAAAAGAGAATTATTTGTAACATTAGTGTACTATCGGTACGAATCATATTCTTCTAGTTTTAGTTTTAATCATGAAGATCCAAATAATTATTTTCTCTTTCATTTTATTATGAATTTTTTTTTTCCTTTTTTTCGAACGCGAACTTCATTTTAATGAACTTGCCGCGATTCATGATGTACTAAGGTTAATAGATGATATAGGAAATATCGAACCAGCTTCTTAATCCTGAGATTCCTTTTTATACTGCTTTCGTAGATTTCTTTGTTTTTTTTCTTGGCTCAGACCAAATTGTAACGTCCTCCTGGCCAAATAATTCCGTACAATCAACAACGCCCAAGCAACATAAAATGAAAAATCGACAAAATTAATATTTACCAGTTAATGGATAAAGAATAGCATCGAAATTATTTCGTTAACGTTTCCAACACGTTTACACAGTCCATCATCAAAGAAACTAAACTAAAATCTACTCGCTCGTTTGAGTAGACTACGACTTGGTAAATTTTTTTTTTTTTCTTTTAAAAGGGTGGTCCCTATCATTATTATTTCCATCGTTACTTATACTTGTGTGTGCGTCAATCCTACCTCTAATATCATTTGTGGGTTTTCTATAACCGGCATGTCATTAACAATTGTCGAATTGGGACATTCCCCAGTAGTTCCGCCATAACCAGAACCTTTTATAGAATTTTTCTCGTCTCAAAGAATAGAATAAAATAAAACTAGCCGCCTACATAAACAAATTATTCAACTCTAATGAATAAGGGGGGGGGGGGGGGGAATTTAAATAGAACAAAAATTAAATACTAATATCTCGTTTCCTTCGATAAACTTAAAATGAAAAAAGAAAATCTTATAACTAGAACAAAGAATATAATGAAAGATAAATATGACGTACGACATAAGATGTTTAAAAAATACGAGTCTCTTGTTATCAAATTGGTCACAATTAAATAAGTGATTAATATTTTCTCTAAAATTTAGTTGAGATAATGAGTATTGCAACCTATACACGACCTGTATTTGAAAAGTTTAAACCCACTCGGCAAATAGCCGGAGCGCAGCCTACATACAACAGTCACAAACCTACGGGCCATACTAACTGGGACACAAACATGATAAAACCAAGGTAGAAATGGTTGGACAATATGAAAATATTTACCAGGCCCCCTTGTTCGCTGCAAGTAAAACTCACCCAATCCGCATGATTATCTCTTTTAGCTTTATCTAGAAGGTCGAAGAACGGGATGAATGGAAACTTATATTTCTTTAGCAGTTGAATCAACTCGGTTACTAAAAGTAATATCCTACAGTGACCGGAAATCCAGCAAAAAATTTAATGACTCCTCCCAGTTTTGAACTATTAAGATACCTTTCCTTAATTCCATAAATGAGTGAATGGCAATTATATACAAAAAGTTACTGCTCTGAAGCGCAGTCGCGATAAAAACACTTAAACATAAAAAAAAACAAAAAACTTAAACATCTTTCCCAATGTGTGAAACCTCCTTTTTTTAAGTTTCTTCAACGTAAAAATTTTATAACTTGCTTACTTTCACTTCACCGTCCGAGGAGTAACGATTAGAGGTTCCTCTCTGTATTGAAAAGAAAAATCGCCGGGTGTCAAATCAGGCAATTAGGAAGAGTAATAGTGTGCGGAAGTAAAGCTGCTGTGTAGGTGCTTCGGTTGCATAGGATATGTGAGGCCACGCGTTGTCTCGTTGCAAGACTATACTGGGTTCGCTTAAGCCCAAGCATAGCATACTCTTTTTACCTGAAATTTTTTCAAGGCCCTCTACATACCTTTCACAGTTCACAGTTATCTCTGGCTGCTGCAAATAATCAGTCAAATATACACACACCTATGCTACGCAAAACATCGTCGGGAGATTTTTATTCAGTTAATGCTCGAGTTTTAAATTTTTCCGCTTCGGGTGATCCAAAATTTCGCGGTATTCCATTCACGGTCGTAATGATGAATCCAAGACTCGTCCAAAAGAAAGTAAGTCGTTCTTTTATCGCGATACCACTGAAGAAGTTGCTGGCAAATTACCAATCGACGTTGTCACTGGTCGAGCAGTACACCCGTCCGGAACAGATTTCAATAATGAATCCAACACCTTTTTTTAAAAAATTACTACCGGACGTTTTTGGATAATTCAACGGTCAAAATTTAAATCAGATTGTCCACACATTGCCGATGTTCATCATAAAATAGCCGCTTTACCGGATTCAGAATTTAATTAGTATCATCATCGTGAACGACTTTGAATCTCCCCGTACAGGTTCGAACATTAAAAATTCTATCATCGTGTTGACTTTGCACCTGTACACACGTCTCTTCGTGAGAACGGTTACTGAAAACGAACCGATGAATGAAATTCAACGAAACTTGTCCAGAAGAGGGACGTAGAGCTCTACCAAATGCCACTACTTTTCAATCTGATTTTGTTCATGTTCTAGGAGCGTATGCGCATTACCACCCGTCAGCCTACGCTCGTATTTAACGTAGTGAAGAGAAATGAATTGTGCAGTGTATACCCATTATAATCAGCGCGACAATTTAAATCTTGAATTTTGTCGAATTTTTACAATTTATTTGATTTAGAACCCATCAACACAATAAGATATTACACGCAGTACTACCTACATTAATACCGGGTTTTTTGCTATATTACCCCTGTAAACGATCCGAATTCATACGCACAAAAACTCGATTTGTTTATTTTGGCGATGAAAAAATTGCTTCCGCACAGTATTAAAAGCCAACACATTTGACACGGATATGTCTTATGGCCGGGGGTCGTTTCGCAATATACGCTTTGTATGTACGGAGGTATATTCGTTAGAATTGTTTCCAATTCAATGGTTACCTCAAAATTTTCATTGCCTTGCCTGAAATATTTAATGTGTAAAGCTTGCATCTAGATTGTATTTTTTTTTTTTTTTTTTATGCTTTAGGGGTTTTAACCAACTTTAAAAATACATAATTAAACTACTATGGTAATACTTTATATATATAAACTGTAATAATTAAAAAAAAAAAAAAAAAAACTTTCATAGTAAAGTGAAAACCAAAAAAAAAAAACAAAAAAAAACAAACAAACTTTTACCAAAAAAAAAATTGCAAAGTAAAATTGCATTTTGCCTAATCTTTCTACTTTTATTATGCGAAAATTTTATTTAAAATTTTTAACAAGCCCGGTTCTTGTTTCATTGTGGCTTTTTCGTACTGGCGGAGAAAGACTTACTTTGATTGGGTTCCAGCGAGAATTTTTTTATTTTGTGCTGATCGTACCAACCATTTAATTTATTAAGTGAAGCAATCTGTGATAGCATTAACAATTACATCACTCTCAAAGAGCCGAAAAAAAACTTTCGGCAATACGAAAAATCCCTTAATGAGATCAATAGGATTAACTTTAAATTAAAACGAGCAACAGACCACGGAAAACGGTTAGGCAAAGCAAAAGGAACTACTAGCACAACTTCGTAGCCTCTACAAATGCTAATATACACTTTAATGACGCAAAAGTTTCGAATAATATTCGCCGGTTACACCTGCTACGAACCTCAGTCTGATTGATATTGATGGAAACTTGATAAACAATGCCCAGGCTGTAGCAGCAGTTTTCCGAATATTTTGTGATTAATTCAGAAGGCGCGAATTATTCTGAATTATTTTTGAATTCGAAAGAAGCCACTTACCCGGCACCGCACCTTCAATCTACACCTAAATTCAATTAACAATTCGTTTACCCTCGACGATCCTACTCGAGATCTTTAACTACCTATGGGTAATGCCAAAAATTCCCCTTTCAATAGCCTGGAGACTGCTGTTATTCTCATTCTGAAAACCAACAATGACCACACGAAACCAACATATTTATGTAAAATATTTGAACGAAAAATAGTTTGCAAAATGCTGCGCCGCGGGCTAGAAAGTAGACCGCTCATGATGCGGGAGCAAAAACTGACTAGCTGATCAGTTTAGAGTCTGATGCGTGATGCTCTTGCCGGCAACGCTTAATTATCATTCCTATATCTATATATATATATATATATATATATATATATATATATATAAATATATAAAAAAAAACATATGAAGTGATCTATATTCCACGCATAATATGCACATTGTTAGAATTAGGGTTTTTTGTTTTAGGAATTTTATTACGTTCATTATCGACTATCTCAAACAACAAATGGTAAGAGTCGTGATCAGAGTGACCTTCTTCCGCACATTGTCCATATTTGACAATGATCTTCCACAAGGTTCACAGTCGTCAGCGTCTCTTGCTGTTTCTTATCGCAATCAATTATTTCGACTATTCAATCACCAGTGAAGTGATATTGAAAAAAAATGGTTCAACTCTCCAAAATTTATACAACTAGCATTGCATATCCTCTTGAACCGACAAAAGTAGATTTAACTTTTCTCTTAAAAAATCCGGGTTTATGATCATCAAGCGAGACCATGAGTTGAAAAAGAGAAACCTATTAAATTAACTCCGTGTAACCAACCGATTGAACAAGACTTCGAGTTCTCAGAAGCCTTTCACGATAAGGTGTTTTAATTTTAAAAAACCTAACCAGCTATATATCGCGCACTAATACGTTTCAAACTTCATTATGATGCTGCCGCTAACTTCAGTCTAAAATCTCTACAGACTACGCCAACACTGCCTACAGATACTATGCCTAGACCGGATCTGTTCAATAAGCAATATACAAGCTAAAAAGCCAACAAACCGCTCTTAAACATACACCACTGTGGCTCAAATACGCGGCCACTACTGCTTTAACATCTAGTAATCCTCTGCACATCAAGATACATTCAAAGGCTTCTTGATAATTGGCTCATTTCGTTTTCTTTTTCATTCTGGTCATCGCAATTCTTTTCATTGGAAGAGACCTCTTCGGCGCGTATTTTTGTCGAGGCATCTATGTTGTTACATCTATAGCACCATATATATATATATACATACATATATATATATATATATATATATATATATATATGTTCTTCAGCAAGAAAAGTTCTGTATGATGTGCCTTCTCATACTTGATTGCAATACTTTTTCCGACATTTGTAAGACTACATCCGCAGCTACATGGAATATTGCGATTTCTCAGTCAGGATGTAGGCGAGTTGTGAGTAGTTTTGGAAACAGTTATACTGATTGAAGATTCTAGTTTAATGTTCAATAATTTTTTCAATTCATCTTCAACTAACTGGAATACTGGGGCAGCACACATTCGAGATTTTTTTTTTTTTTTTTGGTCAGGTTGATTAACCTATGGATTTTGAGCGGATCGTTTTAAATTAATATTGCAGCTTCTGAATTATTAGCTCATCAACGATTTGTTTCGAAGAAAAGAAAATACAGAACCTGTCTTTCAGCTTAACATATTTCTCTCTGGTTTACAATATCCGCTATCGCATAATCGTCTCTAAATCTGTGTGTTCATCGTTGGCAGTACTGAAGCAGGTATTTGGTGATATGATGAGGTGAAGTTTAAAACATTACTTGTAATGGCCGTTTAAGGTGAATTGGAAACTGCTTCATTCGCATGGTTTCCTCGTCGGCGGAAATTGTAGCGTTGGAAAGTTGATGAAGTCTATTTTGAATGTTTTTCATATTTCGTCTAACAATTGCGATAGATGTGTCTAGCTTCGTTTTTACTAATAGTTATTTTCAAGACATGGTGTGTTGTGAGTCCAGATGACAATGAGTGCAGCTCAATCGAAACCTGGATTTTACCCGATAAGCGAAACGATTACACGAATGACAATATTGTAGCTAACAGCGTAAAAGAGGCGCGCGAAACATAACACGGTATGTCTGAAAAGTTCCAGAACTAATTCTCTACACTCGATACAAGTAGTGCTTTTTCTCGTTCTACCAGGGAAGTATATGTAGTACGAAGCCTAAAGATGTGTGTACAAAATTTCAGTTTCCGAGTAGTACGCGGTTAAGTATTGTGTATTCATAACCCTTTGCGCAAGTTCACGATATATGGAACAACGAAGTGCGATTAAGTTTTTGATAAATCTTTCGTGGAAACTTTTTTGATGATTCGAAAAGCATTCGGTCATGAAGCTCTATCACCTACAACAGCCGCACCAAACGACAATCTTCGACGTGGTTAGGCCCGAAAGCTCAAAGACCCACGAAAGTTCGGCAACAAAAATCCAAAGTGTGAAGACAATACTAATCGCATTTTTCGACTCGAAGAGCCTCTCATTCATCATGAATTCGATCCAACCGGACAAACTGTGAATGCGGAATTCTAGCTAGAGGTAATGAAGTGGTACGTCGAATTTGTCGAATCCAGCCCTAGTATCACGATAGTTGGACCCTGTTGTACGACAATGTCACGTACGGCAACACTACTACCCCGCAAATCAGAACACCGTCTTGTCGTACCCATCCAATTCACCCGATTTTGCCCTGGGTGATTCTTTTTAAATTAGAGAAGTATTCTTTTTTAAATTAAAAATATTCTGAATAAAATTTAATTAGCTTATTCAACGTATAACCCTGACTAGCCAGAAATTATGGAAAATTGTAAGCCGGAAACTTATTTAATTATTCGTACATATATATTAAACGTATACAAATTTATTTATACCGTTGACAAATATGATTGATAGTATAATTTCCTGCCATGCCCCCTGTTATGGCTAAAGCGCCATAATACTTTGTGAATAAAATTGATCCTCTCACTGGTTTACATGTTTATGTTTGAACAATGCTTATTCGCTAATAAAGCAGGCGAGTTTTTAAAATAAAACATTTTTTAACTGAATTAGTTCCGAAATAAGTTTTTTTCCCCTTTCATTACCACATTTCACTTCGCGTCATAAGTCTTAAATTGAGTGCAACGTGGAAGAAAGTAATAATTCTTTTCCTGGCAAAAAAGAAACAAAAATACATAAAAGAAATTTCAACTGAAATTACAAAGGTTTTAAAAGCGACGAATATGTAACCGCAAAAAAGATGTTTTATGGAAATAGTTTTAATAGAAAAAGAAAATATCTGCTTTTCATGGAAGATACAAAGAAAAAGGAAAAAGGAAAGAGTCGCCAATGAAAAGCGAAAAAGAAAGGTCAACTGAAATTTTATAACAGCAGTGGTCGTCGACGTTGAGTAGGAAGTGAAAAGGTTGACAAAAAAAAAAAAAAAAGTGCATAGCAACGTACAAATGTAGAAGCAAACGTGTACACCATTGACATCCGCATTACTAAATATATATGGAAGAAGAAATTAAGTCGGAAAAGCTGCACCATAGACGTGTTGGCAAGTGGGTTATTCTTTCCGCAGTTCTATGTGAAAATTTTTCATTTTCTTCGAAAGTGTTGCCCGGAAAATTCTCTGTTGGTTCGCTGGCAGGGGTTTTCCTGAATCTACTAGTTTTACAACAACTGACAGTAAAGATGGATGTGGCACTCGGTAAAGCAGCCTATACAGCATTCACCGCCACGATCTCTTTCTCTCATTCTCTCTTCCTCCCTATCGCTCCATTCTCCTTCCCGGTTTTCTACTCCGATTTGCTTTGTCGAAAAGGCTTTGTTTTTTGTTTTTCCAGTCATAAACTACGTCCTAATATTCACTATGTGTACAATTTCCTACGGTACTCTTTCCAGTTTTGGCGAGTCCCGCATTTCCTGCTTTTTGCGCGCCGAAATTTTCATAGTTAGTCCGTGAAATTTATGTTCTCCCCCTTCATCACCGATGTGTTCGCAGACACATGTCTCTCTCTGGATTGGTGTGTATGTTACCAATGAGCGGACAACAGTAAAAAGCAGCGGTTGCGATTATCATTTTTCAAATCGGGTGATACGACAACGCGTGCTACGTCGAATAAAATGATATAATTACTAACTACGGCGAGAATATTTTTTTGTCGAAAGTCTTTTGTTTTTTTTTTTCTTCGAAATGAAAATCTACCCGTATGAAGAGTAAATTAGTCAGGTCGAAAGCGATCCAATCGGTAATAAAACAAATGAAACTAAAATGGGGTAGGCAAAGTAAAAATTAATAAGAGACGCTCAATAAAAACATTAAGAAGCCAAAGTGGCAACAGATTAGAAGGAAACGTCTGACCAGAATTTGGAGTGAAATTTTTCACGTAAATTTAACTACGGAAGCTACAGCTCCTGGAATTTTAGTAAAATAATACAGCTGGTACAATAACCCTTAGCATTATCCTTTACGTCCACGCGGCTAGAGAGATCCAGATTACAAGCAGTATTCGAACCATTAAAAGAGTTCATAATATTAACTTAGCGGGAGAAGAAAAAACCGGACTCATCGTTCCCTTTTGCTTGTTAGTCGTGTTGGGGATCCTTTTATATAAAAATAACGTCAGCTTTAAACCTTCATTTCGTCATTGTTTTTACCGTAAGTTTGTCAAACGTTCAAATCGTTTTCTTAGTCATTGTTTTCAAAATTTCGGATACGTTACCCCTATTGTTTTTTCCTTTCAGTTTTTATTTTTCAATTTTGACATGATAACAATTTCGGTAATTATGAAAACGCGCAAAACGATTGAAAGACAAATATTGGCGATATCCGGAATTTAGCGATGTATAATTTTTATACGTAAGTACGAGAGATAAAGAAACAGTCGGTAGAAGAAATCTAGTTTTTCAGCAAAAAGATATCTATACCAAAAATAAAATGCTTTTTTCCAAAAAAATAAATACCGATACTTGAAGGTTTATTATGAAAATATAAAAACGCACTAAAAAGTAAAAAATAATTACTCCCGATAAGAAAATATATATCAGAATGATATAACACTTAAGATGACATTATCGTAATTCTTATACAACACTGATACCTTAATTAGAGTAGGGATTCATATTACATATTACAATATCTAGGAACAATTTAATGAACATTTAATGCAGTTTTTAATTATTCTTTTAATATGTAATATGAATATCCCTACTCTAATTAAGGTATTAATGTTGTATAAGAATTACGATAATGTCATCACTTAAGTGTCATATCACACTCTGATATATTTTTTTTATCGGGAGTAATTATTTTTTACTTTTTAGCGCATTTTTAAATTTGTATAATAAACCTTCAAGTATCGGTATTTATTTTTTGTAAAAAGGCATTTTATAGTTTTTACTTTTTAGTTCATTTTTATTCAATTAAATTAAAACATTTTAATAAGAACAGATATTTCCACGATAGAAACATCAAAAGCTACACTTCTCCATGGTAATTTGACAAATTTATAGCATTTTAAGAGTCAACAAATCTAACCTGATGGTGAAAACAATCATGAATGAAAAGCATCCAAAAAGCTTCAATTTCCCCTGCATTACTATTAAGGATAACTCAAAAACTACCGGTCAGATCTTGATCAAATTTAAATGGGACCGACCACATGAGAAACACCGCCTTTCAAATAAAAGAAAAATCATCAAAATCGGTTCATCTAAAAGAAAGTTCTGTGGTAACACACATAAAAAAAAAAAATAAAAAAAAAATAAAAAATAAAAATAAAAATACAGTCGAATTGAATATCCCCTCCTCCTTTTTTGAAGTCGGTTAATAAGAAAAGCGTAATTAAAAGCAGCGCTAAAGACCTTCAATGTAAGCAATGTCAAACCGATGCGGAAACTTTTTATAACTTTGAGAAAATTCTCATCCTCTTGACTGATGCCATAAAGTTGGTCGAAAAAAAATCTCCTCCCCTTTGCATTACTGGTTTTTTTCAAAATAAACTAAAAATAAAGCTTGTGAGATAGTTGTACTATACAAGGAGAGTTATAAATTTTACGGGTAAGCGCGGCGGTGAGGTGTTATAAGACTTAAATATGCAAATACGCACGTTTTAAGGGGAAAAAATAATAAACGAAGTATTTCGCAAATACGGAAGAAGACAAGGTAAAGCGGAGACAGAGAAAGAAGAAGAAATGCTTGAAATAATAAGACTAGAAGCAAAGTTCTGTTAAATTCGTCAGTGCAGAAGTTTCGAACTGGGAAAATCAATTTTTTTAAGTTGAACGCAGTTTGCAAGAAAAAGTTCCGGCTCAGCTTGTTGCAACGATGTGTAAGAGAGTTTAAAAGCCGTATACTTTTCTAAAACAAGATAGAGCCAGAGCATATCGCGTTTTTAATAGGGGTAACGTCGGTTTGTTCAATTTTTGACAGATCAGAAAAATCAAGCGAATTTCGTTTTCAGTAAAATCTCCTATAGTAATTATCGATTCAGCGAAGGGTAGAGTTTATTCTACGAATGCCACTTCACTACCGAGGCATTAATTATTATTATTATTATTATTTAGAGCGACATTAATTTTCTCAGTCGGCGATGAACCGAAATTATATGGTTATTAGAACGTGAATACGGCTTTCTCCATTTTTTTTTTTTTTTGTATTTTGGTGACTGTCAAAGTTTTAAAAGATTTTATTAACTTCCAAACATTTGTATTTATTGCAAGTCTATGGAAGGGAGAAATTTGTCTGTATTTATTATACACTTTTTGTATAATAAAAAATTTCGTTTTAATTTAAATAACTACGTACGGAATATAAAAAATTCAAGAAAATGGTAACCCTCCAGGTTCTATAATTAATCCCACTTCTTCTTCTTCTTCGTGCAACCTGATTCGTGTATAGCTTAACCACTTTTCATGGATTCAACCATATGACGAAATGCGTCTTGATTTCTTGCAATCTGGAACAATTCTTCTAGTTTTGTAACTCCAGTCCATTGCTTAATATTTTGGAGCCGCCAGGAAATCCTTCTTCTTCCTCGTCCCCTCCTCCCTTCTACCGATCCCATCATAATTGTGTGCAGAAGGTGATGAACCTCTCATGAAATGTCCAAAGAAATTAGTTTCACCTTTTTTTAAATTATGTTGTATTAATATCAGATTCGTTTTCATCACCTCCGCATCTTTCATTTTTCTAGTCTACGGTATCTTTTCTAGATCCGGCGATAACACCACTTTTCAAATGATGAAATACGCTTTTCCATATGTGCTTTTATTGTCCACGTCTCGCACCCGTATAAGAGTACGGACCATACATAACATTTTAGCACCTTCTTCTTGACTTCCAGATTTCATTTTCTGTCGCAAAGTAAATTCTTCATCTTCGTAAATACATCCAGGTCTATCTCGATGCGCGTTCTTATTTCTACTTCAGGGTCACATTATTTTCCATTATCCAACAACCTAGATACTTGTATTTTCCTACCCGTTCGATTTTCCTACCGTTAAGGAATAGTTTTTTATCTGTAATTAGTTATCTTGAGGCCACTCCACACTATTCATAATAGCCGTGAAGAATGTTAAACAATATAATCTTCCCCAGTGAAGTGTTTACGCAGACACGATCTTTCAATATATTATTCGTATTATAAACTAAAGTTCACAGAAATTTTGCTACTCAAAATACACCGCAGATGTACGCACTAAAACACTGGACAACATTCCGATCTACAATCTAAAAAAATCTCATTCGATACAACACACAACCTAAGTATTTATTTACAAATATACGCACTCAATGAAAGTAAAAGTGCAAATTATAAAAATACAGATTCTCTGCAGCTATGAAAACTAACATCAAACAGGAGACTAAATTGAAAAAACACATAAATAAATAAAAATAAATCGTACTCAAAAATGAAATGTACTAATATAACATTAAAACTCTGATACAATTATGTATATGCCGCATACCAAGGCCAACGTAATATATGATAGTGAAACTAACAGCATCTTAAAAAATCGAAATACTGTTCAATATTCAGCGCTAAGATAGCCGTAAAAGCAGCTCATACGAGCTTTATCCAGCTTTGCACGCGGAAGCAAACATGATATCACGATATGTTTATATCAACCCACTGCTGGGTGTAGGCAATCCCTGACGGGATAACACTTAATCCCCCGTGCTGGTCAGGCTAATTCGGAGATGATGCATATTTTATACCTGCTGCTAGATTAAACATATTACCGCTTAAATACAGAAGACAAATGCTAAAATATTACACTACACTACACTCTACCACAACCGATTTATATCATAGTTCGGCAAAAAACAAATTCTACCTTCAATTTTTTAATATAAACCCAACCGGATCTAACATAAAGCACACATAACCTATCGGAAACACTTCAATACATACTACCGAAAATTAAAACAACCTATCAAAACTTCCCCTCGAATAGAATTTTTAGTCGCAATAAATTTCCTGAAACATAAAAAATAATTACCTCCGTCCTCACGTATTTTAAAGGTGAAATTCTACGAAATTCTCAACACAAAATACAGAAATTACATACAAACATACACCAGCACCTTTAAATTCGCAAATCACACCGATTCTCTTATTTCATAAAAAACACAAAACTCACGTGTGTATTTCTACACCTACATCAACATTCGCGCAAACACAGCTGAATTAATGGCAAGATCTTCTTTGTTCTAAAGGCTTAGCCTTGTCGGTGTGAATTTTAACTTCCATTCTTCTCTTTCCATTGTGCTATCTTCTTCATTTCTGAGTACTTGCCGGAACCAGCCATTTCTATCGTTTGTCCTATAATCTCGTCTTCCTTGGTCGACCTATTCCTTTCTTGCCATTCATTTTTCCTTCGATTATGTTATGAACGAATTATTTCTTATTAGATGAGCAAACATTTTTCCACTTCTTATTTTAATTGAGTTCGAAATTTTCTTCTTTGTTCCTATTTTTTCGAGCACTTCCGAATTTTTCTTTTTTTTCCGTTCAGCTAATGCGCAGTATTCTTCTCCAGATCCGCATTTCCATTGCTTCCAGTTTCCTTTTATCTTATTCGGTCATATGTTTCGCAGCCGTATAATAATATAATTTTACTCTTATATTTAAATTTAATTTGAGCTTCTTACTTGTCAGCAGATTCCTTTTCTGGGCAAATTCTATCTTCGCCATATTTATTCTGTGTCTGATTTCTGTCGAACACCTGCTATCACTGGTTAGTATGCTCCCGAGATATTTGTACCGTTGTACTTGCTCAATTACTTGATTGTCTATTTTAATATTTACGGACGGCACTGTTTCCTTTTTGGTTACTACCATAATTCTGTTTTTTTTAATATTTATATTCATACGCTGTTGTTTTAGAATTTGATTAAATTTCGATAAGGATGTTTGCATTTCTTTTTCTGACTCAACTATTAGGGCGATGTCGTCCGCAAATCTAATGCAGTGGATTACTTGCTCATTCGTTTTTACTCCTTCAGTTTTTGTCTTCGAGTCCTTAATCGCTTCTTCTATGAACAAATTAAACAAAAACAAAAATGGTGACAGTGCGCAACCTTGCCTCACTCCTTTACGGATTTTAGCGATGCACCTGTGTTCCCCGATTCTGATTATTGCTTCCCGTTCTCTGAATAGTCGTGCTATACTCGAGTCTAAATTGGCTTTTTCCATTACACCGGCATTAAAATAGACCAATTTACTTTATCGAAAGCTTTTTCTAGATCGATGAAAGCTATATAAGTGCCTCTATTCGTATTTAGTCTCCTTTCCGTCGGTATCCTTAAAGCAAGTATGGCTTCTCTTGTCACAATTCCGAACCTAAAACCGAATTGGTCATTTTCGAGATTTCCTTCTATTTTTTTCCTTATTCTATTTTTTATGATATTTAATATTATTTTCGATGAATGACTAATTAGGGTTATAGTTCTATAATTACAGCAATCTGTAGTATTTCTCTTTTTCGGGATGAATACTATTCTATTACCGCAAATACATACTTACAAATAAAAAAAGGAAACTGTGATTCGTTTAGTGCGCCATAACATATTCAGAGCTGTTACGATTAATGTAATTATTCAAAAACTTTCATCATTTAATTAAGTGTTCTTCAACCCAGACAAGAACTGCAAGAAACCAAACTACATACCGTTAAATATATCTACACGCACAATCGTAACACAAAAAATTACTATACCGCACTAAAAATACTGGGAAACTCATTAGGCACACCTTATCAGATTAAGCCGAAACAAAGGAACAAATAAAACAGGCAAGAGAAAGAGTCGATATCTAGATTATCAAAATTATCGTGCCATAAGCCATCATGTCCGAACCGTGTGAGTTTTGCTTGCGCAAGAACAGAACCTCACGAGTACATTATTCATGATGTTACGATAACATTCCTCGGCATAGTCGCGATTTTTACAGAGCAGTATCCAAAGACAAGGCATATCAATGTCAAAAAGTCTTTCTATAGAACACACCGGATAATTATTAAGTACGGAATTAGACTCGTTTAAAAAAATTTTCTAGAATTCATTATTTTATTCAATCCGTAAATGTTCGAGTTTCTATTATTTTTTTCCTATCTCTCTCTCTCTCTCTCTCTCTCTCTAAAATGTGTGTTCGTTGTTTCACTTTATGTAGAATATAATTTTTTCTTTATTTTTCTTTAATTAGTTTTATATTAATAATGTATATTCAATATTCATTCACCTTCTACAATCGCAGCGAAGCGGTCGTTCTCCAAGTTGTCTGCTACACAACCAAGGTAATTTTTTTTTGGTTTTTTTTAGTATTTTCTTTGAGCTCATCAAGGGACGTTTTGCCCGGAAACAATTAGAAGAGGAAAAGATCGGCTCCATTTCAAACGGATGAAATATTGTTTAGTTATCAATACGCCAGGAATAATACGTGGATTGTGAAAGAACAGGATGTTCCCCTCGTTTCTTCCTTGTATCTTCCCTACTTTGACTTCCTATTTTATCCATGCTAAGCTGATCGCATCTTTTTTCAATGTTTTTCCATCACCGCTGAACGTTTCTTCCTCTTTCTACTCGTCACTTTTACTAACAGACCTGCTGCTTATATCGCGTCCCTCGCCCTCTCCTTTCTTTCTCCTTCTATTATAACATCCTTTCTGTCTTCCATCTTTGATCGTATATGTAAAAATTTAATTACACTTTCCTTTCCTTCCCCAGTTCTTGGAGTAATGTCCATGTCGGTGGACCCACAAAAAAAAAAAAAAGTCAGAATATAAAAAGCGCAAAAAAAGAAGTTGGGAGCCGAACTCTCGGCGAATACAAAACGCTGAAAACAAATATACGATCAGCTTCGCAAGCAACTGTATTATTTGAACGGCGAGGACAATAGGGGAAGGAGAGAAAATACCTAATTAAATAAATAATAATCTCAATCGGGATCATCGGTGATGATTGTGTATGTTTAATATCCATCCGGCGAGGAGGGGCTTTGAGCCACCGATGATAATTGAAAGTCTCTAATTTTCCCCGGTGTTCAGTTTAATTACATCTTAAAAAACACCAAATTTTGACAAATTCCGATCGGAAAGTGAACTAACTCTAGGTAACACACTGAATAAAAAATAAAGCAAAAAGAAAAAAAAATCAAATGCGCTAAAACTCGGGTGCGATAAATAATGATAAAATTCGCGGAAAAGTGACCGGAAATGATGGGCTTAAAAATCAAAGCCATCCGGCATTTAACGCGATCAACGGTGGAATGTTTATTTAACTACAGCTTGTCTAAAGGAAACTTATAATAATATCGGTTAATCCCCCCTTAGCTATTAGGCAGTAAGGATATAATATGAGTTTTGTTTTTTTTCTATTTTTCTAGATTCATTGTTGGTAGTTGCTTTTTTTGTTCGTGTCAAGAACGGTTTCGCGTTAAGTGTAGTGAAACGGACAAATGGAACCCAGTGCTAAATGAAAGCGGCCGTTCACAATCACTGCTGACAGAGAGCGAAATTAATGAAAGTTTTTCATCGTCAACGTGAGAGCCTATATGTAGAGGTGTGTGTCCCGGTAGTGCTATAATACGGTTGTTGGGGTGATAATGAGGCTGGCGCGAAGGTGCAGCGCGCGAAATGAGGACACGGCAGGTAGACGACACGGCGTATTAGCTTTGAAGAAGAGATGAAAGACCGGAGAAAAATGACTGGAGAACGCGCGATCTTCCAGACACTATTCGCAATATTGTTGTTATTATTATTTTAAACAACGGCTTCGCTGCGACCGACTGAAATTTAGCCTCGTTATTTCGGCTTGCACTCGTTAAAAAGAGTTCAGAAAATTGCAAAACAGCCGGCAACCTCTACTAAATCATTTCCATAATTTTGCCCGCTTCCTCCAGGCAGACTTAACTTTGGATTTCTAACAAACTCGACGAGCTTGATACAGAATTACGCTGCGCCGCCAAATGTAACTTTATCTGCGGCTTTCCGTACAAATATTTGCATACACACACATTACGCCTAGATAAAAGATAGTTCTTTATACACATTTCGCATTTGGGCACTGTTGGCCGTTAGCATTATTGCGTCTGACACGTTGAACGAAAGCGGTAAAATTAGAATTTTGAAAGCTCCGTTAAAAATTTGGTAAAATAGAAAACCCTCGAGCAAAAGCGAACTGGCGATTAAAAATTAAAACAATTTCACGCTAAACAGTGCAGAAATGGCGTATGATCCTATTCATCATCCGGTCTTTTTAGCGGAGAAAAATAAAAGGAAAAGGAAAGAATAAGGAAAGAATAAAGAAAGAATAAAGAAAGAATAAGGAAAGACGGTTTTTAACTCTTACGTAATTTACTGCTGAAAGCTTGCGCGACCACTAGGTTAAATCTAATGTAACATGATTTATTTAAACACCAGATGAGCCAAATTAAAGTGCATTTCTTAAAAAATTCATGTTTACAATATTTATTATTCGGAACGGTTTTAAGCATATTTATATATATATGTATATATATATATTGTATTATATATGTATAAAATAGCGGTCGGAAATCTACAAGCCACTTTCAGTATACTATTATACCGGTGTCACGTATCCACACCTAAAGAAAATAAAGAACGAGTTTAATGTAATACTGAAATAAAAAATTGTGCCAAATTAACCTCTAGTCATTGTAATGGCTATGATAAAAATTCATCAAAAAGTAGAATTTTATATAAAATTTACATTAATCCATAGTGTGATACGAGCAATAAAATAATACCTACATATTTGAGATAGTTACTAGTCATCCTAATCTACATGGTAAACGATATTTGTTACAATAAATATTATACGTACAAAGTTCACATTGTAAGAAAAATAAAAATAAAAAATGAAAGGCAAATTAATAAAAAAAGAATTTAGTTTTTTTTTTTGTCGCTACTGATAATATTTTATATAAATAAAAAGAGGCTTTAATTATGAAGTGAAATAAAAACGCTATTCCTTTTTACTTTAAATGATTTTCTCTCATCGAATTTTTATTTTTTCCAAATTTATCCGGAATTTCTCGTTTATATTTTCTCGGTTCGTTGGACACCTTATTTATTTTTGCCATAACGATAAAATATTTAATACGGTTGTTAAAAAATTAAATTTTATTAATTCAAACGATCTCTCTTCACATTTATTTAGCTTTTCGTTTAATTTTCTTGGATTTTTATTAAATAACTGCTATATATGTTACATATATATACTGGTATAGTATATATTTTTCTGAACGGGCGTCGCTCCTGCAGGTTTTTCTCTGAGGGGACGACTGCCCCTATTACCCCCCGTTTGGCACGCCACTGACAGAAGCGTAAATGTAAATACCACGATGATTTCCTTTCCAATTGGTTTTTAAATTTAAAATCGGAAATTATGTTTAAATTTATAATCGGAAATTATATTTAAATTTATAATGGAGACGGCGCGGAAAATAAAATTACTAGCAATGTGATGATATAAACGAATTGCAAGACTAACCATTTTAAATTTTACGAGATTAAAATAATTTAGTTCACGTTAAATATTTATCTCGTTCCCCATTTTTAGATTCTCTCTTATATTTCGAGAAAACTACTGTATTCCTATACTACAAAGCTTGCTCAACTACCGTATAGATTTCGACAGTTCTGATAGATGTAAATCACTCGCTTTCTCGCCACCGGGTTTACAAAATTTTAATTTTTGCTAACTTTTAAAGATAAAATTTAAAAAATGAACATAGTCTTATTACAAGAATTAAATTAAATAAATAATCGCTAATAATCACGTGGAAAGCAATGGCAAACCACCACGTACAACGTTCCGAATGTAGTCCTGCATGTGTATACACCTGCGTTGCATATAACAATTGCTATGAACACTATGCCTATGTCTGTACAGCTGAGATGTACGAATAGGTAGTCGCCGACGCTCAGGAATTAAGTATGGCACTACAAAGAAAAATGAAAAAAATAGTTACTTATCAATATACTGCAAAAGAAACAAAGGTAGCGTTTGAAATACATTTATTTTCTAAGAGGTTTAATGCGAAATATTCGACTACCCCACTCCGACGTAGTCTAACGTTACTTAAGTATGGCTAATATATACAATCGTTGTAGTTTAGGAGAAATACTCTTTATAATAAATGAGCTTTCGCAGTTTATATACGCCGTGCAAGGCCAAGTTGCACAAAGCTCGAATACTTCATTTACCTATTTCCCTAGAGCGGTATCTTGATATTCATCAGCATTATGTTAAGATTTCTGTATAGATGTTGGCTTCGATTATCGTTATATACAACGAAAGCCGATTATATGGTACACCGGACGACAAAAGAGACAACCCCGTTTAATAGAGACAAACAGGAGAAAACAGAAACCAAGGTGTGAAATAAAGGTTATTCTAGTTCGCTTTAGAGATACAACACGTAGTCGGTTATAAGAAACAAAGACTAACGTATCAGGTATAATAGTAAACAGATTAGCACGAGCCGAGCTTATTTATTTATTTATTTATTTTCTTTAAAATTTGTCGCTGATAGCTGGAGAAAAGTCATTACTTTTATGAAAATTCGGATCTGATTTGCTTATTTTTAAGGAACCTAATTATAAAATTACTGAAGTAGAAAGTAATGAGAATTCGGGGATAACGAAATTATGGAAAAGATCACAAAGAGGAATCAGAAAGTGATGATGACATCCCCTTACTTCGTGTGTCTGCTAAAGGCGAGTAAGAAGGTGTTGAAAAGCTTGGGCGGTATTTTGTGTAGCCGAATAATGAAGGTGGTCCTACGGCATCGTTTAGATAATTGTGCAGATTTTATTCAAACACAGCAGATGGAAAACTTACATCAAACAACTATAGTACCTTTTTTAGAATAAATGAACAATTTTTACAAATATCAGGTTAGGATATTTTTGCCTTATTAGATGCGGAGATATGAAATCAAAATGAGGATTAATTAATAATCCGTCCTGCGATTGTGGTCACCCGCGACAAACCGTTGAACGCATAGCATTCGAGTGCCCAAAAAGACGCTTTAACGGAGATTCGCAAGATTTGCGTTTAATGACGCTATCCGCTCTGTCATGGTTACAGGGTCTGGATGTAGAATTATAATTAAGTAAATTGCTGACATGGCTGTTCGCCATACGAAAGAAGAAGAAGATTACACATTACTGATAACGTTATAGTTATGTTAATCATTTGTTAAATTGTACATATTCTAGCACTCGCTCACTTGAATAAGAAATTTTAAAAAATTCGCTTCAATGAGACAGCCGGTTGTTATAAGAGATAAACGACTTCCGCCCGACGTGTCTCTTATAAGCGGCTTCGATTGTACCAAATATTTCAAATTTTTCGTTTTTCATTTTTTTTCTTCTACTCAGCACTAGCCTTTACATTCCGGTTCAGTCAGTGCGAGACGTCAGGCGAAAATTTCGTAAAGTATTAACAAAGCAGAGGGGATATAGAAATCGTTTTCTCGGCTACTGGGATATATAAGTACGTTATAACGACGACTTCAAAGCGAAAAAATGAAAAAATTACCGAAAAAAGGTCAATAATGAAATCACGAAAATGGCAAACGTTAAGAAGCGGATGATAAAACGAACCGTTATTCCCATTGGTGAAAATCGGTGGCTCTACTAGTTCGGTGATATTTTACTTTTTCCCAGGTCCTCCTCGCGGTCGTTTATTCGGCGATATTTATTTCCTTTATTCAGCTCACACGCGAAACTGCCACCTGCATCCCCTTTGCTGTTTAGCAATATCTCACTTCTCCGAAACGCCTCCAATGATCTGGCCAATTGTCGTGATTTACTTCTATTTTTTTTTTTTTTCCATATTCGCAGGTTAGTTTTCCTTCTGCAGTATTTTTCCGTTTTGTCGTCTTCTTCCTCTTCCGTCTCATCATCACATATAGAAAACAGCTAGTTCTACTACGCTGAAACGCTAATTGCTTTCCTTCCCCCGACGAAATAAAATCCTTTTCTCGTCTTGTTCTGAATTTTCCTAAATGCGCACCTACTACGGCTGGTTCAACTCTTTTTAGACTTGTTCGCCGTTCTCCATTCGATACTGTTCATTCTTGCTTCGGAAAATGACTCTGCAGTTTACCTACTTCGTGGCAACACCGTCGCAAGAAAGGTTTTTTTAAACATCCTTGTGACCGACGCTCAGGAACTGGGTACGACACTATGATGATGATGATGATGATGATGTAGTAGTGACCTTGGTTCGAGCAAAGGAATTTTCCGCTGCGGAGTTCTTCATTGCCTGGCACAACATCAGTCGAGGAGCCTTATATTCTTTAGTTTAGCCCGTATTCCCTTTCGTTGCATTGAATCACAAATTACCGAAATTTTCATCGAATGAATTGTGACATTTTTTTTTAATAATTCCCACATTACCAAGATAGGTTCGCTGCGATATTAATAACCGGAGAGAACGACCGCATTTCTGCGCAACCTCACGCTGATTATTCGGCTAGTGGTAGAGTTCTTTAGGTTGAAGCGATCGGAGATGGCAATTCTACAGTCAACGGTTAAAGCGCGTAATATGCTCGGCGCGGTACCATGGACTGTGTGAAATTAGGTTTTTCTCATAGTGTCCTAAGCCTAACGACGCACTGACAGGAGCAAGGTAGTTGCTCAGTTCTCTCGACCGCATTTACTCTGCGAAATTTCTCCGAGGTCTAATTTTCAAATTATAGGTATGAGCAACTCGAGAACAAGTCCCGTAGACGAGCAAAAGAGACTAACATAGTAGTGCTCTCGGGAATCTGCGAAAGAGAACTCATTAAATGAACATGATGCCGATGAAAATTGCAATTACCGAGTGCGTTTATTAATAAACAACGCGTATGGTAACAACCTGTGTTCGCGGCCGATAAAAACGAAAAAAGGATAAACGATAATTTTACAGTCGTAAATTATTAGAAAAGAAAAGAAAGGAGACAGGAAGAGTATTAATGTAAATCAGGAGGAAAATATAATGCGTGGCATTTTTCAATGAATCTCTATCGTTACGAGATTATAAATTACGTTTACATCTTTTAAGCCAATTCTTTACGCGCCTCTCCTATTCTTGTACATTTTATCAGACTCTTATTGTTCCTTACATCTATTTCCAGAAGCATCTCCATGTCGTAGCTTACGTTCGTTTTAGTAATAATCTTCCCTATATTATCTCTTCAACAATGTCAATTTCTTCGCGAGAATAACCCTTAAATCCCTCTAGTTCACTATCTCCTTACTAACTCTTAGTGGGCTTGACAACGCGTATTGGAATTTCCTTCATTCTTATTTCTAAATATTTTTCCTCTCTTTTCTATTCCAACTTTTTACAGGAATTCGATCGCTATATCCTAATTTCTGTTATAACTCTAATTTCTAAATTCAATGAGTAGCCTTCCAAAGAAGAATTAACGGAGTTCATAAATAAGTTGAAAATCATAAGTGAAAAGTCAGGCTTGGAAGTGAATCAGGCAAAAACAAAGATGATGATAGTAGACTGTCCTCCTTCTAATCTATTTGTAACTCTCCTCCATTAAAATTCTTAGTGTGACAATCGAGAGTATCGAAATTCCTAATGTCATAATCGAGAGTATCGAAATAGTATCACAATCGAGAGTATCAAAATGGTTAATGTGTTGGCTCAACTATCTAACCCCCTCGTTCTTAAAGCGTTTTTAAACTACCATCACCTTTATAACTATCCTCCCGTAGTTTCCTTCCTCATTGTTAATCTCTCGCCACCCAAATAATGTACAGTTTCGTCCGCGACCCTAATTATCCGATTACTCTTAAATGATGACCCGTGTTAAAAATTCCCTATTCCGCATTTGCATTTGTTATGTCTTAGACCTACTCTACTCCTCACCGTATTATTTGCACACCTTGCACCCCACCTATTATTGCTAATATTAGTGTATATACCGTCAACAAGCTCGATTAAAATGATGACCGATTTTTCACGCTTCATTTTAAGGAGCTTGATTGAAGGAAAAAGATTTTCCAAATTGTTACTTTCATCTGTGCTGCAAACTTTGTCTTCTTCACTGTTCGTTATATTTCGCTCCAATCTCGCAGACAACATTTCACGCTATTCCTCATCGCCATGATATTAATTCTGCGATAATCTCCCGGATATCGACTAAGGTTTATAAAATCGTCAACCGTAAGTTCGAAGGAGAATAATTTCAAACGGGCCTTGTGTGGCGCGTTTCGTAATGCGAACGCGGCGTCGTCAATAAATTATGGTCTCGAAGTAGCCAGCTGTCGAGAGCGGGTAGCGGGGATTTAATTTAAATTTAGATCGGATGTGTAAAGGCATCGCAATAAAAGAGTATGCTTCGTAATAAATTATGATGGATGGCAAGGCGGAGAAGCGTCTTCTGGTCTGGGCCTACGAAAGGCGACGTTTATATTGAAAGCTTTATCGAGTCATTAATTACGCGTACGATAATTCGCACACGCCTATACATATTTGCACGGTGCGTGAACGTAGTTTGTCGCATGTATTTCAATGAGAACATGTATAAATAACAACGATAATTACTCGAGCAACCTCGACGTGCCGCTCTAGCTGCCTGCTGCCTGCTGCCTGTCAAATTTCATTTCGGCACACTCGCTAATAATAGTGTCAGCCGCTGGTAGGGTAGAACCCTTTCCGATATATTGCCGGCATGTTTTTCGATACTAAGTAATTTCTATCTATTTACTTTTTTAATCGTATTTGTTTTCGCATTATCGTTTCCCGACAACACACCACTTAGCCGACGAAAGAAGAAGAAAAAAAACAGTGTTCCATTTTCAATCCGCTAACGCCATTTTTTTTTTTTTATCTTTTGGGCGGGACTTCACCGGAATAAGCCAAAAATTTAGCGAAATATGGTGAAAATAAACATCGTTAAACGGGAAAGGCACGAATAGCAAAATTGTGAAATTGTAACAAAATGCTTTTCCTTTAACATCGGAAAAATGGTGGCCTCGTGTAACATTTAGTAACTGAAAGAAACAACAGATTACGGTGATTTCTCGAAGTTGCCCGAATATGGAGAGGATGTATTATTTTTATATATTACTGACTATAGACTATTGCTGCTAATTTAGAATAGTACCATCAATCCTACTATGCAAAAAAAAAAAAAAAAAAAGAAATAATGATGTACAACTGATCACACAAAACGTAAAGATAAAAGGCTACCCCCTCACCGACATCATCTGAAGTCAACAGCTTAAAATAAGCCGCAGTGTGTGAGACTTCACCATTCCAGTAAACACAAATTTCTCTCCTAAAATAAAATAAAAAAAACTATTTCACGCTCTTGTCTCCATCACAGAAAGTACTCTTGGAGGCTCGGATTCTTTGCGTTCTTCCCGAACCACCAAAGAGAACCTTGCAATGTACGAATAGATTCGGAAACTGCAGAAGGCACTTTCCTACACTTGAAAATAAATTTCCTCCGACGATCATCAGTACTTCCTCAACAATCACGCGAAAAAATGGAGCTATTCACATCAACCCGAATGAACCCTGGCCATTATCGGCACAATCTTTACTGCAAACGGAACCGATATTACAATTATGTTCTTTTCCCGTATCAATCATGTTTCGTTCGGCGCATGGTTACAAATCAATCTTACACATCGCGTAGGAATTCCAGCGACTCGTTCATTCTTCTACTTGGCCAATTTCTGAAAAACTGAGGTTACTTAATTGTCCAGAGCAATTAAGACAATTGTAATTTTTTTCAGGTGTAGACGTGTAGTATTTCAGTAGTTACCCTACAGAGCGCGTACGGCATCAGTTAAATATTTAAATTAAAAAAAGTGAGGAACTGCGCGACCATTCTCATTCTAAAATTGAAATGAAAAATCGAAAAAAGACAGCATTTCCATTCTCCGAGTAAGTACGATTGGGAAAAAGAAATTAAAAAGAAATCATACGCGCGTATAACGCACGCATACAAAAATTAGCCGTGATAACTGGAACGAGCCACACACAGTCGGCATCGATAAAAATTAATGAATGCAATCAGGTACACATATATGTGAGCAACTCGTTAAAGGATAATGTGAAAAACCTCAAACTTTTTCTCTCCTTTATCTAAATGCGCGCTTGTTCAGTTTATATTTATTATAATTAGGCCTTTTATTCGTTCATTGTCTAAAAAAAAAAAAAAAAAAAAAAAAAAAAATGGCTTAATCTTTTTTTTCTCAACTTTTTGAATTCCTCAACTGTGCCAACTGCTATTTAATTCAGATTACTCTTAATAATGTTCTCCTCACTTTCTAAATCTCAGGCGATCAATTATGTAAAAAAATTGATTTTAATAGTTTTTTTTTCTCGCCTTGTTTTATTGCAGTCTGTCGGAACCGGAGCGAAATTTTCCTTAACAAAAACTAGGTTGCCAAAACTATGTAAGATTGTTACATAGAGAACCTCGTGTCAAAAAACCTGTTACAGATGTGTAACGAAAAATGTTGATAGCCGTATAGACGATGTGTCGTCGCAGTTGATTGTTACCCGCAGCTTTGTCTCCGTGTATTTTTAAATCTGCTGTTGAAAATAATTAAAAAAATTTTTGTTTTATCTGGAATTATATAATCTTTCTCTCTTTTCGGTAACATAGGTTTATCACCGCCCAACAAAAAATAGTCTTCACGTATTTAGCCGAAGATTATCGATCTTTCTATAATTTGTCTGCCGTGATCCAACAAATAGTTTCGCTCAACTAAACAGCACTCACAGCCTTCATTTTAAAGGGACCGCCCGAGTTCTTCACACGGTGGTCTCCTATAATTACACGCACTTAAGAGAACATCTTCTTCACTCGTATATTCCGACCTTTTAGTCTATTTTATTTAATTTATTACCATAAAATCAAAACCACAGTAGCTGAGTAAGAATTTCAAATTTGAGTATAAATAACATTGCCAAATAATCAAATATTCAAAATTTCGTTGCGCGTTTGTTTATTTCTCCGTTAAGAAATAATAGAAAATACTACTTTTATTTTATACAGCAGCTAGGCTAGGAACGCGACTTGCATGTTTAGATCCTATCACGGAGGTTTAATGATTTCAGTAACGAGCAAAAAGAGAGGTAACGGAACGTGCATTTCTGTACCGTTGGTCGCATCTCGACTATTTAAAATCTCATATTTCGTGAAGGAGAAAAGATAGAAAACTCAGCCATACCTTAAAACCTTCGTTTGAATAACATGAATACACGCTGAAAATTTTAGCGTGATCCGTCCAGCGGTACAAGAATGCATATGGGACAAACAAACATACAAACAAACGTCCATAAATATTTATAGATAGCTTTAACTGTAGTTTTGTTGGTGTTCTTACGAGTTACGGATTCCCGCGCAGCAATAATTTTTGACATAGAAATCATCAAAAATGCTGCCCCCTGCATCCGACAAAACTAGCGGTTTTATTAATGCTAGAGATAAAGAAAATACAAAACCGACCGCGTTCTATTCGACAAATTTGGCTGAGATATAGTTTATTTTGACGAATAAGTTTCCGTTGCGGACAAGATTCGGAAACATGGGAGAATCCTCTAACAGGGACACGACGAATTGATTACAACAAATATTAATAACATTTCCAACAACGATGGTAATAATGAGAGAAGGTAATTTTAACGGTAGGAATAAAAGAGAGAGAGAGAGAGAAAGTGACAGGGAGGAAGACAAGTTCTCCACCGGAACAGTAACTACATTATGAGTTGTTCTCTAAATCAGTAAATGTTTCTTCTCTTCTTGGGGCCACTCGTAAACTTGACCAGTAGTCAAAATAACAACTGTCTATTTCAAAATAACGTTTTTCTTCTATAATATAGTGATTATGAAATAATTCACCGCGATCTTTTACATCTTTTACAGTTTTCATTTTAAAATGTTTTAATTTGCACGCATTATCACGATTAAACTTGCATGAAAATTCTCTTCACATACGCGAAAAAAAAAAAAAGCAAAAAAAAGAACAGGTTGACGCCGCGTTATCATCGGTGATGTAATCGGCTTATAAATTAGAAATTATTTTTTATTTTTTAGTTTATCTGAATTCGTCTGCCCCTTGCACAGATTAATCGAGCGCAGATGATGATAATTTTCGATATTTTCGACAGTGAAATTCGAATTGCGCTCAAATATTAAACACCGTTAGCCCAAATACCAAAACTAAAATAAATTAAAATAAATCGCTTCATGTAGCCGCATTCGATGATTTATGTTAAAAAGAAAAAAACTAAATCTCCTGTTTCCTAGTAAGGATGCAACATAGAGTACCTTTCGCGAAGATTTCGATATCAGAAAGTAGGTCAAAAGCTTAAAGCGGTCGCTAATGTTTTTTAATTAATTTTCCTCAAAAACACTTTTTTCCTCTTTCTCTGTTCTTTGTTTTATTTCAACTCGAATTCCACACTTGAAACGTAGTGTACCTCTTTAAGTTTCGTTTAATGTATTTTTACAAAAAGCTTCAGTGGCATTTCCCTCGATGTTTCGAAATAAAATTTAACACCATCCAGCGATAACGAACATTTTTACCCTCCATTTTTTCCAAAAATTTAACAGAAAATTTACCGATACAATTAAATTTGTATTCTCTAGAATTCTGTTACATTTCCCCTTGTTTTTCTTCTGCTTGCCGGGACAAAATTATTCGAAGTATATGCTTTCCTCAACTGACCGTGTTCTGAAACAAAAACGTGAATTCGATTAACCATCGACACAAAAAGTAATAATATCGATTGCGTAAATTCGATAGATTTTTTTTTCGAATTTTTTAAAATTCGGTCCTTATTGATGAGACAAGGAGTGAAATAACGGAAAAATTTGGACAATATTTTCCGTATTTCGATAAACGTAACGACGTTACGCTGTTTTCGTCTACTACGTATTTTTTAAATTTTAAATAAATGTATAATTTTTTATAATCCACGCACACATACAAGTTTTGAAGTTGCGCTTAGACTGTCGTAAATAAAAACATCATAACCCAAAACTTGTTAAAAGGAACTGCATATAATGTGTGTGTGTGTGTGTGTGTGTGTGTGTGTGTGTGTGTGTGTGTGTGTGTATACGGTAGCTTTTGGCTGGTAGAACAGTATTTTTTTCCCTTGAAAAGCTCTATTATACGATAAGCTTTGTTCAGTTTTGCGGAAACGGTGCCCAAACTTACGCCCAGAAGGTCGGTACCTCCATTTTGTTATGTCGTTTAGTCGATTCTTCTGAACTGTGTCTCTGTTACCGTTTTGTATACTTTTGAAAAAGTTCGGGCGTGTGTTGATTTTATTTCGCTTCGTCTTACAAAAAAAACACTGCCAGCCGAACCCGCGGTAAGCGGAAAAATAAATTAAACGGTACAAACAAACGAAAAAATTGCCAACTATGTTAGAACATGTCAAGCCCAAAAAAGAGTAAATAAAAAACAATAACGAAGAAAGAGCAGTAACGAACAAAAGAGATGGAAGTTGTTAAAAGTACGTGAGCGGAAAATATTTTCAGCAGCCAACCGCCGTGCTTCATCTTCCGGGAAAGATGCCTTTTATTTGGCTTCAAAATGGAAAGTAGGCCTTCCAGAGAATTCGGCTGTCGCTGACTTGCATACATCAATAGCTCTGCCGTAGACGGAATTTAACAGCCATCGGTATTACACGGAATGTACATATATGTTAATGTAAAACGTGTCATGTATAATATGTGGACGTTCAGAAAAAAAGCGCCTAATAGAGACGCCGTAATAAAACGCAACGATTTAAAGAGACGACCAAAGCCTTAAAGACACCTACGTTTTAAATTTACCTGTGACATTTTTAAGTGTATAACTATTCCTACTCTAAGCTAAGTAGCGTGATAGTCTAGTAGTTAAGGTGATCGGTTACCAAACCAGCGGTCACGGTTTTAAAACCTGTCTAGTCCCGAATCTAAGTTGCTCCCAGGTTCACCCAGAGTAAAATAACCGGATGCTAGAAAAGTCTAAAAAAATAAAAGCGGCCGAAAGAAAAAAACTGGGCTCAATATTCTCTTCAGATCCATTTTTAACTTCACACCTCCGGTTCCCTGTAAAGCCGTGTGAAACTCATTTTACTAACTTTACTCTATGTTAAATATTTAACTTCTCTCTCTCCATAGTGGCAATACCGCTTTACGATAATATTTAACGTTAATAAAAAATCAATAAATAAAAATAAAATGTATATATGCATATATGATGTTCTCTATGCTTGTGAATTGTGTTTAATTCAGCCAGGTTACCTGCGCCACTAACTGCAAAACAATATAGTGCGGACTTATCAAATATCGAACAGAATAAAATAATAACGAGAACTACAATCGAATTTAATTATGAATTAATGTGAAGTGATTATTACATTTGTTTTGATAGCTAACAACGAACACTGCTGTGTAGCTTAGGGAATATTAAATTACATATGCACACACATATATATTAATTACAACGTAATTCTTTGGCCAGTCCCCATCAGAAAAAATGTTCCAATTTTATGTAACCTTTGTTATACTTTAACGCTTCAAACTTTTCTACATCTGTCGTTTTCGAACCAAAAGGCGTATCATGTATATAAATGTGACAAATTCTTCGCTACTGCCCCATTTTCGTTTCTCCAATTCACGTGTTTTTGGAAACATAATGAATGCACTCCTTATTACTGTGCAGGTTGATGAATAAGAAGTACCACCAAAGGGAGAAGCATGTAAAAAATAAATTGCTAATCTAATAATACCGTGGGAACGCAAAAAAAAATAATAATATTTATTATGTTGCAGTATGTTAAGTTGTTTCGGTAGTTGAATAAAACTTATGGTAAAAATTATTGGTTTTCTTTTTTTTTTTTTTATTATATAAAATTAGGACATTTTTTCGTTATAAAATCTAATGGGGGCTGGCCTAAGAATTACGTTGTAAATTTTGATCATTTTATACAAAGTATAGAAGAAAAAGAAACAGAAATGTAAGCAAGAGGGGTCACATAGCCCAAAGCCAAAATAGCCGAGTTTATGTATATATATATATATATATATATATATATATATATATATATATATATATACGCATGAAATAAACAAAAAGTAAATAAAAAAATATTAAACAAAATTCGAGCCTGTGGTAAGTGAGTGTAAGAGTGAAATGCAAATAAGTGGGACTAGGTGAGGCTTGATGGCTCATCATCTTGCATCCAAGTTAAGAGGGCTGGGCGCGGTTGTAGATCGGAACAAAAAACTAATGTTGGTCAATCTCGTAAAAAAAAAAACGGGGGCGAAAAATGTTATAGATAAATAGGTAACGGCTATGAAAAAAATTAGTTAGCAATTAGTTGCTTTCCAGAATCGTTCAGAATTGAATCTTTCGGTCAACGCTTGAATAATGAACGTCTGAATCGCTGAAAACACCAAATTTGTGCTGCCGCGATATTAAATTAACTCCAGCTTGAAGTAATGGAAAAAGTTTTAGTGAGGTTCGATTTGTGGTAATTTTCACAAATTACTAATTTTCGAATCTACTACCGAAAATCCAACTCGCACTATCAACGGCTCATAATAGATATTATTTACTTAATTTAATTTGTAATTCATATAACTAATTATGCCATTGCAGAGATCGCGTTTTTTAACGATTGATATAACGAATTAATATAATCCATTTAAAAAAATTAATTTATAAAAATGAAGTAACATATTACATTTGATATTAAGATATAAATTCTTAAAAAAAAGTCGATCGATTTTGCGTCGAGTTTTTCACAAGGAGAAAAATACCATTTTCAAATCTTGAAAAATTGGAGGTATTTTCATACTTTTTGAAAAAACCATCAACAAAAACTGATCACAACAGAAATTTCTTTATTATCGCGCCTTCGTTAATATTGCAATACTTGCAACATTCCATATAGTAGGGGCCAGCCGTAGCTGTTTTTTCAGGGTGGTGAAATTTTACTACTGGAGACCACTGAATATGTCTGATGTGTTAGCCATCAATGCGTTACTCTCTTTATCAAGAAAACCACATTTACGGTTATTCAAACGCTATTTCACCTTTTCCCTTTGGCACGTTCAGAAATATGTTTCGTGTCTGCTGTTGCAGATATGATTTTGTTTTTCTTAATTTCTTTTACAAAATCGAAATAGAATTATTAATAATTACGATCTTTTGGATTTAATGTATTCCGAATTGGTTTTTTTTTTTTGCACCAAGAAAATTAAATACAACGTCAAAAGTGCAATAATGCAAGCTAAATGGGAACATCCTTAATGCGCAGTATCGCTAAACTGCGTTTGTCTCCAAATTACATGGATTTGCTACTACGCACAGTGATCCTAACTGATACCTTCTAGTTCACCGTGATAAATACCTGTCGTTATTCACGCTCATAATTAAAACAACTGAGTCTATACAAAATACTATTATTCCGCCCGTTTTTCCCTCGCTATTTGCTGAAATGTAGCAACATATTAAAGAATAAGAAACGATCTGTTCTGTATTTTAATTACGAGTTATACTTTCTAGATATCGTCGTCACGTCGTGTTTATTTTCTTAAAATGTTGAATGATCATCGCTTTTTGGTTTTGTTTCTTTTTCCGATTTTGCGAAGTAATCATCTATTAAAAGAAACCTAAGAAAATTTTCCGCCAACTCTGTATGACGTGCACTTAAAAAGCTGGCTGAGATCACGTTTCGAAAGGAGTTACGGTAGGGACGATCAGAAAGAAGCAAAAACGACAAATTTATTTAAGTGGAAAAAATGACTGAAGATGATTGAAAAAGGATGTAATACGCAGAGGATTTGTACCAAGCCTGGAGTAGAGAATGAAACAGCGTCGTTACTTGCGGCAAACTCTGTAAACTTTATCATCTTTTTAAATTGCAATCATTGTTTTCATACCATTGCTTTAGGGGCGCTCACCAACCGCGAAATTGTTTAACATTTAAATAACGCTTTCAACACACGCACCCCTCTCTTTCTCGTCGTCTCTTTTTAAAAAAATATTTCCACCGCTATTCAACCTTTCGACGCCGCCTTGTTTCACAATAAAAAAGTTCGGTAATTACAAATTTTCCTGATTAATTCATATTTCCTTCTCGCATGTCCCTTGGATGTGATGCATTCTCTGCAAAAACTTCTGCGACACTGAGAAAAAGACGAGCAGTATATAGAAAACACAAATGGTAGACCTAAAAGAATCTTTTTTCGCGCTTTTTCTTCGCTTTAAAATACCATTTCCAACTGGTTGTAACGTACGATATTGTCACTCAGATTTCATGAACCATCGTCGAGAGCTACCAACTTTTATTTACCAAAATATTAATTTTTCTAATAATTTCCCGATTTAATATAAATAATACATAGGAATATAAAATAAAAGTTAACAAAAAAACAACGAATAATAGTCACATGGAAGCCAGCGGCAAACACAAAAATCTATTTATGCGGATATTGATTACATATCCACACTTAGACTACACATTTGAATAAGGATAAATCAAATATTTAAAATCACTATCAAATGTTGTAAACACTTCCATTCTATGTAGAATTGTCATGAGCCTTACCTATAACTCTGTGCAATAATAATGTACGAATGGGAACATCCACAACGCTCGGAACGAATACTACAACTATAGAAGAAAAAAAACAAAAAAAACAACTCATATTTGTGAGTGATGAAGAAGCTTTCGCCATTTTCGATTCTATCTTCTTATTATTGACTATTAGCATTTCATGGCAGCTTTTGGTTCACACCGTAGCCCCCAGATTCAAATTACATGGCAAATAACCTGCCTCTCATTGGTACGTTAGGCATGGCAAGATTGTTTGATTTACTTTATGATATTTTCGGCCAGAATCTACTCTCTTGGCGGCCGAACGGTTTAATTTCAAGACATATCCGTCTATTCACTTGCATGCATCAATTTCGCCGAAACAATTTTCTCTTCTCGACGATGGGCGCAAGTCATCGCGATAGCCTAGTTGCTAGAGTGCTTGACTTCCGATATGGAGGTCACGGGTTCGATCCCGAGCGACGACGAACTTATTATAAGAATCAAATAAAATAAAATAACCGCTAATAATCACGTGGAAGGCAATGGCAAACCACCACGTTCAACGTACACAGCAGACCCACACCGGACGGACTGCATTTGTGTAAATTGGTAAAAATCAAACAATTACTAATCAGTTCCGAATGTAGTCTTGCGTATGTACACCTGCGTTGCATATAATAATTGGCTGGTACACAGCCTATATCGGTACAGCTAAAAATGTACGAATAGGTTGCGCCAACGCGCTATGTAGCGTATGGCACCTTAAGAAGAAGAAGATGATGGGCGAGGACGAACAGACGTTCGATGAGAGTTGTTTGCGGCCTGTGCATAGATGCGAATTTTCTATTCGACTACAGGATACCACTAACAGGGAAGAATTTCAGTTGAACCATTTTACCTTTACGCAGAGAAGTCCAATGATTTTGTACTGCCCTTTTGCATCGTAGTGCGACTGGCTGGTTATTACGTGATATTTTAGCTTATCATCTGCTGTCCCCTGAATAAGCAGCTGTCCAAAACTCGAAATCAGTATTCGACATCATTATCAGAGTTGCTTAACAACCAAGTTAACCAAATTTCATCTTTGTGGCATTCCGGTTGCCGACGTTTTCGTACTGCATTTACAAAAAGCTTAACTATTTTCTTTGTCGAATTAATAAACGTGTATGCTCGTTTAAGTTCCGGTATTCTCTGGTTAGCCGCGTAAAATTCCGGTAGAGCAGAGAACAAAAACCACTTCGGGAGTAATGTAAAATTTTACAATAATAGACAGGCGCGCGCGCGGTATAATGTAGTCGATAAGCGGGCTTCGAGAAAGGCACGTATGCTTACGCACCACCCGGGAATAAACTTTCTGATTAGATATGTAGAAATAATTTCGTTGCGGCTAATATTTATTGTTTTCTGTTTTTTCAGTAACTCTCAACAACTTTCTTCGGCCGTCCTGCTATCGTCGACTGAAGATTCGAGGCGAAGATTAAATCTGTACGATTTCCCGGAGGAATTGAGCTCCACGCCTTACGTACGTCGACATCGGGCGATATTTTCTTTGCTGCAATGCTTCGCCGGCTGCAGACATAAAATGGATCAACAAATCGCTCGCCGCAAGGTTTGCTCCTACAGCCTACAGTAACTTCATCTCTGCTTCAAACCGAATTTGCTTCGGCTTGCAACTCTGCTTGATAAAACTTTTCAGATTTCGCTGCTTCTTTTTCTTTGCTTTTATTATTTTGTTAATGCACCCGAGTCTAATTAGAAGGAATTCCTTGAAAACCGCACGATATTGAAATAGAAATCAGAATGAACCCAACCGGCAGGTTCCTATACAAATCGCCTACATTTACTCTGAATTGTCTTACCGCCCCAATACGGGAATGGAAATTTTTCGCACGCGCTGTTCCCCCCTCAAAAAAACTCGATAGAAGGTTTTTTGTTGTTACTCTTCTTTTCTTTTTGTCTAATATACTGTAAGATATAAGAAAATGAATGTCTAATTTTCTGTTCCGTATTCATAAACGAATTCTCTCCCCTTCCTGATTATTCGTATGACACTTTATTGTCCTCTGTATACGTTCACTCATTCACAATCTTTCCTATCTTCGTTCAATCAATATTGATTTGCTGTGGGTACCTAGCCACTCGGGAATATTTAGTAATGAAGCGGCTGATATTCTTTGATACTCGGGCTGCTGCTGCTTTCTCCGGTCTTTTTTTTTTAGAGAATTCCATCCGATAACCTCCTATCAATTTGTAAAAGCTTCCATATCAGATCATGGTATCGGGATAATTACGCTTTCTCCTTTTCTAATAATTATTCATTTCATCTGTCAGTTCAGCCTACTGCATATTCATGGTTTCTTTTGCATCCCTCCCTTCGGCGTTCTGATGTTGTTTCCATTGTTCGTATGCGCTTTGGCCATTCTTTGCTGCCTTCCTCCAGATTTCGTTTTTCCTTGATTTCTTCATTGTCCTCTCCATCCGGATGATGCAGTTATTTGCAACGCCGATCATGTGTTTTTCCAGTATTCATCTCTCTCCGTGGAACATTCTGCCTTGTATTCTTATTTGCTGAAACTTGGACTTCCTACTCTTTATTGTGTTTCTATATCCTGTCCTTTTCTTTCCCACTAATTATTCCTGCTATTTGTTCCTTTTTCAATAAAATTCCTGATCGGATCAAAATATAACCGACTTCTTTCTTCACCTTTTATTTCTGAGTAACCTGATGTTGTTCCAATCTTAGCGGAGTTCATTTCCTCTATTTCTTTATATATCAAAATTGAATCCTGTTTTCGTAATTCTTTGATCATGTGTCATTGCCCTTGATGGGCGTTCCCAAAAAAAAAAAACAAAACCGCATTGCCTAGCTCAATCTGCACCATTGACATTGACATGTTTTTAAAAGTTACGGGTTCATCATATATACAAATATATATTTATAGAACAGTCACCGTTTTTGTGAAAAACCATTAATAGTAATTGTTTTCCTTCTTTAACTTATGTATTACAGTTTGCCAAATGGTAATCCAATGATTTGAAACGCGATATAACTTACGAGGGGGACCATCACCTAGCAGTGATACTCATTTTTTTCTTTATCGATTTAATCGACCGTTCTGTTACCTTTTAAGAGGTAATATCATCTTGCGCTCACAAAATTTCGGGTTCTTTTCTGAGACTTATCACGAACGATAGAAAAGAGATACAGATAATTCCTTATTGTGCCTCGTATATCTTATCGTTTCCGTCGATCTGTGTTGTTCCTATCCTCAGTTCTTTTATCCTTCTCCCTCGTCTCGTTTCTGGGCGAAGATCCTTTGTTGACATACCCAAAGGGGGGTTAAAAAAAAAGAGAGAGATATGAGGTTTTGTGCATATGAAAGTAGAGTAGTCTTTAACTATAAAAAAAACTTGATTTCTTTTAATTTGTACAATACAAAATGACAACGCACAACAGCGCACGCAAAAAAAAATAAAAAAATAAAAAAATCGGTCGGTCTATACGTACCGCTACAGGTCACAATTTTTAATCTGGAACAAAAAACCAAAAAGTTTCTTAAAATCTAGCTCAAAATGAAGCGAAAATCGTAGGATTTTTTCGGAAATTTGATTTAAAAAATAATGGCGATGATTTGAATGTTTTTTGTTTTTTTTCGAAAAAATCGAGCGAAAATCGCTTATAAAAACTGTAAAAGTCAATTTATCGAAAAAATCCTATGTCGTTCACTAGAAAATCTTATTTTAAAGTTACAGTTCAAATTTTAAGTCAATCGGATAAAAATTGAGTGAGCTTACGCCCCCAGTTTGAAAAACATAGTTTCTAGATATTGCTGTTTAAAGTTTTAAGTAGTAGAATTTTTACTTCTGATCCTGCTCCCATATAATTGACCTTCTAATTTGAGGTTTTCCTCCTCCGAGTTAAGACTCTAAATGATTTATATTTGTTGCTAGCAGCACACTTGAGCTCGTATTTTATGTGTGAAATATCACTCACGTAAATTAGACACGCTTCATGCTGAAAGGACCATATACATTTGATGGCCGAATTTTGGAACTGCTGCGGCTTATTGTGTATGTGTATCTTTAGTACAAACCCAAATTATTGTACGTGCTACATATCGAAATGAGCTATTACTTTATGAATTAAGAATGAAATGCTAAGAAATTATTTAGATTACGAATATTTATACACTGATGGATCAGTGAACAAGGCAAGAGGCATATATTCGGCGCCGGTTTTTACTACAGTAATCTACAGATTAATAGGGTTTATAGGTTGTTCAAATACGCTGGGACCTCGTTTATATTCCTGGCACTGGAATTTCTGAGAAACCGACAAAATAAGAAGATTTTAATCCTATCAGATTCGCGGGCCAGTTTAATTAAATTGAAAAATACAAACCCAAATAAAGCGCATAATATTGAAATAAAGGTGAGAAAATTGGCGATGAGATTATATAAACAAAATAACATAGTCAAATTTAAGTTCTGCACGCAGAGGAATTGAGGGGAATGAAATAATAGACAACTTATGTAAAAGGAGAGGGAGTATAAAAACAGGAAGATTAAGTTACAACTAGAAGGAATATGTTTCTTATATAAGAGAAGATTTAGCTAGAAGATGAAGCGCAGAGTATAAGAACAGAAGCGAAATAAACGGGAAAATATATTACTCTATTTAGGGCAAAATAGAGAAGGAGGATCCTTGGTTTTAAAGTTTGGAGCCAGATTATATCTGTACAATATGTCGTATAAGATTGGGCCATCACCGGACAACGCCATTACATTTGGCAAGATTAGGAATAATAAATAATAATAACTGTAATGAATGCGGATTGGGAGAGGGTCGATCGAACATATAGTATGGCCCAGTGTGAGAAATATAAAAAGGAAAGAGAAGAATTGGTGAGTGGAATTTTAAATAAAATTACCTCGTAATTAATTTGAGTAATAGTATGTCATTAGGGCAGTAATTTATAAAATAAATTAAAGATGTCGACTAATACGAAGTTTGGTCCTATTTCGCCTAATTCTCATTTCGTCTAAATTTAGCATTTTATTTATTCAGTAGATAAAAAAAAAAAAAAAAAAAAAAAAAAGAGGCAATCGTAATAATTGTCGAATTTTAGACTGAAATCTAAATCGGATTTCGCTGTTATTAATAATAAGCAAGTATAAAAGACTAAAATTTTTGCGCTGTTTGATTCCACTATTAAAGTTTTTTTTTTTTTTCGAGAAAACAACGGAAACGTTTAATAATAGCTAAAGCAAATAATCAAAGAACAAAAATGAAACAATACTGTTAAAACATTTAATACAATATAAAACACAACTCCAATAAAACGAATAACTCTACAAATTGTTTCATTTGAAGTACAATGTTGTGTTTGTCAAATCTCACCTGCCTTATTAATCAATAGAAGACTAGTTTATATTTAATGTGATATATACATTACAACATGAAGATAAAAGAGAGAAAAACACTTTAAAAAACGATCTACAAGTGAACAAATGCTTTTGTAACAAATTGAAAACAATGTACATGTCTGCGCTAGGTTTTACCTAAGAGGAAATGAAAATTTCAGTAATGTATAACAAGAACCAAGTGAAATTAGCATCACTGGCAGTGAATAAAATTCAAAATAAAATAAACCAACTGAAAAATATCGAAAAATCAGTTATGTTTCTGGCGGAATAGTATGAAATGATGAAAAAGGAAAATGAGGAATTAAAAAAGGAAAGAAAACAAGTTGACTCTAAAATTGAAAAGCCATTAGAAATAAATTATCAAAGTGATTAAGAAATTAAACACTCGATAATCAAATAAATGATTTGGAAGACAAGGGCGATCTAATGGAAAAAGCAGGTGAAAACGTTAAAGAATTAATCCTAACAGTAATTGTTAAAACTGGAACAGAATGGTAAATGATATCACAAATAATACACGGGCTATTTATAGTCCTTTCAACGAAAATGTCCCAATGGAAAAAAGTCGATATAAATCGATATTTATTACCCACTAATCCCCAGCCAACTAAAAATGCTGAGGTGTTGCCAATGGTAATTATGGTTTCAAGTTAAAATTAAATGTTCATTCAAATCGTAGGAAATTCATTTTTTGTGGTTTTAATTCGCTTAATTAATATAATTTTTAATAACAGAATTAATTAAAATTAAATTGATTCGATTATTTTTTGTTTAAAATTATTATAAATAATAATAAAAATATTCGGATTAATTATAAGTGATAGAAATAATGAAATAAATTAAACTAGGAAAATTAAGTACTACCACAACATTTATAAATTTTCACAGAATTTGTATATTGTTAATTTCATTTTTCAAAACTATATTATTCATAACTAAATTATGCTTAGTTAATAAATTACAATATTTTAATAAATTTCAATTATTAAAACACTTGTAATTCTGTAATAATAATTCCCGTTTTTTTTTTTTTTTTGTTTTCAGTATGTATGTGATATTGTGTTTATTTTTGTAGTTTACATTCACTTATTCGTTAGTACTTCTAATTTTTTTTTAAGTATATTCACTAGTTCTGATTTCCTTATTTTTGTATTTTTCCTGTTTTATCTTAATTTATTTTATCCAAAAAAAAAAAAAAAAAAAAAAAAAACCCTTTTTTTTCCTTCTTTTATTGGACATTTTTGTTTCATTGTTCTAGAAATGGTCCTTCTCAGGACGTTTGTTTGTAATAGATTCCACTTTGTTCTACTTCACTGACATCTACAGTAGTGAGATGGTGGTTCCGCAATCCTCGTTAAAAGTGGCATTCCTTTCAGCACTCACCATGTTTCTCTGAACCTCCCTCTTATTCCTAACCAACCCAACACAGTCCACATCTCTATCCGTACAACCTTTGCGTATCCTAATAACATTATCTCCATCTTCATTCCCCCTAATTATGATCTTCGTCAGTTCCCTCTTTCCACTTTTTTCAATTCTATCCCGCAACCATTTATTATCGGGAGTGACTGGAATGCCCAGAAATTAAGAAGCGAATTTGGAGACTTCTCAACTGCGCTATTTGTCAATCGTTTTGGTTTCTGTGATATTTTACTTTTTTTTTTGTCCCTTATGAAAAGTGTTATCAAATTAATTTTTTCCGATTATTATTTACTTTTTTTTCCCCGGCGCTGTTGTATTTCTACGCGAAATGAGAATTAAGCAGAATGGGAAGTTATTTATACCGTTTGATTATTTTTTTAGTCGTATCCTTGTTTTGCTAAAACCCACAAAAAACAACAAGTTTCTTTACCAGTTTATTTCACAACTACTGCTGCAAAGACATTTGAATCGTACGTTGTTGTTTCTTTTTTTCTTATTATTATCATTACTATTTTATAATTTCAGTATATTTTTAACAATAGGGTTCAAGTTAAGTTCACATATCCACTTCCTGATCAAGTACACAGCCATAGCTGGTTCCTTGTTTCCGTTACATAGTGTTAAATTAATTCCTGGGTAGCTGCCCTAAGTCGGCGGCGCCCAAAAAAAAAAAAAAAAAAAAAAAAAAAAAAAAATTGATCCCTGCAGATACAATCTCTGCATGATTGATTGTCAAACAAATTTCTTATATTATAACGTTCGATTCGTTATTTGCATAAATTAACGTGTGGTATTCTTTATCCCCACCGGGGATGCCAATTTGTAACAATAAATGTTACAACGCTCTCATTTATACTTAGAAAAAATATTTAAATTATAATTTTTTAATTTATATTTTTAAATTTCAAACAGATCAGCAGACTTAATTTGATTTTATAGTGAGTCTTCCGGAAATTTGCAGCACCGGTCAATCGTTAACAAAATCATTAGTAAATACATACGGAATACAAATTGTTCCTTCGTTTCCCGAAATAAACTTATATGATCGCAAAACGTGTTTATTGTGAAAAGTGCACCAAAATACAAATACATAGAAAACTCTTTAAAGGGCTGTTTTTCAAGGGACGCAATCGGAAAAGAAGAAACGAAAGAAAGAAAAGGAAAGAATATACGACGAAAGTTAAAGAGACGGATTTCGAAAATATCTCCTTCCAAGAGGCTCCCCATATCAAAAATAACAGTTTAGTCAGTAATATTTTTGTCTGTTATTATTAGTGCTATGTCATCTGCATAAGTAAAGATTTTCCTATCATATATATATATACACACACACGCATACATATATATACATACATATATAATATATGTATATATATATATATATATATATATATATATATTAATAATAATATTAGGACTAGAATTGTGCCTTGAGGAACGCCACATTTCAAGATAAAAATGTAATTATAGAGGTATTTTCAATTTTAACTGTAGTAATAATTATTACTAATGTATTAATTAAATTATAAAAAATAATAAAAATTCATTGACTAATTTGTCTGATATTATATTCATGATACAAAGTTTCTGTGATCATGAGCATAACGACAGGAAAATTAGCAAGTGAATTTTTAATGTTTTCTTATGTTCTTTGCTTATAAAATACTGATACTGTATTTTGATATTTAATTTATTTCGCCGAATATGTAATATTCGCTCACTGGTTCTCGCAAATTCACTTAGCCGTTATAAAATTATTTCTTATAGTGCAGCTGTTAGTCTGGGAAAACGTATAATATCGCTGGAAGTTAGATGCAAATTTAACCAATATGCCGATTCAAAATATTTCTAAATATTTTTTCTTGATACTGTTCTAAAACATGAATTTTGTTAGCAAAGAGAAAAAACATTTCCCGTTTTTACCAGCTATAACTTGCGGAGCCTAGATTTCAAAAATCACATCGGTCCGGACTAATCAGTTCGCTGAAGATAATTGGGGCAAAATTTTGTTCATGACCTCTTATATTGATACCAGGTTTTTTTCATGCAAAAAAACTCTTCTCAAATGCAGAGAAGAAAACTGAGACCTTCAGAAGTACACTGGGATAATGATGCGTAAGAACACTGCTCATGAGCATCTCTCTCTCTGCCGGAAACAGTCGTAGGTGACATCTTCAGAATAATGTAATGGAGTGCTCAAACTCTACAGTGCATAGTACTTTGCTCATTAGTGGTATTTGCTCCGTTCCAATTCAATATGATGAAACAACACGTACACACAGAGACACGCATGTAGATGGAAAGTATTAATGCACTCCTTTTTATATACTATACATAAAAAAAAACAAATATTAAGAAAGTTCTCAAAGGAAATTTGACACACTAATCGAAATATTTCAGCACGAATTATACGGAGGCTATTTTAATTAGGTTTTCCGGGCGCTTGATTTGAAAAATTTTCGACAAATGAAGAAGAGTTTGCAAAGAGAACTTTCTGTTTTAAAGCGACGAAAAACATAATTTGACAGCTGAAGAAATATTTTTTGTCGAAATCATTTAATCTTAATTTGAACGGAAAAGTGTTTTTCCGCGTCAGATTCGTCGAACGCGGGGAAGTAGGTGTTAGTTTATCAAAAGAAAACTCGGACTAAGTGACACAATAGGGCGTGTTAGTCTGCTGCTATTGAATAAATGATAAATCTGGCGGGTGGCCGCTTGGACAGGAATGACTTGTTAGTTTGGTGTAGGCGCGTTGGTCGGGCTTGTCGAACAGTCTGGAAAAGTTTGCCCTGAAGAATCTAATTTAATCGGATTTTCCCGTCGAGGGAACTCACTCTTTGCTTGGCCGGTGCGGCCTTTTAAAGTTTCAAACAGGACGCGACAAGGACGAGATGAAAAGCAATTTGTAAAAGTCATTTGTCCGTTTAAATGACGGCAGTTTTTCAACGAAGCAGCCGTCTTTTGAATTTCAAACTTCGACTTTGCTGCAAAACCACCTCGCACCTATATTACACTGTACAGATGATGCAACCACTTTCGTAGATGAAAAGATGAAAACGAAAAAAAAAAAGTATATCATCACCAGTTTAAGAACTGCACTCGCGAAAGAGACAGCGGCTCTAATCGAGGAATGCCTAATCTTTTTTCATTTCGAATCGGAATTCGCGGCAAATCATCCATAAAAAACAACACTTAGTTACTTTTCGATCCTTCAAAGGATGAAATACTCTCGAACGGAATCGTACCACTTTTAAGATAGTGACGGATTTCAAAGGTGAAAATTACTATTTTTTTGTTCGAGAATAGACTGCGGGCAAAGAAAATTAAGCGGTAGGCATAGAAAGAGATCAAAGGGCTACTAAGCCTACACGAAGATAGCGTAGTGCTTAACTCGTATTAAAAAAGATCAACTACCATATCGCACCGGAAAGCTGAAATTAAAAGCTCTAAAAAATGGTCGTTTCTAATTCAAAACCGATATAACGAGACTGTGCCAAACAAATTCAATACGTTTCCGATATGTGTCATCATTGTGTTAAATTTTAACGTTGCTTCTATTATTATTTTTTTTTTAGAAAAGTTAAACGATATCTCTCTTTTTTTTCTCAGCTCTCGCCTTTATTTTCCAATCAACTAACCTTCAATTGATTTGAGAAACATTGGTGTACAGAATTCCTCATACATATTGTGCAAAAACCGGTTCTGATATGTTATATTAGCTAATATGTGTACCTTTTGAAGATATATTTTTGACAACTTTTTCCTGTTATCATACATCTGTATATTCCCACGGCGATGCTATCGACTTCCCAGTCGACATTCGAACTAAAACGTATGGTAAGGGAAATGAGAGATTAATCGAAACACAGTCGTTTATATATATATATATCAATTACAACGTAATTTTTTTTTATTATTTTTTAACTTGGGCGCGTCAACTTAGGACATTTACCCAGCACAAAGGACTAACAAATAGTGAAACGTAGGGACTTGAAAGTTAAATCAGGAAGCGATTAAAAACAGAAGAAATAAAGATAGCCAATATAGGAACAACAGAAAGAGAAGGAAGAGCAAGAATATAATGGGCACAGTAAGGGGTCGGGAGGCCAAGGCCAAGCAACTTAGAATAAAGGACTCGCGTTCTGAGGAGATAGATGAGCATTCGAATAGGAGGTGATTTACATCACAGGTCAAATTTAAGATCGGAGGATGGAAGGGACACAAGGGAGACTGAACAATATTAAAACGAAAGAGGGAAGCAGGAAGCAGACTGTGATTAAAGCGGAGGCGAATTATGGAAGAAATAACAGAACGGCTGATGCAGGGAAAATTATTAAACCAGGAAGTGTATAGCGAGGTAAAAAGAGTTAGGATTGGAGAAAAAAGACGGATAAAGATCAGTCCAAAAGTCATGGTGAAAACGATAAGAGAGTGGACAAAGACATTGGGAGGAGAATCTGTCTATGAAACGGCCATTTACTGCAGCTTGACATGCCAATGAATCGGCAAGATCGTTACCAACAATGCCGCAGTGGCCCGGAATCCAGAACAGGTCAATTAGGATAGAACGGGATGTTAATAAATTATAAATTAAAGAACGAATGTAAAGAATAATAGGATCTGACGATGGTTTAGGGAATGGAGATAAGATGGCTGATAAAACGCTTTTCGAATCAGAGCATATGACGAATTTTGATAAATTGGATGATGAGGATATAAAAAGGATAGCACGTAAAATAGCCATGGATTCGGCTAAGAAGATAGAAGAACAGGGAGAGAGTTGAAATGATTCAGAATAGTTGATATCAGGAAGGATAAAAGCAGCTCCGACACCTGAAGCAGATTTCGAGCCATCCGTAAAAAGCATGCTGTGAGCTGGAAAAAGTGAATGTAGAGTTTGGTTAAATTCGTTGTGTATTACAGGAAACGGAAGAGATTTAATGTTCGAGGGAAGAGAAAATAGCTTGGGAGAAAACGACAGTTCTATGAAGTTGTAAGTGAAGTACGGGGATTTATTATAGGAGAGGATAAACTGAGAGAATAGGACAAGTCGGGAGGATATGTGTGAAAGGATTGGAATTTTTCTGGGAGAGAAACGCCAGTTGTCCAGAATATATTGATAGGAATTCACGAGTTTCGAGTGAGGAATATGAAGACGTTTAATCAAAAATCTTTCACCGAGATAAAGTCTTCGAATAAATAAAGGAAGGAATTCAGTTTCGGCCAGGAGAGCAGAAGTTGGAGAAGAATTCAGGGCACCAATATAGAGGCGAAGACAAGAGTATTGGATGCGATCGAGTTTGGTAAGGAGGGATTTGGGAGCACTGGCATAAAGAAAAGAACAATAGTCTAATTTAGAAAGAATAATGGATCTGTAAAGTATGAGGAGAATATACGGATCGCCACCCCATTTCCGGGGGGACAACGCTTTTAGGAAATTTAATCTCTTGAGAGCCGATGTACATAGATAGTTGATATGATCGGAAAAAGATAAATTACTATTAAGAATGACACCAAGGTAGGAGAAAGAGTTAACTAGAGGAATAACGTAATTCTTAGGCTACCCTCCATTAGAAAAAATTTCCCAATTTTATGTAACGAAAAATGTCCCAATTTTATGTAACGTTTGTTATATTTTATAGGATTTCCGTGATTATGTTATTATATTCATATAGACCGATTTACAATTACGTTGTAAATTTTGATCATTTGATACAAAGTGTAGAAGAGAAGGAGACAAAAATGTAATCAAGAGGGGCCAAGGAGCGCAAGCCAAAATGACCGAATTTATATATATATATATATATATATATACAAATGCGCACATACTTCAAAGCACTCATAATCGCTTGCTTCAGCACGCAATATTACAAGTGTCCATCTTCAAGTATCAAATAGAAACATTCACGACACCCATGCTACTTGTACGTAGGTAAGATAACATGTCAACAACATGAATTAAGCGGCCTACGAGTCTTAAATTACAAAATTAAATATGTTTCTCCAATTCGATTTGATATTTTACTTGGTAGTTGGGGCTCACTTTTCGAAATATTCATCAGAATGTCTACGTACTAATCCATATTCGGCAAATTTTGCTATAAAACACACGATCTCATTGCTTTTTTTGTATTCTTTTTTTTTCCCATTCTTGTCTGATATCTGTGATCAGTTATTTTAACTGCTACGTATCTTTTGTATAGATTATCATTTATTTTCATGAATAACCATTGTAATAGTTTCTAAATTTACAAAATTTGATCGATACGATTACATAAAAAACGACTTTGAAAAACAAAATAATTTTTTTCTTATATATATATATATATGTCAAAATTTTTATTATAATTGCGACACGTAAAGCACATATTACATTTAATTAGAAAGTGATGCAATAAGATTCTAATCAGTACCTACGCATATCGGGTAATAATGGAAATTATTCGGAAACTAGTAAATTATAGCTAGGGAGCCAAACCAAATGTATTAAAAACATCATCCATTGCACTCGGCTACTTTGTTGGAGAATATGCGCGTGCCCGGTTTGGAGTCGATCTATTCACGCAAAAAAGGTGGATACTGCTCTTAACGAAGTACGAAGAATAATCACCGGCTACTTAAAACCAACACCGGTTGGGAGACTATACGAACTAAGTGGCTAGCACCACCTGATGTCAGAAGAACAGGAGCAGAAAAAAATTGAAAATGTAAATCTGCCCGTGACAATCGCCATCTCCTAAATAGGGATACAAAGAGCTAGCTGAAAGCCGTCTAAAATCTCGCCGTAGCTTTCTAGGTACAGTGGAGGACCTCGAAAACGAAGATCACACTGAAAGTTTTCGGATGTGGAGTACACGCACAAAAAAGATACCAAAAGAACCTCTCCGAAAAGGCGCCTGCCTGAACTACATGCTATGGAGAACACTAAACATATTACATAGCAGTACACCTAAAACGAAGCGTAACTTAGTCAAATAGGGTTTGACAGAAAACGTTCAGTACGATTGTGGCGAACCTTATGATAATAAGCTCATATTTAATTGTAAATTATTTGGAGTTTTTGAAAGAAAGAAGCTAGATTAGAATATTGACAGGGAGACTGCCAAGTTTCTAAAATTTTAGACGGATAATAATGGAATACACTAAAAACGAATAGACCACGCATTTGTTTGTTACAACATTTATCTGAACCCTATGTGTATAGCTTTCATGTTTTACTAAGAAAAAACAAGGTGAGATTAGGCACCCACTTAAATACTGATTAGAATCTCTAGCACGTACATGTCAGAAAAATTTACGTGGCCGCTTTTACCATATTTCATAATGCTTACTTCCCCCTAATTAATTTCCATCACTATCATTATCGGCGGCTCAAGTTCAGTACTACGGTGTTGTTGGTAGTCAAACGTTTTAACCACGTGACCACAAAAAAAAATAATAATAAAGAAATATGAAAATAAAAGAAGTTACACTATTTGATGCGTTAAGACGTAATTCTCAAGGTGGAAATATGAGAAATAACTATAAGTTTCACCCGATAAAATTTTCAGTACTGCTTTATGTAACTGTGTTGACGGGTGCAACACATGTTGCCACTGAAATTCTACCAAGCGTGTACCAAGCTGCTTTCTTTTAGCAAAATACCAAATGTTCAGATTATCATTAATAAAACGGTAGAAGAACTTAATAGGAAATGCGTAAGTTTAAAATTGCTGAGTCAGTGAAAACTGCGTTAAATTTAATTTCCCACATACGATTTCCCATATTATAACCGGATGTAATAGTACTGGTTTCAATTTCCAATGTTCTCAGACTTGGTAACTAAGGATTTTCGAAAATCTAATGCATTTGCCGTTATAGAAATTACTTTTCAAAAGTAACAAATACACTTGTACTAGTACCAGTTTTGACAAGGTCAGTGTAAAATGTGACCGATTTGATAAACTCGATTGTGACTTGGTAGTATTTCAACTTCACTACAAATACTACTGTAATGATATAATACTCGATAAATTTACCTAGTAGGTAACATCCGAAGTGAGAACCAAAAAAAAAAAAAAAAGAGAGATTATGAACTTTCACAAAATTCAGAGGATATTAAACATTTTAACGTAAATATTTAATCATAATTTATAATAAATATTTGACAAGAAAGACAGAACGATCAGAATATTTTGCTGGCAGACTAATTTGTAAATTATGATATTAATGTAAAAGATCTCAAGAAAATCACATATATTTATATCAACCGAACGTTAACTGCAACGTCATAGCAGTTACGGTACGTAGTTGAAGAGAACCGTTTTAAAAACTACTCCGTCTAACATCCGAAACACATTTGCTTCTCCCGATAAACAGTGACTTCTTATTTGAGACTCTTCCTCAAAACGTTAATTAAACATCGTTTTTCAGCAGCGGCAATACGATTATTTATTATTAAATATGTAAACGGTTTTTGTCTATCTGTAATAAAACGTTTATTAAAGCACGCAACATGAGGAAGCCTACTTCTCTAAATAGTGTACCAATAATGGTGGTTATTTTTACGAATACCTAACGTTACATAAATTGCTATCGTTATATGAATAGATTGGAAATTATTAGGACCTCGTTAAGATTAATAAAATTAAAATTCTACGTTGTTTTTCAGATGGAACAAGGAGTCCGACTTTACAGTAAAAACCGACAAAGGGCTGCAATTCTGAAGTGGCACAGCGCTCTGAAGCAAATACGAAAACGAAACGAACGATTCGTACTGCTCGGCTACCTTTATCAGGCCTATATCGAGTTCGGAAAATACAGGTAACGGTAAAGAAAGAAAAAAAAAAAATATTACAATAAGTGGATGGAATTTCCGCGATAAAGACTAAAAAAATTCTCTCGACCGCGAAATACTAACCGCCCGTTACCTAATTATTACTAGGAAATCTTTGGAATTTGCTCATAGTCAGCTGAGGATTGCCGAGGAAATGGATAGTCCGAATCTGAGAGCGGAAGCGTATTTAAATTTGGCTCGAGCGCACGAAAGGATAGGCAACCTGGAGAAGGCGCTCTCCTATGCCAGACATTCGCTGTACAACGAATGCGATCACTGTAAAACTGCCGGCCTAGTCCAGATAACGGTCGGAAGCGTTCATCTGGAATTGGCCACTTTTTGTAAAGCTCTTCAAGCTTTCCAGCAAGCTCATTGCATTGCTCAAAGAATACAAGATCGTTCCTTAGAAATGCAGGTAAACACAAATCAGTAACGCACTTAGTTCTCTATGAAAAAAAAAAAGTACAAAAGCAACGTTAAAAGTCTTTTTTTTTTCTTTTTATATTTAATAAAATTAAAAAACGCCGGCAAGTATTTAAAAAAAATTAATTAATTAAAAGCTAAACACGACCGCTTAGCTAGAAAGCTAAAAACTAACACGCGTAACCAATTCGCTTCGCTTTTCGAATGTGACACGATTTTATTTATCCGTATAACTGTTTGTTAGAAATGTTTGTATTTTGTAAAACTAGTTTTTGGAAATTCTTACAGAATGATTATTATTTTATATCTTATTAGTTGTTTTTTTTGAAATTGCGCGCACAATTTAACGGTAAATAATTAAAAATAAGCGAAACATCCGGAAACATAAAAGCGCGCTCTACGAATTAATGAGATGATTACTGGATGAGCAAAAGAAGTTTGATTCCTTGGGCTATAGAAATTATTAAAATTAGAAATAAACCGAATGTATACAGCGCGGTGTTAGGCCTAGCATTGTTACTCTGTTATAATATGCATGCAAAAGTCGATACAGATGAAAAACTGCATTTGTATTAAAATCGCCTGCAATCAATCTGCTTCTCCATTTCGTAGTGTTTCTCCATTTCGTACATGTAAGTATTACACTTGTAATAATAATGCTTTAATCGTGGCATGAAAATCGGTTTTTCCCCGGTTTTTTGACGGGGCCGTGGACATCAACTATGGACATTAACCCAGCACAAGTGAAATTTTTAAAAATTTCAATGCAATTAGATTCGAACGCGGTTCCACCCGAACCTAAACACCACTGCCTGACCAACTTAGCCGATCATCTTTGCCACTAAACGGCGTGGTTTGGATCAGCGACATGGAGAGCTACTATATGCTAGGAGGTCATCACTTGAGCAATTCACCGTCTTTCTGAAATACAATGTCCCATACGAATTATTGAAATGCACAATAATAATGGTTGATAGAGCGCACAAATTACCAGGAAAACGTACACCTCAGTAACCGGCACTAATACGAAATCTGGAACCACATACCTTGGCGCTCATATAACCCCAATGATGGAAACTGTGAGACAGAAATAAAACGAAGAATAGGCATGGCAAAAAACGCTCTAGGCAAACTTACAAAATATGGAAGGGCCATCAAGTAACATGCCAAGTAAAGAAAAAATTGATCCAAACGCTGGTTCACTCAATATTTCTTTATGGTTCCCCGAGTCTTGGAGTATAACAGCGGCATCACGCCGGAAAACCGAAGCGTTTAAGATGACTTACTACAGGAGCATGCTAAGAATATCTTGGGCAGAGGAGGACCAATCTATCAATCTTAAAGAACGATTAATTATTGTTCACGATAATAAGACAGAGTTTAAAGTCCTTTGGACATAAAGACGGAACACGGATTAAAACGAATTCTCGTACAAAAAAAAATTAACGGAAATATGAGTCGAGACTAACCTCCGCTGAGATTCTTAGATCGTATTAAATCTGTCACAAAATTGTCTCTATCAGAACTAATGAAAATTATATTAACAACGGAGAAAAATGGCGTCAGGTGGTCGCTCGATCCACTGCGGTTCATGATGGTTAGTCACGATATTCGCAAACGGACAACACGACTAGAAAAGAAACGAATTATCTAGTAGACCTGATGATGATTACATGCAACCAAATAGCGAACAACTTTTCTAAAACGCCTTTTTCTATTTATGGTTTAAACCAGGGATAGCCAACCCAAATGACCTTGCGGGCCACTTGGGAAATGCATCATAACTCCGCGGGCCGCATATAAAGTCCTATATCCCCATATTAGATTTAGACCCACTATTGACATTTTTTTGTAGTGAAAAATTGAAACGTAATGAGTTGTTATTATTATTGTGTTTACTATTATTCTTACATGTAAACATAGATAATATAATAATAATGATACTAAACGCACATTGCAAAGAAATATCTAACACTAAAAATGAAATATAAGAAATATATAAATGAAATAATAAAAAATGAAATCATTAAAAAATATTTATTTTACTAGTTTCTACTTGGCCACCTCGCGAGCCGCAAAAATGTTCAAGGCGGGCCGCATGCGGTTTTCGGCCCGCGGGTTGGCCACCGCTGGTTTAAACAAATGTTGCTTTACAACACGTATTGGATGTATTTACGGAAACGCTATTATATGGTTCCTTAATTTTATTTTCGAAAATTAAAAAATATGAAAAGTTAATGAAAATTTATCGAAAATAGCATCTTAATTTTTTTTAGTTCACCGCAGTAATATATGAATAGGATGCGTGTATTTTAATACTCGTCGAGTGCACTGCTGTTATTATTCTTAAAGCAGCGAAGCATATTGTGTTTAAACACATTCAATTCCTGAATGGGTCGCGCGCAAATCTGTTAAAAGTGTTTCTTGCATTTATCAATGTAAAAAAGAAGAAAACTTTGGCCATTTGAAATGAAAAATAATGGCGTTTTTGATATGAAATAATGAAAAAATTTCATTTAACCCACCATGTCTTTTAATCTTTCGCTTTTGTACGATATATTATACTGCGCTATATACAATTAAGCCTTCTATAATTGTTCAGAATGTACATAATTTACATTGATTACCGTTATTTTTTGATTTGTTCGTTGTTTATCAACACTTTCGACAATATAGTGTTTATTTTAAAGAGTCACAACTATATTCCTATTAGCTGTATGAAAATTAAACTGTTTTTATTATACTAAGGTTAATAATTCTCACCTTTAGAACACCACGTAGACATTGTAACTCCGTGATATTTGAGGAAGCCTCCCACTTTTGTATAATTTCTTACCTTTCCATAGTTGATTCAAATCTTTCACCTGCTATCCTGTGCCCTAAAAATTGTACTCCCGTTTTTGCAAATTGTAATTTGTCTATATTGAGTGTGATGTCATTCTGTACCAATCTGCGAAAAATTTCTTCTAGATATACTAAGTGCTCGCTGTAAGTTTTGGAATACACCAGGATGTTGTCTATATATGCAAAAGCAAAATCGATACCGGAAAGTACCTGATCGATAAATCTTTGAAATATCTGTGGCACATTTCATAGCCGAAATGGCATGCGTTTGAATTCGTACAATTCAAAAGGTGTACATATAGCTGTTTTGTCGGAGTCTGCAGTAGCCATAGGGATATTATGAAAATATTATTAAAGGCATTATGCGCATAAGGTACAGGGTAACGGTCAGGTTTTGTAACTGAGTTTAAGGCGGGGTACTCACTTATAATTCAAAGATTTCCATCTGACTTTTCCCAAATTAATAGAGGCGAGGACCAAATTGATTTTGATTTCTGGCAAATTCCAAGTCGCTCCATTTCCTCTATTTCTGTTTTTGCGACTTTGTATAACTCTGGCCTCAGACGTCAAATTTTCTGGTGCATAGGCGCCCCTGCGGTTCCAATGATGCGCTTAACTGCATGCGGAGGTGTCACTAAAACATTTTCAGCTTGCACTATTGAAGGGTACTTTTGAATCAATAATTGAATGTAATTTTCTAATGACGAATTCATACTCAATAACTTCACTGGCTGGACTGAGCTGGGGCGAAGGAATCCCCTGCTACTAACAAATGACGACCCATTGTAGATGCACTGTCGTCTAAGGTAGCGTATGAGATCATGATGTTTCAAAAAGTCTGCACCAATTATTATTAGTGTTGTAACATTATATGGCTTCCTCAGTTCTAAATCTAGCTCAACAGTGCGCGTACCAAATTTATTTATTTCTGCTCAATTTTCATCATATAGCGGGTGTTTGGTATGAATTTTATTTTTGTCTCAATGTGTTTCTGGCAACAGACTGAAACGTCCGAACCGGTGTCAATAAGATATTGAAGTTTAAAGAATAATCGTGACAAAACAATGTGGTTATTGGGGTGAGCCAGGTCGTCATCACGACCGCCCCATTTCATTTTCCACCTGCTGGCTGTGTAAGGTAAATTTTGAATGCACAGGGTCGCATTTTTTGCCTTTCGACAGTAGGCGACAAACAGGGGATCCATTTCGACTCCGACTATGAGAACGGGAACGCTCTGACTTAGTCTGTATTGCGGCCACTTGTAGAGTCAGTTTATTTATAGCAGAAAGCAGCAGACTAAATTTGCTGCATGTTACCTGTGATTCTGTTCTTTTTCCTACCTCTCATGCAGTTGGGATTGATTCAGTCTGTGCAACAGCAGAAATTTCCATAGTCGACAAAGTAGCCTAATAAAGCAGATCAACTTTTTCAGTTAGCGAGCTGAGATCTTCATTCTTTGATGTTGCCAACAGCATTTGGGACCTTTCGGGTAGCCGCTTCCACCCTAAACGCTTTAATTACGCTATCTGTTCCAGAACTGCCCATTCGGCAGCGAATTTCACACAGTAAACTGGACGGCTTTAAATGTGAACGCATCGGTAAACCAGCTAACAATTCTTCTAGCCTTTTTTCATCACTGATTCCGAGGTCAGAAATAATACAGGTTTTGATTTTTGAATATACTTTATCAAGTATAGGGTCGCTTTGAATGATGTTGCTAATTAAAGTTAAAATATTTTGCAGTAAGTATGATAGGATGTGTGTGTGTGTGTACTACACGCATTCATCATCTATGTTGTATGCAGAAAACATACGATCGCAAATTGAGAACCGTAATTCATTATAAGTTCAGGTAGTTTAATTTTGGTTGGGCAAAATTCATTATTGTCAAGTCGCACAGATTCGCTTGTGGTAGTAGCCACACCTTCGTCGAGCCGAGAGTTAATTTTAACATTTGTGTAAATGCTAAATATACGAATTTACCGAATAAAATGGGAGTTTTTTCCCTCTTAAAAAAATAGAAATATTCAAATTGACGATTTAGCATATATAAAACTAAATGAAAAATTAATTTTCGAATAATGTAAAAAATAATAAAACTCGCGTAACCTAAATTTTAAATAATGGCTCGCAGTAATTGAAAAACAGCTAATCATTCCCGACTATGGTCGGACATCTATCCTTCTCTATTTTCTAATCCCGCCTCTCATTATCTTCAAATTCAACCGGTTCCCTCTTCCCAGCCGTGGTTTCAATCCTATTCTTATCAACGCTCCGCGATCATTTCCTTAATCAGACTGCGTATTAATCACTCCCTTCTACCCTCTTCACGTTTTCGTTTTTCCCTGTCCCCTTCTCCCGATTGCCCCCTTCATAATTCCATCTCTCCTCTCATATGTGATGCAAACCACATCTTCTTTGAATGCCCTGCCCTTGATTCCGAGCGCTTTGTTTTGTACTCGAAAATCTTGGCACTGGATCTTCCTGCTCCGTATAATTCTTCCTTTGTCCTTTCCTTTCCATCTCCAGATATAATCCCTGTACTCCAATCTTTCCTAAGCTCTATTTCTAATCGTCTCTTTATTTAACCCCTTCCTTAATTTCTGTTGTTGTTGGGTCAATGCCGCTGGCGCGCCCAAAAAAAAAAAAAAAAAAAAAAAAAAAAAAATTGAAAAAAGCCACCGTTATTTATAATTGTTTATGATCGAAAACGCAAAAATACGCGCACTGCATATAATCACCACGAGTTCGTTTCGGATATTTGGCAAACCAAAAATATACAAAATTGAATGACGAAACTTGAGAAATCCCGAAATGCATAAGTTTCCTCTTCAGGATCCCGGTCACGGCACCGCTTTGGCGGATCGTCTAGTAGCGAGATACGATTGAAATGAATAGAGCGGGTGACATATAAAATTATATATTACCATCATTTATACGACAGATTATGTGAATAGTATGCGAATGCGAATATATTCATGTTAACTGGTTAGTTCTCTCATCCATGTATGTACATACATGGGTTGTTGAAAAAAGACCTTACAATTTTACACATGTTTGTCTCCTTGAAAGTACTCCCTCTTGTTTGCTATGCTCCGGCCCCATCGGTTTTCCTACTGTTCCTATGCTCCCTGGAACTCGTTTATTAGTGTGATCTCTCGGAGTTGTGCCTGCGATTTGTCTTGAATTTCTTCTATACTTCGAAAACGACGTCCTTTCAAGGTGGATTTTAGTTTTGGAAATAAGAAAAAATCTGCTGGAGCCATATCTGGAAAGTAGGGACGATGGGGAAGTACGACTGTTCCATTATTGGCCAAAAATTGGCTAACAAGCAGAGACGAGTGACTTGGCGCGTTGTCATGATTTTGACTGAGACGCGATGCATGCCAAGTTTTTCTGGCAAAATTTCGTGACACAACCCAAAGCTGATGATCCCGACTTCTTCTGCAACCTCCGGCAAAGTTAAACGACGATTTTCACGAATCACAGATCGAACGACATCAGTATTTCATCATCTGTTGACGTCGAGGATCGTTCTGATCTTGCATTTCCGTTGGTGGATAATCTACCCGATTTGAAACGCGTAAACGACTCGTAACACAGTGTACGGCTCATACAGTCCTCCTTATGGACTTGCTGAAGCAATGCCCCCATGTTTCAGAAAAAGATTTGCCGATGTCTACAAAGTCCTTCATTTCCGCTCTCTCACTATTTTGCAGAGCACTAACTGCACGTGTTCACTTGATCGCTCTATTCGCCAACTTGATCACACTACTGTAATGCGGTAAGCTTCTCATTTTGTTTCGAAAGAATGTCGCCACGTGTAACATAAGACGCAAATTTAAATTTTACACGGTTTTGTCGCAATTTCAAAAGTTCGGTCTTTTTTTGAACAACCCATGTGTATATATATAAACGAATGTCCACAAAAAGCAAGACAAATAATTGGTTGAAAAAACACTAAAAAAATTATATTTGTAAAAAATCGAGCGTAGTAAAAAAAAACACATATGTATGACAAAAATTGCATTCCTTTTTGCTTTACTGTCGATAAGAACATCTTAAGCGAAAAGCTATTTGAAATACGCATAAAATATTACGGCTATTCTTAGACTACAATTAATTAAGCGAAAAGCTATTTGTGAATGTCTGCTACAACTGCAAAAAATAGTGGTTTCTTTTTCTCATCTTTTTGTTCTTAAATTATTCGACATATCTTATTTCGAGTCATTTAAGTAACGATTTATGCTTAATTTAAATGTACTGATTAATAAAATGCGCTATATTTTTATATATTATAACTTTTCATTTAATATTTTTTAATTTTCAGTTTTATCTGCTTAATTTTTTTTGTGCTATAAATATGTATATATATATATATATATGTAAAAATCCTAGCTTGGGCCGCGTACATTTCACTTTACATGCCACTTTGATACTAGAAAGAATAACAACAGTGCTGGTCTCCTGTTGTCTCCCATTGGATTTTCTGTCAGGGTTTATTTCCTTAGCCGAAAGGTCCAGTTTTTAGGCACTGGAGTCTCGACTACTCGTTCTAAATTGTTAAATCAATTTCACCAGGGGCACAACGGTCGCGAACGAGGTATACTTTTCACTTTAATTATGAATTTAAAATCAATATGTATTTATGGTACAATGGTTTCTCTCTATGTAAAATACATACATGGGGATAGTTCATGTTTGTTTTCATCACTGTCTCTCATTTACTTTATAATAATGAATTATTGAGGGTAGAAATACGAAGAAGTATTGTATAATGCGTTTGTAAAAACCGGAAAAGATATAAGCCATATACCATTGAACTTAATTTGAGAACCATTTAAAAATAAAATAGGATATTTAACAGATATGTGAGATCAAGGCCGTATCTGAGGGGGGTTATCCGGGTTCACCCCCCCAAATGTCTGCGAAATCATAACTGCTTGAATTAAATGGACCGAAATTCAGAATAAATTTATTTTTTCAATTTTTGACAAATGAAAAGAAAATTGAAATTTTTATGAATTCTATGGAAACGACTATTTTTTATTTATTTTTATTATAGTGTTCAAATATTGCATATACAATAATTTATTACAAGGCTTTAGTATACCATTTATAAATAAATGTATTTTATAACACACACACACACACACGCACACACACACACACACATATATATATATATATATATATATATATATATATATATATATATAATTATATATAATTATATATAATTATATATAATTATAAAAATATTTCCCCCCGAAATTTTGGTCTAGATTCGGCCCTGTGTGGGATACTCGAATTATATAGTTGTGTTTTTTTATGGCGTCAATAAAATGTTCATAACATATTTTGGAATCGAGGGCGTCGCCAGCCGATGATCCAGGGGGATTTTATTTTTCCCATAACTCATATCCTCTTTTGATCATCTTGCCCCCCGCAAGATGATAAAAAGAGGATGTGAGTTATAGGAAAAATAAAATTTATAATTTGTAAAGGCTTAATATTTTATTAAACCAGAATAAAATCTTAATTAAAACATAATTTTTGTGGGTTTCTGGCAAGTTATTCTACTACTTTATTATGAAAGTCTTCCAAATTGTCCGTGATTACGCGCCTATGAATACTCGTCATGGCCAGTTGATTAAAAAGTTTCGAAGCTCCAGGAGGGCAAAGCCCCCACCCCCCTTCGGCGACGCCCATGTTTGGAATATTCTATTGGTTTAACGCTAGACTGGAAGCAACATCAGTAAATCTCCGATTTGCAACACGACACGACCATACTACTTTTTTTGTTTCTTTCTATGCCAGCAGATGTTGGCGGTAAGTTGGTTTCTTATACTGTTGACAATCTGTTGAGTTTATTATGCATTGAGGGAATGGTTATATCTACAAAATAATTATAAAAGCGATTGGCAATGAAAATTAGAGAAATTATCTCTAATATAGTATGCAACAGTTTTTAATTCAGTATTGAAACACAAAGGTTACGTATTAAGAAAGAAGTCCTTAATAAACAAATTATTCAACTACTAATAATTACAGAAATTATAATACACTATCGAATGTAGAAATAATGTCTATTACTTGTGCAACTGTTTTATGTACTAAGCAAAAAAACGCATTATCAACTGAGATATACACGATATTTGAAGTAATTAAGGTACTTTAAGAAACACTTTATGGTAATCGATCTTTACATAATTTTTAGAATTAAATTCAGTTAAAAGCTCTCTATTTAACTATTCTCATAAAATATAACATTTGTTGCATATTCAAATATATAAATACACGAACAGAATAACGCAAATATAAATTAACGTACAATTATGATAAAGAAGATGTGCTTTTTTATAAAAAGAATAAACAAGTAAATAAAAAACTTGCAAAGTATTGACGATTTTAATAAAACGTCACGTGGGTTCTCACAGTAAATTAGTGAAAAAATTATTCATATAAATAAATTTTTTTAAATCATTTTCTTCCAGAAATATTTATTAAATTTATGTTTTTTTGAACTGAAATTATAGCTTTACTTTTTCCCGCATTCACATTTCTTTTGTAACCTTCGCTATTTTCACATATATTTATCGTAATAAACTAGTTTTATTTTTAACCGACTTCAAAAAGGAGGAAGTTATGTTTTTTTAAATGTTAGTTCGCGCATAACTCATGCCTATGTAGAAGTCAGTCAACGGTAGTACCATAGGAGTGCCGATAAAAAATCATGAACACGGACTGAAAAAAATAAAAAAATTAAAAACCACATTAAATATCCCCCATGTTTCTAATAGTGATTGTATTAAAACGTTTAAAACTTTCACAATGATTAACCTTTATAAATAATTTGCAGGCAACTGTGTTCAAAAAGTGAAATTTATTAATTACCAAAAATAAAACACTTAACGTTTTGAGCAACTTACACTCAGAAGCTGTTTATTTTGGGTAACAAATATACTTCATTTTTTGAACACAATTATCCGCAAATTATTTATAATGAATGATTGTATTGTTATACTCATTAAATTGTTCCTAAATGTTGCTGTAATTTGTGATTTCCGTGGTGACACCAAAAAGTTAATATTTAAAAATAATCATAATGTACTTACCTGTATTATTGCTATAAAATATAACTAAATTATTTTTTACTTTTTAGTGGGTTTTTATTAAGTTTTTAGCGTAAAACTATAAATCGTTTATTCTGCACATATTTATTGTAAATGATTTCGAGTTAAAGTTAATGGTAATTGCATAAAAAATATTTCACATATCGATTAAAAATGCAATATCTCCGAACACTGTGTATATATAACTTATAAAACAGAAAATCGCTCTAATGTAAAATACGTAATATCCGTTTAAATATTTTAATATAGAAAATTACTCTAACGGTTGTACGAGAACCTATATCCTTACGATAGATACCACATGTAACATAACACACCCATTCAAGGCCGCGTCCACATGGTGGGTGGGGGGGGGGGTCAAACCCCTCCCATTAAAACTGAAATAGTTATTATCAATACACAAAAATCTGAAAAAGATCAAAAAACATTAATGATTTTTAGGGGTATTCTTACGTTAAAAAATAAAAAAAAAAAAGAAAAAATCTGCTTCATATTTTTTAGATAGTTCATTAATATTTTATGCAAAATTTTTATTATACATGTATGATTTTTATTAATGTTTATACGGTAATTCATTTATGTATAGATTATTAATATATAAATCAAAATGATAAGAATTATTAGAAAAAATATTATTTATAAATTAAATATGCGAAAAAAAAATTTAACCCTTCCCACCTTCATAATTCTCGGCACGGCTATGCACCCATTAGTCATTACCTCTAATTTACCACTTCATTCTGCGAAACAGATCTAAAATACTGTTTTATAGTATTATACGTACAAACGGTGCGATCGTGTCGCGTTGCAAATCGAAGATTTACGGATGATGCTTCCAGTCTAGCCAATTTAACTTATATTTTATTACATGTACTGTATAGCTGGATTTTTTATATTTATTTAAGCTAATGAATTTATATTAATAACGTAATTATATAACTTGTTTGTTTTTTTATATGATATTTTTAAATTTTTACAGAAAATATTGATTATGTAGTTTGTATTGAGTCTGTAAAATTTTGCTCAGTAGTTGTAATAGGTATATTATATTTTTCATTGTTAATATTATCGTGACATTTTTTATATACATACATAGATGTCCTATCAGTTTTGTGTTGTAATTATTTTTAGCAGCAATCATTTTTGATAGTATTAATGTCGCTAATTTTTTCTTTTTGTTTTATCTGTATTTTATGTAAGCGATATAAGTAAACATATAAAATGATGAGAGTTTATATACATATGTGTTTGGATGGTTAGATTCTACATTAATTGCTAAGTCTGTATGTGCTTCTTTCCTTTAGTATATGGAATATTAGATTTTATTATTTGTTAATATTACATATAGATAATTTATTTTATTATTGTCTATTTTAAAAGTATGTTGTAAATTGAAATTTAATGAATTTAAACAATGAAGAAATTTTCTGGGTTTGGATTATTATTATTGAATGTGGTTATATTACATCGTCTACATATCTAGCATAAAAGACGATATAACTGTGATTGTATCATATCGTCTTCGTAGTGTTGCAGTCAAATTTCAGAGAATATGGAAAATGTAGGAGAACCTAATACATTCGGCTGAATATAATAATTATTATTAAAGAAAAAATAATTCTGCTCTATTATTGTTCCAAGTGAACATTATATTTCAGTGGTGCAACGTGAATTCTATATATTCTTATAATACGTTCAATATAGGGATGTCGGTGTATCGATTTTTATGTTAATGTAACAATTAAAAAAATAATAAATCAAAGAACTTACGAATACAAATAAAAATTTTGGAAGAAAAAGGCTTCGTTCTCACATATTGATACAATTTTGTTTATCTCCGAATTATAATTAAAAACAGAAAAATAATAGTAATCATTTACATTTGAAGTCCAAGGAAGCGAATGAATGAGTAGAGTTTATTGAATAAATAAATAGATGAGATTGGTTAATTCTAAAGAGCAAATTAATAGATGATAGTAGTGATCAAAGAAAATCTATCCAAAAAAAAATGATAAATGCACGGGCAAAGCTGCAGGTAACAGCTAGTGTATGTATATATATATATATTATCAAATAGCTGGAAATAATGCGTTGCCGTTTAAAATAGTTTTATAAAATATAGAAAAATGTTATGATAAAATTTATCTCGATGTGATTGATGAATGTTTATAATTAAATTTTTAAATTTATTAATGCAATAATTTTCCGCAAAATTTAATAAATTACGATTACTTACGAATTTTATTATTCCCAAGTCCTCCTCGATAATTTTAAATGTCAGTTATTTATGTAAAATTATACGTGTGTTTCTCTACTAAAGATTTTTGAATACAGTCATTTTTTGTCATACGTCCTTTTTATATCTTACTGCGCGAAAGTTCTTCGTGTTTAATTGTTTTACGAATGTTAATTTCAATTTTATGAATAACCGATTCATTAAATTCATTATTATTACGATTAATTAAGTGTGATCACGATCGAATTAATTTGATCATTATGGATTTTTTGTACTTCAGGTGTACGTATACTTATCGGAATTATTCGGTCGACTTCAAGACGTTGATAAAAGCGCTCAATATGCTTCCAAAGCGTACAATATATGTCGAACGTTGCACGTAAGCGAGATGAACAATCGATTTCACCGCTTAGCGCTACTGCAAATGGCGATCGCATTACGGAAGCAAGGCGAACTTGGAGACGCATACGACTATTGCAGTGTATTAAAATAATATTGTTTTAACGTTTTAGTGTTATTGCCCATATATATTCGCGCAAAACCATTTTAATATGCTGAACTAGGTTTTACTCGATCACGAGAAAGCAGCGCAGTAATGATTCCTTTTATAGGTTTTTCTTCCAAAAAATAATTCCTTTATCTCAAGGATAAAAATTCGTCTCCACAGATAAGTCAAAAGACTACCGATGTTGAAATCGGAAGGACAATGAAAAAGTTCCTAAATAAATAAGTAGCATGTTTAATAAAATACTATAATAGGTATATTATACGCAATACTTTTATATTAAAAAAAAAAAAAAAAAAAAGGAGAAAAGTGCATCTGCTTAGAAAAATTAATAAACCAATTTATAAAAAATATCATGGTAACGAACAAACAAAAAAAGCAAATGGAGAAAACTAAATTCTATAAGTTAACAGATAGTACCACAATAGGCCATATGAGAATGGAATCAAATGACGAAATCAATAATGTGCGTTGATTTTTCTTGAATTTTTCCGCGCGACTAATTTGCTTAGATGTAGCTGCAACGATATCCTCTAAGTGGGGGTTGCGGCGGTATTATAGATTCAAAAAATATGGTTTTTAATTATTTCAAATAAAAATTTTTATGAAAATTCAAGAAGATGTTCAGCACTCTTAGGGGGCCATAAATTTTTAAAATACTTCTCCTAGAAGCCTTATTATGTTTCATTACGACAACCTGAATAACTTCCAAAATATTAGGGTTCGCGGTGCAATTTCTGAATCGTTATATTATTCCGTTTTCAGTAGAATGGTTTTTATTGAAAAAAGTATTTAGAAGACATCGCTGTATGTAAGCGAACCACTCGTTGATAACCGTATTTATCGGCGACTGAAATGAATCATCATGTACGACTACCACAAATTCCTTCCAGCGCAAAAGAGTGATTTTCTGAATAGTTTCTACCTGTAAATTATTTTAGAAAATCGACTTTTGATTACAATCATGCACTTTATTAAATTTACAAAGTAAATTACACCGGTCAGTTATATATATTTTCGTTTAATTCAAAAAATTATAATAATAATTTAAAAATCACTATGGAAATTCTACACCGAATTTTTATTTATATCTTTTATTTCAAATAATTATTAACTTTCTATTTGATGAAATTGTAGTTTTTCGAAAGATTTTTTGATAAATAGAATCGAAAAATATAACGTATTTAATGAAAAATTAAAAAAAAAAAAAGATTAAATGTAACATAAATTTTTAAGACGTTAAATAACTTTTTCGATTGTTATCAACCGTTTTATCCGACTTCCCCTTGTGAACATGATGTAGAGGTATCGCAGTACAAATCGGCCGAGAAAGAGAGAATCAATTATCTGAAACTATCGACGAATACGGCAGAGCTCAAGAATGTACGAAGAGTAGAATTATAAAATTACCATCAGGACCTTCAATGGGGACATTGATGCATAATTTTAATGAGGGTTTGAATGCGACTGAGTCGGAAAAATCTTTCAGCATGTGTCACTAATTTGGCTGGCAGGTAAGAACTCAAAAAGAGAAAAATTATTTTAACGCTTTGTATTCTCCGTTGCGTCGTGAGACGTGAGATAAATATTATTAGTTGATGTAATGTACGCATTGATAATAATGCGGAAATATATTGGCAAGCAGAATATAATAGCAATGGAAACGGATTGCTATTACGCGATCTATGCACAAGGAATGAATTAGCGATAATGCACATACTTTAGACTGAAGAGCAAATACAACAGGACCTGCAAAAATATCTCCCCACCGTTTAGGTCAGTGACGCCCTTTAGATTATTCTTTTGTGGGGCATATTTACATGTTAGGAGACGTGCTAAGGCTTGTAAACGTCATCAAGTAATTCCATTAAAGATCCATTCGTTTCTACGTTTCAAGTGTACTGGTATGAAACCGCCTTTTGTTAACCCTATAATATATATCGATAGCTCAGTGGAAAAACTAGACACGCTAAATTTTGCTTCAAAACAAGGACACGCCAAATTTTGCTTTAAAACAGGGACACGCCAAATTTTGCTTCAAAACAGGGACACGCCAAATTTTGCTTCAAAACAGGGACACGCCAACGTGTCTGCTCTCTCCAACGTGTCTGCTTTTCAAATCGAAATTCAACATGTCTACTTTTTGAAGCAAAATTTGATGAGTCTAGTTTTTCCACTGAGCTGTCGATATAACAGACTTAAAAATGGGCTTCAAATTGTTAGTTTTCTCGTTTCAGTGCTGCTGAAAAACGTGGAATTCAGTAAAAAACACGCCTTTCGTCCAATGTGTCAGTGTTCCTGGAAATGAAAAAAGAAATAACTGCCTAGTTTAAAGACACACTCTAGTCGTTAGAGGTCAATTTTTATTACTTTAAAGTTGGCACTGCGTCATTTTGGTCCCATAAGAATTTTGAGTAGACGCAACCCCTTTTCTTCAGTCAGTTGGAGTGCGTCCTTAAACCAAACAGTTTTTTTTTTCTTTTTAGGCAACGTTCCGGATGTTTTCGCACAACACTATCAGAAATAATTCTACTCTACCGAGTTTACTTCTAAAAAAGCTTTTTGTGAACAACAAGAACTACCCGTTTCCCAACAGTCATCGGAATCGTTTAAAACAAATTTTCTATGACGGAATAAAACTTCCAACTGAAACAAACAGCGCACTTGGCCTCGTCACTATTCATCCGTACATGGTTAAATATCTACTAGCACAGGCAGAGGAGAGTTTTTTCTACATATATATATATATATATATATATATATATATATATATATATATATGTATAACCAAATTTGATCATCCGGAAGTATCCCTGAATCCTGGAAAATGGCATATATTGTTTCCATATTAAAACAAAATAGGATTCGGTCCTGAAAGTTACCCGTCCAATATTTGTTTTAAGCGTCCTATTGAAAAGAATGGAAAAAATGACGATCAGACGCCTCCTGCATTTCCTCGAATAAAACAATATCCTTTCTTCTATTCACAAGCGGCAGAATGATCCGGGTAAAAATTGGTTCATCAGTATCAGCACCCATTCTAGCTGCGAATGGTGTGCCACAAGCTTTACCTTTAACCTCATTTATAATTTATGTTAATGACATAGCTAATTGTTATTGATGATCTTAACATCTCCTTATTGTCCAACTCTCCCTCTAACATTCAGAAAGTTCTCTAGAAAGCTGTTGATAAAATACAGAGTTGGTCTGAAAACAACGTACTAGCCATCTCGGCTAGTAAAATTGTATATGACTACTTTTGCAGTAGACATCGTTCCTCTTCGAGTTTGTCCCTAAATCTAAACAGTTTTCTCGTTCCTCAAAAAATGACTATTCTTCGACTCCAGGATTACTTAAAAAACACTCACGCAGCTAGAGTTCGAAGCTTAAATACACTAAAACAATCTCAGTATTGTAAAGTATCTGGCTAGCTCCAGATGTAACGTGTATAATTTTATTTTTCTAATAAAAAACGTACACACTTCTCACTTAAGAAGTTTCAAACTTGCGCTCGAAGGATAAACCAGAATACTCGAAGAACACGTGATCTGCGTCACAAACATAAAAGGACCTTCAGGATTCAATGGACAAAAGGGAGATGTAGCCAACGAAAAGCAATTTAGAAAAGAAAGAAGGAGACTGTGCGAGAAACGAAGGCGAGATAATTTAGTAATTATGGACTGACGCAAACCAGGAAAGTAATAGAAACAAGAGGCGAGAAGGAGGAACAGGGTTAAACAGATAAAAGAAATATTAGCAAAAAATGAAACATAAATAGAGTTCCAAAGCTTAAGCTGGCAGGATTTAGTTGAAAGAAAAATATTGTGTGCTGGAATCCTGCTAATAAAACTCTCATTGGAAGCTGCAGATCTGGCAGAGAGGTCGACGACTACGTTTCCGTCAATGCCTGAATGTCCCGGAACCTAAAGAAAGTCAATCTGGGTAGACGTTGAAGAGGATAGATTATGGAAAAGAGAAGAGTAGAAAGGATGATAGAATCAGTGGGTAGGTGAGGATAACGCTAAAATAACACTTAAAGAATCAGAAACTAAGGAATTTGGAAGGAATTGCTGAGGAAAAAATATAAAAAAATGGAAATAGATTCAGCAATAAGGATAGAACAGAAGGAAAGAAGCTTTAAGGACTGAGAATGGCTGAACTGAGGACACGAGAATAAAGCCTCAACTCCGTCAGGACTCACCGATTCGTCAGTGAAAATTAAAGAGTAATCGCAAAACAGGGAATTTGTTGTATTACAGGGTGGTCACCCAACTGGGAATAAGCCGGCATTTTTTTCCTACAACCGGGAAAAAAATTAAAAATAGCCAAAAACGAAATTTTTAATAAGAAAAAATCATTTGAAGCAAAAAATGAATGAATTTTTTAATATTCAGAATAAATTACGAAATTCTGTTTTATACATATAAAATATGCTGCTGCGGCCAAATATTATCAATAGTAAACAAAAAAATTTCACTCTTCTTTTTGTAAAATTCTGGTAATCAAGAAATTAGGAAGATTTGGATCAGGAAAACTGGGAGGCATTGAACTAGACAACCGGGAATAAACTTGGAATTTAAAAATTATATTTGAGTAGCTACCATGTATTATTAAGGTCCGCATTGGCAGTATGAGAGAAAGTGAATTTAAGGAAGCGTAGCATAAAGTTAATATTTGGTAGCGTTAACAATTTGGGTAAGAAAAGAATGTCCAGTTCATGATGGGAAATAACAAAATAGGAAAATTTAGAAAGACGAACAGAAATAAGAAATAGAATAGAAATTTTATTGGAGAAAAAACGCCAGTGACGAAAGACAAAAGAATATAAGAGGTACTACTGGTAATTAAAGAGGAAGTTGAATGAAATTGACAGTCAGGGGAAGGAATTAAATAAAAACGAAAACGCGAGGCAGATAACAAACACATAACAGAGTTAACAGCAGAACGCCGTAGAGAAGGAAAATCATAAAAGCAAGGGAGGATAGGAAGATTTGGCTGGGTGGACCGATAGAAGTCCATTATAAGACAAGGAAGAAGCATAAATATCTGATTCGAATCTAGTAGTACGAATATTTAATCATATGGGTAGCAAGTTGTAAGCGGGAATTTTATTGAAATAAAAGCACGAGAAAGAAGCAAAGGAATGCGCCATCTCATTACTCTCAATGCTCGCATGACTAAGGGGACCCAGAGCAAATCAACGCGGATGGAATGGAAAACGCGGAGTTTTCAGATAAGGGATTAAATATGAAAAGCGACAAAATTACAGGAGTGAATGATAGGAGAGGAAACAGCTTGGAGGGCACTCATGGAGTCGAAGATAATCAAATAGTTGGAAAAGGAGTGATGAGAAGGTATATAAATAATGGAGTGCAAGATGGCGATAAGTTCAACGGTAGTACTGCAGAAGGAAGGAAGACGGAAAAACTTAAACTGATAATAAAAACGAAAAAATATTCGAAGAAAAGAAGACAATTCGGCAGAATAAATAAAAAAGTTCAGTATAAGAAAGGTAGAGAAGTGTGCATCACAGGAATTCTCGTGGAGAAAGCTAATCTTAAAGGAAGAGGAAAAACATTTTGAATTGTTTGAACGGCGTACCGATGAATTATCGGCCTAACTAGTATCAAAAATCGGTAACTAGGGACTCGCAAAAAATCAAAATTTTTCAAGAGTGGAAGATAGAAGTCAAACGGTTTGAATTAAAAGTACCGTGTAAGATCTTAAGAGAAAAACTAATTTTATAGACTGACTGTTTAGTTGATAGGAATTTATCGAAACTTTAGTAGAAAAATGTAGAAAATGACATAAAAAAAATAACGATGGAGTCTGTGATGGATTTTACAGTGAAAATAGAACAAAAAGGACAAGTCTGCATTCAGAAAAGTTGAGAACTAAATCAGTGAATGGGCGCAGCACCAACTCCTTTTGGACTAACCATCGGTAAAGACGATTAGAGAAATAACGAATGCAAAATAACAGTGAAGTCGGGGAAAGGTCTAAATAGGAAAAAAACGGGAATAAGTTCAGAAGAGATGAAAAAAATTAGTGTAATTGAGGATAAAGTAAATTTGCCAAAGGGAGAATGCAAAAGAGCATACACAGATATATATGAGCAACATAAAATTTGTTTTTGAGGAAAGAAGCACCGGTTGCGAAAAGAAATATGTAAATGAGGTTTGAATTATAAAAACACTCAAAAAATTAATCCCGGTTGTAATGTTTTTTTGTTTTTTTTTTTTTTGGTTTTATTCCAATTCTTTTTTTCCCTTTTTTTTCTCCTTTTTTTCCCTTTTTTTTTCCTTTTTTTCCCCTTTTTTTTCCTTTTTTTTCCTTTTTTTTTTTTAATCACGCTTACGTAAGGAACATCCGTTTTGTTAATTTTACCGTTATCCATTTTAAGTACTTAAAGGGGATGCCATTTTAACTATTAGTCTAGAGAGTTACAAGTGCAGAACGCGTTGCGATGTCGCGTTCCAATCTCGTCTGTGTGGTTGTCGTCAAGGAAACGTGTTAGTACTCTTTAACGATGCCCGATGTAATAAAATTACTTTTTTTCAAACGCTAACTTCGAGCTGTCTTCAAATTGTGTACAGTCGCCTCTTCTGTTTAATTTTCTTTTGTCTTCAAGAGTTTCCTGCGATGCGGCTTTAACGTCAATGCGCCATCTAATTGCCGCCGATCAGAACTAGAGAACAAATTGAACGACGCGGTTAATAAAATTTCGAGTGAACCGTATTACATGACTATTGCGACGAGCTGGTTTTTCTCTCTCTGAACATGGAAATATTTCTGTATATAATCAGTAGTGTGAAAATAGCCGTTTCAAAAACGCACTTGGTTTATTTCAAAATCGATTTATTTTCTTTCTTGTTTATTGCATAATTTTTTTCAAACTATAATATCCCACTCGATTTGAATTTCGTATCGGTTAGAACTGTGTTTGCTGCTGCTAAAAGAGCACGTGTATAGTCACCGTGTACAGATGAACCAACGTAAAATCTAAATCGTATTAATCACTTTTTTTGCAAGTCGTGAAATTGTTGTTTTTTTTTTTCTTTTTTGTTCTGACACGGTTTCGGCTTTTAGCTGGAAATCGTTATAATAGAATTGTCGCAAACAAATATCATCGAAAAGCGTTACTGTGTGAGGTTTCCCATTATCTCCATAAAAACATCTATTTAAATCAATTTAAAAGAAACCTAGTGTAATTATGTTTTCACTAAAATGGTGACTACCTCAACGTGTTATCAGTGCTCCTCCTATCATTGTATAAATAGTGATGGATATGATAAGTAAAGCCGAATTAATATCTCGCAAACGTAAACAAGAAGCCAATGCATTTCTGGAATTTTCCAACGATATCCCTTTTTGTTTCACACCAGTGGAGAAACATATGATAAACAGAGGTTTAGTCCCATTTCGCCTAAATTTAGAATTTCGTTTATTTTTAGCAATTAAAAAAAAAAAAAAAAAAAAACAAACATACAGATAATTTTGTATTGGTAACACAACAGGTGTCATAATTGTCGAAATCCAGGATGAAGTCTGAATTAAGTTTCGCCGTTATTAGGTAAAGATAAAAGACTAAACGCAGCATTTTTGGTGCTATATTTAATTCCACTGTTAAAGTTTTTTTTTTTCTTTTCTTTTCGGGACAATAACAAAAAATGTTTAATCAAATAAAAAACAGAAATTAACAAAAATTCTGTTGAAAACATTTAATGTAAACACACAAAACACAACATACCTGTAAGAAATATTCCGTTCGAAGTATAATGCTGTATAATCTCACCGCCTTGTCCGTCAGAATTTGGAAGCCTCATTTATCATATTTATATGTCCATTAAAATACGGAGTTCCAGGGGAAAAAAACAAGAAAAACATTTTCGACAAAAAAAAACGATTTACAAACGAACAAACACTTTTATAGCTAAGTTTATCCAAATTCCTTATAAAATAAATAGAGAATACTTTTTTTCTTTTTCTTAATTTTTCTTGAAGGTTTAAAAATTTATTTTTAATATTCTCTTTTTCAATCTTAAAAATGAGCAGGAAGTGAATTTAAAAAAGTTAATAATCGAAATATAAAGTTAATTCGAATTTATTAAGTATATATTTTAGATATCTTTTATTATTATTATTATTATTTTTTTTTTGTTTCGGTTAAAACTAGAAAAACTGTTGCCTTAAGTTTACTTATAATACAGTTTATAAAAAGAAATTGAAAATTACAACGTTTGTTATTATAGGGAATATTTATTTAGCGTAATTTACAAATAAACATATATCTAATCATTAAACCATTTTTAATTAAATTTATTTTTCATACATTTTTTTATATCTCAAATGTTACGGTTTATATTTGATACTATTGAAAATAACTGAACAATTTGGTCTTCTTGGTGAATCCGATAGTTCATAATTAATATTAAATTAAAAATTGGTGCATCGCTCTGTTACTACATCTATTTATTTCTTTTTTTTATAAATAGTACATCCCCCTTATTTTCCTAAAGTAATTCAAAATTTTTGTTCCGTACGCAAATAACAATTTACAAGACCATTCACGATTGAAGGATAGTTTCCTTTAATATTAATACAAAACCGAAATTACAGCTAATAGCTGCTTTCTTCTTAGTATACTGCTGTAATGCACGAATGCGGTAATTTCCCCCCGCCTTAAAAATAGCTGTGATCAAATTTGAATTTCGAAAATGGAGTTATTTTTTCCAGAAGTATAGCCCTAATTTTTTTCCTATGCTACCATCAATCAATGGCAACTATCGCATGCGTGCACTTTTCAACTGCGCTATTTCTCAATCGTTTTGGTTTCTCTGATATTTTACATTTTTTTTTTTTTTGCCCCTTATGAAACTTTTTAATCAAATTAATTTTTTATTCGATTATTATTTACTTTTTTTTTTCTCCATGTTGTTTTATTTCTAAGCGAAATGGGAATTAAGTGGAATGGGAAGTTACCTATACACCGCTTGATTACTTTTTTTTAGTCGTATCCCTGTTTTGCTAAAACTCACAAGAAACAAACACATTTCGTTACTAGTTTATTATTGCAATATATTACTTCTGCAGAGAGACATTTGAATCGTACGTTGTAGTTTCTTTTTTCCATTATCATCATTACTATTTCATTTGGGCTCGTCTGCTGTCGGCATAATTTTCAGTATATTTGTAACGGGGTTCAGGTTAAGTTCCACTCGAACGAAGCACATCCACTGCCTGATTAAGTACACTGCTATAGTGGTTTCCGCTGCATAGTGTTAAATTAATTGGGTCTATAGCGATACAATCCTCTGAAAGATTGATTGTCAAACAAATTTCTATGTGAGATCATTATAATCATCGATGAAGGATCTTCGAGCTAATTTTTTTTTTTTCGAATTTAGCGACCAAAATCGCGCAGTTTGTTTTATTTTTCCTGGTTCTTGTGTGGTTTTTTTTCTTTTTTTTTTCTATTTTATGATCTTGTATTTAGTAATTTTTTTCTCTTTATTAGCTGTTAAATTTTTCAAAATTAATTGTAAACTCACAAAATTTATAAATGTAAACGTATATTTTTATTTAACTTTTCCGCTTTCGCTACAAAAGTTTTCATTGGGAGTAAGTTGCCGCCAGTGTTTAAGTCAGTTTCATCGGCATTATAAAACTCAATTCGGCGATTTTGGCGTTTAAATCTTGAATGAATTGAGAGCGACAGATTCCCCCCCCCCCCCCCTCCTCTTCATACCACTAACAAGTGTGCACGTATCTGTGTCTGCAGCAGTGACGTCATCCGTTTCGGATTGTCAAATGTCGGATTATCGAAAGTCAACTGTATTGTGTTCGTGCCAGTGTAGGACAACTTTCTATACGCCATTCTATAATGGTACCATAATCTGTCTCTAGATAAATTTTACCGGCTGCTGGCCATTTGTGAGCATTTGCTCTGTCAACGGAATCTTCATTTATGGATGCTTAATATCCTCCATATAAGATTTTTCTTTTTGAAGTGCTGCGCATGCCCTTTTCTCGGTCGTCAACTAATACCCCTGTTTCATCTGTCTTTCCCGTACATGCTCCAGTGGTGTACAATTATTGTCGCAGGGCAATTTTGTTTTCATGCTTTTGCATGGGCCATTATTTCCTTAATGCGAATATATTTGTTTGTAATGTAATTATTCCTCTTCCTCCGTTCGTTCGAGGGAGGATCGAACGTTCTACGGAAGCATGTAGAGATGTTGCATTCGATATTCTTGTTAGGTAAGTTCCTTATTTTACGTTGCAAGACGTTTATCTCAGTATTACTTAATTTAACAGCTCCAAATGAATATTTGAATACTGGTACTACAAAAGTATTTCAACTATGTACTTTGCTTGTATTTAAAGTGACATTTTTAATCGATTTCGGAATATATCTATCGATTTCTGTTTCATTATTTCTCGTTGTACCTCATGTTTTCTAACTTGTAATCTAGTCCGACATGTTGTAACTGTATGGGATCCAGTATAGTGCTGTTGAAGGTGTAATCTTCATTTTTCCTTTTACCGTATGTGTTACGCCACATTTTTCCATTTCAAATTCCGTATTAATATCTTTTTAGGCATAGAACTGACAATTTCTAACAGTGACCTTAATTGCTTACTATTTTTAGCATACAATTTTAAGTCATCCGTGTAAAAGAGGTGGATTGAAACGTTTTTTGTCGAATTTAGAGCGCAGTTCATTGTTGTGGTTTTCTTAATACTGTGGGTGAGTCATAGTCATTACGAACCACAATAGACTAAATACATCTCCTTGAAATATTCCGCACACCCGCTCGATACTAAAATTTCTAATTACCCAGTTCTCGGCAAAGGCAATACCGCGTTTTGATTATTAGAGCGGTCACCGTTTAAGTTGCTGAATTTCTTAATTAGTGCCATTGTCGCATATTAAATATGCCGAAACTTGACATTTATTTCGGTATATTACCCTAGAGTTGGTATATTGTAAATAAATAAATAAATTTTAAATTTACACCGTTCGTAAAATTATTTAATAAGTGCAGGCATTGAAATGACACGCAATAATAAATTACGAATATTTAACACACAGCACTGTCTTCGTGGTTGGCTAGCAATAGATATTTAAAATGAACATTAAATGAAATATTTTATAGATGATGTTTAATTATATAGATATAAATTCGCCGACTAGTTTCTGTTGTAGACAACCATAATCATGGTTGTAATTATAATTAGAGTTGTCTGTAAACGAAACTAGTCGACAAAGTTTTATTTATATATATATTAACTGTGTGTATATGTATTGGAATACTTATGAATTATATTATTATTATTGAAAATAGCACAATTTGTTTTACGTAATGCAACAACATGAAATATTCCAGAAACATTTTCAGTAATACCCTATTTTCAGCTAAAAAAGAGGGGCTTAAAATTGCGTTTTTCATTATTCTTATTAATTAATTAACACAAACAAGGTGTATAGAGGAGCACTAGATTTTATTTTAGCTTCGTTAGCCTTAATCTTATATATGTAAAAACGTTGGCGCAATGGTTAACCCTTATACATATTACTCTGCGCCTTTAAATGTGACGGCTCGAACATTTCGAGATTATTAGTTTCATATGTGATAAGTTTTCAACGTTTAAACTAAAACTTATTATCAATTCCGACGCCGAAATATTTAAAATATTTATTTACACTTACTTTCCATTTTAATTTTAATACCCGCCTTTCGCTGGTTCAAATAAGTTTAATTTTTCCAACAGAAAATTCCGGTTCGCCCTACTTAAAAATTGTTTCTAACATTTTGCAAATATAAATTACTACAAACAAACTTGAAACAGGACAATTTGATGATTCACAAAATATATAAAAAAACCGACATGTTTCAAAGTCGCATAATCGCGATCTTCTTCTTCTTCATCAGGTGCCTTCTCCCCGAAGGAGGTTGACTATCATATGACGAAACTGTTCTCTATTTCTGGCTATCCTTAAGGCTTCTGAAGTAAACATGATTAAAGTTAAACATTTAAAACTTACACGGTAGATATGATTAAGAAAACAATTTACAGTAGACACCATGCTTAAAAAAATTAATCTGAAAACTTAATAAAATTTAATCTTAAAAACTTAATCGAAAAGCTTACACTTACCGTTATCAGAAACAAAAACTTTCTGATGATGATGGTAAATGTAAGCTTTTCGAAACGTTAAGTTTTTAAGATTAAATTTTATTAAGTTTTCAGATTAATTTTTTTAAGCATGGTTTCTACGGTAAATTGTTTTCGTAATGATTAAAATACGATTATGAAGAATGCGATTCAAAAACACGTCGCTTTTGTTATAGATTTTGTGAATCATTAAATTTCCTGTTTCAAGTTTGCTTATAATAATTTATATTATTACAGAAAATATACAATCATAATTTTAATATTAGTTTAAAGATGCGTATTTATAAGACAATTATAATTTTAACATTAGTTTAAAGATGCGTATTTATAAATATTTTACAAATAATTTTATTACCCGTCATCGATCATGCGAAATATCTTAAAAAACTAATCCCAGCGCGAAAATCATTAGCAACGCTTACAAGGTTTGTAAAAAAAATTAAAATTACCGGAAAATTTTTCGACAAAATTATGTATGTATGAGTATAAAATGTTTCATAAAACTGGAATTTTTGGCGAACAATATATAATTTGCATATCGTTCTGAACTACAAAAATTTGTTCACTTTAATTCTAGTTATCCTATTTTCAATACAACCGATAATTAAATTAAATATACTTATTAGACTGTTTAAATTATCAAATGCACTTTTCACATCGAACAAATTACAGTAACCCTGCCGAGTATTATCCATAAATGAAGCCTGATTTGTGTAAAAAATCTAAAAACCCACTATTAATAATTCTAGGCAGTAAATTTGAGAAATACCTTGTTTCATTGGCGCATCCAAGATCCCCTCACCATGGGGGGGGGGGGGGGGCTAAAAGAGTAGCATATTGGGAAATGTAAAGGCAGAGGTCAAGTATGTTTGGTATATCTATATATCTCCCTCTTCTCTCATTTATACATATATATTTTTGTGTAAAATGTATTATTTAAAAACACTATATTTTTATCAAATATTAATTTTTACTGTCAAAAATTTTACCGATAACAAATTTGGCCATTATTAACAATGTCCGTTTATTCTCTCTAAGGGGCCGCAGCCCCGTAGCCCCCGGGTGCACCAATGCCTTGTTTCATAAAGAAAATCAAACTGCGACCTTTTTAGAATTTAAAAATGTTTTAAAAATACATAATTATTACAGTTTTTGTTTTATATTTAGGTAAAAATAAAACGAAATTGTATCTAAAATGGTAGTTTAGAATTTAAATAGTAAATTACTAGAAAAATTAGAACGATAGTATTTTATACTAGACTTTAATTCATTTTTTATTTTTGTTAGTAATTCGATCCGAATTGTTTGTCCGTGAGTAGGTAAAACAGATATATATATATATATATAGGGGAGAAGTGGGATGAATCGGACACTCGTTTTTTCTCGGCTGTGTAAGGCATTGGAAAGTTAAAATTTAGTACGAAGGCAAGCTATTGATGATATCTACCAAGCATTTCATCGACTGCGATATCTGTTTTCGTATAACCGAGATAATGCAAAAAAAAAAAATATTATTGTTTTTTGAAAAAATTTCGTATATTGCGTGAAAATTTTGAAGACATATCGGGTAAGTTCTTTTTATTGAAGTATTATGAACAACCTGTCACAATTTGGAGCCGTTCTTTCAAGGGGTTTCTGAAATAGACCAAATTTTTGAAAAAATGAGCCATAGGGATGAATCGGACAGACTGATTAACCCTACAGATCGCGATGTGCATTTAAAGATACACACACATTTCCAAACTCTGTTTTACGTCTCATAATGCTAATACGTCGCAATGTGCCTTTTGAAGTTGTTTTTGTTCCAGTAAAAATCGAAAATTCAATCAAATGTACTGGTTTATGGCCAGTAAACCGTTTGTCTTTTGAAACAAATAAAAAACTCTCTGCACAACGAGACGATTCCATCTCCAGAGAATGAGGTCCAAACAGCAACTTTGAATTCATCTGCAGATAATGCAACTAAACCAGAAACTTTGAAGTCATCTCAAGAGAATGAGGCCAAAATAGAAACTTTGAATTCAAGCTTGAGCGGATCTTCGAATAAATCTTCTCCCCAGTCCGTTTTGAAAATAAAACGATCTTTCCGAGATGTCATAACAGGAACAAGAAAAATTCGCCTGAAACCAGGAAAAAGTGCAGAGTTTAATTCAACTCCTGAGATGGAGAAGGCTGCGAAACGCGCTCAAACAGCTGCAGAACGTGCATAAGTCGAAATTGATTCGAAACCAAAAAATAAACCATAAGCAAAGAGAAACCTCAATTTTCAATCCCAACCTAAAAAGAATTCAAATATATCAACACCCAAGGCTTCACTAAAAGTTTTAGTGACGTTCAAATTCGTGACTGGGTCGTGGTGAACTTTCAAATGAAACAACAGAAGAAATCTCGCCGCTACATTGCCCAAAAAAGGCAAATTTATTGGGAACTTTCTTCATTAGCGTTCACTAAAAAACACACTGGATACATCTTTCAGTATCCCAATATTCGTGACAAGTATGCATTTTTTTACGATCAAATTGTAAAAAAATACTCGAGGGGTATGTTTATGTTTAAAATCCACGCGACTCATTTATAATTTTTCATCGTTTTTTGTTCAAAATGCAAATAAAATATGATTTTTCAAGTTTTTTTTTTTGTTTTTTTTTTTTTTTTTGTAGAACATGTTGACTTTTCATCTTATAGGATTTGTATAAGCATTTATTGCAGATTCTTGAAGAAAAATACATTTTAAATCAAAAAAAAAACACATGTCCGAAGTATCCCCCAGGTTGGGGGATACTTCGAACAAAATGGATGAAGTTTAAAATTAAGTTCATCAAGTTGTACTTATCCGAAAGGTAAAAATTTTGCAGCCAAAATGTAGCGCATTGTTCACACTACACAATGGTGCAAAAAGAAAGTTGATACGATTTACCATTACAGAGACAATCGCTCAAAACTAAAAAGTGTCCGATTCATCCCACTTCTCCCCTATATTTTCATTTACAATGCAAAATAAAAATTAAAAATAAATAAGAAAGACAAAAGATCGACGCCAGTTGCATTTAAAACAGAATAAAAACGTAACATCAATACTTTTACGAGAAAAAAATATTAAATATTAGTTATAATTAAATCCGAAGGTAACATTTATACACATTTTTTATAATATAAATTAAGTTTCTCTTTTGTAATTTTTTCATCAAAGATTTGATTCTTTGGGGGAAGATGTCCCCTATTTCCCTCCCCGTAGATCCGCCACTGATATACGTGTATATATACATTAATGACTGTCATTCGTAATTTGGGGTACACTACATTTTGTCCCATGATTATGTACCGTTAGTTTATATAAGATAACAAAATTTTAATGATGTGTTGTACAATTGCTAAGCTTTTTTAAAAATAAAAGACGGGTAAGGACGGTGCGGTCAATTGAAAACTATTTTCCTAAAAGAAGTTTAGAAGAAAAAAAATTCCCGAAAGGCAAAGTTTATGCAGATATATGTACAAATACATGCATATATATATAAACATATCGATCCATCAGAACTTGTTATAGGGGCACTCCCTGGACCGGCAGATGATAATTCTTTAATGATCTTTTTTTTTTTTAATTTTCCCTCCATGCGGCTTTCAACTGGCACAATTTGCTCCCTGCTTCCTTATTTCGCTTCTCTCTGATCCCCTCTCCTCTCTGTCCCCCACACCCTTCCTCTCGCAAACTTTATAGGTAACACTAAGCACATTTTGTTTGAATGCACCTGTATCGCTTCTGAACGTTCTTCCTTTTCTCTTCTGTCAATTGGTCTTCCAACTCCGTATTGTACATCTTTTGCTCTCTTCTTACCATCACCCCCGGTCATTCCAGCACTTGAGTCTTTCCGATCCTCCATATCTGATCGCATAAACATCTGATTCCGTTTCTCATCCTTTTCCCTTTTCTTGGACCAATGCCCTTTTTTTGACGAACCCAACATAATAATAATAATAATAAAAAAAAGAATAAATTTTAATTAGCAGCGTCTTTTTTTTTTTAAAAAAAAAATATTCCAAAACATAAAAAGATGTTGCATATTATTTACCTTCGACCCAAGAATAACATTATATACTTTTTTTTTTTTTTATTATTAATTATGGAAATATATACTTCATTAGTATAGTTTAAAAGAATACTAGAAACCACGCTGAGAGTTAATCGTTATTGAGTTTATTATTTAGTTTAACGTCATCGGTTTTTCATTTATATTAGGGAAAAGCTATAATTTAAGTCATTTTTGTTGTCTTTTATAGAAAAAAAATTTTGGTTAATCGTGTTAAAAACAATATTATTAATTCTACTAATAGCAGGTGTTTCGCTATTAAATTCTCAAATTTTAGAGAACGACAGTTTGCTATGTATAATAATGTTGCACAAAGAATTCGCAAGCTCTTATACACCTGTTGATCTTCCTTATCCATTGGAAAAAGAGAAAGAAAAATTGTAGTAGATTAATTTACCATTTAATCGGGAAACATTATCATTTTTAAAACCCTAGCTGGAGCGTGATGCTTACTGAATTTTTCATAAACTGACTTAAAAATTATAGCTGCATACTAATCATTTCTTTCAATTTTGCATTTGTATTTTTTTAAATTGCGCTACATTTTAACGGAACCCTTAATTTAACGACATCGTTAAAATAGCTTATAATTTCTTTTGCATTCTATCAAACAAAATTTGCGTCTTTCTTTCCCATTTTTCCGCTCTAGTTAATATTATGTTCGGACAAAATTATCGTATATTATTAAAATTTTTACAGAAATAGAAATTTAAACTCAGCACCGGTCGTCGAATTGAACACATTGCCATACTCTCAGTGTCGTCAATAGCTATTTTAACTAAACTTCCCCGGTAAGCTAGTAGAAAAAAGCTTTTATTTTCTAATGTATCAGCGGTTAATTAGAAAACGCAAACTTCGTCGACAATTCCGCTTCCTCACTAATCTGTACATTATAACAAACAAACACATGTGTATTAAATGTTTTCAACGGATCTCAATTTCTGCAATGTCTTTTTAATTAAATATTAATTATATTAAAATAATTATAAATGAAATAAAAAACACAAGAATCTGGAAATATAAATAATTCACGAAGAATACGTCATGAAATTAACTGTCGGTTTTCTTAAATTATTAATTTCGTGACGTATATTATTTTGCGAGCATTATATTTTCTTTTTTTTGTGTTTTTTATACTGATTCGTAAGCATAAAATGGACCATTTTAATGCTAATGTTCATATTTAAAAATCTATTTCAACGACCAAAATGTAAGTAGTCCACTACGACGACCAATTGTGGCAGTCGGATTATTTTTCTAATTAACTTCTCACCTTTTTGGTTGTTTTCAACTTTATCGTTTAAAGAGCATTTCGTGTCAAATTAAATCCGGCTAAACATTTTAAACCCAAAATACAATCACGAATGGGGGAACATGTGCATTCGGAAATATTAATTTCTACCGTTACAATCTATCACAAATTGAACTCTCCCCAAGTTCTTGCGAAAGGGCAACAATCGAAATTTTCAACTAGTGCGGCTAGTTCTCCGTTGTTTAGGTTTTCTTTCATTTGGAACAACACAACTGAGAGATTTTTTCCCACCTCTAAAATCACTGCTGAACGTAAACCAACGCGTAAATTATAATTAAAATTTTCACGAAGTATTGTTCAATGTTACACAACACCCGATAGATGGCGCTAACACCGTTTATAGCCGTGTAGAACAGCTAATATGACGGTCGAATATTCGCATAAACTTTTTTTCATTTTTCAGTAATATTTTTCGTGTGAAACAAAGTCTCAGGCTGGACTTGTGGCTCAACTTAAATATATTTTCCATCTCATTCAGTTGTTTTGGAATAATTTTCTCATTTTTTCCTATTACCGATAGGTATTATTATTCTATATCTTGTTGATTAGAATAAATTTTGAATTGTTCCAACAGGCGCTTTCGATGTTTACCAGCGGTTATAAATATTTCTGCATTTTCTTTTTTCTTCTTCTTCTTCTTCTTCTTCTTCTTCTTCTTCTTACGACTAACACCACACAACGTATAGGCCAAATACAGTACTGATCTAACTCAGAAATTTATGTATGCTTATCTTATATGCAATACCAATCGAAATGTATAATAAAAATTTTTAGCGACAACGGAGCGATAAAAAGTAAAAAATATAAAATTAAATTTTAGCTAAAAAAAGACTAATAAACAATGTGGAAAATCTAAGCCAGGACAAAAACTTAATTGATTATGCGTAAGCGAGTTAATACATACAAATCAACAAACAAGATGCTTTTTTTTAAACGTGATTTTAAAAAGTTTTTTTTTCGACAAGGAACTAAAAAAATCGCCTGCAAAGCGGAGGATTTATTTTAGCGGTAGAAAGATAACTCTATAAGGTATTCCATGAATGAAGGATCCAGACTGAAGGAGTGAGTGAAAAATGATTGAGATTTCAAGAGCCTTTTCAGCTAGATTTTAAGTCTGGAGTAAAAAATCTTATCGTGACCGTTATTTAAGAAACAAAAGAAGTTCGCAGAAGCAAAAGTTGAAGGAATGGAAATGTGACGGTGATGGATAAGGAGAGAAGTTGAAGAAGGCCAACTTTATTCAAAATTAAGAACGTAACTAGGATCTATGGAGTCTAAAAATGAAGACTACGTAATAACTTGCTTCCGCATAATCGGTTAAGTTTTTATGCTGGCTTAGATTTTCCAGATTGTTTATTAGTCTTTTTTTAGCTGATATTTATAGATCATTTATTTCCGAGACAATTTTAGCATTTATTCATATAACGCAAGTGAAAGCACCCATTTTTCCTCACTTAAAAACATCACGATTTTTTTGAATATATCATCCGATATTTCCTTCGTAATTGTTAACCTTCTTCGAAATAGAACTTTCCTCATTTCTATCTTTTCCTTTTTCGCCTTAAGGAAAGTCTTCCAGGGACTTCCTTAAATCTTACTTTATTCAGTATATGTGCATCCGAAATTCGTTCCTTCTCCTTAAAATCAAACTCTCTACTCTTTGCGGACAAAATCTTTATTTTTTTTTCCCTACAGTGTTTCAACAATTTTTCTGTTTAGCTTTAATTTCTTCATCTCTGCTCTTAAATCGGCAACTGTGGTGTTCACCCTTTGGACTTATAGTTCAGTTGATATGAATTTGCTAAATCATACCAGTTCACTAGTCAGTTCCTTTCGTTATCCGAGCATCATTTTATTCTCCCGTTTATCCATTCCTTAAACACATCAATCGTTTATATGCACATCCTTGTTTAAAATTTTAAACCTCCTTAAAGTCCTTGAAGCGGTACTCGTGCTAATAATGTTGTGGAAATCATTCATACACTCTAAATTAGACTATTGCAATTTATCGCATGGCAACTCTTCCAAATTTGTCCTTTACAAATTAGATCACCTTCAAAACGTTTTTGTCTTGAAGCTCGAAAGTCATCTCTTATTCCTATCTGAATACAACCAGGTTCTCCGTTCATTCGTAGATTGATCATTCTCAATTCTTCAAGCTTCTTGATTTTTGCTCCATCTTCATCGTCGAATCTATTAACTTCTTACAAATTATCACTTATACTTTTTCCTCTGAAAGTCTTACCAAATTCCTGATTGTTTGATTTTTAAATTCCCAACATTATCTCCGCTTTTCCATTTCCTTTAATGTCCGTCACTTCTCGTATTCGATTTCTTTTTCATGATTTTTTTAACATTGACTTAAATTTTCTTTAAGTTTCCGGACATTTAGATGTTGTGGAAAACGATTCGGGTCTTCTTGCTTAAACTTTAATTAGCAAAATTCCAGCACACAATATTCTTCTCTCATCCAAAATCTTGCCACACCGTTTATGTTTCGCTTTCTTCGAATCTCTTTCCCTGTTTCCGATTCTCGTTTTAAACTATCTCGCCTTCGTTTTTCGCAAACCCTCTTCTCCCCTTCTCTATAACTTTTTTCCTTAACAACATCTCCATTTTGCCCATTGCATCCTGAAAATTCCTATTATGTTTGTGACGCAGATGACATATTTTTTAAGTGTTGTTCCAGCATCTATCCTGTGAGCGTTATTCTATTCTCACTTATCATTAGAAAGGCTGGAGCTAGATGAGCGTTCGGAAAACGAATTTCTAAAAGCTTTACTAAACTTTCAGACTTGAAAAATAGACGACGATCGAAAAAGGAAATAACAAAAGAACATGCAAGAGTTGTTTTCCAGATTTTTTGAGAGTCTGCCTGGTTTTAGTGTTAAAACTTTAGCTAGAAAGTTATGAAGAATTGTATGAGAGCGAAATGATTTGTTTGAAAACGGCTGTGCAGCTTTCATACTAAAGTGACGAAACTTTTAAGAAATATTTGTCTCGAAGAAGGCTAGAGAGCGGGGAAAACAATGCTAGGGCGAAAGAGATAAAATTAGTAACAGATCAATATCGGGAAGTGGCATTAGTTTCTGCATTATAAGAAGAGATCAGTCAACAATAAAAAGAAATTTATACCAATCTGTTTTAGTTAGGACCTAATTGGAAGACTATATAGAACTAAGCAGAGAAAAAGAATAGAAGTCGTTAAGCGAAATAAAGGTAGGACCATCATGATGGTCACTATCGAAGGTATCATCAAAAATTCAACACGAGCAGTTGACAGCCATGTCGAAAGAAATAAAGAACAGATCGATAGGGCTGAAAATAAACGAGAACTTGAAGTAGGTGTGGGAGCCATTATTTAAGACAATAAGATTATAACCAAAGATTATCCATCCTCTGCAGTGGTGCCATTTCTATTGCGTTGAAGTGAGTCCAATCGTCGCCGACCATAAAAAGGCGAGGAATAAAATTAAAACCCGAATCAATTAGAAAAATTAGGAGAATTTTAGAGAGAAACAAAATTAATATTTTTACGGCGACAGAATAGGGTTGAGAAAATTAAGATTGAAGAGGCTTCATGGTAAAAAAAAAAAAAAAAACTACTATGATGGATGTGCGAATCTTCTAATCTCCGCCGTAGCTGTCAGACCGATTAGAAGTAACTAAAATGTACCCTTGAATTGGAATATTCAAAAACACTTTGAACCATGTATCTCAGAAACTGATAATCTCTCGAGGGAACATTTATTGACTTTAAGCTTCTACAATTCCGTTGAAGAATACTTCACTTGTTCGACTATATTTAAAACCTAAAAAAAAAAAAAATGATAGAACCGATTTAGGAAGGGCGAAATCACGTAAGTGCGGTAGAGGAAGAGAAATAATATTTATGCAATCTGTAGATTAGGGAGGGAGAAGAAAATAAGGAAAAGATTAAATGCGGAGACAAGGTACACTCATATGCAAAGCCAGTTAGATTTGTTAGCGAGAGACAAGAAAAAATTCGGTGTAAACGGAAAAATCAAACTGAGGACAATGGAAAACTATACGTGTTTCAAGATAACTTACGAATAAAGTAAGAACATCTACTGTGAGAATCATTGAGGGTAAATCTCTCACCTGTTAAGCAGCCTAATTAGGTACAAAGAAGAAAATCAGTAAGAAAGAAACGAGTGGGGGTTAATCCAAGAAGCAATTAATGATTGAATTTGTTTTTTGGTAGAATATTTACTCGAGCGAAAAATATTCTGAAGATGAGTAAATTGTGGAAGACCATCTTCCTCTAGCATAGACTGCCTTAGGAACATCGAAGAGAAGATGAAGAAAAAGGAAGATCTTTAAGGTTCAGAAAAATGCATCCGACGATTAAAATAACATTCTTAACGAAAAAGAAGTTTTATATAACTGATTAATCTAACATCGTCCTTAACTGCTGTCTAATCTGGTTAACGGTCGTCAGAAAAGGCGTTAATCGAAACAGGAAAAAAGGCGCAAAGATCTGAACAGACACTTCTATTGACTGTTATGCTTTTAGCGGTTTAATGCAGAAGGAAAGTATAAAAATTATGAACCAGTCACTAAGGGCAATAACGATAAAAGGAATGGGAAGCGTGATTTTTCTTGCAAAAAGACAAATTGTTCCTTGAAATACTTTTTAATAATGTATTATGCGAAATACATAAAATTACGTAAGGAGATACATTAAACGGTAATAACCATTTTTGCTAGATAAAGAAATGCGGTAGAAGAGGAACAAAGTAGAGATCCATAGGATAAATTTTGTATCGTGAAAACTCATTGAGTACTTTATACTCTCATGTGAATGCATATAACTGAAGAGAATCTTGCAATCGTAAGGACAGCCGGAGTAAATAAATATTAAGGAAATCGCTGGTTACATAAAAAGTTCGCAGAGCGAATAACAATTGGAAAAATTTGAGCGATACAGAGGGGAAAATTCAAGATTTTGGCAAAGGTTAAAAAGGGTTTGCGGAAAAGTCCGTCTTATCGGTTGCTTTTCCTACTGACATAGTGATGGAGAAGTTATGGCTAGGAAGAATTAAATAAGTTATATGTGTTGCTCCAAGGAAGAAGAAGTAGAGGTGCTAAAAAGAAAATAGAAGAAATGTTGTTAGGCAATACATTGATTTAGCGCGCTGCTAAGAATAAAAAGACCGTTCCAATAATTTACAATTGTTTGAAGAGAGGATAAAACGATCTCGACTGATCATGTTTTTTTTCCCTTTTTCATTCTCCCCTTCCGCGCTCATTCAGAAAAAAAAAAGAAAAAAGAAAAAAAGACCTTTAAACTGCCTCCCATATAATAACGACTATGTTTCATTTTTATTCTCGTAGTAATATGTAAAACCATATAGCATCTTTGCGTAACCTTTTGAAACAATTATCTATATAACGTTTTTCTATTCGATATCCGGTAACGTTTTAAAAATAATGGTATCAATTAAAATACGGGCTCCTCTAGAAGAATTATAAGAAGCAATCATTTGGAATGCAGGGAGAGTTTCATAGCAGGATCGGAAAAATCAAAATTTTATACATGTACATATTTAAACTGGGTGTTGGCTGGAATGCCCCCCACCCCAAAATGCTTATGTAAAAGGTGTCAAATGTCGACCATTTCAATAAGTCTTTTTTTCATACGGTTTCTGAAGAAAAAAAAAAGGGTATATTCTTCACAACATTTGTTGTTACAATGTTAAATTGTCTTTTCATTTGATCAAGTGAAATTCACAATTTGCTACCGAGAGTTCCTGTGCACTATATGACAGTCTATATAACGATAAAATGAAAATCAAAAACCTCCTTTTGTACTCGACAAAAATCAGACGGCTGTGAACTTTGTTTAAACTAGGAGGATATTTTTCTTTTCACAAAAATAAGCTATTATATTCGTCCTTTCTTCCTTTAACCGCACTTTTAAATTATAAGATTTTAAAAATAAGCTAACCGGTGTTTCTGCAATATCTAGCACTACCAAGAAACATTCATATTCTCTGACGTTTATAGTACATGCGCTGCTGCCATTAGTAAGTTTAAGATTGATAACTAATTTTCGTATCTTCTCTCGAACCCTCTTCTTGCAGGAAAACAAAGTTGGAGAATTTTATCTAAGACGGAAAATGATCTAGTGGGGAATGACAAACTAAGAACTTCATTGGCAGCTACAATATCGAAAGAAGAAAAAAAACTAGAATATCATTGGCAAAGAATAAAGAAAATAAATTCAAAGGAAGAAAAGCAACACTAATAATTTATCTATTGAAAAGAGTGAAATTTAGGGAGGAACCTTTGGGAAAACCGTGAAAAACCGTTTTTGTAACATAAAGAAATGGAGAAGGCAGTTGAATAGAACGATTCATCATGAGATTAATAATACGGAGAAGAAAACTAAACTGCAATGTTAATTATTGAATTTATTTAGTTAGAATTGGTAGATGCGCATTATTAAAAGTACAGAAAACATCGATAAAGGAACGGTATAATGCTTCTAAATGAATAATTTACATATGCACTATATATATATATATACCATACCATATATATATATATATAGATTCGGGGTATTTGGCGCTAGCCTTTTGACGACGTTTGAGATAGAAAATATTATCTGATTAAAATTATTACAACATTCACAAATTCTCAAACGTCGTTCAACAGTGCTTCATCACTGGCTTTAATATTTCAAACTTATTTACAATTCCCGAATATGATCGAACGTTCGAGAATATTCTGGGGTGGACAATGTCAAAGTGTGTTGATGCTAGTGGTCGAGTATAGTGAAGCGGCTCTTGTCAATGGTATGAAAGTATCTTGATCCTCCCATTAGCGACTCAGAGTTAATACAAGTAATGCTTAAAAAATACAATAAAAATATTCAGAGACTGCTACTGGTAATGAAGAGTTCATCAGTTGTAGAGTTATATCAAAATAATAAAAAGTTAAACAGACAAAGATGTTTGAAATCGGATCATAAAAAAAAGACTGGGGAAAGGATAATTTTCCCCGAATAAACAATATCGATGTTACGCCGCGGTGGCGAGAGAAACCCGAATCAAAACAAATAATAATGCAGCTGATCAAAGGGAAATTATGCCCCGAATCGGGGTAGATATCAGATAATAGGTGAAGGTGAAGTGTATAACTTAGCGAAAATAATAATCGGAATAAAAATAATATTAGAAATTTTATCAGATATTGTTGCAAAAGAAAAGACATTAAAGGTATAAAATACGAAATCGATAAGAATTATGCAAGGCCAGGTAAAATTATGTTTTGTCGATAGGTGCCGCAGAGGTAAAGTACAAAAAATCAGCAGAGGAAATTTTCACGCATCTCATAGAGCTAATAATACAATGATTGTGAGAAAGAGGCGTAATTTTGATAACAATCATTCCCATAAGATTTTTAGTGTAATTATTAACTATTGGAAGAATTTCACAGCTTTAAACAGTGAAATCAAAGAAATTAGGGACGAAAGAATAGAAATTTTGGATATTAATAAGGAATTAGTTTCACCCGTTTTATGAGGTACTATAATAGAGAGGGGTGCGACTTACGCGATAATCTAAACTGAAATGGTCTTAATTTATTGTATAATAGAACACAGGAGGTTTTTTCAAAGAACTGAGTCTCAATTGTGCCAGATAATGAAATCACAGGGGACGCTAACCAATATATATAAAAAATACAGGCAATAACATTCATAGTGGTAGAGAAGAAAACAAAATAAAATTTCGATTTGCAGTTTAGAGCTTTAGTAGACTCCCAGGATCCGTGATCACGGCCACATACCTAGGGTAGGATAAACAATCACTTAGAAAAGCAAGTTTTTCCTGTTCTTCCAGCCACTGATGTAAAAATCGTAGGCGCGTGTGGAAAAGCGAAGAAGTGGTGCGATACCAGGCGCTTGCGCATTTATAGAAGGTTTAAATATATCGTTGATTTTAGGCACCGATTTTTGGATTAAATGTACGGGCGACGTCCCGAACTTTATTGAAAATACTTTAACTTTGTTTATGGAAAATGAGTAGTCGCATGTAATAAAATGAATATTCGCATGTAATAAAATGAGTAGACATATTTGAAAATTCGGATAGCATTAATTAAATATTGGAGTCCGATAAAATTTTAGCGATAAATAATGCATGCGCATCGGTGGAAACTCTTTCGAAGCGTGTCTTTCCGACTGTGTCGAGAATTCGGTCTTTTCGCCGGCCTATCGTCCCGATTTGTATAAGTGTTTGTGTGACGCTCAAGAGGTGTTCGCTGATTTTCCGGGCCACTGCAATAAATTTATTTATAAGATTTCGATCAGGGAACGTCGTGATGTTTCTTGGCGAATGCGGAATTATCGCATTCCGATGTCCGAACGAGCGTGCGTAGGTGAAGAAATATCGCGTCTTTTAAAATTAGGTATAATCAGTTTTTCGTCATATATGTTTCGTCGCTCGTAACTGTATTCAAAACGGCATGACGGCGTGAGAATATGCTTGGACGCGAGAGATATCAATAAAATAATTACAAATGAAAATAATCAGCCCCAGTCCATAATTCTACAAATTTTCGAGATTTTCATTTTTATCGAGTATCTGGACCCAGTGGTTAGTTTCATGCAAGTGCCCCTCTACGTTGAATCTTGTAAGTGCACTGCCTTCGTTTCGAAGGAAAGTGTTACAAGTTCAAGGTGGTTCCTTTTAGCCTAAAAATCAGCACAAGTACTTTTGTCCAAGTCGCTCCCAGGTTTATACCTAATCTGAAATTGAATTGGGTACCAGAGAAATCTGGGAAAGTAAAGCCGGCCGAGAGAAAGAAACTGGCCCCAGTATTCTCCTTAGATCCATTAGGCTTAGTACATTGTGAACATTAACTTCACAATCCCGACGCCCTGTCAAGGGTATGGAACTCACTTTACTTTTACTTAGGTTATGTCCTATTCCCACGTTGCGCTAATTTTGTATTAGCATATGTGAATGATATCATAATTTTGTCCGCGTTCGAGGAGGAGCAGTGAATGTAAAGAAGTCGTCTTTCGCACGCAGTCAATGAAATTGTGTGGGATATCAATTAACTACGTCAGGAGTGTTGATGCAGTTGGAAAAAATAGCGAAAATAAAAAATTTTCTGCGTCCGATCAATCGGGGGACCAGGTCACGTCATTCCTCGGCATGTACAACTTTAATTGTAAATTTATCATATGCGGATATTATTCAACTTATTTCATCGTTAATTAGTTCTGGGCCAAGGAGCATAATCGAGCGTTTCAGCGTTTTCTGACCACATTAAATTAAAAATTCCGGATTATAATAGAGAATTTATTGTATGTTCTAACGCGTCTGACCAAGCTGTGGGCGGGTCATTGTCGCAATTAAATGAACAAGGTGGTGATCCGAGGCCGATCATGTTCGTAAGCCGGCTATTAACAAGTGTAGAGAGGGGAACTATTTCACAATGGAAAAAGAGTTGTTAGCTATTATATTTTGTTTAAAAAAGTTTCCTATTATCGTTGAAGGTGATATCATCCAGTGATATCGTAAAAGTTCAAAATTCTTAAAAGAGTCTCGGTGGCAGAATTCGCGTGTCGTCCTACTCGGTGAATGCTCTATCTACAGAATTTCCATCTGCGGATAGAGTATGTTCTCGGGAAAGAAAACATTGTTGCGGATATGTTCACTCGGAACCTAGGTAATGTTCCTGATGTGAATTGAGACGTTGCGTTAAACGATTTCTTTAACAAGTTTAGTTGGAATATTATTCGGGGAATTGTTCTGCAATCGTGCACAGGACCAGCGAGCAGATAAATCCCGGGCTTGTGTAATACGGAATATTAAGTGTGTAGAGAAATTGCGTAGATTTTATTGCGTATATATAATGATTAATTATTTTTCCATAATAGTGCATCGTGGCACTTATGTATATTAACTGCACATGTCGAGGAGTTGATCTGGTTCATGCATACTAAGGAATAAATCAAATATCTGTATTATATGACACTTTTTTTGAAAATATGTTAAATTCTATCCGATGAAAAAATTAACGAGCGTAAATCTGCTATCAAAAGTGAAAACATTTTATTAGTACTGTGGGAAGAATGAATGCTATCGTATCTGACAACGATTAGCCAGCGTTGGCACGCCCTTTTCGAGAGTAGGGACATCGAGGCATATAACAGCATATTGTCTCTGAAAAATAATGCAGCCAGAAGGGTCAACTTTGAATTAGGCAAATCGTTCGTTATAAACGTCATACTGACTACTGGCTGACTCACATCGCGAGGATCGAGCGAGGCGTGTTTAAATAATATTCCGAGTGAGGTCATCTATGGACGGAGTCATCGCGATCCTGTCAGCGAAGCAATTACATTTCTGGAAGTTGAGGACAAGCAAACACGTGATAGTATGATAGAGACAATTAGAGCCCGGTTAGAACGCCTTAATAATAATACACACCGAAAGAAACAAGGAGAAAAAAATATTATATAGGAGAATATAATACAGAGGATCACATATATATATATATATATAAAAAATCTCATGTATTATCCAGCACGGCGAGGAAACGCATGAGAAAACTGGAATTGTTATGTATAATGAAATCATAGATAAAATGCACTATAACGCTTATTATTATTTAAAGGATCTATCGAATCCGGATAATTTTGTAATTCGTAACGTAACTGATTTAAGACCAACGTAAGAAATTTGTTTTATATAGAGTGGATCGCTGTATGTCCTTGGGAAATATTGTTCCTCACTTATTATTTCGATTATCTTGGAAAAAAATTCTCGTAAATGATTGATATCTCGCTGCCAATAGTCCCCGAATTGTTGCTTGATTTACGTGAATAACTCAAAAGACAAATAACATACACTTCAAATTATATTAATGTATATAAAAGGCAATAAGCCTGATTAGTTTTTTGTTTTGTTCACACATAATAAAATAGAAAAAAAAGAAGGGAGAAAAATTAAACCTATTTAAATAAATTTGAATTAGAAATTAAGGAAAATAATGATATTGAATAATGTTTGTTTTGATCATTTAGTATACGTGGGATGAACAAGTGATAATAATTTTAACAGTAGTAAAATATTCGTAGAAATAAAAAAAAAAAACAGAGTTAGGCGCAATCGTATTTTTTTTGTAGCGTCACAATCATAAAATGTATGTAGGTCTTTCGATAAATTCAATTCCTTATAAGTATTTCGTGATTTATGTTGCGAATGAGTGTAATTTTGTGTAAGTTATCAAGTTATTTATATATTTCTTATTAGTGCCTAATTACTGAGACAGCGAATGTATGTTATTAATATGTTCTTTTTCTTTGTGTTTACGACATCGTTATTGTTTTTTTGTTTAGTCGAGTCGAGTTAAAAAAAAAAAAAAAAAAAATTATTGCCCAACTGATTTATATAGACACAACCAGGTGTTTCGTTTTATTTCAGTTTAATCTTGCTAATCCTTCTTGATTCAGTCTGTCACACTGAAAGGACGGAACCCGATATTATTATTTCTTCATCAAATTGGTTAAAGACGGTATTTGTGCATTCTTTAATATTTAGAGCTCCCAATTTTGGTGCAATACTACTACGTGTGAAGGCGATTGTCAATTCCGTTACATTTTATCCTAAACGTAATTTTATTCTTCCATTTAGTGTTCCTCCCCGAGTGTTTAGGTACAGGTCCGGGGTATAATAAACCGATGACGTAAGCTCGCAGGGACCTGGTACTCCAGAGCTGCGCAGAAGGTGTAATCCTGTGATGCAAGCCAAATCAGACCGTAGTTGTAGTACCCCAGAGCTGTGCAGAAGGTAAACAAGCATGCAAGCCAGATGAGACCTTAAATACATGGTACTCCATAGCTGTATGAAATAGTAATCAAAGAATATAATTTAGCGCTGGGACGTGCATACTCACTCACCTTCTTCCTTGTCTTTCCTTTAGTGTTCTGTTCCTTCTTTTATGTACAGTCCACTTCAAAGCAATATATTATATAATATGATAGAGGGTAGCATAAACATGAAATTATTTATGGCTGTAAAGTTCATTTTTAAGGAGGGATAGAATTTATAAAAATTTAATAAATGTCAGTATATTGTTACTTGTTAAATAGTCGGTAATATTTTTTAATTCTGTTAGTGTTTTGTCATATTGTTGTTTGTTTTGATTCTGAGGATCTGGTGTGTGGCTGTCTCAGTGCTTAGCAGTAATTTGACAATATACGGTATGAATGTGGTGTAAATGAACATCAGTCGCGGTGAGGAAATGTACGGTTCAGCTACTCGGTTACAGATGAACCGAATCCGTATTGTCTTGGTATACGAGTTCCCGTCCAAAACTTCCGTTTTAGGTGAAAATGGCGATGAGGCAATGATACGGATTCGGGGTATTTGGTGCTATCCCGTTGACGACGTTTGAGCTAGAAAATATTATTCGATTACAATCGTTACAACATTCACGATTTCCCAAACGCCGTTCAACAGTGCTTCATCACTGGCTTTAATATTTCAAGCATACTTACAATTCCCGAATATGATCGAACGTTCGAGAATATTCTGGGCCGGATACTGTCAAAGTTTGTTGATGGTAGTGGTCGAGTACAGCGACAGCGGCTTTTGTCAGTGGTGTGAATGCTGTCTATATAGTATATTGAGTGTTGGCAGATTTTATAATTATTCGAAATAACTAGGCAGGTTAGAGCGGGCGGTATAAGAGAAGATAAAGTTGATTGTAGGTAATCGCTCGTTCGGTCTTCGCATCTCAATGCAAAAGAATCAGGCGACGATTCGATCCTTAAAATTTATCTAGTCAAAGCCGCGTTTTTCGATCTTTTTTTTTTTTGTTTAATGTAATGTGAATTTGCCGTTTTTTTTGTATTTAAAAAAAAATTAATTAATTTAAAAAAAATAATAAACAAAAAGCCTAATGCTCGTAAAAAGAAACTAAAAAAGGAATTAAGACGAATTGTCTTGCTGGCACCGCGAAACCGGGACCTTGATCGAAAATTGTTTCAATATACATATATAGGCCGAAATGGCCGAGTTTATATATATATATGTGTATATAAGTAAATAATACAATTAGAAGAACCGATACCAGGTCGAAAGCCAAATATCATTACATTATATTCCAGCCATCATTGAATAATTTTCTAATGCAGAATGTTAAGGAAACCCCGAACATAAGGATGAATTTTTTTAGGAGTAGAAAATAATGATAAAAAAGTTCCAACAGGAAAGAACTATGCTGCTGCAAAGGGAAACATTAAAAAATTTGCAGAGAATACTAATGGACTGTTGAGACAGGTTTCTTAGGACAGGATAATGTCCACCGTCGAGACCTGTAGTAGAACCTGATCACGATCATTATTATGTGCCGCCCGTAAGATCTCGTAGCGAAGTTGATGATTGTGATGATATTGAAAAACGGAGATACGATATTGACGCAGCTAATGATGCTCTCAAATCGTCCCTCAATTTTCTTGAAAGTGCTCTTGCCTCAATTAACCTTTCGATTTCTCCTTCTAAGTCCTCCTGCGTTGTATTTACCCTTCGCCCTTATAACCCTGCTTCTGTTAATTTATCCTTAAATAGCACAGCTTTTGCTCGTGTTAATTGCTTTCGTTATCTCGGTATCTTTCTCGATAGTCGTCTGACTTTTTCCGAACATATTAAATATCTTTCCTCCTCCTCTACTAAACGGTTGAACCTGCTGAAGGCCCTGTCTCCGACTAAATGGGGTGGTGACCCTTTTATTCTTATTCTTCTATATAAATCCATCGTCCGCTCCAAGCTTGATTACTGTTCGTTCATTTATGCCTGCGCTTCCAAATCCCAGAGCTTGATGTGATCCAAAATTCTTGCCTTAGACTATGTCTCGGTGCTCTTAAATCCTCGCCTATTCCAGCACTGCTTGCTGAATCGAATGTTCCTCCCCTGTCTATTCGCAGATCTTATTTGGGCTATCGCTTCCTTACTAAACGTCTTTCTCTCTCATTTTCTTCTCTCATTTTTTCCTACCTTTCAATTTCTCGGAATTGGCGCTTTGTGCCTAGGAAAATTCCTATCCTGCCCCTTATTTCTTTCCGTCTTAGTTCATTTTGGCCGTATACAATTTCCTTTAATAGTCTGCCTTATTTCTCCTTTAACTTCAGCGATCTCTGCCATCCTCCCAGAGTATTTATTTCGCCTACACTTGCAAAATCTCTCCCTCCAGCTGTAATTAAACAGGAATTCCACAGTATTGTCAATTCTCTCTTCCCTTCTCATGTTACCATTTTCACTGACGGTTCTACGGGGCCTGATGGGGTTGGTGCTTCTTTTATTCTTCCAGACTATAACTTCTCTGAATCCTTCTGTCTTCCTTCTTTCTGTTCCATATTTACAGCCGAGCTAATGGCTATTTTACGTTCCATTATTTTTATCTCCTCCAATCGTCTTTCTTCCCAGTTTCTGATCATATCCGACTCCATGAGTGCTCTTCAAGCCATCTCTTCTCCTCTTCCTAATCATTCCTGTGATTTTTATATTCTCCGCATACGTTCTCTCATTCGGCCTCTCTCTTCTCTCCATGGGATCCATATTGACTTGATGTGGGTTCCTGGCCATTCTGGCATCTCAGGTAATGAGATGGCTGATTCTTTGGTTCGGGTTGCTGCTTCTTCTACATTCTTCTTCAAAAAAATCCCATCCTCTAATCTCTTGCCTTTGTGTAAATATTTCCATCTCAGATTTTGGTCGAATATGTACCCTTCCTCCTTTTCTAATTGTCGCTCTTTTTATCTGTCCGTTCAGCCTAATTTTCCTTCAAATCCTTGGTTCCTTCTGTTTCCTTCACTTCCTCGCTCTGTTGTTGTCTCCATTGTGCGTTTGCGCTTAAACCATTCCTTGCTACCTTCCTCACGCTTTCGCCTCTCGTTGACCTCTTCCCCATGTTGTCCTCTCCATTCAAATGATGCGGTTGTTTGTGACACCGATCACATGTTCTTTGAGTGCTCTGCTCTTTCGGTGGAGCGCTCGGCTCTATATTCCCACTTGCTTGGGCTGGGGCTTCCTGCTCCTTTTTGTGCTCGTTATATCCTGTCTTTTCCTTCTACACTTATTATCCTCTCCATTGTTTCCTTCTTATTAGCGATAGCTGATCGCCTCACTGTATAACTTTCGTTTTCCCTTAATTGTTTCTGGGTGAAGGTCCTCGGCTGACGAGCCCAATTAAAAAAAAAAAAAAAAAAAAAAAAACTGGAGATATTTTTTCCGATTTCTCAACGATTCATGTTAAAGCTATTTCGATCCGGCTTAGAACTATTCTGCACTTTTTTTATCTTTAAAAAAATTCGCTTCTCATTATTAAATAATTTCGTTATTCTTTAATTTCTTTAGTTCGAAACGGAAACTTTAAAAATATTCCCGAAGTAAAATTACGCGTATTTTAATTAATCGATTTTATTTTTAGGAAGCTACCAGACTGTCTCTGATATCGGGAGATCAACCGTGCTATGCGAAAAGCATTCGAATTATGGGCGACATATACAGAAAGAAGATGGAAATCGGAGTAAATTTTTATACAATTACATATAATTTACCATAGCGATCACGATTTTATTGAGTTATCCGTCACTTTGCAATAATAGCCCTATTACTATATCTGTTTATTCCACTCATTGTTTTCTTTTATGTTTATTGTACGGTAACTAATTTTGAACACCAATTTTATACAATTATTTAATTTTTTAGTAATAACTCCCGTGACCATAAAGCTTTGTCTTCGAAACGAATTAAATAATTGTTTAAAATTAATTACTGTACAATAAATAGCCCTATTATTCATAACCTGCATGCAGTGATATCATTGGAACAATGTTAAACTGACAGTGGCTGTTAATTTAAAGTGCAACAAATACACACTTAACCATGTTATATAGGAGCAATCTCGTTGCCAATGGGGGAGGCAATGCAGTTCTAATTAAAGATAAATGATAAACATTACTTTCACACGCCAACTATGCTCTGCGAAGAAATAATGAAAAAATTCTCTTCATTAGGAACTGCCAATGATCCAAAAAAATCGCACGTATCACATCAAAATAACAAATTTATACTCTTCCATGATATTCTGTGCATTCTTCTGTAGCACCACAACTCGAAAGCATTGCTTTTCTTTTTGCTAGCCTCCGATATCGGGGAGACAACTGTAGTAAAACGAGGTGCCGCACCAACCTCCTGAACAGGAGATGGAAATGATGATGCTGATGATGATACTTCGCTTCAAATCACAGTCGTTCTGCACTCATGGTACACGCCGTTTTTGACCGCTAACATATAGTACCTGGATAACAGGGTAGAAATTTGGGAAGATAAAAGTGGCCGACAGGAAGAAAACTTCTTTATCAACAGCAGTTCCTAAATGGTGGTAAACTTGAGCAGGCTTTTTCCATTAATTCTCGATTTATTGGCGTATTCTGTATGGAACAAATCACCAAACAGTCAAGTGATAACTGCTCTGAACAATTAATGTCTCTTGGGTTCTTTCCTCCGTATACTATTTATAATTTTCTGTGCCAGAACAATCAGGTCCTGTATATTTTGTTTAAATTTATTAATTAAACGACATCCAAATTTAACAGCATACACTTATTTATTTTATTAATTAATTATTCTATGCAATTCTGGATGATACGTGATCCATTATTCTAATTCTTGATGCCCTATCATGTTCGGGAAATCCAACGCATCTCGAACTCGACTTGGGCAGTTTTTCCTTTGTTATGATTTTGTGCAGACATTCGTGGACTATGCTGAAGCATTTGTGGCCATGATTGTTTGTTATAATTATTGTATATGATGATTGTGATTCCTATTCCATTAATTTTCTGGTTAGGCAAGTTCAGGTAATGTATTTTGAACTCAGTCTGGCCAATTTCTCCTTCCTAAAGATTTTATTCAGCCTCCGTAGGTAATGTTGAACATTTACGGCCATGGTTGTCTGTAACCTTTTTCCCAATTAAATATTATGTATCCTTCATTAGTTGGCAGTATTCTTATATTAACTAGTTGGTGGCCAAATGGCTTGATAGTTAACTAAAGCCGGGCCATTAAAAAAAAAAAAAAAAAAACTGCTCTAAACGTGTTGACTGTTAATTTTTGTTAATAAATTTTCTTCGCCTAAATATCACAGTTTATTAAACTTTAATCTGGGAATATTTTTTAACATCTTCAAGACTTTTTCAGCTATGGTTCGTTATTTTCGGCGATTATTACCGACTTTTCATGTCATTAAATATAACAATCTATTTCATAACTGATTATTTTAATGATTCGGGACTAGTCGATGACGACGGTAATTTAAAAAACCAGAGAGCTTTTTGATTCGACGAACATTTTTTCTGCTTTTTGATTTAGTGTGTGAAAATTTGTCCGCTCTTTTATTTTTGAAGCAGATCCCTTCTCTACTAATGGAATATGGCGTCAGTCAAAAAGCAATGTCTAGTGTATTATTTGGGAAAAGTTTAGATTTAATTTAGCCACACACTGCTCGACGAACGTAGTCAAGGTCTACTCTTATTTTGATCAGTGACTTTACATCGACACCGAATTATATGCCCTAACTATAGTTTACGTACCACACACTCATTCTCCGCGTACATTTTGGTTTAAGGACATTTGATATATTCTTGCCAAGTTGGTTCGTGAAGATGTGTATTTTTTTGATACGTTATTGGTTAATCCTTGATTTTTGCTAAGTAACAAAATAAAACTCGAAATAATACTCGTATTAATATTTAATGATACCTTGAAAACGAGCACATCAAAAAGCTCTATACTATGCATTAGGAGGTACTAAAATTTTTGCATCACCAGGACCAACACGAAACGAACCTTGAAAACATGCAGCACTTGGCACACTCCTATAGTATACCAAAAAAAAAACAAAACGCAATTGAACATTTACATTAAAACTGAACACAATTATTCATATTTCTTTTTAGCTGCGTAATATTTCAATAAAAAATTATGTTTTACAAGAAATAATTGATTATTTTCATTTCAATTTTGTTACTTTTAGTGCTGAGACCTGTGAATTAAAACATTACTTCTCCATTGCGATTTGTGCGATAAATAATGAAATTTACATTAATTTTTGCATTTATATGTAAAATGTATAAATCAATATTTTTTTACTTTAATTTTTATTGTTTTTTTATTGTTTTTTTTGAGGTCAGTACAGAATGCGTCACACCATACACGATATTTACACAAAAGATTTCAAATCCTTTTCGAATCTCCCTACCTTTGGGGCTACTAGTTACGTCACAAAACTGAATTTTTTCAAGGAGACAGGTTATCAAAGAAAAGCAGTATTCTAAATTTCACATGTTTAGGTAGAACAGTTTCCATAGTATTATGAATGACCACTAACCACAACTTTGAACATTCGCCGACTTGGCAACTAACTGTTGGGGATCATCATAAATTTAGGGAACTTTCACTACAGCTAGAACGCTCTTGAATTTTATTCCGCACATCGTATTCGGCTGTTGTGCTGCATACTACCACAGGCAAATTTCAGTATGTACGAAACAAAATCTGTTTATTGTGGCAGTCCTTGTTTTCTTTTTTTCCGACACATTAACTCTTCACGCAAAAACAATGCGGAGGGAAGAATATTAGCTACAAAATTTGACCACAGATTAAGAAAATGGAAACACTAAGAGAAGGAATGATGAACAAAGAAGAAGGAAACGGCGAAATAAAAAGTTTAATAGGGGTAGGAAGCTCAAGAGTTATTATGTGAGAATAAAAACCGGAACGTTCTCAATCGAGATTCGAGAGAACATCTGAGGTCATAGAAAACTTCATCGAGTCGATGAAGAAGACAACACAAAGAAAATATTACGAGGAAAGATGAAAGCGTAAAGAAAAAGTAATAGTACACGATTAAGGCGTGAATGAATGATAGGAAGGAAGCAGAATGTCAGAGTAAAGGAAAATCGTAGAAGCACAGTTTGCAAGGAAGATTAGTTCAGAGACAGGCAGGTAGAACCTATGTTTATTCGAGAAAGACAAAACATAAAAACCATCTATAAATTTGAATTTTGTACAAAGGGAATGGAGGTTCGAATCTGGGATTTTAGAAAAAAAAGGCACGTGAGAAAGCAGCAAATTCTGTCATTTTATTACCCCACAGAAATAATATCTTTATTACCCCTCAGAAGTAATATCTTTATTACCACTACTGTACTTGTATGACTGGGAACCCGTAATGGAATGAAAAAAAATAAGATCGTGGATTTTTTTTTTTTGATTTTTTTTGGGGGGCTCATCAACCAGGGACTTCACCCAGAAACAATAGGAAAAATAGTTAACTAACTATGAATGAAAACATTTTAAGAATAATAGAAATGAACGAAAAAAGGAGAAAAAAATGATTATTGTTGCAGTTAAAATTTAGTGTTATTCTTTTCTAGCATATTGAAAAGAATTTTTTCTACGCATGCATTAAATTGACTCGAACAATTTTAATGTCAAAGTAGAAACGGCAATATAGATGAACGTTTTACTCCTGGCATAAGATTTATGCTGCGCTGGCACTGCCATTGTGTGCGATTAATCAGTAAATATATTCAACGCAATTATAACGATAATACTGAAATGTTTAGGGTGTGCGCCACGCACTTAACATCTATTTAGAATATATCACTGATTAATCACTAACCTTCTGTTAATGACAGACTACTTTATCTCATTAAAATAATTACTCAACGGGCCAACAAACATAAACACGGTAATAACATACTTATCCGCCAAAACGTTTTCAGGCCTAGCCAAACCTCTAGCTAAAAAAGGAAACCTACTGAGGTATATCGGGGAAAAAAATAAGATGATTACGTATATTATTAAGAACAGCTTGGGCTACGTGTGCAATTCCTAACGTATGACAATAAATGTAATTTAGAGGATGAAGACATTTTAGAAAAGACAGATTTTGAAAAAAGTCGAGAATTACTAATAAGTTGTTCAAAAATGAGGAATTTGTGTCACATTTTTATTTTTAAATTTCTATATCTTATTATTTACATAAAGACTACTTTATAGCTGTGGAAATAAAAGAAGTTTATTAATTTAACTACAATGATAAAAGGAGTTTACTACTTTAAAAAGAAAACGTTTTATTTACATCAAGTATTGTGTAGTACTTATTTTGACAAAATGAGTTTCGGCAAATATTTCCGAAATACACTAGGTCGCAATTAGCGTACAGTCTAAGACTACGAAAAAGACCGAATGAATGGCAATTCTTTCAACGATGCAATTGCTATTTTTAATAAATAAAGATTTAAACGAATTTAATCAGCTAAACTTAAACGAATTGTGTTGACTAGTTTTGTCTGTATTCGTTCCTATTTCTTTTATTGTTCTCGTTTTCAGACTCGCAACCCCGATCGTACCTGGCCATAACCCTTTGCCTCCGTTTATCCTTATCGTCATCCGCCGTTTCCACTAGTTTTGACATTGATAATCCCATTATAGCTCTAATATAGTCAATGAAACAGATTGATAGCTGTACTCTGTTTCTTTTTCCTTCTATTTTTCCTTTTATTTTTCCTTTTATTATGATTTTCTCCAATCCATCTATGGTTGGATGATGTAACAATGAAACTTTAAATTCCTTTAGTATTCGGTCATTAAAATTCTGAGCATTTGTCTGTAACAGTTCAAACGCTTCCGTCCTATGATGCGATGTTGATTTCAGCGTCAAAGAATCCAAAACACACCATTCTGAAAGTCTGCATTGGTCTCTTTATTGTTGCTTTTGTTATTAAAAGGGTTTTTTTCAAATTTTTGTAAACTTCTCCAAAGCACTTTTAGCCAAATTCGTCGATTAGCTATATTCATAATTGATTGTCCTGAAACGAAATCAGTGAGGGGAGAATCATTAGGTGAACTTGGACCATTTATTACCCCGATTGGATATAGAACATGTGGTTTGAAAAGAATTAATGAATAACGTTTTTCAGATCGTGTAGTAGATATTGTTTACGAAAAAAATTACGTTTTATATGATTAAATGCGACAAATGATAGTGGTTCACTTCGAAAATTATTTTCATTCAACTTATGAAAATATTGGTTAATGTTTCAGTTAAACGTTTAATTAAATTCTGTCAATAATAATTGTTTAAAGAAGCAATCTTCTTTACAATTAGCTTCCGCAGTTACATTTCTTAAGAGGCTCAAGATTTTATATTAGGATTATACACTGGGATAGAAGAAACGTCTATTTGAATTAACACACATATAGCATGTTGCACTTTCTAGAGTAAAAATTTAGGTTTTTAGTACTCGTATTTAATAGGATATTTTTTGTTACAGATTTTTTTTTTTAGTATTAAAAGTTTACACATGTTACAATGTAGTTAATAGAACGAAACTTGTGTAAGAAATGTTGTGTTTAATTAACAATATAGCAAATTAGTAATTATTAATTAATAACTATATTAATATTTCTTTTTCTGATTATTTAATTAATTACTTTTTTTAAATAATTTATAAAAAAAAAAATAATTATGTATAAAAACGAATCTCAAAATATTATTTTAGTAATGAAATTATTAAAAAGGATATAAAAATCGTCTTTTTTTAATTAGCCCCACACATGATTTGATGGAAATTTATGAGCTTCAAATGGAGCCATTACAACTATTTATTTGTACGTAATATTTTTCGTAATTCATCCTCGAGAGTTTCTTCAAAACCGTATTCTTAGCTAGCTTTTTTTTTTTTTTTAGTGTAAAGGAAAATAGTACGTTTCAAGAAGGAATTTTTTTAAAAAATTTTATTTTTATTCCGGTTTTTTTTAATTTTTATAAAACTTCCAGAAAAATTTTTTAAGCGAGCTGATATATAAGCGAGGTATCTGAAACGTAAAAAAAGCTAAGATAAATACTTTTGAGATTCAAAAAAAAGAAAAAAAAAAGAAAGATAAATAAACGTATTGGTTCAAATTTGCTCCCAGAGATTCTGCGAACGACGTTTATAATGTAAAATGTGGGTTTAAAAAAAAAAAAATGAAATCTGCAAATTAATGAAGAACTTAAATTTTTAATACTTTAATCGGAATTATTAAATGAATCGATGCATGCGCTTGTGAAAAGTTTCAACAAAACTATTTTATTTACCAGTATTCAGGTTAAACTCTTATTTTTTCGTTACTTCTACACGAATGGTTTTAAACGAAATTGTGTGCGAGATCTGTGATTTAAAGTTATTTTCCTTTGGGAAATCGAAATGTAGAAATAAAACAGCAACTTAAACATTACGGTAAAGTCCGCTTTTTTGTTTTCTTCGCTACCGGTTCATATTTTTCCCTCATGTAATAACTTTTTTCACAATTCGGTCTTTTTTACGAATGACGGTAAATTTTAAACATTAAAAATTCGAAATACGGGTCTCCCTTTTTTTTTAAAACTTGAAACAGGTGTGGATGAGAAAAAATTAGAGTACTATATTAACTTTTAATCGTAGCACTTTCATGCAGAATGCCTATAGGCAGTACGAAAGCGCGATCAATTCCGCACTAAAAATGGATGACCGCCTATGTCAAATGGAAGCTATGGACGGAGCGGCGAAATGTTTGGAAATACTAAGAATTCAACAAAGGATCTGCAACTGTCGACCTCTAGAATTCAATACGCGGCTGTTGGAAATTGCTGGAGAAGTAGGGGCCAAGGTAAATTTTCAACCGTGTTTTGTTTTCTTTTTATTTCAGTTATTCCCAATCGAGCTTGCTTCTTTTCTTTTAGAAAGAGGTATATTAAGCATTCGGTCAATTGCAAAAGTCGTATTACAACAACGTCATTATCATTCACACATGGGCGTGTAATCAAGATTTTACAATTTAAAGGGTGGAGGGAGGTTGGCTTCTGAGCGACCGATGGCCTAAGTCAAAGAAACGTAAGTTTCAAATTAACTATATACATGTATATTTTTGTAAAAAATGTATCTCTTTCTTTGTGAAAGCGCGGACACACACATGGCATGCGCGCGTGTCCGCGATTTATCGTGTAATAAAATATCCTGGCATTTCGACCGTCTTACATGGAAATAGGCAGGGGCGGATCCAGAAGGACGTTTTTGAGGGGAAATTAAATAATTACGTAAAATCTTCTACGGTAGGCAGTAGATTTGAAAAATACCTTGTGTTTCATAAAGAAAATCAAATAACGACTACCTCTTTAGAAATGTAAAAATGTCTTTTAAAAAGTACATAATTATTACAATTTAATTTAAATTTTATTTTATTTTTAGGTAAACAATAAAACGAAATTATAAAATTCAAGCTAAAATGGTAGATTAGAAATACATGTAGCAAGAAAGATAGTATTTTTATTAGACTTTACTTTTTTTTCATTTTTGTTAGTAATCCGATCCGAATTCTCTTTGTTCGTGAGCAAGCATAAAAAATATATATATTTCTTATTGAATTCGTATTTTAAATTAAAATTACAAAATAAAAATTAAAAATAAATAAGAAAGGCAAAAAAAACGATGACAATTGCCTTTTAAAATAAAATAAAAACGTTAATGTTAATACAAGTTTACTAGAAAACAGTATTAAATATTAATTATTAAAATTCATAGGTAAAGTGTATACAAATCTTTTATAGCATAAATTAAGTTTCTCTGTTATAAAAAATTTTTTCATAGACTTTAATTCTTCAGGGGAGAGGATGTCCCCTATTTCCTTCCATTTGGATCGGCCGCTGAAATAGGAGATGATTAACGGTGTCGTATTAAACAAACTGAGAAGATAAAAACGAAGGTTGTCGCGCAAACACGATGAATCAAATCTAGAACAGGATTAAGAGAATGGGTGTAAAAAGTTCTTTTTTCGTAGTCATTTATCGACTAAAAAATTAAAACGCATCGAGAGAACAGACGTAACAGAAAAATTACGGAATAAGAGCTACAAGTGGGCGAATTCATTTTACTGCTCTATCTTCTAATTAGCACAATTAAAACAAAGAATAATTCCACGAAAATAACGGAGTTAAAGAGAAAGCAAGTTCGGTTAAGCATGATGTTTCATGTGCTCAGGATTACTCCGTATGTTAAGTTAAAGATAACCATAATATTTATATTTACATAATACTAATTCAAAACAAAGAAATCAGATTTTTCGCGCTCCAAAGAAGGAGAGATGCGTGATTTTTCATGTTTTTTTGAAATTTTCGCCAACTTTGAAAGTTTCGTTATGGAAATGAAATACGGTTTTGTTCCTGACAAAAAGCGATCTTTCCACCAACACATTTCCGGGAAATAAAAAAAATATTTTTTTTTTTAAATTTCGGACTTTGGGGCCCCGAGTGTCTAAATTTAAAGTTGGAAATCGGGGGATGCTACAAACTAGAGAAATATACTGGGCTGCGCATGTTTTTAACCTTGTTTAAAAACACGTCATTTTTTGCGCTTTTCTGAACTTTTCAACAATTTCGTTAAGAAATAAAATTCGATTTCATTCCTGAATGATCTTTCCACCGATATATCACATCCCCGGGAAAAAGAAAAATTTCAAAAATTTCGAGCTCTCAGCGCCCCGAGTAGGGCCTTATTTTAAGATTGGAAACCCGGATGTTCCAAACTAAAAAAATATTCGGAGATGTGCATATTTTTAACCTTGTTAAAATTTTTTTTTATAATGCTCGCGCTGCAAAGGGGGGGCAACGCAACATTTTTCGCGTTTTTTTGAACTTTTCGTCAACTTCGAATGTTTCGTTAAGAAAATGAAATACAGTTTCGTTTCCGACAAATAGCGACCTTTCCATCAATATATCACATAGCTGGAAAAACAAATATTTTTTTTCAAAACTTTCAAGCTTTCGGCGCCCCGAGAGTCTAAATATTAAGCTGTAAGCTTGGCTATACTTTTTCTATGAAGTGGTCCTTTGTGCATATGTTTTGAAATACGTTTTGGTTTCTTCAACATTTTTACTCGGGCTATTACGAGAACTTTCTTTTTCTTGCTGTTTTTGGTCCGGAGGGGGTGAGGTAAATAATTTATAACCCCGTAATTTTTTAATTTTATGAAAGGACTCCTATATTTTATTTTATATTTTAAATATCACCTTTACAGGTTTATCTGGTGATGAGTTATAATTTTTTACGTGATTTGTGAGGTCCTTTTAAATACTATATTATATATTCTCGACGGTTTTTGGATTTTTTCGACGCCTAGGGTAGTCGGTTAGCTTGAAATTATAGATATGTTTTTAAAGAGAATTTTAATTGTAATTTATGATCCAATTTTGAAGTTTATAAGTCAAACCGTTCGTGAGTCTTTACATATTTTAATTGAATATTTTTGTCATTTCTGAACCATCTTATTAGGATTCCGTACATTATATGCGTACGGAATCCTAAAAATAAATTCAGAACAACGAAATGATGGTTCAATTTGCTTATGCTATATAAAAATTAAAAATTTGTTGAATGCTATTGAAGATGACTTACCCCCCTTTTTATCATTTGGCCGATATTTATAAGATTTTTCGTGCTTGTGATAGCTGTTATATTGAATAAATAAAAAAATGAGTACACGTATCAAAGAACATAAAGCAGATTGCACACCTAAATGTGTAGAAAAGTTGGTGTTAGCTGACCACAGAACGGTCCCTAGTCATGCATTAAAATTTGTCAAAGCAAAAGTTTTACTTAAAATTGGTAATTTTTTTTTTTTTTTTCAAGAAAAACAATGAATAAAGAATAAATTTAGTAGACATTTATCATAGGTAAAAGTGAAAGTTTAATTTTACTCTAAGCGAATGTAAATAATATGAGAATAACTATATGTATACTTCATAATCGATGACTTTTCTGACGGTTCTAATTTGAAGAGACGTTGAGTAGGACTTTGTCAGAGGAATATATGTTGAGGGCTGCTGGCATGTTTTGATAGTTGTGGTAGAACTGTGTCGGAGTTTATGTAGGTTATTTTGGTATATGTTTTTCTAATGAGGTTTAAATAGGTGTTTTTGCAAATGAGAATATATTATTTAATATTAATAAATTATAATGTGTTATTATTTAGGTACCAGCTTTAATATATGCTGTTTATTAGTCACATTAAGGTTGCTACTTCATTTTATTTATTTATTTTGTTTTATTTATTTATTTATTTTTATTTTTTTTCCTCTGGGTGTTAGTTGTAATAAGTATTATTACCAACCATGCACTAATTATTATGTCCTTTAGGGTTATTACTTTATTTCTATTGTTATTTTTAGTTTTATTTTCATTTCGGTTATTACAACTGTAGTACATGTTAGAGCTGAAACTTTGTAAGAATGTATGGGCTAGGTTGATGAAAGGTTATATATATATCTCTCTCTCTTCAGTCGTATTGTCCGTTTGCGGACGTCGTGACCAATCATCATAAACCAGTGGATCGAGCGACCACCTGTCGCCATTCTTCTCTGTTGTTGCTTGATTTTATTAGTTCCGACAGCGGCATTTTTGTAGCAGCTGTGAGATGATCTAGGAACCTCATCGGTGGCCGTCCCCGACTCCTTTTTCCTTTCATTTTTCCTTGTATAATATTTCGTTCCAAACCATTCCTTCTCATTATGTGCCCAAAGAACCCTAGACTCTGCCTTATTATCGTGGGCAATAGTCGTTGCGTCGGTGTAATATGTAGCTGTTTTAGAATTGACTGGTTGGTTCTGTGTTCTATCCAGGATATTCTTAGCATTTTTTACTTTTTATTATTTTTTTTATTTATTTATTTATATTTATTTTTATTTTTATTTTTTGCTTTCTTTTTTTTTTTCTTTTTTTCTTTTCTTTTTTTTTTCGTATTTCCGTGATATTTTGATTTATTGTAATTTTTTTATTTTCACTTCCACTATTCGCGCTAAGTAGCGTATTTGCGGGTTTTATAACAATAGCAATAATAATAAAGATTATATTCAATTTTATTTGATTTGTATTATTATTATTATTATTATTATTATTATTAGTATTACTATTATGGTTATCACTGTTATCGTTATTGTTTTTATTGTTGAAGTTGCTGTTACTAATATTATTACCACTATTGCCATTGCCATTAGTGTTGTTGATATAGTTATTACTGTTATTATTATTATTATTATTATTATTACTATTATCATTACTATTATTTCTGTTGCCATTGCTAATGGACTGAGACAATCTTAAGTCCTTGGAGGGTAGGGACTCAACCGGAGAAGTGGACTAGACGGTTTCCGTTTAGAGGTGGAATCAACAATCTCCATAAAATATAAAGTAAGTTCACTCTTAGAGGTCTTGACGCCATTAGAATTAAAATTAATTTCAGTGGAGAGGACGATTTGCAGCTGAGTTAATTTTCGAGACTTTTGGTCAGGTTTTTAAAAAGAACCGTAATTATTCGTAATAATACAGAAAAAGAAAACACTATAGAAAATACAGTAAAAACCCTCCAGGATTTATCAGTTTAATTAAAAAGTTTAAATAACCCGCTTAATACGGATAATCCACGAGTAATGGACGTTGAAACTAATGATAATATTCCTTCCAGTTCCGGTCTGAGGAGAAAAAAAAAATACAATTTACCAAGCAGAAGTTGACCACTGCAAAACGATTGAGTCAGTTTTAGTTATTCCTATTCCGAATAAGAGTCGTCGCGTTTGGCCTAGTGGCTAGAGCGCTTGACTTCCGATCCGGAGGTCTCGGGTTCGATACCGGGTGACGACAAAAATTATGCGGCGCTAGTTTAGTACACAGCAGTTAAGACACATTTGGGCTGCATTTGTATATCGATAAATCAAGCGACTATAGTAAGTTCCGAATGTAGTCGTGTGTATTAGCGTCGTATAGAAATATTCAGCCGGCGAACAATCGCATCAACGTGAGTAAAGGCCAGTCGTCTTGGCTTCGCCTCACCACTGATAAGCTTTCACATTTTGATCGGCAGCACGAAAGCTAGGCTGCGCTCCTGCTTAAGTGATTCCAACTGCGCGTCTACCTATCCTCTAATTCTACTCCGAATTAGTAGAAGATAACTCATACTCGGAATTTCGAGTGAGCTAGATGAGTGAGATTCCGAATAAGAATACCAATTTCTTTCGTCCTATTTCTCTAGCTTCTTGTTTAAGAAAACTTTTCGAACGTATGATTAATAAACGCCTTATCTGGTAGCTAGAATATAATAATATTCTTCCTGATAACATGTTTGGTTTCCGTCTTGGCCTTGGTGCTTCTGATTGCATATCCCTTTTTCTCTCTGATATCTATAAATCTCTGATCCACAAAAAATTTACTAGGTCCACCTTCCTTCTCAACAGAATAAAATACTTTCCATTAATATTTCTCTTGAGTTTACATCGTTAGTTATCAATCTGTTTCGGAACAGAACTATCCATCTTTCTACCCCTTTCTTTTCTGATTCCGGGACAGTTTTTCGAGGTTTTCCGCAGGAATCGTGCCTTTGGGTGAATGTCCTGTGCTGACGTGCCCATAAAATAATAATAAAAAAAAATAAAAAAAAAATAGTTTAGTATCCGATGATGGACCATTGAAACGTGGTTTATACTGAAAATTTTAATTTTAATTTTAAATTTTTGAGTTTGACTGTTTTTTTTTTGTTTTTTTTTTTTTTGTAGTGGTCTAATAAGAAATAGCCATCACTGGCCAAAAACCTAGCTAAGCCTACATAAAATAAATATTAGACAGAAAATCTTGATTAAAACGAAGCAATTTTGTTTTTCAGCTACTAATGAAAACGGTGCGTTTGCGACTTTGCAGCATCTACCACAGCCTGGGAGATGGCGAACAACAATTAGAACAGGAAAAAGAAATCCAATGTTTAGAAGAAGAGTTAGAGATGATCTGCGGAACGTGTAACAATCCTTTCGGATCCGAACCAGATACCTTAGAAGTTCTACCGTGCGCACATATCTTTCACGCCAAGTAAGTTAAACCTAAATAAGAGCATCCAAATCGGGCCAATACGATGCGAATCACGTCTTGTTCGAATGCCACTTTATTCCCTCCGAACGTGCGACCCTGTATTCTAATCTCCTGCGCCTTGGCCTCCCTACTCCTTATAGTGCCCACGCCATTCTTGCAATTCCCTCTCTCAATATTATAGTTTCTTTATTAGCCTCCTTTATCTCCTCAATATCTAATCTTTTCCTTATATAGTGTACAATTCTCTGCGTTTGGTAAGTTCCACCGTTGACGTGCCCAAAAAATTAAATTAAAAAAAAAAAAAAAAAATCGGGCCAATAACCGGGCTAGTGGCAGTTTCTAGCTTCTTAAATTTTCATAATCATTAAAAACTGCCGAAATCTGTTCACTAAAGAAACACCGTACACTATAAATGAACCATATATAATTGCAGTAGAAAAATTCCGATTGCAAAAAAAAAAAAAAAAAAAAACGTTTCTAACAATAGAACAAAAAAAAAAGTAACAACAAGCAAATAACCATCGTAACGAAATATTGCTCGTATTAAAATCTAAAATATTAAGTGATTGGCGGCATACTTTATTTAAAGTGAAAACAGACTATTACGGTTTTTTGCCGAGTTAAAGTAACAGTCCGGTTTACGTAACAACTTCAATAGGCTAAAAACAGACGAGCTGGGTAATTAGTAGCTTCTGCACTCTGAGCTAAGAAAAGGGGTAATAGGGGATTTTTAATTAAATAACGATTTGACACGCACGAGCTTCTTCACATAATTATAGAGACAAAAAATTAAAACGAATGACGCACACATTTTAATGTATAAATTTCAAAATTATAGAGAATGTCTGCAAACATAGGAATAAATAAATACAAATAGTAGAGATAATTCAACTTTTACGTTCACAAGGTGAGATATTGTACGATATGATTTCATTTTGTAAGACGTTATAATCGCTGTTAATTAAAAAAGCACCAACAGAGTACGCAAGAAGAACATCCGTTATTGGTCGCTGTGCTGCAGAAGTAGCGAAGCAGGGAAAAATAACATGCTACGGACGTATTAAAAACAGGACACACATCAAGGGCTCCAACTGAGTGCAGGAGCAGACCTGGACTTACGGATATTAAATGTTTGATTGCTTATAATAAATTTAAAATAAATATTACAACAATTAATAAGAAACAACTGAAATTTTGCGACAAAAAAATTCCTGGCAACCGAAAGTTTCCTCATCAATATCCCACTGATTTATCTTGGTTGTTTCGAATACTCCAAACACAATTTATGGTTAAATATGTGCCTATCATCCTGTAGCTCAGCACAATCTGCTCGTCATCTGTTATGGTCCGTTTTAGTCGGTTGTGTTACCTCTACGTATTCTTAGTATTTTCCAAATAGTTCAGATGGGCACCTTTTAAGAAAGATTCTTCTGGCTTTTCTTTTGCGCGAGTGTGTTTCATATCTCTTTAAAAGTGACCTTAGCACTACTTGAGATACTCAGTTGTTCGGAAAAAGCTAGGGCCAGATTTTTGACATCTTTCTTCTACGCTTCGTATTTATGAAGAGGATAGATCATCCTGAAAAGGATTCCGTTTTACCTTTTTTGCTGCTACACTTCTCTTCCAACTTTGGTGTTATACCACTGAGTGTTCTCGTATAGTCCTCCAACCGGTGTTGGTTTTAAACAACTAGTGACTATTCTACATACTTCGTTATCCAATTTTTTAGCGTGAACAAACCGGCTGCAGACCAGGCACACATATTCTGCTACCGAGTGACAGAATGCGCAAGGAACCAGTTCTTAACATGTTAGTTTGGCTGCGTTGCTACAGTTTGTTAGTTTTCGGATGATATCCTTTCTTGCCATAATTTTCGCCTTCATAGACTCGCAGTGACGTCTGAAAGTAAAAAATCTATCAAGTATAACAGCCAGCTCGCTTAATGGTATGCTGTACAGTTTAGTTCCATTCCATTTAAGTTATAACTGGCTATTTTTCTGAGACGGAAGGCAGTTGTTTTCGTCTCGCAGCCGGATTCAGTGTCAGCTGATTAGCTAGATAGTGTACACGTTCTTGCTCATGATCGCTTTGTTTAATTTATTCTCAACTTATTCGAATGTTTCACATTAAGCTGCTACTACATAGTGTCATCACAGCATATATAAAATGCTCTCGGTGTTCCAATTGATTAATCATCAGTATTGTGCTGTTATCGAAGCTATTTGGTCACCCAGAGTATATATATATATATATATATATATATATATATATATATATTAATTACAACGTAATTCTTAGGCTACCCCCCCCATTCTAAAAAATGTCCCATTTTATGTAACGTTTGTTATATTTTGTAGGATTTTTGTTATTGTTATTTAAAAAATGTCATAATTTTATGTAATGAAATATGTAACGAAAAATGTAACGAAAAAATGTCTTAATTTTATATAACGGAAGTTAAATGTTAGAATAGGATTTTTGTGGTTATGTTATTTTTTGTGTGTGTTGATGCCAGTAAGAATTACGTTGTAAATTTTGATCATTTTATACAAAGTATAGAAGAAAAAGAGACAGAAATGAAAGCAAGAGGGGCCAAGGGGCACAGCCCCTTGCGAGGCCAAAGTGGCCGAGTTTATATATATATATATATTTCTCCGCACACCTCGTTGGATACACTCAGCGGATATTGTGATCCTGAACAGGGCCTTTTTAAACTGAAATTAGAGCTTCCAGTCAGATCGGGTATGGTATGATTGGCCGGACTTCAAATGAAATTCGTTTCCCGGAGGTGTTAGCTGCACAGCTGTTATTCTTATTTAATATGCGTTATAACCTAACGCATATTAAATAAGAATAACAGCCGTGCAGCTAACACCTCCGGGAAATGAATCAATCGTATGTTTATATCACATTAAAATTGCAGGCTCATCCTGTGCTCGGCAATCGTTATCGCTACGGTTTAAATGTCTTATTCGTAAAAATATACCATTGATCCGAGCGTGACGTATAACATTTATGTAACGTTTTTATTCCTTTAAAAAGAAAAGCGGAAAGCTTGTTAATTTTCGTGAAACCATCTCACCCAATACTCTACAGGATGTATGAAATGGCGAGCAACCGAGAGCGTCTATTAAAATGAAATAATTTTTCTTATTAAATCAATTTCCCACTATTAAATTACCGTTTTTTATTTATTGTATTGGGACCGTCAACCAGGGACGACCTTTATTCAGAAACAATTAGAAATGGAAATGAATCAGTTATATTTTGATGCGGCCAAACATTACTAGTAGGAAGGAACAAACAATGGGAACGACATGTAGAGAAGAAAAAGACAGGATATAATAATAGGAGGCACAATACGGAGTAGGAATACCAATTTGCAGCAAATTGGAATAGAAAGCAGAACGCTTAATAGAAAGAGATGGTCACTTAATGAACACGTGATCAGCATCGCAAACATGCGCTCTTCGTTTGAGAGGAAAATATGGAAAGGACAAACCAACGAAAAACGAAAACGAGAGGAAGATAATATGGAATAAGAACGCAGACGAATAATGGAGACAAGAACAGAACGAAAGGTTATTCACAAACATAGTGCAATATTATACATCGACTATAATGCGCATTCCGGTCGAATTAATAACGAAAAATTGATCTCTACAGAAAAAACGTCGGCTTTATTTTGCGAAATATTTGTCCCTATCATTTAAAATTTTTTTAAAATTACCGTGTATACCCAAGTGATTTCTTCTGCATTGTTGCGGTATCTGCGGGACGTCATTTTTTACTTACTACAACGGGGGGGGGCGTAATTTTTTCAATCCAGAGCTCCGAATTCTCTATGTAATAAATAATGAAGCAAGATTATTTTGATTTCCGTTCCAGGAACAACCATCTTTAAAGGCAAACGAGTAATTAATTACTCGTTTTTAAACATTCCTGATAGACTTATTTCCTCTCCGACATTATTACTTATAAAGCGCGCAAAATCATTTGCAAATAAGGTATAAATTATTCAGCCTCTCACAATTTATTTTTTCTCATCTAGTTTTTGACTTCAATCTTCAGACCATAATTGTAGTCTACATTGAAAGAACCTTATTCGAGAAATACTTTCTTCTTCTGTTTGTCTTTTTACATAATTATAAAATGAAATTCTAAACGTCAAAAGGAGGAACTAGTTTCGAATAAATGTACGACTTTTATTTACAGTTTTAAGTTTTGTTAAAATAAAAGTTATACAATTTTACACATTTATCGTTTTTCATGGTATTTTTTGATTAGGTAGTTAGATAACTCTTCTCAGGGTAATTAGTAGTCTGTACTGGAATCAAACAGTTAAAATCCGCGTAGATAATGCATTATCAGCAGAAGCGCAGCCATTAAGAAAATAGTACGTCAAGGCTGTGCCATATCTCCCCCGTTCTTTTTAATGTATACGCGGAGGCTATATTCCACGAGACACTTGAAGATGATGACGGGGGCTGAAAATAAACGGTGTTACCTTGAACAACCTTCAATATGCTGATGAGAGCTTAATCGTGGCAGCCAGCGATAAGGAACTTCAGCGCATTTTAGATAAGATTGTGGAAAAAAGTGCTGTGTACGGGTTTAGAAATGAATGCATCCAAGACAAACGTAATTGTATTCTCGAAGAAGCCAATTAAATGTTCAATCAAAATAAACGGTGAAAAAATTGAACAAGTCCCACGCATCAAGTATTTGAGAAGTATACTCGAAGAAAATTGTACTTCCAGACTTGAGATATGTATTAGGATTAAGCAAGCGAGAAGAGCACTAATAAGAATGAAGAATCTATTCACACGACAAGAATTGAAGTTGGAACTGAAAATCAGACTCCTGAGATGCTACATTTTCCTACTATATGGTTGTGAATGCTGGACACTAGACTGAACATCAAGAAAAAAGATCAGCGCTTTTGAGATGTACTGCTGACTTATCCTGAAAATATCATGGACTCAAAAAGTGAGGAATATTGAAGTACTTAACAGTTGAAAAAGAATCATTTTTTTTTATTTTATTTTTTTTTTTTTATGCGACTTTAACACAACTATGAAGTTATCAATCGGCGCTTATGTTGTTAATTACAAAGCATAATATAAATTCGTTTTTGAGGAATAGGAAGAGATCATTTATATGTGGACTATTATTATTACGTAGTAAATAGGATAGAGGTTTGAGGACAGATTAAATTCTTGGCTGGATTCGGATAAATTATTGCAACTTGTTAGGATATGTCGAAGAGTAAGCTGAAGAGTGTTGCAAAAGGGACAAGATGAAGGTGGTGTGTTATTGAAAAGGTATGAATGGGTTATATTGTTATGGCCGAGTCCTAATATAGTTAAAATTATTTCTTTTCGTGATTTTCGATCAGATGACTTCCATTCTTCGATCTTTTCTTTTATGTTTCTGAGATGGTTTGTGGATGAGGTCGATCTCCGTTCCGCATTCCACAATCTTATAATTTTCTATTTATACGCGGTCTTTAGATCATCTGTGGTTATTGTGGTTTCAGTATTAGTATCCAGGGACAGCGGATTCGATCTCTTTTCTAATTTATCTGCGATTTCGTTGCCCTTTATTCCTTTATGACTTGAGATCCATACGAATAGAATATCCAGTCCATTGAAAGTAATTCTATTATTTCTTGAATTCTTTGCACTATAGGATTGGTGTTTTATGTCAATCGAATATTTGCATATTATGAACTGGTGCTCTGTATGTATTCGCGATATTTCTTGCAATGCAAGGTATTTGGAAAGAATCTTCAACTCCTACAAACCATCAAAAAGTGGAAACTACAATATTTGGGGCACATCATGAGAAAACCGAGAAATTCCATTCTAAAAATGCTACTTGTGGGTAAATTGCTAGGAAAGGCGTCAAATTTCATAGATGGACAATCTTAACAACTGGTTCAACTGTTCCTCAACAGAACTTTTCCGATCAGCCGTTGATAGAAAGAAAATCAAATTGTGGATCGCCGATCTTCAAAATGGAGATGACAGGTGAAGAAGAAGTTAAATAACTAAGGAAAAGTTTTTGGCAACCCTACATTTCTTTATATTATTTACAACGTAATTCTTAGGCTACCCCTATTAGAAAAAATGTTCCAATTTTATGTAACGTTTGTTATATTTTATAGGATTTCTGTGGTTATGTTATTATATTCATATGGATCGATTTAGAATTACGTTGTAAATTTTGATCATTTTATACAAAGTATAGAAGAAAAAGAGACAGAAATATAAGCAAGAGGGGTCAAAGCCCCTTGCGAGTTCAAAATGACCGAGTTATATATATATATATACAGTTACACTTAGAAAACAAATACCACGGTTATTATACGAACGATTCGGATTTTGGAAAATAACAGTGATATAGTGACTTTTAAATATGGCTCACACATAAATTTAAATTTGCTTCATAAACATAAATATACGCACAACAGATTCGCCAACTTTGAAAGTTTCGTTAAGGGAATTAAATACGGTTTTGTTTGTTCCCCATAAATAGCGATCTTTGAATGTCGCTGTTATTAATTTTGAGATCGTAGCCGCCATTTCATATCTACTAAAAGGTCATCATGGTTTACATGAAATGAGTTGAACCATTTTCATTCATTCGCACCGGCGATTTACTGTGCTTTGTATTGTACGTAGACTGAGGGTGACACTTGTACATGACAACATGACACAAATGCAAAAAAGTGTCATCAGCAAACAGTAAAGGAAAGTCGTTGTCTGTAATCTCCGTTATAGGCGGAATAAAAAAGAATTAGGCTGAGTAACGAACTTTGAGGAACCCCGTTTCTGAATTGGAAAGATCTGATCATTGTTCGTTTAAACATGCATTTTAAAGTAACGATTGGTTGAGAAACTTCGGATGAAGACAGATAGTCGTCTACGAGTATTCAAGGTCTTGTTCTATCGGACGCGGTATTAAAAACTTTGGAACAGCTAAAGGAAACTGCCAAACGGTGGCGTTGTGTTGTAAAGTAGTTGTTTTATTCCGTAAAAGCAGAAGTTTACTTCGTGTAGATTACGCAGCACGAAAGCCACTTTGCTGTATGCATACTAAGTTCAAGTTCTCCTGCTCGCAGATGAGTCTAGAATTAATAATTTTTTAAAAATTTTGTCTAAGTAACAAATTAGATAAAAAACGATTTTCGTTACGTTTACGAAGCAGTAAAATCATGGATAGCTTTTACCGTTTTGTGAAATCTCTTCTGATGCCCATTCGTTGTTAAAAACACAAGTCTATGAATTATTTTACCTAAGGTGTAAGACGTAGAAGGTCAATATGAAAATTGCGAGGTCTTGCAACAAGTCTGGTATTTGTGACAGATGTTTTCAGTTGATAACATGTTTTGCTTCAGTATAATGTTCTCGGTTTAAAAATGAAATGTTCAGATTGGGTAGTGATTTAGAATTTTCAAACAGTTGAAAAATTGTATTATCATCCGTTGCAGAACTGGCGAAGTAATCGGCAAATGCATTTGATATAAGTTTTCCTCGGTGATGATAGAGTTGTTAATTGCGATGCTGGTTAGTACATGACAGAGTGAAACTGTTTTTTTCAAAGCGCCTAATTTTCTGTCAAATGATTTCACTACGGCTGAGGTCTTCCAGGAATTACGTTTGCATTTTTAAGAATCCATCCCACTTTAGCACACATTTACTTCTGAAATCTAGCTGATCTTAATAATTGGACTGAATTTTAATTTCTTCAACTTACTGCCTCTGTCTCAAATTACAGTTTGATATTCGTCTAGCTGCAAAAATTTACGCTGCATTTTATTTGGTTTCGATGAATGGTTTGCATTTAGTGAACAATATTATGTGAAAGTTATAAGCTGATAAACGACTGAACAAGTTGGTTGCTGTCAATGCAGATCTTAATGTTGTTAAACAATAGCAGTTAAAGAAACCCGTCTACGCTGATGTGCACCCTGTAACTGGAAAACTTGTTTTATGATAAATGGACTATGGTCGTTTTTGGCCAAATCAAAATAGAGGGGTGCACGCGAAGATTTAACAGCCAAGTTGAGCTAAGGTTATATTACCAGATTCAAATTCAACTATTTACGGTTAACTGAATTATGGCGAACTTTTTTTTATATACTATTTCGAATAGTGATCTAGCAGCACATTTTCCAAAGTTTTTCCGGTTTTTTTTTTGTTTTTTTTTTTATATATTGTGAGCTGCTTCCAGCAAAACTGTGCGAATTAAAATCACTGCGCAAGATAAAAAGACAAGGAAATTTTTTTTTATAAAGTGAGAATTTTTGCACTGACGTTTTTCGCGGTGGATGTATAACAGTCAGCATCTTTAAGTCAATCTGAAGGAGATTTCTTGAAAATGAATATATATCAAATCACTCCGCCAGAGATGAATTCAACTGTGTCCGGAATGGCAATATTTGCTCGTTGTGTGACGTTTTTCGGAGTTGGGATATGTCGTTGGAGATATATCCGACTGTGTCCGACCGCGGATATGTTTCCGAGGATATGTCCGGAGTTACCCATGCCTAGACTGCACAAATACATATTTGCAGTGAATATAAAATTATACATATTAACGGATAGGTAAATAAAGAACAAATGAAATTATTACCGTCGGAAGAATAAAATTACACATTTTATTTTTAAATATAGTTTACACATTGTGGAAAAATTACAACGACAGAAGTATTTAAACAATCTTGTAAATCAATTGATTATCTCTGTTTATAATAGTTTTTATAAACTAAAAGTATTGTATCGTTAAACTTTTGCAGTGACACAGCATGCAATATTCGATACGAAAGTTTTTAATTTAAAAATAAATGTGTATATACCGTTCATTAAAATAGAGAAAATTCGATTATTTCTTAAAATATAAAAAATTCCCAAACATATAACAAAATTACGTAACTCTTTAAAACACATTTGTGTTACACTTTGTAAGTGTATTCGGACTAGCTGAATTAACTTAAGACAATTTTTTCTCTCAATACTGTGAGAGAGCCCGCATTTGAACAAGTTATTTTTGTCGAAACTCTAATATAAAACAGGAAAAAGAAAAAAACTTCTATATTTCAGATCCCCGATATTTTTTTTTTAAATAACTGAAAAATATATATGTATTATTATATAAAATAATTAAACACATAAATAAAATTTAAGTGAACTGAAATAAGGAATATGATAAATGCTATTAACGAAAACTGAATATATAGCTTAAAAATAAATCGCGGAACGTAGCAGGTTTAAATTGATTTCTTTCTTTGCACGATTTACACAATATAAAGTCAGTCCCCTGTTCGTGATTAGTGTCTTTACATATTTATAGAAATAATTTACTTTTAACGGCGTATTCAAAATAAAACCTAAATAAGTTTTTAAGGCGTAAAAATTCAATTTAGAACTCAATTAAATCGATTAAAAATTATACAGAACTGGTCGCAACATTTCTATACAAGAAACGCAGAGATCTCTCTATTCATTCCACGCCAGACTCTGTCCCTCTCCATTCCGTAATGATAGCAAAAATCCTTCAAACGAAAAATGTGATTATTTTTATTTTTTTTTTTAGAAAATACGTTAAAAAATGGCTTTAGAAATAAAAACGCTTCATGTATTATTATTCTGTACTTTAACATTACATATTACATAAGTATTATCTAATTTTATAGGAATGTATGTACCGTATCTACTTAACGAGTTACACTTTTTAGCTTAAAATTACATACAAAGAATAAACGCAAAAAATTTAACACATTCTTCAATTCTTTTGCTTTCTCTGTCTTTATACTTCGATTTGAAACTCCTTTTTCATCGTTTGTATTTATATTAAAAAATATTTTCGACACTTAATTACATTAAAATTTTCTTTGAATTTCCCAGTTACTTAAAGAACAGGACACGACACACTAGAACACACTTATAATATATCACTCATGTTTTGCGTATAATAAATCGATAAATTAAGAGATAAAGCGAAAATTATTAATTAAATATATGTCGTCTTCTTTACGATAACATCATTACAACAGCGGTACAAATTTTTATTTTAAATCATTTCCAGCATTTAAATTCTTTGACTAGGTCATCGGTGGTGTGATAATATAGTTTTAATAAATTTATAAAATTACTTGTTGCAAAATTTGAAATTTCATATTATGCACACACCGTTTAAGCGTACTCTACTGATTCAGATGATTTTTCAATGATAAAGAACCCGCGCATTTTCGTCAAAAATAATATAAAATAAATAAATGCACCGACCGTGTAAGGCTTAATAAAACTTTCCGTGTAACAACTAAAACCAGCGTCTAAATATCTAAATAGCTAAAGAGAGTTTAAAAAACAAGATTTATTGTATTTACTTTTCTCGGTAAAAAAAAAAAAAGTATAAAACCATTTTTAACCGGAGTTCGGAAAAGACAAAGGTCGCATTTAAAAGGTGTTGTTGTGAAACGGGTGAATAGAAGAATTTTAATGAAACCTTTGTAGTTCATAATACAGGCTTTTGTTTCAGATGCGTTTACGATATCCTGAGTAAAAACGATAGGAAATCCAAGCGAAAATGCCCCGACTGCGAGAAAATTATAACTTCGAAACTTTACTTGCAGGGCGAGTCGCCGTCGACAACAGCAACAAGCTGTCGCTCCGTCGAAAATCATCATACATAAGAATTCTCAGAAGACGTTGATGATGTGCAACGAAATAGATGCTCATTTATTAATCATTATTATTATTATTATTATTATCATTATCATTATTATATTACCGTAATGATTGTTATAAATTGTAGAATAAGATTTTCGTGTATTACACGCTGAAGTATACATAACATGTTAAAAATGGGTAATAAAAATTTGTTTTCAAAAGTGATTTTTAATAATGATCCAAGCCGACAATGTAGGATTAGCAAGTGCATAATTACGAAAGCACGCTAGCGCGGTAAAATCAGTTTCATGTTTGTAAATGTAAATGAACAAATCGGTAAATTTAAAATGGCAAAACATTAAATATGTGAAAAGTTCTCCATTTAGAAGACATAAAATTCATCTACGCATTCGTACACATCCTCTCAAAATAATTTCATATCTAAACAATATACCAAAAAAGTATATTCTGATAAACTTTAAACATGAACATTTTCCGTGACTTTATTATAATCAACGTGTTCGTTAACATCGCACTCGTTTTTGACGGCAGCATTTCAGAAAATGTCTATATACAATCTTTAAAAGTTATAGGCTATGTAAGTAAAACAGTAAACTTTTTTCTCGACAAGCAAACGGACATTCTGTTTTCACATAAACAGTGCGCACATGCCTATGTTGTTTTTTTTTTATTATTTACACCTCTTTCTCTGTTATTTTATTACAGCGTAATTTAATTCTTCATTTTACACCCTTCGCATATATTCACTAATACTTTCATAAATTACGCGACATTTATTCCTGCTACTGGTCAGAGCCGAAAAAGTAAAATGGTGTTCATACTTGCAGCGGTACTGTTCATTTTCAATAAATAATAATAGAGGAGCGTAGCAAAAAATTGAAGAGTAGTATAAAAATAATTTTACCTTGTAACACGCACTACAGTGAGTAACTCAGCGAAATAGATTCACCAGTGATGACCGAATTCGATTCTGCAAGTAAAATGCTCTGAAAACAACAACCGTCGGTGAAACGGAAAACGGAAACAATTTAATAAAAAATGATATCCGCAAAATAATTTAATCGTTGTTTCTTTTTTGTACTTTTTTGGATGAAGGAATATCAAACGGAAACGAAAAATAATAACATTCAAGTTTTGAAGGAGCCGTAAAAACAAAAAAAAAATTATTGAAGTATTATTTAAAGACGCCGCTTATTTCAAAAATTGATGATCGATTAGATCAGCACTTGCAACTTTAGAAAGTGTTTTCCACGCGCCCTCGTTCTCAGAAAAAAAAGCGAGAAAAAAGAAAAATAACGAAATATTCTCCTCCATTTATAACCTCATTTCATAATTCAAGTCAAAATTCAGGTGAATCATCAAGCGTATCGCAACTTTCAACATAAACTTAAAAACAATATTATAATGCGTGAAACAGAAACGATAATACATTTTTAATTCTTAAGAAAATCGTATGTAACCGCACCGTTCTCATATTCTAGAATAGAAAAAAATCCAGAGTAGGTTCTACTTAACAACGCTCTAAAAATAATGTGAAATGACTGTTTTTCCCGGACGATCCTTTGATAATTCCTCTAAGAAGAAGGTGGTCACAAAATTACATATCGTAATAATACCTATTAATAATTTTTTTTTACTCAACCTGATCTTCCACTATTTGCCAAAAAGGACACAGATTTATATTAATATCTAAATTATTCAATCCTGTATTTCGTCGGTATAATCGGTTAAATGGAAAAAATATTCCGACTTACTTTTTGTGCTTTCCTCCTTGCTTGCGCGTCGTGTGGTACATTCAATCCATCAGAAGCTTTCTCAATTTCGTCCGTTTTTTAAACATAACATATCAAACAGAAACTGGCCAGATTAGTGTGAATTGTGAAACACAGGAGTAAGATGAAAATATTACGGAAAAATGAAAACATTGAACTTTTTTGTATTACGATTATCGCGCGCTTCGACGTTCTTTTAATTACGAAGATGGCAGTTCTGCCGTATAACGGTGAACGGTGAGGAGTCTCCTGGGAGAGGGGGCATTGCTTATTTTCATTTATTTTACTAGTATATATATATATATATATGTAATATCTATTGTTATAAAATAAGCCATCTATAATTATTATTTATTATTATATTTTAGTAATTTCTATAATTATTTTTATGTTGATAACGTTCGTCTTTCGGTCGATATCCTTGCATAAGAGGCTGCGGAGGACCTTGTGACGGCGGGGGTGGGGGTGGCGGTTGAAACAGCACGGAATCCGGTAATGATGGACCAGCGTTGCTGATACCGCCGCCAGCGCCGCTGGCCGACGATCCACCGCTTCCATTTCCAACTATACCACTGGCGACACCGCCGCCGGCGCCGCCATAGTAGCCACTTTCATGTTGTCGGCTATTTCCGGCAGCTCGTCGTCGTTCATACAAATCGGGAGTATTACTATTATTGTAGGAACGGCTCGAACCTGCAGCTGCTCTGGATTTGTTATCTTCTTGGTAGCCGGAAATACCCGTTCCTCCGCCGCGATGGCTACCGGACGATTCGAATCTGGAGGATCCGTACGACGATGCGCCTTTCTCGCCGTATTGATTATCGTTACCGCGATCGTAATAACCGTCCGATGCCCGCTTACCTGCTCCTCCACCTCTACCGTAATTATATGACGAATTAGACTCAAAAGTACCACCGCCGCTATTCGTTCTATTATAGTCCTCCTCTTGCCGATAATCCTGATATGCACCACGCTGCTGCTGCTGCTGCGGCTGCTGCTGCTGTTGCTGCTGCTGCTGTTGATGGTATCTATTGTCTTGACTGTTTCCGCCACCACGATTAACATTCTCATTGTAACCGGTGGCATCGTAACCGGTGGCATCGTAACCGGTCGTATCGTAACCGGTCGCATCGTAACCGGTCGCATCGTAACCGGTCGCATCGTAACCGGTCGTATCGTAACCGGTGGTATCGTAACTTGCTTCATAGTTGCCACCACCGGCACCGGCGCCGGCGCCGCCACCGCCGCCGGGGGGTCTGTTCCAACTGTCATTACGACCGCCTCTTCCTGCACTATAATCACCGCGGGCAGAACCGCGAGGAGCAGAACCTCGAATAGAACCGCGTGCGGAACCGCGAACAGAACCGCGCTGGCCGGCAGTAGATCGATAATCCTCTCTAGAGCCTCCATGATCATTATTACGACCGAAGTTACCGGTTTTCCCGCTTTCGTCGTACCACTGACCGCTGTTATCATAACTGGCTTCGTAACCAGCTTGCTGTCGATTATTTCGGTTATCTGGCGCCTCACCGAACTGCTGATTCCCGCCGCCGCCGCTACCATAACGACTTCTGTCTTCAGGATACTGTCTGCTACCGATACTGCTGGTAGCACCACCACCGCGACCGTAGCTTCCGGAATAAACGTTGTTCGTTTCTGTTGCTCGCATTTTTGCTCCGGCACCGCTGGCACCGGGCAATTCCCTTTTACGGTTCATAAAGGAATTACCGCCTCCTCTACTGCTGCCGCTATCGTTTGACATCAGTGACTTCAAAATTTGTTTCCGGTTTTTATCCCTATTGCCGAACCGTTGCCTACCTATCAAAAAAAAAGTTAAAAACATCATTGTTAGAACCCTTCTAAATATTTATTCAAAACATTAAGTAAACTAACCATGACTGCAAAGGAAAAAACAGTTAAAAAGCAACCTCTTTAACAATTTTGAACAGATCAATGAGAGTGTGCGATTAATATTTATTTCAAAATATTCTCACTTTCCTTGTGACTTAAAACGGTAGCCCCAAACGGTAATTAAAACAAAAAAAAACAGAAATTTTTATACCGAGTTCGATTTTTTTTTGAACATATGAATGAAAAATAAGTATTCTCGTAAATGAAACAGTTGTAAGGATTAATAAAATTACGAAGGAGATGATGAAATTGGCTAAGTGGAAGAACTAAAATTAAAAAGTAGGTAGAATGATTATTCAGTAATGAATTTAACAAAGCAGAGTTACATTTACAAAGTATTTCACATATGCAAGAATTGTAAAAAAGAAACTGGAGGAGGATTGAGCACGAGACTTTTGAAATGAACACTAGAAAGAGAATTAAACAGGGCCAATAAAACCTCAAAATTAAAGATCATAAAGAAAATAGAAAAAAAAAAAATACGATACATTTTTTGAACTTCCGAAAGCAAACAAGATGTAAATAAAGCACAGATGCAAGATAACAGGCGATGTAAAGGAAAGATAGCAGTTAAAAAAATACCAAAACCCGGGTATAGGATAGAGAAAAGTAAAGAAATTACAATGAAATATGGCGCTTACTGAGAGATCCATTAACGATGAGCGGTGCCACTAAGAGAAAGATATGTAATAAAAGTGACCGCTCCTAAAATGGGTCGAATGCGTATTAATTTGACAGATTTAGACCGACTTCAAACAAAAATAAAAAAGCTGGTTTTTTGTTGTTTTTTGCGGAAGGAGGTCATCGATATGGAAGTTGGCCCAACAACCCAAGGAGGAAACGAAAGTGTACTTTATGCGATCCCAGATCGCACACAGAAAGGATACAAGAGCCGGCATAATAGAAGGAGTAAGAAAAAAGAGAATGACGAACGCGTTGTACGAAGCAGGGAGATCCACGACTAAAGATAATGACTAGGAAGAGGAACTCAGCAGTGATAGAAGTGCATTCAAAAAAGATATGATCATCATCACATATAAAAAGGGAAATAGAAGGGTAAGAAGAGGACAAAAAGGAAAAGAAATAAGTGAGAAATGGAAAAGCAATGAGGAAAGCAAACTGTGACCAAAGCGTAGAAAACAGATTGCAGTGAGAAATAAACGCTGAAAAAAGGGAACGTTGAGAAATCAACTTTGAGACGAAAGATTCGACTGGACCGGTAGGAGTCAGGATTAGAAAGTGAAAAGAAATAATAGTTACGCCATAATTTAAAATGAGAAGCTGCAAGGAGAATTGAGATGTTGTTAACATCAAAAATACTAAGAAATCTTCAGGTAGTAGGTAAACGGGCTAGATTTTCTAAGCCATTCTCTTCGATCCTTTAGTGCCCAGGTATCCCCCCATTAGAAATCAATTTGGATAGAGTAACAAAGAAAAAGATGACAAAGTAGAGAACGTATTAGAAGAAATACATAATCAGCAGAATGGGAAGGAAGAGATGAGGTGGTCTACAGGACACTTTGGGAGTCCCATATAATAAGGACATTCTAAGAGTTCAGAGAGGAAGAAATAAAGCTCTTAAAACAGCAATAAACTCAGCGTAGAAAATTGAACAGAAGGAAGGGAGTTTAAAGGACTCCTGATAGCTCAGCAAAGGGGAAAAAATGCTGAACAAACAACACAGGATAGAACTGACAGCGAAGCGGTAAAGTGGTTCGGAAAATAAAGTTGAAGATATTTAAGAATTCCGATTTAACAACATGCTGAGGAATGGATTTCGATGGGATGGTTGTAAAAACACAATTAATAGGAAATGAAGATACGAAGAAAAGCTGACGGAGAAGTATGGCGGCTTATCACCAGTGAAATTATACGGCAAAACTGAAGGATGAGGCTAGAAATGAGAAACATTGCTGGAATTTTATTAGCAATAAAGCGCCAATTATAGCAGACAGAGGAGTAAGAAGGAACAAGAGTATACGAAGATATAGGTGAACGTTTAATAAGAAAATGGGATAGTAGACAAGACCTATGAAACGAACAAGAATGTTGAATTTCGCATGTAGAGCAGGAATATCGAAGTAGATTTTTGGACTCCGAGGTAAAGGTGCGTTGTGGATGCGATTGAGTTTAGACGTAGAAGAATTTCTGTAAATAAAAAGGCAGTAATCAGCGATAGAACAGATAAAAGATTTGTAGCACATGAACTAGATCGTGAGATCACCTCCCTAATTAGTTACGAAAGGGATTTAATGAGGTTGAGCCTTTCAAAGCATGACAAGTATATAGCTGATAGAGTTATGGAACAAAAGTCGACTATTCAGAAAGACACCTAAATAACGAAAAGAAGTAAGTAGAATCGGGTCATTATTTGGCACAATTAAAGAAGAGTCAAAAAGGCACAATGTAAAAAGGATAATAGATTTAACCAGGGAGATAAAAAGATTCGTAATGGATAAAACGTTTTCTAACGATATTAAGGAGACTTGAAGTTGAGGGTTAGCGCGCGAGATATAATGAGAACAATAAATGAGGATGTTGTCGGGGGAGAAAGAAAAAAAAGAAAACAGGAATTTAGAGATAAAGAAGTAATTTTAACGAAGTAGATGTTGAACAAAGTTGGACTAAGATAAGAAGCCTGCGTCGTGGTAATCCACAAAAAAAATTAGTTCAGTGGTAATGTAAAAGAGAGAGAAAAGAACGACTGTTGTGCACTGGAAAAGATTAGTAACAAAAAAGGAAAAAGAACCGGGACGTTGAAAGAAAACATTATATCAACGAGAGAGAGAGCGGATATTATTAAAGACCGCAGATATCAAGAAAGGATGTCCATAAATGATGTATAAACGTCTGGTAAAAGTATTACAATTAGGAGGGCTACGTTCAGGGCAAGAACAAAACATATTTTTAGATAATAGATTATTATTACATTCGAGCAATCGAACAAGACGTTTGTTAATTATAGCTTTGAAAAGATTTTTATCGCAAGAAGCAATCGAAATTAAATGTGGAAGAATTGAGTTTAGAGACTAGGATAACAATGAAAATAATTCAAGGAGGAAAAAAAAGTAGAACCAAAGCGAAGAATTAAATAAGTTTAAGAGGAACCGAAGAGAAAAATCAGACAGATTTTTAAGAATCGGAAAGGAAATCCTATCTTATCCAGAAACTGAATTAGAAAAGTTACGTAAAGATGTTTCCAGTTGCAAGAAGGTAAAAGATTTCACAATAAAGAAAGCAGCCATTTTACGCCACATTATAATAAAAACACGATTAAAAATCACGAATTAAGCACAGATTGTACAGAAATGTCGATGTATAACGCTTCTTAAAATCAATCATAATATAAGAATTTATTATAAGAAGTGTAAAATAAATATTTACGATAGAGAATAGTACACAAAAAAGACGTGAAACTCGATTAAAATTTCGAAAAAAGACATTATATACTATACAAATAAATGCGCAGAAAAACACATTTTGCGTCAAACTCGAAGCAATTAATAGGCGTTACTTAATTAAGGGAGCAGCTTCAACCCTAAAAATTATTATGAGCAAAGCCATTAAAAGTAATCAATATAATGGCGCAGGCGAGACAAGGACATCAAACGCAATTAACGATATCTTTTGATTTACCGTTTGGCTTTTTTATCTGGGAGAGGGTCATGACCGCCATGATTAATTTACTGGTACCATCACAATGTCCAGCGATTGAATACAATCGAACATCGCTTACTATGAAATAACATATCAAATAAGAACGGCGAGCAATTTAGTTTCGATTTAAAAATCGGTTATTGCCGAAAATACGTGTACCATTTATAACATATTTTTCGTTAATACCTCCCAGCGAACACAAAAAAGTAAAACAAAACTCGGGCATATTTAACTGCAATACGCAGCATTTTCATGAATGCTCGATACTGCGTGATCGTCAAGGGCGAATCTTTTAACCTTATTTTAAACGACAAAAAAAAAAACAAAAAACAAAGTATTACGGGTTCCTTCATAAGAAAAAGAAAGAAAAAAACGATTATTTTTTCGGTTAAAGCGAAACCGGTGGAATAGGCATCTGAAATCTAATGCGAACTGCTCCGACACAAGGGAAATAGAACAGGCCGGAACGACATTAACACTAAACAAAAAAAAAATTCTTCGCAACATCGCAAATAGATTTACAACTCTACGTCTTTGTATGATCCCGCTTTGCATACCAAAGAATACTAATAAAGCAACCGAAGCCGAAATAGATACGTTTGAAATGTTCAACTCAAGATTTCATTACTGCATAAAATAACTCCAGTTCTAGGATAGACGGACAGAAGAAGATGACAAAAGAGAACGGAAATTAAGAGAAATTAAGATAAGAAGGCGAACAGAAATGTTTATTAAGACTCGTACCGGAATCCAAAAAGATTGGCCGGCAGATATGATAGACTTCTGTAATAATTAAGCGAGCATCAGCGCTATCAGATATAAACATTTAGTGGTTTATTAAAAATAATGTCCAAACTTACTTTTCCCGAAAACACCGGCGTTAACCATTTCCACTAGTCCGACCAGTTCGGCACTAATCGGCTGATTGGCTTCCTTCAATACATCCATCAGATCTTTAGCCTGCTTAGCGTTATTTATCGTAAAAAATGTATAAGCCGTTCCAGTACGACCAGACCTTCCGGTACGACCGATCCGATGTACATAGTCTTCCGAATTGTTCGGATAATCGTAATTAATAACGTATTTCACGTCGTCAACATCTACAATGCACACACGCACGTACGACCATATATTTAAAAGAACGTTTTGATTCATAATACTGTATTGAGCATTTTTCTTATTTCGTATAATAATTTTACAAATATTATTATTTTCACATATACAAAGGGAAGGGAAGAAGTGAGTTTACATTGTACAAGGTTTCTCGATGTGTTCACCAGACGCCTCGTGCAAAATAAATCGGATTTAACTGATACGACGCAGCTTATCTACTAACCACTACTCCGGCATTAACGATATTCGACAATATTTTCTAGCAGTTTCCAAACAAGTCGCAACAATTTGAAGCCGGAGAAAAATGTTATTAGCCCGAAAATAAATTTAAACTATAAAATGAAAAACGACATCCAATTCATTACTCATAACGTCCTAACCTTGTTTCCAATCCTCCTTATCCAAACCTAGTTCACATCTCTGTTCTTAACTATTCTTTCAGACCCGTTAATTTCATATCTGTTTATATTTCTCTTAATTGTGATTTACGCAATTTTCCTTTCCAGGCTCTTACTAGCTCGCTCTCTTCCCATTTTTCATAGACGGCGATTGAAATGCTAATTTGCCTTCTGTACGGTTATAATAATACTCGTACTTGGAACAAAAATGGCACAATCTCAAAGAATTTTATCCTTTGAAATTATCTATTTCTCCTCAATGATGATGGCTCTCCTACATGTATTCAAAGTCTCTCTCCTCTCTAGCTTCACTAACCTGTCTTTTACCTCTCTTGATCTTGGCTGTTCGTGAAATACTCTGGATTTGGTACCTTTCTAAGTGGTCACATTCCTATAATTATTTCTTTTTTTTTTAAATTTTCTCTCCACATCACCGTCTCTAATCCCTTTTACACTCCTAAATGGGTCCTTTTCAAGGTGTCGATTGATTCAACTGCAGTTCTTGCGTTGATTCTTCGCTTTCGTCAATCCCGACAAACTGAAATCCTTCTCCTCAATATATTTTCTTTATCGACTCTGTTTCTTCCGCCTTAAATCAATCTTCTTCCCTTGTTCGTGCTTCCGCTCATAAAACAGTTAAAACGTCTTCCTCCTTATCGTAAAGCTAATTGCGACCCGAGTCTAACTTTCCGCTCCTTTTTTACTTTTAACAACTTTCTCACTCATGAAAGAACCAACGTCAAAGCCAGATTTACTAACGAAATGGCAAAAAAAAAAAAAAACTCGTGGATGAGCTTCCGTTGCTCCTTCTTACACTTCACTCCTATTTCTCATACTTGGAGGAAGGTCGAGTTAATTTCTCTCTATCACTATATCCTTCTAAATAAAATCTTTCCCCTAATAAATTATATCACTTTATGTATCCTGTAACTCCTAGTTACGTTCCTAACTTCAAAGAATCATGTCACATTTTGCCTTATGTCATCTCTTCGCATTTTTAAGTTTTTCGTTTTACTGAATTGGGAGAATCCTTATGTAACTCTGCTCTCCGGGAATATATGAAATTTCCTTTCCCATCCAAAAAAAAGACCACTGTTATAATCTCTTCTCGGTATCTTTTGAACCTATTAAACTCGCTTTCTTAACGCTTGTTCTACTCCTTCTTCTTGGAATACCTTTATCGTTGTTCCGATCCCTAAATCTAATTCTTCAATACTTCGTCCAATCCTTTTGCTTCCTGCGTAAAGAAGCTTTTCGAAAGTCTAATAAACATACGTCTTGTTTGGTGAATCGAACATAACAATTTATTACCTAACAGCATGTTTGATTCCCGTACAGGACGCGGCCTCCCCGACTGCATTAATACTTTTTTGGCGGATGTTTACTCAGCATTTACTGATAAAAAATTTTTTATTGCTTCTTTTGTTAACATCTTCTTTGACAATCTCGCTACTCTCTCTGATACAATGCTCTCTCTCTTTTAACATACCAGCTCACTTTTCATCTCTTGTTTGTAATCTTTTTAATTTTAGAATCGTCTTTCTTTCCTCTCTCACCGCTACTAGGTTAATATTTCGCGGCTTGCCTCAGAATTCTTGCCTTAGCTCAACTCTGTTCAACATATGCTTCATCAACACTGCTCCCTTGCCGTCGAATTCTTTCTTTCTTTTCTTTGCCCACGACATTCCCATTTACTCTTCCTATCACAATACATATACACACATACATATATATATATATATATACATATAAAGAGTTGCGCAAGGAAACCTGGCAAATTTCGCTTAGTGGTAACACTGTAATTAGTGGGGGGGGGCGTAACATGGCAACAGAAAGTAGACGAGTGAAGGTACGTTTTTCTCCGGTAGTTGTCCGACATGGTTCGTGGAACGTGCAACACCGTGTGTTTGTTTTTAAGACGTATTTTGAGAATCGGTCGTACATTAAAACTATTTCGAGTTAAATCCGAAAGATTCATACCTTCGTGAAACACTGTAAAAGCGTGGGTGGAGAATTTCGATAAGACGGGTTCTGTGAATAAAACCAAGCTTCGGGGCCCTGCACGGACCGTCTGTACGCCTGAAAATATCGAGCGAGTTCGAACTCCTCTCGTGAAGAGTTCTTCTTCGATGGTATGATGAATACAGCGCTACATAGATATGTTGTGGACGTTTTTTATACCGGAATTGAAGCGCAGACATCGTCTCAGCCGCACTTGGTTTCAGCAAGATGGCGCAACTTGTCATACGGCTCAAGAAACCTTGGCGTTGTTGCATAAAAACTTCGGTACCTGAATCATCTTCAGAAACACCGTTTTTCCTTGGCCGCTGAGATCGCCGGATTTATCGAGCTGTACCTTTTACCTTTGGGGCTACTTAAATTCAACGGTTTATACCAACAAACCAAGGACCTCGAAAAATAATATTCGCCGTGAAATCGCCGAAATTCCCAGGGAAATGTCGCAGGAAGTGTCAAAGAATTTTGTAAAAAGGCTAGAAAATTGTGTTGCCAATAAAGGACATCATTTATCAAATATCGTGTTTAAAAAAAAATAAAGCGCTATTAACCTTCACTCTTCTACTTTTTAATGCTATATTGGTTTTTTTGATTTGCGTTCGGGAAGTTGGTCTAATTTCAATAATAAAGTTGTCAGGTTCCCTTGCGCAATCCTATATATATACACATATCTGTCGCCAGCTCTCAGCTCCAGAATTATTTAACATCATTAGAATATCACATCCATATCTAAACTACAAAAGTGATATCTGAAGAAATAGCGACGAACGTTTTGTTCAGACTAATTGCGCAAACCGCCATATATTGACCCTGTTTTACAAATCATTACGGAAGTTGTTCGTGGAAGTTATGTTTTAGCGAAGAACACGTTTTTCTTCTCCGAACGGTATTTCATATTTTTCTGGGCAGTCGTTTTTCGTTTCAAAATCACAGCTATCGTTACTCGTCCTCTCTTAAACTCCCCCATTCTAATTCAAAGATAGACCCTTGCATCTTTCTAATGTTCTCTTTGATTACTGCTGTTTCATTTATGTAAATTTCTCCAGGTCCCTGTTTTCTAAACTCGATCGTCTCCAGAACACTTACCTTCACCTTTGTCTGCAAGCTAGAAAACTGACTTCAATCCCTGCCGTTCATGTCGAATCTCCCATCTTACGTCTTTTAGTCAGAAGGTATTATCGAGGCTACCGGTTTCAAATCAAATGCCTACCTATTTCTTCCTCCATTCCTGTTAACTCCTACTCTTCTATCCACCACAACTGACGTTTTTCTGCCAACTAGACTCCAATACTGTTCTTATTTCCATTCGCCTCTATCCGTTTTCACGATTTATTTATTCTCACGACAAGCTCATATTTTTCCTTCAATCTTTCCGCCCTCTTATATCCGATTAATTGTCTTTACACAACTGCCTGAAACGGAATTTTTAAACACTTTGGTCTCTCTTTTCTACGACAACATTACAATCTTTAGTGATGGCTCCAAGGAACACCCAATTTTTTTCTTTATTTTATCTTTTTTTTTTTTTTTTTGGCATGGAAGGAGCAAGATGAATATTAATTATTAAAACAAATAATTGCACCACACTAATAACATCAAGTTTTCTATTACGTTGGAAACGGAATCTCCGTTATAATAAATGTTAGTAATTTTTCATTTAATATGTAAGGGATGATAAAAAAGAACCCCAACTTTTCATAGTGCAAGTCTTCTATGCAAGCTAGTGAACTGGATTTCATCTTAAATGAAAACTATAACCCTCCTATTTTCAAAAGTTATAGGCCAAAGCCCGAGCATTTAGTGGTTCTCAATGATGACCAATTGAATGCAGACACGCTTAAGTAATTTTTCGAAGCATTTGTTAAAGAAAAAATTATCTTAAAAATATTACGAAAAATTACATTATTAACGACGGTTCATTGATTAGGGGAAAGTTGGAGTCTTCATTTAAAATGAAAACCAGTTTGCTGGCTCGTATGGGCGACTCATACTGCGAAGAGACGGGCTCTTTTTAATCATCCATCAGAGGTGTCCTTTTTTTTTCTTTTCGATTTTTTTTTTCAATTTTTACACTGAAGTATCACAAACAGTTACTACTTTTTTGCTTAATTTTTGTAAAACAAATTGCATACTAATCGAAAATATCCCTATCATTATTTACGTCACTTTACTCGGCCTAAATTTAGGTGCTAGACCGCGATCTGTTGCTGATTTCTTCCACATTTAACTAACTGTTTTGCTAAAAGTATAAAATTCAGTGTCTTAAAATATAAAGTACCCACACTAAACGCTCTCGGTATCGAGTTAATGGAATATAAGAAAGGATTTTTCATATCACTTATACGACGACATATACGCCAGAAATAGCTCGCAATTTTAATCAACGATAATTAATTAGTATATTATTTATAAATATATATATATATATGTATAAAATTAAATATCATTTACCTTATCTCGAAAAAGTGACTGCGTCCTATTTATTCGACGACGTGCGTTCTCAAAAACTTCGAAATATTTCGAGATTTGTGTTCACAGTGTAGATTATACATATACAGATAGATACAGAGACACAGATATTTACGAAGATAATCGTTTAGAAATAACAGGCTTTAAAGAGATGGTGGTTGTTATCTTTTTCTTTAAATCTGAGGAGACGCAAGGGTTCAACGGTGTGAAAGAACCGAAAATCCAGACTGATTACTTTCTCTAATAGACAAAACCTATTATGATGCCTTTATAAAAATATTAGCGCTGATAACGTGAAGTTAAAAATCATTCTATATATGTAATACACGAAACAGCTGATAATAATGATAATTTAAGCAGTAATCCGTACAGCGTTTTTCCGTACCCCCGATATTAAAATTTACATTTTCTGTTTGCGAGTAATGATTTTTAATCTCATATTTTTACTATATATAAGTAGAGTAGCCCCTGCAATTTCCAAATGACTAGACAAATTTACATCACCATTCGGTTCATCCTGCAAATAATCAACAGTGTACTTACAGGTTATTATATGAACCGAATTCAAACACTTAAAAATACATACTTAAAAAACGAAGAAGACGCATACACACTTTGCGTGAAATAAATGAAAAAACGTTAATTATAATAAATATTAAAACAGATTGTAATATAAAAAGTCGAAATTTTTTACAAAAAAATAAAATGAATCAGAAATATCGATGTGATAAAAACCACGATGACGGCACATTAATCAGTACAAGAAAATAATAGAAGAAATGCTGAGACGTTTTTCGTTAAATACCAAGATTTATATTTTAATTATCTTCACACTGATATGCGCGCATCATAGTTGTAGTATCATACTGAATTGATAATACCAGTGGAAAGTACATTTTAAATAGCACCATCCAGTAAGCTATGTCCCAAATTTGTCTTTAGATAAGGTTTAAACGTTAATCTTTAACTTTTTTCGCGGAATGTAAGTTTAAAAGTAATATGTTTACTGAGAACGCTAGTTAATTTTTAACAAGAGATTTCGCGTTCATAATTAAATATTTTCCTTTTTTTTTTTTCGTTTTTGTTAATGAGCTCGTCAACCGCGGACTTCTGCCCAGAAACAATAGAAAAGGTAGAAGTAATTGCTTAGATTTTAATTCGATGGAAAATTGTTAATGTAAAAAAAACCAATGAACAATAGACAGAGAAGGAAAGTAGTATACAAGGTGACACAATTTTTAGGAAGCCCTCAAATTTTACCAAATGTGAATAGAGAACAGAAACATCTTCAATAATAAAAAACTACATCTAAATGCTACCATATTTTCATTGGCATTTTTGTTACCACACGGTAGAGAACAAAGTAGCATAATTTAAAATCGGGTTCAACTAAATTATTAAATGTAATAATAAAATCAAAACGCGCGAAAAAAAAAAAGAAAAAAAACTATACAAATTAAAAACGCATAAAATAACGTTTATTAAAAAATTAAAGAAACAAGCACTATTAAAAAAAAATTTTAATTATTTATTGCTGGGAAATGTAAAAATTTGGGATTATAACAGTTTTCTTTTTTCTACGTTTATTAGCTCCACCAAAAATGATCATTTTTCGATCTTTTTCTTGAAATCGGTAATCATCATTTTGACTTTCTTCCTTCCTTGTAATAACTGTGCCTTAATTTTCATTCCTCCTTTCCACCACCGCCGACCAGCAGATTTACCTTATCAAAAAGTTACCCATTTCACAACATACATCTATGCCGAACTCTCTTTTGCTGTTATCTTTATCATCCTCTTCCAACGATCAAAATAATCGCAAGATTACTTTTGTTCGACACTACTTAATTTCATGTTTTCTTTAATATTATCGAAATATGCGTTGAAATTTTTCAAATCCGCTAATTAAAAGAGAATTTGTTCCTCCATTGATAGAGTTTTATACACGGACCCATACGAGTATAATAATTTTCCATGAAAATTCTCGAGTGAAGCTTACTTTTTTTTTTTTCTTACAAATATCTCTCTGTTAAAATAACCGTCGTACCAAAAACGTAGTTTTATATACTTTAATTCGTTTAAAAAAATATTTTGTTAAAAATACGAAAATTAAAGCGATATTTTAAATTTTCAATAAGAAACAATACTACTTTTATGAAAATCATTTGTCCACAGCGTTAAATGATGAACACCGAATTTGTTGTCCATATATGTATACGGACTATTAGTATATAATCTACAAGTATCGCAACACTACCAAATTATAGCATTTCTTTAACGTTTTTAATCTATCTTATTAATGAATTATTAAATTAATATAAGTAGGCATTGTAGCGCGATGGTAGTTCATCTAAGAGGTATATTTTAATTTTTAACAAAGTATACCAAGACTGGAAAATGCACAAAAATACACTCTTCCCACCTGCAGAAGAATATAAGGCAAACGTTAATAATTTTAAAACATCTCTGAAAGTTTCAATACAAATTGGAAAGTAGAGTAGAAACCGACTGAAACAGGTATTAAACTTTACAGAAGATTAACAAAAAATGTTCGGTCGATAGCTTTCGCAAATTGCGTATATACGTATGGATCTTTGAAAATATCTTCGTTGACTATTCAAATAAACGTAAGAACTAATTTTAAAATAATCAACAAAAGCGGACAAAATCTCGAAAATACTAAGCTAAAAATAAAATTCGTGAATAAATTATCAAAAAATTATCGATTTAAATCTGTTAAAAAAAATCAAAAAAAAAAAAAAAAAAAAACAAATAGCGTACAAAGAAAATCTCTAGAAAACGGTATAACTGCACTAGAAAAGAAACTTAAAGAAATATGTCTCATTTTCGCCTGTGATGTAATCATCTTTTTTGAGAAAACTGCATCGGACCAAATTCATACTAGAACGAAAATTGCAGGGAAAATACTACCTTTGAAAATAATAAATTCAGGAAAAATATAAGGCTTGTCCACGGAGCAGTTAGGAACTGTCAAAAATCGCACGACTCGTGCAAAATGCGTTAAAAATGTAGATTTTAGCATATTACACATACGCCATTTGGTTGATCGCAAGTTCCGATTGCTGCCCGCTGACAAACTTGTAGAAAATTGCTCGATATTAAAAAAAAAAAAAAAAAACAATATAAAAACAATAAAAATATGTATAAATAGAAGTATGCGAAATAATTTAAGTTCAATGAATTAGTTCAAGAAAAACTAAAATAAGAACTAAAAAAGCCAATTTCAAAGCATTCCATTTAATCCGTAACAACATCAAGCACTACAAATTGTTAAATCTAAAAGTTTTTATGCTAAAAAATGCTATTACATTTGCGAAAAACAAAAAAGGAAAGAAATATTTTAAAAAATCTCAGTAGTGGCAATGGTAATAACGATGATGGAACTAATGTATGTACGCGTGCATGTATGCGTTATGTGCACGCGAGAAAGAGAGAGGAAGTTAGTGAACGGAAGAGTGCGTACGTGTAGAAGGATTAAAATGAAAAGGAGATAAGTTCCGGCCGGACAGAATAAACAAATTTTTGCAAAAATTTAAAAAAAACCAAACATAATAAGATCCTGATTTGGTTTTTTATGAGTGTGTAAGTTTAAAGAGAAAAAAGCAGTAAAATATTTAACTTGATTTTTGTCTGGTTCAGAAATGTAATATAATTGAGACAGAAAAAGTGAAGCAGTTTGTGCAAGAGGGAATAATGAAGCGAGGGAGGAAAAAATGTGCATGAACCTATACCCTTAAAGAAAATACAAATGACGACGATGAACTAGGATGAGCATTTCTGAATTCGTTAAAATTGCAATCGAGTGAAGAATTGCAGGTGAAGATGAAACAGAAATGAAAATAACGGAAAACACGCTACATACATGAAAGAATTGAAAAAATAAAATATTTCGAAAGAAGAATTTAAAATTCAGATTGAAGAAAGAACAAAATAATAAAATAACAGATGAAAAATTATTGAAAAACGAAAAAGATAAGTGAAAAAACACAAATAAAGGTAAATGTTAAAAGATTCTTTTTTTTTTCGCAGTTCGCAGATACCTAAATCCTTAAAGAATATCTGATTTTCCCGGGTTTTTTTTATTAAAATTTGAAATAGAACAACAAAATTTAAAAAAAAAAAAACTTAAAATCACTTGCCGCTCATGGAGAAATATTCGTTTTAATATTTAATATATGAACTACTGTTTTTAAATGATTGTTCGATATGCGATGACACGGTGCTATATTATGACGTAAACGGGCTGTGGTTCGTACGAAAACAAAATCTTCTCATATGTGAGAAAATTTCGGCGAAAAGTAATACAATTACGAACGATAAAAAAACAACGTTTAATAAATTATTTGTTTAATAAACAGAAATATCCCTTGTAATCGGAACGCAAATGATTACGTCTTTTTTGTACGCTGTTACATCCGTACTTTTGCGTATTTCATTTTCATCAATAAGTACGCAATCATAACAGTATGCCGCATCATAACATTTAGTGTACTAATAGCTGACCTACTGTAGACTCGTATTATAACAGTAGTCGAGATATATCGAACAATATATTATATGCGCATGTGCGTAATATAAGCGCATACGCAGCCCGAGTGTAACAACAAATAATGTGCACAGTACGATCACGGTCTGACAGTCGCATGTCTATAACAACACGGGCGACTTATGACGGTATGCAAAACAAACGGCAGTTCCTTCTAATACTGTCCGTTAAATATATAGAATACATATATATATATATATATGTGAAAAAAGACGAAAATATAAGAATTATGTACCATCTAGCGCGGTACTTTAAAAAAAACGTCAGTATGACAAATGCAAATAATATAAACAATAATTATCAGCTGTATATAAATACATACATTACAGAGTAGGAAAGAAGGCATCATCATTAGGTCCCGCCATCAGTGCAACCAGTCTGGGGAAAACTTTACGCGTCATCCGATCTAAAAATGAGAGCGCAATTCGTTCTTTTGATGCATAGCAAAAAAATACAGTCCGTTACGTTATTGGCGTACAGATAACATACGTAGAAAATAATTTAACCACTGCATGTACACGAACCATTTTTTTTTTTTGATATGTATAAAAAAATACCTTTTACCTCTTCTCTAATTTACTGATCGTGTTTTGTTACATAATGACTACGGGAGGTCGCTATACTATAGCGTATACCGCAAAAGCGTCAAAGATTACGATTTTTACGATAAAACAGAACAGTAAATGCAGTGAAACCTACCTAATCCTCTTGCAGCTACGTCGGTAGCAACTAAAATATCGATGTCAGAGTTACGAAATTGATTTAATGTACTATCGCGTTCTGATTGGTTTTTATCGCCGTGAATTCCTAAAGCTCTCCATCTATAACAAAGAATACAAAACACTGTTTTCTATACACATTTAATAAATATTCCATTATAGACGTATTTCATTTTTCCGTAATCCACTATGAATTACTGTTATTATTCGAAATTAACCGCGTTGATGGATTTAATATAACGCAGTTTTAATTAAATATATATATATATATCGAATGGCGTTTTTCATTTGTTATCCTGTAATTTGTATAGGCGAAAGGCGTTCAATAAGTAAAATGACACGGCTTGTTTCGCGCCCGCCACTTAGTGGAACTATGTGAAATTTATTTGGAAAGTAACGGAGGAAAGTGTGAATACAACACCCCTTATCGCGTTCCGATGCGATCAATAGAATATATTTCTATGCACGTATGCCGGACGTAACAGGAACATTTATAAGCAGGTGAGTTCCAAGTAGGGCGCAATGAAATTTCTGACGACTGAAGGAGTTGCAGGTACAGAAATTTATCGCGAACTCTGCGTAGTGTATACAGTGCAATAACGAATGACGTAGAAGTGTGTGAACGAATGGATGACGAAGTTCAAAGAAGGAACATAATGATGAACGAAGCGGTCAGCCGATCACATCATTGATCAGTGATACGATTGCATGGGTAAAACTTTTGTTAGAGAATTAAAGGTATACCTTCAACAATTTGCATTATTTAATGTTCAAACATCATATAATAGATGACTGTAGTCGTGCAACTAGCCATACAATCGTAACCAAAGTGTTGAATCTGCGAAAATACGGTGCACGATGGGTACCTTGCCTTCTGATTCCGGACATGAAGCCGGATGGTATCCATGATCGAATTACTGTCGCGTTGCAAGCAATACGGCGATGATTTTCTCGACCACATTGTGACTGTCGACAAGGGCTGGGTGCATTACCGGATCACAGTGTTGAAGGAAGCAAGTAAAATATGGGTAACGGGAAATCTACACTAGATCTGTCAAAGGACAAAACTGAACACTTTACCAGACAGATTTTCACAACCGTTTTCAATAACCCTGCAATTTCATATGCAGGAAGATGTAGTAAAGCAATACACTTTCCATAACACTCTCGTGGCACTTCATCAAACGATTAATTGGAAGAAACATGGCCTGCAGTCCGCAGAAGTAGTGCTTTTGTACGATAATGTGCGATCGTACACAACTGTTCTCGTTCACACGTTGATAAAAAATTAAAATTGCGACGCATTTCCATCCCTGATGTAGCATCCCGTATCTTCATGTTTTTCTCCATTTGAAACGCGATCTACGTGAAAAACGTTTCCTAACAGACGGGGAAGTCGTGGAGGCAGTAACGAAATTTTTCACTAATGTAACGCAGTTTTGATGTGACAGTATCGGCGAACCCATGAGCCGGTATGAAAAATGCTTTAACATTTTCGGAAATGAAATCGAAAAATATAATTTTTCTAGTTTCTTTGGCATTTTTTTCATAACTTTGAGATACCTGGAAGAGCATTTTAGAAGGCATGTTATGTTATTTCTGAACGTCCCTCATATCGGTGTATATATAAAAAATAAAAATATAAAATATACATACAAACATAACACAGATACTCGAACACGCACATACAGACACACACACGTGCAGAAACTACATTTTTCAAATCAAAGTCTAGACCGATAAACCGAGGGTCTTGAATACTCTTAGAAGCAAGATTGAACTCGAAGCAGTTGTAATTTCGACATAAATTTTTCAAAAAGTCATCGCTAATTTCCAAAAAACAATCGAAAAATATCACTAAAATAGGGTAATCATTTAAACGATGTAATTTTTAAAACTTAAGGTATGCGTAAAAAGTTTTTATTTCTAATAAAACTTAATCAAACGGCGATGCAAGTTTAAACATTATTCGACAATGCTATGCATCCTTTTCATTTCGGACAATAACTGTGTGTAGATTACCCAAATGAAATCGTGCAAAACCGTGATCCTAGTGTGCGCGTAGAGCTATGTGTTATGTAAAGTAAAGCAGAGTGACTACTAACGATGCCCGCGAATGGGCACGGTGAAAAAACTATTTCACTGTCGTGGTGTAGACTACGATATTATACTATTCGTTCGAAATTCGGTTTATTTATTTAATTTCTATTTTTAGAAATTAAATTCTATACAAATAAATTTGGAGCCCTTTAATGACTCCGGCGCTCGAATTCAAATTAAGACAGTAGACTTACGCGTGTCAACTGGCGTGCTGAAACAAAGAATGGTTCTGAGATTTTCACTCTCTTAAACGCTCCATAATTTCGGCTATTTATCGTCTTCGTTTTAATCATAGTCTCCTTCTTACATCATTTTCTCAGTTTTCATCTGCATCTATTCCATTTTGAACTTTTCATCCCCCTTCCACACACATTGCTTGTGATTTTAATCATAGTTTGTTTGAATCTGCTCTTCTCTACTGAAACTACTTGATATCCCTACTCCCCTTGTTAGTGCTTCTTATATTCTCTCATTTCCTTCTATTCCGTTATTCCCACCCTCGAATTATTTTTATCCTCTATCCTTAAACGTTTAAGAATACAACTTTATTTTCTTCTTCTTTCAATTTCTCGGGTTAATGTCCTCGTTGACGAACCTACAAAAAAAAAAAAAAAAAATCTCTAAGGAGACTCTTTTTTTCAACGTAATTTGATAACTACTAGGTCAATATTCACTGATGTGCGTCTATTAAAAGGATAATATACTGACTAGAATGCCTTTGACAAAACCACTTATTGGATAATTTTTGTTTTTATATACATAATAAACTATTATAAACAATGTAAATATCATACATACCCCGCACGACGAATAAATGTTGTAATATCATCTACAGAACGTTTTGTTTCAACAAAAATTATCGTTTTATTATCCGGATCATTGAAAATTTCTTTCAACAAGTGCGCTAACCTGTTACAGAAATTCGTAAATTGAAAATTTTATTACGCAACCGTAAAATTTAAGTATATAATCGGTATTCTATCCTAAAAGAATGTTCCTATTAAAAAATAATTATATAAGAATTGAAAAAAGGGTTAAAAGAACGAAGAAGCAAAGGAAAAAATAACCCCCACCCGGAATATTGCGTTAAAAACCAATCCTTATTCTTTCAGTAGCACTTGAAGAATTATTGACCCGCGTCCCTAAAGAATAACAGACGGTTCGATTTATTCATTTTTTTATCTTGACAGAGAGATACGCGATTTCGTGATGGATTTTTTTGGCCGGTAGGTTATTGCAAAAATGTGTACACTGCCATGCTAAAAAAAAATCATTCAATCATTTTTTTACAAGAAATTGCGCATTTTCATCTTGCTTTTCATGTCTCATATTCAACGCCAACATAAAGAAGAATCTCATCCACAAATCCAATTATCTGAGTGGTTTCAAGCAAAGCTGCATGTTCAGTGCAAACGTAATATGTTAGATTTAAAATGGTAACCCATCGTGACTAGAGCTGTCAACATCTCACTCGGCAAGACTATAAAGAGACGACGTAACCAGTTTCCGATTGTATCATCAAACGCGATCACCAACCCAAATTGCAAGGTGACACATTCAATAAAGTCGCATGTAACTGTAAAAAAGTCACATCAGACCCAGTTTATGTACGTTGCCCTCAGCGGCCGAAAATCTGCATCTCACCAACGATAGAAAAGATTTTAAAATAATGTCCAAACAGCGACTACCCACAAAAAGTTAATCACATTTTAAATTCATTAAAACAGCAAACAGACTGATAATCAAGATATATATGTATACACACATCATAAAAGAGTTAAATGAGACCCTAAGAGAGTGATTAATCTTTTCCATAAATTTAAATAATTCATCCTATTTTTTAACCCTTATTTTTGTAATAGTACACAAATATTGAAATATAACAATAGCACTATTGCATAAGAAATCTGCCGATTTACTGTTACTATTGGCTTAGCAAAAAATCATTAATTGTTTTGTACAGTTTTATTTACACAACGTCTCCATTGCGTTTAATGTACATTAATTCATTAGGTCAATCCCAGACGTTCGTACACCTGTATTTTGTTCAATATAATCACGCGTTTAATTCCGATTTAATAGTATATCAGTTTACGCGCATTGTAATTACTTCTGGCTTAACAGATACATTCCTAGAGTAATAATGACGTAAAAAAAATAATTTTTTTAAAATTTCAATAGATTTATTTTTAATTATCGTTGCATAAAGTGAAATTATAATTAATATAGAATTACAAAGTTCTCGCAAAATATTTAATTTATCTGCTGAAGGCGTGTGTTTCACATGCCTTACTTGGCGCACAGTAACATCTCAATAACTGCTCAAATTCTAACTGATATATTATGTGTCGAGTTTAACAATTGGCAAGAATTTAAACTATTTACTCAAATACTATCCGGAGTACTCCACAACGTTAGGCATCATTACTTAAGCGATATGCCTAAACCTACCACCTACAAAGAAGCCACCTGCAAAATCAAGGCGGAAAATTAAGTATTCCCTTACAAGTTCCAATACTAGCTATTAATTACATTATAACAATTACACACTTCTGTAAAACACTATTTTTTTATTTAAAAATTATAAAAATGATAACACGCACACATATATGGTACACATATCACGCAAAACTTATAAATTATTAAAAAATACCAACATATTTTGGAGTAAAACAGCCCCACTGTTTACTACTTTAGTTTTTATCTTTCTCAGTATAGCGTACCTTTTCCATCAATTTATAAATTTTTTAAAGGTTATTCTACATTAAAAGACATGGAAGAAAAAGAAAAAAAACAGTTTCAAAATTGTACAAAAATGTTATTATAAAAAAAAACAATAATTTCAGAAAAAATCACCTGTCTAAAGGTTATTATAAAGATTATAATTTACGAGTATAGTATTTATATACCTGTACGATGGGTCCCAATTTTATTCAAATCAGTTAAACCGTTTTTGAGAAAAAAATTATTTTTATTTTCTCGTGTTTTTTTTTTTTTTCGATTTTTTCAAAAACCAAAATAGATAGACGCCTAAAACTTGCAGGATCAACGTATCTAATTAGTACCAACATACTCTTAAAAGATGATCCAGATATCCCCCTAGCGCCAATTCACTATGCATATCGTGCTTGGTCTTTGATGCGCAATAAAATGAAATACCAACCAAATTTGCAGATTTTTAGAATTCCGCACATATTATATGTACGGAATTTTCTAATAACATGGTTCGGAAACAACAAAAATATCAAATAAAAATCAATAAATCTCGAACAGCTTGACTTATAAACTTCAAAACTGGATCATAAATTACAATTAAAATTCTCTTTATGAAAATCTATAACATCAAACCAACCGATTACCTTGGAAGGCAAAAAAACCCATCAAGAATATATAATATGGAATTTAAAAGGACTTCAGAAATCACTTAAAAATTCATAACTCATCACCAGATTACCCTTTAAAAGTGTAATTCAAAATATAAAACAAAACGCAGAAGTTTTTTCGTGAATAAAAAAAAATTACGATTAAAAAATATATAGACCCCCCGACTAAAAAAGCAAAAAAAAAAAGGGGGGATGTTCACATAAGCAATAGCTCAAGTAAAAAATTTGAGGAACCGAAAACGTGTCTTAAATATATGCAATAAAAAACCGCTTTATAGGAAAATTATAGCCGAGCTTACAACTTTATATTAAGACCCTCGGGACACCGAAAGCTCGAAAGTTTCGAAAAAAAACATTTTTTTCTCCCAGTTATGTGATATATTGATGGAAAGATCGTTATTTGTCGCGAACAAAACCGTATCTAATTTCTTTAACGAAACTTTTAAAGTTTTTTCGATTTTACGATCCACTTATCAAAATAAGTAGATGTGAAAAATCATCAAAACCTTTATACCTCATTTTATCAGAAAAAACTACACCCGAATACACTTATAACTCGACTCAAACTCAACATAGAGAGATGCAGTTACTTGATAACATGTTGGAAAAAAAAATTGGTCAAAATCAACGTACTGCAAAAACTTGGACGATTGTCTAAAAATTTATAGATTTTTTGCACCAAATCAAAGTTTGCAAAAAATACTCCATTAATTAATTTACGATATTTTCCAGATCTCCTTCTGTACAACAATAAACCATTAAATTTTGTTATTAATCCTAAATTTAAAAAAGTAGTATTTCATCGCGAACTAGAAAAAAATTGTACTAAGTTACAAATAAACACTTTTGTCGCTTAAGAAATAAATAAATATTTCAAAGTTGTTTGATAACGAAAGGGTCTATTTCATTTCAGCATATAATCAGTTCGGCGCAAGATTCTCAGCGTAAAGTATCCATCATATTATAAAAATACTTGAAATTAACAATGCCTAATTTCATTAATAATTCACTTTACTATAATATGCGTAATTTTCTGTTTGTTATAATATACCTGTCAAGTAAAATTTAAATAATGAAAGAACAAAAAAATGTAGTGCCCTGTAGATAATAATTTTATTTATTCTACTAAAATGAGTAATTAAGTTTCTTTTGTAAACACAACTGCTGAGAGAAAATTTTTTCAAACATTAACAAAAGTTTGGCAATCGAAAAACAATTCATAATGACCGAACTTCAATTATGATTTAAATGAGATGAGGTAATAAAAGCAACAAAGGTAAATTAGTTTGTGAATTACTGAAATGGGCAAAAGTTTATAATCGGGCTTGAGAATGTAACAAAACACGGTGTAACAGATTGTTTCAAATATTATTAATAAAATGATTAAAAATGTAATATAACTTCGACAACAGCCATTCTTAGACTTGAAATTTAAAACATACAAAAAAGAAAAACGTTTTCTTATAACATAAACATTCATGATAATGCATTAATTACACGTCTCTAGTTTTCCAAAAAATTCCTCCCAAAACAGTATATTTGAACTAGCAGTAAGTAAATAAGATAACTGAGTTTAAAAAGTTTAAATACTTTTCAGATATTTAAAAAAAAGTATATATACATACATATACTATATATGGCTCGAAATAAATTTAAAATCTAACTTTAGCACTCTTCTTGGAGCCGAAGAATATTTTTTTCGCAACAAATAAAACATCAAATGAAACATTGTGATCAGAAGATAATAAGATAATAATATGGCCAAATGAACTGTATTTGTTCAGGCCAATAAAAAAAAAAAAAAAAAAAAAAAAAAAAGATAATAATACAAATGCAAGCCGTTAAATATTGTATAAAAAATTAAGTATTCAACATATATATCATGTATGTAATATTAAATGTAACACTGCTGGCACTGTATTTATATATTTTATAAAGTTATTTATTCGCAATAATATTCCGAACACGAATTAAAAATTGTACTATTAAAATTATATAAAAACACAAAGCATATTCAAAATATTATTAAAAAACATCGACTAGTTTCGACGAAGTGCAGCCATTATTAAAATGTTTTGTAAATTATTAAACGGTAATTTGTCGAAACCAGTCTCGATGTTTTTTAGTAATATTTTTAATATGCTTTGTGTTTTTATATAATTTTAATAGTACAATTTTTAATTCGTTTTCGGAATTATTTTGAATAAATAACTTTATAATATATATATTACTCGACTGATTTTTTTTTACACTACATCGGAACTTTTACCTCAGGCATGTGTAACTTTTTTAAAACTGTTTTTCGGAATTAATTAAATTAGTAAAATTGTTATCATTACTTACTAAATATCAAATTTTTATACTGGCAACCTAACTTACTTAAAATGAGAGTAAAATACAGCATTATCTTATACCTCCAAACTGAATGGTTAAATATTACGAATAGAGTAAAAATGTATTTTCTTTTATTTGACTTTTTTTTTTTACATATTCAGAATAACAGGAAGTCAGAAGACGTAAGCTCGACTACTGGAATAAATTTTAAAAAATAAAATAATAATTACCTAGCATCTTTTTCATATTCTTCGCAAACGATAATTCTTTGCGATATACTATGATTTGCAGCTAGAGATAACGATCCTACGTTCAACTGAATGTAATCTTCTAGATAAGCTTGGGCTAATGACTGAACTTCCTTTGGCCAAGTCGCTGACCACATTAAAACCTGGCGATCCGGCTGAAGAAAGAAAACACGATAAACTTATTATTTTTACCATATTTAAGATATATCAAAATTACTTTCAAAAAAGAAAAAATCTAAAGAATTAATATAAAACCAAAACGAACTTTTTGTGATTTAGACAAGTCAAGCTAGAACTGAATTGTTTAGATATACACACATTTGATAATCAATTACAAGAACTGCAACTAATTTAAATAATAAATTTAATATTTGCGATACTTAAGCTTTGTCGTATACGAAAATTATTATCATTAAACTGTTAACGCTTTTTGTTTTGTTTTTAAAAATATTTTTTATTACATCAAATTATGCAATAAGTTACGCTTACAAACTGTATGAAAATTTTTATAAACAACGAGAAAGATGCAAAACAGCGTCTCCAATTCGTATTGGTTTTTTAGTGCATATTCTTACGTACGATGTTATTATTGTTTAGTTCGTTACTGACCTATCGGTAAATTTATATTTTATGTTACCGAAATTTTAAAAAAAAACAACTAATTTTTAGGTTTTAATGTATTACAAATGTAATATTAATAGTTTAAAAAAAAATGTTATGTATAACTTTAGAAAAAAACGGCGAGTGGTACAATGGTAATTAACAGATTAACGACGGTGTTTATAACAAAATAGTTAATGCTCATTTATTATTATGTCGTCCTGTGATGTGTTTTAAAATTATTATTGTTTTCTGAAAATACATCACTTCGATTACATGCAGATCGTTTTAAAAAAAAGGAATAAAAGATCATCATTTGAGAACAGCCCGACCGATTTGGCTGTTTTTTTGTTGTGTTTGTAATTGCCAGGACAAAGTTTGTGTAAAAGAAAATTTTGAGAAAATCCACCGGAAAAGTTGAAATGCGACGAGCGGTACAGAAGTGCATACGGAACGAATAAAAGAAAAATAATAATTTTTATAAAAATTTTAAATAAAATAATTACCATGGTAAATAAAAATTAAACGTAAAAATTTAAATAAAATGATTACTATAGTAAATAATAAACTCTAGATAACATTCTATTAATTTCTAGCGTGAGTAAATACACCACGTTCTGTTCACTTGTAGCGAATCATCGAACCTCCATGACATGATCGCGTTGCTAATCTAGCTGCCATACTCATTACAGGGAGTTAAAAAAAAGTAGTGTTCCCTATTATTTTTTACAGCGAATGCAACGGAATTTTTAATATCTGCTCCCAGGGGAATGTCATTTATACTCCATTCGGATATTACCATTTGTTTCCGTATTATCGATTAACTCTATCATTATTTTGTTGTTTTAATGAAAATTGAATTTAATAATTCTATATGAAACAATTGACATTTGAGCGGCAGTAAAAAATATGTGTCCGGGATTCAGCGATAAGCGGCGCCGCTATCGTAGTCCCCGAAAAGGCATAGCCATTTAATTTCGTGTAAATGTATAAATTACTGACACCGTTTTAACGCACACCGCTCGCCGCTTGTATCGTAACCGTAGCCTTAAGAATAATTAGCGAAATTATTTACTTTTAGTTTTAAAATAGTTGTTATAAATTGATGATTAAATTATTTTATTGTTAGAAAATTGATTTTTTAAATTGAAAATTTATCTATCAAATAGAGGAAAAAATTTAATGATCCCGTGTTTCAGAGAAGATAAAAAATTGTGTAATGCTTCACAATTTCACATGCTGTCCTTACGTAGGGGGTCAAGCTAATCTCTATTCGTTGCAATTTTAGTATATGTGTTTTCGAAAACTAATTGTAAAAAACTTTGTTTAATTTTAAAATGTAAAGTGCAACGCTTCACGATTTCACATGCTATCCTTGCGTAGGTATCAAGCTAATCTTCCAATGTATCGTTGTAAGTAATATGTTTTTGAAAACTAATTGTAAAAATTTGAATTTAACATTAAACTGAAAGCGCATTTCAAGAATAATTAGTGTAAATATTTAATTTTAGTTTTAAAAAAGTTATTTTTATAAATTTGATATTAAAATTATTTTACACTGAGTGGTAAATATATTTTTTAATTTTAAAACTTAAATTACTGCTTCAAAAATATTTACAAAATTTTTTAATAATAAAAAAGTGTTCATTTAATTTCAATTATACATTTTAAAACTATGAGCCTAAGACCATTAAAATATCGTAAGCATGTCTATACAAACAATGTAGTTTATTGCGACATTTGTTATTGTTTTACGGTCATTTGCATTGCAATACCGGCATAACTTGTCGCGCCGGTTCTGTTATTTTTAGTGACGTTTTCTTCCGGTTGCATGCATTTCCGGTTTTTTTTGTTTTTTTTTTGTACAACAATGTCTACGGAAATGAATTATACCACACGTCGTACATCCTCAAATTTGTTCAACTGAGGCGATATACGGAAAAAATAATTTAATTCTATATTCGTCATCGTATTCTTCCGTATTTCAGGTTAATTTCATATTTACGAGTTGTTTTCTCTTACACGTTCTATTCCCTTCAATTTATTTCTTTATATATTTTTTTAAACAAAGCACGGTTTGTTATATATCTCAGGTTTTGCCCGACGTATCGCAATTTATTGTGCTCCAATAAAAAAACTAGAATTTCGGTACGGGCAATAGATCGACGGTGTTAAATGTCGGTACAAAAAATCAGGTAAAGTTGGAAAGTGATACTGGTTGTTTATTGTGATAGTTCTATATATTCGTAATCCTCGTGTAAATATTTACTTACTGAGTTGGGATTAAGTAATCGTACAATTACCGACTGGACCGCTTTCTGCCGTGAAGTTATGATACATTATTTCGATAAAAATGCGATCCTTTTAGGAGGTAGGAGTGGAATTGTTGAAACTGATGAAGCAAAATTCATCAAGTCGAAGTTTGTGTCTACCTCCTCTTTGCGGCAAGAGGCTAGTTTACGGGTTTTTGGTGTTATAGATATTTCAACTCGTAATTTATATTTGTGCCTTGTTCCCGATCAAAGTTTCGAAACCCTACTTTCCATTATCCACCGTGTTATTCGCCCTGGTTCCAATATCCATTCCGATGAATGGAGTACGCACTTTTTTCAAGTGATGCTAATTACACCCACCGAGAACTGTCAACCATTCAGAGACGTACTTTAATGTAGATACAGGAGTTGTTTACATCAATAACATTTAACGTTTATGGCGTGAAACCCAGAGTAAAATTCCGAAATTTGGTAATGAAAAAGAATTTTTCCCCTACTATATTGCATAGTTTTACTTTCTACGAGTACTCCCTCTCCTAGCGAATGCATAATTATTCAATACCGTCGCAGAAGTGTATCCAGCTTATTAAAGTACGTGTAATTTAATTATATATTTAATGCGCTGGTTTCTTAAAATTACTACATTCTTTTTTATTCTGATTTTGTTTTAACGTTATTTTGTTCACTTACGTTACATAACTTTCTGTTCCCGCCAATTTTAGTTCGTTTTCTTTTTGACGTTATATTTTTTTTTTCGCGCCAGCTTCATTTTTAATCGAAATTGTACTTCATTCATTTTTGGTCTTATTTGTAACCTATGTTAGTTCACACACCATGAATAAGACAAACGAGCAAACTAAAATTTCGACCGAAAATAAACTGGAAACGCTGTTCTGCACGCTTACCATAAAAAGTGGCATATAACACTTACTCTGATCTGACCAAATATTTTCTTTAGCTGAGGTTCAAAACCCATATCAAGCATTCGATCGGCTTCGTCCACTACTAAATAAGTACAGCGTCTGAGATTTGTGGTATTTTTTTGCAAAAAATCTATTAAACGTCCTGGAGTAGCAATAACAACTTCTACTCCACGTGCCAAATCACCTGCCTAAATAAAATGTACATAAAAAGTATGTATAGTAGTAGCTGGAATACGGACCGTTAATGGTACAACCTAAAAATTTCCACATAATTTTATTTTTCTACAAGCATACCTGAATATTCTTTGGAGCACCTCCAAAAATGCATGTGTTGCGTATAGATGTGCATTTTCCGAAATCATTTGCTACTTGTTGAATTTGTTGTGCTAATTCTCTCGTAGGAGCCAATACTAGTACAATCGGCCCGTCGTTGCGAAGTAATCTTGGCTGATGACTAATGTGTAACAAAGCCGGTAACATATACTAAAATAATATTCCAAAAATCAATTTAGATTAGAAAATTATCGATATTTTTCTTTTGGCGAAAAACAAATCTTAAGAAAAAATCACTTACTGCTAAGGTTTTTCCAGAACCTGTTTGTGCTATACCAACCATATTACGGCCACTTAAAGCAATTGGCCAACCTTGCGCTTGAATTGGTGTCGGTTCGGTAAAACCTTGTTTTCTATAAATCGAGAAAAAATAATGTAGAAAATTGTGAAATAATTTTGAAATCAATTAAACCTATCACATTCGTGTTAAAACTTCGGTCATGATACTTTCATTGCCACGACAGAGATTATTTTAAACATTTACTGTAACGTGAGATAATTAAGAAGCCAACACCATAAAACTCAGAGATGCATTTCTGAAAAAAAAATCGTTGATACTGTTTTCACTTTGTTGTCTGATTTTAAATACTACTGATGAGCTAAATGGTTCTTTAATTAAGGGAAAAGCCGAAAATCACTTGATGTAAAATCCGACGAATACGGAAGGTAGTCAAACACTGTCCACTGAAAACGTTTAAGTAAAAAAGTTGTTGGGGCAATGCAGTATGCGATCTGGCGTTATCATATATGAGGAAAGCTTGTTCGTCTTTCATGCCAGGTATTTTTCAATCCAGCGCATTTCTCAAATTCGTCAAAACCCAACAATACGTTTCAGAGCTGATGGTTGTATTCCTTGCATTATGGTAAACAAATAATAATTAGCAAAATTTCATTAGTGCCCCAAAACACAGTGCCATCACTTTACCGACGGAGTCTGCAAATTTTGCTTTTTTTTACCGCCTTCTTATCCAACTCACACCATCGCTTGTTTTGTTCTTTTGATTTGAATATGACACAGTGTACCCATGTTTCGTCTCCGGCAACTATTCGACAAATCACGGATTTACCTACGACTTCGTACTGAGTCAAAAGAAGACAAAGCATTATCCATATGTTTTTTTTTGTTTTTTTTTTTTGTTTGTCCTCTTCTAATAGAATACATGGTACTCGGCGGCCGAAAAATATAAGAAATCCGAAAACATCTCGTACGATTAAACTTACCGAGGGACGACTACAATCTGATGATCGTAAGCGAAAAAACAATTGCAAAATCGTAATACGTTCGTCTTATTTCAAGAGTTCACTCAGCAGTTGAATGTTTTCAACGTCAACGTGGCATCAATCGGTCACCCGCTGCATGATATAACATACTCATTTATTCTTCCTTCTTCAATAAAAATTTTACGCCACCGTCTTATCACTTATATCGGCATAACCTCTGTTTTCCATACATTTTCATAATTCCGCATAAATATTTGTCGCATTCTTCTTTAAAGCAGACAGGAACCGGGGACCACAGCATGCACTTCGCAATTAAAATACGATTCCACCGGTAGCTCTCCATGTTTACTCATTTCGGTTCTATTCATGCAACCAGTTAGAAAGAAACTAAAATATTTAACTTCCCTCGCATTTCACTGCATTCACTTTATTTTTGTTCAAATGACCGAGTGTAAGAGAACATAGCTTTTTGAGATTTCCCCCGTAACTTAATTAATTTACGAGTAAACTATATCTAATAAATTATTGTACTCTTACAAAAACTGCTTTTAAATAGAACGAAAATTTTACCGCCCCATTTATTATGGAATTATTAAAAATTTTTCAATTAAATTTTGAACATTCAAAACGATTATTTTCTAAATTATTAAACATGTCTATTATAAAATAATAAGCCGGGAATTACGGTTATTAGTACTGATAAAAAATAACGTATTCTGCGTTAGATTGTGAATTTTAAACAATCATCCATTCTACAGCTCTTATCTCTGCTTTAAGAGAGTCAATTTATTATGGATTGTTTTGCAGCCCGTCTAAGTGGGAACGGGGTTCTTCAAAGACTACATCTGATGACTACAGATTTTAAAATTTTTAAACTCCGCAGAATTTTACAGGTTTATAAAAATCCTACCATTCCGCAAATTAATTACCGAAATAATTCGTAATAAAAATAAAATAAACTCTACCTGCTCGCTCAAGACTTCTTTGTAACATTTATCACGTGAAGTGGAATTATAAAAAGAAATTAAGATAAATGTAACTTATAAATTTATATAAATTATATTGTCCGCTCTCAATAAGAGGACAGACCAGTAATAATTAAACATCTCTTGTTAATTTTCTTTTCAACCTCCGTGAATGGTTTCCTAGACAATTCAGACGATGTATACTTACTATGTTGATGTTATTACTTACCTCCATTTTATTAAAAAAATGTTGCATAATGGTGTCTTTATAAAATCCCGAATGCATGACTGGAATCGATGAATTCGACTGAAGTACTTCAATTTCGTACTTACATACAGACGCCAGAATTGTTAAGTAAATTACGCGTTTACAGTGTAGGTTGACCGTACAATTTCTACCGCTAATAGATTGCAGTTTTCTGGGTCTGCCAAGAATCCGCTGTCATAGATATGCTATACATATGTTTTCCTTATAACCCAATAATTGAAAATTAAATCCCAAATATCTGACAAATAGATTTGCGGAATATTTTAATTTCCGTATTTGATCAGCGAAGAAGAGTCGAACTTAAGAGTAAAACTTAATACTTTTTACTCTGATTAACTTTAATTTTTCATAAAATAACCCAATGTTACGGATTTTGCCCATGTCTTCTTGTAGTAATGTTGACGCGTGTATTGAATTTTCATCGGTTGCTAATACACATGTGTCATCCGTAAAGGCAGTCATAACAGTTGTATTCAACACTGGAATATCAGCCATAGACGGCTGAACAAAACGAATTCAAGTATACTTGCTTACAAAACAGTCGTACAGATCAATGAATGATTACAATTTGCGAGTATCTACTGAATAGATATGATACCAAAAATTTATATGCATCGTTTGATATGATTCAATTTAATTTAGACAGTAGTTTCCGGTGTCACACAAGATCAAATTCTACGTCCAAGAAAATGGCACTGAAGTAAAGACGGTTTTCAAAGCTTTTAATACACGATCAGTATAATGATGAACCTGATGAATCATTAATGGTTAATTTGAAATTCATTTATTAACGACTATAGTGTTCTGTATTCGATATTTTATCAACATTTCAAATATTTCAGGTACTGTATTTAATAAGCTAATTGGCCTGTAAAATGACGAAAACTGCGAATTCTTATATAGCTTCAAAGTTAATCAAACAACTGATATTCTTCCATATTTGTGAACAATATTCAGCTCTTAGCACTGCATTAAAAATATAGAAACAACATACCCTTTGATATTAAATGTTTTATTATTCTGTCTGTTACTTAATCCTTCCTTGGGACTCATTCAATTGGAGATTTTAGAATTTTATTTGAACCTTGCGCGGCAAGATATTTCAATTTTATATTGACTTATTTTTCCTTGCAGCAGGTTAAATATAAACAATAACTGCGCTATTATTAACGTTCGAACAGATAAGCACAATGAACAGTGCTTATCTGTTCGAAACGTTAACACGTAATATGTCTGACGTGGGTTTTGGCGAAAATAATAATACATCGATAAACCACAAAAGTTTTGTATTACATTTAAACATAGATAGCTTCAAAGTAACTATAACAATGGCTTATTTTGTTACGCATTAAGATGGAAACAACACAGTGGGCTCGGTATTTGAATGTGAGGCGCAGTAGTCAGTGTAGCTTTTAATGTTAAAACTAAAAGTTGAAATTAGATATATTGCGCATAATGGGGGCTAGTCTATTATTATACAAAAATAATTCAAGTTCGTGTTTCTTATACATATCAAACCATTGCAATAATTCCAAAACGTGATTTCTCGGTTATCATTAACAGCTATTGCAGAGTTTATTGTACGAATTTATCAAGTAATTTATTTAATATGGTAAAGCATGGAGTAAGAATTAACTTGAAATCATTAATTAGTCAAATGCGCCAATTTGAACTGAAAAAGTCTATGCAGAATTTAAATTATGATCATGGTTATATTAAGCAAAACCACAATTAAAATTATGATTAGATTTAACTTTTTCCGATTCCTCCATGGATTTAACTTGATTAGATTTTTTATTTAAAAAAGGAAAATCTTTACTTATTTCAAAATTATTTTTTAGATGTTTCTTTATTCATTCATACTGTTCCAGTAATAACTTGTGTTTAGGACAACCCCTTCAATATGCAGAATAATCTACTTGGGGCAGAGAGCACAAATTAGTTTTGCGTTGAATTCTTTGACACAAATTTTAAAATCATGTCTACTATCGCAATGAACAAAAACAGATAACGACACATAAACCGATTAAGTTTCGTATCAAAAGTAGATAAAACAAAACGGCTTATCAATCGCCTTTAACACGACAGTGTGATTGTATATATAATTTCAACACAAAATATCGCAACAATCACATTTGACTACCACAATGAATAAACACCGAATCGTAAAAAAAAAAAATCATAAAAAAAGCGCCATACACTGTTTTAACTAAACAGCGATCGAATACGGATAACATCGATGCTATACGCAAACTGATTATCACAGCATTTTCGAGCGTTTAAAAATCTTTTTCCGTCTATTCCTAACGCATTACAACAATTTTTCATCAACTGAATATTTTCGGTCTATATTTTATAATTTAACAAAATATAATACTTTGCAGACGAGTAAACTTCATTATTATTAATTACTCTTCTGAAATATTAATTTTTCTTAATTTAATTTGTATAAATTTATATTACCAGAAATATAATTCACATCTTACATTGATTTAACGAAAAGTACAGGTCATTAGATTTCCAAAATGTGTGTAGAGGTTAAGCTCCAGGAAGGAGCAGAAATGCGAAAAGAACAGATAAATAACATTAACAGTTACTAATGTAACAGGAAATAACTGTCTTTCTTTACTATTATAATTTAATTGTTTGAATATAAATGATAATTTATGAGCAGGGTGTAAATATAAATTCTTGCGCGTATTTGAGTTTTATCTGTTATTTATATTTCACTTGGTAAAAAGAATTTAATTTCAAAAAATAAACCTACTTTTCTATTACCTAATTTAGTTTAATGATGAAATACTGATAATAAAATAGCAAAACCTAAATTTTATGTTAAAAGTGCAATGAAATTTCTTGGTTATGCGGTTATAAAAATTTATCAAAATTCTTTTTGTTTATTAAAATAGAATTTTTCTTAAAAAAAGCCTACGAAAAAAAATGTAGAAAAATTACTGACATAATTAAAAGTAATTATATACATCAAAAGTTAATAGATATAATTACTTTTTCGTCGCTTCAAATATTATCATTTTATAATGTAATTAATGTAAAAATGCAATAAAGAAATGAAACTCTAGGGAATTATTGCAATTATATGCAAACAAATGATGGACAATTACAAATTTATTTAAAACATCGTATTGTTTTTAGTGGAGAATCTGCAACAATTTCGAACTATATATAATTGAAGTTTGCATTGAACATCCAATACAAATAAATAAAACCAAGTTTTAAAGACAAAATTTGTTGCTATTTTTGTTGATGAGGATGTTTTTAAAAAATCACAGATTTCTATAACTTTTCATTATGTTAATAGTACAAGTGGTGATGTCCAGGAAACGTTTATTGGATTCCATATGCAAAGGATAATGAAAAAGGACTGATCGAATTTCAAAATGTATTCTTGACAATTTAGATGAATTTCATTGCAGTAATAAGTTAGTAGCCAAATGTGTCATGATGCATCTGTTAAGGTACGGCAAAGCAGTGGAATTACTATTAAAGTTCAGAGGTCTACTACAAGCATTATTTGCAGCATGTTATGCATAATAATGAAATTTGATTTTATAAAACTAGGAAAAAAATATTAAGCAGTGTCAAGTATTTTTAATAACGCTGTTCGTTGTTGTTTAACTTATCAAAAAAATTGTACATTCTTGATGAAGTTATGAAAAATTAATTCCCTTTGGTAGCACTTACCAGATGATTGTAATCGCAGGAAAAGAATAATAGTTATTTGATTTTATTTTGAAAAAGTAATACAGCATTCAGCACTGAAACATGTTATATTAATTACATTCTAGAGAGTTATTTATTTTAAAAATGCATTTATTATCATTAAAAATATCTGTAATACGATGAGGAATATACAACAAAAAACGCGGTAAATCTCTCTGTTATATTAATCACTGTTAATATTATTATTATGTTCTTTTCGCTTTTCTGCTCCTTCCTCCTAAAGCTTAACCTCTACACACAATTTGGAAATCTAACGTCCTGTACAATTAAAATGAATCAAATTGATATATATAACTACTACAGAATTAGAATATTTTCATGTCTAAATAATATTTTTTATTTTAAAATTAAAAACGGAACTGAAAGTATAACTTTGTGTTTCAAGCATTCGTTTAATACGCGTTTTATTACCAGTGTTAACGAAAATTTTATTTTGACATATATATGTCTTTGGACTGGGGGTCAACCTAAAATCATGTAACGCAACGCAAAACGCAATGTTCTCTTTCTAATTTCGTAAAACATTTTAACATTTCCCAGATAATTTCGTAAAACTTTTTTCTTGCTGTCTGAAGGTTTTGCGCGACAATTCTCGAAATTTAGAATTAAACACCCAGCACTTGGAATGGTATGTGGCGATTTAATTTTTGCTAGGCAATACGATACGTAATTTTCACGTAATTGCCTGTTCACTCGATTTAATTTATATGTAAATTATATTCAACTTCGTGACCCGTAAAAAATAAAAAATAATAATAGATAACCAAAATCAATGGCCGATTCGACGCAGGAATTACATAACCGCAAGAGGGACGAGGAATTTCAGAACAGCCATGAATTCTTTCAATTCATGAACGAAACACCTTTCGGTTCCAAAACTACCCAAAATGAGAAGTTTGAAGAGTTTCTTTCGATTCATCGATTTGAATAAACCGGCTTCGAAGAGTGGTGCCGAACGAAGCCGTGAGTTGCGACAACGGCAAATGAATAAAAAACAAAAAGTTTGCAATGTGGAACCAAAATCAATGGCCGATTCGCCGCAGGAATCACATAAACGCAAGATCATTCGCCTTCAAATTGGTAAACCTTACATGATCAGAGCGAATATTGACGTGCTAGACGGTCTCGTCAACGGCGCAATCGGCACTTTACGCTACATCTAAACAAGTGCGATAAAATGATTCTGGCTGTCTTTCAACCATTCAAAAATCGGCCGTTTACTGCGTTCAAAAGCCCAGGCACACGTACTTGCAAATCCGAACATGGATCATTCGTGGATACCGATAACTCAACGTACTTGCATCGTGCAAACAAACAGTAAAATCGTTACTTGTAAATTTCCCCCTTGTCGAAGCCTGTGCAATTACTATACACAAATCACAAGGCGCTACACACGTTCATTTACGAGTACAGCATCACGAACAGCAGCTCATTTATGTAGCCCTTTCTCGCGTCACTTCGCTGGACTATTCCTAACGAATCACGATGGTGTGATCACACATTTTATCGCCATCGCGGAAAACTAAATCGAGATACTTAAAGGAACGAGTTTACTCGTCTCGAACGCCATCATTTACAAACGGTAGGCGATCAGTGCCGGAATTTTCTCAATCGTTCTACGAAGACGGATTCCACGTCGCTCTCGTTGTGTACATTCAACACTCAATCACTAAATGCACCCTGGCTCGATTTAACTAGCGATTAATCCGCGATGTAAATTTCTTGCCTTGTCTGAAACGTAGATTGAAAACGATTGTTCTATTGAAATACCAGTATTTGGCACTCAATTTAAAAGGAATACGATTCGTTCTGGTGGTGCCACAATTTGCGAAAACATAACTGTTTCGAACGCACTGCAGTTTAACAATATCAAAAACGATTTACGGAAGTTTGATCAAAATAATATGAGCGTTGATCAAATCGCGACATGTCATGACGGTGTTGGTGACTTTTGCTCGGTCAAAAGAACTATACTCGCATCAGTTTATATCTCAACGAATACATCGTTTGAGAAAATTCAGCAATTCATCGTCTTAAATCTTATGGCGTACAGTCCTAAATTAAAGGTACCTGAAAAACATAATTATCACAATATACCGATGCTCGTTAGTGGAGACTTTAATTTGGATTCAAGAGGGACCCGAATTTATTGGATTTATGCACACCGAGTTAGAATTACAACTAAACAACGACCTCGCCATATCTACTTCACGAAGCAGAAAAATAATTGATGCTGTATTCTCTCGTCACATCGATCATCTCGAAACACGTAAATATATAGCATACTACAGCAGCCATCGTCCATTATTATTTATAACTTGAAATTCTGTTAATTCGAATGTTGTAAATGATGATAGATAATACAAAATAAAAATAAAATTTAAAAATTAACGGTACGTTTCGAGATTTATTCTTTTTTACTTACAAAAATAATTCTACACGATAGCTATTTTTTTGAATATATTAAATCTCACAGACATATATATGTATTGATACTTCTGCGAGTAACGTGGAAATTTGAAGGTTTTTTTAATTATACAAACGGAGGAAGAAAAAAAATACAAGTAACCGTTTTAAAATGTTTACGTTAAAATCTAGATTTTAACCATTAATATATATATATATATATGTGTGTGTGTGTGTGTGTGTGTGTCATATGTAATTATTAGCCTTTATACTAAAGGGAAGTACCTTATTTCCTGAATAACGAAATCAGGAAAGTTAATTTCATCAAAACTCAATATTGGATTTGGAACAGATCTTCCAGCTACCGTAACTTGACATCTCCTACGATATTCTTCTATTTCCTCGGGCGATCTGTAATTTATTAATAGTACAAAAAACAATATGACGCATTACTGAAATATCGTATATGCAAATATACAGTTTTATCAGTTGTAATTACAATTTCATTATATTTAGCCGCTTACCTTTATCATTTATTGACAAAGTTTTCGTTTTCCACTTACACAATTATTATAGTTAAAAACCGTATTTTTTTGTAGGGGAATTTTTTAAGCGCTTAACGATAAGAATAACAAGAATACGTAATCTCGGTTTTTTATATTACTAAATCACCAGCTACGTATTTTCAAAATAGAAAAATTAGTCGAAGACCACAATCTCGTATTTTAATTAAATGACATCCCAAAACAATTATAAGTTCAATTAATTTTACAATATAAATAATGTAAAGCCATCACTTTTATATTAATAGATACATTTAATATTTTTCATTCGCGTATAATTAAAAATTAATTAAAGCAAAATATTAATTTTCTATTAATTTTCTTAATTTAGTTTTTTTATTAATACAATCAGGATAACTACATATATTATTAACAATTATCAATTATTGTTGTCATATAACTTTCAAAAACATTTCAATTTCGGCATATAGTTCTACAGAATGGTAAAAATGAATTTATTAAAATACGAATTATTCATAAATATAATCAAAACAAATAATTACCGATTTTCGACAATAGGATGTGGCCTATAAAAATCCTTTGTAAACGGTTGAAGAGTCGATAAATCCCAATTAAGTTCGTTTAATCGTCGTCCGGCCATACTATTTTTAAATTTACCCTTTTTGATTATTTTTCCAGCACCACGTCCAGCTGGCATGCTAGGTCTAAATTTTCCTCTTATAAACTTTCCGCCGCGTCCTGACATTATTAAAACTGAAAATTTATTACACGAAAAACTTATCTTTTCCGCTTATTAAAACAGAAATTTCGCTCACTTAAATTCCTTAAATTATAAAACACTATTTACAAATGTAAGTATATCATTTGTTTCATTTGTTTAGAATCATTAACAAACCGAAAATATGAACATATCAAATACGAAAAACGCTATTTAAATAAATTATAATATAATTAATTCCTACTTTGAAAACTGGTCTCTTCAGTAAAAATTGATCTTATACTTAAATAAGAACTTAAGTACAAACAGCACTGAATAGATACAATTTAAAAATTAAAATTACTCAACTTCTTACGAAAAGTTTAAAAAGTCAACCTAAACTGTACATTACACAAACCAAATTTTAAATACAATGAATTTTATATCACAGATACCTAAACTACAGAACTATATATTACAACGACAGGCATAAAAGGAACGGAAAAAAAAGTAACATTTATGATAAAAATACAACAAACATATAAATATGGTGACGCATTAATATAAGTCATGTATACGGCTAAATAAAGATTATTTCAAACATCTATTTAATCTACGATAATTTGTTTTAATTTTGCAAAGTAAAATATCTGAACGCGAAAAGCGGTATAATTGTAATTCTAAAAATAAATTGAATTTAAAAGTGGACATTTCGTTTTTTGTTTTAATAGTGAAAAGCAATTATTCAAAAATAAAATCAAAATCAAACATAAAAGTAAAATGAAATTTATTTGCAGAAAATAATTTAAGAAGTAATTAAAAACAAAAATATGATAAAATCTTTAATACAGCAAATAGTGAAATTTCTACTATAGTTTATTTTCTAGTATCTATTAGGTAATATTAAAATTATGTTTTAATAAATTTAAAAAAAAAGAATAAATTATATTACATGAATTATTGTATAAAAGTTATATTTTTATTATGCGGTTAAAAATAATAGATTTAAAATCGTAGAATTCGAACATAATGTAAAATTAATAAGAACTATAATCATGCATCATATGCCGGCAGAATATTTATTTTTATTTTTATTTAATAAATGAAATGACTATATGTGATTTATTATTATTAATCATCATCACTTATAATCGATGCAATACAAGTGATATAAATACAATTTACAAAATTAAGGTACGCATTGGCTCACTCAAGGGGGGTGACACGGGGCCATTGCTCCCCCCAAAAAATCTTCGAAATATTAATTTCGTTTTACTTAATTTTTTTTTAAAAACATACATATTTACTTTTTACTTATATTAGAAGTATAATGTTATATACTTTTAGCTAATTTTTTAAAAATAAAATTCGTATACTTATCTAATTTGTGCTTATTACAGACGTAATGTTACGTTTCTATTATTATTTTTTTTTTTAAATAAAATTCGTCAGTTTTGTAATTTTTTTAAAAATAATATTCGTTAATTTTGTATTTTTTTTTATTTTTTTTATTTTAATTTACAAACCACGGAAATAAACTTAGTCGAGGTACCGAGTTACCACACCCTAACTCATCTTTTAAATTCTAGCCCCGACCAAAAAAAATCCTAAGTGCGCCTTTGAAGGTATGTATTTTCATAAATATAAATATGATTCTTAAAATATAAATTTAAAGTAATGAAATAAATTTTCTGTTTTTACACCAATTAAAATTAAAACCTAACTGTTAAAAGGTTATATTTTTAATAAAGTCGATATATGATAAAAAATTGAATAATACCTCAATAATTCGACATAATCTCATGTATATTGTGAATTTTCTATGGAAAAAATTTAATAACAAACATTAGAAACTTTGTAAATTTGTCTTTATCTATACGATTTCATCCAATATTAACTTTTTTAAATTTAATGTTCTATCTTGATTCTAACTGTGGATATAGTGAAATCGCCGTAACTGATTTTCTTTGCAACCTTACAACTGTTAGCTTTCAAACGTAAGACCTGACATAAAAATCAGACTGCCGGCAAGAGAAAGCCATTCAACAGCGCACTGAATGTTTTCCATTTTGTGTCATACTTTGTTGAAATCGATTGTTTATAAGCTTACACACTAACTAGCAGTAACCTTAACATTGGCGCACTCAAGGGGGGTGCCACAGGGCCATTGCTCCCCCCAAAAAATCTTCGAAATCTTAATTTCGTTTTGTAACGTTTTGTTTTACTTAATTTTTTTTTTTAAGAACATACATATTTGCTTTTTGCTTATATTACAAGTATATAATGTTATATATGACCTGGCGCGACAAAAGGTAGCACCACAAGTCGGAAAACAAGTTTTCGAACTAGAGCGAAAAAGCGTGAACGAAAGTCAAAAATATAAAAAATCGTTTTTTTGCGAATTCTGGTGGTTAAACATGTGGACTACACGGTGGCAAACGCGCAAAGCGTATTTCACAGCCAGGAAGTGGGAGAAAAACGGATTTGAAGTTGCCGACTTTGGATTTGAAAATAGTACCACAAGTCGCTGGTGTCTTTTCTGCGCGCCCAATCACTTCATTTCTATCTGCGTTCAACATTTCGTGATAATAATGCTGCTTTCATGAATAGTTTGATGAATGCGACGCACAATGCATTCAAAAACTGTTAGAAGAATATTTCGAAAGAGGAGAAGATACCTATGGAACAGAAGATTCAGATACTGCGAGTGATAGTAATGAACAAGATCATTTGAAATTCGGTAAGGCGAACTTCTGTTGTTCAGTTTCTCTACTCCTTTATTCTTTCATGAAATCATTAATTTTGAAAATGTTATGAGAATTATGTAAATAATAAATTGGAAAAAAATGTTCAATTTTAATATAAGCAATTATTCAGTAGCATTTTTAAAAGTTTTGTTTTTTCTTTAAACTCATTACCATCTCGAAGATTCAAAATACCTTTTAATAAATTTATTTTATTGGTAGGGGAATCAAAAACAATGTATTAGTCACGGTTTTCAACTTTTTTTGGAAATTGATAGAAAAAAAAAATAATTGTAGTGAATTTTCTTTGTTTTTTCCTTAAAACTCAATTTTCTCAAAATTTGATTTTTCACTACTGAAAATTCAAATGCTTACAAAATTGTGAATTTTGGAGAAAGAGGGTTTGGATTGGACTCATTTTGATCAGGAAGGTCTCTAGTTTTCAAAATGCGAAAGAACCGAAAAATAAAAATTCGACTTGTGGTACCTATTGTCGCGCCAAGTCATTTTTACCTATTTTTTTAAAAATAAAATTAGTATGCTTACCTAATTTGTGCTTATTACAAACATAACGTTACGTTTCTATTATTATTATTATTATTAATTTTTTTAAAATAAAATTCGTCACTTTTGTAATTTAAAAAAAAATATTATTCGTTAATTTTGTATATTTTTTTTTTTTTTCTATTTTAATTTACAGACCACGGAAATAGATAGGTACACTTAGTCGAGGTACCGAGTTACCACCCCCTAATTCATCTTCTAAATTCTAGCCCCGACCAAAATAAAATCCTGAGTGCGCCTTTGAACCTTAATCATTATTTTAGGCACCATCTAAAAATATCGAATGTTTTTCTCTGTTGTTCATTTGCACCACAACAATTACTAGGCTAATTTAAGTTTTTATTCTTCATGTTCCAGTCTGTCACTGATGATCTCAGGTACCAGTAAAATTAGACGACACAAAATTTGATACAAACAAAATTCTTTCTCCTTCTCACGTACTTGACAATTCAAAAATATTTTTTTTTACGTTATTTCAAAGATCTCATATGGTAGAAATAGTGCCTAAAGAGTAAATATTTCTTCTTGCCTAACAAAGCTTTTAGTTTGAAGAAGCTCACGTTTCTGAGCCACAAATATTTAATGAACACATGAAAAATATAGTAACGCCTTTATCTGCCACAAATTTTGAGAATTTAATAATTATTCATTATCAAAGAGAAAACTTTACTTCTCAATTTGCAGTCTAAAAAGGTTTAGATTCTTTGAAATTTTAAAATAATTAGTAAAAATTACCAGAACCACAATGCCTTTATTCTTTAGAAATGTTGAAAATCTAAAAATTACTTTAACTGACCCCTATGTTGACCTTTAAAGTTTTTTTCTTGAAAGAAAAATATATTTTTCTTTTTGATAGGACATAGCATTTAGTAAAGTTTTTATGAAAAAACATCGCTATCTTATTTGTTTAATAGTGGATAAATGGAAAGAAATTAGAGATCTAACAACGATAGAATTTACTAAAACAGATAATTGCTGTTCCAGATATTCAAAAAATACAAATTAAAACAGTAAACAAATTTTACTTTCCATAAAAATTTTTTCTCCCAATTAAAACAGTTATTATACAACTTATAAATTCTCACAAAAATTAACAAGCAATAAAAAAACATTCTTTTGCATATTTAAAGTGGTGCGAGTCGTATATCCTTGAAAAAAGTTACGGTTTATAATGTACTAGGCCAAATGGTACTTTTAATGTAGGGTGTAGTATGTTTTCCTCTATCGCATTTACACTTTTAGATTTCTCTTATAGTCAATTATTTCTGGTTGAACAAACCTGGTAACAATTAAGTCTGAAATGAAAATTTACATCGCCCAATATTTATATCTATCTACACTACTATATGTCTATGATTTGCGAATATTTTTATTACAATCACTGCATCGGGCTATTCAGAAAATCTGTTTTTTTAAATTTTTGTCTGGCTGTTTGTTCCGATTTAACTCAAAAACTATTACAGCAATAGTGATGAAATTCACATAGCCTATAGCTTATATTACCGGCGTTCTAAACTTTGTTTCACATTGATACCACAAATAGTACAGAAATTACAACAATTCAAAGTTTAAAAAAGAAAGAGACAACGATATCTCTGTCAAATTTAGCCAGCAAACCATCTTTAAAAAATCTCATCTCCATTCCTTTCTGGATTTGTTGCTTTCATGTAATTTAAAGTTTTAAAAAGAAAAAAACAGCGATACCTCTGTCAAATCATTTAAAATTTAACAGCCGGCTAGTGCGAAAACATGAACAAAATCGGAAAATATATTGTTTTTGTCGTCAAGTAAATCGTAATCATCATGCTCTATAAACACATCATATATCCATGTAGTGTCATAACCAAATACGATGACATGTTTATTAGTGATATTTTAGTTATTAGCTGAGTAAGTATGTAAACAGAGTAACCTTAATTATTACTAACACAAGTTATTTGTGTGGGAATCTTCTATTTAATATATATATATATATAGCAGATACATAGATTACGTATTAAAAAAAATAATTACACGGGCAAAACCATAAGTAACTTCTAGTGTATATTATATATATACATATATATATACTCGGTGTGTCGGAAAAGTTCCCGAACTTCTTTTCTAGCACGCATACAAGTGACGCGATCTATTAAACAACACCCTCACTGTATTGCTACATCTTTCTAGAGTATGTGTATAAAATTTCAGCAGTTTCCGTTAATTGGTTTGCGAGTTAGACGTATTTTAGTGAAGGTGTGTTTGGGTCGCATGTGCAAATCTGAAATTGGATGAAAAGTGAGAAATTCGTTCCGCGATTAAATTCTGCGTTAGACCTAAAAAACGTTTTCGGAAACGCTAAAATTGATCGATGATGGTTTCGGTGAAGGTATAGTATCACGTACGACTGTTTACACAAATGATATAAGAGGTTCAAGGACGGTCTCAGAAAGTGTGCCAACAAAAATCCAAGGTAAAACCATGCTTGTCGCTTATTTTGATGCAAAAGGGTTAATTCATTACAAATACCTGCCTCCAAATCAAACTCGAGGTCCTAAAATGTTTCAAACGTCAGATTCAGCGCGTACGGCCCGAGTACAAGGAGACCGGATCGTGGAGTCTGTTGGATGACAATGAGCCCGCGCATTCGGTGAACATTGTCAATCGTTATCTCGCTAAAAATCAAACCCTACGGATCATTCACGCCCCCTATTCGTCTGATTTGGCAACTGCCGACTTTTTCCTATTCCCGAAGCTTAAAATGCACCTGAAAGGACGATTTTTTGACGACGTAGCCGCCATTGAAACTTCTTGCACCGAGCGCCTCAGAGCCATTACTTCAGAGGAGTACCAGAGAAGCTTCGAATCGCTGTAGAAGCGCTCAAATACGTCTACACTTCGGGAAGGTGACCATGTTAAAAATTAATTCGAATAAATTACTTTACATCCAATTGTACTTTATTTATTTCAAAAGTTTGGGAACTTTTCTGACACACCGTATATATATATATATATATATATATATATATATATATATACGCCCCCTTCTCTTATCAGTGCTGTTGGGTGTGGAACATTGTAAACCTCAACGTTGTAACCCCAGCTGTTCTGTCAAAACTGTCAAAAGTATGGGACTCACTTTACATTTATTTATTTATTTATTTATTTATTCATATCATCATCATCTTCTCCTCAACCCAAGGGTTGGTGGGTAACATGGCCACGTGTTAGATCTTCTCGTGCTCTAGCTAACTCTTTAACTTCCGCGTATGACCTCCTTCCTTTTATTTCGTCCATGAATCTCCTTCGAGGCCTCCCTCTTTGAGTCTTCCCTATTGTTTTTCCTTCTAATAAGTTGGTAACCCACATTGAGTGGCGTACCACGTGTCCTATGGTCGAATTTCTTCTTCTTTCTATTGTATTTAGCATTTCTCGTTTTTCCTTTACTCTGGATAGTACAATGCGGTTCGAAATTTTATCCGTCCATTTTATCTTTAGCATGCGTCGCCAGCACCACATTTCAAATGCTTCCAATTTGCACTTGCCTTTCTTTAGCAGCGTCCACGTTTCGCATCCATAAAGGGAAACGCTCCAAATAAAGCTTTTTATGAACTGTTTTCTGATATCTAACTCTATATTTTTATAAGAGAGAAGGCTTAGCTTTTTACTAAATGCATTCTTTGCTTGGGCTATTCTCCTTCTTATTTCCCGCTCCGATCTTCCATCCTTTGTTATCAGGCTGCCCAAATATTCAAATTCTTTTACTTGTTGTACCGGTTTCCCATTTATTATTATGTCCACCTTATCATCTACTTTTTTGTCACATCTTAGTACTTTAGTTTTTGTTTCATTGATTCTCATATTACATTTGATATTTAACAATCTGTTTAATTCGTTCAGCTCCTTTTGCAATTTTGCTTCGCTGTCCGCCATCAGCACTATGTCATCAGCATATCTAATCGTCTTATATCTTATTCCATTTACTTTTATTCCTCCATTCTCTCTGCCTAAGAAGCGCCTCATTGCCTTTTCCACATAGATGTTAAACAGGAAAGGTGAAAGGCAGCAGCCTTGTCTGACTCCTTTCTTTATTTTCGCGCTGATTTTTCCATTTATCCTTATTTGTTGATTTTTATACAATTCGAGTATTAATCTTCGGTCTCTGAAATCTATATTTGCTTCTTTTAGGCCTCGGAACATAATGTCCCATTTGACATTATCAAATGCCTTCTCTATGTCGATGAAGGCTAAATACAAGGTTCTATTCTTCTCCATCATTGTTTCTATTAATATCCTTAGAGCCAAAATAGCTTCCCTTGTTCCCCTATTTCTTCTGAATCCAAATTGATCCTCTGAGATGTTCTCTTCTATTTTTCTTTTTATTCGTTCATAAATTGTTTTAGTTAGAATTTTCTGTATGTGGGGTAGTAGGCTTATAGTGCGATATTGCTCACATCTCTGGGCATTACTATTTTTTGGAATGGCAATCAAACGACTTATCTGAAAATCTTCAGGAATTTTCCCGGATTCGTAAATATCCCTTATCAACTGATATAACGCGGTTTTTGTTTTATCTCCGAGTATTTTAATGATTTCACTCGGAATGTCGTCCACTCCTGGAGTTTTTCGCGGTCTAAGATTATTTAATGCAAACTCAAATTCCCGTTCCATAATGCATGGTCCTAATGCATCTTCCATCACATTCTTCTCCTCTTCCACTGCTCTTGTCTGGTCCCATTCTTTATCTTTGTAAAGCTAGGGAAGAATGGATAATGGAGAAATGCAAGGATATTGACCACAATATAAAAAGCGGCAACATGGAAAAAGCATACAGAGAAATAAGATGCCAGTTCAAGCCAAGACGCAAGAATTTATTCATATATGTATATATATATAAACTCGGCCATTTTGGCCTCGCAAGGGGCTGTGCCCCTTGATCCCTCTTGCTTTCATTTCTGTCTTTTTCTCTTCTATACTTTGTATAAAATGATAAAAATTTACAACGTAATTCTTACTGGCATCAACACAAAAAAAAAAACAATAACAAAAATTCTATAAAATATAACAAACGTTACATAAAATTGGGACATTTTTTCTAATGGGAGGTAGTCTAAGAATTACGTTGTAATTAATATATATATTAATACAATCAAAACTAAAAACATTAGAGAGCAAACATAAATGTGTATGTCTTCGGGGCAAGTGAAATATCAATATTTCAAAGATTAACGAGGATTTTATTTGGATTTATCCTATGAATAAAATTAAAATAAACCCTATAGACTATTGTTAAGCTTCTTATCGTGCACTACACTTAATAGATCTGAAGAGAATATTGAGTCAATTCCACTCTCTTCCTAGTATTCGCCTTTACTTTCGCAGATTTTGTTAGTATCTGATGAATAGTAAAAATAAATTCAAATACAATTCATCCTACTAGTTCAATTGTTTTTTTTGTTTAGGGTGAAAATATTAACATACACCTCTCTGTACTGTCTCATTACCAAAAATTAATAAACCAGTTTCATATATTTTGATTTTTTTTTTTTTTTTAATGATTATATGTAGCAAAAACTTTATAAAAGGGAAGTTCAATGAGTAACGTGATGTGCAGTATATCTGTTTATTTCACTCATTGTTTCTTTTATGTTGTACAGTAATTAATTTTAAACACCAATTTAAAACAATTATTTAATTTATCAAATACCCCGACAAGTTTCGAAGACAAACCTTCATGATCACAGGAATGATGTGCAGGATACGCGCAATCATCAAATTTCTGACTGCTGAAGGAGATGCAGGTACAGAAATTTGTCGGACTCTGTGCAGTATACTATGCAAATAACATGACGTGTATGCATACGAATAATGACGAAGTTTAAAGGAAAAATTAGAGCTCATGAAGATAAACGAAGTAGCCAGCCGAGCACCACATTGATCAGTGATACGATTATATGTGTAAACAAACTTTTTCTAAAGAATTAAAGGTATACCTTTAATGACTTGCATCATTTAATGTTAAAAGACGATTGTAGTCTCGCAACTGCCCATAACCAAAGTGTTGCATTTACGAAAACACAGGCACGATGGGTATCGCCTTCTGATTCTGGACATGAAACACAGTCGGATGGTGTCTACGATCGAATTACTGTCGCGTTGCAAGCAATACGGCGATGATTTTCTCGACAGCATTATTACTGGCAATGAGGACTGGGTACATTGCCGGATTTCAGTGTTGAAAGAAGCAAGTAAAACGTGGATAACGGACGACCAACCAGGTCGACCAAAAGTCAAAACTCAACGCTTTGCCGGAAAGATCCTCACAACCGTCTTCAAGAACCGGTACGGATTCCTACTGTTGCAATTTCATAAGCGGAAGGATGTGATGATGCAATACACTTTCTACAACACTCTCGTGACATTTCATAGAGCGATATATTGGAAGAGACGTTGCTTGCAGTTTGCAGAAGTAGTGCTTTTGCACGATCATATGCGGCCGCATACTGCTGTTCTCATCCGCACGTTGATTAACACTGTAAACCCCAAGCCTTTTATGAGAAACTTTTAAAGGTGATAATGTCTGCATATATAGAGACAGATTGGGTTAACGGAGTAGTATAATATCACCATGTGTGGAGACAGCCATAAATAAATAAAAAGCATTTGTCATCATATTCGATTAACATAAGATAGCTAGTAAAATACGTTATTAGCGGGTAAAGTAGTAAACAACTTCCGTTTATAGCGGGTCAACTTTTCGTGGAACAGATTGATATCATAAACAAGTGTTCTTATTATTGTGTTAAGTTCTTTTACCGTGTTGTAGTGTTTTTAATGTACATATACATATATTCTTTAAATCACATTTTTTATTTTTTGTCTATATTTTGCTTGTTATATATTTGAATAATTAGAATGTCTCTTAATATCTCAGGTTAATGTTGGTGATTTTTTACTACAATCGGATGATGAAATAAGCAGAGATTTCGAAGAAAGTATTAAGTTTATATTTCTATATATTTAAAACTTTGTTACAAATATTAAGATAATTTTTTACATACACGTTTTGCGGATTGTCGCTTAAAATATTCTAGAACCATTAATATTTTTAATATTGATTTAACTCGTTTTTGTAGTAAAAAAGGGACATAATTCTTAAATAATCAAGAGTAATATATTAATATATTTTTACCGAATTCATATCGTTTACTTTGATATTTATATTTATTGGCTGGTATTTTTGGAATAATAAAAGAGAGCAGTGATACCGAGTCAAATGTGAGTAGCGAAGAAGATTTATCAACTACATGGGATGATGTTTGTAGTTGTTTGAAGTGTTTCAAATACCAGAAGAGCTTCTCATATATGCAAGCTAATCAAAATCCATTACAAGGTACAGCGTTGACTGACTTAAAAGATTTTTTTAATATATCAGTAAATGATGATATAATTGACTTAATCGTTTAAGAGACAAATAGGTATACTACTCAACAAGAAGCGCCATCTTGATGTACTAATGTTACAAATAAAGAAATAGAAGTATTTTTAGCACTTCTCTTATGAGATGGGATTATGTTGTCCAAATTTTTGGAACCATTGGTCTAAAAACATATTATATAACAATGATGTTTCAAGAGTCACGTCGAGAAACAGATCTGAAGATATTCGTCATTTTTTATATTCTGCAGATAATGAGACTGTATCTGAAGAAAAAACACATAAATTCAAAGGATTACAAGATTTGTTAGAAAATTTTTTTAGAGATTCTTGTTGGTCAGCACCTTGTAATTGACGAAACAATGGTGCCTTTTAGAAGACGTTTATCATTTAAACAATATATTCCCAATAAACGACATAAATATGGCATAAAATTACTTAAACTCTACACTCCAGATGGATATATGATCAAAACCATTCAACATATGCTGGGAAAACAGGCAGACTAGCAGGAGTTGGCTTGGCGGAAAATGTTGTTTTAAAATTAATTGAAAGCTATCTAGATTCCGGTAGAATTGTATACTGCGATAATTATTATACATCAATATCTTGTTTCTTTAAGCAATGCCCAACGTAAGACAAAAGTTAAAAATATATTTACTATAATTCTCATTGTATGTAAACTTTATTTAAAATAAATATTCAACAAAATTTTTAAACGTTTTTTTTCTTAAAATATTTTTTATGAGAAATTCGGATTATATTTCACATTTTTTAGAAATGAACATCAGACTGTTGAACTCACTGTACAATAAAATGATTAAAAATTAACAGTAAAATAACAATAGCTGCTATTATATACTGCTATTTTAAAATAGCAAACACAATAACAGTTGCTATTGAAATAAATAGCATTTTATCATCTATCAATAGAGAAGTCATCTATTTAGTCCCGAATTAGGGACTTAAAATGAATTGCAGAAACAGAATTTTTAACTTCGGTTTACGAAAAAGAAGATGGGACCTAAAAGACAAAATCATCGTGTTTATATATTTACAAGGGATGTTCAATAATTAACGCCTCCTCGATCGTAGTGCGCATAATTTTAATTATTCGGAGAAAAAAAGGTGGTAATTGAAAACAGAATTTTATTTCGATTTATATTAAACTTCGAAACAGTCACCGTTTAACGCGATGCAACGGATCCAGCGGCCAACCAGTTTTTGGATGCCGGTTCGAAGAAGTCAACCACTTGTAAATGTAGCCACGATGACACAGTGGTCTGTAATTCCTCGTTCGAAGCATAGTGAGTTCCTTTCAAATGTTTTTTGAGGTGGCGGAATAGGTAATAATCGATTGGCGCCAAATCGTGGCTGTATAGAGGATGTAGAAGAACGGCAAAGCCGAAAGACGAAATTATCTCTGCTGTGCGCGTGCTTGCGTCAGCAACTTCGGAACTCACTTGACGCATATTCTATGGTACTCTAATTCTTTGACAAATTTGTTTCCTGTCCCAAAATCTACTCCTGTCTCGACGGCTAATTCCCTTTGGGTGACACTACGATTTTGTCTGATCTGCGTGGGTTTGGATGGCCTGAACGCGAATAGTTTTATGGTATCAGACGAGGCAGGCGAGCCCAGTATCGCATCTTACTTACATCAAGTGTATCCGCACCAAACACCGTTTGTAGACATTGAAAAATCATGATAGGCGGCACATTTTCTCGAGTTAGAAATTCAATAATTGCTTTCTGCTTGCACCGTTGCTCGGAAATGCGTTTCACGTTTTCACTCATTGTGAGAAAACCCGACCACCTACCGCGAAACAAAGTACCACTGTATAGCTGTGACTTTCTTCTTTCCTACCAGCACAGATAATTCAATATGTTGCCTGTAGAGCGCGCTAGGAACGACGAAGCCTTACTTAATGAACAACGGCCTGTCAAGGGTATGGGTCTTACTTTACTTTATTTTATATTATACCGTCGTTGTAAATGGCTTAGTGGCTGGAGCGCTTGGCTTCCGTTTCGAAACTCTTTGGTTTGATCCCAGAATATGCGCGCTAGTTAGCAGTAGACACATTTGGATGCATTTGTATATCGATAAATCAAGCGACTACAGTCAGTTCCACATATAGTCGTGCGTGTGCGCTATCATCGCATGAATATCAATCGCATCAACGTGAGTGGGCCAATCGTCTTGGTTCACCTCGCCATTGATAACCTGTCACACGTTGGTCAGCAGCGTGGAAGCTGTTGCACTCTAGTTTTTTCCGCGCTGAGTTGTGGCTGTACACCCACTTCCACATTGTAAAATTTCTGCACAGACTTTGCATTTCTAACATCCTATCATGGGCGTCGCCAGCGAGGGGCAGGGGGGGGGGCAGCTGCCCCCCCTGGAGCCTTGAAATTTTTTAATCAACTGGCCATAATGAGTATTCATAGGCGCGTAATCATGAATAATTTGCCAGAAACCCACGAAAATTATGTTTTAATTAAGATTTTATTCTTGTTTAATAAAATATTAAGCCTTTACAACTTATAAATTTTATTTTTTCTATAACTCATATCCTTTTTCTATCATCTTGCCCCCCCCCCCCCGGCTGGAAAGGCATCTTGCCCCCCCCCGGCCCATCGGCTGGCGACGCCCTTGCATCCTATATGTATATCGTTAACATTCAATTTACCTGAAATGCATACGGCTATCTCAGATACAAGAGTATGTCTAATAAGATATATATATATATATATATATATATATATATATACATACACACACCCACATCCACACATGTAAATATTTTATGTACCCTTTAGTTTTAATTATTTCATTTTAGAGGTGATTTAAAAACCTGACCCTTATTAAACTGTATCGATTCACCAGATCCGATTATGGATCAAATGATAGATTCAACTTACCTTTGGACAAAAAAAAAAAAAAATAAACAACATAGCTGATCAAACTACTTACTACACTTATTAGAGGAACACGTAAGTTTCCCCGGCATCACAGTGAAATGAATCAGTATTTGTAATAAAGAAATGTTTATTTTTTATAAATAATTACATAAAAATAAGTTTTAAAGGCAAAATGACATTAAAAAAAAGGGGGGCACTAGAAGTTTGCTATCTTTTATGTTTTTTATGTTTATTTTTATGACTTTTGTATTTCTTTTTCTTGCTTTTATGAGATTTATGTTTTTCTTTCTCCACCCATAGCTCATCGTCACTACTGCCGCTTTTTATATTATGTGTTATTGAGGAACTTTTTAAACTATCATACGTTACAGTTGATGTAGTCGGCGGCAACGCTGGTCCATATGATTCTTTCGCAATCTGATCCGCTAATTCATTAATGCCAGTACCATGCGCACAATTATCAATGTCATGTTTTACAACATCAACATTCGGTTTTTTTTCATGTTTTACAACATTAACATTCGGTTTTTTTTCATATTTTCCTGTACTCAGTGAATCCAAATCCAAATTAGCAAATATGCCTGTTGGAGGATCATATAAAATTTGGTCCTCATTCTTATTTATTACTGCGTCACCGGGTCGTGATATTGAATCGTTGCCGGTAGTTAACAACTCCGTTATTGCAGTATTTGCATGTATGATAGATTGCGTTTCATCATTATCCAATTTGTTTCTAGTGGTTTCTTCTGCCTCATCGCCACTAGAGTCAAGGAAAATCGCCTTAAATAAATCGTTACGATTATCAGTGTTCAGTATTACATCATCGTCCTCCAGTTGGTTAATCTGTAACGACAAATTTTATAACTTTAATAATACACTTTTCTTAAAATAAATCTGCTAAGTTGTGTATTTTTCATAAAAAATTCGATTATATCTAATCAAATAGGAAAAAAAATAATTCAAAGAGTTAAATCGCAAAATAATTATAACAACCCGAGTTATTATTATTAATAATATATACCTATAAAAGCTCATAAACTTAAAGTTATCAAAGGAAACTCAATGATGTACCTTTTCAAAACTGATTTTTTTCTATATACTACCTTAGCGAACATTTTTACAGCCTAAAAATGGCTTTTACATTAAATTATAATTTCCAACTTCACTAATTATAAAAACTGGTGTTGATAATCAATGACACTTGAATTCTATAGGATTTTCATGTACCATGTTATTTTACATTTAAATTTGGATTTTCTTATAATCAAAGCGTCTACACCATTGCTGTCTATTGTACGTATTTTTTGCTACTTTATAAAAATCCTAAACATGTTTACCTGTAGGTTTTGTTAGAGAATACATATTCCTTCAAAGTTTTATATGTATTTTTCATTTGCAGTTGTTAATCATCTGTTACATTTATTTTTTCAGCTTTGTTATTAATTTTTTAATTTAAAATCAGTGATTAAACAATAAACTCAATGAGGTCTAGCTGGTCATTTTTTTATAATTCCATTAGTGTAATAATCAAAAACAATCTTGAGGCTAAACATTTTTCTGAATATTACATTTCGTTTTTAACGCCTAAAGGACACCGGTGATTCACTCAATAAAAAGCCTTTTTCATGCATAAAATTACTTCTCTAGATCAAGTCAGATTAATTTACCGAAATCGGTCGGTGCCACCGTGACACCACGGCCGTTTAATAAATCAGTCAATCCGGTCAATATTAACTATTCGGGCAAAGACGATTATGACCAAAGCCTAACACTATAGAGGGATAAGATGACCCATTTTTTTTTTTTTTTTTAAAGATCGATATACACGTATTAATGATAATTTTCTTTTACGATATATATGCCGTTATATTATGCATTCAACCAATTAAAGCTCAGATAATGTACGTGATTAAATTATATAGCTCAGTTTATGCTTCGATATGAAATAGTAATTGTTATTAAACTGTTTTTCAATTTTGCTATTTTTAATGACGTCAAAATGAACACTTAAATGCTTCATTTTCTATATGGAGTAACAATGAAAAGTCCAACATTCGGTCAATCTGAAGTAATTTGATATAGTTCAAAAAGAAAAAAGAGTTCATTCCAGGTATGTCAGAAACAAAAATTGCGAAATAAACCTGTAACGAAGTTAATTTATTTAGGCGGGTGTGATTAATATTATAAATAGCTTTTTCCCCTACTACAGTTTAATACAATATTAAATTCATTTTCTAAATGTTTTCAATTTCAAATATTTTCCTTTATTATTTATTTATTTCTTCTTCATCTGAGACAAGAAATTAATAATAAAGGAGTTTTGAAATTCACAAAAGAATATATTTGTTTTCTTCGATTTCGTTGCTTTCTTGCCTCCGTGAAAATTTTTGCTCTCTTTATTCATCGAATTTTAAATTGTACAGTTCCTTAATTTTTTCTTGCTACCAATACTGATAAACGCACAGCTGAAATAAAATTAATCATATAGCTAGTTGTTAAGTGGTATCGGTGTTAATAAACATAGAATGAGGGCATTTTTGAAAAACAATAAATAGTTGTAATCAATACTTACTGCTTCGACTGATTTATCTGAAGCATCTTTTGACTGATTTTTACTTTCATCTAACTCGGAAACTGGAATGTTTTTTTCATCATTCAACGTGTTGGCTAAAAGCGTAACTGATTCCAATACACTAAAAATACCTTTATTTTGTTGCTTGCTTTTTCTTACTGTATCCGGACACATTTCTAAATCATCCCTGCAACATTTCATTTTGCTTTAAAAGTTCATGTAAAATTATGTGAATATTAATATAATCCATGTTTTCCAAGCTACGTCAATTAAAACCTACATCGGTTCAATGAAATGTAGCCCACTTTTATTTCGTTTATTGCATCATAAACTTCAATAACCTTTCTAATGAATGCATAGAAATCGCGGGAAAAAAACTATAAAAACCTTCCTACCTATTTAAATAATTTCTATTATAACAAGTAAATCAGAAAAAGGAAGAAAAAACCTATAGCGACTCTTTTTCATTTGTACTAATTTACGAGTACGGCTGTATAGATTTAAAATTTAAGTACACTATGTAAAATACATATATTCCATGCGATCACTTTAGTAAAAGGTTAAATGAAATGAAGAATGACTTAAAGAATATAACTTCTTGTCGATTAAAAAGCATTTTTCGTTCCATTTGAAACTTTAACAATTATTTCCTCAACATTTCCATCTATATACAAAAACCATTCCCCATTCACAGTGCTAATGTAAATTTAAGCAATTTTTCACGGTAACGTTATTACCGAAATATTAATACCTTTTTTTTTTCTACTTCTCCTTAAATACTAAAAAATATGTCGAGATGAAAAGATATGGGACTTGACTGAAATTTTAAACTGAAATAAAAATGTTGATACTTAATTACTCACTCGTGTAGTTCGTGCGCTTGTGATAAAAACAGACTGTATTTAAAATAATTTTTAGATGCGCAAACCTGCGCTAAAAATATTTCAAAAAGTTATCTGCGCAGCTAGTTTATAACTAATTGATTTTTAACTATTGGTGCTGTACAACACCACTTTGCTCATTAACATAGAATGATCTACGCGATTGTGCTCATTAATGTTTATTAAATATGTTTCAAATTCCTTATGAGAAGCGGAAATAATACGCAGAAGAAACGACTTTGAAAAATTCTTATTTCATATATCTGATCCCGGTATAATGTTTTAGACATTGAAACTGAAGAAACATATTTGTTTTTTCCACAAACTGCGTAGTAACAATTTCATATAAATTACTTTATAATTAAAATAAGTGTTTTTGGAAAAGCCAGTAAAACTTTTAGGGAAGGGTCGATGTTGAAAATTTTTGATTTTTGATTTTTAATTTTATAAAATAAAAATTCTAACCTATTCTGAGGTTCCGGAACGTTAAACAGTTTGCATAACAATTTGCACGGAATAAATTTGTACTCCCTTCTTGTAAGAAAACCATACATTTCCTTTTCCGCTGCGTCTTTTCTCGCTTTCGTATCACTATCTTCCTCATTTTCCGGAAGTGGTTCCGGCACGGTACTGACGTCATCCAGTAATTTCCCACCGGTAAATCTATTCGACAATTCGGACGAAACGGACCCGAACAATTTTGCGGCTTTTTCAAATTCGAGTTCTTCGCGAACCCGTTCCCAGTCGGTCATCGTTTTCGGCTGAATAGAAGCCAATAATTCTAAAACGAAATTTAAAATCTAAATTATTTATAAAGCAAGATGAAATGAGGATACCAATAAAAAAATATACGTGGTAGTGGCGGTGGGGAAAGTGTATGTTTGAGGGGAAATATTTTATGTTTTTGAAAAATATCGAGAAAATCGGGGCTGCTTATTAACCTCTTTTCGTTCACCATATTGCCGATTGGCGACATCAACTTTAAAAGAATGGCGACATGTATTTCCTGAATTATTTCCTTATCGTCATAATGTTGCCGATCGACAACCGTCCTTGTCTCGTTCGATGACGACGCGCCCTTCAGATATATTGTTAAGTCGTAAAATTGATTTTCTCCGGGCATAAATTCTCTACAGTATTCGCGTCCTCTAGTAGAGTACCATTTCCAAAAACCGTAAAATTAATTTCTTCTCGGAATACCCTCTCTTTACGGTATTGTTTGACTCTTATGCGCTGTATGTGCGATAGCTGAGCACATCTGATTGAAAGCAGATGCCTCAATGGAATAAAAAGAAGTTAATTCCTGACTGAAAAATTCATCGACCATGTGCCACAATATTTCGCAAAATTCATAGTTGGCTATTTCACCCGTTATTTATTTATTTATTTTTTTTTTTCAAAAAAAAAAAAGGTAAAATTTGATAATCATTTTACAAAAAACAAGCATCAAAAACCGTTACTTCAAAGGATAATGTACAACGCGATATTATCTGACGCATTTAGCAATGAAAATTTTTTGTTTATTTACTTAGTTTTTTAGATAAGAGCATTATTACTGGACGGAGAAAGAATTTCCTTTAGTAATCGTTCCAGAAAATCGAAAACATTCTCCCGGTGGTTCAAATTCAAGGTGACGTTATTTTTGAACAACACGAATTCGGTATAAATGGAACCTTAGGTTTTTCTTAATCATCTACAGGATGTCAACTTGATTTAGGAATTCCTGAAACTTAAAAACACGATAGAACGTAAACGAGACTTTCCTACCGGTACAGTCTTGACAACATTGTTACATCACTAGTTATAATGTTAACATTGGATTTCCAACTGTCCATCGCTGACCAACAAAACTTTGTAAAGTTCGTCAAAGAACGGATATCATATCGACCACAAATGGAGAATACTATAGTCAGCGGGAAACTACATTTTAAATAAAACACGATCGTACATCGATACAACAATCAGGGCAATAAACACAAGGCGAACATGAAAACTTCAACTACTTCACTCGGTAAAAAAAAAAAAAACCTAAAAGTTCCTCCATCACCATACACAAATGATTACCAATAAATTGATAACAAACAAATGTGCATACATTAAGAGCCGAAAGTACTTTAACTTAGCTTAAAGTACGAATCCACGGAAATCCTTTTCTCGTCTGTTCGTTAAAATATTTTCGAAATTGAAATTGCGAGTCTCATCGAGCAAGAACCAGAAAAATACCTATTCACGAGGACGTTTATTTTTCCGCCGTCTAAAACAGTATACGGTTCGTGTCTTGGCTTTCAAAAGATAACGAACATTTTAAATTGCAAGAAAGTAACAATACAACGGAAGAAAATGCAGGCAGATCGTAAACAGATTTTCTGTAAAAGAAATGTACAAAAACACAATTTCTGAGAATGAATAGAGAAGGATGAAGTTAAGATCATTAAGAACTTTAATAGAATTTAAATACCGAAATTAATTTCGATTCAAAATAGACACCTACTTTTTATTTTCAAATCCCAATTACACAGTATTTAATAATATTAGAAATAATCGTTAATAATGAAAGAAACGTTTTATTCGGTATTTAAAATGAAATATGCAGCGTTGCGAATGCAGCTTGATGAATAACATTTTGTATAATATTAAAATTTAGTATTTGAAACATTATACAATTGCATTAAGCGTGCCACATTTTAGGTACTATTAAAAATATTTTTACCGTCTTATCAAACTGATATTTTCGTTAACCTTAGTATTCATTCTAATTGCCATTTTTGAATTTTTTTTTTTTATTTTACTCTGAAGGTCAAATTTTAAAGTTTTACGGTCAACTGAATTTATTCCGAAAAATTCCTCTTCATATGCACATTTCGCGTGCAATTCGATTTTTTTGCAATTTCATTATCCTAACCATCCGAAAGGGACTATACATCCATCGCGCATATTTTAACGATCTCGTACAACTGCACATGGGACACTGGAAATAAACAGCGCGCACTTCGCGGCTTACTCCCTTAATAATCTTTATAGAAAGTTTATTATTGTACTTGTTTCGAAATGCACTACACTAGATTGCGCACATCAACGGACAAAAAAGCCCATCTCCTACATTCGTATTTCTAAAAAAGCAAACTGTACCAACAATATTCGTACAAATTGAGCTTCTTCGTACTGATGTCATAAGTAGTTCAGAAACTGCAACAATTTAAAATGCGATAAAGAGAGACAGTGATATTTCTGTGAAACCGTACCAGCGACATAAGGAGACAACTATATCTCTATTAAACGGGTCGTAAGAAAACATTTGTTTTTCAGAATTTTAAATTCCGGTATAGTTATTTATGTTAAGAAGAGATAACGGCATTACGGAATTCATTTTTTTTATTCTGTTAAGTGATATGTGCTCTTTTCCAAATTAGTTTCCATATTTTCGTTCGTCCGGTGTTTATCAACATTCCAGACACATGTAATGTTTATTCCGAACAGGGGGACATATATTGCTGCCAGCGAGTAGAAAATTAAACTGTTTTTATTACATATAATAACTTTCGTCTGCTTATTGTGAAGCAGGAAGTTCGTATGTGTTTGAGTAATTTTTAAGCTAAAAAGAATTTAATTGGCGATACAATCGATTTTTTCAGAAAACATAAGCGCAATCGGGAAAGAAATGCGTAATATCAATCAATATTTCTTATTAAACTTTATGACATTTTTTTCTTTTCTTAATTGGTGGACAATTTTTAAAAATCCTCATCTCGATTCTTCTCTGCACTTTTTGCGTTCGTGTTCAAAGTTGTTCTGCATATTCGCTTCAATCCATTTAGATAGAAATTATTTCGTTTTCGATATTGTTTGCAATATTCGATATTTCCGATCTTTTAAAATCGTAAGTTTTATATAACGGTTATAAATTACTAGCCATGTAAAACTGTTACACTTTCATTTCCGTGTTTATTGAGCTTTTTATTAGCCTTTTAACTTTTTTCTTTTTTTAATTTCTGCTCTTACTGCTGCTTTAAGTACTACAAAAAGTAGTTTCTTTTTTTTATTTTATTTTATTTTTTGTTTGTTCGTTTTTGAATTATTCGACAGATCTTATTTTCAGTAATTTAGGTAATGATTTATGCTTAATTTAAACATATTAATTAATGTATATTTTTGGTCATAATTTTAGTTTGTTCATTTAGTTCATTTTTGGTCAATTTCAGTTCGTTCATTTGCGTTGTTATTCACGGTGGGTGAACTTACGAGAAATAAAGCGAAAAGTGAAATATCGAAAAGGGAATATTTTGAAAATAAGGAACACATACGGTCACATGACGAACAAACCCTATACAGGAAATTGATACTTTTTAAATAAATTTTAAAAAAATACCGTAAAAATAGACAAGAAAAATGATACTTTGAAAAGGAAAAAAGAAAAAAGTGTAAAAACCTGAAAAAAGGAAGAACCCGATGTTTTATGTAAAATTTGATGGCATCTTCTTCAGCAAATGCCATCAAATCAAAGTAGACCGGATTACAAACGTATCAATCTCCATTGCGAAAATAAAGGGCAACAAGCTAGAACGTACGGAAATTATTTTAATAAAATAGAGAGATGTTTAATATGAAAAATTACATTAAACATTAATATAAAAAACTTACATACCTTGAATCCGAATATATTACCGAGTGAATCCACAATTGAAATGAAAGTGAAATGAAAAAATATAAAAACAGTCAGACGAGAGCAGTAGAAAGTAGCAGCCAGTAAATAGAAATTTAATTAAAAAGAAAATAAACAAACCACCAAACCAACGGTCAGACAAGAGTAGTAGAAAGTGACAGCCAGTTAATAAAAGTAAATAAAAATAAATAAAATAAACAAGCCACCAAACAAAAATAAACCTCAAGAGATGAACTAAATGAACTGCAAAGACGGAAAATGAACTGGTGCCGCCTATGTAGACGCTTACCATAAAAATAAATAAATATCTATATTACATATTAAAGTAATCGGATAATACGAATTAATAGTAAAAAAAAGGTAAAAAAACAGTTTTACTGACGCTGGTGAAGGATTTGAACCTAGTACGTCAGTTGTCAATGATGCATTAATTATCATCACTTTCGTCACCACACTACACAACGCAGAACTAAAGTAATTTTGTTTTAAATTACGCACTTAAATTTTTATTAAATTTAAAATTATTTTTTTTTTACATTACTCTATTATTTTTTAGTAATTTTTATGTTTAACATACTTTATTCTAAAATAATCGGTCCTTCGAAGCACAAAGTAAATAAACATAATCTGGAATTTATACCATATGTTTGTCTGAACATGCGTTATATGCGGCTTCTAAAAATTTTAATTTCTCGCGTAAATCGAACAGTTGCGTTATAATATTTTAAACGATTTATATAATCATGGTTTTCTATTGAGCTACGAAATTTCAAACAAATCAGTAATCCCAACGTCGTGTAGTGTCTCGTAAAATATATTGATTCGGACAATATTAAATGCACACAGAGTGAAGTAAACGTTCCCTGAATACATTGAAATTATTGATGTTACTGGATCCTCGCAAATGTAACCATTAAAGTAATGAAAAAGCATGGATTACAGCGTTCCCATGTCGCTGCAGTCAAGAATACGACACAGAGCTGCATCTGTCAGTCGACACTTGCATGATATTCAGACCACCTAAAATCCGTGTTATCATTGACCCATGTTCATGAACAACTTTCGTAATTTCGCAGCATTTATAAATTTTATTGGCACATACTTTAAATAAGTCAGCTCAATGTACTGCCGTGCTGAAAAATAAAATTTCTCAAACTAGCTACCTTCCCATTCCTAAAAAAGTTTACTCGCACACAGGAATGAAGCAACCGTGCGCTTCAAAGAAATTTATGTTGCAACAGTGGCCTCTCTTTAATAACATAGTACGCCTACTTCAAAATCTGCTTTGGAATGTTTAGACCGATGCAATAAGAAATTGTATCCAAACATTTAACAGATTTTAGCTGCAATACCCGTGTTTACTGAAATGCCAGAAAGAACATTCTCTAGTCTAAGGAAACTTAAAAGTTACTTACCTAGTACAATTGCAGAAGGCAGATTAAGTAGTTTGACTTTAATGGATATTTACTAAAGCTTATGATATTCAAAAAATCACAAGAATGATCTTACAATAATTTCACCGAAAAAAAAAAAAAAAAAATTTAACGAATATTTTTTAGCCCAATTTTGCCGTGTAATATTCGTAATTTTACGATTGCTTTTAGGAATGCGTACACATATAATGTACGGGGAATCTTAATAAGATGGTTCAGAAACGACAAAAATATCAAATAAAAATTAATAACTCACGAACGGTTCGATTTATAAATTTCAAAATTTGATCATAAGTAGAATGGAAGTGTTAATATTATTTGTACGCGTAAATGTTTTTAACGTCCTTTTAAATTTTTCCTTTGTAATCCCCACTCCATAAATTCTTCCTACGCCTATAGTTAGGATATATATTGAAGTTATAAGTTCCAAACCGAATTAGAAACACTTCCATAGAAGTACATTTGTTACACTGTTCTTTATGGATTTTTATTATTTATTTCGAATTACGAAGAAGAAATAATAGAATAGATAAGTTGAACGAAAAAATTTCGGTCGCTAACTTCTCCAGTCATCATCGTCATTTATATTTGGCACGAAGACAGGTCTGCGGAAAGAATCCTTCACTATCCATATCAATAATTTTTCCACCAGAACAGCTTTCAATTAGTTTATATAAATTTCCTCTTTAAATGGTCGAACAAAAATAGTGAAACATTCTTAATATTTACATTATTCTTATTGTCGCCGTGAACAAACAATTGGCGGGACGTCATTTATTTATTAAATAAAAAAGAAAGAAAAAAAAAAAGATGTGTTCGTTCATACGAAATTACATAGGTTGTCTCATAAAGACAGAGACCAACGCTGGCGTCGCACTTTCACGCACCGCATCGACTTGGCGAATATATTGGCATCTAGATCAATCTTTTGGCTACAAAACGAGACCAATTTGAAATCTGTAACTTCAAAATTGTCCAAGTTATGGGCATTTTACGCGACCTACTTTGCTTTGACCTTACAGGTTTTTTAAATGCACGTGCGTGAATTTTTTTGACTTTTTTATGTATATAGGGAATTTAATTGACTACAAAATGAGCGCTTGGTGAAGTCTGTAGGTCAAAAATTGAATGAGTTATGGCGATTTTACTGAAGTAAAATGAAGATGAAAACTTAATTTTTTTACACCTTTTATTTTAAGAAGTACAAATACACACAAAATCGGAAAAAAATCAATCACTATCGCTATTACCATCGCGTAAACCTAAACCACGTTCAAAATAACGTCCTTCGTTCTTGATACATCGGCGCGCATTCGATCATGCCAATTCACAGTTATCGTTTTTCTGAATTCTTCTTCGGGCATTGCTCTAAGGACGCGAGGAAGTGTTTATGCCGCCTCAAAATTGTACTCCGGCCTAAAACATCATCTTTAAACACTTCGGTATGTTCTCGGAGAGTTCCCATGTCGGACAAACCACGCCGAATACAATACTTGATCGCGTAATGCCGCTCCGTTTCAAAACTCGCGTTACTCTCATATTCACATGTGTAAAAAACCTGTAGGGTTAGCGCGTACACGTCTTCTTTAAACTCGCACTGCGTGACAACTACTGAACGGATTCCGTTACTTCTTGTTGCTATAGTGAGAGAAATGAATGCTCTACACGATGACATAAGTGCCAAGTCGATTCGACGCGCGACGGCACGACTCCAGCGTTGGTCTCTGTCTTTATGAGACAACCTATGTAGCATAACTGTCAAAAATAATTTCACGGCCGCTATCGAAAAAAATCAAAGGAATTACTGTCATGTAAATTCCTAGCATATACTGCATCAAAACTAATTCGTACTATATATCACTACTACCGTATGTGATCCTTTTTAAATGTTCTTCGCATTATAAATATCGAATTTTTAATGGAACATTTAAAGAGTAAATTTTGTATAATTCTTAAATTACCTGTTTTATTTGTTTTCACAAATCCCAAAAACTGTTCGTATCGTTTCTGCTTTTCCGGATCTGATGAAAACGGCTTAAAACGATTCGATAACTCTGTTGTTGAATCAGATGACTGCGTATTTTTATAGTCAGATTTCGACAATAAAACACTATTATCAGTGCATACATTTAAACCACTATTACCCGACTGCTTTTGTTCCAAGTTACTACCAATATCCGACAGCACCAATGACCTTTCTTGGACATTAGATGTTTGCTTTTGAAGTCGTTTACTATTGGCGCTGTTATTAAATCGCGACGTTTTAAATTTATGATACGGAATGAAATCTACAACAAGTTAAAATCAATTTTTGTGCAAAACGACTTGCGTAAAAACCTAACGATATCGAAAATAAACGCGTAAGTAAATTAATTAATTTACATTTTCACCGATTTAAAGATCTTGTTAATATCAAACATTTGTTATAAATATCTCTTCAGTACAACACTGAAGTGTGTTACAGGTGAGTACTTTATTTTGTACCGATTAAAAAATTCCAAAAAAAAAAAAAATAAAATAATCAATCAATTTTTTTATATTTTTAAAGAACTAAACTATAAATCGAAATTAGGCGACATTCGTTTAATATTGACCAAAAAACACAAATTTAGCGTGAGACTAGTCCGCTGTTATGTTTCCCGAATGCTTTCGTATAGTGCTGAAAGCTGAACTCTCACACAAATCTTCAATTATAAAAACCAAAGGCTTTCGAAATGTTCATATACTGCCGAATGTTGAAGATACAATGAATAGTTCAGATATCTGTAATAAAGTCGGATCCTATAGAGTATAGAGAATGTCTCTACGGAAGGGAAACTGTTGTTTACCATACAGAAAAACAGAAGCTAAAACATTGCAAACATGTAAATAGATAAGATGTTCCAACTCGTATTTCATAGAGAAATAGCTATAAAAAACGTATAGCTACATCTGAAACATCACGGAAAGATGATGTGCAACAATGGTGTAAGTATTCACTAGAAGACATTTTACTGATTATCAAACTCCTGAACGAAGATGGCGTAAGAACAAGCAGCAATATGTAGATATTAAAACAAACGTGTGTAAGGGTAGCCGAAGAACAAGCTACAACTGGTTAAATTTTTGTTGCTTTAACGAGAGTTCAGTTACGTTTCCTTTTTTTCTACTATTTACTTTTAAAAAATAATTTAATATAACAATACTATTTATAATTTAATATCGGTCTCGATGAAAAACGAAACATCAGTAACTTTTCACTACGTCCGCAGATATATCAGATGAATTACTAAAATGTTGATTGTTTCAAATTCACTCTTCATCGTGAACCTATTGAACGCGCCGAAATTCGCTTGTTTTCCATTAATATATCAGCAGAATAAACTTAAACCAAAAATAACGCTTTTATAACTAACTAACTTCAAAAAATGATGAGCAGTATATATGAATCCAATTAAAACTATTCCCTGTTTAGCCTCTTATTACGTACAAGCCCCTAATATTTGCAAAACCCTTAAAACTGTTCACAATCTAATCTTAACTTATATGTTCCTAAAAACTATGTGTTTATTTATCGACATAATATATAAAAAAACAAGGAAATGGATGGTGTAAAAATTATTACTATTTAATCTGGAGGTTTAAAATATAGAAAATGCAATAAACTGAACGCAATATAAAACTATTGCGCAACGTTTTTCACTTTTACATGATTATAATATTTCAATGCATAATAGTCGCAACCGGTTTCCGATGATTTGAAAATAGTAACGCGTATTCTGATGTACCGGTATGTCCAGCACTGGATTCAATAATGGATGGTAATGAAAAATTCAAATAACTCCTTATGAAAAAATGATCATTCGTACGAACTCAAATTGCCATATTTCAGCTACTAGATGTGGATAAGTCATTCAAAAGCAATTTACCCGGAAAGCACCAAATAATTTGTCCATCAAGAGAAATATTATCTTTTTGTAAAAAATGAACGTCGTAGTTAAATTCTTAAAAATGAACAATTTCAGAGTTATCAATCCACTATTAATGATGACGAAAAATCATACTGAAAAAGTCGAGTATATAAACTACCAAATAAGTCTGAAATATTCAGCTTTTGCATTTTCCTATAGGTTCATTAACGCATTTTACACAAACAAATTTTCATTAGATAATAATACCGTTAGTTCTCGGTAAAAGCATAATATATAAAAAAATATAAACTACCTGATGGTACCTTTATCAGAGGAAATATTTCCTTTGAGCATATTTGTTGGCTAGCTAAGCAGAATCCTTCCAGCACTTCTCTATCGTATTCATTATTACGCTGATCTTTATTTTTTGTACGAGAATTCTTTGAAGTTAGGCCTAAACTAAAATCATATTGCGACATGTCGTCTGCAGCATATATATCTTCATCTTCTTCCTCGTACGCTCCAACTCCAAATGCCTAAAACAAAAATTGCACATTTTACAAATATTTAATATAACTACATGGTATATTTTCATATGAAACATATTCAATTTAAACAATTTTAAATGTTAGCGCGGAAATGGTAGATACACCTGAAAACCAAAATAGGTAATTATAATATTAAGGATTTTTTCTTTTTCCGACTGATTTGGTTTCATTCATTTTTATGATCCGGGAGATATTCTTATGATACAAAATTAGACTACAGTGAGTAGTGCAAATTCGGTAAAATCTCTTTACCAATTTTTTTAAAATCACTCCAATTTTCACAAAATTAATGATTATTAATCCCTATTAAAAGACCGCCCCCCAACCGTAGCTAAAGGTCAAAATTTAGAATTTATTTACTTATTTTAAACGTCTATTAACAGACTACCGATTTTTTTCTTTTTTTTTTTCTATCTATACGTGATGTGTTCTACGCTCGCGATCTCTTTTAAATAGATTCTTATTACTTTTTACGAAAATAGGAAATGTAAAAAACAACAGGTAAGCTAGTTCGAAAATATTATTTAACATTGCGAAGAACAGCAATAAAGATAATCTTTTATAACTAAGATTATTCTGTAACGTTTCCTTTATTTAAAAATCCTTTTCGAAGGCCATCTCTCCTTTCTCACATTAATCATCTGTATCTACCTTCCCTCAATAAACTCAATCTGTTAAAACTTTCTCACACTGATATTGCCAAAGCGATCCTTATATCCTACTCATGTTCTATAAATCCTTTATCCGTTCTATCCTAGATTACTGTTGCTTTATTTATGGAAATTTTTCCAGCAGGTCTCTCCTTTTAAAATCAAATCGCATTAAAAACACCTGCCTTCATCCATCTCTGCCTTGATGCTACTTTAAGATCGACCTCGGTTCCGGCTATCCTTGCTTAATCCTATACTCTTCTCTTTTTATTCATAGACATCCTATTTAGGTTATCATTTTCTGATTAAGTGCCTGTCTATTTATTCTTCTTTACTTATTTCTTCTTATTCCACTATCCTTCATAAATGGCGATTTATCTTTAATGAAACACGTCATTTTATTCCTTATTTCTATTTATTTTCTTCAATTTTCACCATTTGTTTATAGTCATGATAAACTTTCCTATTTCTTTTTCAGTTTTTTCAGTTTCCTTCATCATATTAAATGTCTTTCTTTACCGTTCCACTCTAAATTTGTCTCTCAACATGTCGCCAAAGTTTAATTTTCCAATACTTTAAGCTATCTTTTTTACATATACCACTATCTATACTGACGGTTTCAAAAAATCGACTCTGCCTTTTTTTGCGCTGCCTTGCATTATTCCGAATCTTTTAAACTTCCCTCCTTTTGCTCAATTTTCTATGCGGGATCTATTGCTATTCTGCGCGCTGTTCTCTTTGTTTCCTCATCACTGGTTTTCCATAAAGTGCTCATAATCTCAAATTCCAAAACTAGTGTTCTGCAAGCTGTCACATCTCCTCTTCCTTTTCTCTCTTCCGATTATGTAATACTATGATCTTTTCCTCCTTCATACGATAAAGATCAATTTTCTATTCATTTCCGCTCATTTAACTATCGAAGGCAATGAAATAATGGATGTTCTTCCATTTCCAGTGGCAGATTTTTGGGCACATTTTCAGTTCATAATATTATTCTTCTTTCCTTAGTTGCTCATTCCAAATTATGGCTCAACTCCTATTATTCTTCATCTTTTACCTCTCTTTTCAGCCATCTCTTGCTTCTCACCTATGGGTTCCTAACTTCCCCTTCCTTAAATGCTCCACAGTCTCAGTTGTTGTCTTCGTTTTAATCACAGTCTCCTTCCTGCATTATTTTCTCGGTTTTCATAATTTATCCTTTTCATCCCCCTTTCATATACATTCCTTGTGATTTTGATCATGTTTTGTTTGAATGTACAACTTTTTCTGCTGAGAAATCGTTCTTCTACACTTCTTTAAACTCGGCATCCCTACTCCTTATAGTGCTTCTTATATCCTCCCATTTCCTTGTACACCTGTTATTTCTGCTCTCGAATTTTATTATCCGTTATCCTTAAACGTTTAAAGATAAAACTTTTTCTTTTTGTTCCCATTTTTTTGACGAATGCCCTCATTGACAAACTCATTAAAAAAAAAATACTCAATTTAAAATTATTCAGAAAGGAGAAAGGACAAATAACAGATCAAAAAAAAAAAAGAAGAAAAAAAAGGAGATTTTAGCCTTTTAATAGGTAAGAGCATGTCGAATTTTTGTTTTTTTTTTTGTTGAAAATTCGGTTTATTAGAGAAATTAAACAACACAGAAATGAAATAAAATATACCAGATCAATAGTAATTTAATTTGTACGCATTCTTTCCGAAAGCATGGTTGTATTTAGCAATTTCTGCTGACAAACCAACAACTTGTTAAGTATTTAATAAAATTACTTGAATTTTTTTATAATCACTATCTCTTTCGATGATTAATTTTGATGCATATTTTATTTTCATGCAGTTCAAGTACTATTTTAAAATTCTGTATATTGTAGGACAAAATCTACAAAAAGCACTGAACGAAGAGTAACCACAAAAGGTAACAGAAAAAAAAAAAGAACAAAAAAACCACTATATCTTGATAAAAGTGAAAATCTCCGACATTGAACCAAATGAAGAAAAATTGTTGGTTGCCAACTATATAAACCTACCTAAGCAAACCTGTTTAAATTTTCTTATTAATGTTAAGATATACTGGAATTTTTACGTTATTTATATTATTTACAATAATATACATTGCATTATGTGTATATGTATATTTATAATGCAATGTGTATCATTGTAAATAAAATAACGTAAAAAGAATTGTCATTCTTTTGTTACGTTTCGTGTAATTTAAATACGTATTTAGGAATTTTTTATGTTAGAAATTGATGATGCTCATTTTTTGTTCCTTGCAATGATTTAATGGAATTGCCATTATTTCAGAAGATCATGGCTGGGAAAACGAAATATCTAACGGCTAGACTGCAGAAGATACTAGCTTCCAGCGGGAAAATATTTGGAAAAGCGGAGAGGACTAGTGTAGAAGTTCTGGGTCGGAGCAACCTCTGTTTATAAGAGAAGCTAATAAAATAATAATAATAATAATGTTCCCAAAGAATTTTCTTTTAACTTATAACAGATTTTTTATTTTTACATAACCGTGCAACCAAGATATTACCGCATAACTAAACTGAAGAACTAATATTTTTCCAAAAAATAAAAATTAAATATATGCAGAAAACAAGTTTTACTGCATGACAATTAGCTTAAAATATGTGTGCTGTACGTACGATGATAAAAAATTTACAAAATCTTTCTACACATCAATTTTAACGCGAACAGGATTTATACTTAAAATACATCTTTTAAAACACAGGAAATATATAAATGTTTAATTCCATAATATGACTGTAGCCCGAAGAGCTAAAAGCGTAAATTTTTGTTTTTACAATACGCGACCTCGTCTGTTAAAAAGGACTTATCGTCCGAAAACTCGCTTTTCACGTTTTTGGCGATTCTTATATAAAAATATACTTTCTTTTCAATGAAACAACTCCTAGGTTTCTAGATTTAGTATATACTTTTGTAAATTAATTTTAAAGATCATAAAAACTTGAAAAAACAATACAAACAATGAATAATTTTTTACAATAAATTCCTCTTCTTACGACGTTTTTTATTTGGATTGTAACTATAGATTTGGTTTACCATCTCACACTTTCTTTTCTTTACTACCAACTTCTACTTACCTAATAGAGTCTCCATTTTGATCTTTCTTAAGCGTGATTTAGCGTTTTTAGTTTTTTTCATAAATATCATCGAAATATTGCTTATCCGCTTCTTCAAACTTTTCTTCTAAACATATGTTTCACTTGAGAACCACTGCTACTAATAATAGAACTAAAACAGCTGCATCACGATAATTAATTGTCGGTAAACAGAAATTCAGAACATCGGCAATTGAAAATGAATAGAGGACGAAATAAAAACGATGGCTTTTTAACGGATTAAAAAATTATCTATTTAGAGAAATTTGCTCGTTTAAACTATAATAAAATTCTCTGTCAAAAAAAAATGCATAATGAAGATGATTGATAGGAAATAGCAAATGGAAGAGCGATTATTATGACAAGGTGTAAATGCACCGTTAGCGATGACAAGCGCGAACGCGCCGATACACGGGTTGTTTTGTTTAACAGTTGTTTTCTCAAAAACTTCTTTTAGGACGATAGGTCCCTTTCAACAGACCAGGTGTCGCATATTTAGCAATTTCAGTTTATTTATCGTTTCATCTATTATTTCCGCCTTTTAAATTTGTTTCTACGATTCATTTAACAAGTCATTAGCCATAGTATAAAATTAAATCTTTGATAGTTATCATCACATACGTGTACATACCTGGCCGCGTATTGACTTGCCTTGCACTGTAAGCTTCGAATATGATTCTTTTTGAAATGATAATACAGGATCTCTAGACATACCACTATAACCTAGGCCAAATGTGTTTTCTTTCGGTTTCGGTGCATAAGTTAAATATTCATCAGGAGCAAAAGTTATTCCAGTTAAATCATTCGCATCTTCGGTACTTTCATCTTCGTTAATTAGTTGATTCTGCTGGCGATTGGGCAAAAAACATCCGTAAGTTTTTTTTAAACTATCCTTTTTCATTAATTTTTCTTGCGCAGTTAACCTAGGGCCAACACCTTGGCCCGGTCTCCAGCCCATCTTTATTAATAACTTAATTCCGATTGTTTCCCTGAAAACATTTAACTTGCTGAATTTTTCTAGCAAACACAGACATACACACGTACGTACGTGTACATCTAACGTGAATACCAAAAATAAAAAAAATTTACAAATTGCTTTTTAACAATTTTTGGGGGGTTTTGCTTCACTCGACCGATAATAATATTTCATTAATCAACCAATGTTTAGAGAAATTTTTTTACGTTTACCTAACTGTCAATTTACCAATTTGTATGTTAAATTAATAATGATATACTCTTTAAAGTGGCTAAACGTAATTTTACTAATACACCTTACTTACAGTAAATTCAATATCTTAAATATTTCTATACGCTGAGAATTCCTGTACGGGCCTCAAGATAAATGAAAATAAAATTTTGAAGTAATTTATTGTAGTAAAATATCTTCGTTAAAAAAGAAACGAAATATTCTTCTTTTAAAATATTATACAGAACGAGAAAAAAATTGAAAAACGTGGTTAAAGATACTTTGAAAAATTATATTTTTCAATCTACCGAATTAACAACATTCAACCTCTCCAAATATTTTTAATTTTATCTTTTTAAATAATTTAATCATTTGAAGATGCAATAATAATAAAAAAATCTGATCAAGAAAAAATTAAAACAAAAATGAATAGTCGTTTTAAAAAAATTGTCGCACAGTAGTAATAAATGCCGTTGTAATTTTATAATCCTTAAATCCATGATAGTAATTTTATTTCGCTGATAAATAAGTACATTAAAAACTTCTGTCAATGGGTTGAATTTTCGACGCCCAAAAAAAAACAAAAAAAAAAAAAAAAACAAAAAAAAACATTAAAAACTATGATAATTGTAATTTTTCTGTAACAGTTCAAATCGAATGATTAAAACAATTCGTTAGAACTGAAAATGGAACAGAAAACATAATTAGACAAAAACTGGACTGAAACAAATATTGAAACTCGATCAGTTTGTTGCAACGTTTAACAGTTGATATCAGTTTGATGCCTACGTCCATTTTTGATTCAAATTTAAAAAATAACTTAACTTATTACGTCTACTCAAAACAAAATGATGATATGTCGATGGTAACACACATCTTCATCGTACATATCAATTTTAACATTTCTTATTTTATCGATGGTTTTTTTTTTTTTCATGCTTACCTTTATCACTAGTTTCCAATGTTAAGAAGAAATTAAAACATTTCGAAAACGCAGGGGTAATATAAGCTATTGATCTAAACATTACTTCAATCAAATGAACAACACCTATCATTTATGTATCAAAGAAAAATAGACAGTATAAAAAATAAATGCTAAAATAACAAACTAATACGTAAGTAACAAAATTAATATAAGAATATCAAACTTGTTATCTTAGGAACGTTTTCGGGCATAACCCATCTTCAGCTAAAATAATCGAACTACGATTATTTTAGCTGAAGATGGGTTATGCCCGAAAACGTTCCTAAGATAACAAGTTTGATATTCTTATATTAATTTTGTTACTTACGTATTAGTTTGTTATTTTAGCATTTATTTTTTATACTATAGTTACTAACAAACAGGATGATAAAATATTCTTTAATAAAAAATAGACAGATACGCATTTATGAGAGAAAAACGTATCCCCCTATCCTTTTATTTGATACATTAGAAAATGATGTAATGGTAAGTGACATACGCAAAAATGTACCTCAAAGGATCGTAATTACTGTACCCTACAATTCCAGCACCTCACAAATACCTCGTATCATAGCTACACACAAAAGATATTACTAATGTAATCACTTCCCATTGAACATTGTAGACGCTCCTGCTATACTTCAACAATACTTGGAAAAAAGTTTGAATGAAATCCCAAATATACCAATTGACGATACTGCAGTAACTAGGTTTAATGCTGAAAGATATTTAAACAATTTAGCAGAAGTACTAAATCGGATTCAACGAGCTAGTCGCTATCTATTTAAATAAATGATTATTTTTACAAACATCAGTCGAGGATTTTGGTCATATATTTAGTAAAAAAAAGTATGAAACCACTTAGAGCAAAATTAAAGGCTACACAAAACGCTACTATAATAACTAAAAAACCAAAACTTAGATATCTTTTTTGGGACTCGTCAAATATTGCAACTGATTTGTACCAAACTACATAGCATGCGCGTAACATTATACACACTAATAAGCAACAGGTAAAAATAAATTGGACTATCGCACAATACATCAAAAAAACTTTAACAATAATAAAATTACGGTTTTAGAACACAAAATTCTGTTTGCACATGATCCATCTCAAACTTCATATGTTTTCACCGATGCATCCGACAAAGGAACTGAAGCAGTAATATTTCATACGTATGGAAATCAAAATCGTCTCATTATACTTGCGTTAAGGAAATTATCTAATGCTGAACAAACTCACTCAATAATTGGCAAACAAGCGTTAACTATATTCTTTGGAGTAAAAACTTTAAATACGGTGCACGAAAATTTATATTAACAAACTACAAACTACTTCGGTATATTTTTGGGAGAAAAATCGAATCTGAATAAAATAGTGAATAACAAGCAGATTAGACAGCCTTTAATAATTCGATTATACCAGCAGAAATCCATCATGAGAAAAGTTTGTCCAATGTTTTAGCAATCACGGCTCCCTAATGAGCGAAAAAAAACACACAAACAGATTAATTGACCGCAAATACCAGTATCAAACAAGCCTACTGCAATTTAGGTGATTCGTAACAATTAAGCAGCACACCAATAATGATCCCGCACTGAAACAAATTACACCAAGCATCCATACACACTGGTGGTCAAAATTGCAACACCTTTATTTCGTTTTGTTTAAGCTACACATTAATTTGTACCAATCATTCTTTTTAGGTACACTAGTTTCCTGTGTACTTCGAACACACATATTATAATAAATATATTTCCCCATCCATAATTTTGGAATTGGAGTCTAAGAGAAAGAAAGAAAAAAATTGCAACAAATAGTATTACGCATATGGCATCAAGAACGCCCATATATTGTTGCTACGAAAAGCTTAGCTCACTATTACGTCTGATGATCAATTCCAATTATGACACTGAGTTCTCTACACTGCAATGCGTTTCGTACTAAGAAAACGGAACACATACTTCAGAATTGTACATTACTTGTGATCTATTCCACACTACCCTTTGGAACAGATACACTTTTCAGAATCAGTTTCGATCAGTGTTACAGACGAGCTGTTAAAATGGGTTGAGGTTCATACATTGAAAATAACAACGGCTAACATTTTATATCATCAACTAGAAGAAATATTCACATTTGTACTATCACAAATAACGATATCAGAAAATGGACCATAATTTGTCTCGCACACATTCAATATTATATTTTTTATAATCTAATGAATGTTCATCAGTGTAAACCTCACAAATCATCCTTACTCTAATAAGTTACCGAAGCATTTCATTAATATGGAAACAAAATTAGTGGCAACAAATTAGATGCCATTGCAATAACGAATCACCCAAATCTAGAGGCTTTAGAACTGCTACTTTCCGATGATGACTTAAGGCGCCTTAAGCGCACAAAGCCTTATGAACTAGTCACCTAATTTATTCTGTAATATATTCGTATGTATGTATTTTGTGGATATGGGCATATACTTGGTGTGCGTGCGTGTGAGTATTTATATGCGCGTATGATTATGTATATATCTGTATATTAGGAGTTATGTAATTGTACATAGTTTCTACTCTGCTCATGTTACAAATTAGTTAGATTAAGTTGTAACACTGTTTTAAAAGTAGTGCTAATTTATTTACTATAATAAGATTGTACTGAAATATACGTGTAAAAAAAAAAAAAAAAAAAAAAAAAAAAATAACGAATCAAACAGGTTTTGCAGTAATACCGTAAGCCATCACATGCTGAAACAGGCAAACGTTATTTTCAGTTGGAAATACATTACTTAAATTTCCCGCAGATTCCACACGTTTAATACTCAATTTATCTTTAATATATTTTCTTTTTGTTTCCAGATGAAGATGGAAAATTCCTGAAAACTTTTCTGATATATCAATTTATGTTTATTTTCAGGGTTTATTACAGCATTTATGGTTTCATTATTTTATTACCAAGAACAAGGTAGACCATAAAGTAAATAACGACAAGAAGTACCGAAAATTCACACCGAGACGGAACATATATTATATGACAACTGCAGACCACAAATGATCTCTAGCTACTAAAAAAAACATAGAAATACTCATATATTATTAAAACACTGTACGGTATTACACATGGGAAACATGCTGATACTTCGAAAACTCGAAAAACATTTTTTACCACTAGTACAAAACATACGAAAAGAACATCTATACGGACAACTATTGATAATTCAAGCTTAGTAGCTAACACTTTGCTTGGCGTATCTACTTAGCCGTTCCTGCAATGTCGAATATAACTGAGAAACAAAATGAATCCATATCAGAAACAATAATGATAACAATGGAAGGGCTATCACAATATTCTGTAGGATCTTCACCTTCTCGTAAATAATAATCTCCAAGCACTCACACGTTAAAGCTGGTAACAGATAGCCAAGCATCTAAAAGTTGTGACAGTCAAGATGTGACAAATCAACTGGGGAAACTAAATTAACCGGCTATATCAATGTCTAAACAGACGTCTGTCATCACATTAAGAGCGGATGATTCATCGATAATAATAAACATAATCGGCGTCTTATACGTCGATTTTGACATGGTTTATTTTATTGACGAATTTTTTGTCGCTTTTATTTTGTATCATTAATTTCATAAACATGACGTGTTATATCACATATTTTACTAATAATTATGTCAATGTACGCGCGCGCACTTACTAAGTATAACTTTTTATTCTATTTTAAGGAAATTTTTTCATGGTTTTTACTAGAGATTCTCTTTCAACTACTATAATTTTCAATTTTTTTCCCTTGCTCTTAACCAATAATTATGTATTAAAACGTTCAATGCTCCCTTAGTTATATAATCTAGAGTTTACTTCGTTTTATCGAGCACAAATTGTTATCACTGAAATCACCTTTAATTATCACATTTATTCGCAAGTTTTTTAAACTTTTTTCTTACAGCGCATTACGCTGCTAAGTTACAATTTGTAATAATTAAAACTGTACTATTTATATTATATCGTGGTGATTCGTTGTTACACTAATTTAGTTATACAATATTCACGTTATAATTTCATAATTTGTACAAATATGTTCTTTGTTCTTCTACACGTTGTTTGTGTATTTATTGCTTTAGAAGAAATATACTTCACTTACTTAATCGGTTGTAAAATATCCTTCACATTTAATATTCCAGAAATTGAAGTATCACTATTACGAATTTCATTTCTTCTCCTCTTTCCGTCATTTTCTTCTACAGAATTATCAAACGTAGATTTAACTTTAATAGCCATAGGAGAAATTCCAAATTCTCCTTTATCCTAAAAATAATCATTTATTAGATGCGTGTATATATATATATACAGTAATCGGATATAATAACAGAATAATTAATTAAATAAAAACATTAAAAAGATATTTCACTTCATCATCCATAAAATCTTCTGGAGTTTGCTGTTTATATTCAAATTTACTGCTTCGAGAAGATAAAAAATTTGATGGTTTCCATCCTTCCAATGAACCCACTGTATTAAAAAATCCTGCCGTATATCCACCCGTAAATGCACCATGAAATCTTCGTTTACCATGTTCATCTTTAGCTACTTGATCTTCAACTTTTATAGGTTTTTTTCTTGGCAATGTATCTAAATAAAATTTGGCCGTAGTTTAATTTAAATAATATTGAAAACAACTTCTAATTATTAAAATTCGGATTCTAAATGTAATACATATTTTTTTTGCTTGTAGCTGTTTCGATAATTGTACCTTGGCACATTAAAGGTTGTAGATTCAAAATACACTAATTTAATAGTGCGAATAAATACATATTTCAAATGTTTTGGACATATTTTGCATATTTTAAAGGTTGCTTAACAAACTTATATAAAAAAACATACGCACGTATTATTATTCATTTAAAATTGTTAGATGAGAAACTTCCTCAAGAAAATACAACATATAAGAAACGTAAATTTTTTATTTTTTGCAAGAGTCTGTTACTGCATGAATAGCATTTCTAAACATGTTCATAAAAAAAAAAAATATTTGGTTTCGTTAGAATTATATTATGTCGATTGCGAAAGATAAAATTGCAACTTTTTCTTTTGAATTGTGTATTAAAAAATAAAACACAGCCCCAGTTCATAACAGTTCGTTCGTTTCTAGTTCAATCAATATAGTAATTAAAACAACTTGATTTTAAATTTTTTATAGTTTAAAATTAATTGAAAATATGGCTAAGTTATAATTTTAAGCAAGAAGTTTTTGGTTAGGTCCCTTTTTAGCAAATTTTTTGCTGCAAAGTAATTTTAAAATGTTTTAAAAAAAGAGTTAACCTAAAACCTCCAACTTTGAAATTTTTACTTGCAATAATATTAAATTATAAACAATTCAAAGTTAAAATTGTTTTAATTAATATATCAATTGAACTAAAAGTGAACAACTATTATGAACTGGCGATGTTTAATCATAGTCTTAGTGAAAAAAACATTAATCTTCCGAATCTGTTTAGTAGCTATCAGAGTTCTTTTTTGTTTACGTTTGAAATATCCTTCTTAAATTTAAAAAAAAATCATCTTTTGTAACATTTTTTCTTTTCTTTATAAATAGAATGAATAAGAATAGAATATTTACTTCCCGACATTTTAGAAATTCTACAAACCTCAACATTTCATTTCTAGAGCCAATTGCCAAGACTGAAAATAACAGGGCAGACAAACAAAAGCAAATATCATTGACCGATCTTTTTCATGCTAATATATTAACTGTTATTTAACAATACTTCATTATCTTCGACCTCGTCTACGTATATACATTTATTGTTTGTTCCATACGATGTGAAGTCACTTTCTATACCGAAAACTATTTTAACCGAAACCATAATTTTCATTTGCACATTTTGAAAAAAGTACTTAATGTTAAATGTAATCCTTTTGAATTGTACATTTATAATTTAATGTATTTTTAATATAAACGTATTTAATAGAAAAAAATTTAGTATGTTAATATAAATTTAAAAGATGAAAAACATACAAGCTTTATTTTTTAAATATACACTATTATGAAATTTTTAATGCACGGTTTTAAAAATTTTCGTGCGCATATAAATCCGAATCCTATTAATTAGGCAAGCAAAAAATCAATATTATTTTAATGTAGTAATCAAATAAAACTACGCTTTCTTTTATAATTGAAAATATACAAATTTTGAATTAGACATTCATATGTAGATTAAACAAAATTATATTTCGAAAGATACTTTAATATATAAATGGCTGAAACAAATCTATATTCTACCTTCATCTATTTCATCCAACGGTTCACCGTAAATTACGAAATCATCATCTTCATCGGAAGACATCTTTATAAATAATAATAATACGTCACAGCAAATAAAATAATTAAATGCAATTAGTTAACAAACATTATAGCGAAGCTTCTGTTTTGAAAATATACAAAACAGAATCATAAGAATTTTAAAATGAAGCCAAATTAATTGGTAGCCGCTTCGTTACAATACATCCTTAATCGTCTATCGATATTCCCGCTAATCAGAATTCCTTAAAGGATTGAATATATTTAATTTCTTTTGAACTACTATTGAAATCATTATATTTGCTTAATATGATTTTAGCGTAAGTAAAATTAATAAAATTTCATTTTAAAAAAATATTGTTTATACAAAAATTAATTGAAGTACAAATAACAAGTTAATTTAATTTCCGGGTAGTATTAAAGTGAAGAGTAGGCAGTTTTACTTCATGGTTAATCTTTCATCGTTAATTAAAATAAACTGTCTACAGAGTGATCGCATACTCAAGTAACCGCGAAATTTCGCGATTTCGAAATAATCGCGAAATATCACCGAATCGAACTAACAGTAAATTTCACTGTATCGAAGCAAATCGCGAAATTATCACCATTCCAAGCTAAACCGTAAAATTATCAGTTTTGTATTTAACAAATTAGATTTAAAATACGTGCCATTCGAGAACACAAATGAGGAAGTACAAAATTATTCATTTAATTATTTCTGAAGAAGCAAAACCGAAAACGATCGGACATACAGAGGAAATTGTTAAATTGCAATTTGATAGCATGATTATAAACGCTAAACTATTCTAAGGCCGGTTAAAGATTTTAAGATTTTTTTAAACTTTATTTACAACTATATATTTATGGAACTAAATATCTTAAAGTATATATACTACAGAAAAAAAAGAACAAATTTCACAAAATTATTGTCCATTTTGTATTTTAAAAAATCATTAGTTATTTTTAAACATCTGTAATTAATACTAGATTCGAAAAAGCAGTTTGTTTTGTGTCCAAAACTATGTTAAAATTTTAGGTGAAAAAAAAAATTGTATTTAAATTTAATGTAATATATGAGAAAAGTGAAAAGAATATTGATTTCCTTTTTTTAGAAATTTTTGTAAATATACAACAGTTTTGTTACACTTGTTCTCGGTTGACTATAGGATATATAATTTAAGATATTTAGTTTCATAAATATATGGTTGTAAATGAAGTTTAAGAAAATCTTAAACTTTTTAACTGCCCTGAAAATCGAACCTGCAACAGTTGAACAAGGGGTATTGCATCTAGACACTTGTGCCACAACTCGACATTGCGAAACGTTCTTGATATAGTTATTTACATTATACCATTTTTAATAAATAATTATTTTTTCGCAACACCGCAATTTCGTTTGTATGTCTCCTTTTGCAGAAATGCTTATTATAGATGGCAATACAATATTATGCAACATCCGGGTTTTTCAATATTAGACCCTCGGGGCGCCGAACTAAGGGGAATTTCGGAAACGATTTTTCACTTACTTCCCAATGAATTAAAAAAGGTGTCCTTTTGCAGAAATGCTTGTTAGAGATGATAATACAATATTAAGCAACATCTGGGTTTCCAGCTCTAAAATTAGAGCCTCGGGGCGTTGAAAGCTCAAGATTTGGGGGGGGGAGTTGTTTTTCGGGCATATGATATGTCGTTGGAAGGATCGTTATTTGTCGAGAACAAAACTATGTTTTATTTCTTCGATGAAACTTTCGAAGTTTACGAACAGTTCAAAAAAGCGCGAGATCTAATATGTAGTTCCTTCTTTGCGACGCGAGTATTATAGCTCAAAGTTTTGAACAAGGTTGAAAATATGCACATGCACGTACATTTCTTTGGTTTGGAACATTTAGGTTTCCAATTTTAAAATTAGTCCTTCGGGGTTTCGAAAACATGAACTTTTGGGAAAAATATTTTTTTTTTGGGGGCATATGATATACTGTTGGAAAGAGCAGTATTTGTCGGGAGCAAACTCGTATTTCATTTTCTTAACGAAACATTGGAAGTTTACTAATAGTTTAAAAAATCACAAACAATGATGTGTAGTCCTTATAGCTAAAAATTTTTAACAAGGTTTAAAAAAATGAGCATCCTTGTGCATTTCTTTACTTTAGAACATTTGGGTTTTCAACTTTAAAATCGGATCCTTAGGGTGCCGAAAGCTCGAAAGTTGCACAAAATTATATTTTTTTTTCAGTCATGTGATTAATCAAATTAGTCAAACATTGTGTTTCATGTGTTGAGGATTCCGTATGTATTGTATAAAAAACAAAAGACAATATAATTGAAAGAATGCGATCCATTATTGCATAATAAAATGTAACACAAATTTCTGTAAATGTCCTATAATCAAGATATTGAATAAAATAAAGCAAAATAAAATACAATTCTAAATTTATTGTTTTTTATTGAAATACATAGTAAAAAGTCCAGACTGAAAAATAAAAAATTAAAAAATTTTTTTTGTTTTAAAATAACTTTATTAGTGTGCGACTACCAGATACGCACCTTAACATTAAAATCGGAAACTACAAAATAGTCTGAAAAATAAAAGCGGGGGCCGCAGATTAATAATTAAATATTAATATTATAATACATACTAAGTCAAAACTACAATCACTATTTAATCTTGTTCCATTGTTGTGAATCACAAGACCACACACACCAAATATTTTTGTAACTGCAGCCCCCGCTTTTATTTTTTAGAATATTTTGGAGTTTCAGATTTTAATGTTAAGCTGCGTATCTGGTAGTCGCACACTAATAAAATTATTTTATATTTTTTAGTGCATAAATAAAAGGCTACTTTTAAAAAAAATTAAAAATTTTTTTTATTATTAATGTTTATACAGTAATTCATTTATGTAAACTATTAATACATAAATCATAATGATAGAAATTATTAATAGTATGCATTTTTTTTTTTTTTTTTTTTTTTTTTGGTTCCCCAGTCCAAAAGTATTGGTAGGGCAAATTTATTTAGTTATTTACTTGTGTACAAAGAATATTTTGTGTGCTTATTGCATAGGTTACAATGGAGAAATATAATGCTTGGGTGAATTGTGAAGTGTGTACTTAAATCTAACACAAGTATTGAAAATTAAAAGTTTCCTATTACACAGCAATGGTGATGATAATTCATAGTCACCATTACAACATTGATAAATATTAAGATAAAACCAGCTGTTATTATTCTTATAATAATATGAAACAGAGCAAGTGAATTTGTAAATTACAAATACATACTAAATGTTATACAGTAATTATGAGATGTGAAAATAAAATTGCTACAATTAAAAGGAGTTATAAGAAATAAATAAGGTGTTTACAAATTTACATTTACATTTGTTTACAAATACCTGTACACATATACATATATACATGAAAATAAAGTAGCCTACTTACATTAATATCATTTTTGCCAGCTAAACAATATATGTATTTACACATTTCTACTTACATAATATTTACATAATAATTACATATTCATTATTCAGATATATATCCACACATGAACCAGATTTCTTATATTTACATCAAATTTTTAACCACTTATTTATATTAAGTTACATTCATTATATATACATTCATATATAAGCACAATACACTCACATCTGCATTCATAATGAGGAGGAGTATTTCATTCAGTTGCATTATTGAGTGGAAATCTTTTTTTGATTAGTAGGTGAAAGTATTTGAGTAGTCCATTGTAATTGCTTTGGTTTAGAGTGAGTTGCGTTTGATGATTAATTTTAAATTTTTCTCGTATGGTTTTTGTAGCAGGGCAATCAAATATTAGGTGGTGGATATTGTCATACACCCCTGATTCACAGAGCTGACAATTAGGGTTGTCAACAATATTGAATCTATATAAATATTCACCTATCTTCCCGTGCCCAGAGAGAATTTGTGAGTTGAAAAACGTTATTTTAATGTTCTTAAGATTGAATCTGTTTGTTATGTTCGGAAAGAATGTAAACGTTTTTCGGCCAGTAGTTTCTGCCAGCCATCGTAGCTGCCAACGATTGACCAGCTCAGCATGAATGTGTTTTTTAAGTACATTTACAGTTGATGTAACGCCAAGAACATTGATGAGGTTATTGTTCGGCAATAGACCTAAGCTGCTAATCAAGTTAAGATTTTTAGTAATCCTGTATTCAGAACAGCCATAATTACTACTGAGACAAAAGTCGAACAGAACATAATAGGTGAAGCTATCAAAGAAAAGATAAAAGAGGCCAAAGTTACCATTCCCAAATTGCTAGATCCTTGCATTATAATTCCGAGAACCAAGAATATTAACGAAGATGACATTAAAGATTATTTCATAATAAAAACGGGAATTGAACCTATAGCAACTAATAAAGTAACAACAGAAAAAAACAGTCGAATATATGTCCGTCTAAATCCTTCACAATATACTGCTCTCCCTACAGACAAGAAAATTAAAATAAAATGAGAAAGTCTTCCCTTTTTTGATTCAGTACCCATTAAAAGATGTCAAAAATGTAATAGATTTGGTCACTTGGCTAAATTCTGTGAAACCTCCGACGAGGTAATTAATTTTGCAGAAAAAATCAACAGTGAAGGCTGCTGTAGCAACTGTACTATGTTTAACTTAATAAAAAATAGCCCAAATAAAACGATCGATTTTAATAATGAGGAATTAATCAGAAAGGTAATGGGGAGGATTGATCATTCAGTTTATGATCGGAACTGCCCAATTTACCAAAAAAACTATGACTATCTGACTTCCCATACTGATTATGGCAGTTCAGATATTATACCTTAATGTTGATAATTGTGCAGCTGCACAGCATCTTTTTACTAGAACACTTGTTCAATCTGATTATGACATTGGGATCATTTGCGAACCATATTTAAGAAATAACAATATCACCTTTAACAATTGAAACTTTAACACATATTTAAGCAATAGAGTCTCCATAATTATAAACAAACGCATTATGCACAACCTAATAGTATCCTACACCAATATAATTGCTATTAAAATTAGCAACTATCTTCTAATTGGGTGCTACTTGTCCCCCAACGAAGACAGGGAACCACCCCTTCAAAAAATTGAACACATTATTAAGAATAATTACAAATTAAACATCATTATTCTTGGGGATCTCAATATTCGATTACCAACTTTAGAATCCAAAATCAAACTCAATAAAAATTCACTAATGCTCTATGATATTATTAACAGTAACAACCTAACTATTATGAACAATGATACTCCTACATTTGAAAACCATAACGGAACAAGTGTAATTGATTACCTTTTTGTTTCTCAAGAAATTCATACACTAACCAGTTATAATATAAATGATTCTGATCTCACTGCACATAAACAATTTAGCATACATATCAAAAGTGGAGTTCATATGACTGAATCAAAATACACTAAAGTTGATCCAGCCAAATTATGTGACACTCTTGACAAGAACACTATAAATGACCATATTAGCATAATTAATTCTCATAATGACTATAACTCAGTGGACTCAACTATTGCTGCACTGAATGCCTACTTAATTAGATCTACAAAAAACTACGAATACCCCTACAATGCAAATAAAAATGACTGGTGGAATTCTGAATTAGAAAACCTGAAATTCCTAATTAATAGAACTCGTAAAAAGAAAAAAAAAATCATCTAAAACGCTTAATCATTAATGTTATACTCATATAAAAAGTTAATAATAAAAGCAAAATTAAACTACTGGAAAAGATTTATAACAGAGTCCAATGCATGGGGTAAGCCCTATAAATATGTACTTGGAAAGCACAAAAAATGTGATATTCCAGAAATAAAACATAAACATAAAATCTATTACAAAAATAGTGAAAAGTGTACCATACTTCTAAGTCACTTCTTCCCAGAGATTAAGGATGAGATAATTAAACCAAAAAATACCTCTACCTCCAAAAAGTTAAAAACTGATTATAATACTATATGTGATATTGTAAAAAATCTCAACAATAGAAAAGCCCCTGCAAGGGACAGAATAACAAACAAAATGGTAAAGCTAATCAATATAAATTTCCCCGAATTGCTATACAATATAATCAACAAATGTCTTCACTTAGAATTCTTCCCTTCAAACCTGGAAAACCTCAGACATAGTTCTAATAGCAAAACCTGGTAAAAACCCTAATGAAGCATCAGGATACAGACCTATATCACTCCTTAACTCCTGTGGGAAAATATTAGAAAAAGTCATTAACAACTTCCTAATACAGGAACTAACAGATAAAAATACATTGCATCCCAATCAGTTTGGCTTTAGGACATCTTACTCCTCTGAAGGGGCAGTATATAAACTAGTATCATCCATTAAAAATATACTTAGGGAGGGCTCATCGGCGGTGGTTATCTCTTTTGATATCAAAGGAGCTTTCGACAACTGCAGATGGTCCTCTATAATTCAAATCCTTCAGGAAGAACAGATTAACTCATCGCTAATTAATATAGTCACCAGTTATCTACAAAACAGATATGCCCGTCTTCAAATTAATGATGCAACAATTCTTAAGAAGATATCGTGTGGAGTTCCCCAGGGCTCTGTACTAGGTCCTACACTCTGGAATGTACTCTACTCAAGAATTCACAAGCAGATTGAAAAACTTTGTAAAACAATTAACTCTGGATCAGTATTAATATCATATGCAGACGACCTATGCATCCTGTTTAAAATAGAAAAGTATACAAACTTTAAGAAGATTGAAATTATATGTGAAAATCTGGAGAACGAGATTGCAGCAATGGGATTATCCTTCTCTACTGAAAAATGTAGGTCTATAATATTCGGCAACCAGAAGCTATCAGAAAAGGTCAAAAATTTAAAAATAATATCAGGAAAGCCTATACAACTAACAAATAAATTAAAATATCTTGGAGTTACACTAGACAGTAAACTATTGTTCACTGCGCATCTAGAGGAAATCAGTATTAAATGTATCAAACTCTATGACAACCTTCCAAACAGTCATGGACTCAGTCAAAAAGAAAGGGTTATATTATATAAAGGCTTAATTCAAGCCATCTTTGGATATGGATCCTGTGTGTACATCAATGAAAAAATTCTAAAAAAAGTTAACAAACACCAGAGGAAATTTGTTTTAAACATTTCATCCTTGTACAAAACCACCCCATCCTCTGCTGCATGTGTAATCTCAGGTGTGCTCCCCCTTGATCTCTTCCTAATAGTATGCATATTAGTGAAAGGTGTATTGTTATTTATAAAATAAATATGTGAAGAAAATGTTCACCCACCCGCCCTTCAAATTTCTGGGCACGGGCCTGGATTAATTAATAAATTACGATTGCGATATTAGTATATATTATATTGAGAATAAGTTTAAAAATGGAAGAAAAAACAGGTTAACAAAATTTTTATTATTTGTGCCAATATTTAATTACTCCATTTAATGTATCTGTGTACGCTAGTAATAAAATGTGAAAAACGTAATGCAATTTTCTGACCTATATAAAGATTAATACAAGTGTAGAGTAAAATAAATGTATTTCTACATACTGTTTAGTCATTTATAATTCGTTTAAAAGAGATCGTACAATTTAAGAAATGATATTTTAATTTTTAATTAACTAATTGAATTAGTAGCTTTTAAACCGCTCGGCCAAATTAACCAGATAAAAAATATTCATTTTTATAGTTTGTATTATGTAAAACTCCTGTTTAAACTGTAGTAATACATATCAAAAGTATATTTCAAAAACTAGTAAACTACAAATATAATTTTCAATGTTCATAATTTTAAATAATGAAAGTAATAATCATTTTTATTACTGTAAAAATCAGTAAATTTATTTAATCCGTGAAGCTTATTTATATTTAGTTTATTTAAATTAACTTTATTCAATATTTTTTTTAATAATGTTGCTACAATCACGAATTTAAATTCAATATTGCAATTGATTAAAAATTTATTTACAATATTTTATTATGTTAATAAATTATTTATTTCGTTACTTTATTTTTGCAGTTAAACTTTATGAATTTCCTCTATTTTGATTTTGATGAAATGTAAATTTACATTGTTTTTTAGAATTTAATCTGCATGGTATATAAACATAAAAAATTATCGGAACAAACAAGCTACATGAAATTGTTAAAAACTTTTTTTGCTCCTTTATTCATTTAAATTTAAAATCTAGAAGAAAAGTTTACATATAACCCAATTTTGAATAATTAAAAAATTATATTGCTTAAGGTATAAATAAAAAAATTAAAATGATCTAGTATTATTATAAAATAAAGAAAAAAATTTTACTGATTATTTTCTATCAAAAAAAAAAAAATATTTATTAATTATTTGATAAAATTTAAATTTAAAGTGAAGATCGTTAGAAATAAATATCGATTCTTTTTAAGTACTTTTTGATGTTTTTTGAGTACTGAACTATCGAAAGGTTTGAATTTCGCCGAACAATCGAATAATTTGAATAAAACGTTTTGGAGTTGCCGATCACTGCTCTACAGTAACTTTATCGCTACAGTAAAACGACAAGACTTTCGGGATACAACCGGAGAACATTTTTTCGAGTACAAAAATACTCAAAAAGAATTGAAAAGTACTTAGAAAGAATCGATATTTATTTGGTAGTGTTCATTACTTTAAATTTAAAATTTATTGAAAAATGAATAATTATTTTATTTTTTTTTAATAAAAAATACACAATAATTTTTTTTCTTTATTATTAATAATAATAAATCATTTTGTTGCTGTTTATTTACATTTTATGCACTATAATTTTTAATTTGTTTAAAATCCAAGTACATATAATTTTTTCTTCTAGATTATTAATTTAGGTAAATAAAAGAAAAAAAGCTTTTTAACAATTTTATTAATAACACTTTTTTATTAGTATATCATACTGAAGGATTTTAGACTTATCTACAAAATTAACTTTCCATTAAAATGTAAGAAATTTATAAAACTCAACTTTGAAAATAAAGTAATAAAATAAATATAAAACATAGTAAATAAAACTTCCCAATTGTTTGTAAAATTGTATATATTTTTGGTTGTAGCAATATTATTAAAAAAATATAAAATAAAGTTCACTTACATAAGCTAGATTTATCAATAAGAAATCCATTAACTAAATGAAGTTTATTAGTTTTACACTAATAAAAATGATTGTCGCTATCACTGTCTGTAATTATTAATATAAAAATTATATTTGTTATTTATTAGTTTTTTAAAATACACTGAATATATAGTACCATTAGTTAAGTACTTCACATAATACAAAAGTTTTCAACAGTGTGCGAAAGAAATCAATATTTTTTCTCCGATTGCATATTATGTTAACTATTCAATACTGCTAATTCAATTATTTAACTATAAAATATATTATTTCACAAATTGTCTGATCTTTTTTGAATATTATAAATGACTCGCATTGTGCAGAAATGAATTTCTTTCTTTGTAGACTTTATTTCAATTATTCAATAAAAGATCAGACCACTATAGTGTATTTCACATTTTAGTATATAGTAACATGGAAACAGTTAAAATAGAACAATTAAATTAAACATTGCTTTGTAAAACAATTTTGTCAAACGTTTTTCTTGTTTTTTAAGTAAATTCATTCTCGAAATAATATGTACTAATATTGTAATTATAAATTAATTAGCTATTATAGCAATATATCATTTTATTTTAAATTTACTTAAGTTGTGTTATACCAAGCTTTATTTTTTGTTTTATTGAAGTTAATTCAAGTCACACTTTAGTTGCTGTAAAAGCTCTGCAAGTGTAGTTTAGTTGATACTGTGAACTACTTAATGTTAGAACTTGTTCTCAATAATTCACAACTTCAATTTTTTAAAGCCCCTTTAAAAAGTTACATTATGCATTAATCATTTTTCTATTATTTTCACTAAGCATTGGTTTTAGTAAATAAAAGCTGAATAAAAAGTAATTATCTAAAGTAAGATAAACCGCAGCATTTGGCACCATTATTTATAATTAACTTAAAATATGAAACTTCAGAATTTGTTTATCCGCCTATCTATCTACTGTAAATTATGTTTTTATTCAAAAGCCACTAAATCAAAAATCATAAAAAGTATATAGTTAATATAAATTGACTTAGATTTTATTTTAATACTACAGGTTATACCAATTAAAATTTAGAAATCGTAAATCATTCCAAATATAGAAACTTTAACATTCACGAGGGATACCTTTCAAAATTTGTTTGAGAACGTGTAATGTATTTTTTTATGTTATATAACGATAGGGACGGAACAAAAAAAAATATATATTTTTTTTAACTCACATTATAGTTTTAAAATATAGAAAGAATATTAAATTACTGAGTTTTCATTTATAATTTGGGTGACAAATTGACTAAAATTATGTGTAAGATTAAATTTGAAATTATCATATTAATTTGATTGGAAAATAATTTTTTTATGCCGCTGTGAAAAAAATTAAGACATCGACAAGTATCTCTTTAGTCTTACTTTTTGTTACAAACTTAAAATAAAAAGCAATGAAATTAAATATATATTTTACAGACTAAAGTAAGTGCACATATTCAGAATTTACTTTTGTTAAAACTTTTTTTTTTTCTCATTCACAAATGTTAAAGGTTTACTGTAGTAAAATTAACGATTTATAAAAAACTAATGTAATGGGGTGGAAGAAAAATAAACTAGTGACAAGAAACTTCTGATAAGATTCATATTTTTTCAAATTTAATAATATAAAAACGTTAAACTAATTTTAATATTTTTACTTTGAAAAAATTACTATTAAACTTAATACAACAGAAGTGATGCTTTATTTTTGAAATATACAAGTGATTTGTACCAAAAAGTTCATCTTTTAAGAGTAATAAATAATGCAATAAAAGTAATGAAGAGAGTTACTAAACATATGCAAATAAATTATAGTCGAGCATAAACCTCAACTTGCCATTACACACGAAATAAAATTTCAAAATGACGTGCATTGCACCAAGCGATAATAGTTGATTTATTAGTCAGTTCTAAAAATATATTCATACAATATTAAATGCAATAAGTTAAATACGATAAAAACAAACATATTTATTTTTAACCCTCATTTTCCACTTATTTTGGTTCTAAACTTACAAAATACAAATTAATTTTTTATTGGTAAAAATTTAGTTTTTAATTAATTGTATAATTTGTAATTTCTTGTTTAATCTTTAACTTGAAAGTTAATATCAAAATTACAAATTACTTAACAATTTGTAATTACGTTCCTGAAGTGTTAAAACAATTATAAAAAAGGTTTAGTATATTATCAGTATTTCTAAACATCTAATGTTTGTTTGTTCAATATTACAGTTTTAAATTTACCAGATCTGAAATAAGACTGCTTTTTTAGTAAAAATGATATATATAATTGGAGAAAATTTACTTTCAGTGACATCGATACATAATTTTAAACAGGAAAAATAGAAATATATGACAAAAAAATATAAAAATAAATAACAAAACAAGAAACAATAATTATGATCTATTGTACTGAAAAAATATAATTATAGACAATAAAATCGGTTTATAATGGAAAAATCAATTTCAGTCAGGGTATTATTATAAATTGTATAATTATATTATTGCATAATTAGGTGCAGAATTGTAATAATTACCATTTTTGAAATTAAACAATAAATACGGTATAAAAATAAATGAAAAACATATTGATTATGGTAAAAAAAAGTTTAAATACAATCATACAATTTATGATGTTTCTTAACTGGAGCTAAAATATAAAAAATGAGATTATTTATAAAAAAATGGATACAGGCAGCCCTGAAGAACTATTTAAAAAAGTACAAAATGAAACAATAATCGGAAAAGTATTAAAGTAAGAAATATAATAACAAGCAGATGAAACACAAAACAAGTATATATGAAAAAGTAGTACTAGTGAAACAAAAGAAGCAGCTATTACATGAAAAAAACAACAATCATGATGAAATTACGAACACAAAAGAGCAATATAAAGACATAACTAATAAATGAAAATATAATAAATTAAACAATGAAACTGAGCAAATTTGTTCCTAACATATCATTAAAAAAAAAAAAATGTAAAGTAAATTGAAAAACTATATTGAATCCAATATACAATTTGACAGAAATTGCAATAAAACGAAACCATATCATTTTTATAAAATATAATAAATATATATGCTACCTAATTATTCTTATGGTTAAATCATTGTTTACAATTAGGACATAACTGCCTAAAACGTTCTATACCGTAAGAACTGTTAATATGTCTAATTCAATTTTTATTATGCCGAAGAAAGAAAATTAAAAAAATTTGTGAAAACAAATCCGATGAAATACGTAAAAAACCATAAACAACAATGCTACATTGCTACACAAAACTAAGCGCACTAATCGAAATACATATCGAAATCAAATCTTGAATTCAATTCCGATTCTTTTATACTAGTTATATCGAGTACTTCGTGGACTATACAGCCTGTGTTAAAAACATAGCTCCGGTTGTATCCCGATGGGCTTCTAGTAAAACGTGGTTTGTTCGGGTTTTTTGTTTTGTCTAATTATTCCCGCCGAAATCGAATTGTACGGCACGGTGTGTGGACTTATTTTACAATTTCGTTAAATTTACAGAGAAATAAATTATTCGGTTATATATTCGTTATTTTGTTAAATTCACTTTTTTTATTTCTTTGTTTTACATGTTTTTTTCTTAAATTCGTTTGCCTATTTCCACGTTTTTTTTTTTTTTTTTTACGAAGCACTATTTGTTGTATGCTTTGATTGCGAGTTATTTAAAAGTATGTTAATCCAGTTATCGGGATTCACACTAATAACATCGAACGTTTATGGCGTAAAGCCTGCAGTGAAATTCCAAAATATGGTTCTAGAGAACATTTCTTTCTCTACTACATCGTTAAATTTTGTCTTATACGACGGTGTTACGTTTCCAACTCACAGATGTTGTTCTCATCACTGTTGTAGAAATGTATCCGGCTTATTAAGGTATGTCAATTTAATCTATTTATTCAACACCCTGTCGTTTTTAAAACTACACTTCATATTTATTCTATATCATTTTAATGTTACTTTAAAAAAAAAATTCTCGTTATTTCGTTTGTTTTTTGCGCCGTATTAATTTTTGGTCGTAATGAACGAACTAAAATCATGACCAAAAATGAACCGATGAGGCTGATGTAATTGTTTGCCATAATTTTCGATGAAAATAGACTTGAATAATAACTATTTAAATGAATTAGACTTTGTAAGTCTGCTTCTCTACAAATTACTTGGTGAACAGCAGATGTGTAATTTTGTGATTTCTCGTTTAATAAATTTTTAATCAATTTAACGTTACTTGATGCTCATTTGTTTGTGCTGGTTACAATTATAAACATAAATTTAATTTCTTAAAAACTTGCATTTTAAAAACTATAGGCTTACGTGAATTTATCTCTGAAAATCTATCTACTTCTCAATTATTTAATAAAAAGCAGAAAGTTGAATTCTGACATTTTCAACTAGACAGTATTTAATTGATTTGTTATTCAGCAGCTTTTTTATTACATTAATTGCAAGGGTAGCTGTTGAATAATTGCTGCATGAAGAAGTTAGTGTAAATATCCGCTTCTCTTCAAATTACATGGTGAATAGTGAATAGTAGAAGTTTGTCATTTTCTGCATAATAGGTTTTTAATCAGTTTAATGTAATATAGGTGCGTTTTTTTTCATTTTTATTTATGAAATTACGTTTGCATTTGATGGAGTTGAAATTCGTCATCGTCTTTGTAGCCTATACTACATTTTTCCTTCCCTTACAGCCTGTATTATCTTTTCCATCTTCTTTCCGTTAAAACTTGTTGCTGCCATTTCTAGTCTCTTCCTTCCGCGAGTAATTTTTCCTTGTAGAGCGAGCAGGATTATTCCTTTTCCTTCTTTGGACATCGTCTACTTGGTACAATCTATCCATCGCGCTTCTCTATAACACTTCCTTATTTGTTTTCTTTTCCGTCCACGGAATTATCCATACTCTTCTCAGTGTCAACATTTTGAAAGCGTTTATTCATTTAATGCTTTTCGCACTAGTGCCGAATGTGTCTGCTGCATACTTTAATACCGACATAACATATTGTATTATTTTCATTTTCGTACTCATTCTCAGCTTCCGGTTTTTTAGTTGTTGAAAGCTTGTTTCGTCATTCCAATACGTGCCTTTATTTCTTTTGTGTCTCGATTGTCGCTTGTGAAAAGGACACCCAGGAATTTGAATTCTTTTACTGTTTTAACTTCTTCCGTCCCAATTTTCATCTTAAATACTGATAACAATGAAATAAATCTGTCGTAAACATTAAATTAAATTATGACAGCATTCATGATGGTAAAACATTAATTTAATACATTCAATAAAATAAGTATGCAAATAACTTATTTCTTGTCTAGTCAAATCCTTAACATTGTGATCAAAAATGTATCGCATTTATAAAGTATTGCTATCAAAATTTGGAAATAAAATTATTTACGTAAATATATATAAGTATTTTCGATAATTAATAAATTATGCAGCTCTTAACTATGTTGTAATTTTCAAATTAAAAGTTGTGATTGCATAAATATTTATAAAATTTTATGAATAATTAAAAAATACACGGGTAAAAAGTAAAAAAATCGAGTAAAATATGTTAGCTGAATATTTTATACATTAAAAAGAAAATAAGTTAGTTACAATGTATCATCAAACAAATGAAAAAAAGTATTGATTGTATAAATATTTATAAAACAATTTAGTGTCATCTAATGTGTAGATATATAAAATGCAAAAATACTAAAAGTAAAAACAACATAATAAAGTGATGTAATAATCAAACCACTCTTTAAGTCAGAAATTTTATCAGAATTAAATTCTCTTCTATGTAAATTGCATTATGAATTTTAAACAAAAAAATTGTTACAATTCACTTTACTTAAATTGTATTATAAGTTTGACCACTTCCGCCAACTGACGTGACGTTGACGAAACCAATTTTTAGCAGTATTCCACTGCAATTTTCTTCCATTCGGCTAGGAGGCTTTCTTTCAATTGATTGATGTTCCAAGCTGGAGATTCACAAAGTTTCTTGTTGAGGTAATCCCACACATGCTGTATGGGGTTGCAGTCTGGGAACTGGTCAGGGATAGGCATCACATAGAGACAATTATAGAGCATTCATTCTCATGTATAAAGTGTGGTGTACTTTGACTTGTTATCCCAATAGTATTAAATTGAGTCCACAATTCTAAATTTTTCGACACTTGGGAGCAAATTAATATGTAAAATATCAACATACATTGCCTTATTCATCCTGCTATCAACAAAGACTAGTGAATTTATCCCACATGCTTGAAAGCAGCCCTGAATCATTTCTATGTTTCATAGTTGCTACAAGATTCTTCGGAACTAATTTCATTCTTAGTTTGCGCCATACTTTCTGCCATTCTAGGTAAAGATCCTCAGTTGATGAGGCCCTCCCCTCAAAAGAAAAAATCTTTAATAATTTCCACTACATTTTAAAAATTATTTCAGTACTAATACTAATAGTTATATGTTTTTTAATTCCACTATTCTAAAGTCATAATTTTATACAACAACGATTTTTACCAATCTGCTGTAGAAACTATATTTGCGAAAACCATTATGTACAAAAACATTAAAATGTTTGTACTCCCTGTTCTTTATGTTCTACACTTCTAACCATAACAGTTGCGCAATACAATAATAAATAACTAGTTTACCGATAATGCAGCTTTTAATAAATAAATAAATAAATAAATAAAGCTCATTTGGACTGAATTCAACTGTAATATACAAATATATAAATAAATAAATATCAAATAGCTCAGATTTTACGACATAAAGAAAGAAAAAAAGATGAAATAAGAAGTAACGAAAAACTGCAGGTAGACATTAAAAAATAAAATCGGTAGCCTAACTTATGTAGGACCAGTTGTGAAATTTTTTAAGAATTTTTTCTTAAAACTTAATTTTAAAATTTAGGGAATCTCGTATTTTTCCTATACTTTAGTAATGGAAATACGTAATTTAAAAAAAAGAGCGACCTTCTAGCTACCATGGAAAGAGCTGTGGACTTTTTTTAAATTTCCGGTCTTTCCGTTTTAAGGGTGTATTTTTTCAAATTTCGGTCCCTAAATATCAAAATTTTTCGAATTTTATATTTTCCCCGTATTCTAGAGTCCTTAGTGCGCCGGTTAAAAATTAAATCAATACCATAATTCATACAGAACTGGCTGCAGAATTTTATAAAAAAAAAAATTTTTAAATCGATTTTTAAATTTTTTAAAATTTGGACTATTTAATTTTAAAATTTTGAGGGCTTTATAATTTTCTTATGATCTCACAAAGAAAATACGTCCGATTAAAAAAATAATTAATTCTCTACCTACTATAGAAGGAGCTGTATGATTTTTTTTCTGGAAGCTTAATGAGATATTTTTTTGAGTTTCTACGGATAAATCTGAAACAATACTTTGTTGTTTTCTATATTCCCTTATACGTTTCACTGTAAATTTAGGTCTGAAACGTAACGGGCATTTAGCAGTCGATGTGATAGGCGTCTTTTTATATATAGCCTTTTTGCAACATTTTGAAATTTTTTTCTTGCCAAGATAAATAATAAATTGCAATATTTTTACGACTGAAATATAAAATTGTAAATCATCGCACAAATGTGAATATATTCATACAATATTACCAAAAGTTGCAAAAATACCGAACACACTTTAAAAACGAGAATATACACGGATAATATGTGAGTAACGGACGGGCGGATGAAGCACATTTACCGAAACGAAAATAAGAATAGGTCTGAATAATTCGGAACACAAAAAACATACAAAAAATGGCTCATACACTTATTGTAGTGTTCGCAATCGATCTTTCGATTTCCCGACGTTCGTTAATTTTTGGGATTATGGACCTTTCAGTTGTTATAAATGTCTCATTGTTGGGACAATCTTTTTGTGTCCTTCAAATTTTTTTCTTGACCTGATTGCAGAGTCGTGTAAATGTTTCACTTCTCTTATAGTTTTCGTGATACTGGGTCGTTTGTTATTTTCTTTTTTTTCCCCCGATTTAGGGTGTACCGTGTTTAAGAAAAATGCAGACCGGTTTGCGCCATACTCGCTAAACAATCATTCGCCCACATTGTTCTCCTACATCTTTTTATTATATATTTACAGGAAATGTGGTCCGCTACAATCCACAAATGTTAGAACGACCTTTTACTCATACCGTTATACCTGTTTTCTTTTTCGGTGTATGGTGGAGGTTTTCTTCCTGTTTTTTTTTTTTTTTTTTGCTAAGTGTGGTACGCTACAACCCTAAATTAAATATGACAAACTGATCATTATTAGTTAGAGATACATACTTTTATTACGCGATTATTTTTACGACTAGCTTTAGCTTTATTATTACTGATATTATTAATGTTACTGCTAACATCGAGGGGAGCGGTTAAAGGAAAATTCGTGTACTCACCCTCGGTTACCAGCCTTTCTGGGTGAGGAGTGTTCACGCTCTTGATGGGCCTAAGGAATGGTCAGTTGCTATTTTTATTCTGTTTTTGCTTTAAACGTGTATACGGCGGTGAGGATGCGTGAAGCGTCGATGGTGGTTTTGATTTGAATCGGTATGAAGCGGTCTAGTCGGCTTTGTACTTGATGCTGTGAGCTACCGCTTGCCACGTGATCCGTGACTTGTAAGCCCTCAGCGGTTTCTCGCCGGTCCGCGCCGGCCGCACTCCTTGTCGATAAGTCCATCGGCCGATCTAGCTCCGCCATGCTGTGTGTGTACTCTTCTACTGGTACCGTTTTCTTGCTGCTTGATGTAGACGATGCCCGATCGACACCATGCCGCCGCCAGCTTGCCCCGCGCACAAAACTTTTTCGCTGACGACAGTATTTGACGTGTATCTTTATTTAAATCTGCGTTCATAAATATCGGTAGCGACGGTTCCAGCTGAATATCTCTGCCGCATATTGCCTAATCAACTTCGATACTTTATCAAAATTATTTAATTATGCGATAATCGGGGCTGGTACGCCTTCTTTGCGCGTCGGTAAATGATGAGCCGCTTTAATATCGTAGTCATACAGAGTAACGTCCAATTCTGCAGCCACCTTACCAATTACGTTGCGAACATTTTCTCGCTCTTCGTAAGGAATGCCGTGAATAATCGCATTATCTTTCCTCGAATATTGCTCCATTTTGTTAAGTTCACATTTCAGAACTTCGTTTTCTACTTTTAACTTTCCTTATATCTTCCTTTATAGTTTTATATTCATTGTTCAGCTTATTTAAATCTACCATAATACCATCTATTTTAGAATTTGTTGTATTACATAACGTCTTTATACCTTTTATTTCAGCAAACATTTGCTCGAATCAGTTAAGTAATTCGCTGACCATACTAGCATTTACTGAAAAAACTTCCGATAAAATTATACAATATACTATCGATTGATCACAAGACAAAAGAACGCATGCAACAACGACCGCCACTAACGCTGCTCAATGTGAACCTCCAACAAAAACATACATTCATTTAAATGTATATATTTTTTTTTCCGAATTGGCCATCTTAGGACCACGATATTTCAACTGTTTGAACTTCTGGCTTTCTTTTGTAACCAATATTGCCGCATTAGCTGTCGATGTTGCTCTTTTCTTTCTTCGGTCCACTGTTTTCCCCTTCCTGATTTCAGTTTAACCTTAAAGCTGACATATTCTGCTAACTTCTTTCTCAATGGGTTGCGGGTTTCAATATCACTTGATTTTATCCCAATTTCGTTTAAATCGCTTTCCACTTTCTCAAACCAATTCCATTTATTCTTTAGACTTTAAATGTACGTAAATATTTGGCTAATTAACTTAGTAGGTTCTGAGCGCTTTATGTGTCCATAGAACATAATTCTCCTTTTTCTCATCACGTTGACTATCTTGTTCGAGTACTTGTATACTTCTTCGTTGGGTCTTTGCCTATATTCCCCATTTCCAGCTGTTGGGCCTAAAATTCTTTGTAACACCTTCCTTTCTCTTTTTTGTGCAGTTTTTCGATCATACCCTTCGTATTTAACACCAGGGTTTCTGCCATATAGAGTACCTCAGGCTGAACAACCGTATGGTAATGCCATAATTTCGCATTCCGTGAAATACACTTTTTATTATAAACATTTCTCGTCAATTGAAATGAATATATATACCAAAAAAAGAAATTACAAATTTTAATTTAGTTTCATGCATTTTGACCGTGGGTTCAGATTCATCTACATCCTGTGAATCATTATTATCATTAGAATTATTATTATTATTATTATTATTCCTTAAAGTGTATGTATGCTGTTTTGTAACACTACACGTTTATCATCTAGCCCGTTGATAGCTAGCTAGGTTGAATGTATCATGTATAATTTATGATCATAGCTCCTTATCATGTACCCGATCCGATGATTACTACTATTTACTACATGATTATTAAAAATACAATCTTTATAATCATTAAAAGTTAATCTCATTTTTTCTTATGTTGTACGGTATCCCTTTGCATTTTGTTATATTTTTATGGCTGAGTTTAAGGCTGTACACCTTCGACGTCAAACCAACAAAAGCCTCAACAGGTATACCGCACATTTCATCTTTTTGAACTTCCCCAACACTTACGTAATATGTGTGGTTAGGATCATAATCTGAAGTGTTAAAAAAACTTAAATTACGTGAGATATCGAGAAATAAATCGTTAGTACGAGGGTCGTTTCAAAAGTCATTGCCAGGGGTCTGTAACTTCGCTCCACATCGAGATAAAAATTTGAAAAAAATACCATCAAAAACTAGACAAAATTCTCTATTTTTCTACATAATCACCATCAATATTTAAACATTTATCGTAACGCGACACCAGCTTTTCTATTCCGACACGGTACGTCTCACCGTCCAAATTTTGTAGCCAGGCGGTGACAGTCGACTTCAATTCGTCGTCGTTGCTGCAGCGTTTTGATCCTAAAAATGATTTCAGTTTTGGAAACAGATGAAAATCGGATGGCGCGAGGTCGGGCGAATATGGAGGATGCTGGAAAATGTCCCATTTGAATTTTTCGAGGTGGGAGAGGGTGGCGCGCGAGCTGTGAGGGCGCGCGTTGTCATGAAAAAGGATTGGTTTTTGTTTCAAAAGTCCCGGTCGTTTGTTTTTAATCGCTCTCCGCAGCTTGTCCAAGGTTTCACAGTATCCTTCTGAGTTTATTGTAGCCCCTCGATCCATGAAATCGATTAACAGTACACCTTTGGCATCCCAAAAGACGGTTACCATGAGCTTGTGAGCGGACTTTTCGATTTTCGCTTTTTTCGGTGTTGGCTCATCTTTCGTCTTCCAGACCTTACTAGCGACTTTTGTTTCGGGTGTAACATAATGTACCCAAGTCTCATCACCTGTAACAATGCGAGAAAGGATGCCCGGATCTTCGTGGTACCGCAAAAGGAACGAAAGTGCGGCGTTCAGTCTCTGTTTGCGGTGATCGTCTGTCAGTAAACGAGGGACCCAACGCGCGCAGATTTTCGTAAAGCCAGCTTCCTTCAGCACCCGAGAGATGGAAGCACGTGAAACGTCGATTAAAAACTCGTCCGATAACATTCGTTGCATTTCGGTAATCGTGTACCGCCGGTCCCTCTCGAACAACTTGAAAACAGCTGATGTTGTCTCGTCGTTCACCGCGTCACTTGGCCTCCCACTTCGGCAGGGCCGGCGCAAGCCATTCTGCCGCCCTAGGCAAGATTTTTTTTGCCGCCCCCCCAACAAGGTTTTTTCAATTTTCCTCAATTGAACCCCTTACCCGCCTGAAATAACCACTTCTTACACATTTTTGTTTGTTTTTGCACTTTAATTCTAAAAGTTTTCATAGATTATTGGGAAAAGTTAAAAGTGAAAAAATAACAGAGAGAAGGTTTACATTTTACAATTTAATTTTTCTTAATTTCATCTTTGTGAAAGAAGTCACTAATTCGTTCAAGTCGATGTTTTTTGCCAAGTCTTGTTCAATTGATAGAGTGGCCAGTCCTTGAAGCCTTTCTTGCGTCATGGTAGATCGAATATAAGTCTTAATTAATTTTAATTTTGAAAAACTACGCTCACCACTAGCGACAGACACTGGCAGAGTCAGCAAAATTCGTAAAGCCACGGACAAATTTGGGGCACAATCTTTAAGTTCATTGCTTATGATGAAGTTAAGGACATCCTGTGGATTTGCGTTCTTCGGTACCCTACTAGCAATGGCTTGAACTTCATTGCAAAGTTCGTGGCCTTCAATATCTTTTGCCTCATTGTTTGAGAGGAAATGTTCTAAATTCATGCAATCGTCCATCAGAGACTTTCTTGTTGCGGCATTCACATTGGATATGTTGTAGAGAAATCCGAATATAGAAGTAACCTCTTCTAGTTGTTGAAATCTTTCATCCAGAGAAGAGATTGCAGTATCGAGAATGGCAAAATGGAAATTAACTTTAAAATGTTCCTGAGGAGAAACCAAAGGTTCATCATCCGCTTCGTAATCAAACTGTTTTTTCTTCTTTTTCAACCGAGTTGGCAAAGTTTCTGTTTCAAATGTTGGTTGAATATTTAGCTCTTCTGCCACTTCTCTGGCGTCAACTAGAATACTCTGAAAGCCATCGTCGCAACGTAACTTCTGTAAGTACAATTTAGTTTTGCATAGTTGATCCTTGGCAGCAGCTAAATCGAATTGTTTCGATTGTAACTGCTTACTTGTTATGTTGACTTCAAAGAGTATACTGTGCCATAAAGCCACACTTACAACAAAATTGTACTTTCCAATGTTTTTTGCCAGACCTAAAGCTTGCACTCGCGAGTTATTACCTGTTGGCCCATTTAAGGAACGATCTTCATAAATGTCCATTAAAGCATTATGAACATCACCCAGTTGATATCGAAGAGGTACCAGAGCATCTATTCGACTTTCCCATCTGGTTTCACTAAGGGGCTTAAGCGTCAAGTTAGTTACATGTTTTTTAAGAGTATTCCAACGTTGCGTTGAAGCAGAAAAATATACATAAATTTCTTGAACCAAAGCAAAGAACTTCGTAGTCTCCAAGCAACAATGCGCTGCATCATTAAAGATTCAATGAATGTGAGCTACAAGGCACATAAAACGCTCTCGGGTTAATTTCTTTGATTCTCTTTTGTACTCCAGAGTGTTTGCCTTTCATATTACTTCCGTTATCATAGCCTTGGCCGCGTAAATCATCCATGCAAAGTTCGAGTTGTTTCAACTTTTCAGAAATTGCTTCAGTCAAACTAGCACCAGTTGTCTCATTCAAGGGTATGAAACCTAAAAAGTGCTCTCGAATTTCACTTGTAGTTTCCGTGATAGCCACAAATCTTACAATCACAGTCATTTGTTCTGTATGACTGACGTCTGGAGTGCAATCAAGAATTATGGAGTAATACTTTGCAGCATGGACTAGGGAAATAATTTTAGCCTGCACAGCGTTTCCTAACAGTTTGATCATTTCATTCTGAATATCTTTACTTAAGTAATGTACCTTTGTCTCATTGCGTTGAATTTTGCGAAGATGTTCGTGCATCAAAGGGTCAAATAGTGCCAAGTATTCAAGAAATTTCAAGAAGTTTCCATTACCGGCTGTGAAGAGTTCCTCATGCTTTCCTCGAAGTGCCAGATTTTGAGCTCCTAAAACTCGCACAAGCGCAATTATTCTTTCCAAGACACCTTTCCAGTACTTTTCTTCTTGTTTCATCAGACGTAAATTGTCATCGTCTATAGTTTTATTTTGATTTAATCTTAGCTCAAGTTCCTTCCATTCATGAAAGCAAGTTATGTGACCATCGCTCTTTTCATGATTTCTTAGAATTGTAGATATATTTTTCCAATCATTGGTTCCTTTTGAACATAAACTTGGTGGTGAAGTTGATTTAAAGAACAGTTTACAACAAAAGCAGAAAACCAAATCGTTAGATTTTGAGTAAAGTAACCACGTACGACATACAGATTCACCATTGGCTAGTTGCCTTTTGTAATAATTTTTCGAAAACCTCCTACGACCGATATCGAGTGGAAAATCAATATCCTTTTCCTGATGATAAGGACCATGTTGAACAAGAGATATCCGAAGTGTGTCATCGCATCTATCAGGCCAAGTAGCTGGGTCATTAAAATCAAGAGCTAATTCTGATTCTAAATTGTTTTGATTTTCCAGCGTAGACACGTTTAACTCTTCTTCAATACCTGCTTCTGATGAGGATCTTGGTCCCGCTTCTTCTTGATCCGGTGTGTTTTGTTGTTTAATTTGTTCGTGGTGTAAATACTTTAAAAATGACCCTCTTTGTTCTAAAATAAACTTGTCCTTCTCAGCTTTCCTTTTCCGGCCCTGGGAGCCAGATAGCTTTTTTCTTTCAGCCATTATAACGAACAATTTCTACCTTAAATTTAAGGCACTATATGTAGAATAGAATAGAATCTTTATTGGTATTATATGTAAGTTTAAACGCTTGCGTTTAATTTTATGTTTTATAGCACATATTAAAATTTATAATTGTGACATATACTTCAATTGTTTGTAACAAATTCAATAAATTTGTGAGTGTTATTATAATTTCACGTTACTAACGGAGGGTTAATAGTTTTTGAGTTAAATCGCAACAAACAGACAGAAAATACGCTACAGTTTTATGTATTAGTATTCTTCACTTACCTATAACAAGTTCGTATTTGTATGTAGTTTTTCCACTTCCGTTACAAGGCTGTATGAAATCAAACTTTTAAATCTTGGAAAACAAGAGTGTTCACTAAATTATGTAGACAAAATTATTGAAATGAATTCAGCTTTTTTTGAAATTGATGAAACGAATTCTGCTTTTGAAATTGATGAAATGAATTCTGCTCTCGAAATTGATGAAATGAATTTCTTTTTCTAGATTGTATGCATTTGCGAGGAAAGAAAATGTCTGTGTATATAAATCCGGAAGATAAAGGGGGCAGGGGCAGAATCACGGTCTGCACCACGTGTTCTAATTATAAGAAAAAACCCCGCTGTTGTAAAGCGTGTATTTTTGATAAGTTAAAACGAAACACAATTTATTGACATTAGCCGAACAATAAAATTCACAAACGCATATAAGTATCAGTCGCGACACATGACTTTTAATGAAAATTTTGAAATTCTCGCGCGGAATCGAATACTAATCCGCCTTATTCTACACGTACGCCACACGAAGAAAAAACGAACGGCGACATCAACGTTGCGCAAACGACCCGGTAGAACGGTAACTCTGATCGAAGCACACACACCGCGGTAAAAGGCTACGCAGCAGTTTTCTAGAACACTTCTGCATAGATCACCGCACCGACTACCCTGCCTGATTTGGCGGGATTTCACAACTTCGTGCAGCTCAACGTTACTCTGCCTGTGGCACGGACGCGCGCTTTTGCCGCAGGCACCAGTCACTGTCTTAGCCCTCGACCACTACCACTCCGACACTAACGCGTCTCTCGGTGATCACGCCACCGACCATTTCGGGGATTTAGGTAGCGGCCAGATGAGCTATCAAGACAAGACAAAGCGGTGATGTAAAATATATCGACGTTCGAGAGATCGAAAATTAGTGAAATCACCGAAGAATAGTTTCTAGCTCGAACGTCGAACAAAAGAGCGCGCCAAAAGTACCGAATCCGTATCATTATAAAGGCAAAATCTTGACTGATCTTTTCGCCTGTCACAACACAACTGTCGTTATGAGCAGAGCAAGGATGGCAACAAAACCGATTCATGTCGGGACATGCAACTTTCACTTAAGGTCACGCGGCTACTCAGAGAGTACACGGCCGCACCCCCTACCAGCATACTTCGAGCGACTACCTGAAAACTATGAGCGACAAAAATCCGTTTTATTTGGTTAAAACTTAAGAAAAAAAACTATTTTCATTATTAATTGTAAATTTAAAAAAAAATTTTTTTGCCGCCCTCCATAATTTGCCGCCCTAGGCGGCCGCCTAGTTTGCCTAGTGGGCGCGCCGCCACTGCACTTCGGTCCTCGTCGTGAATCTTCACGCGGCCGCTTTTAAACCGCTCTATCCAAGATCTAACGGTTCGGGCTGGCATTGCTGCATCTCCGTACACATTTTTTAAGCGTTCGTGAATGTTTTCGGACGAAATTTTTTCCGCGGCGAGGAAACGAACGACGGCGCGTTGTTCACAAGAACCGGACGCGCACTCTAGTGGCAATTCCATACTTTTTATCAATTAACGCGATAACCACTGAACCAATCACAACGAAATTTTGTATACAAACTGGTACAACTCTCCCGAACATAATGCTTGGTCGCGCGTTCCCCCCACCCCTCCTAGAAGCGGAGTTACAGACCCCTGGCAATGACTTTTGAAACGCCCCTCGTATATGTGTTATATACCAGACTATCGATGTCCGTGTATAATAGACGTAACTTTTTGTATGAATACATTTTTTGCATTACATTGTAGTGAAAGTTATACATTGTAACTTTGCTTAAATCGAATATAGTCATACCAATAAAAATAGGTTTATCGAATAGAATCTTTTTAGGATTATGATGAACCACGCACAACAAAGGAGACTCATTAAAAATACTTTGATCCTTAAATCTAGGGTTTGCGACCATTTTGGTAAATTTAACTTTATCACTAATGAGTTTAATGTCTAATATATTTTGCGATGACCGTATCGATTTTCCATCTATACAATTATTAAAAAGTTTGTAAATAAACTTTTCAAATTCGTTACGAGCATTTTGACAGCGAGTTGTGTTTAAATCTATGTAAGATTCTAAAAATTGGGTTTGTGTGTGAATTTAATAATCCTTCTGTGGATTTTTTAAAATTTTAATCCGGAACTTATTGCTAGTTTAAGATATTTTATGTGAATTATATAATTATACTTATTTTCGAGTGATTTTTTAACATTCCCCTTTTGTGAAATATTTTTTTGTTCCGGACAAAAAGGGAGATCATTATGAAGGTTGGGTATGTAGTGAAGTTAAATACTCTAGATCCACTTCTAACACGAACCTTTTTTATCATAATTTAACATATCTAGTTGCAAAATTTCATTTTCGGTCAACCAATTGAAGCCTCCTAGAGGGAGAGGTTCACTCATGGAATGGCCGTACAAGTTATTGGCATCCAAATAAATTATATAATTATTTTTTACAGAGGGAGAGTTATTATTATTATTATTATTATTGTTTTGTTATTATTTTTTACATACGGATTATTGGCTTCGCAATACCATTTTGTACGTATTGCGTAAGCCCACCACGAATACCTCTTTCAAAAAAGCGGTACATGTCGTAATCATCCCAGTTCGTTTTAATATCGCATTAAAATCTAAAACCGGGACCTGTAAATGACCACGCTGCATTTATACTGTAAATTTTGAAGCAAACAGAACGAAAGTTTTCAAAAACATTTTCCAACAACAAAACGCCTGTTCTCAAATATTTATCAGAATACACTCCCAAATTCTGCACACCGAGACAATTCCATACATTTTGAGCATGCTTGTATGCTTCCTCCCTGATCGTAAACTTTGAGAGAGAGAGAGCTGTAAAATGCTGAGCGGGCAGGTAGCATTTCTTCTTCTAATTTGGAGTCGTCAGAACAATATTCGTATGAAAAATAGCCTTTTCTGTGGAAAAGGGAGAGTAAGCCTGGGTCAGGGATGTTTCTGGCTGTGTGTTTAAAGTATTCGATTGGTAGGTTATTTGCAAGTTTCTCCAAGCTGCTCGCCATGAACTGAAAAGAATCAACAAATCGTAACTGAAACTTTCCAGGCACTACAGACTTTGAGAATCCTTTATAAGACTCGGTCGTGTTCGTGAGCACATGAATGTCTTTATTGTTGTATCATTATGATCGGATGGCTATCGTATGCTGTGAGATTGTGAAGGAAAACTGGAAAGAAATGGGGTGGACGTATTTCCATGTTATACTTGTTGTGAGCAGTTCCGCGAAATTTTCCAGTCAGATGATCGTGATCTTTCACCTTGTTTCCTTTGTTGTTCAACTCTTTCGAACCAATATAACACAAAGTCGCGTTATTATATGCGATCAAATCTTCCGGCGCCATTTCGACGTTTTTACTTTTCTTGTAAAATCGTATACTATTCTAGCGTCCGGCACTGAACTCTGAACGAAACGTTTAGCTGCATTTTCACCACGAAACAATCTCTGCGATCGTAACGAATCTGGCACCACTTGACACCATCCATACGTGAGACACAAATATATGAATAACTCTCATCGGTATGTGTTCATGAATCTTTACTGTGTTCTTCCGTGAATGTTCACTTTGAACACGCCGAGTCATTATAATATTTTCTGTTTCTTCTGCTTCATTATTCACATTCAGATTGTCCCCTGATGAGGGAGGAGGAGAGGAGACGTCTGCTTCATCATTGTTTGTCACAGGTTTCAGGATACATTCAAAATCTGGGTAGATAGCTACAAGAACTCACTGTTGGAAATGTACGTTTTTATACTTGAGAACATTTTTGCGCTTGGTTTCGGCATTTCAATTGCAACTGGCGCATGTGCACGGCAATCTTTTGAATGCTCCGGGAGCTTTTGTGGCGAATCAACATGCCACAGGTATCTTCAACAGATGTGTAATTGACGATGATCCTTTGTGATTTGACTCCTCTCAAGTCTTTCCAGATTTTTAATGAAATAGAAATGTTTCTTCTCCCCATTCTGAATTAGAAGGAGATCGGTATGATATTCTTTATCGTCTTTACATATAGTTACGAACTGGATAAACGGTGTTTTTCTTTTCTAATCCATATATGTACATTAATTGAAGTTCATTTTCTCGAATCGATTTATGTCATTGAGACTGGCTGGAATTGAGATTCCGGTCCAGTTATAACTATTTCCAGTCAAGCTCGGGCTTGCTTATGTATCAAAATACTTGTTCCGGATTATCTTTCACAAATTTTGCGAGCATCGCGTATTTAAAGCACATATGTAGTATCTGTATTTTTCATGTTTATCACAAATTAATTTTCGCGCACTAACAATGTTCGGAAGCGGCGGGGGTATATGAAGAGACGCACGTGAGAACATTCACTTTATTCGAGCAAAGTTCGAGGTCATTTATTTTTTCGATAGGGTAACTCGAGCTTTCCGTATTTTCCATTTTGTCTACGAGTTCTTTAATTTCTAGTAAAATTCATCGAAATTATCCCCTGCTACCAATAATTTATATTGCGAGGGGAAATATGTAGCAATTGAAATTTCATCCCCGGTTACATCGGTTGCGGGTTGATATGTGTATACATTAACTATATTGTAGTACTAAACTACATTTTACTCCTTTACCGATATTTTCACGTATCAAATCGAAAATACAAATTTTAATTTCGTTCAAGAATTCGTCAATATTTATTATTCTAGAACTGTCCTTTATTATTCTTAATGTTCCCATCCTCTTCTTATAATGCTTCGTCATTTTTTTCACGTGATCGGTAGTGAAGATGTTTCATTTGAAGACGAAAAGGTTTGGGAAGACATTTTTTTAAACACTGAGAATCTAAACCAAACAATATCAAAAAAAAATTATATTACAAGTGTTTACTGCAAAGCATTTTTTTTTTTTTTTTTAACTAAGCGAAATATTTACGTTTTAATTTCAACACCAAATAAACTATGTTTTTAGAATGGCATAGAAAGTAACTTTACGTATTTTATTGTTTAAAATTTATTTTCGAGAAATGATCATGTTCAATTCAAACTAGCATGATTTTTAACAGATTATTTTTTTATTTAAGTGTAAATAAGATCATGAAGAAGGGACATATATAAAAATACAGTACATGCATATATACATATATATAGTAAAAACATATATGAAATAACATTTTACATGATAACACAAAATAATATCAAATATATATATATATTCATTAAAGCAAATTTCTTGGGGACACCTGAATTGCGTACCAACACTTCACACAATGACAAGTCAGACTCGAATTGCGCACCGATCCGAAATAGCCTGCCTGCTGAGAACGCAAATTGCGCACTGCTTTAAAAAAAAAAAACTTTGATTTTATAAAATCGACGAAGGAATAAAATCAGTAAAAGTGTCGTTCTTTCAGTGACTTCTAAAATGTGTTATCATATCTCGATAGGGGGAACGTTTGCTATTAGGGATTAAGGGAACTACATTTCGTCGGTTGCTTAGAAAAAATCTCCTTAAGGGTTTGCAAAAAATAGGCTATTTTTTAAATATACGATGCATAAAAATACTGAAAGTCATTAAACATTCAAATGTTATACCATAAAGCAGCCATCAATTTTGGAACCACTGAGTCCAACAAATATGGTCCCGGTGCCGTTTTTGTTTATTTTTTTTTTTTATATTTCATACCGGCAAACTTCCAATGCGCAATTCGATTGTTTAGATTACTAAATTTTTTTTAATCGTCAGCCAGGTAAACAACAGTGTGCAATTCGAGTGTCGCCAATTTCTTCATTGTTTTTAATTTTTGGAAAATCAAATAAGCAAAGAATCCAAAATTTACATAATTTTAACCAAACAAAGTTCTTTGGAAATACGGTTTAGATTAAAAAAAAAATGCAATGAAAAGTAGTCGAAAATACATACTGTTTGCATGTATATAAAAAGTGTAGCAATCATTTGAGAAAATTTAGAAAAGAAAAGAAAAAAATACCTTAGTCGAACGAAAATATAAATTTTTATCCTGACCGTGAAAAATGTGTCTCAAAAAATATGATTTTGAGTAAATAATAATTTTGGTTAAATGAAGTATCACGAAATGTTCCCAAATTGTTTGCAAAAATATTTACGAATAAATAATAATTGTTCAACGTATATCATATTAGAATTCGATTTTGTAAATGTATATGCATATGTAGACAAAAAAGAACACAACACAGTTTTCATTTATTTAAATACACATAATAAAATAAATACGAGTTAACAAAACACATGAAAAAATAAGTAAAAAATATACCACATTTGAAAATTTATATAATGGGTCGTAAGAAAGGAGGTTTTTCAATATGAATAATGATAATCAAAAATGAAAAAAAAAAAACAAAAAAAAAAATGAGCTGAAAAGATTGCTTTTGAATGAAATAAAAAATAAAAAAAAAAAAAAAAGGTAAATGCTCGAATAATGTATGAAAAATAATAGATTAAGGCACATGCGCGGTATGAAATATGAAAAAATATTAAAAATTCGAAATCTAAAATGAAATCATTCGCAAATACGAGTATATTTATTTTTGTAAAATAGAAATGAAAAAGTTTTGATAAATAATAAATGAACGTATAGAGTATTAAAATCCGAAAATAAATTAATATCGATTTTTTTTTTAAATTTTTTTTTTAAATTTTTTTTTTAGATTTCAAATGTAGTATATTGAAAATGTGAATGAAATAATTTCAAGTACTTATTGAGATGATCATGAGTCAGCGAAATATGACCAATGCGGAGTCTTGCCATAGCCACAAAGTGGGTTCTGGGGAGGTCAGAAGGAGGGAACCAAGGGTCAATTCCGTGTTTTATCTCTCTTAGAAAGCAAGATTGTCTAGTGAGCCAATCTTGCTTCCATTGGGATTGCACAAGAATTTTTATAGATTTTACTATGTCGGCGGGAAGAGGAGGGGAACAGGGCATGGGGCACGACAGTGTTGACTTAGCAGCGATGTCAGCTAAGTAATTTTTGCAGTCGTCTTTGGCCAACTCGCCTTTGAATATTGCAGACACTATTCGGTTTCTTTATACAACTAACCTATTTCGAACCATTTAACTCTCCGATTGCCATAGTGTCGTAATAACCCCGGCAGCTGTACACTATTGATTTGAATAATTCTTAAAATGTGAATATTTTTGGAATGAGGGCCTTCTAGCTGATACCTCTTACCCTTCGGATCCTTGGTTTTTAGGATACCTCACTACTCGTGGGCTCTATCAGCAAATATATGAAAAAATTTTCGGAAAAGATCGCTCCTTGTCCAAACAACAAATGTGCTATGGAAACAAAATATAAAATGAGATTAGTGAATAATTAAGAAAACAAAGAGTTGTCCGCACGTGTTCTAGTTCTACTATTATTTTTCTATAGCTGTTTTCATCAACAAGAAATAATAATTATGGCGTATTATATTGAAAGAATATAATCATGAAGATAATAAAACCGGTTTATCACGGAAAAATCAATTTCAGCCGGGGTATTATTATAAGTTAGGTGCAGAAATGTAATATGTAGTTACCATTTCTGAAACTATAAAAACAATAAACACAGTATAAAAATAAATGAATAACATTAATTATGGTAGAAAAAAAGTTTAAATACAATCACACAATTTTTGATGTTTCTTAACTGGAGTTAAAATCAAGTCATTTAACATCTCGTCTGGCCGTGTGACATCCGAGATGGAATAAACGTGGTAAGTAAGTTTAGCGGGAGTCATCGAAATGCAGCTCGAGATGACTCGCTTGCGTAACTCATACGTACATTTTATCGGCAAAGTGATGTCAGACTCACCACCTTCATTAATTTCAATTGGAACAGAAATAGAAATGTTCACACATCGAGTCGAAGATTCGCTCAGAACATTTTGGATAACAGAAACGTTTTCCAACCATTGTCTCATATATTGAAGAAAAATCTCAGTCGGACGTAGAGCAAATTGCTCTAAAGAATCGAAGATAATGGGCTGTTCACGTGCCCTCCTCTGATACTCTTCTACCGAAATCACCTGATGTCGCATGAAAACGAAATTAAAATCATTCATGAATGAAAATTCTATAGCGTGATTAATTATATATAACGGGGTGTTCGTTAAACATCCAGAGAAAAAACCATTTTTGAAAGACGCATAAAAATTATCGCTTATTTCACTAACGCGACTAAGTTCGACTAAATTCTGGATGTATGCGATTATCGGCGAAACATCGTCATGGAATCTCGCTCCATCCATTTGCACCAACGCAAGCGCTTTCTTAAATACGTCATTACGGTTTACATCATTACTAATTCTGTAAAATGTGAAAAAATAGAATATATAGGATACCGCATTAGCTAAGAGCGAAGCATCGAATACCAAACGAGCTTCCATTTTCCACATCTGAGTCCAAGTAGTCCTCCTTTTAAACAACTTTGAAACGTCTATACTCGAGGCAAACGCTAAAATAGTCTTCGCCCGAATCTTCACTATCGGAACTTTAGTCTCTCTATCCGCTCCGATTATCCCTGCTAAATCATCTATCGTAAGGCGTAATCCCGAGTACCAATTCTGCCGAAGATACTCGTTCATTCTAACGAAAAAATCGAGGTACATCGTCTCAAGTAGGTCATGTTATTGTTTGCTCTATCTTAAATGTGTTTTTACATAGTGCTAATGGACACTTTTAATGCGTGAAGGCTGAAAAGTGAGTCTTTTTCTTATTTACGTTTTGTTTCTTTTATTGTTTATTTGTTATTTTCACCTTAAATTTTTGTTTTTATTATTGATCAATTAACTTCGCAATTTTTATATTGTTCGTGTTTTAAAATTGTTTTTTGGCTTTCTGAAGAAAATAGCATGTTGTTTCAGTTTATGCTTAATTTATTACATAAACGTAATTGACATACATATTTCGGGAAGTTTTCTGGCAACAAGTTGTCGGTGACAATTGTCGCCGACAATTCCGGTCGACTAAACAAAGACAACTGATATAATATCGACTACCGAGCACCACAAAGCACTAGATAAACGAAATGAATGAAGACAGCGACGGTGATGACAACTATCAAGAAATTCGGAGAAAAATTAAAGAGGCAAATAATGAGATGGACGACCTCGTCAAATACTTAACTAAAATACTACGTATATCCCAAGAACAAGACAGGTATGTAGTGAAGTAGGGACGTAATATGTCACTAGAGGAGGTAACTCAATTGTTTACGCGCATTATTGAATATCAAAAAACAACGACGACGAGAAACGCAAAAATAATCTCCACGCTGGGCTTAGTCGAAATGCAACAAGAAAACACCACAAAGAAGTTAGCGCAAAATGTAATTAAGGAAGTTAGAGAATCAATAAACGCAATTTCTAATGCTACACCTACAACATACTCCAAAGTAGCCAGCCTCCCGGCAAGTGAAGTCAGTTATCAAACTAAGAAACAAATAGACGAAGCAGTAATCATAAAATCAAAGGAAAAAGATGCGTACAAAGCTGAGAAGTTCATAGAGAAGGCAATTAAGCAGATAAAAGATGAAATCAAACCCTCCAGGATAGGAGTAACAGTTACAGGAATCTACACGCCAAAAAAGAATAAGAAGATTGCAATAATTAAAATCCGAAATCGCAATGAAGCAGACAAAATAACTAAAGAAATTAATAACCTTAACATACCTAACATTGAAATCCAATGATGTACCTTTCACTGGTAAATGTGCAGCTTGATCATATCTCTTTTCTGGTGGCACGTACAATTTAAAATTATTGTTTGATTTTTGCTGGCGTATTCTTCCCCGTGGGGAACTCTGTGAACAACCAACTAGACCTGCTATTACTGCCAGCCTAAACTGTTTATTACTTAGTGCTGGCGCTTCCAAACATCGTTCCTTGAATATTATATAGGAATTAACAATGGACCCATCCAAAAAGTGCCAAAATATACGCATCCACCATTTATGACTTTTTCTATTTATTTCGTAACATTTTTTTAGCATATCTGCTAAATCGACGAACCCCATATTCATGTTGTAATCCTTCACTAGTTGAAGACAAGGAACTTCCGAAGTGCTTCCATCTTTGTTCTTCCTCATCACAGTTGTAACATCCGCCGGGTTATGAAAATTGGATAGAAATCGAATTGGTTTTTTGTCTACCCACATTACCGCTAATGCTCCATTTTAACCGCATCGGAAGTCAAAATCGCCTCGTTTCATACATTTTTCGTCAAAATCCTTAGGGTACCCAATTCTTCCTTTTTTTACCGTTCCGCACGCGTATATATATATATTTTTTAAATTGTTTACTAAGTTTACAGATGTAAAAAAGTTGTCAAAATATATTTCATGACATTTGCCAACTAAATCAGCTGTGAGTGTTGTAACTACTCGTTCACCAAGGCATTTCTCTACTTGTTCGCCAACTTTTCCTGTATAAATTTCGAACTGGGATATGTATCCATTTTCATTAGCTCGAACCCAAACTTTGTAGCCCCATTTTATTGGTTTTTGGGACATATACATCCGAAATCGAGATCTGCCTTTGAAACGAATCATTGATTCATCAATTGATTGCTTCTTTGTAGGCATGTAAGATAATTTGAATGAAGTTGAAAGGAAATCCAAAAATGGACGAACTTTATATAATTTATCGAAATTTACATCACCTTTTTTTGGCATTTTGCTGTTATCATTTAGATGCATGTGGTTCAAAAGCCACGAAAATCTGTTCACTGACATAAGGGACGAAATATATGAATCACGAAGAAGAGGACTTGAAGACCATGCATCTTTATAACTAGAATAATTTTTAATTCCCAAAAGCAAATTTATGGCCAAGAATATCTTCAGTTCTTTTTCGTTGGTCGACTTAAAATTATCTAATTTTTGAGCTGCATAAATGTTGGTTTCCGAAACAATATGCCTAATTAGATCTTCTGAAAATATACAGAAAAATATGTCAATCGGTGTTTCAGCACTTTCGGACACATTTGGACCAACTTTTTCAACAAAACTGTCAACTGGAAAAAATGGAACTTGCTTCTTCCACTTATAATTATTATGACACCTAATGACAGGTACATCATCTTCAGAATCAATTTCGTCTTCAGAAATGTTGTTTGTGGTATCAACAACAGTCAAATCTCTACCAACATTATCTCTGTCATCGTCTAATTCAGAATCAGAAGAAACGATAGATTCAGGATCGCTGGGGATTTCCAGCATCTCCACAAGAGCATTATGAGTTACCTGTTATAAAAATGGTTTATTTATTTTGCATTATACACATATTGAAAGCTTATAATATTGACAGCGTGAATATATATACAACATATAAATTAGGAACAATAAAAACGAACGCATTATTCAAAATTAGAACTAATTTCGCCAATTACATCAAAATATATTGCTTATTTCAAAACTAACAATAATATTATGCATATGTATTTCAAGATATATATGTAAAAATAAACATATAGTAAAAAGAAAGTATTATTATCGACATTGTATGCATAATATCAAAGCAGAATTTGGAAACAACGAAAAATGTAAAATATCAAATGAAAAATGATCATATTATACATCACACTTTTAGAAATTAATAATATATCGTATTACGTACCATTTCATACAACAAAACAGGTCAAATATGTAAAAATATCACAAATCATACAAAAACGCAAATTTTAACACACTCACAATCAACTCGATCGTAAAACAAAAACACAGCAGTGCAGCAGTACCGATCTTAATGCAATTACAGGGTGACCAAACTTAAATGCCCATATTTAAAAAATGTATAATTCAAAAACGAAAGGAGCTACAATGATGAAACAAAATTTATTTGAAAATACAGTTTGTACAAATTACTTATGAAAAATTACATCGGTCAAATGACGTCCCTCAACGCTCACGCAGTCATTTAAACGTGTAACAAAATTTTCGAAAACTTTCTTCAACATTTCTGGCGAAATCGCGGCTATTTCTTGACGAATTCTCGTCTTTAAATCTTCCAAATCACGGGGAGCCCCCTTAAAATATTGTCGTAATTATATTTATGTAGTTCCAGATTATTTAATAGATGATAATTAGAACACAACAGTGCTTCATATTTAATATAGTTTTTACATTTACATTTATCGGATATGGTAAACTTATTATAATAAATATTGTTCACTATATTTTTACATATGCATTCTTCTTCGTTTTTTGATCTACAAAATAGTGCTAGTATATAGTTACTCATAATGACGCTTACACTCTGGGCCTGAAAAAGTATCGTATATACACCCTGTCAAGAAAGTATCGGGAATTGTCAATTTAAATCTCCCGGGTAATAGCTAGGCAGATAATTTTTTTTTTCCAGGTTGGTACAACTGTTTTGTATTATGATGCCTATTTTTAGCGCGATCTGTCAACCAGTGTGTTTACAGCAGCTGTTAAAATCAGTCGACCTTGAAGTGTTTTGTCGAAGTTTTACAATGAGTGAAAATATTGAACAACGTACTTGTGTTAAATTCTGTGTTTCGAACGAAATTTCTTGTGCCGATACACTGAAAATGTTACAGAAGGCTTTTGGTGAATCTGCTTTATCAAAAACGCGGGTTTACGAGTGGTACAGAGCGTTCAAGGATGGTCGGGAGACGGTCGAAGACATGCCTCGCTCTGGACGGCCTTCAACGAGTGTGACCGATGATAACGTCGATAAAATCAAGGAAATCGTTGCTGAAAATTGTCATGTGAGCTTGAGAGAGATGGCTCATGGATTGGGCATGTCACACGAGAGCGTACGTACGATTGTGCACGAAAAATTGGGTATGCAACGCGTTGCGGCTCGGCTTGTTCCGAAAGACCTGAATTTCTTTCAAAAAAAGTACCGAGAACAGGTAGCTGCAGACATGCTGGATCGAGCCAATTTGGATCCTACCTTCTTGGAAAAGATAATTACTGGTGACGAGACATGGGTGTACGAGTACGACACGCTTACGAACCAGCAATCGTCCGAATGGCGGCCAATTGGCGCGCCAAAGCCGAAAAAACCTCGCCAAAGCCGATCGAAAGTGAAGATCATGTTGATTGTTTTCTTCGATATTCGAGGCGTGGTACACTATGAATATGTGCCAGCCGGACAGACAGTCACCAAAGAGTTTTACTTAAGTGTTTTGAGACGTTTGAGAGAGGCTATCCGTCGTAAACGTAACGATTTGTGGGTCGACAATTCTTGGATTCTCCATCACGATAATGCGCCGTCTCACAAAGCCATAATTGTGAATGAGTTTTTGGCCAAACACTCGGTAAATATCATCGAACAACCGCCGTATTCACCAGATTTAGCACCCTGCGACTTCTTCCTATTCTCAAAACTCAAATTTCCGCTACGGGGAATGCGCTTAGAATAGAAAGGCGCGACGTGCCATTTGAAATCCTCTCTTCATCTAAAGTTTTCATAGAAGACTCTACTATATCTAAAGATTTCGCAGCAAAGCCTTTTATTTCTTTAGCGTCAGAATCAGTATCAAAATCAGTAGTAACATCATGCTCAGGGACTGTAACTTGAATAGATGTTGAAGGAATTACATTACCATTCAAGTCCACAAGCTTCTTTTTACGTTCCTTTTTAGGTTTATTCTTTTTGGAAATAACAACAGAGCTGGAATTAGCATGCTCTGAGCTATTATTTCCAATTCGATTATTATTGCCATTAATGTTCTTTCTTTCTTCCGGGCGAGTCATAAGTTGAAGCCCGACCACGGAATCTAAGTCAAGATCATTAAGTGAAGTCGCATCGAATGGCTCAGTAGTCGAAGTGAATATATCACATATGACTTTGTCATTCGATGTAGTGCATATAGTTGTGACAGTTGATCCTCGAGCACGTTGTACACGACCAGTACGCCCTCGGACCCAAATAGTATTCAAATACGGTTTAGTTATATCTAACAAAAGCTCAGAGTCAGGAATTAACCACCCATTTTCGTCTCCTCATAAAATAACTAGGCGCCGAAACCTAGTAGAAGAGAAGCCACCGATATCAAAACCTTTCATATAATAGGCAACGAAAGCCCGCGAATAGCGTCTTTCTTTAACCTTACAAGTTTTACAATCATAAATCTCTTTAGCAGTCACGATCGTGAATTTCAAATCCGCCGATACATTCTGCACAAAAAATCCAGTCAAAAGAGTAGCCATCGCTGGCCCCCAGAAACCATTTAGGATAAAAAATGTACTAATATAACCGAGAGATTTAGACGTGTTACACTGCGTTCTTTTATTATTCCTATCGTATAATAATTATTAGTTCGATTGTTTATCGTCGTTTTCTCGTTCGGCGCCGGGATCTCGCCGGGTAATGTTAAGTTCGAATGGTCCGGGTTTACCCGCCCAAGCGATAAATAACGAACGCTCAGATCTTTCGACCAGTACCACTAACACCAGTAACCAACTCTCATCGCTAAATGCCGGTAAGATCGATTCAATTATTACTACTAACATGCTTGTTCCGTCATTTAACAAAAATGATACTAACAATGACAACGTTATAACTCTACGCAATGTAGACAAGGCCAACAATACCTGGCAGTTAGTTAGACGAAAACGTCCTTCTCCTTCCTCGCCGCCGCATACATCGAGTGAATTTAAACGTTCAACGGCTCCGAAGCTAAAAACCAGAAATCGGTATCAACCGTTTATGTACTTAAACGATGACGACAACCACGAAAACACAGACGGAGATAATGAAACAGCAGATGCAAACGCGATGCCACTCGATAACCAGACATCTAACAACGCTGATGGTAACGATAAACAGAAACGAAACTCATCGCCACCGACTAACAAATTTACGACGCCTCCGCCGATTTTAGTAAAAGACGTTAAAAATTATACAGCATTCACCAAGTCTTTAATAAGTTTGACAAATATCAAATTTACATTGAAATCAACAAACACCGGTATTACTATAAAACCAAGCTCGCCAGCTTGTTATCGCGCACTGACTAAAGCCCTCCAACAAAATCAATACAAATTTTATACTTTTCAACTATCAGAAGATAGAGCTTTTCGTGTCATTTTAAAAAATCTTCATCATACAACTAGTTGCGAAGAAATCACGCAAGCATTACAAAATCTAGGTTTCTCTGTTCGTTCTGTATCCAACATAATAAGCAGAAGAACAAAATCTCCGCTACCGATGTTCTTTGTAGATCTCAACAAATCTTCAAAAAATTCAGAAATTTTTAAATTAAAACATTTATTACATACAGTCGTAATAATTGAAGAACCGCGAGTAACTAGGCAATTACTCCAGTGCATGCGTTGTCAAAATTTTGGACACACGAAAACTTATTGTAATCTTCCACCTCGATGTGTGAAATGCAGCGGTAAACACATAACCGCTGACTGTCCTAAAATATCCGAAGAAAAACCGATATGTCTTTTCTGTCGTGGTGAACACCCTGCCAACTATAAAGGATGTGAACATTACCAACAAGAATATAGTAAAAAATTTAAACAGAGTGCAATAAGTAGAACTCTCGAAGCTTCATCATTTAATTTGGCGGACACCAGTACGTTTCCACCCATCCATAAGCAATTACCATCAACTTCGTACTCCAATGCTGCTAAAAAATATACCTCGTCTTTTCCTCCGTCTGCATCATCAGTAGTATACAATAACAATGCTCCACAACATACAACCGAACAAAAAGGAATTAACGAAACATTAACTTCCTTTCTTAATGAATTTCGAAATTTACTATTACCATTAATATCCATGTTAACCAAACTTATGGACAAATTATTATGAATTTAAGCCCTATAAGTACAAATTCATTAACAGTAGTATTATGGAATGCTAATGGGATTCAACAGAAGAAACGTGAACTACAGTACTTCTTACAGACCAAAAGAATCGATATTGCCCTACTAACGGAAACTCATGTCGTACATCCAGCGAGCCTTGAGTTACTAAATTACAGATGCTATCATGGAACACACCCTTCTGGTACAGCAATGGGAGGTGTTGCTGTACTCGTCAAAAAGAGCATTGACCATCATCTACACTTCGTTCGCCGAACAGAGGCCTACCAAGCTGTTGCAATTAAAATAAAAACGACTTTTAATGAAACAGTAACTGTCACATCGGTTTATTGCCACCCAAGGTATTACATACCGAACCAGGAACTCACGGAACTATTTCATCGCCAAGGCAGCAAATTCATTTGCGGAGGTGACTACAACGCAAAACACCCTCACTGGGGATCAAGAGTTCCAAATAAACGTGGAGCGCAACTCTTCCAGCTGAATAGAGGGCTGCGCCTCGATGTTGTTTCACCATTTACACCTACCTACTGGCCAAAGCATACCAACCGACTGCCAGATGTGCTAGACTTTTATTTCAATAAAGGATTAAATAATCTACACAACAACTGCTGTACAATCGCAGACCTGTCATCTGATCACGTACCAGTCTTACAAGTCCTAGACACAATTCCACTACATACAGAACTAGACAGTCGATTAACAAATAAATTTACTGATTGGAACAAATTTGAGAATATAATAGATAACCAAGTGAACTTAAATGTAAAACTAAAATCACAGCACGATATTGATACTGCCGTTAATTATCTAACCGATATAATACAGGATTGCGCTAGGCAATCAACACGACCTGCAAAGTCCAGTGCTAACACTAGCAGTATATTGCCCATTGAAATACGTGAGCTAATTGCCAAAAGAAGAAAAGCGCGCAAAAAATGGCAACATAATAGATACCCATCAAATTACCAAACATACCGGGAATTTTGCAGCCAACTAACGAAAACCATAGCACATAGAGATGGGCAAAATGACTCTTTTCAAAGATCGGATCAGAACCATTCATTCACTTCAAAGAGCTAGCTCTTTTTCATGGCTCACCAATCACCTGAAATTAATAGATTAATACTTAAACCTAAAGTGATGATTTATCATTCACGTTGACGAATGATTTGTTAATGAAAATTATGTGTGCAGATGACCAATATATCAATTTTTATTGTATTTTCTGTATCCATGGTTCGAAGCATTCATAAAACAGCCAATATATTAAAATTACGTTTATAGGATATTTTTAATTGTGATGAAGTTACAAACGTTTATTCTTACAAAAAAAAAACAGTTTACACAAAATAAGTAACATATTAATCAATACAACTAATTTATTTTGAAAAAAATGAAAAGCGTGCTAATTAAATTGAAACAAAAATACAATACAACTCGCATGATCAAAATAAAACAACAATACAACAGGAACGCATTAAACTAAAAAAAAAAAAAAATGAAAAACTGCTTAATTAAACTTAATCGCTATTATTATTCAAAAACAAAATTTGAGTCATTTTGCTGGAGTTGAGGCGGTTTCTTTTTTCAGTGCATATTTGGCCTGCTTTTGAGAATATACGCTCGTAGGGCACTGAAGTAGCTGGAATGCACAATCTTTTCAAAACTAATTCATATAAAGCTGGATACAGCAGTTTCCTGGATTCCCACCAGATTAATGGATCTTGTGTTCTAGATAAATATGCCTCAGATAAATATTTGTCCAGCTCAACTATTGCTGTAGATCTTGGGTCATTCATTCCTTGGAGCTGAGTTAGAGTTTCATCAAACTCCTTCCAAATAGATATATTTTCACTCAATGTTGTGACACTTGATGTTTGGGAAATTTGGCGATTAGTTTGTTGGGCAATTAAGACTTTCATTTTCGATGCAACACTGTTATAATATTCCTGGAATATACTTTCTTTAGAAAATCCCTGTTTTTTAAATCGGGGATCCAATAGCATTGCTTGCAGTATTAATTCATTGTTTGCTATAAACCCAAACCGTTCTGACAATCCTTTAAGCAATTCAGTTGTCAACTGAGCTATTTCTGGAGGCAAATCTCTATTTTTTTCTTCATATGTCTTCAATTGACGCACCATTAATGTAGATAAGATCGCCATTTTTGATAATGATACATTCTTTTCTGATGATATCTCTCTGGTTACCTCTTCAAATATTTTCAAAATATTTACGGATTGCTTTACTATCTCCCAGTCTGTATCTTTTAAACTAAAATTGAACAATTTTGTTCCCAATATTGCTAGACATGAAATTATTGCTTTTTTATTATTTAAAAATCTTTGAAGCATGTCATAAGTCGAATTCCATCTTGTTGGGACATCTTGTTTAAGCTTTAATTTTTCCATTTTTAAATTTTCTTGCATTTCTACAAGTTTGCTTAAGGCAAATGAACTTTTTTTAAAATATAAAACGGTTCGTTTTACCTCATCAACTATTTTGTGAATTGACACTTGAATAGCATTTTGCACAACAAGATTTAGTGAATGAGCAAAACAGGGAAGATGGGGAAAGTTTAAACGCTTAGCAGATAACTTCATATTTGAAGCATTATCTGTAATTATTGCTGTAATTTTATAATGAATTTCAAATTTTTTGCAAACATCATTTACCCAAGCAGCAATATTTTCAGAGGTATGCCTGCCTTCGAACTGTGAACATTCTAATAAATATGATTTCAATTTGGTGTTGTTATCTATAAAATGTGCAGTGAGTGCATAAAAGCTGACATTGTTGATGTTTGTCCATCCATCAGCGGTAAGACTAACTGCTTTTGCATGTAATAAATCATTTTTAATTTTATTAAATAATTGATAAAATAGGCCGGGCAATAAAGAATTTGATAACGTTTTTCTACTTGGCAAGTTATAATTTGGGCAAAGCATGTTTACAAATTTTTTAAACTCCACATTTTCAACTATTGAAAAAGGTTGGTATTCTTTACATATCATTTTCAATAGTTGCGTGTCTAATGCAACACTTTGATTTGGTGTAATAGGTTTGATTATATTAACGAATTTATTTATATTTGATTGACGAGTTGACGAAGAATGTGTTAGAAAAGAACAGCTAGGTCCAGGATCTTGAGATGCTGTTGGAATGTCATTTCCTGTTTCTGGATGGAGAGATTCAGCCAAAATAGAACTCGAAGATGATTTGAGAGGAAGGATTTCCTCAATTTCATCCAACTCATCACCGTCACCAGATAATGGAGCCCTTGATCGGTTTCCTCGTTCCAAAGGCACAGTTGGATGTTTAGATTTTAAGTGTCTTTTTAAATTTGATGATGATCCAGATGGACAGGAAATTAATTGATAACAGTAACGACATTTTCCTTTTTTGTCAAGTTTGGTGAAATGATACCAAATATCGCTGACAGTTCTTGTGAGTGTTGGCACAGACATTTTCTTCTACCAAATATATTAGAAAAATTAAGTATTTATTAATGATTATATATATAATAAAATGGGATACGGATAAATTTAAAATTTTAAAGGAAACCACAACATACTTAGAAACTTAAAACAAGTATCTAAACGAACTAGAAAAGCGTTAAAAATTGAAATAGTTTATTAACATGTTTCTTATGAAATACGTTAGAAATCATATATAACATGTATTTTTCCATTTGTATCTTGCACACAGCGCATACATATAAAAGGCAGAGCAGCACATAAGCCGGGTAAACCGGTAATATAATAATATTGAATAAAAAAAACATGTCAGGAAAATTCACAAAATAACAGGTTAAATTACAGTATATAAACAATCTACATACCTATTAATTCAGTTCTAATCTTTGGCAACGATTAATTAAAACATAAAATAATGTGATTCTTTACTCACTCAATGATTCACTGAATGATCAAATCGAAGATCGGATCATCAAAAAGAATAAAAGATCGTACTCGTAACTGAAGTGATTAACTGATCAAATAAGCAGAGAGTCAGTACTCAGTAAGACAGAACAATGAACATAGCTCTTTCCTCTCCACTCAAATTCATTGACGTCCGACCATTTTTTATTTATTTATTTTTGGACATGCCAGTCATGCCAGCTAAAGAACGCTTAGTAAGTTAAATGTGTTTACTTACGCGCGGTATTTGAACGAACGGTTTAGAGTTTAGACACACCGCACACGTGCAATACATTTGATCTCTACAACTTGTAAACAAATAGGGAAAACACAAGCACACAAATGTAGTCGTTAATTATGACATTTCTTGCACACACATACACAACCTCATAGACTATCAAATATCGAACGTTGTCAGCTTCGAGAGCTACCATTCTTTTTTTATGAATCATCGTTCACTAATTCGACAAAAACAGCTACCTCTTGGAACTAGCTCGCGAGCGGATCGCCCATCTCGAAATTCGAGAGCTACCATTCTTTTTTTGTGAATCATCGTTCACTCATTCGACAAAAAGAGCTAGCTCTTGGAACTAGCTCGCGAGCGGATCGCCCATCTCTACTCGGCACACAGCACGGACGCGCGCTTTCGCCGCAGGCACAAGTCACTGCCTCAGCCTTCGACCACTACCAGCCAGACACTAATGCGTCTCTACCCCAGCGCGACCGTGTACTCGACGATCACGCCACCGATTTCGGGGATTTTTGGTTTTGGCCGAATAAGCATCGTTGACAAGACAAAGCGGCGATGCAATCTAGAACGACGTTCGAGAGATCGTGAATTAATGAAATAGATGGAATGTTAATTTCTAACTGGAACGTCGACTAAAAGATAGCGCCAAAATGCCGAATCCGTATGAAATGTTACACGTCAGGATAGTGGGGTTTAAATAATGCACAATGGTTACTGCGTATAAGAGGCTAAATTTAGTACAAGAAATGTATAAAACTGAGACAACAGAATACAGCAGGCAGTAAAACAATGAACACTAGTTTCTCGCTAGCGAGCTTGTAAGTAGGTAGTAACTTATCGCTGCGAACGCTAATCGTCAACTGAGGACGCGCGACGCGCGATCGCCGCTTTTAAGGTGCGTTTCCAATGACAGCACTTGGCAGAGGCCTGATTTTACGCGTGCGTTCTCACTTGCACGTCCGCCGCGTTCACTCCTCGCTTTGTCCTTTTTTCTCACTGTAAAATTTGACAGCATAGGTTTTAAAACTAGTGAATTCAATTTTCACGTTAAAAAAGCTCTGCGTTTCCACTTATTTCCGTACTCTTTTTCTTGTTCGAAATACGTTTCGAAAATTCGGAATCAGCTGATTCAGCTGTTTTCGTTACAATTTTAGTATTTTCTTTGTTTTTTTTGTCAATTTTTTTCAACCAAAATGAGGAGCACGGCAGATTAATAGAGTTGGTGCACCAAAATCAGTGTGCCTGTAACATTGACAAGAAAGTATAAAAATAATTATTTACATAATTATGACAGCTGATTTTGAAAAAAAAATTGAACGCATTTGGAACAAGAGCTTTTCCAAGTTTCTCTGCTCTCAAAAAGTGCTGTCATTGCAAACGCACCTTTATACTTAGTCCTAGACTCGATCTCAAATATTCTCGAAAATACTCCAGTCGGCACCTTTGATAAACAAAAAGCAAAAATAAAAACAGAATTTTAAAATTTGCGTTGTAAACAATATCGACTTTATCCTTTGATAAAGGATATTGTAACACATGTTTATACAAATACAAATAAATAAATAAATAACGTTCATAGCGTTTTGTCTCCGCGCGGCCGCGGAGCGACCAGAGAGAGGTGTTTTGATTTTTTTTTCTAAATTCTTGCGGAACCCCGACAGAGGTATCACGGAACCCTAGGGTTCCGCGGAACACACTTAGAGTATAGCTGAATTAGGGGAATTGGACGAAATTTATCGCCATCTCTTTTCTTGAGTCGTCGAATTGAAGCTACCGGCACTTCCGCTGAAATATCTTCCAACAATTCTTCTTCGGTAATATCTACAGGTACATTACGAATAATGCCAAAAGAGAACAATAGATTATTAGGAATAAAGGCCTTAAAGTCATTTTTATTAAGGAAGTCAGAATCAAGAAGAAAATTATTTGCTGAGCTAATATCCCTAAAAAAGAGTCTAAGTCTATTACTGCCCGCTCGGAGGATTTCTGTGATTGATTTAGTTCTATTAAAGAGAATTTTAGCAGCAGCAAAGGGATGTAAATTTCCTATATTAAGCTCAGAGAGCGATTGCAGTATAATGTGTATAGAACCATTATACTCTACAGGGAAAAGAATTACCTCATTTTTATTATTAATTTTTGTACTATTATCGATAATGTCGTGGGAAGTTTTTATATTGAAATTTTTAATAGCTTCGATAGCATTATCATTAGAATTATTTTTACTAAGATTATTATTATTACTACTGCTACTATTATTATTACTGCCGGAAAGTTTTGATAAATCAGATTCTGATAGTCGCAGATCTTTGCTAGGGATCGACGCGACCGGTGAAAGGGGACCGGTTGGTTTAGGCTTGGTTGGAGCGTCCATGTCCATTTGAAGGGTTAAATTCGTTTTCGCCGGTTTAGTATCTTTGGCGGAGGCCGCAGGGCGGCCCCCACTAGACGTACTCATCAATTAATCCAAAAAAAAATGGGAGGAGAAAAAAGGAAATAAATAAATGATAGTAAAAGAAAGACAAATTAAAAAATAATAAAATAGAATAAAATAAATAAATAAAAATAAATACTGTTCGAAACAACACGTATTACTCTTCGAAATAAAATCAAATCTATGTATGAATAGAGAAGATTTAGCGTATTATAAATAAACAAAAGAAACGATCTCACCGATATGCCGTTAACAATGCGAGCTGATAAGCCGGACAAGAACGCGAGCAAACAAGAGATAACGCACGACGTTTAATAGCGCGGATCCATTTTGTAATATTTCAAAAATTTCCTCGTCATTTAGAATAGTTCCCACATTTTAACACAGTGTCCATTTAAATGACCACGTCAATAAAATTATATAATTTCTTTCAAAAAATATGAATAAAGTATAAAAGTATTGTAAACACAAGAGAAAATATAATTCATAAAAATAATTTTTTTAGCATGTTACATATCATTCACATAGGGTCACGATCGATATTATCTTAATGTTTCACAAATTAGCCGCTTTTATAAAATAATAATTTTTGCAAATCATTCGTTTCCTAACGAACCAAAATATAGCAGTACGTGCTTGATCATATAAAGATACATGTCCATTTAAATGGACGCGGTTGTTTTAATGGGTGTAAAACGTTTCATTTTGGCGTAATTCTCTGTTTTGTTAGCTGTCCATTGAAATGGACACAGTGACTGAAAGGGTTAGACCGTTTATCGCCTTTAACGTTCTTGAGTTCAATATTTTCAATGACAGTTTCGTCATATGGCCTTTTTTTAAAATCTGTAGAAAAATATTTTTGATCCTGATTTATTAGTACTTTAACTGAAGACTTTTCAGATTTGTTTGCAAAATTTTTTGTCTCACCGCTGGATTTTCCTTTTTTTTCTTCTTCTCTTTCCTTAATGTTCGTATTAATATTTTCATCCAAAATATGTTTTAAAATTAATTTATTTTGTCTATATCGTTGCTTTTTTAATTTCTCCGCTGTTTTAATTTTGTTAATGTTTAACCCTATTAGTCCTTTAACTAAAGGCTTTCTAGATTTGTTTGCAAAATTTTTTGTCACAGCGCTGGATTTTTCTTGTTTTTCTTCCTCTCTTTCGTTAATGTTTGTATTAATGTTTTCATCCAAAATATTTTTTTAAATTAATTTATTTCCTCTATATCGTTGCTTTTTTAATTTCCTCGATGTTTTATTTTTTGATTCTATTAGAACTTTACTTATACGCTTCTGGGATTTTTTTGCATTATTTTTTACTTTACCATCAGAATTTTCTTGTACTTCTCCTTCTTTTTCCTTGATGTCTGTATTAGTATTTTCATTTGAAATTGGGTTATTTCCCTTGCAACCTTGCTTTTTTAATCTTTCTGATCTCTGCAAATTAATGTCTGAATTATTTAATGTTTTATAATGATTATTACATGTTATATTTCTAACACATGGGAACATTTCCAAATTATTATGATGTATTATTCTGAGTAAATGTGAACGCATTTGGTTTTTACAAAACTGCATTTCTATAGGATCAACATTCATCGCCAGAAAAGTTGCAAAACATATAGCAAATATTCCACAATCATAACCATTTGTTTGCTTCTGAACCTTTGGAAAATCGATGGGTGGATTAAAAGGGAACAATATTCGTAAATTCTATTTTGTTTTACTGAAAATATAAGCGATTTTCCACCAGAAATCTTTCTTATTGGACACCGGGTGGGCCCTTATGACATCTTCTTAACAGAGACATTTTTTTTTTTTTATTGAAAAGCCTAATGTTCTACTCTGCTGAGCTTGCCGGTAGCGAAACACCGTAGAGTGTCGCTGAAGCCCGAAATTATTCAATTTTTCTTTATTTTTATTTTTTTATCAACATTATGATTTTTAATCATCGAGGAAAGAAAATGAGCCCTTCTCAACTGGCTCCCGGAAAAGGGATATGAAAGAATTGAGTCTATATCATTATTTACTAGCCGTTACCCACAGTTATGCCCGTGTATTAACAATTGTTTAAATCTGCACTTGAACAAAAAAAGGAATCGATAAACGTGTTTTAAGTAGGCATAGTGCGTTAAATTGTTTAATAAATCGAAACACTATTCGGCTCTTTTTTTCATCAGCCGGACGTACTGGTAACCAATGATGCAAAGAGTCCGTTCCTTTTGTATATTGGCTGATGATATAAATGTATCGGTTAGTGCACGTTCCTGGCAAAAGCTCTGTTTATATTATGAAAGGCGGCATAGTTAACTTGTTTGAGCTGTTAAAAAATATATTGTTGAAAGAACGAAAGAGAGTATGTCGGCAATGAAGACTCAGACACGATTACCTTTATATATTAAACTGTAGGGCATGTGTGTTTGAAAATGGAACTCCTCCTAAATGGCTTAAACGATTTCGATGAATTTTTCTGTGGAGGGCCCATGTATGGTTTAGATTAAAATTGGACCAGGTAGACCTATCCCAACCCACATAATTTCAATTATTACTTCTGGAAGGAGTGAGATGGAGAAAAATGTCCTTCTCACTGAGCCATGCAATGGGGTTACAGGCGATAACATGATAATAATAAGAATGATCGTTCTCTCTTCGTTAGTGTTCTAGCAACCCCCTCTACCCTGCCCAACACAAGATACTGTATTCAACCCCTTGTACCATCATAGACAGACCATCAGCGCCTCGAATGCTGAACTTCTTCATTTTGACGTTTAACCCACCTATTCCAGCCATTCGATTGCGTTTTGACGTTTTCCAACTGGCTTCATCACAGCGATTACAGTGTCATAAAGATTTTTCGTGTGACGATTAAATTTCCGAAATTATTTTCTTTTTGTCAAAATTGATTGGTTTTCCCAATTTTTCCTTCTACTCATCATATCAAGAAATTAAGAATAAGTATCGTTTCGCTTTGTATAGTATATTTTAAACTATGTCCAAATTTTTAAAAATGCTCCCTATTATAATTCTCTAAATATGTACATCACTGTAATCCGAGCTTTTTAAAATTTTAATTAAAATAAACAATTATTTGGAATAAAACATGGCTTCAACTTTAACACAAATATTTACAATAATTTTCTTGACGTAATTTCACTTCACTTTACGATTTTTAAATAAAATTTATTTAGATATATACACAAAATTTTAAATAAACTACAGCAAACATGCCAGAATGAGCATATTTTCAATCCCATTTGAAATTTATAGTTATTCGCGATGCAAACAGGGGGCTACATATTAGTTCTCGCGCTCTTTTGAACTTTTCGGCAAATTTGAAAGTTTGGTTAAGAAAACGAAATAAGGTTTCGTTCCCGATAAATAGTAATCTTTCAAACAATATATCATATGTCCGGGAAAAAAAATATTTTTTTTTAAAATTTCGACTTTGTCCAGTTTTCAAGTTGGAAATCCGGATGTTCCAAACTAAAGAAATATACGCGGATGCGCGTATTTTAAACGGCGGTCCGCAATGGACGCAACAAAGGACAACAGTGCGGACACCATAGAAGATGAAGGAAAGGAGAGGATAAAGGAAGAGTTATAGGGAGTAGGGAGACCTAATGACACGAGCTGACTGTATAAAAGGGAGCGTTCGTTACAAAGAGCAGTACACTTAAAGAAAATGTGATCAGCATCACATGTGCAAGGAGGATCACAATCGCGAAGAGAACAATCAGGAGAAGGCGATAGAGCAAGTTGAAAACTGGAGGAGGGGAGGAGAGAATGATTGATTCGGAGACGAATTAAGGAGACAATAGAAGAGCGATGACTGAAAGGAATAGAATGAAACAGTAATGCGAATGACGATTAGAAAATAGGGAGGGATAAATATCCCGCCAAAGTCTGGTGTGATTGGAGGTGGATAAGGAAAGGATATCTGAAGAAGGGAAATGGTTGAGGAATGAATCAAAGCGACTAGCAGAACTAGCCAAAGTATTGGCTGCGTCATTGCCATCAATTCTGGAATGACTGGGGACCCATAAAAAATCAATAAGAATAGAACGGGATGACTGCAGAGTGGAGGTAAGAGAACGAATTGAGAGAATAATATTATCAGAGGAATGTGAAGGGGGAGAGGATAGGGCTTGAACGACGCCCTTAGAGTCTGAAATAATGGGGAATTGGGAAAGATCGCTTAAAGAGGAAATATAAGAGATAGCCTGAAGGATGGCGATCGACTCGGCAGAAAAAATAGAGCAGAAGGAAGGAAGCCGGAAGGACTCAGAATGTCGAAGCGACGGAGCAGTAAACGCACCGTCCACGCTGTCCACGCTCTTGGAACCATCAGTAAAGATCAATACATGAGCAGGAAAAGAGGAATTCAACGAATGAAGAAATTCATTGTTGACTGCACCGTGAGAGGAAGAATTGGCTTGAAGGGAGAGAGAGGAAAATTTGATAGGCTGCCATAGGCTATTGAAGTCATGAAAGAAGTATGGAAGACTGTTGTAGGAAAGGACAACAGGAGAAAAATTAAAAAGACGGGTAGCAATGAGCGACAGGATTGGGATTTTATGAGGAGAAAAACGGCAGCAGTTTTTGATATATAGATAGGAGGAAATAAGTTTGGACGAGGAGATGGGAAGCCGTTTAATTAAGAAGTGATACCCAAGCTGAGAATGGCGAATAAACAGTGGTTGGGTAACCGACTCTTGTTTTTAGACTGGAATAAATACTTCATTGGAGTACTGAGTGATAATACAACAAAACGTCATAAAGAATAATTTTTTTTTTTTTATTGCATTTGTATATAATTATGTAATTAGGGAAGCTACCAATTTAATTTATGACCTAGAATGTATCGGAGGAGATCTGTTTCAAAGCTTTGAAATTGTCAAGATTTTAATGAATGCTACAACAGGCACCCTACACTTGTATAGTTCACCTTTCATAAGGAAATTATTAGATGTGAGAATGTATTGTAGATGTCCGAAAAGGATTTGTATAAAGAAAAAGAAAAAAAGGAATATTTATGATCTGCTGTTTTCCCCATGAGGGAAAGAATTGTGTGGCACAGAGTTGACAGTCATCTTTGTGCGTATAAACTTAATACACAACGTTTTTATTTTTATTTAATAGTTTCTCTTATTTTTTTATTTTATTATGTGGTTGACCAGATATGCGAATAATAGTAATACTACTCCAAAAATCATCAAAAAAGTTTAGGCCTGTATTTTTGACAAGTTTTAACCAAAGGATGGTGTAGTGCACTACATAGTATAGCCAAAATATTTACAATGCGGTAAATACTTTTTGACATTTTCATTTTTCTTCAGAGTTTCTTGTTATTTGTGATAAAAATTACAAATTTTATTTAGGCGCCTAGAAATTAATGTCTCTATAGTAACATTCCACAGTATTTGTTATACAGGATACCTTGTTACCAATAAAAATGGCCTAACTAAACTACTTTGTGATTACATGTGCCACTGTAATTTAATTTTACAATAGCGTGCACACCACATGTAACATATATTTCATTTTACTTTTGCTTCTCATTATACATTGTGGGCGCTGTTAACTCAAGTGTGGCCATAATGTTTTATGGAGATTATTTAATTTTGCTTCCCTTTAAGTATTGTGGGCATAGGTAAATCAGACATGGTTGTAGTGTTTGTGATTTTTACTTTTGCTTCTCATTATACATTGTGGGCACTGTTAACTCAAGTGTGGCCATAATGTTTTGTGGAGATTATTTAATTTTGCTTCCCTTTAAGTATTGTGGACATAGGTAAATCAGACATGGTTGTAGTGTTTGTGATTTTTACTTTTGCTTCTCATTATACATTGTGGGCACTGTTAACTCAAGTGTGGCCATAATGTTTTGTGGAGATTATTTAATTTTGCTTCCCTTTAAGTATTGTGGACATAGGTAAATCAGACATGGTTGTAGTGTTTGTGATTTTTACTTTTGCTTCTCATTATACATTGTGGGCACTGTTAACTCAAGTGTGGCCATAATGTTTCGTGGAGATTATTTAATGTTGCTTCCCTTTAAGTATTGTGGGCATAGGTAAATCAGATGTGGTTGTAGTGTTTGTGATTTTTACTTTTGCTTCTCATTATACATTGTGGGCACTGTTAACTCAAGTGTGGCCATAATGTTTTGTGGAGATTATTTAATGTTGCTTCCCTTTAAGTATTGCGGGCATAGGTAAATCAGATGTAGTCATAATGTTTGTGATTTTTACTTTTGCTCACCATTATTCATTGTGAGCACTATTAGCTCAAGTGTGGCCATACTGCTGGATGGTGATTTTTACTTTTGTTCCCTATTGGGAATTGTGGGCACTGCTAATTCTAGTATGACCAGGTTAATATTTAAACTTATTCCTCAATTTATTACAGATAGTACTTTATTATTGTTACATAATGTCAATCCTTTATTTGAAATATCTTTAACCAGGCTTTTATAGGTAATGCTAGCTGCACCTGTCGCTATGGTATTTGTGTCAAAAGCTTTATATATTTTTGGACTCCTATAAGTTGTACTTGATTGCATTTGTTGCTATGATGCCTCAACTAATATACATTTATAACTAGGTTCCTGTGGGCTATGCTTAATCGCATTTGACGCCATGATGTCTTAGCCTTAATTTTGGATTTTATTAGATCTTATAGAATTTTTATCTTGAACCTAAATCTCTTATTAAAGAGATTAGTCGCCTTTATATGTCCTAGTTTACTACTGTAACATTGAAGTAATGGTGCTGTTTATAGTTTCCTAACTCCAGTACAGCAAAAGAAAAAAATATATTTCCTCGTGAAGGGAGTGAACTGTACAAATGTAAAGTGCTTGTGTTCATTAAGTACTTAACAATTTCGACCAAGGCATCTTTTAAAGTACATTTTGCGTGTCCAGGTGGACATGCAGGCCTTTTAGTTGGACACAGTGTCACAGTGAAATGGATACATAATTTTTTTATATTTTTTATTTCAAAATTTAAGATAATAAAGCGAGAAAAGTAAAAATGAATACAAAAAAAAAACAATATTCATATTCTTTAAAAATCACAATCAATGGTAACTGGATATACTTAATATGTAAGCATAGGCATCTTTACCTAACTAAAAAATATTAAAAATAGTTTTCTTTTTTTAAAAAATGCGCAATAAAGTTTCTTTTTTGGTAGATCTCTGGATCTGGGTCCTGGAAACGACGATCTATTTTTCTCAAAAATTCAGCAACTGCTGACCTCGGATCAAAATGTGCAGTACCGGTGCCATTTAATGAAATTTGTAGGCGATCGTTTAGGGTTTCTTCACTGGTTGACATCCTTAAATATGTCTTCATGTTGTTGTAGTGAAAAATCACTCTTTCTGTAGTCATGAAATGGGGACTAATAACCAACCAAGAAACCAGTAATTTTTGTAGCACTCCTGAAGAAGAAATGATAAGTTCCCGCAGTCTGTTTGCATATTTGTTTCCCATATCTGCATTCTCGGCATCATTATCTTTTATTTCTTGTATTTTCGGTCAACAGTCACAGACGTCAGTGACAAACTCCAAAACTTTATCTGCGCCAAAGAGATCTTCGACCTGTTTTTGCTTTTCGGTTATCATTTCTTCCATAGAAGTAGCAGAAATTACATTAATCATTTTTTGTATAGTCTGATCCTCTTCCACATTCAGTCTTTGGTTTAAGAAATTCTTAAAACGTACGACAACTTCTTGCCTAACAGCGGACCAGCTCCATCGTCTAGTGGCAATGTAGGCGTGGGTAACTTGTCGCCTATCCATAGTAGAAAGTTGTACTCTGGGAGAACTCAATTTTTCCTCCTCACTGCCTAGCCAAGGCCCATTTTTTATTACAGTTAATTTTCTGACTGCAGCATCTTTGGCTGTAATGATGTCAGGTAAAATCAAGTTATACTTTCAAAGAATTTTCTGCACAGTTTGAAAAATGTTGGTGATGTCAGTCATAAGTGATAAGAGTAGTATTTGTTGAGAGTTAATATCCCATGTTTTAATCATGCCCCTTGTAGTAACTTTATGGACACTATCAACGTTTGGATTTGAATTAAGCTCTTCCCAGAACATTTTGCAACTGGGAAGATTATTCAAAACAGCCAGAATTAAACTTCTTACATGCTCTGCAAAACGAACTTCGAAATGCGGTGGAAATGATTTGCATTCAGGACATTTTTGCGTAAGTAGTTTGAATTTTGATGGCGATGTGCGAAAATAAGAAGAAACTGCTTTTAGATTCGACAACCAAATCTTCAGTTCTGGAACATTAGCAAGCACTGATTCTATTGCAGGGTCGGAACATTGGCTACAACACCAAAATCTCAATAAACTATGTCCTACATGATTTTCCAGCGGTGCACAAAATCCTCTCTTCTTTCTGGTATTGGCCGACTCCCCATCAGTAGTAATGGACGGACATCAAGTTTGCAATTCTTCATCTTTTCACGTGAGGGATTGCCAAGGCCTCACCCAAATTTACTAAGAACAGTCTTCTTCATTCATGCTTATTTTTATCCTACTCAGAACTTATGTTGGTCCATAAAACATAAGCAGCTACCCCACATACATCCAAAAGATTCATAAAAAAAGTAAAAGGCCAACGATTGGTTCGTCTTTTGCAGGAATATTTATGCACCATTTGGTCAAGAGTGTCAACTCCGCACTTTGTATCGTTATAATATACTCGTAGTATTATTTCAGGTTTTTTCTTTTCATTATCTTCACATATATTATTATAATGTATGGTGGATAATACTATAAAGCTTTTATTCTTCTTCGGAACATATGACACTAAAGTTGCTTTTTCAGAAAAATCGAACATTGAAGTTTTTTCAACTCGTTGTTTATTCAACAAAAATTCTTTTGGAATAAAGCACTTATTTTTCTTTACTGTCCCAGTGCATGTGAGTCCATTTTGAAGCAAATGTTTCGCTAGATGTAAATCTGTAAAATAATTATCAAATGTCACATTCCGATTAGTTTTATGATACGGTTCAACTAACTTGCGCACTACATCACCGGCGAGACCTTTTGCAACTTTATTTCCTTCCTTTCCGATGTACGGGATACCATTTAGTGGATAATAAGTTCTGGAATCACAAACCCACCAAATTTTCATCCCATATCTATTGGGTTTTGACGGCATGTATTGTCTAAAGGGACATCTTCTTCTGAAAGGCACGAGTTGTTCATCAACTGTTGTTATGTTTTCTCCTGGCAAATAATGCTTTTCCAAGTTTGAATTCACCTTTTCCCACACATCTCGAATAGGAGCCAATTTGTCCTTATTTGATCTTTGGTGTCTTGTTTCTTTGCCATCAAATCTGATGAATCGTAAGAGCCGACTAACTTGTTTTTCCACATTAAAAATCAATTACTATTTGAAAAACCCACCTTCAAACATGATTTCAAAAACGTAAATAACGGGAAATTCCAAAAATAACTTAAGAAGATTAGAGTACCTGTCTTTTCTAAGGAAGTCATAAAGGCAGTAGATAATCAAATGAATATTAACTGAATAATTGGGCTTTTAATTGATCGAGCGGGTGAACAGATCCCACTTGCCCGGATAAGGGTTAAATAAAACACAATCATAATAAATACTCCTTGATCGCTAAACCGTCAGCTTCGGCTCAGCTTTAAGCATGATGACTAATCTTTGATCGCTGGTCCTCACCTTGGTGTATCTTTTTATATCCCGCTAGTCAATGTTCGCAAAAATGAGACATTATGAAAAGTTTCCAGAATGAGTTATTGTTTTTCTTGAGGAAAAGCATGACTCATCGGTTCGATCGGATTCTATTTGCTCTTTGTATGTAAGATTCTTTGGAATGACGTGTTTGCGTAAAAGACACATAGCGCTTACCAGTGATAGTACAGGTACCAAGACCGAGAAAGCACCTGTCTTCTGGAAAAAATATGGCCGTATGATAAATGATGTTGTAAACCCGCACTACACAGTAACCTTTGCAGAATGAAGCGGTACTGGTAGCACAAACGGTTGCTAAAGTTAGATGCGGAGAAAAAAAAGAAAAAAAAATGGAACTATTTTATGCCATCCGCTTTTCCCCTTCCTCAATAATATTCCGTTCAAATTTCACGTCATTCTGATCAGTGGTTCTTTTTTTATAGCGTTTTGAAACTTGAACTTTAATTATAATCACCCTATACGTGTATATTACATTCTCGGGTATTGTAGGAATTTCATGAATCAGTTTCTTATCTAAATTATTTACATCTTCTCTTCTTATGCTATTATTACCATGATGGAACAAAAATTTATCTTCTAGTAATTTTTCCCGCGTTTTCCAGCTTTCAGAAGGTCCACATAAACTACCGTAAGATAAATGTCAAATCTAGAGTGAAGAACAAGATGGAGAACTTTCCCCGAAGTTTTCATTCCCAACCCTGGGAAATCTTTTCACCACTTTCTTGAAACCTACCCAAAAGGGTAGTTTAGTTGTTCTTTGCCAAAAACAGTTTCGTTAGTTTTGCTGTCTTCAGAAATTTCTGAATAATATGTATTTATATTGTCATTGCATTCTATCACATTTATAGTATCTGAACTAATTCCAGTTTTTTAAAAAATGTTTTGGATTAAAAATGGTTTATCCACTTCGTTATATATATTTGCATTGTTCTGCATGATTCCTAGATTTTTACCAAGGATTAATCCTCTTCTCAGTTTTATTTGCAAAAAAAGAAGCTGTATAAATATTTTGGGCCGTCTTATATCGCGCATAAACATGTTTTATGAATGCTACAGACTTCTGATGAAGGAATTCAGGAATTTCAGCACCCAATTTTTTTTATAATTAATATTCAATTTACTATTCGTTGTTATATATTCTTGTTCAATATGTGGGACAAATTTTTCGACTATTAAAATAATCAAGCCAGTGACTGACGAATCACAGTACAGTCCTTCAAAAACGCTGTACTTTTAAATAACCTGTTTTGCACTTCCACGCCATTATTCGTGGAGATCTTTGTTTGAAAAATATTAAAAAAAACTGCAATCCATTTTGATCGTACTGGAAACCAAGTTTTTAAGAAATAATCTTAAAATGTTTTGCTTGTCCAAAATTTAGAATTTTTCAATTCGTCAAATTTTAAATGAAATTCTTCTTCAGAATATGAATTAGCTAAATTACGGAGAGATTGAAGTAATTTATTTCTGTTCACTAAAAGTTTACATGGACAATTGGACTTTTTATTTATCCAACGAATCCACGCTTGTTCTCGATGGTAATCACAGATATATGTGGGAACTTTAAAAACAGACTCAATGGCTTTTATTTCAGATTCACAAAAGTCAGTAATAAAATATTCTGGGTTCCATTGTGAACTCCATTCCTTTATAACTATTAATGCTTCTTTAATTGATGCACTGTCTTCTGTTTGAATAATGAAGACAGCACAAACACAATAATTTACATACTAAAAAATATAATGGTAATGTATATCGCACTGCCTTATATATTGCATCTAAAAATGCTACTGATCCAAATTTTTCTAATAAATATTTTTGCCACTTCGACTGGTATATAAATATAACCTTTTGGTTCCCGCTATCAGATTCTTGAAATGGTCGGAAAAAAAAATTATCATTTTTCCATACTGACTTTCATTCTTCTTTTTTTTTTCATTTTTTTTTTTTTTTGGGAACGCCAACCAAGGGCAATGACCCATCATCAAAGAATTACGAAAACAGGATTAAATTTTGATATATAAAGAAATAGAGGAAATGAACTCCGCTAAGATTGGAACAACATCTGGTGAAGGAAAGGAAAGTATGTAGGAAGCACAAAAAGGAGTAGGTAGTTTTAGGTGGAGAAGCTTAGTGTAGAGGAGGGAGCGCTGCTGTACAAGAAGAGAGCATTCAAAAAGGATATGATTTGTATCACAAACACAGTCATGATCCGAGGGATGAAAATTACAGTATGGGGAAGAAACAATAGAAAAACGAAAGAGAGACGAAGGAAGACAATTATGGTTGAGACGAAGACGTGTTATGGAGGAAATAACGGAACGACTGAAACCAGGGAAATCAGCAAACCAGGAACGTGATGAAGGAAGAGGTTGCAAGAGTTTGGAAAAGGAGGTAATGTAGGTATCCGACCATGATTTGAGGTGTGCTCGTTTGGATGGAAAGAGGATATTATTGGCAGGAAATTTATTGACAAATTTGCCGTTATAGGAAGCAGAGTGAGCAAACGAGTCAACTAGGTTGTTGCCTGCGATGCCGCTATGACTGGGAATCCAAAGAAGATCGATTTGAATGGAACGAACTAAGAAGAGATTTGCAATTAAGGAACGAATGGAAAGGATAATGTAGTCGCATGAAGAGGATGGAAAAGGGGAGGATATAGCCTGCAAGACGCTCATGGAGTCAGAACAAATAAGGTATTTATTATTATAGGAGGAAAGTGCAATGAAGAGAACTGCACGGAGTATTGCATACGATTCTGCAGTGAAAATGGAACAGAAGGAAGGAAGTTTATAAAGTTCGTAGTGTGGAAGAGAAGAAATAAGAAAGGAAGCTCCGACCCCTTCATCGCTTTTGGAACCAGCCGTAAAGAGGACAGACGAAAAAGGAAATAGAGACCTCAAAGCTCCGTTGTACTCGCTTAAAGCGATAGAAGGTGAATATTTAGTATGAGAAGGAAGGAAAAACAAATTAGGAGGATATAAAAAATCTATAAAGCTGAATGTAAAGAACGGGAGTTTATGATATGTGCAGATAAATGAAGAATAAGGAGCAAGGCGTCGAGAGACATGAGAAAGAATAGGAATCTTCAGGGGAGAAAATCGCCAATTGGCCAGGATGTAGGAATAAGCAGAAACTAATTTAGAAGACTTAATAGGAAGACGTTTTATGAGGAAGCGATCCCCAAGAAAGGATCTACGAATCAATTCTATTTTGTAATGCTATCTGATCTACTGCGGATTGTTGTTTTCTTTTTAATTTGTCGAATCACACAATTGCGAATAGTGCGTTTATCAGGATAAAAGCCTTGCGAGAAACAAGAAGATGAAGCAGTTTTTTTTTTTTTTTTTTTTTTTTTTTGTCCTCATTTCGGATACTACCGATGAGGCAAGTTTATTTAATAAGTTTTATTACATACAGTTATATGACAACAAAATTAATGTGCCCCATCCAATTAAGTTTATTAGGTCACATTAATTCTGTTTTACAAAGTGTAAATATAATTCTTAATTGTAAATAGTACCTTAATATAAATGAATATTATTTTTACGATTTTTCACCTCTTGTATTGTAAATTGATTAAAACTGTTTGAAATTATCTGTTACCAGTTGTTCTGTAGTACCTTCAATAATTAAATTACTGCCATTGCATCCTTGTGAGATATGATACACGCTGTCCTGAAAATTGCACCTAACACAATTTTCGGAACCCGCAATTCCATACTTGTACAAGTACACTTTAAAAATTCCATGTCCAGTTATAAACTGCACATTAAAAAAATTTGGGATAAAAACTTTATTATTTAATCTTTCTTTAATATCCGGAAAAAACTGATATGCAATACCGCTGTAATTATTCCAGATTTGCTGAAATTTATCTATATAATAATTTTCCAGAATAATTTTTAATTTTTTAGCCTTTAGTAATTGATTTTGATAGGTAAACTGGTTTTTATGAACATATTTTACGTTACTAAATTCATTATTCAGCTTAATGTTATGTTTAATACTAAATAAAGTGATATGTTTTTCAATTTCCATATCCATCGGTTTAAGTCCTGCAATAACTAAAGCTGCTTTATAACTTATCGTTCTATACGATTTTATTAGTTTTATAATGATAAGTCTTTGATAGCTATATAACATTTTCTTAAAACGTTGTATTTTTAACATATCGGTATACATGATACTGCCATACAATATATTGCTTAGTATTACTGTCTTGTACAATATTATTCCCTTTTTGTAATTTACAGCCTTTTGATTGTTGTATAGTTTGTTAAAAATAAGTAAAAATTTATTTTTATTTTTTATAAAAGTAAAATTATTATAAAATTTTAAATTACTATCAATAATTATCCCTAAATATTTAAGTTGAGTAACATGTTTAATATCTAAACCATATTGATCTATATTTAAGTGACTGTTTTTCAATTTGTTATTCATGATCATAAAATTTGATTTTGAAACGTTAATTGACAGTCCAAAATCTGCTAAAAATGTTTCTATTGTATGATAAACTCTTTCAATTTTATCTGCAAGTTGGGTTTGCGTTTTTGCCGCAAATACCACCGCAATATCATCAACATAGGTTATTACTTTTACATTTTCCGGAAATACCAAACTATACATTCTGGAAAAAACGATATTCTATAGATAAGGTCCTAAAACAGAGCCTTGTAGTATTCCTGTTACCACCGGATATTTATTTGTATAATTACCAATATTTATGTATGTAAATCTATTTCTAAAATAATTTATTATTATATTTATTAAATTTTCTGGCACTCTTAAATTATACAATAGTTTTACGAGACTATTTAGGTTTAAACTGTCGAAAGCTTTTGTGATATCGAGCGCTAGGAGACCGCAAATATACGATTTCTGCTTATATATTTTAATGTCTTGTAATATCGTGTAAATAGCCAGTTCCGAGGATTTATTTTCTAACGATCCAAATTGATTTTGATTAAGTATATTATTCTGGTTACAGAAATTTTTAAGTTTATTTAAAATACATTTTTCGTAAACTTTACTGAAATTTGACAGAAGCGATATCGCTCTGTACGAATTTGAATCTTTTAGTGGTTTATTACTTTTTGGTATAATTACTGTTTTTGTTATTTTCCATTGTTCTGGGAAATACTGATTTCGATAGAGTATGTATATAACAGTTGTAATTACTTTAGGAAATTTGATGTTGAAAATTTTTAAAAACCCATTTGATATATTATCCAGCCCAGTGGCTACTTTATTCTTTAAATCTTTAATAATAGTTATTATTTCATTTGCTGTTATTTCATCATTTGTTGTTGTTACGTTAAGTGTGTTGTTTACTGTACTTTTTGCTTGAAATGGATTTGTATTCAAATATAATTTAGTGCTTAATAATTTTACTTTATCTTCATCACTTTCTGCTTGATTATCTAATGTGGGTATTTGTGTTACTTTAATTTTATCTCTCAAAATTTTGTACTTTAACCCAAAAACATTTTTATCATTTGCTAACTTTCTCCAGGCATCTAGCTTGGCTTGCTTAATCTTGTACTTATATTGTTTAAATACTTTTTTATAATTACTGTAGTATTGTGCTTTCGTTACTACACATTTACATTTACTATATTTTTTATACTCCCTATTAACTAATTTTTTGCAGTTTTGTAATTCTGCGGTCCACCAGTAAATACTTGATTTCTTTTTATATACATAAGAATATTGTAATACACAATCAACATAAAGTTGATATTCCTTTAACCAGAGATTAATATCCGTTACATATTTACATTTTACATTTAGATCTATTAAGTTTATAAATTTATCCATATTTTTTTCTAATTTATTGTAATCAATTACTTTAATTAAATTATCAGTCTTTGGTTTAGCAGTTATATTTATGTCAAATTTAATGTAGCAATGATCACTAGCATTTTTTTCATGACTTACTTTCCAGTTTTTAATTAAATTTGTTATATTACTCGTAGCCAAAGTTAAATCTGTAGTGCTAGTTTGATTTTTACGTTTAAAAGTATATATATCTTTAGTGTTTAGTATTTGTAAGTCATATAACTCAATTAGCTGTAGTAATTCTTTTCCTCTGCTATTGTTAACTTTATCCCATATTACATTACGTGCATTTAAGTCTCCAAGTAACATTAGTTTCTATAAATTATTATTGTGAATATACATATTGATAACTTGAAAATATTTAGTTGCTAAGTTATTTGGAGGAATATACGTTAATATTATTACTATATGTTTTACTCTAATTACTAAGATATTATATAGGTCGTGATGATAAATCGTGCTTATGGGTAGCCCCACACGATATATTATCATTAGCTTATTGTGATTTAATTTACTATAGTTATTAGGAATACTCTGACTATTACTTTTATCGCATATAAATACTAAGTCAATATCATACGCAACGATATTTGCTAGCAACACATCTCTAGCTACTTTCGAGTGGTTTTCGTTATATTGTAATACTTTGATCATATCTAATTATTTTTATATTTCTCCTAGTAAAATGTCTTTTGCCACCTTACAATGGTTTTCATTGAATTGCAGAATTTTAACCATTTTTACTATTATTTGTTTCTTTACTGTTATCCTTACTGTCTACCGTTATTTCGTTATTTATTTTGTTAATGATTTTTGTTATTCGTATTTTGACTCCTTTCGTTTATCATTTCATAAATCATCTTTAACTGTTTAACTACCGCTTCCATGTTGACCGAATCTTTCTGTATCACTTGTTTAACTGTTGTTGCTGCTTTTTCGTTTTTGTTGATAGTATTAATTATATTCACTGTTTGTTTAAGATTGAGTATACCACTTTTTTGTGTTTCTATTCTTTCTTTTAATGGTAAAAGTGTTTTTTCTATTATGTTTTCTTCATTTTTCTTTGTTTTATATTTTATTTTTTTCGGAGCATTATTCAATTTGCTTTCACCTTGTTGTTCCTTTTCTGTTTCTTGTGTTTGTTTAATTTTTTTTTCCGGTATTTTATTTTTGTTCTGTGGATTTTTACCTATCTCCTGATCTCCATCTATCAAAATGTTTTCCTCTTTTTGTGTATTTTGTCTTTGCGTCCTGTTTTTGTACTCTTCCATATTACCCTCCATTTGTGTTTCAGTAGCTACTCTTTCTGTTTGCTTTGTCATTTCCTTATTTGTTTCCCTTTTTCCTATTAATCTCTTTTCGTCGTCATTCAAACTTTCTAAACTTTACACTGCATATAGGTTGTTAATTTCAATTTCATTACTATCGTCCACGGTATTTGTATTTTCTGATGTTGATGGGTAAGATCTTTTACGTTGTTGTTTGTATACTTCCGTCGTCATTTCTTCTCTTTGTTCCTCTTTATTTGTTATTGTATTTGCACTTTTTGTTATCTCGTTTTTTTCCCGATATGAAAGTTGGTCTTCTGAAATGAATATGCGGAATGGTTCATTTTCATAGTTGATAATTAATGATTCCGGTAAAATTCGTTTATTTTCCTCAGTTTCCTCAAGTGTCGCATATATCTGTCTTCTAAAGCTACAAATATGTTTGTACCCTTCTTCTGCTAAACCTACTTTAATAAAGGATACCGGTGAGTTCATTTTTATATTGTGTTGTTTTAATGCATTTTCAATTATATAGTGTGGTATATGCAGTGATACATTTGATATTATGATACGTTTTGCCGAGTTTAATAATTTCCTTATTTGTATTTTGTTATTTTTTATTTGAATTGTGTGATGTACTTTAGTAATTTGTTCCACTAAGTTTTTATTTGATAAATATATACAAATTCTGCTGTTAGAAATACGCGATGCAAATAAAATATTGTTTGCTCCAACATATTTTCCTACTTCGTATATGTATTCTTTTAGTTTGATTTCGCTTATTGCATTTAGTATAATAGCTTGTTGTCTTTCTGGAAATACATTTGTTTGTAAAACCGTACTATACAATGTCATATTTTTAGATTTAAGTTGTTCATAATTATCTGCTGGCCCTATTTGGGCCATTTGTTAATTTATCTGATACTGATAGTTTTACTTTACATTAATCTGTTTAATATATCAGATGTAATAACATTAGATAAGAATTACCTGCTTGTTGTATTATCGAATCTGTCTATTATATTTCTTATCACTTTAACTCACAGACGCGAACCGTACACTTCAACTGTTTTCATCTTCAGAAGATGAAGCAGTGTTGTTACTAAAATTATAAATTAAAGGTTTTATTACATTAATGTTGGTAAATCCATTATCTACCAGTCCCTCAATTTCCTGCGTTACTGCTGGATATACCAATTGATTTAATAATGAAGTCTCAGTCAGATGATTGTGAACACTTGGAAGAGATATTTTGATAAAATACTTTATTTTTACATCAACCAGCATATTAGTATTAGCCAAATCGTCTCTCAACTGCTTGAGAACCTGTAACATATTAAATTGTATATATTATTAGCGATTTCATCAATCTATTTTCTTCTAGACTGAATTGTATAATTTTTATGATTTATTTTTGATGATGCTCCAGCACACTCACTTGTCCATTTTTTCTTTTTACTTGGGCGGGTCAACTATAAACATTTACCCATTGCTAGAGAAATGTATTACATCAAATAATTTTATGTGTTAGAACATCATAAAACATTACAATTTGAATTAACCAATCAAGAACTGTACATGAACATTATTTCCGTTACTTCTACATAATAATTAATTTTAAAATTGTCATTAAATCGTGTAAATTAAAACTAACTGTAATTATAAATAATTTTGAAATATTAATTTGAATAATAAAAGATAAATATAAATTAAACTTTAATGTATGTTACATTCATAATAGAAATTTTATTACTACACACCAATATTCAGTTTACTGCAGTATATGCAGCAAATAAGGAATATACATATACCAAAATTTCTTCATGAATGTTAAGTTTATTTTGTAAATAGGGTAGCAGTACCAAGATGTTGGAATTTTTAACCGATTTACAAGAACTAAAAAATAATTACTAAGTTTTCTTATATTAGTGACCAGTTAACCAAAAATATATGTACATTTTTTTAAGTAATAATATTTATTGCTTTTAGAAAAAGTAATAACCTGTTATTTTTTTATACTGTTGTTACAAGAATATTATGACAACAAATGTGTCATGTTAATAGAATGGAAATTGAGTGTTTAATTTTAGACGAAGAAACTGATTTTTCGATTCAGTTAAAATCTGAAATTTTGGCTTTATATTGGTGATCGGTAACATATTTTTTTATAAAATTTGTATATACCTCATGACTAAATACATAATACTATTACTTAGTAACTTAGTTAAGCCATAGTGTTTTTTTTTTGTTAGTATTTCAATATTTATCGAATATAAAAAAATGTATTTCCTAAAAAAAATTAATAGAAATTATAATTTATGAAAACTATTTTCACAGCTGCATATAAATTTCAAAAATAATTAAGTAACAAGCTGTGGCATTATGATTTTGGAATGCATAACTCCATTCATTGTTAAACTTAATTTTACTAAATGAAAAGAATAAAACTCAATTTAATATGTAAAAATCAGTCTTATATTTCATATAACATAAATTTACCGCATATATATTATGAACTACATATTCATAATTCAAACAATTCATACCTGGTTTCTGCTTCTCCAGTTGCATTTTGTTTTTGTTTTTTTCTTGTTTGGGTTTTTCTCTGGGCTTGCCAATAATAGACCATTACCCATCAACACGTGTACATAGCAGCAATTAGGAGTAACAAGGAATGGCATCTGACAAAGAATGCTATACTAAGGATGGAGAAACAATAACAATCAACATTAAAAAATGCCAAACATATGCATCTTGAAAAGAAAAGGAATGACACTGCCGAAGGTAAGAGCAAAAGGAGTTAGCTGTCCCATACCATGGCCACATCGAAATGGGGTATGATGATGACAGCTGCATGCCAGTGCAGAAATTCCAAACAGACGATGCAACATATACTGGATGACTGTAATGAATTTGCACCCTCACATTTAATGTTAGGGGACATAAATGAAATAAAAGACGGAACCATAGAGCCTGGTTAACAAAATTGAAATTAGAATTATAATTAAGTATTACACGTATTATTATTTACCACATTTCTTATATAACTGACGATTATATGATAAGAAGAAGATGGCCACATCTGCAATTACAGAGCCCACAGTACCAACGGGCAAAGGAATCAGGCTACAAATAATTAAGGAAGAAGAAACACAGGATTTGTAGTGTGCATTATTCTTGGGAAAGCTAACTGTGATGTTAACCTCAGAGTGAAACCTTTTTAGTGGACCTTTTTAATCGATTGTAACTAGCAATAATATCCTTTAAATTTATGTTCAATTTTCAATTTTGAGAATTAAAATTTAAATATTTTAAAACTGTATTTAATGAAAAATGTTTTAAATTTTACATTTAATAATAAATTATATTTAATATATATTAATTAAAATGTAAAAATATTTGTGCTAAAAACATTTTCAATTGTAAATTATTAAATCTTAAACTTATTATTACTATGATTTTTATATCAGAAACTATATTTATTGCATGAAAAGGAAATCTGTATTTTAATATGTGACTTTGTTATTTTAGTCAATGTAAGAAATAAATTATTTTCAGATCTTATGTTATATAAAATCATATTTACCAAAAAGCAATATATTATTTTCGTGTGTTCATATTTTACACTTGCAATTTAAAGCTAATTACAGACAAATGTGAATAAAAAAAAAAAAAAAAAAATGAAAAATAAATAGAATTGATAATATTTGATAATAAAAATGAATTTTTTTATAAATGCGTGGACAAAACAATTTTTAAACAAAAATTTGTTTTTATAATGAAGTAGGAACAGGAAAGCTTTTAGCTTTATATATTTTTCAATGTTATAATTTATATTAAATACATAAGCGTATATTCAAGGTATATTGTTCATTGTTTATTCTTTTATTCATTTATAATTTCAACTAAAAAGTTATTAGCTAGCAAAGGTGATATATAGTTTTTTTACTGAATACAGCTATGTATATGTTCTTTTATTAATTATGTATATTAGCTTAGTAAATTTGTGAAGTGCTTAAGCATTATATGAAATGTGCATAAAAACATTTGGAAAATATAAAATAGAATAATTTATTATAACCTTTAAGAAAATAATACATTACTAAAAATTATGTAATGAAATGTTTTGTTTTATACTTAATTAAAATAATCATGCCCATTTTATATAATGCCTAAGTATTTAACAATTTCTAAAATAAACTATTAAATATTGTGTAGATTAAAAATACAATTATACTATCCATTTAATCTGATTTTTAATTAGAATGATTTGTTAACAAAAAAATAGTTTTTTGTAATTATTATTCTAGTTATATAATACTTTACTATTTTTTTGATATATAATTTAAGGTATAAATAGAAATTTGGATATTTACTCTATGATAATTATAAGGTAATATTTATTTTTACAGTCAAGATAAATTAGAATAAATTTAATTATTAGATAATACTATAAACATACTTCTATCTTTTGAGAGCAATTTATTTTATTTAGTTTCAATATAAGATAAAATAGATCTTATTATGATTAATTGTAGTACAGCTTATAAATTGTGGACTATTTTAATTTAAGTGGTAATCTGATTTGTGTTCTACATTTATCAATTATAAAAATTTATTAAGCTGCAATAGCTCGCACTGTTAGAAAAAATCTAACAAACAACTTATTTTAAAGAATAACTGTAATAGATTGAATGATAAATAAACACCCCTCAACCAATATTTCATCTATACAATAATGGAATGGATAACACCATAACTATTAAATTTATTGACAACTATTTTCTGTGATTGTGACATGTGAATGGTTATTAATAATCTAATGGGTGGAAATGGAGAATGAGGCCATAAAACTATCTCATACACACAGTCCAGTTTATAATGCAATAAATATAACCTGCATAAAAATGGATATCACATTTCTATGAAATTAAGTAAATTAATAAATTTTTAGAAATAATCTAACACACATGCAATTGTGGGAAATAAAACATATAAGAGATTCCAAGTTAAAATTGATTGAGTTTTGAAAACTTGAATACACATGGTGTTTTCAAAAAATGTTAACCATCTTATGGGACTTTTTTCTTCAGACGCTTGTAGCTTGAAACTGGTGCTGGATAGGCAAAGCGTGTAAATATACTGGTGATAGGGTAACTCTTCCTTTTTTCATCAGTGTATTCACTTCCCCTTAGGTTTGCATTTGCAGCAATACAAACCCTTAAATGTGAGGCAAGGAATGCAAATTGAACCTTACCTGTAATTTTGTTAATTTTTTTCGTTCCTAAATGTTTTGATATTCCTAAAAAATATTACATTACTCACTTTTGTATCAGAAGTTATGTACTTTTTGTATGAATTAAGTATGAACGTTTAAAAATAACACATTTTTTTTCACTTTTTTTTTTAGTACCCAACTCGCGCTCTTTAGAATACCATAACTTGAAAACTAACAAACGTATCGCCAAACTCTTTTTAGAATCTTAAAGAGAAAGAGTTACTCTATCTTCGCTACATTTACACTTTTTGTCTATCTGGCACCACTTTCGAGCTACAAGCGTTTGAAAAATAAGTTTCACAAGACGGTTAACATTTTTTGAAAACACCCTATAAATATTAACAAATTAATAGTTGTCATTATGATACTAAACTGTAATGAATAAAATAGTGACAACAGATACTGTATTCGGTTTTCATTGAATAAAAAAAGTTTAGTTTTTAAAGTATTTAAATGAATTTGTTGACTTTATTTGTTATTGTTTCTATAGGCAAAAAATTTAAAAAAAAGATATCACATGCATTTGGCATAATATGGTATAAATTATTTATTTAAATGTTGAATGTTAACCCATTTGCATCCACAGTTAAATTTGTTACACGTTTGAAATAATAATCTTCACACTCCATGAATTACTTTTAATTTTTTGAACAATAATTTTGTCATTAATGGCATAGAGAGAAATTTTAAACAAATTTTGTTTTGGTCATTAAATGTAATATTTTGCATATTCATAATTTTACAGCTCATACAATTTATTTTACATTTTTGATTATAAGTATTTCATATATTATGATGAACATTACATTTTCATTATTAATCTTTCCCATTAGTATTTATGTATTTCTTTACTTTTAATAAATTTTAACATGTTTTATCTAATCATTTGTCTTATACTATGGAAATTTCTGATTTATTAACTGTTAGAATTTGTTGAAATGGAAAAATTATAATTAAAATATTAACAAAATTTAATAATTATACATTTAAACTATCAACATTAATCAAAAGAAATGATTACAGCTAAAGCAAGTTCAATTGAAGGGAGTGTTGAAATGAAATTAAGTTAAATTTTATGATGATTTTTGGATATTTGCATGTTTCAGTAAACTATGTTGTGAAATACTTTTTAATTTTGATTTAGTGTAAAGTGAAGGTTGGTTTAAACGCCAATGAGTCTGAATAATTCAGTGTACTAATAATTAAAGGCTTATATATAAGCTAGTATTAAAGAATTATAAAATTAATAAATTGTCTCCTAGTAAAAAGTAAATAAATATTTTCCTGATAAAATTTATTTTAAGTTCATTACTAATCACAGTAACGAATGTGAAATGTGTATTCTGAAAAGTAATTACCTTATATTTAAAAACAATAGCATTTATTGAAGCAAGTAGTTTTAATATTTTTTTTTTCCCCTAAATTTATATGGTCCATGTGCTGTGTGTAATTGCCGGGATTATTACAGCACATGGATCAGTGCAGGATCAAAAGTGTTTTAATAGGTTAGCCGCTCTAATATGGTTTAGCATATCCTGGACCTGTTTTGGTTTGTTTGACAATGCAACCGTCGGTAAGTTGGAGGTGCCTGCAGGCAGGCAATGTTCCAGAATGTGTTCAGCGGTTGGTGAAATTGAGGAATTGCATATGGAACAGGCAGAGGGAGGAGATGTTCCTTCCAGCAAATAGTTGTGAGATATTGCTGTGTGCCCTATGCGGAGTCTAGTTAATGCTGCAAACTCTCTGTGGGACATGGATATCGGTGGCCACCAAGGCTCAGTGCTCACCTTAATGGATCGCAGCCATGATGTGTGAGCCGACCACATAATTTCTTAATATTAAAAAGAAGTGAGTAAGGAAAGATAATTCTTTACTCAAATTAGTAGCTGAACAAATTTTTTAAAACATTTCAGTTTTTATAAAAAACTGGTTGAAGTTTAAATATTTACTAGTTTCTATAAGGATTCCATATAATGTAATAGAATTTTAGAAATAATTATTGTAACTAACTACATATAGCTGAATATAATATTAAAAATAAAATATTTTCTATGCAATAATCCAATGAAGCTATTAAGTACTAGAAATTGTGATATTTTTTCTTTTCTTATGTTTGATATACTGGAAGCAGAAATACAAACAATCAAAACAATTCTCAAAAACCAAACAGCAGAATTTATGGTAGGAAAAAGCAGAGAGGAAATAAGAATAGGTAAAGGGGTAAGGCAAGACTGTGTTATTTCACCAGTGTTATTCAGTATATATATATATATGTGTGTGTGTGTATAGAAAAAACCAATAAACTTAATAAAAAACACCCTGCAGAATAAGCAAATCAGAGTACAAGTACAAGGTGAATACCTACAAATGATAAGATTCGCAGATGACATTGTCATTATTGCTAAGTCTGAAGAAGAATTTCAAGAAGCACTGACAGAAACGCAGGTACATCTAGAAGAATACAACATGAAAATAAACAAAACAAAACTAAAATAGTAATATGTGAAAGGACACCAATGCCACAAACAAAAAATATATTATTAAATAATAAAATAATTGAACGAGCCAAAGAAGCAGTATACTTGGGCAGTATGGTATCAGAAGATGGGAAAACTGAAAAAGAAATTAGATGCAGAATAAGTCTAGCCAAATATGCATTTTTGCAAAAATATGCATCACTCATCAATAAAAATGTGGACACAAAACTAAGGAAACGGCTAATAAAGGTTTACTTATGGAGCATACTAATGTATGGGTGCAAATCTTGGATAATAAATGAGGCCGATAAAAAGAGGTTTATGGCAGCAGAAATGTGGTTGTGAAGAAAGATGTTAAAAATAAAATGGACAGATAAGAAGAGCAATGAAGTAGTCATGAACATAATTAGTGAAAAACGGGAATTAATAAACATAATAAAAAGATGCAGATCAAAGATGATGGGACACATACTGAGACACAATGAAAAACTAAAACTGATTATAGAAGGAAAAACTGAGAAAAAGAGAAGAAGGCGAAGATCAAGGAATAATTACATAAAACAGATTATTAAAGATATGGGATGCCAAACATACTCAGACCTAAAAAGGATGGCCGAAAACAGAATGGAATGGAGGAAACAAACCTCTTGGTTCAATGATTAATATATATGTTCACATATAAAATGTTAGTTTAATTATACAATTAATTTTCATGGCTAGTTTAGAATTAGTTTCATAGCAAAGTTATTCTCAATCATGAGAAATCTTCAAACATTTAAATTCTGAAAATAATTTTTGACTAGAGTTACAAGTATAAACACAATATCAATATCAAAATCAAAAATATGTTTATTATTATTATTACCACAATAGTCCATCTATGCGCATATTTGCGCGAGCGATGGGTATTAAAATAAAATAAAAAAAAAACATTTAAACTTTCTTCAAGATGCAAAAAACCTTAAAATTTATACAAAACATGAACATGAAATGTAATGAAAGTAACTTTACAGAGTTTATATAGTTTGATGTAAACTTATGCCAAATGTGTACTATTAATTTATTTAATACAATAACTTATACAAATATAAAACAAATTAAAATTTGATGAACTTTTTTTTTTTTATTATTACTCTTCTCTTCTTTCTTTATTTTTCCTTATCTTGTTATAGTTATAGTTGTGATGATAGGTAGGATACAAGAATTTTATGGTGTTTTTTGTAGTTTTTTAAGCCTATTTTTAAGGATGAGGGTAAAGAATTAAAAAGTTTGGGACCCATATATATTGACTGATTCCAGATATGGTATTTGTTAATATTTGGTAGTGCTGCTAATTCTTCCCCCACTGATCTTGTAATACCCTGTGTAATGGAGATGTTAAATTTTTTTCTATTCTTAAGGACAAACATAAGTAGCTGCAGTTCGTAAAGTTTTGAAAGATGTATAATATTGAAATTAAAATCAATATGAAAATGTTGAGAATGCTTAATGTATTTTTTTTAAAATTTGTTATGCCTTTATTGTATCACAATAAACTAGGAAAGCAAATTATTGTTAAAAATTGATTAGTTGAAAATAACATATTAACTTTATATTTATTTTTAAATGATACATTTTTAAACAGCAACAAAGTAGTGTACATGGTATAAAAAACTACTTATTTACAATAACATCACACATAAAACAGTGATCTGGCAAATGAAGTTCATAAACAAAGTAAAATAAAATTCGCCAATCCAGCAATTCACCAAAACAACTGATAAAAAACAGTATGTTACATGCAACATTTAATCAATATTAACCTAATAAAAAGACCAAAAAACAATTAAAAATTATATCTGTAACATAAAAATCAATAAAACATATGCAGTTATAATGTACAATATCAATAGCATGTTACTTCATAATGTAATTATCTTAAGTCAGGAATAATCTGAAAAATTAGGAACAAAAATCAGTAATGTACATAGAATATATGTTTAAACTATATTAATTTCTTTAAGTCCTCCAACTACCCCTTCCTTACTCATTAACAATGTCCTGCTCACAGACACCAAAGAAGTGGCAGATGCCTTTGCGCAACATTTTGCTAAAGTATCTTCCTCAGCATCCTACACCGATTCCTTCCTAGAACACAAAGCGAGACTAGAGGAGCAAAAAATATCCTTTCCTCCAGATCAAAAAGAAAAATACAATGATCCTTTTTCAATGTCTGAGCTAAATTACCAGCTCGATAAAAAGCTAAAAAACAGTGCACCTGGAGCCGACTCCATTCATCCATTCATGATCAGATACCTACCTAATCTAGCTAAACAACTACTCCTTGACGTATACAACAAAATTTGGACAACTTCCTCCATCCCAAAATCCTGGAAAGCAGCTTTAATTATTCCTATCCTCAAACCTAATAAAGAAACCTTCATTCCTCAAAATTACAGACCTATCTCCTTACTATCTTCACTCTCCAAAATCATGGAAAAAATGGTGAACAGACGACTATCCTCTTTCCTAGAATCTTCAAACGTTCTCTCCCCAATACAAATTGGAGGTCGCAAATCAAAATCCCCAATGTTACATCTCCTGAGCCTAAAAAGACAAATACTTGAAGCCCAAAAGAGGTCACAAGCTCTCTATACTGTCTTTTTTGACATAGAGAAAGCATTCGACCGGATATGGCGATATAAAGTGCTTACAAAGCTGAAGAACGCCAATATAAAAGGCAATATGGGCAACTATATAATGAATTATTTGTCAAACAGACACATTCAAGTAAAAATTGGCTCAACTGTATCCTCTCCTGTCCTAATAGAGAATGGTATTCCTCAAGGCTCTCCTCTAAGTGTAACACTCTTTATCCTATACATAAATGATGTGGCGGACTGCATACAGCCGCCGGTAACATCCCGATTGTTTATAGACGACCTCAATATATCCTTAGCATCAAACTTTCCTTCCAACGCCAAATCTATACTACAATCCACAATCAATAGGTTATATTCGTGGACCGAAAGTAACGGCCTTACTTTCTCCTTAAATAAAACTTCTTGTGTAAAATTCCAGAAAAGTCGTCGAGTAAACCCAAACCATGATTTTTCCCTTACCCTAAATGGACTTCCTCTTCCAGTCACATCCTCAGCTAAATTCTTGGGTCTAACATTTGACTCCCATCTGACATGGTCTCCTCATATTAAAGAACTCAAACGCAAATGTAATAAAATCATAGCTATCCTAAAATGTTTATCACATCATAAATATAACAATAATCCAAAACTACTTCTATCTGTATACAGATCACTTATTCTAAGCAGATTAACCTACGGCTGCCAGGTGTTCTATTCCACTAGTAAGCAGCTCATAAAATCACTTGAATCAATCCATCACGCTGCCTTACGGTCCATCCTTGGGGCGCATCGAACATCTCCCATGCAGGGTGTCTGTGTGCTATCAGGAATTCCGCCATTATCCTATATATTTGACTTCTACACCTCCCGTGATCATCTATACTGGTACCAACAATATCACTTCTCTTCGAGGAGCACTGTCATTCCTCCTCCAGCCTTTCAAAATGATCCAATACCTAATATTCTAAATTTTTTGACTGAGAAAAACATCAAATACAATCCGGATCTCCTCCTGTTCCCAAAAGAACCACCATGGGAATACCTCCCATTGATGGTAGACTTATCACTCTTTATCCACCGTACGTCTAACGAGGACCAATATACAGCTCGCCAAAAAAGTATCGAAAAAATACAAACTTACACACATGATACACACGTTTATACAGATGGAGCTAAAGCAAATGTCGCTGGCACACTGTCCACTCCCACAGCATGTGCCTACCTAATCTCAGGTGAAGCCGAAGCAGTGAGGCTACATGATGACAGCTCCGCATTAGAAGCCGAGCTATACGGAATTCTCTTTGGGTTGGAAGCATGTGCGTGTTGTAAATCTGAGAACAAACAATACATAATTATCACAGATTCACTGGCCTCCCTTCAAACTATTCAGTCACTTACTATAACCAGTTCATTAGTCTATAAAATAAGATCTACAGCACATCGCCTTACCCAAGAGGGGATACAAGTAGGCTTCTTGTGGGTGCCGGCACATGTTGGAATACCCGGAAACGAATGTGTAGACCGGGCCGCCAAGTCAATGTTGTCTGTCCCTATGCCACCCAATGTCCCATCACCAGAAATCACTCCCTTCTTCCACAAAAATATGAAAGAACATTGGATCTCATCCTGGTCCCAACATGCAACTTTCCTAAGGAATATTAAACCAAATGTTGATCCTTGGTGGCCACCGATCCAAATGTCCAAAAAAGAATTCTCTGCCCTTAACAGGTTGAGATTGGGACACACATCGATATCTCACAACCATGTCCTCCAGGGAGCCCCTCCACCGATTTCCTGCCCATTCTGTAATGCAGCAGTGCTACCTTCGGTGGAACACATCCTGAAACAATGTCAAAACTTAGCAAGAATCAAGGACGAACCACTACACCTTCTTTTAGATAACCGTCCAGAACAGGTTCAGACAATGTTAATCTTCCTTAACAGAAATAATTTAATAAACAAATTGTAATAAATCCGATACTCGTTGTGCCGTAATGACCCTGGCAGTTATACATGGCCAACGAGTATATTACACACAAAAAAAAAAAAATTTCTTTAAAATAAGTTATAATGTTTTATAAAGTAATATTTCAACATTGTTTTGGCAATATATTCAATCTTAACAGTTTCTTTTTTCTGTAGTGATAAATTCTCTGTCACTAACTGTTTTTTTAAAAATACAATCTGCATAAAAACAAACAAAAACACCACAGCTCATTGTATCTTGTTGTAAAACATGATATAGTGACAGAATACACCAGTCTTGAGCATTTCCATCTAAAACACTAAACCACATAATCACAGTTTTTTGTTAATGTTAATTTCTGGATGCGAAGGATCATCATACACTTCAATAATTTTATCTTTAAATTTTATAACCAGTAAAATCCAATGATTGCCATTAGGGTTACATGATATTAGTGTTATTTCTGAAGTTTATATTTTTCTAAGTAATCCCTCTATTTCAAAATATGATTTATAATTTCCCGACATTAGGGAAGTAGCTAATGTAGGTACAACACAAATGGATGGAAAGGAAAGAGACAAAATGCATAAAAAGAATCAATAATAATATCATATAACCATCCTCATTGAAATTGGTTATTTGTATTATTTTTTAATATTTCAAGCTCTTCATTACTTATGTATGGATTCAAAGATTTCAAGTGAATTGTATTAATATTTTCATTATTTATTGTTAATATTGTTTTTCCTAACGAGCTGACATTAGTAAGTGGATTTGTAAAACATAAATTGGATGTAGATTCAGAAATAAAATTATTTTCCATGGTAACCTCAATTTTTTTAATGTTAACTTGATTTTTTTCTATCTTAACTTTAAGATTTTTTATGTTTGGCTTTTTTTGTTTTTATGTTCATTTTTGGTGGACAGCGATACTGCACTTTTTGTTTTGTGTTTGGAAACTGGTGTTGAGTAGGAGGATATGTATTTAATTTACTTGTGTCAATGCAAAGAGCACCTTTGCATGTACTGATTAAATCATTTAAAGTCCTTGTTAAATGGGGTAGTAACAGATTTTGAATTGATGGATTATTTCTAACTAATGATAATAATGTTTCAATTTGAGTGTTAAAAATATCAAAATTATTTTTCTCAGAAATAATAGATGCTTCCAGTAGTCTCTTTTTATTTTTTTCCTATTTAGGCACATTATTTACTGTTGGTGAATTTATATTTTTAATATTGATGGAATGAATTTTATGTATATGTTTACAAATAAGAGCCTTTTGATCAGGGCAGTTACACTGATATAAATGAGTGCAAAGGTTCCACAATGAATTTTAGTGCATTGTGAGTAGCAGTGGTCAGGGAAGTCACAAAATTCAACTACACGTTTAACTAAGTAATAATTATTTGAACTTTGTGATTTTACTCTCCATTGATTATTTCCTAATGAAGAAACATTATCATCTGGAATGGATAAACCACGCTGATGTCTGCAGTCAGTTTTAGAGGATGATTTATAATACAATGGCTGTATTCCTAACTTCAAACTCTTAGTTTTTGCTATAAATAAGTGATTTTCTAAATGTAAAAGAGCAACTAACAAGTCATCAACTCTCCTATTTAGTTTTCTTTGAAATACAAATGTTTTTAGTTGATTATGGAATGATTCTATAAACATATTTGTATCAGTGTTGGCATATGGGAAGTTTCTATAGCACATTGCCCATTTTTTTGTTCGTTCACTGTAATATGTTAAGTAATACTGAATAAAATCAAGTGCATTATCTTTATACTTGTTTATCATGTTAGTCTCTGGCTGAATAAATTTCTGTACATCTTCTATATTCAATAAATTTGTTAGATCCTTGTCCAGTTTCTGTTGTATATCATCTGACATCACCTTCAACCATAAATTATTTTTCCAGGCACGGACTATATGCCATTTACACAGTAAATGCCTCATGTTTGATGATGGAAAGGCATTTATAATTGAATTGAATAATAATGGGTCATCATCAGTCATGAATGTTGTTATCTCGCAACCTTTACATTTGCTTGCTAAGATTTTAAATAACAAAGTTAAAGTATTTTCATCTAAACTATTAGTAAGGAAATGAGCAACAGGTTATCCATGGTCAAACTCATCGGGAACAACAAAATTAACTAAATACAACTTCCTGTCAGCAACAATATTGAAAGTTGCATCAACACATAAAATACATTTACAACCATTCTCCATTTCCTTCAATTGCCTAGTCCATTGTATACCCAAAGCAAAAAGTCCATCAGAGCAATAGTTTTCAACTCCATCAATATTGTCACCAATAACAACTTCAGTACTTCCCCAAGGTTTATAAATCAACATACATTTATATAACTGTTGATATTTCTTAGCCAAAATTGCAGTAGATGTTGCATCATCTTTATGACACCTATCCATCATTTTAATATTTCGAGCGAACTGATTAATTTCTCTCAAGCTAACAAAATGGGCTTGTTTAGGTTTACCTATATAGTGTTGGTTCATGGTCCATTCCTTTATTCTCTTGTAACGTTCTTTGTATCACTGCTGAGGGTATTCCTAGTTTTAATGAATGAATAATATAATCTCTAACAGAAACTGGTAACCGATGCCACCGTGTATTCTTAAATGACAGCTTGTGTGTATGTCGTTCTATAACTTTAACCTCAACTATGCCATCTTCTTTAATGCAAACTAATATTCTGGCTGGGCATATAGTATGGAGAACTTTACCAAATTTCATTTACATGCTGTTTTTGATAGATCATTTTTTGAGTAATAGTAAGATGTATTAAATTGGCAAACGAAATACTCATACACTTTTTGTTTTATTTTTTTCTTCCCTACTTTTACCTCTTCAGGACAGGAAATAAAGCAAAATCACGGTGCCATATCTGGACTATATGGTGGATGCTGTAGAATGGACCACCCAAATTTTGCGATGAGATCTGTCGTCTGTTTCGCGGTATGGGGGCGAGCGTTATCATGTAAGAGTTGAATTCCTCGTGAAAGTTTCCCTGGTCGTCGATTTTTTAGAGCTTTTCGAAGGTTTTCGAGAGTTTTTCTATACGAATCACTATTAATCGTGTCGCCACGCTTCATATACTCGACCAGAATGATGCCTTTCCTATCCAAAAACACTGTAGCCATGATTTTTTGCTGCGAAAATGTTTACTTGAATTTGACGGGTCGCGGTGAGCTTTTGTGTTTCCACTGTAGTGATTGCTGTTTGGTTTCAGCTGTTTTATGAAAACCCCACGTCTCGTCTCCCGTCACGATTTGGTCCAAAAAATCTTCGCCAAATTCGTGATATTGCTGCAAAAAGTCGAGAGAACGCATCATTCGCTGAGCTTTATGCTGTTCTGAAAGTTCTTTTGGCACCCATCGTGCACAAATTTTTGAAAAATGCAGCTTCTCGTGGATAATTCTATTCAAAAGAGCATCAGAAATTTTCTCTGGAAGAGCATTATGAATTTCAGCATACGTGATATGACGATCTTGTTCAATCAAATCGCGAACTTTCTCTGCCAATGCATCAGTCAGTAACAAAGGTCTGCCAGATCGCGTCAAATCCTTCTAACTCTTTGCAGCCTGTATTGAAACTATGGCACCATTTACGCACTTGTTGGACCGACATTACATCATCACCATAAACATGCTTCAATTGGCGGTGAATTTCAATCGGTGAGATGTTTTGAACGTGTAAAAATCGAATAACACCGCGCACTTCGAGATCGGATGGATTCGGAATCAACGCACACATTTTAAACTCGCATCACGTCTACACCATTTAACATACAGTAGTCGAACTAGTCTTATTGTGAAGCTAAGGAATGCAGCTGTCGAACGAGACCTTGATGACAACCCTACGTGTATTAATCGCTGAACGGTTGCCATGGGAACCTTACTTTCCGCGCGACCCTTGTAATTATAATTATGTATATGTTGAGCATCCTTCCACTGCAAACAATCAAAATATGATTTAAATTTTATTTCAGTAAAAATACCAGAGTAATTTAAAACTGATACCATATGATTCTTTAAATGGGTGATCATAGTAATATATTTATGAAATTTAATATTACAGCTAGGTTCTAAACATGAAATTTTATGCTTCAGTCTGCTTCTTTTACAATGCTTTTGGTTATGCTGAATTATTGACTATAAATGGGAAAATGGTAAATTACAAAATTTACACAGGTACTTTTGCCTTCATAAATATTATCATTACAATAATTATGTTCATTTAAACAAACATTAGAATCATTGTCTTCGAACACATGGGCTGAAAAGTCCTGGGCCTAACAAAGAAAACACAGTTTTTTTGGTTTAAAATTAGCTTTATTCATCAATGTAATCTCCATCAAGAGCAACGCAATCATTCCAGCGCCGCTCTAACATTTCATCACCACTTTTGTAGAACGATTTATCTTTTGCCTCAAAATAGGCCTCAGTTTCAGCGATAACCTCTTCATTCGTGCGAAATTTCTTACCGGCGAGCATTTTTTTCAGGTCTGCGAACATCCAGTAGTCGCTGGAAGCCAAATCTGGCGAATGCGGTCGATGCGGGAGCAATTCGAAGTGCAATTCATGCAGTTTTGCCATTGTTTTGATTGACTTGTGACACGGTGCGTTGTCTTGATGGAACAAATTTTTTTTCTTTGCCATATGCGGTCGTTTCTTTGCAATTTCGGCCTTCAAACGCTCCAATAACGCTATATAATATTCACTGTTAATGGTATTTCCTTTCTCAAGATAGTCGATGAATATTACACCACACACATCCCAAAATACCGAGGCCATAACCTTTCCAGCCGATTGTTGTGTTTTCGGGCGCTTTGGATGAGATTCACCAGTTGCTGTCCACTCAGATGACGATCGTTTTGATTCCAGAGTAAAGTGATGGATCCATGTTTCATCCATTGTCACATATCGACGCAAAAATTCCGGTTTGTTATGTTTAAACATGGCCAAACACTGCTTAGAATCATCAACACGTTGTTGTTTTTGGTCTACAGTGAGCAAACGCGGCACCCACTTTGAACAGAGCTTTCTCATATTCAAATGCTCATGTAATATAAAGCCAACACGTTCTTTTGATATCTTTACAATGTCAGCTAACTCACGCAACTTCATTTTTCGATCATTCAAAACGATTTTGTGGATTTTTTTATATGTTTTCTGGTGTTACCGCCTCATTTGGATGCCCACTGCGTTCTGCATCATCAGTGTCTCTACGACCACGTTTGAAGTCAACAAACCAACATTTTATTGTTGTTTCTGATGGAGTGGAGAGTAGTGTCGTTTTGCCAGTCCTGGCACAGTGGGCGGGTGGGGGAGAGGGCAATAATGAGGGGTGACATCTGTTTTCTGTCGGTTAGCACAGGCTGGGGGGGGGGTTCGGGGGGCGAATTGCAGCTGTTTATTCGGTGTTTTTATTGTTAATTAATATTTTAATGGAAATTTTATCGTTTGAACGATCAAAATAGCGGATCACAGGTGCAGGTGGTAAATTGCATCTGCTTGTCCGCTATTATTATTATTAATTATTATTTTAACGGAAATTTTTTAATGTCCCAATGATCGTAAGAGGGCAGCGCAGGATATAGGGGGTTATGCATGCATGGCAGTAGTTTCTGTCAGTTAATACAGGCATGCGGGGTGTAGGGGGTGAATTGCAGACGTTTGTCCGATGTTTTTTTTTTTTATTATTTTTATTTTTATTTTAACGGTTATTTTTACATGCCAAGAAATGGCGACTTTGTAAAGACGAATGATTGCATCATCCAGATGTGTGTCAGCTCAAGATTCTTCATCTCTGTCTAATAAAATACAAATATACCTATATACAGCTTACCATTACGACCGTCTATTAGTGCTTGCTTACGTCACACATCACTCATTATTTTAGGGGATACATACGAGATCGTCGAAGTCGTTAAATAATTTTTAAAAGTGTAATTATTTTCAGCAGTTGTAGCGCACGCATTGAAATTCACGTTTGAGTAAAAATATCGAAACTATTTTATTTATTTCCTTGATAGGAAGTCGTTTCTTTTATAATTTAAAAACGAGTAATTTTTTGGAAAAGTTCATAACAAGTAAATATATATAATTTCTTCTATGGAATATTATGCTCAGAAAATATTAAATCAGACTATAATTATAGTACCTGCGCTTTAAATCCATCAGATTTACAAATGTTTACACGAGAGACAAAAACTGTTGTTGAGGCAGCGACTTCATCGACAGAAGCTACTGTAGTTACATCCCTAGAATTTCAATTTATTATTCCATTACAGTACATTTTTGGATTTGCAGAAGATTATCGATGTGCGATTATACACGCAACACAAGAGCTTGTGTTATTGAGGGGTAGTAATGACAAGAATGCTTTCTCATCCACTGCTGATAAGGCTATTAATGTATCGTTGAATACAATCGAGTGGCAACTTCCATTTGTCAAGTTGAGCGACAGAGCAAAAATATCGCTACTTAACAGAATAAAAAGGATAAAGCAGGCACCTATTCAGTACAGAGCTTGGTCTCTTTCCGTTTTACCATCACTTTCAAATGTTACCTATCATAGTTGGGTAATAAAATCAACTTCAACTGTAGAGCGACCTCGTTTCATAGTCGTTGGATTCCAGGTCGATAAACAGAATAATCTAGCAAAAAATGCTTCCACTTTTGATCATGTCAATGTAACTGAAATTTGTGCCTACATAAACTCGATACGATATCTGTATGAAACAATGAATTTAGACTTTGATCGAAAAAGGTTTGCCAATCTATACCTAACATACTGTAATTTTCAAACAATGTATTATGGAAAAGATCCACCACATCCAGCAGTGAGCATAGAAGATTTTCTCAACAAATATCCGCTCTTTATTATTCCGTGTAATTTTCAAAACGAACTTCTAAATGATGGAAGCCCGCTACAAGTGCGAGTAGATTTTAAGACCAGCAAAAATATCCCTGATAATACGCTAGTTTATGCTCTCATAATACACGATAAATTAACCAGCTATAATGTTTTGGAATTGTAATGAGAGAGAAGAAAAGCAATATAAAAATACATGTATTTAATCGTTTTCATTTAGTATTGTTTTGTATGTGATCGATGAATGTACTTATTTCTGTCTTTTTGGTGTTATTGTTATTTGTTTTAATTAATATAGTTTCCTTTTTAACAAAATTATTTGTATTGATTTATTTTTTCTATTATTATTATTTATTTGATAATATTAACAATGTCGGCAGAATTCGAGTCCGTACACGACGTTATAATTGACTTTCAGTGTTTTCAAAATAATGATAATGCTTACATTATTAAAGAGCTTGTAATTTTAACTTTAGATGGAAAAATACAATTTCATCGAGTTTATAAACCACCAATCGATTGGAATATATTAACCAATAGTAAAAGACGTACAAATTTATGGCTCACACGAAATTATCATTCCATCCCGTGGAATGCTGGAGATTCCAATTATAGAAATATATCTATCGATTTGGAAAATGTTTTAATTAGTTTACAACCTTTAAAAATTTACGTCAAAGGGGATGCTAAAATCGAAACAATATGGGAAAAATTGATGATTACATCGCTTACAGATTATGAAATAATTAATTTAGAAACACGTTATGGTATGCCAAATTTGAGAAATTTAAATAATTCATACGGTGCTATATCAACGTCTATTAAATGTGATGCGCACACTGATGGAAAATTAAATATATGCTCATTACAGAATGCACATATAATGATTAAATGGTACGATATGAATGTCAGACCTATTTTATCTACAATAAAGTATCCTATACAGCAAACGTTGCAGAAAGTTACAGTAGAAACACTAATTTCGGAGTGTCCTGATAAAATTTGTGATTTTTACAATAAATTACCCGAATCATTCAGGAAAAACGAAAATATTAAAAAATGTTTGCCATGTTTTAAACATCACAGTTTTGATATACCCGATTCATTGCAGCTTAGCGCAGTTCATCCTACCTTAATTAAAGATTGTAAACAATGCGGACCTAAGAATGTAGCAGATTTTTTGCGGGATATGTGCTCGGAAACTTTAGGAAAAGATTTTAATAAAGGAGATAAAACAATTTTAAAAGAAAATGTAGTTTGCAAATGTAATGATCCTGAACCTACAACAATTCCAATTTCTGCTCATAATCTTTTTGATTTTTAAATTTTTTTATTTGTAATTTTCATATTTTAGTTGTAAATTTTGAATTTTCAAATCTTTTTGTTTGTAATTTTTAGTATTTTAGTGATAAATTTTTGAATAAATGTATATAATTAATAAAAATAGTATTTTCTTCTTCTTATTCTTCTTTACTGCAAGTTCTTCTTTTCTTCTTTAACCTGTATAGTTTATGCTTAATATCGAAACAAATAGATATTATACATGTAAATAATAATAGTAAAATGAAATAAACACAAATAAATGAATGAAGAAAGAATACATATATTTATAGGGAAAAAAAATATATATATAATTAATAAATTAACGACGATGGCGACGATTACAATTACGATTATGAACATTGTATATATACTATTTCGCTCGATGAAACATAAAATACAATAAATAAATAAGTAAAAATTAAAAAAAAAAAAAAAGGAAAAATTTAAAGGAAAAATAATAAAGGGAAATATTAAATTGAAATAATAATAAAAACTTACTCCTCTCAGTTAATAGGCAGGTATTCATCACCCCCATCACCCCTGCTCACCAGCTGAGTTAACGTCAATATCAAAATTCCACTTCACTATAAAGTAGGAACAAGAATAAGTAAAAAGCATAATAGTATTGAGAATAGATTTTTTTCCTTTAACTAGTGAGCTTACCTCTCCGCAGATGACAGTCCACTATCCTCCGAAGAGGAATGCTGCGCTTCCACGGCAGCTTGCCAATCCTGCAATGGTATTGCAGGTGGCGGCTCATTCATTGGTTGTTGATTATCTTCATCATCAATATACATATACTGTGCAATGGATACAATGGCGTATTATTAGTTGTTCATTCAGGGGGCTTATACGCTCCTCAGCTTTTTGTCTGCACACCCAATAGGGTATTACAACTTTGAGGAGCTGAGGAGCAATCTCTAAGATTTCTGCCCCAGGGAAATCTAGTTCCAGAAAAATCTGTAGGAAAAATTAGACATAATTTAATTTTTTCTAGACATGGTAGAATGTTAGTTGTGATAGTCTTATAATAGAAATTTGTCAAGAGATTACTTACAGTAATCATGAGTATCTCAGCTGCTAACTGAGGAGCGACTTCAATGATTAATATGGTTTTCGAATTCAGAAAGGCCATTATTCTAAATGAACAAAGAATGTATAAAGGAAATTTAAATATATAAATAAAGAAATATGCGTAAAAAGGAAAAATAATAAAGGGAAATATTAATAAACTGTGCATCGTACCATTGAATAAATATAATCTAAACCAAAACGTTTAATTTCACATTTATTTAAAACTAAAATTTTCGGAGTGCCGAATAATGAAGACGTGACTATATATTTTTTAACATTATTTTGGAAATATGGACTTGTCGGGTCACTTTCCCCTTTATAAATTGCATTTATTATAAATGTTGTTATAAATCTAAATGATTCGGATTTGATATTTTTAAAGAATACGACATCAGTACTCTTTTTTATGTCAATATTGTTAATGAAGGTCTCACGTTTTTCATATCTCCGCTCATCCATCCATTCATTATTTATAAACGTAATCCGTTTTAAAAGTATTCTTTGAAGTTTTTTGTTTATTATTTTACATGTTGTGGAAAGGTGTGCTATATCTTCCGTGTCAACATAATAAACAATCTCTTCCAACATTTCTTCCGGTAATTCAAACAATTTAACTTGAGAATTCATGTTCTATAATTATGGATGAGAAAAATTAAATGCGTAATATTACTTTAACTTTACAACTGGTTCTGATTTGTTAATTTCAATTTAAGTTATGAGAAGGTGAGAATGACGGAGAAAATAAACTTGTATAACAGGCACGTGCCTATGAAAAAAAATATAAGATAACGCCGACGACGATGTCGATAATAGATACTTAATGAAGAACACCGTGAAAGGGTCGGGTATAATAATAATAATAAAAATAAAACATCAAAAAAAGGTCGGCATAGCATGTGCCTGACGGTGAACCCGCATAGGTCCAGGTATAACAAATATAAAGGGTCAGAAGTGACAGTGTGAGAAACCGCTTACAGAGGCGTAAGTAAAGAAAGAAAAAAAAAAAAAAAAAAGGTCGGTAGTACAAATCGCTACTGGAAAGAATAATATAATGAATTCAGACCTATGTCTATATTATACACTCAAATTTAAAATTGTCATGTAGAATTCTGACTGTATTTTCGTCCCATATATTTACAACAGAATTTATAATTATAATGTCGCATATGCGAACATCATTGCCAAAATAAAAAGGAAAATAAAAAAAGTACTTGCGTAATTCGAAAGGATTATTAAAGTTCCCACAATTTGAAAAAATGAATTTTCTTATGCCATGATCGCATGCAATCTTTAAATATTTCATAATATTCTCTAGCGGAAGTTTGTAAAAACATACTGTATCAACGCGAGGAGATAAACAAAAATTAGAAAAATCACACTCATTCCAACTACAATCATTATTTAATAGTGCCACCCTTTTTGATATTTCTGTACGTAAAGTTTTATGAATATGTTTACTGCATTTTGACAATCGTGTAACATCCAGCACATTCAAATGTTTACTAATTTCAACTAACATTTCTGGAAGCAAATTGGAAAGTTTAACTTCAGAATTCATGTTCTATAAAAAAAGATAGATGAAAATTTTTAAAATCTTTATGTATTATTTAATTTGAAATATTAATCTTTGATTCCGTGATGTTTAGTATTATTTATTAAATATTATTAATATTATTGCAGGGACAGATGTAAATTATTATCTAAAAAATAACAGAACCATACATAAACACATTCATGCTCTTTCATATCAACACACACAGACACTCTGCTTAACCTATCAGACGCTTATAATAACAATCCGGTTGCCATAACGAGCTGTGTTTATACACAGTAAATACAGAGAGTTCGTCTAAAACTAAATTAAAATTATTTTTATAATTTACAATATCTACATGTCCATACAGGAATGTATGAATATTATCGGACCCTATTAAACGCTTGTCATCTGCCCCTGATAATGCTAATTTAGACTCTTTTATAGTGTACAATATATGACTAAAGCTATGTATATTAAAACTGACATGCCTAGTTTTATACTTTACGGCCTTATTTAATATACAATAACAATAGTGACTAAATGCAAGGTCGTGTTTTACCATTGACTGGGGCACTCCCTTGCATTTTTTAATAATATTATTATCGCTAAATTTGATAGAATATACTTCTGAACGGAGCCCAATGAATGCGCTTATTGGTATACTATTAGATTCGTCTTTAAATTTCCCCAACATTTTTTTGTTAATTAAACTATGACACGAGTGGTTTGTAGGATAATCACTCGTGTCGTATAAACTTAAATTATTCTGAATGTCATTGTAGAGGTTTGCAGTTTTTATATTATAAATAAATGAATCTGTGTCCATATAAAGAAGTTGCAACCTTTCAGGTCCGTACATTGGCAACATTACATCATAATGATGTCTATACATAATACATTTACTTATGTCTAACACAGCCATTCCTACAAATAAAGGCTTGTCAAACATTAATTTAGTTCGATTTTGATGTATAGCACATAAGAAAGGCCTCTCTCTGAAAATTGTACGGTCTTTAAATGTTGTTTTACCAACCATTTTTGAAAATTTTACTTTACTACGAGTTACTTTAATATTAGGCCGAGAACGAATATTTTCAAGCAGTTTTCCATATGCTGCATTCGTCATCAATTTGTAAAAGTTTTTCTCAAACTCATTCTTTGCCTGTTGGCGAAGTTGAGTATTGAGATTGACATATTTTTTAAGCCACGATGTCTGTTCAAATTTAATTGCCCTATGAATTTTGCAAAGACATAAACCATTTTGATAGCAAATTTTAAATACAAATAATGAATAATATAATTAGATTTATTTTCTAGTGTTGCCACTAGTTTTTTTATGTTACCTCTACGCGAAACGTTTTTAGACATCGGGCATAATAGTAAATCTGAGTGTAAAAGATGCAACTCCTTTATATACTCGAGATCCACTTCCATTACATAACCAATGGGTGAATCATCCTCAACAGCCATAACGTCAAAGTTAGAAATTTCCTCATCAGTCATCCACTGAAACCCTCTATATGGAAGCAGCGAACACATCGCTGTACCATATAGATTGTTACAATCGATGTAGAATATAAAATTAGACTCATCTCCGAGATCACTACAATCAGACGAAGAAACGTATCGGTTGTTTGCAACACAATAACGCTTAGAGCATTGAGTTAATCCTCCACGGATAGCAGATTCAAAAAATAGATACATATTGTAATCAGTGAGGAGTTCTATTTGCATTCCTGTAACTTTCAACATGGCCTGAAAACTAAGTCCAGGAGCACTAAAGAACCAACATGCATCTAAACGGTAAATATTATGGCAAACATCGCGAAAATTTTCAAACACGTCAGCTAATAATAGCACATCTGTTCGCAAATAAATATCGCTATAATCACCTAACGTGCTAATATTCAGCGTGCTCCATACATTTCTCGCATGATTGTAATCTTCGTTGGAGATGTGTGTTTTTGAAAGGGAACTATAAAATTTTTCACGGCTAGGTAATGTTGTTTCTGCCAGTTTAGACCAGTCATCACAATACTCATATGGAAACACACCCTTACGCCTTAGCAATGAGAGCTGTGATTGACTGGGGAGGTTGGCTAAAGTATGCCGAAATAAATCGTCCGGTAAATTTTTCGCCAACTTCTCCAAACTACTAGCCATAAACTGGAAAGAATCTACAAAACACAGCTGAATATGGTCACTGATTCTCTTTGAAAATCCCTTGTATCGTTCTACCGTGCTTGCTAGCACAAATAAATTTTGTGTGTCATATGCCAGCTCTCTGATTATCAGATGACCGTCATATCCACTCAAATTATGCATTATCACGGGAACAAATGAAGGAAGCTGATATTGAATATTACATTGCGAGTGAGCAGCACCTCTAAATTTCCCAGTTAAATGACAACGATCTGCGACTTTGTCATTTCCTAACAGACCCCCACAAATATGACATTCGGTAGCTGTACTAAATTTACGACGACATTGAGCAGTCCACGAAATACGCACTTTCTTTCTGTAAACTGACTCAATAATTTTTGCTTCCCGCACTAACTCCTGTACAAACTTTTTTGCCGCGTCAGGTCCTCGGTATAATCGAGGCGGTGATATTGTATTATCTAGTCGATTGACTACATAATAGCAATATGACATCGCTTCATGATGTTGAACTTTCACGGTATTATTTCTCTGTGTTCTTCGGACGAACGTGTTCTGCGCCTCATCACCCAACACCATTTCAGACTCATCAATAATAGAAATGAAAGGATCTTCTTCATTCATAGAATTAACCTTCTCTGCACTCAGTCTCCTTTCAATCTCCTCCTCTTCTGCTTCTGGAACCGTGTCTTGAATTTTCACTAGCAAGCTTTCAAAATTGCCATAAATACAAAATGGAACATACTCTTTATATTTATATTTGTCAAATTTTAAATTATTTTTTTCCGATCTTCGGCATGATAGCTGTGACGGGAGGCACTTCTCCACACAGTTTGATGTGATCTAAATGTATGGTCGCATTACGAGTGTATGATAAACATCTCCGACAGATAAACATTTGGTGACCATTTGAACTTATCTGCTGGTTAACCAGTTTGTATAAGTCTCATATACAACAGAAGTGCTGCTTGTCGCCTTCTTTCAAGAGGAGGAGATCATGGTGGACGCCTCTTTCTTCTTTGGCAATTCGAAGAGGAAAAACAATGTTTTTATCATCTACACCATTTACATTGACTGAGGCGGAGGGATTATTCTGTTCGAAGATCCTCACATCTGATAATGGTGTTGGGAATAAAATGCTAGTCCAATTATATCTTGCTCTCAACAGTGGATTCGAGAGATATTGACTGACTCACTGTGGATTTCGTTCTACAAATTTTGCAAGAATCACATACATAAAACATTTCTCATTGTCAGCATTAAATGGTTTAACATTTACAACTGCTTTCGTGCATTTTAGAGGGGTGGGTAGATCGATGAAAGAGCCTGCATGCTGAAGAAGGTTTCTAAAGTTAAGCCGAACTTCGAGATATTCTATTGATCGAATTGACTAACCCGATCCAGATGAGAGGTCCATCTTGTCAACCATCACATTCATCTGCTGTACAGACTCATCAAACCACCCCTCTAAATCATCACCAAGTAATAGCAAACGTGTGCATATGGGGAAATACATCAGTGATGTGTTAATTTCACCATTAGCAACCATTTTCTCGAATACAGGTTATTGTCTTCAATTTCTTCGATAACCGCGTCCTTAATATCTATTAAAAAACGTTCAATATCCAGCTGCGTGTTGTTGGTGTTATCAAATCGGTAGGTTGGCAGCCAAGATCTATATCTAGTATTAACTTGTTCAACAATATAACTCGCGCGGACTGCCATTTCGCACTTGTGAAAATCTAAACCAATCAACAGGACATTCACTTTAACACTGTGAACATCTTACTACTGCATAGTATAATTATACTTCCAAAGAAAGATGTGTGAATTTAAAAGATAATTTAATTTCAATTTCTGAGATAAGTAAAATATTTGCTACCAAATTTCTTAAAAGGAAGATGACTTTATACATTATTGATGATATATTACCTCACAATTATTTCCACTAAGCAGAAATATTCAATTCATAATTTAATTAAAATTTCTCAAAATAAAAAATTTTTAAAAAATATTATTTTACATCAAAGTTAATAAAACCGCTAATTAACATTTAATCAGAATGAATGGGTACCTATTTATAGCTTTAAGTAATATGCAAGTGCAAAAAAATAAATAAAATTAATAAACATGAAGGAACATTGTAAACAATTTTAAAAACTACATATCACGTTTAGAATTGATAAATGAATGCAGTGGAAACATCTAATGAAAATCTCGATTAAATATTTTTAGCTTTGCTGCGTAAATGTAAAGATTATTTGAAGTAAAGAATGGAATAGGTTAATAATTCTATGTTTAAAAATGAAACTTGTTATTAAAAACTGTTTAGAAGAAATGAATGCAAATGATAAATAAAATAAATACTTTAAGAAAAATTATTAATGAGTGAACAGTATAAGAAAATAAAATGAAAAACTATGTAATGATATCTATGAACTTGGTGGACATTTATATTCCGCGTGTGATATGTTTTATGTAAATGTTTTAAAGTACATACCAGAGTCTGATATTGAAAAATTAAACGATGAACAGAAGTGGCTGCTGTTGTTGTTGTTGCTTGTTTTATTCCTTCTGGCGTTGTTGTTGTTTGTTTATTCCTTCTGGTGCTGTCGAATGTTTGAATTTGCTAAAGCAAATTATTTGTATTTATTATATTGCAAATATTAGAGTAAATAAATAAATAAAAATTTGTAATTTTACATAATTTATAAAATTATTTTGGCAAGAAAATGATGAAAAACGTTATCATTTAGCGGCATTATTAATGTTTTCAAAGAAATTAAATAAACATACTACCTTTTAATTAAACTTTCTTCATGTTTCTTCACAACTCACAACATCATTTTAAATTAGGAAATGGCAAGGAAGCATAGTCGGCAGTAATGAAAAGTGGCAATATATTTTTTTATTTTTTGTTTATTTTTTATTTTTTTTTTTTTTTTATTTTAAATATTAAATATTAAAAAAATGCTTCCATTTCTTCTGATACGTTTTGCCACCCTTCTGTACAGGGAAAATTGTAATTACAACTGCACCATCTGGAGCCTCAAACTGATTCAAAAGAAATGCCACCTCCAACACTTCAATGACTTGATTGCAAACTAAATCATTGCAGGTTGCTATTGGTGAATTAAAATTTTGAAACTCCATTACTGCCTCCTCAACATTTTCGGGAAAACCGATAGGAAGACCGAATTGACTTAATTGATCATAATTACGAGGCTGGTTCAAATATAAACCGGAATTTTTAAATAAACGCGCGAAAAATTTATTGTGGAAAAGGTGGTTGCACTGGCAGTTAGACCGGTTTGTTAGGAAGCGTGTAAAGCAATTAGAACCGCGTAACCTCACTTTTTAGTGTAGTTAGAACCATGAGTGAAAAAGAAGTACCAGTGTCTGTTGCGCAACGCATCATTATTCGTTTTTTAGTCAAAGACGACGTAAAATCTGTGGAAATTTACCGAAAATTACGCGAACAGTTCGGGGATGAGTGTCTCTCCAAAACTCAAGTGTACGAGTGGTGTTCCGCGTTTCGAAAAGGACGTGAAGTAGTGTCAAACATACCACATGCGCGGCGCCCAAAAACCAGCATTACAGATGAACACGTCAAAGCCATCGAACAACTCATTTTGGCTGACCGACGCGTCCGTGTACGCGATATGACCGACGAATTGGGCATCAGCATAAGTAGTATTGAGACGATAATTCATGATCGGCTAGGTTATCGCAAAATTGCAGCCAGATGGGTGCCAAGACTTCTGAATTTTGAACAGAAATTCACTCGTTGGGAAGTTTGTACGCGTCTCCTGCAGCGGTATGAAGAGGAAGGGGAGAATTTATTGCGGCGAATATTCACCACGGACGAAACTTGGGTGGTACACTACTATACGCCGGAGAGTAAACGCTCGTCTATGGAGTGGCGGAAGAAAAAAGAGGGAGCGCCAGTCAAAGCGAAGGTTACACAGTCAGCTGGGAAGGTGTTGTGTACCGTGTTTTGGGACATGAAGGGAGTGATCGTAGTCGATTTCCTAACTGAACAACGTACTGTGACGGCGCAGTATTACAGTAACCTCCTAAAAAACACAGTCAAACCGGCCTATCGAACAAAAAGGCGCGAAATTCCGATCCGTAGTGCGATACTGCTTCAAGACAACGCCAGGCCACATACCGCTCGGCTCACGATGGAGACATTGGCCGAATTGGGCTGGGAAACACTTGAACATCCTCCTTACAGTCCAGATTTGTCGCCTTGTGATTATTATTTGTTTGGCCCGTTGAAAGAAGCACTTGGTGGACAACGTTTCGACAGCAACGATGAGGTGGAATCGTTCGTGTGCGCAAATGGCTATGTGACAAGCCGCGAGATTTTTACGAAAAAGGAATAAAAAAATTGCCGGAGAGGCGGAAAAAGTGTGTAGCGTGCGAGGGGGGTTATCTCGAAAAATTGTAAAAAATATGAGCACTGTAAGTATAAAATAAAAAATTTTATGACGAAATTCCGGTTTATATTTGAACCACCCTCGTATGTCTATAGGATCTCCAGAAGTATGAAAAAATTGAAGCACTGGTCCTAGTGTTTCAATTTCTTCATCATTGGATTCAGATTGAGAGTCGGGAGATAATGGAGAATGAAGTAGTGAGTGTGGTGGAGGAACAACTTCCTTGGGAGCCATATTCTACATAAAATAAATTAAAAACTTATAAAGTTATTTTCAAAATAATGTTAAAATGATTTTAATTGTTCAGCAAATAATAATATTTCAAATATGTTTCTTTTGAAAACTACACGGTCCGTCCTGAAAGTTCCGGGATTAATGCGATAAAAATTTAAGCCAGCGTGATTGGTTAAACAATACACAATGATGAATTTTACTTTAAGGTATACAATTTTATCAATTGTCAAACCTGAGCCTTTCACATTTTCAAATTTCTCGAGTATTTCTTTTATCTCGCAGATCAATGTGTTATAAAAAGCATTCAAATGGTTTCCTGTAACTGAAAGTTTACATTCAGATGAAAAATAAGCAGGGGCGACATGATTAATGGCTGTCGCCCTACAAAATATAGAATGCAACACCATGCTACATTTTAAGCTGGTTCCTATATTTTAGGTTATTAATTCCAAAACTGTCGGTTTTACATATTTTAAAAATTTATTAATGTCCCAGATATTAAAATTATTGTTAATGATTCTATGTCTAGCAAGTATTTTACAAAATTTCGTATGTATATTTTCAATGTGGAACAATACACGCATCGGGAACATTTTCACTAATTCAATATTTGACACGGCCATTATAAAAACGCTTGTATAATTTTATTATACAAGAAACTATTGTACTTGTACGCAATATGATACATGCGCATGGTCACATTTTACTATTTAAAAAACATCTCAGCAGAGAGTTTTTTACCCACCACTTAAATGCTATCTAGTATCGATTAACGCGCCAGTCGACCATATCGATATCCAGTGTAAATATTTTATTTAGTTCTAATTTATTTTTATTCTGAAACATGACGCAAAATAACAAAAATGAAACCAGTTTCCTATTGGCTGCTTCAGTCGCAGCTAATATCCAATCACATGGCAGAGCACTCTAATGGCTGATATATATACACCCGCATTTTCATCCCTCGAAAGATTGGCATTTTTAATTTTGCATGCTTCAGTCACATTTCCAGAGCAACGCCAGTCAGCAGTTATCCAGCGCTCCAGTTCCTGTTTGGGCAGCACAACAGTGCTGCAGATCAACAGTTCTTTTCAGAGTTTACGCTACCAAGGTGCACACCCATGTTCATGGTTATCAGCGTTGTCTTCAACAGCCCGGATTATTGCTGCTATTTTACGAGTTGATTTTTCCACTCAGTCGCCTGTCGTCAGTTCCTATTGGGCAACATTATCACTGCAGATTCGTGTTCGGTCATCATAGCGGTAACTTCATCATCTGTCTTCAGTTCCTGTTGGGCAGCGTCATCATTGCAGATTCATAGTTGTATTCCAGTCGTCGTCACAGAACAGTTGATTCTTTCAGTATCTGCATTGTACATATTTACGAAATATAATTCTTTTACTTTTAATTCGTCAATTATTTGACGTGGTCCTCCTGGCATTACTTTGATCATCTGGACCGAATTGCCTTAGCAGCAATTCGTCAACTCTAGATTGAGTCTTGAAAAACCTAAGTGTAGTGACACTCAACAACGCTATTACAAAAAACAGAAAACAAAAACTACCTTTACTGAATAAAAAAAGTCACTAACGCAGAGTGTATTTATACTATTTTTAAAAAATCACTTTGAAAATTTTTTTAGAATGTAATGAAAACTACAGAACTGAATCGCACAAAGACATAAAACCAAATGATTGAGGAAATTAGATTTCTCTAGTTATATACCACACAAATTTCTAACTTGCATCATTAAAAACAGGTTTTTATTCAAATTTACAAAGAACATTTATTATAGCGATGTATTTGTATCATAACAATGTCTAAAACGATACTTTATAATTTGTTATTAATGTTTCTTTCAAGGTTATAGTTTGTAGCAACATATTTATATCATGATGGGGGCTGAAAAGATACTTTCTAATTCGTTATTGATGTGTTTCTTTCAAGGTTATACTCATCTAATTTTTTAAAAGACTGAATAAGACGTTTTTTAGTGATGTTATTTTAACTTGAAATTGAATAGATCAATAATGTGGTGTATAAACAATCTAAATAGACCGTTTTTATTTCATAGTTTTAAAACGACTTTTGAAAACTAATCATGAACCCTAAATGATCGTATATCTTTTCTTTCTTTTTTTATTTTATGCGAGAACATAATTTTTTTACACATACATATATGCTAGAATTTTGTTTAGAAATATACAGTGTGCTCAACATAAACATTCGACATAGAGAAAAAAAATTAATTTGAGGCCCGGAAAAGAGTAAAAAATGTTTTATTAATTTAAATTCGTTGGGAAAACATAAAATGAACACTTCGGGACACATACATATATAAAAGAAAAAATGTTTAAAAAAGTAAAACAAAAAAATCACAAGGAAAAATGTTGAAAAAGTCAAGATTCGCATGCAACATAAACATTCGACATTTTTAAGAACTTAAAATATTTTTAGAGCTACATCACGTATGCTTACTATTTTTTAATATTTTGTCTGCAGGCCCTTGGCTTTGATAACTGCATTCAGCCGTTTCGGCATGGACGAAACTAATTTTTGCAAATAATCACAGGGGATATTGGTCCATTCTTCCTGTAAGCGCTGTTTAAGGTGAAAGCAACTATTGATGGGCCTTGTACGAATTTTCTTGTCCAAATAGTCCCAAAGATTTTCGGTGGGATTACAATCGGGAGACTGCGGAGGAGTTTCGAGAACATGAGGACAATTATACAGCAACCATGACCTAGTTTTGTACGCTTTATGTTTAGGATCGTTATCCTGATAAAACGTAAAAGTGTTTAAAATGTTTTTAATTTTTCAGCACTTTGACGTAAATTATTCTTTAAAATGTTTGTATACATTTCGGCATTCATAGTAGCGTCTATGAAAACCAAAGAACCAACACCGTTGGCTGCGAAACAACCCCACACCATCACATTGCCTCCGCCGTGTTTTATCGTCGTTGTGATATTTTTTAATTCTAATTCGGTGTTTCGCTTTCGCCAGACTTTTACCTTACCATCACTACCGTAAATGTTGAATTTTGATTCGTCCGCGAAGATAACATCATCCCAAAAGCTTTCAGCGATCGCAGCATATTTCAAGGCGAAATCAAGACGTTTTTTTCTATTGATAATCGAAATTAATGGTTTGCTTCTCGCCGCCGTTCGAGAATTATAGCCATTAATTTTTAAAATTCTACGCACCGTTTGGTTTGAAATTTCTGTTCCAGACCTTGCGTGTAACTCCGTAGCTATTTTAGGCGCGCTAATTTTTGGATCCTTTACGACAGATCGCACGATAAACCGTTTATCTTGAACTGAAAGTTTCGAAGGCCGTCCGGGGGGAGGCTTAATAAAATCAATTCTATTTTCATTTTGAAAGCGATTAATAATGTCATATATCGTACCGCGTGGTAGTTTCAGTAGAGCCGCAATTTCGAGTACCGACTTACGATTCATATGATGATAAATAACCAATTGGCGTTTGTCAAACGATGTCAAACGCGAGTGATTCGGCATGTTTTTTAGAATTAATAAACACACAGTATGTTCTGAGCGTTAGAACACTGATAAACGTGAGTACTTACATACGCCTAATGGCTAAGAAACGAGTTACTTCGCGTTCCCACTATGTCGTCTGTCGGATTCCGATTTTAATCGGGTGTCGGCGCCTCTGTTCACACTAGTCGGCTGTCGGCCACGACCGCAGCTGGCGCCATTAAACGACAGTCAAAAAGAGTCTTCTGTACACGATGGACGTCGACGAAGCTTTTGTTGTGATGTATTATTTGTGGAGGAAACGAAAGACAGCTAAAAACAGAAGATATTGGGTGCACACCCAATTCTGAGGGAAAGATTTACTTTGGGAATATTTCAGAACTTAATAACTGAACTAAGAAGTGACGAAGTTAAGTTTTTCAATTATTTTAGAATGACAATAAATACATTCAACGACCTATTGTCTCGAATATCAGGGAGCATACACTATCAAAATACAAGTTACAGAGGCTGCATTTGCACTGAAGAAAGGCTGTCGATATTTCTAAGGTAAGATACCTAATTATATTTAATGTGTTTATAAAGGAAAATATAAAATAATCGGCTATTACTTCGTACTTATTTATTTTAAGAAATAACAGAATTAATAACATGCTGACAAACTTTAAAAATTATCAAAATCTAATTCCGAATCTTGAGAAGTTGATGGTTGGGACCAAGTTGAAGCAGGTGATGGGGTGGCTCGACAGAATGGCGTGTCCAATAGCCATATCCACCTGATTGGAGCGTGTTTTGGTTTCCCGGTGGATTATTCTGGCTTTGTGATGAATATTCAGATCGCATGTAATCTCGTGACTGCGGTTGCCAACCGTAGTTTGATGAGTATAAACGATTTTCACGCTTCTTTTTTATATTTTGTGCTAATGACAGCACGCCTGATTGAAACTCTAAAGTTTCATCATCATCAAAAGACATAACACTCGGTAGAATACCTTTGAAAAATGAGAGCATCGGATGATCTCCCTGGTGTGTTGATATTCTGCTATCTAAAAACTGGCACATTTTTTCATCTAGGTCCGTGAGTTTTTTTCTTTTTACGATGACTTGGTAACGATTCCTCTGGATTTGTATCAAATGACTTGTTTGCCTCTGAATGTGCATCTGTTGGACGCTCGCTCACAGAATCATGTGTGCGATTGGGCTCAGCAATTTTTTTTAAAAATTGCATTTGCTCTTTATAAATATACGGCTTAAAAGTCTTCGCCCCAGCTCCAGATTTTTGAACTTCATTTTTACAAGCCCTCATCCATGCATCTCGCAAATTTGCCCACCTGGCAGATACTAGTTTACCTGTAAATAAAATAAATATAAAAGTCAATATTTAACCTACTTTCTTATTTTTCAGGTATTGTGCATCGGACTATTCCTTCAGAGAATTGCACTACAGTTACAGAGTAGGTGTGTCAACTATTAGTAAAATCTGCAAAGAAGTGAGTCGTACTATCTAGGACACATTAAGATACGAATTTATGAAATTGCCTGATACTGAAAGTAAATGGTTGGAAATTGCACAGAGTTTTGAAATTAAAGCCAATTTTCCACACTGCCTTGGAGCCGTTGATGGTAAACATATGAGAGTTGTAAAACCAAATAAAAGTGGCTCAATGTATTTTAATTACAAACATTATTTCTCATTTGTTTTATTCGCCGTTGTTGTATCCGGAATATCGTTTTATTTTTATCAGTGTTGGCTCATACGGAAAAGAATGCGATTCTTCGATATTCAAAGAGTCGACTATATGGAAAAAAATGAACGAGGGTAGTTTAAATATACCAAAAGCGAGGCCTCTACATGCAACATTACAAAAAGAAATGCCGTATGTTTTTGTTGGCGATGAAGCTTTTCCTTTGTCAACAAATCTGCTGAGACCTTATGGAGGCACTCATTTGGATAACACGAAAAAAATATTTAACTACGTTTGAGTCGGGCCAGAAGGTATGTTGAATGTGCGTTCGGTATTTTAGCCAATAAATGGAGATTATTTCATCGACCATTGGATGTCCACCCAGACACGGCCATCGAAATTGTAAAAGCGTGTACAGTATTACATAATTTTATAAAGGAAAAGGACGGGCTTAACTTCGAAGAGATACAGAATGCTGCGGATAATCCGATGCAACAAGGACTGCAAATCGGTAATCCACGAGGTGGACCTATTGCAAATGATATACGATCTGAATTTGCGAACTACTTCGTTTCAACAGTAGGCATGGTGCCTTGGCAAAATGAAATGCATACCTAAATTAATCCGCATTTGTAATTTTATTTAACATTTGTATAGCTACTTTCTATTACTTAAATAAAATACTGCCACTTACCATACTGCTGTCTTTCTTTTTCATCGTTCTTGTCGAAATCTGGTATGAGCTGGCAACAAACTTCTCGCCAAGCAGCTAGCTTTAAAGACTTATCTTTATACTCATTTACAGTCTTGTCCCAAAGAATTGGTCTTTCCTCAACAAGTGATATTAAACCTTCAGAATTTATATTTAGTACAGCCATTATTACGAAGAACAATACAACAACTCTGCTTGCGCACCAAAATGTGTATGCGCGATGCGAGCGAACGGCAGCGACGCGCGGGCGGCACAGTGGGTCCGGCACGGGCGGGGTCGGCCCGACAACCAACAAATGTGAATAGCGCCATTTGCGATCATATGCGAGCGTTGATCCGACACGTTTATTTTCCGAACGGGAGGGCTGACAAAACACGATAATTTTTGTCTGATCCGACACAAAATCGTTGTCGGACAAGTGTGAATAGCTTCATATAAAATGTTCTGCCGCTACGACACACGATAAAAAATCGTCCCGACAGACGACATAGTGGGAACGGAGTGTTACGCTATTGATGCTTCGTTGCTTGCGTTCGGTGATGAGTAAGCTACTTGGGGAATTCCCATAAGTAAGGGGTAGCGCGTTTCTATTCACAACTGTCGAATGTTTATGTTGCATGTAAATCTTGACTTTTTCAACATTTTTCCTTGTGATTTTTTTGTTTTACTTTGTTAAACATTTTTTCTTTTATATATGTATGTGTCCCGAAGTGTTCATTTTATGTTTTCCCAACGAATTTAAATTAATAAAACATTTTTTACTCTTTTCCGGGCCTCAAATTAATTTTTTTTCTCTATGTCGAATGTTTATGTTGCTCACTGTATATAATAGAGAATAATGTATATAATAGTATGAATTAATAAAAACCTCATTAATAAAGAATTTTTTTTTTTTTTTTTTTTTTTAATTGGGCTTGTCAACCGAGGACCTTCACCCAGAAACAATTAAGGGAAAACGAAAGTTATACAGTGAGGCTATCAGCTATCGCTAATAAGAAGGAAACAACAGATGGGATAATAAGTATAGAAGGAAAAGACAGGATATAACGAGCACAAAAAGGAGCACGGAGCCCCAGCCCAAGCAAGTGGGAATATAGAGCCGAACACTCCACTGAAAGAGCAGAGCACTCAAAGAACACGTGATTGGTGTCACAAACAACCGCATCATTTGAATGGAAAGGACAACATGGGGGAGAGGTCAATGAGAGGCGCAGGCGTGAGGAAGGTAGCAAGGAATGGTTTAAGCGCAAACGCACAATGGAGACAACAACAGAGGGAGGGAGTGAAGGAAACAGAAGGAACCAAGAATTTGAAGGAAGATTAGGCTGAACAGACAGATAAAAAGAGCGACAATTAGAAAAGGAGGAAGGGTACATATTCGACCAAAATCTGAGATGAAAATGTTTACACAAAGGCAAGAGATTAGAGGATGGGATTTTTTTGAAGAAGACTGTAGAAGAAGAAGCAGCAACCCGAGCCAAAGAATCAGCCATCTCATTACCTGAGATGCCAGAATGGCCAGGAACCCACATCAAGTCAATATGGATCCCATGGAATGAAGAGATAGTCCGGATGAGAGAATGTATGCGGAGAATAGGAAAATCACAGGAATGATTAGGAAGAGGAGAAGAGATGGCTTGAAAAGCACTCATGGAGTCGGATATGATCAGAAACTGGGAAGAAAGACGATTGGAGGAGATAAAAATAATGGAACGTAAAATAGCCATTAGCTCGGCTGTAAATATGGAACAGAAAGAATGAAGACAGAAGGATTCAGAGAAGTTATAGTCTGGAAGAATAAAAGAAGCACCAACCCCATCAGGCCCCTTAGAACCGTCATTGAAAATGGTAACATGAGAAGGGAAGAGAGAATTGACAATACTGTGGAATTCCTGTTTAATTACAGCTGGAGGGAGAGATTTTGCAAGTGTAGGCGAAATAAATACTCTGGGAGGATGGCAGAGATCGCTGAAGTTAAAGGAGAAATAAGGCAGACTATTAAAGGAAATTGTATACGGCCAAAATGAACTAAGACGGAGAGAAATAAGGGACAGGATAGGAATTTTCCTAGGCACAAAGCACCAATTTTCTGAGAAATTGAAAGGTAGGAAAAAATGGGAGAAGAAGATGAGAGAGAAAGACGTTTAGTAAGGAAGCGATAGCCCAAATAAGATCAATTTTATTTACATTTCATAAACAGTATTTTTTTTTATTTACAATAATATTTAATTGATCTAAAATATTTAATTTTTTATTTATTTTTTTATTATATTTATATAACATTCGTCTTTAACAATTAAATTATTATTATTAATAACATTAATACAATTTTTTGGATTAAAATTCAATGTATATATTAAATTGATGTGGTAATTATATGACAACTTGTAATCCACCATTTTAGGGAAAATGGTGAAAAAAACTTTGTTGTCAATATCATTAAAATTAATTGGCTCATTAATATCGTCAAATGTATATACCCAGTCATTGTCATAAAAACACTTATTAATAAAATCTAAATTAGAAATAACATTATTTAATAAATTAACAATAAAATAATAGCCCTCCTTCTTACAATCTACACTTGATATATATATATATATATATATATTTTATATCAAGAGTAATTCTATTAGATAAATCTATTTTATTTTTATTTACATGTGTAAAATTTGAATAATTGTTAAAATTAATTTTTTTTTCTAAACATCTTAAAAATAATTTGTGATCAATAAAATTTTTGCAACACATTGCAAAACGATCTGCATATTTTAAGATATTATTCGAAAATAATACCCCTACATTGTGCATGACGGTATGCATATCTTTCGGGATTGTATTGCAGAAATTATTACGTACTTTTACATTATAAAATAGATGAATTTTTGTTACATGATCTGATAAGTTTAAATTAAGTATTTTATTTCTATTAAATAGTTGTTTAATCATATCATTATAAGGCATATTTTGGTAGCATGATGTTTTCCTGTTTAGTTTATTTTTATAAAATTGGTGTTTGGGGGTGGGACGTATAGCATATATGGTTTCATAGTATGACCTTAAATCTAGTTCTAACATAGCTAACATTAACTCAATTTCTTTAAAATATAGGTGTCTAATATTATCTACATTTAAAAACGGGAATATATCTTTTAAAATATGATCGTAATCATCAACATGCGATCTAAAATTATTCAATAGATGGTAGTTTCCGCAAGGAAGGGCTTTATAATTAACCCTTCTATCACATTTGCATATTATTGCGGGTTCAAAATTATTATAAAATATGTTGTTAACAACATCTTTACAAACGCACTTTTCTTTTCTTTTAAAACTTAAACAAGATATTAACAATGAACATAAAAATTGCAACATGATGAAGTGGTCGCTGGATGTTATCTGGAAAAAAAACGTAGGGTACAAAACTTGAGTAAAATTATTAGTCAAAATATATTTTCGATTGAAAAAAAAAGGACTTAATTGTGGATTAGTAAAATTTGAAGAAATCAATCGATTTCGTAGATTCCAAATGTGATATACATATATTAAACGTAAATAAATAACTTAAGTACTCACCAACAGCAAATGATATAAATAAATTGACGCGAAGGTCTTCCACTACTCCCTTTCGGATACTTTTGGTATATTATGTTACCTCACTACTCGGGTTGGCTTTATTTTTTAATCGACGTATTTTCTTCATGTAAAAATTCAATGCCCTAATCAATTCCAGTGCTGAAGAAATATAATTAAAATAATGAGCTTAGTATAGCGAATATATTTAAGAATTTTTGTTCAGTTAAGGCGTCATTAGCAAGATGCACAGCTTCACTTAGTTTTAGTTCTTCATTCTGTAATATAACACTTAAAGGTGATGTTACAGCGTGACAAGTTAGTAAGATGTGGCAACTGAACTGAAATGAATTTTTAATTGCACGTGTTAGTTGAAAGGCTTCGGTTGCTATCTTTGAATTTCGTGTTTGAGAAATTCTATTTGGCGCTTGTAACACACCATCCTGTAGTTCATAGTAAACCATTATGCTTTGATGTTGTTCCACCCACCTAGTTGAACAATATTTTTTGAGTTTTGAGTATTTCACTTCAGGTAAAATTTTGTATAAAACTTCTTGTAATATTGACTTTCGTTTCGGACTATTAAAAAAATTATAAGTTGCCTCAATTGTTCCTTGACAATAGACAACAAAAATAGCCATAGAAAATGTATTTTAATAAAAATATGATACTTTAAATCAGGTTTACCTTATTGTTAGATAGTTGAGTCTTCTTTGTCTTCTAAATAAAAAAAAACAAAAAACAAAAAACAAAACAAAAATCAAATCAAAAAACTGAGGAGTGAGCATTATAAATTGTAACTTACAATAAGAGAATAATTTATTTATAAGAATTACTTATTCATGATATTTCTGTGAAGGTTTAATTAAAAAAACATATAAAAAAATTTTAACTTTTGTTTACTTAATGTAATTAAATTAAATTACACATGCAACGCAACTCATTACTTGCTCACTGCTTTCCAATCACTAAAACATGCAATAGGTATTCGTTATTCCTTCATACGTAATCGTGCGTTTTCGAGAAATGAAAATTTATAAACAAATGGGAATAAGGAAAGAGTGAAAGAGAAGATGTCGCGGTCGCACACACTAATTGTGTGACGCACCCCTCTCTCCCGTGCGCTCATCTTCATTACATGCCGGGTGGGCGGCCAGTTCACACTTGTCTGTGTCTCCCGGCCGCACTTCCTCAGCACGCTGAATGTACGGTCAAGTTATCTCCAACAAGCAGGACTGAGCCTGTCCCGTGTGGGACATTTAATTTTGATTTAAAAATCAGGACGCCTGGCAACGCTATTCTACAGGGTAGTGTTGGGCAAAACGAATCAATTCATTGTTTCGAATCATTTGAATCAAATCACCTAAATGATTCGAGTCACTGATTCGAATCAATGAATCATTTGCAAATAGATGTACAACTTATGTCTTGCAGTCGTCACCACGATTACAAATCCTCCGCTGTGTTTGAAATTACGCAGTTAAATCAATTTTTTTTTTTGCTATGAGGTTAAATTAAATGAATTAAAATTACAATTTAAAAAAAAAAAAAACAACAAAAAAATAGAATAGAACTAGATATTTTTATAAAACTACAACTGGTTGCCAAAGTAGTAGTTGTTTTTTAACTTTTTAAAGATGATCCTACTTTGCATAAGGATTAGAATTGTAATGTAAATTGATCATTTTTTTCGCTGTGGTTTGTAAGAAACAAATTTTCGAGTAGACTTAGGTTATTGATTGTCGCGAAAAAGTGATCAATTTACATTGAATAGTTTCATTACTGATCAACTTGCAGAACTAAAGAGTGACATGACAATAATACAGTTTGATCAGTACTATACGATTTCGAATTGAAAGTTTAGCTTAATAGCAAAAAATATAATGTAAATTTATAAACAAACAAGTGCGTTTTAAATATAAATGCATTATAGTATAAGAATAGTTAAAACGAAAATTACAACTTAAAAATAGGTTAATATTATATAACAAAAACTGGAAATAAAGAAATAATGTATAAAAAGTCACCTATGTGACACAGTCAATATTAAAATTTAAAATTATTAACTTTGCTGACTTCTGTGGACTCAAACAATTACTCCTTTCTGTTATTATCTGCCCCTTTTTTTGAATATATCCGCTCACATGGTGTAGACTACGTTGCTGGAATACATAATCGTCTCTTCTTCATAATAACGAACAGATTAGGAAAAATGTCTTTATTTTCTTTCCACCACAATAGCGGATCACTGGTACGCGGAAGAAGTTGCATTTTGCAATATTTATCTAATTCTACGATACTAGCTGCCCTAGAATTCTCAGGTTTCATAACTAATTTCTCCACTGTTGAATCAAATTCGGTCCATATACTCAAAAATTTGTAGTTGAAGATGATGTCGGTGTAGGTTCTTGAATTTCAAGATTCTGGTTATTTGTTTTATTCTGATCTCGTATTTTAATACATTTCAATATTATATTCTCCTTAGTTTCTTTCAAAATTTGATCTGATTGAAAACCATGCTCCTTAAATCTGGGATCCAAGAGTGTTGCTTCCCAAACAATTTGTAGGTCCCTGTATTTCTTTTGGAACCTCGTGGTTACTTCATCAGTTAACTTAGTCACCAAACTGGTTACAAGTGAACTTTCATATTGTTCAGTTTTCAACCGATTGCAATAGCTTATTAAATGTTTACATATAACTACAACTTTTGACAGTGAGACACTCTTTTCTGCACTTATTTCAATTGTGATTTCATTGAAAATTGAAAGAATGTTACATGAATTTTCAATTGTGTACCAGTCTTCACCTGTTAGAAGCACAGGAGCATTATTGAGTATGGCGAGAGTACTTTGTAGTTCTTCCTTTGTCTTCTTCACTCTATAAAGCATATCAAATGTTGAGTTCCATCTGGTAGGACAATCAATCCTGTTTTAATTTTAAAACCTCAGAACCCATTCTCTTTTGAACATTATGTAGTTTTTCTGTTGCTGCGCTACTTTTATTAAAATATTCTACAATGGACTTTACTTTTTCAAGAGGCCTCGTTATTTCCTGTAAACCAGCTTGTACGATTAGATTCAATGTATGCGCAAAACAAGGAATGTGCCACCACTTTGCTAATTGCACAGCTTTAACCATGTTTGCTGCATTGTCAGTGACACATGCTACTATTTTATTAGCAAGTTGCCATTCTTCTAACACTGAATGAAGTTGATTTTGTATGTTTTCAGATGTATGTTGACCATTGAATTTGAAACTCGACAGTAATCGTGATTTCATTTTAAAACCACCTAAATCTGTAAAATGAGCAGTAACTGCATAAAAACTATCATTATTGATCGATGTCCATCCATCTGCTGTAATTGCGATGTATGAAGCTTTATTAATTTCTGACTTAACATTTTCTAAGCATTTTACATACATGGCAGACAACAAACTATTAGATATCGTTTTCCTACTAGGTAACTCGTAAGTTGGATTTGGTAAATTAACTAATTTTTGAAAATGTTTGCTCTCTACTACACTGAATGGCTGATAATCTGTAACTATAAATTTCAATAATTCATTATCAATAATTTTCCATTTAGAAATACCTATTGGTTTTTTTAGATAGGAACTTACCGTAGTTTGTTTCGATTTTGATGTACATGCAGCACTATTTTTAGATGTTGACTGCTCAGCCTGATCTATCTCTTTATCTTCGATGTCAATTTCCATACTCTCTGCATTTTTGGTTTCATCAATTTCATTCTCATCTTCCAACCTCACACGATTTCGATTAGCAGCAATATTCATTATAGGGTGTTTTACTTTAAAGTGTCTTGTCATATTAGACATTGTACCACTCTGAACAGTTAAAATGGAAGAACATATATTGCACTTCAGTTTATTTTCATCATTAATTACTTTTGTAAAATAGTCCCAAATGAAGCTTCTTTTGTTTTTCGACATTTTAATTTTATAAATCAATTTTTAAAAAACACAACAATTTATATGTATAAACAAATTTTAATGAAATATTAAAAAAAAAAAAAAAAAAAAAAATTAACAACCATAAATAAAAATAAGACACGAAAAAATTACATAAAATTCACTTAAAATATATAATCAAAAAGAATACAATCTTAAAAAATAATGTGAATCAAACTTTAATGATATTATTTTGTGAAAGAAATAAAATATTGAAAATAAAAATAAACAGCCGCAAATAAAGTTTAAAAATAACGCGAAACAAATTTAAAGCAATACTTTCAAAAATGAGCAACTAAAAAAAAAATAACATAGGCAAAAAATAATGTAAAATAAACTTTACATATACTACTGAAAGGAACAATTTTAAAAGAATGCGAATTACATGTATATATATGAAAAACGTTAACTATTAGAAAAAAAAGTAAACAATTGCAAATCACATTTAAAAACAGTGCAGAACAATTTTAAAAACAAAATTTATGAAATGAGTAATCACAAATGCTAAACTGAATCAATAATATTGGGATTTGCGAACGAATGAAATGAATTATATTAGCAGACAAGATATGTGCATACATAAAAATGAATCTTATTCTTTGCAAGATTTGTTTTTAGGTTAAGATTTGAATCATTGAAAACTAAATCACAAATCCGAAACTAAATCTTATTTACTGGAGTTTATGTTTAGTTTCAAATGAATTGAATTGTATTGGCAGGTAGATACGCTTATACACAAAAATTAATCTTATTCTTTGCGAGATTCGGTTTTGGGTTACTGATTCAAAAGATTTGAAGATTCGAATCATTGGAACTAAGTGTATCAAATCATTTAAAGATCTTTATGTGTCGAATCATTGGTTCAAATCATCAAATCACTAGCCATCACTACTGCAGGGTCCAGTGATGGCGGAGGGGAGATTGGTTCACGGCTGTTTTATATTGTTTACAATTTTTTATTACGCACACTTTTATCAAAAATGAAAAAAATATGGAATAACTGAAAATGCTTTCATAAATTCGCTTTGATATACATAATCCAAGGATAGCACAATGGCAACTGCATCAATTTGTCATTCCTTCCATGTTCTGTCTTTTTTGAGCTCCGAATCACACTAACTCTGTCTCTTTACCAGAATAACCATCAGACTAAAATTTCTATTTACTACTCCGTTTCTACCTCCTGTTTTCCATGATGTAACACCACACCATACACCATCATGTTCCGGCAGACCACAGGATTACACACACACACACACACTTATGCTTGCACGTCTTATTTGATAATAGAATTATTTTTTATTTTGTTTATTTATTTTTATTCACATAATGTAATGTGCACATTACAGTATATACAGCTTCTTTGATTGGAATATATGAAAAGTTTCCAGATTTCAATGATTACTGTAAGAGTATTCAGGATATAATTGTATTTATAAGAGAGAATTTAAAAGAAAGATTTAGGAAGATAGAACACAATGAAACTCTTGCAACGTGCACTATTTTAGACCCGCGATAAAACTGGCGGGGTTTTAGGGACTAATTTATGGTTGAAAAAATTAAAAAACGACTACAAAATGTAATTAAAATACAAATTGAAACTGAAAAATTGAATGAAACACTACAAATTTCAGTAGCAACAACATCTACAAATACTGATGATTTATTTTTAAATAAATTGAAAAGTTTTAAATATACCCAAACTGACAAAACATGTCCAATGGCAAAAGCAACAGTGGAACTTGATTCATATTTAAAAGATGCATCAACCACTGAATCATGCTGTCCATTAAAGTTATGGAATCAACATTAACCCTTATATCCACATTTGGCAAGAATATTTATGGAAGAATGTAATATTGTGACAACGTCAGTACATTGTAAATGGTTATTTTCCCAAGCAGTTTACCTACTTAATGATAGGTGAACCAGATTAAAATCAGAAAAAGTAGAAATGTTAACATTTTTAAGAGCTAATTGTGTTAAAAAGTACAATTTTAGTTAATTATCAGAAAATTTAACTAAATATTTTACATTCTGTTTTTACAAATATTATTTAATATTACAAATTAATTACATTTAAATTGTAGTATATTAATATATTTTTCTTCTTTATTTCTTTTATCACACTTTTGTTGTAGCTTTTAAACATTTTTATTTTATTAATCTCTGTTTTGTTTATTTTTTTATAATTACATATTATAATATATTGAAATTTATTTACATTTTGTTTATATGAAAATTACTCTTTTTTTAACAGTTTGTAACTTTGTAACTAAGTTCCTGTTACATTCCTGATCATTAGGAACCTGTAACATGACGTTCCAAACTATTTGGAACTTTACTCATCACTAGTGGACACCATACCTTTATGGAGGAAAACATGCTAGTAACAAGTTCTGTGAATGGTGGGTGGATGATGCCAAAGTCATCACAGCCATCTACAAAGACAATAAGCCTGGTGCAGATGGAGCCTGCAGATATTTTAGCATTCAATGCAGCCGCTGTATGCCACATTTGCAAATGACCAGTGCCAGTAGAGGAGTGTGTTGTGAACCATTGCCACATCATAGGCAAGTATAGGGGCCATGCCCACAATTCCTGCAATATCCTGTACCAGCTTTCCACTTTCCTTCCTACATTTATCCACAATCTGGCAGGCTATGACTTGCATATCATTATGCAAGAGCTACGATGATCAAGATATTGGGGTGCTAGCTGTAACTGAAAAACATTACAAGAGTATCAGTAAGTAGATTGTGCCTAGGAAGATGTAGCTGAGGTTTGTGGACTCATTCCAGTTTATGGCTATCAGCTTAGATAGTTTGGCATCATACTTGCCAGATAATGCATTTATCCATACTCTCTAACATATATTCGAAACCCCTCTTTCTTCCCCCTTCTCTGTAGAAAAGGTTATTTTCCTTATGAATACTGTACAGGCCCCTTAGTCTTACAGGACACTACATTACCACCTCGCTCTGCATTTTGCAGTTTGCTAAACAAGGCAACCATTTCTGAAGATGCAACTAGGCACGCCCAGCAAGTGTAGGAGGCGCTTGGAGTTAGCTCATTCGATGAGTATAAGGATGATTACCTCTGAACTGATGTTCTCTTGCTGACCAATGTGTTCAAAAATTTTAGGAATGGTTGCTTAACAACTTATAAGATAAATCCTACCTGGATATATACCACTCCGAGTCTCAGTTTCCAGACAATGCGCTCAAAAGTATACAGCATGAAAGTGAGTAACAGTAAAGTAATTACTAAATATAAAGGTGTCCCTTATTCTGTCACCAAAAATGAAATAGAGTTTGAAAATTACAAAGATTGCATTTTTGGTGATGGTAGTATAACTGCTGCAACGATTAAGTTAGATTAACTATACTATATAAGTATGTTTGTGTGTGTGTGTATATATTGTGTAGTATATTGAGGCTGCCTTTTTACTTTTCTTTGTTCATTTAGCATAATGGCCTTTCTGAATGCAAACACAATATTAATCATCAAAGTCACTCCTCAGTTAGCAGCTGAGATGATCCTGATTACTGTAAATGATCTCTTCACACATTTCTATTATATGATTATCTCATCCCTCTTTCTACCCATACCTAGAAAAATTAAATTATGTGTAATTTTTCCTACAGATTTCTTTGGAACTAGATTTCCAAGGAGCAGAAATTCAAGAGACCACTCCCCAGCTCCTCGGAGTCACAATACCCTACTGGGTGAGTAGGCAGAAAGCTGTGGAGCACATAAAACCCCCTAAATCATCTTTTACCAATACACTGATATATTCACTATGCTGTGTATATTGAAGAAGATGATCAACAACCACAGCCATTGAATGAGCCACCGCCTGCAATACCATTACAGGATTAGCAGGCTGCTATGGAAATTCAGTCTTCCTCTTTGGAGGATAGTGGACTGTCATCACCTGCAGAAAGGTAAGTTCACTACATTAAAGGGAAAACATACTCTCAGTACTATTATGCTTTTTACTTATTCTTGTTCCTACTTTATAGCGAAGAGGAATTTTGATGCTAGCGACAACTCCCCCAGAGGTGAGGGAGCGATCATGGAGAAATGTATATACATGTCTATTGGCTGATAGGAAGTAGGTTTTTTTTTTTTTTTTTTTTTTTTGGTTTACTATTATGTTTGTTTTATTATTATTTTTATCGTCACTTTTTTTTTTTTTATGCATATTTATTTGTATTTTCTATTTCATTGTAAAAATGTTATATTTATATATACTATGTTTCGTCATCATTGTCATCACCATCGTTATTTTTATTGTATTTTTTGCTGTAAATATATGTTTTGTATCCTCATTCATTTATTTCATTTTTATTTTAATATACTATTATTTTACATGTATAATTTATTATTAGCTAATACTATTTAGGTTTTTTGTTGAAGAAGAAAAAATAAAAAAGAACTTTTTTTTTTTTTTATGGCCTGGCTTTATCAAGCCATTTAGCCACCAATCATTTAATATAAGAATACTGCCAACTAATGAAGGATACATAATATTTAATTGGGAAAACGGTTATAAACCGACAACCATGGCCATAAATGTTCAACATTACCCACAGAGCCTGAATAAAATCTTTAGGAAGGAGAAATTGGCTAGACTGAGTCCAAGGTACATTACCTGAACTTGCCTAACCAGAAAATTAATAAAATATGAATTATAATCATCATACACAATAATTATAACAAACAATCATGGCCACAAATGCTTCAGCATAGTCCACAATGTCTGCACAAAATCATACAAAGGAAAAACTGCCCAAGTCGAGTTCAAGAAGCGTTGGGTTTCCTGAACATGACAGAGCATCAAAAAAAGAACTTGTTATATAAAATTTATACATTTATACAAAAAATGATAAAATAAGTTGATAAATAAGAGTTAATTATCCAAAATAAGGAATTGTTGTAGGCTCGTAACTTCCACATTCACTAACTACATTGTTATCTAAATCTGATTTATCTTCATTATTAGTCACTGTTTTCTAAAAAGTTTCAGAGTACATTTTTATGTCTACATTGCTCGCAATCTTTAATTAATGTAGGACAAGCTATGCTAAGAAGCAAAGAAGCTGGTATATCATATCCATGATGATTAAAACAGGGCAAACACTTTTTAACTTTTTCATTTTTCTTCAATGCTTCAGGTAATTTCAGCAAATCTCAATAAATGATTATTTTTGCGATTTGCTACTGAAAACATTAAAACCCATTTAACATTCGCGAAACCGAATTTTGCCATGGATTAGACCTTAACAGATGGATTTATTTGCTCAAAATACCTTTAGTGTGCAAATTTCATCTAAATTGTTAAAGCCGCTTTTGAGATACGCAAAATAAATTTATATACAAGAATTGTTCATTTAAAGATATTAGATTTATGACGGACTTACCATATACATATATGGGTGAATATATGGTGTAAAGAAAAAGTAACTTATTTAATTTAGTATTCATTATATCACTAGTTGACATCATTTATGTATTTATAATAATAAGAGCCAGCAGATATAACACGTTTTTTAAAGTTTTATACACTCAAGGAGAAAATGTGTTGTCAGGGGAGTGTGTCACTATTGGCAGAGTAGTGACAAACTAAGACAGAGAAATGACAGGTCATGGGAAAAAATATTTAAATTATTGTTTTTTGAACGCTTTTTAATAAGTAGAATATAATCAGTCTCAAAAGTATAAAAATTTAAACATAATTTTAGTATTATTACTTTGTTAATTTTGCTTTTGACCATTGTTGTCAGAATCAGAATATACTTTAGCAACATCATATTTGCCAGTACCATGTTGAGTATATGTAATGTCGCCTAAGTGGAAGTGACTATAGGAGTTGCTAGCCGAGGCTCTTCATATACAACTTATTGTGCATAAATGCGTTTCCTTGTACTTGGTGTACTTTTAGTGTACTAGCTAAAGGTTTGATATCTTCAATTACTTTCTTTTGGTAATCAACTTACTCTTCGGATATCACAAAAATATTAATGCCAGGGCAATGCTTTTCTAATTCCTTCACAAAATCATCAATTGTAGCAATGTCTGTTCCTGATGCGACGATGCTGTCATCGGTTCATTCACATGTCCCTCCGACACCATCTGGAACTCCTTTACCATGCCCAGCTTCATGATAGTTCCAGGTAAAATTATCCTATCCCTTGTGTTATGTTGCTGCTCAAGGGACAATATTGCGGCGTCGCATCCAGAAATTACATTTGGCTACTTCAAGGTCACTTGAAATACTTTTGGGCCTGTCCTGTCTCATCTTTTACACTCTTCTTAAATCTTAAATATGAGTCACATAAATTTTTCCATTTTATTTCCGCTACATCTTCTTCTTCATACACCGTCTCCACTACGAAGGTTGGCGATCCACATGGCTATTGTAATTTTGGATACAATGGATCTAAACAGCTCAACTGATGATGCGTTGAAGCAGCAGCGGAGATCTTTTAGCCAAGAGTTCTGTCTACGTCCTATCGAACGTTTTCCAGTGATTTTTCCTTGTAGAATTAAACGTAGAACCCCATATTTTGGCTGTGTAGAATATACCTGAGATATGTCAGCTTTCTTTCTTTAATTGTGTTGAGTCCTTCTGATTCCTTTTTCAGTCTGCTGAGTACCTCTTTGTTCGTGATATGCTCAGTCCAGGAGATTTGGAGAATGCGTCGGTACCTATATAACTCAAAAGCATGTATGTTCTTCTCCACGGCAGTGTCCAAAATCGAGCTTTTGCAACCGTAATATAAAATCGAGAAAATGTAACATCGGAGTAGCTGGAGTCTAAGCTCCAGGTTAAGTACGCGCCTTGTGAATGAATTCTTCATTTTTATAAACGTTGACCTGGCCTGTTCAATTCTGGAACGAATCTCTCTTCTTACAGTGCATGTGTTATTCAAGATAGTACCGAGATATTTTAATGAGCTGACTTAACTCCATTCCGTTAATATTTATTCTGCATCTTATCGGTTTTTTGGCAAAGACCATGACTTTTGTTTTGGCGATGTTCACTGAGAGTCTGAAAAGCTTACTGCATTGTACAACTCTGTCCATCATTTCTTGAAGATTGTTTCGGTTTTCTGCTATCACAAGACTGTCGTCCGCATTATGAATGTTATTAATAGAGATGCCGTTCACTTTGATTCCTTTATCAAGCTTGCCCGCGGCCTCCTTGAATATTGTCTCCATGTATATGTTAAAAAGCAGAGGAGATAGCACGCATCCCTGCCAAACTCATTTTTTTATGGCTATTTCTCGGGTCCATTTCAACAGCCCCCCCCACTTTAATATTTTTTTTTCATATATAGTGCAATCGTTTGTGCACAAAGTTCCATCGTTTGTGCACATTCCTATCCCGAGATATTAAAGAAAAACACTTGGGGGGACCGTTGAAACTTTGGCCCCCCAATTTGAAATTTTTTATCAAAATATAGTGCAATCGTTTGTGCATCGTTTGTGCAGAAATGTGCACAAACTTTCATCATTTGTGCACACCCCCATCCCGCGATATTAAAGATAAATGGTGGGGGGCTGTTGAAACGTTGGCCCCCCCACTTTGGAATTTTTTATCAAAATATAGTGCAATCGTTTGTGCAGAAATGTGCAGAAATTTTCATCGTTTGTGCACATCCCTATCCCATGATATGGGGGGGGGGGGGTGTTAAAACGTTGCCCCCCCCCCCACATTAATATTTTTTTGCAAAATATAGTGCATCCGTTTTTGCTTTGTTTGCGCAGAAATGTGCACAAACTTTCATTGTTTATGCACATCCCTATCCCCCACAATATGGAAGAAAAATAGTTGAGGAGTTGTTAAAATTTTATGTAACAAAATTAATAAAAAGTGGCTGATGAAATTGCTGGGGTATTAGTTCATTTCAAAATAATCGTTTAATACAAAAATCGAAACAAATATCATTTATAAAGCTGTTGATTATTTTACATTTTTATTTATTAGGAAATTAATAGTCTACTTTTTAATGTCTAAAATTTATGTTTAAAATTTATAAGTTGTAGTTTATTAATTTATAGTTTTGTAATATACCATGATATGGGGCTGTGTTCCCGAAACATGTCGATGATTAATTTTTTATTTATATTTTCTGATAAAGTTTAATTGTATGTTTGTTTAAAATAATATTTTCTTTCAATTTATCATAATTTTAGCATCCTTCATTCAATTACATTAACCATTAAATAAAATAAATACTGAGAATCACAAGTTCTTCTATTAAAAAAATTTGTCTAAATTTGTTTATTTTTCAAAAAATAACAGATATATAAATATATAATAAACCTTTTTATAAAATCAGACAAAGAAAAAATATGATACAAGAGGCAGAAAAATAAGTATTAGTGTGTGTAAAACATTTACATTTGGTCACTGCAACAGTTATTTATTTTTATACAGATATAAGAATTATAAAAATGTTTCAATTAAGGAAGTATTACAAAAAGTTAAATTAAAAGAATAAAAATAGTACACAACCAAATGTAATTGTGACACTGATTATTTAAAAAGCTTAATAAAATATATAATTCAACAATATTACATCAGGAAATAGTTATTAAAAGTAATATTGCATATAAAATGAAAACATATAAAGAGAACGAATAAAATAAATCAAAATAATCAACACGGGTGAAATTGCTCATCATTGTAATAAAAGAGAAAACAAAAAGAGTAGAAAATCCGAAGAATAACAAAAATTTGTATGGGCGATATAAAAATTTACTAATCGTATAAAATTATTTTTGAAAGTGTTGTGTGCACTATTTTGAATATACTACAATTTGAATATTAATGCCCTCTGTATTATTTACATTTACCACTGCTTCTTTTGTTTCATGATAGATATGCCATGCATTTAGTAGCTTCCAATAACTGTGGGCATGGCAATGCCCTATAGTAGTATATGAAATCGTTGACCTTTGTTTATTAGGTGTTGTACAACCTCTTTATTATTATTATTATTAGTTAACGCAGTGTGGCCAATGGCCAGTGTATGTATGTTATTTTCTAATACAATACGTTTATCATCTAAACCATTGATGGCTAGCTTTGTAGAACGTATTGTATATATTTCATGTTTAAAACTTCTTATTAAATAAGCGGTACGATAATTTTCGGCGGAAATATTATTATTACTAAATATACATGACTTGTATTGATCAAACGTAATTTCATTTTTGGTTATATTATACGGAATTCCTTTACATTTAGTTATAACTGACTTATTATCTACCTTAATACTATACACTTTTGATCTTAATCCTACAAACGCAGTGATTGGAATACCATTCATTTCATCTTTAAATTTCCCTAATTTTTTCTTATTCTCTAGTGAATAACAAATATGATCAGGTGGATAATCTGATGTGTCGAAATAATTTAAATTATCGTGCATGTCTTTATACACATCAGGAGTTATTATACAGTGTGTTAGCAAATGATGTTAACACTTAAAGGGGTATTTAATTTTGGCGCGCTCTCACAGAAAACCAACGCACGATGGAAATTTGATGTAAATGTACGAAAGATAGCGTGATTCTTCCTCTACAAAATGAGCATAGAACGAAGTCTGTACGTTGCGATACCGCCGCATAAAAAGGTATAGAAACATACAAAAAATACATAAAACGAAATTTATTGAAACATAAAAAATTCAGGAACACGATTTTAACCACACGTGATCACACAATTAGTATAAATTGAAGTAATTAAAAAAATAAATTACATTTAGGACCTCAAAAAAGATTTAAAAAAAATTTAGAGTATAAATCAAAAATATTTTTCCATTTGATCTCCATCCACCTCAACGCATAATTCGAATCTGTCAAAAGCAGAATAAACAGCTGCCTTACACATCTCTCTTGGAATTGCTTCGATTACTTCGGTGATTCTAGCCTTCAAAATTTCCAAATTAGGAGTTGGTTGGGAGTACACCCTAGTTTTAAGGTAACCCCACAGCCAGAAATCGCAGACTGTGAGGTCGGGACTATATGGTGGCCATGGAATTGGCCCGGCGCGTCCGATCCAACGTTTTTTGAAATTTTTATCCAAAAAGTGACGAACTGGAAGAGTGTAGTGAGCGGTGGCTCCATCTTGTTGGAAATAAGCTGTTCGGCGGATACTTAATGGCATAGAATCAAGAAGAAACGTTTGCAATAGGTTGAGGTACTTCTTACCATCTACCGAGTCGCCGTCATAGAAGTAAGGACCAATAATTCCATCGGCACACACACCGCACCAAACATTAACTTTCGGGCTGTTTCGAACATATTCTTGCACTATACTAGGTTTTTCTTCTCCCCAAATTATGCAATTTTTCCAGTTGACAAATCCACTAGTATGGAAAATGGCTTCATCGCTGAAGATGATGCGATCTTTCATGCTTGGTCTTTGATAAGAAATCGCTAGCATTATCAGGCACGCTTCGACTCGTTTCTTATTATCCACTGGTCTTAACTTTTGGGTATGTTGAATAACATACGGATGCACTTCTAAATCTCGCCGTAAGATTCTGTGAGCCGTAAAATTCGACATGTTCAAAGTTAATCCAATTCTTCTTGTGGATGGATATTGTGTAGTTTGAAGAAGTTCTCTCACCTTGGTGATGTTTTCGTTGGTTCTTTTCGAACATTTACACCCGGACACACCTTTGATATTATTTTGTATCGAACCAGTATGAATAAACTTACCATGAATACGATATATGGTCAGTCGGCTTGGAGGATCTCGGTTGAATTCTTTCACGAACTTCTTTTGAACGATAGTTGGCGAGTTATGTAGCGCCATTTGAGTGGCCACAAAAATCCGTTCTTGCATTGATAAACGAGTAACTTTGTATATAATAAGTTTAAATTATCATTAGCATACATTTTTAACATAACATCATAATGAAAACTGTACATTACATGTTTACTTATATCTAAAATAGACATTCCTACAAATATCGGTTTATTAAATAATAATTTCTTTTGGTTCCAGTGAACTGTGCACAAAAACGGATTTTCACTATATACAGTACGATCCTTAAATCTAGGGTTACTAACTAGTTTTGTAAACTTAACTTCATCGGTGACGAGCTTAATATCTAATATATTTCTAATGTTTTGCAAAGTCTTCCCATATATACTATTATTCATTAATTTATAAAGATTCTTTTCAAACTCATTACTAGCCCTTTGATGAAGACTAGTATTGAGATCGATGTATTGTTTAAGCCAACGTGATTACGATGTACTTTTTTTAATATAAGACCATGATTTAAAGCTAATTTTAAATATTTAATATGAATAATATAATTATTTTTATGTTCTAATGTAGCAACTAACTTTTTTACAGATCCTTTCTTCGGGACTGCCTTCCTTTCTGGAAGGAATGGTAAATCATTATGCATATGATGTAATGTGGAAGGATATTCCACATCTACCTCTAACACATACCCAGTCTCGCCGTCCAGATCAATATTATTAATATTAATTTGTTCAATTTCTTGTGCAGTCATCCATTTGAAACCCCCTATAGGAAGGGGTTCAATCATGGCATAACTGTACAAATTATTAGCATCTAAATATAAAATATAATTATTTTGTTCTGCCACCGATGAATAAGACGACAACGAGGACGAGGTCGCTACATTATTATTATTACTAGTAATGTATGGGTTACGGGCTTCCCAATATCTTTGTACACACTGTGTTAAACCACCACATATTCCCGATTCAAAAAACATTTACATGTCATAATCAGTTAATAATTCGAGACGTATACCAGACATTTTTAACATAGCATTAAAACTAAACCCTGGCACAGTATATGACCATGCAGGGTCTAATTTATAATTATTATAACATACCGATCTGAAATTTTCAAAAATATCTGCTAATAATAATAATATGTCAGTACGCAAATATTCATCAGAATCTTGCCCAAATTCCTAACTCCAAGGATATTCCATACATTCTGCGCATGTTGGTAAGCCTCCTCTGAGATTGTTGATTTAGTCAATGAACTATAAAATGTGGACCGCGGAGGTAATGCTTCTTCTTCAAGTTTTGATGGATCTGAGCAGTATTCATACAGGAAATATCCTTTTCGTCGGAAAAGGGAGAGTACTCCAGGGTCCCGGATGTTTGAAATGGTGTGATGGAAAGCATTATCGGGCAGGTAACTTGCTAGTTTTTCCAGACTCGACGCCATGAAGTTGAATGAATCGATGAACCGGAGCTGGAATTTACCTGGGACGACTTGTTTTGTGAATCCTTTATATTTTTCTTCTGTATTTGCTAGTACATTAATGTCCAGTGAGTCATAAGCCAACTCCCGAATGATCAAGTGGCTGTCATAACCGGTAAGATTGTGTATAATTATGGGTAGGAAATATGGAAGCCGCATTTCCAAATTACATTTCGTGTGTGCCGCGCTGCGAAATTTGCCAGTTAAATGGTCATGATCGCGAACTTTATTGTCATTTATGATGGCTTTCGAGCAAATGTTACATATCGTTGCATTATCGAATGCTACAATGTCACTTGGGGTCATAACGATTGATTTATTCTGCTTATAAATATCATATATAGTTTTAGCATCTTCAACAAGACTTTCCACAAATTTTTTGGCGGCCTCGGGGCCGCGGTAAAGTCTTTGCTCTCGTAAACAAGGTGGTACCTCGAAACCATCTGCATGTGAAACGATTAAGTAAGAATAGCTCATAGGCATGTGTCTATGAACTTTAATTGTATTTGAATGCGGTTGCTCACTTTGAGTACATCTTATGTTGGGTTCTTCCTCTTCTTCCTCCTCCTCATCTTGTGCATTGGGATTCTCATTGACAACAGGTTGTATAAAACACTCGAAGTCTGCATATATGGAAAATGCTACATACTGTTGCTGGTGGAACTTATCGAATTGAAGGTAATTTTTCCCTGGTTGCGGCATCTCAACTGCAACTGCGGAATGATCGCTACAGATCTTTTTGTGTTCTTCTAATTTTTCTGTGCTGTCTACATGCCAAAGACAACGTCTGCATATGTGAATATGATGCTCATAATTACTAATCTGATGACCAACTAACTTCTCTAAATCTTTGATGTAGCAATAATGTCGCTTCTCACCTTGAGTTATCAGCAATAAATCCGTATGATCAGCACGTTCCTCCTTTGATATTCTTACAGGATACACAAAATTATTTTCATCCAGACCATAAACGTTAATTGACAAATTCGCGTTATTTTTTTCAAACAGTTTAATATTGTCCAGACTGGCAGGGAACGAAATTCCTGTCCAGTTATATTTTGCGTCAAGATCAGGCTTGTTTATATAACGATTTACTTTATGTCCTTGCTCTTTTACAAATTTGGCAAGCATTGAGTATTTAAAACAAAAAACGTCTTTATTCTGTACATTAATAATGGCTTTATGCGCACTAATTACATTCGGCAAAGGAATAAACGACGACGCGCGCGATAAAATGTTTGCATAATTTAATTTAACTTCAAGGTATACAATTTTATCAATTGTCCAACCCGAGCCTTTCACGTTTTCGAATTTCTCAAGTTTCTCTTTTATTTCATGGATCGAAGTATTGTAAAATTCGTTCAAATCGTTCCCTGCAACTAAAAGTTTACATTCGGACAAAAAAATAAGTGGGGGCGACATGTTCACCTTTAGTAATGGCTGTCACCCTACGAAATAAAGAATGCAACACCATGCTACATTTTAAACCAGTTCCTATATTTCGGGTTATTAATTCAAAAACGGTCGGTTTTACATATTTTAAAAATTTATTAATGTCCCGGATATTAAAATTATCATTAACGATTCTATGTGTAGCAAGTCTTTTACAAAATTTTGTATCAATATTTTCCACGTGGAACAATACACGCATCGGGAACATTTTTGCTAATTCATCATTTGATGCGGTCATTATAAAAAATCACTATTAACAAAAACAGAAAACGAAAACTATTTTTACTAAACGAAAAAGTCACTAACACGGAAAGTATTTATACTATTTTTAAAAAACCACTTTGAAAAACAGAACTGAAACGCACGAAGACACAAAACTAAATCATCAAGGAATTCAGATTTCTCCACTTATATACTACTAGAATTTCTAACTTGCATCATTAAAAAACAGGTTTTTATTCAAATTTACAAAAAATCATTTATTATAGCCATGTATTTGTATCATAACAATGCCTAAAAAGATACTTTCTAATTCGTTATTAATGTTTTTTTCAAGGTTATAATTTGTAGCGACGTATTTGTATCATAACAGTGCCTAAAACAATACTTTCTAATTCATTATTAATGTATCTTTCAAGGTTATACTCATCTGGTTTTTAAAAGACTGAATAAGACGTTATTTAGTGATGTTATTTTAACTTGAAATTGAATAGCTCAATTTGCTGTATAATCAATCTAAATAGACCGTCTTTATTTCATAGTTTTAAAACGACATTTTGAAAAATAAGCATGAACCCTAAATGAGTATATAACTATTCTTTCTTTTTTTATTTTATGTGAGATCATAATTTTTTATGTATACATATATATAGGAATTTTGTTTAGAAATATGTATAATCGAGAATAATGTATATAATAGTATGAATTAATAAAAACTCATTAATAAAGAAAAAAATTTATTTACGTTTCATAAACAGTATTTTTTCTATTTACAATAATATTTAATTGATCTAAAATAATTAATTTTTCATTTTTTTTTTTTTGATTATATTTATATAACATTCATCTCTAACAATTAAGTTATTATTATTAATAACATTAATAAAATTTGCTGGTTTAAAGTTCAATGTATATATTAAATTGACGTGGTAATTATATGACGACGTGAAATCCACCATTTTAGAGAAAATAGTGAAAAAATCTTTGTCATCAATATCATCAAAATTAATTGGATCATTAATATCATCAAACGTATATACATAGTCACTATCATAAAAACACTTATTATTAAAATCATAATTAAAAATAACATTATTTAATAAATTAACAATAAAATAATAACCCTCCTCCTTACAATCTACACTTGATATATAATTTTTTTTTATAACAAAAGTAATTCTATTCGATAAATCTATTTTATTTTTATTTACACAAGTAAAATTTGAATAGTTGCTAAAATTAATTTTTTTTTCTAAACATCTTAAAAATAATTTGTGATCGATAAAATTTTTGCAATACATTGCAAAACGATCTGCATATTTCGGGATATTATTCAAAAATAATACCCCTACATTGTGCATGACGGTATGCATATCTTTCGGGATTGTATTGCAGAAATTATTACGTACTTTTACATTATAAAATAGATGAATTTTTGTTACATGATCTGATAAGTTTAAATTAAGTATTTTATTTCTATTAAATAGTTGTTTAATCATATCATTATAAGGCATATTTTGGTAGCATGATGTTTTCCTGTTTAGTTTATTTTTATAAAATTGGTGTTTGGGGGTGGGACGTATAGCATATATGGTTTCATAGTATGACCTTAAATCTAGTTCTAACATAGCTAACATTAACTCAATTTCTTTAAAATATAGGTGTCTAATATTATCTACATTTAAAAACGGGAATATATCTTTTAAAATATGATCGTAATCATCAACATGCGATCTAAAATTATTCAATAGATGGTAGTTTCCGCAAGGAAGGGCTTTATAATTAACCCTTCTATCACATTTGCATATTATTGCGGGTTCAAAATTATTATAAAATATGTTGTTAACAACATCTTTACAAACGCACTTTTCTTTTCTTTTAAAACTTAAACAAGATATTAACAATGAACATAAAAATTGCAACATGATGAAGTGTTAGGTGGATGTTATCTGAAAAAAAGAAAAAAAACATAGGATACGATCTTTAGTTTTATTGTTTTTTTCTTTTTTATTTTATAAGGAAGGCAAGTATATTTTAGCAGAGTGATCAATGATGTATTTTTTAAATATTCGTTCATATTGTATTAAGTCGTAGTTTTCTTTATACCATTTGGTTTCATAGTGACAAATAAACATTAGAGAGATAAATGAGCATATAGTAAAATATCAAAAGTACATATCAGCAATATATACATATGTAAATAAACAAATATATATCACATTCAAAATTTTTGAATAATATGAGATGGCGCAAAAATAGTAAAAATGATTTTGTATGAAGATATTTAACGAAAAAAGTATTTGAAAAATATGTAAATGGATTAATATAACATTAAGCTAATAAAGAAAGTCAGAAACATCATTAAATGAACATGAACCTTGTGTAAAAAATTACTGCTCGAAATGTATTTTTGATCGAAAAAAAAGGAATTAATTGCGGATTAGTAAAATTTGAAGAAATAAATTGATTTCGTAGATTCCAAATGTGATATATATTAAATGTAAATAAATAACTTGAGTACTCACCAACAGCAAACGAAATAAAAATTTGACGCGAAGGTCTTCGGGTTGGCCTTTTTTTTTTTTAATCGATGTATTTTCTTCGCATAAAAATTCGTTGCTCCAATCACTTCCCGTGCTAAAGAAATATATTTAAAATAATGAGATTAGTATAGAGAATGTATCTAAGAAAAATAAATTGTGATTTTATCATTCTTATATTTTTAAATAAACTCTTTTCTAAATTCCATTAATCGCAAGTGGAAAAAAAATTTTATAAATCAAGCATATCGAAATAGTATCTGTATACAACATAATATAAATACTAAGACATAAAACAACATAAATATTCATAGAAACGTTATTGTAGTACAATTGTAATTGAGTTCCAGCTGAAGTGTGTAAGGAACGTGTACAATTAATTGAAAGATGGAGAAAATTGATTGGAAGTATCGTAAAAATCGTGAGAAATGTATAAATCTGCGAATAAGGATCTTTAAATTGATAAAAAGACGAAGAAATTAGTATAGTGTAACATAAAAGTTTACAAAATTCGAATATAAATCGGAAAAGTTTAATAGATTTTTTTTAGGGTAAATATATGTCATTACTTATATGTTTAAAGAAAAAACTATTCATCTGATACTTTATTTAATTTACGAAAATATTTTAAAATAAATCGATAATATCATGTATCGTAGGAAAACAAAAAGACGGTTATTCACAAAAGAGATTTTTTGCGTACATATTCGTACGAATAAACTTTGATTCCCTATTATTAAATCGATGTTATTTTTTTATTGATATTGAATAAAATAATAATTACGGAGAATTTAATTTAAATAAGTAAATAAATACATGATTGTACTTACCAAATTAATTGAAACGTTGACGGTTGTTAATATACTTTGAAAAACTTTGAAATTATTTAAAGGCGAAAATCTTCAACGATCGCTGAACAAAGCCAGAAATCCAAATGAACGACGACTTCAGATTTCTTCAGCTAAAAACCCTCGAACTTACAACGATAAAAACTGGTTTCTTCGATAAATATATCTACAAAAGTCGGTTCGGCCATTTTCGTAAAAGATTTCTTTTTTTGATTTTTTGTAGCAGCATAGTTTACATCCGTTAGCCTGACTATGTGAGCGGACCAAACGGCCACTTTCTAATTCGATATTTAAATTCCATCGAGGTTGGGGGTATAGCATTATTTTGGTTGTAACTGTAATCTCCGATGAACATTTTAAGCAGATGGGCTTGTTAGGTAATTTCTAATTCGATATTTTCATGTCTTCATGGTTGGAGGTAAAGCAATCGTCCGGTTGTAGCAACGAACTTCGTTAAATGTTTCGAGTAGACGACCTTGACTGAAAGGCCGGCTAGTGAGCGCATGCATACAAATGAAGAAAAAATGTACTCGGCTTTTTAAGCGGAGTGATAGAAGATTCGAGATAACAAACGACGATTTTGATTTTTTTATGACTATGTTGCTGTACTGGAGAGAAATAATCGTCTATCTCACACACGCATTCTTACTCGCACGTTTAAATCCCTGATCTACGCATGTTACATCATTTTCTTCGAACATACTACATCTCGTTATTTAGCAGGTTTTTTACCTCTCGCTCTATACAAATGTTCATCACATCTCATAAACAAAGTCGTATATATCTCGAAAAATACTTATAAAAATAAAAATATTGAATAAAATGTGAACTGGTTGTATATTTTTGTACAAACGTGTATTCGATGTATATATTAGGATATAGTTTATTTTTCAATTCAATAACGCAGATGAGATATAACGATCTTTTTTTCTATCGAGTCGATATATAGACATATTTATGTAAAGAGAAGTTATAGTAAAAATAAAAATTATATAATAATAGAAAAATTAATGATTTAAATTGATTGCCTGCAAGGTTATGAATGGCGGATTGGGCTAGAGATTAATATAAAAATATAAGACGAAAGAAATAAAAAAATGTGTGGGATGACTTGGAAAAATCACATTCCTTTGGTGAAAGCTGGTTATATACGCAGATGAACGAAGTTGACCTGTGGTCATCGGCTTAAGTATAATTTGGGGGCAAGGAAGAACTGGACAGAGTCGGTGACCTTGACGCACGAACGAATACAAACATATATGTAAGGTTATAAATAATAAAAAAAAAATATATTCTTAGGTTAATTTTATATTACATATACTTAGACCTTGAAATATTTAAAAGATCGTGGCAACACTGTGGGCAGGAGAGGTGGGCGGGGACTTGGGTTAGTTTCGGGCTTTAAATAGTATACTTAGGTTAGTTTTTAAGCGGTTCGAACTAACAAAAGTGCGCGGAACCTGTATGGAGGAATTTGAGGGGGAAATTTGCAGAAAATTGGGGAAAACTTGGGTGAATTTTCAGCGCCCGTGCAAGAAATTGGGTTACTTTTTGCCCTCTGCACACAGTTCTGGGGTTATGACGTCAGAGGTCCCAAGTGCAGTGTTTTTAGACTACTCATTTTTAAAGCTTTGTTTAGGATTGATCAAGGAAACATGGAGGCGTTTGGAGGCCCCCAGGACCAGATTCCTGCGGCGGGCCACCCCCCATTGGCCTGCCACAATTCGTTACTCATTTTAATCGAACGCTGTACGGCGGTCATTTGTAATTTTGTACTACCGGATAGTGATGGGTTTTACAGTTCTTTTTGCGGATCAGTTCACTATAAAGAACTGATTCAAAGATCCAGTTCCCAAAGAACTGATTATTTTCCGAAAATCTTTTAGATCTACTTGTAAACAAATCTTACCATACTAAGCGACTGTGTAATCGTTTTTATTTTGTCAGTCCGAACTACATCTTCCGAATTGAATGAGATACAAGCGTGATTTTTCGGTCAAAGTACACGTGCAGTGTCTTTGAAATTAAAAAAAAAAAAAAATATTTTCTAATACGTTTTGAAATTGTTTCAAAAAACGAAAGCTTCTTTTCTAACACGAGTAATGATATACAATCTCCGAAACGATCAGTTTGAAAATGTGGCCAAATTACATTCTGAATAACTATACTAAGCCCTAAGCAGCTGTGTAAAAATTCAAGTGTATGTTACACAGAGCTATAGGCATTATTTATTTATTTATTTATTTGAAATTTGACAAAAAACGGATATATTTACAATAAAAATGAACAAAATTATACAGTTAAACAAGTGCTCCGGCTGCTACAAGCATTGCATTTTCAGTTATAACGGAAAACAATGATAATAAAAAAATAAAAATTATATAATAAAACTTATAATAGTGAAATTTGGTGAAAAATATGTACAAAAAGCACCATACGAAGTAAAGAAAACCATTTAAAAAGGGAAAATTACACAAACTTAATAAAAGTAAAAAAATAAACCAAAAAATTAAAATGAAATACTATATACGAGTAAAATAAAAATAAAAATATATATTAACGAGTTTACAAGTTCAAATTTTTACTCTGTAAGGTAAAAAAGAAGAAAGCGTTTAGTGCAAATAGTCGGAGTATATCTCCAAAATATTGCATAACATTTTATCTATAAATTATGGTTCAAGATCATAATTTCTTGCACTCTTTTTGAACTTAACCTATTTCGCCGATTTGTTAATACTTGTCCTGCTTTAGAAAAAATTCGTTCACAAGGAACAGAAGTAACGATTGAGCATAGCCTTTTTTTTTACAATTTCAAAGAGCTTGGGATACACTTTGGATCTTTCTGTCCACCATATCAGAGGATTCTCCATGCATGGTAAAAGTGGTTCATTCAAATATTTTATCAAGCTCAATTATTCCAGCTGCTGCAGGGATATCGCTAGCACACAAGCTTTTAACTTCTTTATCAAAATCTTCCCAAATGTAATGAACACATTCTTGTGAATTTTTTGTAATGGTTATGGTTTCTATTATACTACTTTCATTTTTTAATTTAACACTGGACAAGCTTTATATTTTAATTCTTTGTATGCATTTTTACAACTATTTTCATTGAAGAAACCGTACCGTTTAAACTGAGGATCTTATGTAGTGGACTAGTTTGTCAACTCATTATCCTCTATATTTTTGAAACGTTTTTCAATTTGCTCTTTGAGTTTTCCAACTAAATTAGCAACGGTAACAGGAAGAGTATTTTGTGAATATTGTGCAATTTTCTTCTTCATTATTTTAACCAATGGTATTGTTTTTGATACTGATATATTTTTTTCAGCACTTATTTCATTTGTGATCTCTAAAAATATTTTAAGAACATCGACAGATTTTTCAATAATCTTCCAGTCTTGGGGTGATAATGTTGTTTCCATATCACTATGTAAAATTGCTAGTGTTGAAATAATAGCGTCTTTAGTTTGTAGAATTCTGTACAGCATTTCATACGTTTTTTTGTTGTTTTTTTTTTATTTTATTTTTTATATTAAATTTTGAGCATGTCAGCTAAGGACGTTACTCAGTCCGACGGCATGAATTCCACTCGTAACAACATCTTGTTTCAGTTTAAGCTTTGTTAGAGTCATTTGTTCTTGGGTTAGGTGTAATTTTGATAATGCGTATGAACTTCTCTTGAAATATTCTACAATGTTTTTTACCCTAACCAAAACCTCCTCAATTTCTTTCATTGCTTGTTGTACAACTAGGTTCAAAGAATGTGCAAAACAAGATAAATGTCGCCATTGACAAATACGTATTGCTGATACTTCGTTACCTGCATTATCTGTAACACAGGCCCCAATCTTATTCTAAATTCCATACTTTTTTACAGTCTCCTTAAGGACACTGGCAATATTTTCTGCTGCGTGTCTGTTTGTAAAAATTGGGCAATCTAACAAAATTGATTTTATGATTAGGGTGGCGTCAAAGTAATGAGCTGTTATTGCTGTAAAATTTTCGTTATTAATAGACGACCAGGAGTCAGTTGATATGCATACTGCCTCAGCTAAATTAATTTCATTCTCACTTTATCCAACTGGGACAAATATAATTGCAGAATCAATGTATTTGATATCGTTTTTCTGGTAGGTAGGGAATACCCGGGGCAAAGCATTTTGACTAATTTTTTTAATTCAATATCTTCAACCAGAGATATGAGATGATACTCTTTCACAATCATTAACTGATTGTCAAAGTTTTTAGATTTCTGCGATGAAACTGGTCGTGTTATGTAATTCTGTATCGTTGACTGAAGATCTGGATTCACATTATAATTAGACACACTGCTTGCACTAGGTTTAGTAGGAAATGTTGTAATTAAATTATTTTGAATAGTATTTTCTCTGAATTCTTCTTCCATTTCAGGAACAAAGCTATTATCTCTTTCGATATTTAAATTAACTGTCGGGTGTTTAGTTTTTAAATGCCTACACAGATTATTTAATGAACCAGACCAACAACCTATTTTAGAACCACAATAATTGCATTTACCTGTTTTATTATCATTGGATTTCATAAGATGATCCCAAAGTATACTTTTATTACGAGGCATTTCGAACGAATATATTAAATAGCAAAAAACGAAATTCAATAACAAAACGTTCAAGTATTAGTGATTTAACGCAGTAAGAGGTATTAAATAAGAACTTCAATAAGAAAAGAAAACAACAACAATAACTAACAAAATAAAAAAAACACACATAACAATGAAACAATTGCAATAATTAAAGCACCGTGTAACAGCTACCATAACTAAAATGCAAAACAAATTCATTGATTGTTGGTTCTTTATTCCATCATTATAAAACGATATACAAGATCATACATTTTCAAAAAAAATCAGTTCTTTGGTGATCGAATCGCTGAAATTCTGTCATTAATTATGTTTTAAAGTAGACTTCCGAGCAATGCGACCGAGACAAGCGACAAGCGACACTGATGTCAAGGTCAATGGCGCTCAATCGCAGTGTGCAATCAAAATTAATGAAGTAGTTTGAAGGTATAGTTTTGTTTTTTATTAAAATTTGATTTATAAATAATGTTAAATTCTCAAATTCTTCATTTACTCATGGAAGGGGAAGAAGATGATGATTTACTTTTATTTCATCATTATAAAAAAAGAAAACCCATCAAATCTATATTCAAAGAGCGATGTAAAGAAGGATCATACACATTATTAATAGGAAATCATTTAATAAGTGATGAAGACAATTTTAGACGTTATTGCCGATTAAATAAAGAACAATTTAATTTTGTTTTAAGTTTAATTAACGAAGAATTGAGAGCAAAAACCTCAAGGGATACAATAAGCGCCGAAGAGAAATTATTTTTAACATTAAGGTATTACATTTTTTGTAGATAGTAATTATGTTAATCTGGAATAGATAGCTTATAATTTTAAATCAATGGTTTGTTGAGTGAAACTTCTAGCAATTATAATTTTAGAAATATTACTCTTTAAAATATATTACCATATTATACATAACATAAACATAAAAATACAATTTCACAAAGTTTCATAACACAATCAAATATTACATGAATTTTTTAAACCTTTTCTAAATTTTTTCATGCCTCTATATATTTTTATTGAGAAAAATACTCCTCTTACCCGGTTTTGTTCCTCCGTACTCCAAAATTTTTCCTTTAATTTCTCTTTTAGGTCGTTGAAGGTAGCACATTTCTTTAAATTCGGTTTTAGTCAGCTCAGGTGCTTCCCTTGTAGGTTATTTATTGTAATCTCTATACAAAGCTCCTGCAAGACTTCCCATTCCTCAAATCTTTCTTCCAAAATTTTTATAAATTCAACAAAGTAAATTTTTTTTTATTTATTTACTTTTAAAGTAAATTTTTTTTTATTTCCATCGTATAATCGGATTTTTTGAATGGCATCTAAACCAAATACTTCATTTTTTTTTTTTTTTTTTTTTTTAAATTTATATGGTCCATGTGCTGTGGTGTAATTGCCGGGATTATTACAGCACATGGATCAGTGCAGGATCAGAAGTGTTTTAATATGTTAGCCGCTCTAATATGGTTTAGTATATCCTCGACCTGTTTTGGTTCGTTTGACAATGCAACCGTCGGTAAGTTGGGGGTGCCTGCAGGCAGGCAATGTTCCAGAACGTGTTCAGCGGTTGGTGAAATTGGGGAATTGCATATGGAACAGGCAGAGGGAGGAGATGTTCCTTCCAGCAAATAGTTGTGGGATATTGCTGTGTGCCCTATGCAGAGTCTAGTTAATGCTGCAAACTCTCTGCGGGACATGGATATCGGTGGCCACCAAGGCTCAGTGCTCACCTTAATGGATCGCAGCCATGATGTGTGAGCCGACCACATAATTTCCCATGTCTCTGCCTTATGTTGCTGAAAAAAGGGTGGCCCCAGCTGAGGCAGAGGGGCACCTTCGGGCATTGGACTATATGTTGCTGCCTTAGCAGCCAAGTTCACATGCTCATTCCCCAGCACACTGGTATGACCCGGGACCCACAAGAATGTTACCTGTGGGCCAGACCGGAAAAGCACGTTAATGATGCGCTTTATTTTTCGAGATAATATGTGAGAGGTTTTAGGTGTCTGGAGTGTCCTAATCGATTGCAAGGAATTTGTGATTAGAAATGCATTTCGACGTTGGGGGTAAGACTGCAGATATTCTCTCAAGCAGAAGAAAATACCATACAGCTCCCCCTCCAGCACTGAACAGAAGTCGTGGAGCCGAACTGCATGAACAACTCCCTCCACCTCATAAGCGCAAGCCACGGGCGAGGACCCATTGAGGGGGTTTGCTTTGGCACCATCTGTATACAGCTGTGTGTAGCTGGGAAAAAGTTGCATTTTTTCCACCACGTACTGGGACGGCAGAATGACATCCTGGTCCGAGCGATCGCTCAGCAGAGATAAATCCGCAACAATCGGAGTATCCTCTCAGGGGAGTTCAACATGCTGATGTGCAAGGTCAGAGTTCCAGTTAATTCCTCTTTTCTTAAGGATGGCTAGTACACTGGGGAGGGGATCGTTCGGGAAAAGACGGTAGTGGGATTTCTGAATTATCGTTGTGGCGTAATTTAGCTTGGTACCAGTAAAATAAATCTCTGAATTCATAAGAATTTCAGATAACCGTTAAGGGTGGGATGCCCGCTAGTGAACAGATTTCCAACGATGGCGACGTCCTATGCGCTCCCAAGATAATTCGTATAGCAGTATGATGGATTGTGTCAAGTGATTTAAGGAGAGCTTTGTTTGATGAGGAATAAACTTGGCACCCATAGGTCAATTTACTTAAAGTGAGAGATTTGTACACAGTTAGCAGGAGCTTAGGATCTATGCTATATTTCGGATTTGACAGACATTTTAGTATATTTAAGGGTTTCATGCATTTATTTTTAAGATGGTGAATGTGATGTGACCATGACAGTAGTGTATAAATGGCGGAGCTGGGGACTCTGACGTCACCAACCCCTATTTGTGCCCCCGGTGCTCAAAACTCACCCCAATTTGTGTCCAGCTGCTCAAAACTCACCCCAATTTCTGTCTTGGAGCCCAAAGTTACCCCAAGTTTCCCCCCAGTTCCTCCTAGTTACCCACAATTTTCCTGGACGGTTGCTGAAATTTCACCCCAAATTCTCATCAGGGTGCTAAAAATTAACCCCATTTTCTCTTTTAGAGCCCAAAGTTACCCCAATTTATGTCCATGCGATCAATTTTAACCCAAGTCCCCCCCCCCCCAATTTTCCTGGACAGTTCCGCTAATTCGATCCCTAATTCCCATCAAGGTAGACAAAATCCACCCCAATTAGCGTACAGGTGCTGAAAGTTCACCCCAATTTGTATCCATATGGTTAAAATTCACCCAAGTTTCCCCAAAATTTCTTCAAATTTTTCCAATTCCCAGTTCATACTGTTATAAATGCGCTCGCACCGTTTCCACGCATATATTCAACATAGCCTTAGCCGCCATGAAAGTGTACTCGCTTTCCTATACCCGCGCCTTCTATCATCATGTGTATGTATTATATATGACTCTGTGTGTAATATATGTAGCATACTTTTTAATTTTAATTTTTCGATGTTGGGAGGGGTAAAATTTTGCCGGAGTGATAAAAACGTTTGAATCTCAACACTTAGAACCCAAAATTTAAAGGAATTTTCCGAGTCGAGCTCCGTTCCAGCATTTTTTTTTCAAAAAATTTTATTTTTAAAGAAAATATTCGATTGTTCAATCAGTCGAATGAGAGCGGGCGAGTGTGCTGCTACGGGATGTATTATGTAAGCGCGAGCGCGGCTGTAATGGAAATATTTAAATGTTCAAGCAACTAGTTGAAACTGTCACCAGGTGAGGTGAATTCCAGTCGTTCGTTCGAAATTAACTAGCCGATCATCTATGCTCACTCTCACATGCCACCGATAGAAACCTGTTCGCGTTTGCTACAAGTTCATACACACGCACGTACACACCACCACTTGATAAATATTTTTTCGTCTTTTTCCGCTTCCGATCTTATACTTAATCTGTTATTTTTTTTATTTTTTTTATTTCACAAGTATTTTTTCAAGATATATACGAGATCGTCTATGAGGTGTAGTGAACAAATGTATAGAGCGACAGGTAGAAATCCTAATAGTTTACAAGACGCAGTATGTTCAAAGAAAAACGCGTTAACATGCGTAGATCGGGGATTTAAACGTGCGAGTAAGAATGCGTGTGTGAGATAGACAATTATTTTTCTCAAGTACAGCAACATAGTAGTAAATGTCAAAAATCGTCGTCTGTTATCTCGAATCTTCTATCACTCCACTTAAAAGCCCGAGTACACTTTTTCTTCATTTGTATGCATGCGCTCACTAGCCGGCCTTTCGGTCAAGGTCGTCTACTCGAAACATTTTAACGAAGTTCATTGCTACAACCGGACAATTGCTTTACCCCCAACCATGAAGATAAGAAAATACCGAATTAGATATTACCTGACAAGCCCATCTGCTTAAAACGTTCAACGGAGATTACAGTTACAAACAAAATAAAGCTGTACATCCAACTAGAAGGTGGCCGTTTGGTCCCCTTACATTGTCCGGCTAACGGGTGTAAACTATGCTGCTACAAAAAATCAAAAAAAGAAATCTTTTACAAAAATGGTCGAACCGACTTTTGTAGATATATATATCGAAGAAACCAGTTTTTATCACCTGAAGTTCGAAGGTGTTTAGCTGGAGAAATCCGAATTCATCGTTCATTTGATTTTTTTCGAGTGTGTACATCGAACGTTGAAGATTTTCGCCTTTCATTATTTTAAATTTTTTTCAAAGTCGTTTTGAAACTTTTTCAAAGTTTTATCAATCATCTTTGTTAATTTAATTTCGGTAAGTACAATCATGTATTTTTTTTTTTTCACTTACATTTATTTCGTTAATTATTTTCTTACGAAATTATTATTATGACAAATTTTTTAAAAAAAATCTGATCCAGTCATGTAAAGTGTACATATAACTTTCAGCACAATGGAAGCTGAATATCCAACATCCGCAATGAGGACAACGCTCGTTATAATGATCGTGCCAAATGGGCTACACTTGAGGGAGGCATTACATGTAAATATATATTTTCCTTTTAAAAAAGAGCATGCATTTCTTATGAACATTTCCGAATCTATTTATTTTTCAAATTTATTTATTTTCTATTTTTATTTTTTTTTTTTTGCGTAGACGTACATCTCTCACTTATTTGGAGATGGGATTGTAACCCTCATGAATGTTGATACATTCCAGCTTGATGTTGAGGGTTGGTTTACACGCCCTTATATCGAAGGTGTGTTACTCTCACTCCCACTAGGACAGATGTTATCTTTAACAAGATGTATCAGGGTCCTCACAGAAGAGGATGAACCACTACCTCCTCCACTGCCCATGGATCCATGGATGAGGAGGAGGTGGCTCAATGGATCATGAACGATGACCTGGGGGAAGAAGAACTAGGCGCGATATTCAATGATGATGGATATGTCTCCTATGATGAAGAGTAAGTAGAGTAATTCAAAACTGACTTTAGAATCTTTTTTTATTTTGTTGTTTAATTATTTATATTATTCATTTTAACACATTTTTCTTTTAGAACTATGGATGAAGATTAAGCATAATCGCAAATCTCATCACTCTCGTTCGCATCATCCATCGATTTTTACGTGCTGGCCCCTTTAGATGTAATATACATTGTATGTAAAGAAGCACATATTTTTAGTATTTATACATATATTTATTTTATAAATCTTTTTTACATTATTTCATATAAAATATACCTAATCTTTATTACAATATAATAAATTTTATTCATATATTTACATTTATTATTTCATAAACTTAAAATTTCGATTGTACTATCGTTGATAAAATATTCCCAACTTCCTTTTGTACTGCTTCCTCTTGTTCCTTACGTTGAATAGACGAATCGATATTACGTAAATGTTCATCTAAATTAGCAGTTTTACCAACTAATTGTGTCGTATCTACAGCACGATGAAATTTTTTCCTTTTTAATTTCTTCACGAAGATTATCGAGCATCCTATTATATCGTTTTTCTATTTCTTCACGCTGCTTAGAAATTAATTCCATAATATGTTTTTCTATTTCTTCGCGTTGTTTATCCATTATTTCCTTAGTAATATATTTATCCAACAATACGGTCACTTTTCCGCTTAATTCATTTATTAAACCTCCAAGTATACCAATCGTGCCTTTCACATCATTTTCATGCTTTGAAAGTTCATTCGAAACCGTATTTAATTTATCCGATAATTTTTCTATCTTCTCGCTACTTTCTAATGTTGCAAGAATAGATTTTAATCGTTTATACGAAATGACTTCAGTTTCAATAATCTCATTATCCACAGTGCTCACATTTACCAATCGTTTTCCTTTAAAATTATAATTTCCGCTCGAATCAAATTCAACAGACTCAACATTTCCTCCTTCAGGTACATATTTTCCACTTTTATGCAACGGCATTATCATATAATTACAATATTTTATCACTTTAAATTAAATAAATTAACAAAACAAAAGAAAATCTCGAGAAAATCTATATTTATAACAAAATCACATTTTTTTCTCAGATTCTGAGGCAATGTGCTGCTGCATTTGTGTTTCTAGAGTAATTAATCTATTGTAAAGGTTATCTACAACTAGAGATGGGCAAAATGACTCTTTTCAAAGATCGGATCAGAACCATTCATTCACTTCAAAGAGCTAGCTCTTTTTCATGGCTCACCAATCACCTGAAATTAATAGATTAATACTTAAACCTAAAGTGATGATTTATCATTCACGTTGACGAATGATTTGTTAATGAAAATTATGTGTGCAGATGACCAATATATCAATTTTTATTGTATTTTCTGTATCCATGGTTCGAAGCATTCATAAAACAGCCAATATATTAAAATTACGTTTATAGGATATTTTTAATTGTGATGAAGTTACAAACGTTTATTCTTACAAAAAAAAAACAGTTTACACAAAATAAGTAACATATTAATCAATACAACTAATTTATTTTGAAAAAAATGAAAAGCGTGCTAATTAAATTGAAACAAAAATACAATACAACTCGCATGATCAAAATAAAACAACAATACAACAGGAACGCATTAAACTAAAAAAAAAAAAAAATGAAAAACTGCTTAATTAAACTTAATCGCTATTATTATTCAAAAACAAAATTTGAGTCATTTTGCTGGAGTTGAGGCGGTTTCTTTTTTCAGTGCATATTTGGCCTGCTTTTGAGAATATACGCTCGCAGGGCACTGAAGTAGCTGGAATGCACAATCTTTTCAAAACTAATTCATATAAAGCTGGATACAGCAGTTTCCTGGATTCCCACCAGATTAATGGATCTTGTGTTCTAGATAAATATGCCTCAGATAAATATTTGTCCAGCTCAACTATTGCTGTAGATCTTGGGTCATTCATTCCTTGGAGCTGAGTTAGAGTTTCATCAAACTCCTTCCAAATAGATATATTTTCACTCAATGTTGTGACACTTGATGTTTGGGAAATTTGGCGATTAGTTTGTTGGGCAATTAAGACTTTCATTTTCGATGCAACACTGTTATAATATTCCTGGAATATACTTTCTTTAGAAAATCCCTGTTTTTTAAATCGGGGATCCAATAGCATTGCTTGCAGTATTAATTCATTGTTTGCTATAAACCCAAACCGTTCTGACAATCCTTTAAGCAATTCAGTTGTCAACTGAGCTATTTCTGGAGGCAAATCTCTATTTTTTTCTTCATATGTCTTCAATTGACGCACCATTAATGTAGATAAGATCGCCATTTTTGATAATGATACATTCTTTTCTGATGATATCTCTCTGGTTACCTCTTCAAATATTTTCAAAATATTTACGGATTGCTTTACTATCTCCCAGTCTGTATCTTTTAAACTAAAATTGAACAATTTTGTTCCCAATATTGCTAGACATGAAATTATTGCTTTTTTATTATTTAAAAATCTTTGAAGCATGTCATAAGTCGAATTCCATCTTGTTGGGACATCTTGTTTAAGCTTTAATTTTTCCATTTTTAAATTTTCTTGCATTTCTACAAGTTTGCTTAAGGCAAATGAACTTTTTTTAAAATATAAAACGGTTCGTTTTACCTCATCAACTATTTTGTGAATTGACACTTGAATAGCATTTTGCACAACAAGATTTAGTGAATGAGCAAAACAGGGAAGATGGGGAAAGTTTAAACGCTTAGCAGATAACTTCATATTTGAAGCATTATCTGTAATTATTGCTGTAATTTTATAATGAATTTCAAATTTTTTGCAAACATCATTTACCCAAGCAGCAATATTTTCAGAGGTATGCCTGCCTTCGAACTGTGAACATTCTAATAAATATGATTTCAATTTGGTGTTGTTATCTATAAAATGTGCAGTGAGTGCATAAAAGCTGACATTGTTGATGTTTGTCCATCCATCAGCGGTAAGACTAACTGCTTTTGCATGTAATAAATCATTTTTAATTTTATTAAATAATTGATAAAATAGGCCGGGCAATAAAGAATTTGATAACGTTTTTCTACTTGGCAAGTTATAATTTGGGCAAAGCATGTTTACAAATTTTTTAAACTCCACATTTTCAACTATTGAAAAAGGTTGGTATTCTTTACATATCATTTTCAATAGTTGCGTGTCTAATGCAACACTTTGATTTGGTGTAATAGGTTTGATTATATTAACGAATTTATTTATATTTGATTGACGAGTTGACGAAGAATGTGTTAGAAAAGAACAGCTAGGTCCAGGATCTTGAGATGCTGTTGGAATGTCATTTCCTGTTTCTGGATGGAGAGATTCAGCCAAAATAGAACTCGAAGATGATTTGAGAGGAAGGATTTCCTCAATTTCATCCAACTCATCACCGTCACCAGATAATGGAGCCCTTGATCGGTTTCCTCGTTCCAAAGGCACAGTTGGATGTTTAGATTTTAAGTGTCTTTTTAAATTTGATGATGATCCAGATGGACAGGAAATTAATTGATAACAGTAACGACATTTTCCTTTTTTGTCAAGTTTGGTGAAATGATACCAAATATCGCTGACAGTTCTTGTGAGTGTTGGCACAGACATTTTCTTCTACCAAATATATTAGAAAAATTAAGTATTTATTAATGATTATATATATAATAAAATGGGATACGGATAAATTTAAAATTTTAAAGGAAACCACAACATACTTAGAAACTTAAAACAAGTATCTAAACGAACTAGAAAAGCGTTAAAAATTGAAATAGTTTATTAACATGTTTCTTATGAAATACGTTAGAAATCATATATAACATGTATTTTTCCATTTGTATCTTGCACACAGCGCATACATATAAAAGGCAGAGCAGCACATAAGCCGGGTAAACCGGTAATATAATAATATTGAATAAAAAAAACATGTCAGGAAAATTCACAAAATAACAGGTTAAATTACAGTATATAAACAATCTACATACCTATTAATTCAGTTCTAATCTTTGGCAACGATTAATTAAAACATAAAATAATGTGATTCTTTACTCACTCAATGATTCACTGAATGATCAAATCGAAGATCGGATCATCAAAAAGAATAAAAGATCGTACTCGTAACTGAAGTGATTAACTGATCAAATAAGCAGAGAGTCAGTACTCAGTAAGACAGAACAATGAACATAGCTCTTTCCTCTCCACTCAAATTCATTGACGTCCGACCATTTTTTATTTATTTATTTTTGGACATGCCAGTCATGCCAGCTAAAGAACGCTTAGTAAGTTAAATGTGTTTACTTACGCGCGGTATTTGAACGAACGGTTTAGAGTTTAGACACACCGCACACGTGCAATACATTTGATCTCTACAACTTGTAAACAAATAGGGAAAACACAAGCACACAAATGTAGTCGTTAATTATGACATTTCTTGCACACACATACACAACCTCATAGACTATCAAATATCGAACGTTGTCAGCTTCGAGAGCTACCATTCTTTTTTTATGAATCATCGTTCACTAATTCGACAAAAACAGCTACCTCTTGGAACTAGCTCGCGAGCGGATCGCCCATCTCGAAATTCGAGAGCTACCATTCTTTTTTTGTGAATCATCGTTCACTCATTCGACAAAAAGAGCTAGCTCTTGGAACTAGCTCGCGAGCGGATCGCCCATCTCTATCTACAACCCAATCATGTTCTCTAGTAAAACTTTTCTGTAATCTATCGAGTTCTCCTCTATTATTTACAAGCACAGCATCAAAACGTTTTATATTATCCTCAATCTCATTTGTTGCCGTATCTATCACAGTACCCAATCGTTGAATAGTTTCGTCAATCCTTTTATCCGCTGATGATATTTTATCGCTAAATTGTTGTATATTATTATCGATCTTTGCATTCTGTATTTTTAACACTTCATATATCGTTGTCTTTGTGGTTTTTAATTCGCTATCAAGTTTTTTATCTGTTTCTTTCACGGAGTCTAATTCACTCGAAAGAATCTTTACCCGATCATCTATACTTCCAGATTTTGAAAGATATTCATTTTTACTAGTCTCAATACGGTTTGCTAAATTACTAATATCTGCATTCATTATATCATAATCGTATTTATTTTTCAAAAATGCTGAATTAGTTTCCTCTGTAATTAACTGTTTTAAATTATCGATCTTTGTTTGAACTTCACTCATAATTACTTCCTGCATAGACCCTTGAATATCGCCCATCTGACCTAAGGTGACTACATCTTTTGTTTCAATACCTTCAGCTACATTAATTATTCGTCTTCCTAAAATGTTGACATGATCGCCGGATAAGTTAATTTTTTCCATAAGCGCATTTATCATGGCTGCTTTAAAGATGTCAGTGTATAGAAGAAATTTCATCTGTTTGTAAGATATCGCTTCAGACTCTGCAGGATCGTGATATATCGTACTAACATTTAGTATTCGTTTTCCTTTAAAATTATAATTTCCACTCGAATCCAATTCGACAGTAGCACCCTCGCCAATTCCACCATCAGGTATATATTTTCCATTCTTATGAAGCGGCATAACTAAACGTTTACTAATAATCTATTATCAATCCAAGAATTATCTGAACTCGGGAATCCTAACCACTTAACCAACGATTTTCTACCTTTACGTTGAATAACACGTTCTACCAAGTATACGTCAGGGTAAGATGTTTTTTGTAACTCTTCAGCATAAAAAGTACCAACTATCGGTTTACCAGTTCTATCTTTTAACGTATACGTCATAGGAAAAGTAGAATTCACTGTATTTATAGTAAATAATTCACCAGTCCAGTTTGGAGTATAGCCTTTCTCTAATAATGTTTTAACTTTACTAATACGAACTACGTCACCAGCTTTAAAAATTTTTGATTTGCTTGGGGGAGAGAATCGTTCAACATCTTTACTACATTCTCTTGCAATATTTTCTGCAACTTCTCTTTCAACGATCTTATTTACATCAGCAGGTGCAAATTTTATCGTACGGTGTATTTTCGTATTATATTTTCGGGTAAGCTCGGACAAAACATGTAACCATCGTTTATTACGATTAGCAGTAAATTCTTTCCATATCCAATTCTTTATTGTTCGATTAAAACGTTCTACAATACTCGCTTTAAGTGGTGAATGGCTGCTGTACAAATTAATATTATTTCGATTTAAAACGGCCTGTACTTGAGGATTATAAAACTCTGTACCCTGATCTGTTTGCAAATGATTAGGAGCTTCAACACCTCTTTCATTTAAAATTTTCTCTAACGCTTTAGCAATTATCGAGCCACTCTTTTTCTTTATAGGAATGGTCCACGCATATTTAGAAAACGCATTTATTACAGTTAAAATAAATTTATATCCTCGATTAAATCGTGTGTATTGCGACAAATCGATCAAATCAGCTTGCCATAAATCGTTTAATCCGAAAAGTTGTATACATCGCGTCGGGTAACGTTTTCGCGCAGGTTTATGAAGTTCATCTGCTATACTACGTTGTAAGGATTTTGATGTAGATGTTTGTTTCGTACGCATATTTTTTTTTCAATACTACTAATCAATAAGGTAACTGAATATATCCTTCTTCAGCTAACTCTTCCTCGATCGCTAAAATTTCGTTGTCTACACCTGTATTACCACTTTGTTTAGATGCGTGTAATAACTGTAATCGTTCAACCAATTCATTCGGATCGTTCCAATACTCAATTCGCGGTCTTTTAAGACTTATTCCAGCAACACGAGAAGTTTTACGGGTAGTTATATATTTTTCATAACCTTTTCCGCTACGTACTTCAGATTGAAATAACGGGCGTATTATTTTCCTATATTTCTGATTGGGAAGACCTTTCAAGGCACCATTACCACGCAAATGAGCTCCTGTAAATTCTAGTAATTGTTTATATATCTGTAAATCATCACTAGTATAATCAATTTCATCTACTTTCGACTCCAATAGCAAATTCATTACTCCTGTAGTGTATGGGAATTTAGCACGATTAACTCCTTTTCCTAAATATATTTCTCCACGATCTTTGTTCCACGAAATTGTTGTTGTACCCAACATATACTCATCTGCAATAGGATTATACTTTATTCCAAAAATTATATCTTTAGGTATAGGATCATCTCCATCAATACGAAAAGAACCCATTTCACTTAGATTAAACTGATCATTTTCAATTTCTTCATCTATATCTTTCTTTGGAGTACTATGTTCTAGTTTTCGCTTTGTAACCAAAGATCTAAATATTTCATCATCATCTTTTTTCATTCCCTTTGGTTTTTGTATTGCTTCTCGAATCTCTGACAATGGTTTTGTAATAGGTTCAAACATTACAGCTGAAGTATTTGTAATAGATTTAGACACATTCTTTATCGCATTATATTTATTCATTATATCTGTGCATATCTTTTCCAATTCAGTTTTAAGTTGTAATTCATCCTCGATATTTCTTTTAACGCTATTCATCGACATCTTTTTCGTCTTCAATCTCTATAAACTCGTCAAAACCACGACGAAACCGTCCTTTATATAGTTCACTCTCCTTATCAATCACTAAAAATCCGTGTTTATTCTTCCAACACGTTTTACAAAGTTTCTTGAAAGTCTTATACGAACACATACCATTAACATGTTCATCATATATATGTCGTATATTTATATCATCTTGAGCAAAGACAAGTATGAAATTGGCATTATCACGTATCATATGTTTAGGAATCATTACATATGTTTGACACAAGTAGAAACAGTCTACGTTTTTATGACGACCCATCGAAAAGTATTGTTTTACAACAGGCTGATCTCTGCACGTTGGTATATCGTCAAATATAAATACAGAATTCTGATTAATCGCGTCAGGTGTTATTAAATTTACATCATCGACAAATGTTTGATAATCAATCTCGGGTGTGGACTTGTATATCGTATCTAACAATTTATATTTAGGTTGATATAAAGAAGTACTATATATGTAGACATTTTCATAACGCAGTCCATTCGGGTGTGTTAATAGCGTAAATAAAGAATTTGTCTTTCCACAACCGCTCGGTCCAATAATTAAACATCTTATATTATTTGGAAACAACGATCCATGTTTATATCGTTCTAACTTATCACTACCTTCTACTAGTGTTAGCACATTACTTATAGGTAATATAGTTGATTGCTTTACAATTTTCATTATAGCTTATATATTCACTTAATATTCACCATCAACACAGACTAAAAAAGTATAAATACACCTATATATAGCGTTAAAACTCGCAGAGTCGTGTGATAAAAAGTATATATATAGAAAATTATTTCTGAATATGGCGAGAAAACAACGAAAAGTTAACGTGTTAAGAAAGAAAATAAAACGTGGTCGAGGTCTTGGAACTGTGTTGAATAGAGTTATAGATAACCTTCCATTTCAGTTGCATTATCCTGGTTATAATTATTTAGGACCTGGTACAAAGTTAGACAATCAACTAAGTCGTGGCGTAACCGGTATAAATCCATTGGACGAGGCTGCTAAAGATCACGATATAGCATATAGCAAGTATTCGGATAATAAAAATCGAGCTGAAGCAGATCGATTATTAGAAAATAAAGCCTGGGAACGTGTTAAAGCATCAGATAGTAGTCTCGGGGAGAAAGCGGCTGCTTGGATAACTACGAACGCTATGAAAGTAAAACGTAAATTAGGAGGTGGATGTCGTTCTGCTAAAAAACAAGCTGCGAAACGGAAAACTAAAACAAAATGCTCGAAAAGAAAAATCTTATATTTCAGAGACGTGTTAAATGTAGCAGGGAAGGCTGTTCGTAAAGAAAAAACTCTTAAAGGACGTATGAAAAAAGCGATTACAGCCGTTAAAAAATTAAATCCTATAGTAGCTGATAATGATAATGTACGAATTATTCCGATTACTAAAACTGGAGGAGCTTTTCCCCTTGTCCCCTTATTAGCAGGTATTGCTACATTGGGTGGAATTTCATCATCAGTATCATCAATAGCGAAAGCGGTGAAAGATGTAAATGATGCTAGAAAAAGTTTTAAATCAGGCAGTGGTCTACAAATTAATAAAAAAATTGGAAAAGGACTTTATTTACGACCATATCGAAGTTGTCTGGGTTTGTATTTAGCTCCATATTTTGCTGCTGGTCAGAGACTTAATCAGTTTTTTCGAGGCTAATTCTATACCTAGAAATAGAGCGTTATCAAATTTCGATATTATATTTTATGCGAAAAAGTTAAAAATTCCAAATTTTAGAGGAGTTTTTGATCGAGATGGACTGCCTACGAAACCTAAGAAAAATGAGTGTGCGATTGTTAATATGGATTCGCAAAAAGGTCCGGGAACTCATTGGACTGCATACAGAAAATATGGAAAACGTGCAGAATACTTTGATAGTTATGGTAATCTATCTCCCTCCACAGAGCTAGTTAATTATTTACGCAAATACGATCCAAAGATTGAGATTTTCTACAACAGACGTGCATATCAAAGTTATAATACGGTTAATTGTGGAGAACTATGTTTAAGATTTCTAACAAATACGTTACCTGCCCCATTTGATGAACGAAAACGATAAAATTAGTATATAAGCATGTATATTTGTAAATTTTTTTTCGATTATTGTATATATTATTACGCGAATACAAGTTTTTAAAATATAGTTTGTTTGTTATTATATCATCATGTCGTACTTATTTCAATTAAATGGTAAAAAAGGTAATTTGATTAGTAATATATATCCCCCATTATTATTAGCAAATAATCGTCAGTGGAGTATTGGATTAGTATCGTTAACAACATATCATTCTATACACAATATCACTCCTGAATGTAATACGTTATATTACTACGAATCTGATATTGCAGTAAAAAATAATGAACCTCCGAAATCTATTATATTACCTAGCGGATGTTATGAAATGGGCGATATAGAAGAATACTTACGAGAACAATTAGATGCTGATATTATTATAAAAGGCGATGAAAGAACGTTAAAGTGTCTTATACAAAGTAAATATTACATAAAATTTTCTGGTCCGTGGAGTATTGGCCCATTATTGGGTTTTGGTGGAGTTTCAGATGTTTTAAAACCATTAATGATGCATATGAGTCCTAACACCGTTCAAATTACACCGATTAATATACTGAATGTATATTGTAACATAGCAACAGGTGGATATACGAATGGAACTTCATCTCATCTCATTTACAGTTTTCCTTTAAATATTGCACCAGGATATAAAATTACAGAAAACCCGAAAACGATTATTTATTTACCCGTGAGTATGGATTATATTTCAGAGTTAAATGTATATATAAAGGATCAAAACGGAAATATCGTTGATTTTGCTAGTGAAGATTTAATTATAAATTTACATCTAACCAGTTCGTAATCATCTTAATAACGTCTAAAATGCCTATCATATACACTAATAAAAGTATATATAAGCGTTCTCAAACGCCTATTCAAAGTGAAGAAAAGTATATAAATAGAGAACGAAAAAGGCGAAACGCGTTGAGTAGAAAAAGTATTCGTGTACTTAAGTCGTTGGGTTACAGTGTGCTAGTTGAGTAAGATAATTTCAGTGTAGTATAATGGAACATATATTACAAATTGATTCAGCCGATACCCTTACGGATGATACGGTTGCAAGTTATGAAATACATACTCACAAACCTTATGCAAGTTCAAAATTTGGACCTAGCAATGAAATACGAATACCCGTTCATCAAAAGGATGTTATTACTTTACCATCAGAAAGTTATTTACTTCTACAAGGTACAGTTTCTCCATCTGTAAATTTTTCAATGAATGGTCCGCTATTTTTATTCTCTGAATTACGATATGAAATTAATGGAAATACTATAGAATGTGTACGAAACCCTGGAATTACAACTCTCATGCGTAGATTATTATGTTCAGAAGATATCAAATCAGATTACAACTACAGTACATGTGCTCTAAATTCGGAAGAATTAAAAGTATTTACACGAGAAATTGCTGATACCTCAACCCCCTCAACATCATCAGGTACCGGAGCCAAATTGATGTTAGAATTTCAATTTATTATTCCTTTACGATACATATTTGGGTTTGCAGAAGACTATAGACGTGCTATCGTACATGCAAGTCAAGAAATTGTTCTCATCCGTGCCAACAGTGACAAAAATGCCTTTACCGCAACAGATGATAAGCCAGTTAATGTAACATTTCAAACAATTGCATGGCAACTACCGTTTGTTAAATTGGGCGATCGAGTGAAAATATCTTTGCTCAACAGAATAAAGAAGATAAAGCACGCGCCTATTCAATTTAGAGCATGGTCTCTTTCTCATCAACCTGCTCTGCATACTGTTTCAGAGCACAGTTGGGTAATTAAATCAACATCAACTGTTGAACGTCCGCGCTTCATTATTATTGGATTTCAAACAAATAAGCAAAATAATTTAACCAAAGATAGTTCTACATTTGACCATTTGAATGTAACTGAAATTTGCGCCTACATAAATTCAACAAGATATCCTTACGAAGTAATGAATTTAGATTTCGATCGAAAAAGATTTGGAAACCTATACTTGTTATATGCCCATTTTCAGACAATGTATTATGGAAAAGAACCGCCACATCCCGCTGTTAGCGTAGAAGATTTTCTTACTAAATATCCCCTTTTCATCATACCATGCAACTTTCAAAATGAGCTCTTAAATGATGGTAGTCTGCTGCAGATTAGAATTGATTTTAAGACGCTTAATAATGTACCTTCAAACACGTCATGTTACGCTCTTATTATACATGATAAATCAACCAGTTATAATGTGCTGGAATTATAAATATAAAAGAAACTCAATTTTCAATTTAGTATTTGTTGTGTTGTGTTTGTGTTAACACTAATTTGACGCGTTTTCACATTTCTATTTTTGAAATAATAAAGTTTTTTATAAAAAGTTTGTTTTTGCTGTTGTAATTGTTACTACTGAATATAACGATGAATAATAATATATATGAAGTTATAATTGATTTTCAATGTTTTAAAAATAATGATGATGTCTACATAATTAAAGAACTAGCGATTATAAGTTTGAATGGTGTGAAACGGTACTATTCAACTAGTCACCGCTTTTAATTTAAATCCAGGGATGCCAACCACGAGGTTTTACGCTCGTGGATTTTATTTATTTAGATTTTATTAAGTTAAGAATAATTTAAGTTTTTTGAAATTTTGAAGCATAAACAATATATTAAAATAAACTGGATCACACCTATCTTTCGTTACCGGTCGACCGCTGAAAAACAATGATTAATTCGGATAATACGGATAAAATTTAATATAAACCGATATATACAAATATAACACAAAATTCTACGTATCACTGTGGTCGGTGGATATCCGGGGTGATCCGTAGGTTGACGATGCGACGGTCGGTTGTCACGGAACAATTGGATTCGTCGTTGATTCTTTTAACGGACGTTCGATCGTTTCCAACTATTCTTTAATAAGGTCGCGAATTTCGGAGTTTTACTTTTCGAACAAATAACTGTCTTTTTCAACTTGACCGAACGCGAAACTTCTGCCAAAACTAACTACTTCTCTTAGCAGGTCGCACAGGACTCCTCCGCAGATTGCTGGTAAACCCAAAACTAACGAACGTTGGCAAACGACTCGATTCAAAAGTCCCAAAACTAGAGACTAACTTCATCCAGCCAAAAGACCACTCACTTCCGTCTAAAAAATCTTCTTTTTTGTCGTCATTTCTATTCCGACCGCCTTCCGGTCCGTGTTGGCCGAATCAGGTAGATCTTATTGTTTTTTTCTGAACGGCGATTGGCCACTCCTCACCGACAACAGTTTCATGCGCGCTCACATCCGCACCCGCACCACACATTCCACATTATTTTTATTATTATTTTTTTTTTTATTATTATTTTATTTATTATTATTTTTTAATACCCATGTAATGGACACATTACAGATCCCCGCCCATCGAAAAGAAAAAAAAATTTTATTTTATATAATTTTTTTTTTTTTTTTTTTGTAATTAAAATTTATTTACATTTATTTACAGGGTAGGCAGTCGTTTAATAGCCATTTTAATCAATTTTATTTATTTCGACTAAATGGTCGCTCCATTCTCTTTTCGTATGTGTTCGACATGCCAACCTATTTTGCTTCGCCGCTCGCTTTACCTGCTCGGGCCTTTGCCCTTAGGACGGCCGTTGTACTTTGTTTACCAAAACACCGCTCACGTTTCTACGGCGCTCGCCTCATTGTTTTCCTGAGAAACTCTGACCATCGATTTTGTTCTTTTGAAAATGTTCCGGGACTATTGGCCAACCTACCTCACTAATGTCTTTCTTCATAACGACCCTTTTTTTTTTTTTTTTTTTTTTTCCGCACCGATCTTATGAATCGGATATTATTTATAGCTTTTCCTAAAAACTGGTCTTTTACTTATCCGCTCTTTGTTAACTACGGCCAATGTATTTGTAAACACTGGGCGATGTTCCGGCTTTACCTGAACACCATTTTCTCTTGGCACAGATACTCGGAAATGTATCGACGCGTGAGAAACGCTGATCGACCATTTTATTATAAGAACACTAAACCATTGACCGCGGTCATCACCCTTCAAATTTTAATGGTTTTTTATTAGCCTAGCCTTATATTCGGAGAAATCCTAAGAAATTCCCGACAACGAATAATAGTCGTTATAACCATACACGGTCACTCGCACAAAGATAGTTTTTCTTTTTCCGATCCCCTTCTACCGGTCCTCGTTTCAAAATATACAATTAATTTAACGATTTTTTTTTTTTTTTTTTTTTTTTTATATATACCACGAGATTCGTGTAATTTAAACTAAATATTCACCTACACTTTGGCGATGGTATTCCTCTATTATTTACACATTTCTTTATTCGGATCGGTGCTCAATCCCTTTTATCCCTGAACTATAAACATTTAAATTATATTACAAAGTAAAATACCATATTCCACTATTTACATATTTATATATTTACATTTTACCATCGTATGTGCTAGCAGCTCGCTTATCGACCTGCAGCCAATACTGATTATTAAGTGCTGGACACTTTCGCAGCTTGTCATCAAAAACTTCTCCACAGTCTACTTCGCTGGTCTTAAATTATCAAAATTATGAATACCTCTACTGAGGTTCTTATTCTCATCCCATAATTCAAAGGCATTGTCGAAAATTTTTCGTTTAATCAAATACGGTCCCTCATAAAGCAGATCTAATTTTTGGCACTTTTTTTGTTGTTTGTTCGACAGTGTATGAACTTTAACGAAAACTTTCTCACCGATTTTAAATTCGGTACCGGCCAGTTTATCATTTCTTGTTTTCCTCGCTAATGCTGCTTTTTCTATTCTTTCTCGTGCTATTTGAAGCGCCAGCTCGTAATTTTCCTTTCGGTTATCTGGGTATTCGATATTTGTTTTAATTCTTCTCTCAGGATACTTTCGCGTTAATAAATATTGTGGACTAAATCCAGTGACGGTATTCGGAAGATAATTTAAAATGTCTTCTATCCGTTTTATGTACTTAATCCAAGAGTTGTGTCGCTTATGCGCATAGAGTCGTAATAATTTTGTTATTTCTCTATTTATTCTTTCGACCGGGTTGCATTTTGGGGAATATGTAGAGGTATGCCTTAGTTCGATATTCTCATTCTGACAATACCGTTCCCATTCTTTACTTCTAAAGATCGTAGCGTTATCGCATATTACTGCCTTTGGTCTCCCAACATTTCGTAAATAATCAGCCATTTTTGTGATCATAACTCCCGTAGTAGCTCGCCCAATTGTATAAATTTTCGTGTATTTTGTAAATACGTCATATATTACTAATAATTTATCCACTCTCCCAACCTTTGGTAATGGACCTTTAACATCAATGGAAACTAAATCGAGAGGGTTTTCGCTTATGATGCATTTCATCCTAGATTTATTCCGTTCATTCACAGGTTTAAATTTTTTACACAACTGACATTTTTTTAATTGTTCACGAACTTGTCTACTTAAATTTTTAGCCACACAATCTTCACTTATCAGTGCTATCATTCTTTTCACTCCCGGATGACCGAAAGAATTATGCGTTTCCCAGATAATGGGAATTAATAAGTTTTCTGGGAGACATAGTTTCCAATCTCCCTCCAGTTTAGTTTTTATGAATAAAACCTCTCTGTGGATCTTATAAAATTCTTGTAGCCTTTTGGTTTTTTCCAATCCTTCTTTTACTTTTCCCCACGCTTTATCTTTGTTCTGCTCTTGGACTATGTCTCTTATTGTAAATTTTAGTCCCGTTTCTTTACTAATTGATAATTTATTAATTCGTACATATCCTTCATTGTCTTTGTCGTCTTCTCCATACATTCGAGACAGACCGTCGGCAACCGTATTTTTTTCTCCCTTAAGGTACTTCACTTCCAATGAGAACTGTTGCAAATATAACGACCAATGGACCAGTCTTTCGTTCGTCCACTTCGACTCGTAAAGGAATTTCAAACATTGATGATCCGTCGCAATTACAGTTTTGTAACCTTGGATTATGATTTTAAATTTCTGACAGGCGTACACAATACTTAATAATTCTTTCTCGGTAATCCCGTACTTTCTTTCATATTTATTTAGAATCCGACTGATAAACATAATCGGGTGGGGCGTTCCCTCCTTATATTGGTATAATTGGGCTCCTATTGCTATACCCGATGCATCGCACGTCATGTAAAATGGTTTTGTATAGTCGGGCGATTGAAGACTTACTTCGTTCGCAAATTTTCTTTTAAAATTCTGAAATGCTTTTTCTGTTTTTTCCTCCCATATAAAAATTTCCGATTTCCCCACTAATTTACTTACGGGTTCTAAATAATGCGCATAATCCTTAATAAATTTTCGATAAAAATTTGCTAGCCCCATAAATCGTTGGACCTCCTTTCGGTTTTTTGGAGATGGAAAGTTTTTTATTTTTTCGATTTTTTCGGGAATCATGGATATTCCCATAGCAGACAGTCGATATCCCACAAAGTCCACTTCTCCCCGCGCCAATTCAGTTTTATTCAAATTTACCGTCATATTGGCGGATTGCAATTTATTTAAAATTTGATTTAGGTGTTCCCCGTGCTCTTCCTCGGTTTTTGAAAATACTAATAAGTCGTCGACGTATGACAAGGTAAATTCATCGCAGTCGTTCCCCAAAACTTTTCTGATGGCCCGTATGAATGCAGCCCCCGAGTTTATTAAGCCAAATGGGACTCTAGTAAATTCATAACACCTTCCCTCGAAGGTGAATGCAGTATATTTTCTCGATTCTGGTGATAGCGGAATTTGCAAAAAACTTGACGCTAAGTCGATCGAGCTGATATATTGCGCATCCTTAACCCGTGTTAACAACTGATCGATCGGCAGCGGCGCTTCGTGTTCTTTCAGTAGATTTTTATTTATGTATCTAGCGTCTAAACAAACCCGGATATCACCATTCTTTTTCGTAACCGCCACGATAGGGTTCCGATACGGCGACGTAGAGCTAGTAATAATCCCTGAACTGATCATAGACCGAATTTCATCCTCTACATTCCGTCTTTTACTTTCGGGAATGGGGTACGTTTTATTACAACAAATTGTCTCCCCTGATTTTACATTCATCTCGTATTCGTATTGATTACATCGGCCTAACGTTTCTCCGAAAACATTCTTGTAGTTTATTAGCATTCGTCTTATTTCTTCTTTTCCCTTTATACTTAATTTACTAATTTTTAATTTAGATTCCAAAATTTTAGATAGTGCATCCTGAGTATAATCAATATTCCCTAACTCTTTGACGTTGAAATTCCTCACACGCTCGCTTCCTTGAATTACATTTATTTGAATCTGATTTTTTGTTTTTTGTTTAAATGGGACTTTGCTTATTTCTCCATACTCGTTTTCTTTTATCATTATGTCTTCCCGGAAACAAAGCTTTATCCGATATTTATGCAAAAAATCGTTCCCTATCACGACTGGAATATTTAGCTTGTTTATTACATATGCATGTATCCAGCACACTTCATTCTCAATCTGTAACGGCAATTTGATCTGTATATTTGCCTTATACACACTTTTATTACATGCCGTTACAATATTTAATTTGCTCACCGGCAATCGCGGCAAATTTAATTTATGGTATTTCTGTGCAATTTCCTGCCAAGTTTCCTGGGAAATTGCCGTAATCTCAGACCCCGAATCTAATAGGATATCATACTTGTTAGTAAAAATACTGGCTTCAATAATAGGGGCTGGAAACCCTTCTATTTCTGTTTCCTTTTCCTCTTCCCTCAGCAGTTCTTGCTCAATTTCGCACTTATATACACGTTTGCTCCTCTTATTCCGCCCTACTTCGCCATTATCGAGCGACCCGGACTCAATTATTCGTGGCGGTCCCGAAAATGGTCTTTTAGGACTCGGTCTAGTAGCGTAAATCCTTTCTGATTTAAATGCAACCGATCCACTCTTCGGGCATTTCCTATAAATTCTTCATAATGGTCTTCTTTTACAGTTGGTAGTTCACCATTATTCTCCTTAATTAACTTTGCCCCGAAATCTATTACGTCGATGTTTTCATTTTTCCGGGATTTGATATAACTGTTGAACTGATCTATGCTTGTCCAATGATCCCTATCCTTTCCATATTTCGCGATGGGCGATATGGTTAATAGAATAAATTGACTTATTCCCTTTCCTCGTAACACTTCGATCAATTCCTGAAGATCGTGTTTCATTTTTTCCACGCGAGCGCCCATTCGGAGGTCGTTTGTACCGATCATGATAATTACTTTTTTGGTCAACATATAATCGTTCCTTTTGACAGAGTTCGTTAATTCGTTTATCGTTTGTCCTCCCCGGCAGTAACCAGTAGTGAACGCGCCCTTAATGAACTTCGGATAAATATTCATTATTTCCTTGGCGAACCTGACGAGTTGCGAGTCGCCTAACAATTGATAACCGTGGAACACCGGTTTCGCGTCACTATTTATCGATATTTGATATAGTTTTTTATATTTGTTATAATTATTATTATTATCTTTGTACGGTTTTGGACTATTTTTGTTATTTGTAGCCTCCCGTCTGGTTTCTGTTTTGAAATCCTCTTCTTTGATTTCCTCTTTAATCGCATCAATTAATTCGGTTTTACTTTTAATGTTTCGACACTTGAGCATCCATTTCAGTTCCCGGGGCAGGCTATTTCGAATTACATTTATAAATTCGAGCTCGCTTATTGGAGTATCTAAGTGTTCGAGTTTCGTTATCCATGTTAGGATGTATTTTTCCAACTGCTCTACTTTTCCCTCGTATTTCGGCAGAGCGAAAAACTCGCTTCGAAGCCGACTTTGTTCTTCTTGGCTCCAAAACTTTTCTTTCAATTTTAATTTTAGCTCTTCGAAGTTGGAACTCTGCTTTAAGGATGACTTCAACCAATTCCACCTTTCTCCGCACAAATTACTAATGGTTATTTCAATTTGTAGCTCATCGGGTATTTCCCATTCCGCGAATCCGGCTTCAAGTTTTTTCAGGAATTCAATGAGGTGTTGTTTCTCATTATTCCCGTCATACGGAATAATTTTCTTGATGGAGTCTAGACCAAATATCTCATTAATTTTTTGTTCTCTCGATCTATTGGTCGCTCCGCCAGATTCTCTCGGTAAGCGTTTTTCGAGTTCTTCTATCTTACGGAGGATTTCGTTAATTCGGAGGTTTTTGTTAATATCAACTTCCTCTACTTCGGCCAGACATTGGTCCCGAATTTCATTCAATTTTTCGTCGAAATTGTATGTGGGTGCCTGGGAGTCTCTTTCATCACACTGTTTCCTGAAGTCTTCCCACCTTTGCTCAACCTCTCTCAGGGTGTTGCCCAATTTTTCCTCGACCTCTCCTATTCGCTCTTGCAATTCTTCTTTTGTGCTTTCTCCACAGCTCTCCAGTTCCTTCTCGATCTCTTTCCACCTCTTTCCTTCCTCGGTGCGTTCCTTCTTTCGAGCTGCGCTGTCCTTCTTACGATCCTCACGTTCTTTCTCGATCTCCTTCATAACCTTCTTCATTTCGGCTCGGTCAGTTTTTCTTTCCTTCTCTATAGACTTTTTCTCTTCCTCTATGTGGTCTTCTAACTCCGCTACCTTTTCTTCGACCATCAGGGTTATTTCTGTTTTAAAACTATTAACTTCTTCGTTAATCTTGTTATTAATATTATTTATATTTTGATTAAGTTCTTCTATTTTTGTATTAAAATATGTTTTTTGTTCGTCGAATTTTTTGTTTAAATTGTCGAATTTTTGATTAAATTTATTTTCTTGTTCGTCGAATTTTTTGTTTAAATTGTCGAATTTTTGATTAAATTTATTTTCTTGTTCGTCAAATTTAGCGTTTATCTTATCGAACTGCGATTTTAAGAATTCCGTAACATTAGGGTCCATGATTAATTTTTTATCTAATTTATTTTATATATTTCAAAATTTAAAGTTAAGCTTATTTTAGTTCGTTCCCACGAAGGATAAATTTCTAAGTTTATCCCCACCAGGGATGCCAAATGAAACGGTACTATTCAACTAGTCACCGCTTTTAATTTAAATCCAGGGATGCCAACCACGAGGTTTTACGCTCGTGGATTTTATTTATTTAGATTTTATTAAGTTAAGAATAATTTAAGTTTTTTGAAATTTTGAAGCATAAACAATATATTAAAATAAACTGGATCACACCTATCTTTCGTTACTGGTCGACCGCTGAAAAACAGTGATTAATTCGGATAATACGGATAAAATTTAATATAAACCGATATATACAAATATAACACAAAATTCTACATATCACTGTGGTCGGTGGATATCCGGGGTGATCCGTAGGTTGACGATGCGACGGTCGGTTGTCACGGAACAATTGGATTCGTCATTGATTCTTTTAACGGACGTTCGATCGTTTCCAACTATTCTTTAATAAGGTCGCGAATTTCGGAGTTTTACTTTTCGAACAAATAACTGTCTTTTTCAACTTGACCGAACGCGAAACTTCTGCCAAAACTAACTACTTCTCTTAGCAAGTCGCACAGGACTCCTCCGCAGATTGCTGGTAAACCCAAAACTAACGAACGTTGGCAAACGACTCGATTCAAAAGTCCCAAAACTAGAGACTAACTTCATCCAGCCAAAAGACCACTCACTTCCGTCTAAAAAATCTTCTTTTTTGTCGTCATTTCTATTCCGACCGCCTTCCGGTCCGTGTTGGCCGAATCAGGTAGATCTTATTGTTTTTTTCTGAACGGCGATTGGCCACTCCTCACCGACAACAGTTTCATGCGCGCTCACATCCGCACCCGCACCACACATTCCACATTATTTTTATCATTATTTTTTTTTTTATTATTATTTTATTTATTATTATTTTATTTATTATTATTTTTTAATACCCATGTAATGGACACATTACAGGTGAAATACAATTTCATCAAATTTATAAACCACCGTTCGATTGGGATATATTATCAAATAGTAAAAGACGTACAAATTGGTGGCTTACACGAAATTACCATTCTATTCCCTGGAATGCTGGAGATTCAGATTATAGAAATATATCGATTGATTTGGAAAATGTTTTAATTAGATATCAACCTTTAAAAATTTATGTTAAAGGAGACGCAAAAGTCGAAACTATATGGGAAAAGATTATGGAATCATCGCTTTCAAATTATGAAATAATTAATATAGAAACACGATATGGTATGCCGAATTTAAGAAATTTAAACAATATGTATCATGCTATATTGAGTGCTGTAAAATGTGATGCGCACACTGATGGAAGAACAAATGCATGTTCATTACAAAATGTTCATGTAATGATGAAATGGTTCGATATGAATGTTAGACCAGTTTTATCTGGATTGAAGTATTCTATACATGAAATGTTGCAGAAAGCTACTGCTGAGATATTAATTGCTGAATGTCCTGATAAAATTTACTAATTATATGATAAACTGCCTGAAATGGTGAAGAATAATGAAAATATTAAAAAATATTTACCATGTTTTAAACATCATAGTTATGATATACCAGATTCGCTACCTCTTAGTACAGTGCGTCCAACATTAATTAAAGATTGTAAACAATGCGGATGTAAATCTTTTACTGATTTTATACGAGAAATGTTTCCTGAAACTAAAGATACATTTTTTGATAAAAATGTTGTTTGCGATTGTGGAAAATGCGAAGTTGTTTTTAAACTGTTTCCAGATGATTAATTCTTTCTTTGTAAAAATTTTTTTTGATATTATTTAGTTAATAAGTTTCTTTTGACTTTTATCGTGTAATGTTTGTAAATTTATAGAAACCTGAAATATACTATTTTTTCATATATATTGTTTGCTTTTTTTCATACTTCTTTGTAATCTTCAACATCATGCTTGCAAAATGTATTGTTAAATAATAAATTGAAATAAACACAAATAAACTGAATAATGAATGAAAAAGTGTAATATATTGAAAAAAATACATAAAAAGAATGTCAGTAACGAGAACAATGATGGCGATGATGATGACTACAATGACATCAATAACATAAAAAACATACAGATAAAAAATGACAATGAGAACGAGAATGATGACTACACAAACACAAATGAGAATGATGAGAAAATAAATAAAATATGTACAATGAATGAATGAGGGAAAATCAAATATGTACAAAATATATAGAAAAACATACAACACCTTATTATTCTAACCGTATACGTTTTGCAACTGGTTCAGATTCATTTGTATCTTCTTCATTACCAGTGCGAGCAATAATATTAGTTAAATCTATGTGGCCTAAGGCTACAGTATGTATATTATCATGTAACACGACACGTTTATCGTCTAGCCCATTAATGGCTAGCTTTGTTGTACGTATCGTGTATAATTCATGTCCATAACTTCGTATCATATTTGCAGTACGATAATTAGCGCTAGTGATATTATTATTAGTAAATATACAATTTTTATAGTCATTAAATGATATTTCATTTTTTGTTACATTGTAAGGCACGCCCTTACATTTAGTTATCACCTTATTACTATTTGAAACCTTAATACTATATGCCTTGGATCTTAGCCCGGCGAAAGCTTCTACTGGAATAGAATTCATTTCGTCTTTGTACTTTCCCAAGACTTTCTTATTACTAACAGAATAGCATGGATGATCTGAGGGGTAATCGGACGTGTCAAAAAAACTTAAATTATTCTTAATATCTAAATATAAATCAGCAGTTCTTATATCATAAACGAGACTGTCTGTGTCTGTATATAATAAAGTTAAATTATTTATACTATACATTTTTAGCATCTTATTATAGTGAAAGTCATACATAGTATGCTTACTAATGTCAAGGATCGACATCCCAACATAAATAGGCTTATTAAATAAAATACGTTTTGCACTACGATGAACAGCACATAAGAATGGACGCTCGCGAAATATAGTACGATTCTTAAACCTAGGGTTTGCCACGAGTTTAGTGAACTTAACTTTATCCGAAACGAGTTTTAAATCTAATAAATTGCGTTGGTTTTGAAGCTATTTTCCATATATTGCATTGTTCATGATCTTGTAAAGGTTCTTTTCAAAGTCATTATTTGCTAATTGACGGTACTGAGTATTTAATTCTATATATTCCTTCAACCAAGACGATTGGTTGAAGCATACGCCTCGATGTATTTTAGTTAATCTTAATCCTAAATTTAATGCTAATTTCAAATATTTTATATGAATAACGTAATTCGACTTATTATATAGTGTTGCAACCAGTTTTTTGATGGTCCCTTTTTTAGAGACATTACGATGTTCTGGGCATAGAGGATAATCGTTATGTAAATGATGTAGACTGGAGGGATACTCCAAATCTACCTCGAGTACACAGCCCTCTATCCCACTTTCATCATAATTTAAAACATCAAGTTGCTGTATTTGATTTTCGGTCATCCACTTAAAGCCACCTATTGGAAGTGGCTCACACATGGCATGACCATACAAATTATTGGCATCGAGATAAATAATAAAATTACTATCTTCTTCCAACAATGAGGAAGAAGAAGGCGAGGACGAGGACGACGACGTAATAGTGTTATTATTATTATTAACTAAATATTTATTATGAGCTTCACAATAACGTTTAACACATTGCGTGAGACCACCATGTATACCTTTTTCGAAAAAGGGGTACATGTCGTAGTTGGTCAAAAGTTCCAGTTTGACTCCAGTTAATTTCAGCATTGCTACAAATGTGAAACCAGGAACTGTGTAAGACCATGCGGGGTCTAAACCATAAATTTTGTAGCAAACGGTATGGAAATTTTCAAAGATATCCACTAGAAGGAGGACGTCAGTCCTTAAATATTCGTCCGAATACTCCCCCAAATTCTTGACTTGAAGGGCATCCCATACTGTCTGCGCATGTTGATAAGCAGTCTCATCGATGGTTGACTTTGTTAGAGAACTATAAAATGCCGATCTTGGAGGTAACGATTCTTCAGCAAGTTTGGCAAAGTCTGTGCAGTATTCATATGGGAAATACCCCTTTTGATGGAAAAGGGGGAGTAAAGACGGATCACGAATGTTAGCAATTGTATGATGGAAAGCGTCATCTGGAAGGTAGCTCGCCAGCTTCTCCAAGCTTGATGCCATGAAGCTAAAGGAGTCGACAAATCTAAGCTGGAACTTTGCAGGTATGATCTGTTTTGAGATTCCTTTATATCGCTCTTCAGTGTTTGCAAGCACATTTATGTCAAGTGTGTCGTATGCCAGTTCACAAACTATTATATGGCTATCGTAGCCTGATAGGTTATGAATAAATACTGGCAAAAAATTAGGCAAGCGTGACTCAAGATTGCATTTACTATGTGCGGCACCACTATATTCACCAGTTAGATGATTATGATCCCTAACTTTATCATCATCATTTAACTGTTTTGTGCAAATATAGCAAACAGTAGCACTATCGAATGCTAATTTATCTGCAGCACTCATCACAATTGGTTTATTGTTTTGGTAAATTTCGTAAATTAATTTTGCGTCATTTACAAGTTTTTCCACAAACACTTTAGCAGCGTCACGATCTCGATACAGTCTTTGAGATCTTAATGATGGAGGAAGAACATTATCACCAATGCGAGACACGATTTTATATGAAAAACTCATAGGCACGTGCTTATGAACTTTTATAGTGTTCTTGCGTGCTTGATCGCTCTGTACACGGCGGGTGATGTGGTCATCTTCCTCTTCTGAGTCATCATTCTCTTCATCCTCTCCAACATCATCTACTACAGGCTCCAGTACACACTCGAAGTCTGCATACACAATGAAGGGGACCCATTGCTGTTGACGGTATTTATCATGTTGTAGAATGTTTTTCCCCTCCACAGGCATCTCAATTGCAACTGGAGAATATTCCCTGCAATCTTTTTGGTGTTCCTGGAGCTTCTGTGGATTGTCAACATGCCACAAGCACCTTCTGCAGATGTGGATTCGTGATTCATGGCTAGTAATTTGTTGACGCACAAGCTTCTCCAAGTCCTTGATGAAACAATAATGTTTCTTGTTCCCGTCTTGGATTAAAAGGAGATCTGTATGATCCTGCTTATCTTCCTTACAGATACGAATTGGATAAACAAAGTTCTTTTCGTCCAAAGCATACACATTAATTGAGGAGTTTTGATTGTTTTTCTCAAATTTTTGCACATCATCAAGACTTGCGGGGAACGAAATTCCAGTCCAATCGTATTTCGCATCCAGTTCTGGTTTATTTTTATATCGAAATACACGTTCAGGATTCTGAGACACAAATTTTGCTAACATTGAATATTTGAAGCAGAACGCATCGGTATTTTTAACATTTATAACTGCTTTTCGGGCACTTATTTTCGACGGTAATGGAATATATGAGGACGCGCGTGCGAGAACGTTCACTTTATTAATCCTCAGTTCGAGGTACACAATTTTCTTAATCGTCCATCCCGATCCCTGCACATATTCAAATCTGTCGATCAGCTCCTTCATTTCGGCAACTGAATCTTTGTACCACTTGTTAAAATCATCTCCTTCAACAAGTAATTTACAATTTGATGGAAAATATGTTGGAACCGTGTGTTTTGATTTGGTAACTGCTGTTATTCATTTAAACATGCAATGTAACACGAGGCTACATTTTAATCCTTTCCCGATCGATCCGGACACTGTATCAATTACAGTTGATTTAATTTTTTCCAAAAATTTATTGATATCTACAATCCGCGCATTATCATTTATGACCCTGTACGTTGCGATCCTATTTTTATACCGCTTCGATATATTTTCAATATGATACATGACTGCCATAGGTCTTTCGACGTCCGGCGCAATATTTGATCGAGAAGCAGATTGAGAAGACATTGTGAAAAAATAGCGATCAACTTGTAAAATTAAAAAAATAATTTTAATTAAAAAAGAGACGTAAATAAAATGCTTACTGGTTTTAAAAAATCTGTTGAATGATAACTACTGTGTAAAACTTTAACAAAATTTAAAAATCACTTTAAAAACACTTGAAAAGTAAAAAACGAACTGAACACAGTGAAGAGCAAACTACAAATGCGACTTCTTCAGGTTTGTAGGTACCTACCTCGATTATAAACAGCACTGTGAGCAAAAATGGGAGGGGCTAAAACTTACCTGAAAACCGGTTTCAGCGTGATCCTCTTTCACTATGATACCTAAAAAGGTGCATGCACCTTGTAAATTAACCCACTTCAGAATGAATGAAATAAGACTGCTCAATTCGGCTTGATTTTAGATGCTCATAGATGAGTTAAATTCGTCATTGATTTCAGAGAGATAGACGTTGTAAATTAACCCTCTTTAGAATGAGTGAAATAAGACTGCTCAATTCGGCTTGATTTTAGATGCGCATAGATGAGTTAAATTCGTCATTGATTTCAGAGAGATAGACGTTGTAAATTAACCCTCTTTAGAATGAGTGAAATAAGACTGCTCAATTCGGCTTGAATTCAGAGGTTTTCGGCTTGATGCTTAAAAAGGTATATGAAAAACCACATTCCTTTGGTTATAGAGGCGTTTGAAAGACGTCGTCAAGGGGAGATGAAGATATGTGTGTTTGTGTGTAGGTGTGTACATGCGTGTGAACGTGTAGCGATCGCGAACAGGTTTCTATCAGTGGCATGTGAGAGTGTGCATAGATGATCGGCTAGTTAATTTCGAACGAACTACTGGAATTCACCTCACCTGATGACAGTTTCAACTAGTTGCTTGAACATTTAAATATTTCCATTACAGCCGCGCTCGCGCTTACATAATACATCCCGTAGCAGCACACTCGCCCGCTCTCATTCGACTGATTGAACAATCGAATATTTTCTTTAAAAATAAAATTTTTTGAAAAAAAAATGCTGGAACGGAGCACGACTTGGAAAATTCCTTTAAATTTTGGGTTCTAAGTGTTGAGATTCAAACGTTTTTATCACTCCGGCAAAATTTTACCCCTCCCAACCTCGAAAAATTAAAATTAAAAAGTATGCTACATATATTACACACAGAGTCATATATAATACATACACATAATGATAGAAGGCGCGGGTATAGGAAAGCGAGTACACTTTCATGGCAGCTAAGGCTATGTTGAATATATGCGTGGAAACGGTGCGAGCACATTTATAGATAACAGTATGAACTGGGAATTGGAAAAATTTGAAGAAATTTTGGGGAAACTTGGGTGAATTTTAACCATATGGATACAAATTGGGGTGAACTTTCAGCACCTGTACGCTAATTGGGGTGGATTTTGTCTACCTTGATGGGAATTAGGGATCGAATTAGTGGAACTGTCCAGGAAAATTGGGGGGGGGACTTGGGTTAAAATTGATCGCATGGACATAAATTGGGGTAACTTTGGGCTCTAAAAGAGAAAATGGGGTTAATTTTTAGCACCCTGATGAGAATTTGGGGTGAAATTTCAGCAACCGTCCAGGAAAATTGTGGGTAACTAGGAGGAACTGGGGGGAAACTTGGGGTAACTTTGGGCTCCAAGACAGAAATTGGGGTGAGTTTTGAGCAGCTGGACACAAATTGGGGTGAGTTTTGAGCACCGGGGAACAAATTGGGGTGAGTTTTGAGCAGCTGGACACAAATTGGGGTGAGTTTTGAGCACCGGGGGCACAAATAGGGGTTGGTGACGTCAGAGTCCCCAGCTCCACCATTTATACACTACTCATGACAGTTTTTCATCAAACACAAGACCCAAGAATTTAATTGTGTGGAGCAACGGGAGTGGTGAATTCCTTAGGAAAAGAGTTATGTCGGAATCGGGATCACGCTGGCGTCTCTTGTGAAATTTCACACATACGGATTTTGTCAGAGAGAATTCCAGGCCATTGTTATCAGCCCATATTTCCAAGTTATTGATTGTTGATTGAAGGATTGATCTTGCATTGGACGGAAGGTTAGAAGGAAGGGATATATTAAGATCATCAATATATAAGCGGGCTGTAACTGGCGGCCGTATACAATCTGCCATATCATTTATGTATAATATAAACAATGTTATGCTCAGCGCTGAGCCTTGCGGAATACCATTTTCGATAAGGAAGGAGGAAGATATTTTGGAGCCAATCCTAACTCGGATCGCCCTATCAGAATGAAAGTTAAGGATGAAATTGCCCATGTTTCCACTGATTCCGGCGTTCTTCAGCTTAGTAAGCACACCATATCGCCATACGCGGTCGAAAGCTTTTTCAAGGTCAAAAAAGACCGAATATAAGTATTGCTTTCTGTTTTGGGCTGTAAGTATTTGCCTTTGGAGGCTCAGAAGGTGCATAATTGCGGATTTTGATGTACGGCCACCAACCTGGATTGCAGATAGGATCTCCAAAGATTCTAGGACGGAATAGAGACGCCTATTCACCATTTTTTCCAGAGTTTTTGAAAGGACCGATATTAAGGAAATAGGCCTGTAACTTTGAGGAAGGAAAGGATCTTTGTTTGATTTAAGAACAGGGATTACTAAAGCAGTTTTCCAGGAGTTAGGGATGGATGATGAGGACCAGATTTGATTATAAATATGCAGTAGAAGACTTTTAGTGGAAGGAGAGAGATGTTTCAACATGAGTGGGTGAATTGAATCCGCACCGGATGCACTGTTTCTAGTTTTATTTAGTTGGAAGTTCAATTCATCTATTGAGAAAGGAAGGTTGAACGCTTCATCTTTCTCGGAAAGGAATTATATTGGTTCACTTTCCACTGATGTTTTTTGTTCCAAGAAATTGGGAGTGTACGAGGCAGAGGAGGAAACATTTGTGAAGTGGAGCACAAAAGCACCCGCCACCTCGGATTCATCTGTCACCAGCGTCCCATTTATAAGTAAAGGGGGGGTCGGAGTGGAGCTAGGGTTACCATTCAGCGCCTTTATCTTCTTCCACATTATAGCACATGGTGTGTCCTTTGAGATGGAGGAGACAAAGGCTACCCAAGATTGCCGCTTTTTAATTCGTATAAGCAGGCGGGCTTTAGCTCTGTATTTTTTGAAATCGATTAAGTCTTGCTGCGACCTCGTTGCCTTGAACTTTTTAACTGCTCTTTTCTGTTGGCGTATTGCGGACTTAATTTCGGGGCACCACCATGGAACGCATCGGCGCTGATAATTCGATGTGGACGGAATCGTTGCTCGGGCTGCATTATTGATCGCATGAGTGAAGATGGACAAGTTTTCTTCTATACTTAGTGCAGGGCGACAGGATATTATAGTTTTATCTCGATTCATTTAATTTTTCGGCTCAAGACTTTATTTTATGGCTGGCCCTTTCCGTTTGTTGGATTTCTTCACGTAGGTCGGTAATAATCTTGGTCATTTACTTTATTTTTATATCTTTATTTGCATCGACTTCCTCAATCTCTGTCAACGATTTAGTTCCTTCTCGATTTCTTTTAATTTCTTTCCTTCCTCCGTGCATTCTTTCTTCCTAGCTGCAAATTATTTCTATTCTCTTTTTCCTTCTCTACTTCTTTCGCTAATTTCCTTATTTCAGCGCAATCCGCCTTTCTTTCCTTTTCAAGATTCTTCTTCTCTTCTTCTATATACTCTTCTAATTCTCCGATCTTCCCAATAACCATCTGCTCTATTTTATTTTTAAAAGTATCGAATTTGAAATTGATATTACAGTAGACGTTTGGTTATCCGACACAATTGGGGAATTGAATGTGTCGGATAACTAAAAAAGTCAAATAATATAGAGTTTTTTCGATTTTTTTTATTTTTTATTTTATTACATATTTATAAAGAACAATTACAGTTAAGAGAAAAATTTCAGTATAAAACACAACGTTTAATATATATTATTTTTTTAAAAGGTATCCATCGACAATTGTTTCGCCTTACTTATTCCTTGTTGTTCGGAACAATATTCCATCCGCTGTTGTGTAGTCGTTTTGTTGTTCGATATAAGAAATTGCTCTCTGAAGAATTTGAAAGCCTTCAGCGTGACTTGTGGAATCTTTAGAAGCTGAATTGTTTTCCATTTCATCTTCTGAACTCTTTGTTCTTGATTCCTATAAGTTGAATAATACCATCATTGGTATAATTGAAATCGTTATCTGTCGTCATCCATTCTTGAATATCTGGCATATCAGCATTCTGACACCCTGGAATTCTTTGAAGCAATGAAAGCAGTTCAGAGTCTTTTTTGTTTTTTTTTTTTTTTTTTTTGTAATCGTCTTCATCATCAACAGTTTCCTATTTATCACTGCCTTTATGATCGAAAAGTTTGCACCATGATCGAACAAGAGTTACCGGCTGAACTTGGTCCCATGCTTCAGCAATCCTCCAAATTCAATTTCTGGACCATATCTATATCTTCGTCATGAAGAATTAAACTTAAAAGTTTAAAACCATATTTCCTTTTCATGGTTTCAAGTATGCCTCGTCCATTGGCTGGCATAGGAACGTAACATTTGGAGGTAAAAAAAGAACCTTGATATCATTCTTTATGACCAATGATTTATTTACCGATATTTTATTTATTCGTACAAAGTCTCTTATATCCTTTTCCTCTTCATCGTACATACATCTGCAAAAGTATTGTATTCCCCTTTAATATAGTTAATCTCTAAATCAAATTGTTGTAAATATAACACCTATCGAGTCAGTTGGTCATTCTTCCACTTAGATTCATATAGAAATTTTAAGCAACTGGTGATTCGTCACCGAAATTGTCCAGAATCCTTGTATAATTACTCTTAATTTTTGACATGCGTAAACTATACTTAACAATTCTTTTTCAGTAATCCCTATTTTCTTTTATATTTGTTTAAAATCCTACTAATAAACATAATTGGATGAGGGTAATCCGTCCGATATTGATATAATTGGACCCCAATTGCAATCCCAGACGCATCACAGGCCATATAAAACGGGTTCTCCAAATCAGAGGTCTGCAGTCTCACATCTTCTGAGAATTTTTCTTTAAATAATCTAAACGATGTATCTATCGGTCGCCTCACTCCAGTCGAACTTCTCCGAGTCTTTTACTATCCCACTTACTGGTTCTAATAGATGAGTGTATTCGTTTATGAATTTTCGGTAAAAATTTGCCAATCCCATAAATCTTTGTATTTCTTTCAGATTTTTTGATAGTGGGAAATTTTTTATTTTTTTTTATTTTTTCGGGAGATATTCCCCTCACTGACAATTGATATTTCGCAAAGTCTACCTCTCCTTTCGCTAACCATTGCCATATTAGCCAATTGTAATTTATGTAAAACGTAATCTAATCGTTTAATATGTTCATCCTCATTCTCAGAGAATACTAACAAGTCGTCAACATGTGACAGGGTATACCCTTTCGGGCGGGATCGTTTGGGCGATAGCGAGCGAGGGTTTTTAATCAGACCTTTCTATGGACTACCTTCGGTGATTTCAGTGGCGTAGTGTGAACTTCTGAACAGAGGATATGCCACAATGAAATATTTTTTTACTATAAAAATAAACACGTGAAATTCGGTTAAATGTAGAACAGAAATAAAAATTAATTAAGAGCAACGAAATGTCTTATTTTTTTTGTAAATGAATTCGATTTTCCAGTTCTTGTTTGCGAAAGTCGCTATTACATCATCATGAAAAGATGGTATTTTTCTGATGTTTGATAATAATTCTTTTTCAATACTACAAAAAGCTAATGAAGATAGTCACTACTTTCATCGCTGAGAATGATCAACCTTTGCCGACGAAGTGGTTGCTGGAATTGTGGTTATTAAATGAGAAAGCTTGTACACACTTCTGGAAAAATATCTGTTAGATCTGAAGCGGTCAAGTATAAGATGGCACCGCAGTGTCTTTATGTATGTTAGAATCTTGAAAGTACACTTTTCAAACTTGCAACATTGAAAAAGTTTCTGTAATTCTGTTTTAAATTTAAAAATTCTTCTTCCGGAAAATTTCATTAAGAATTTTAAAAATTTTCTGTATTTAAGAGAATTAAAAATTTTAACTTTGTTACATTGTTAAACCTATTATTAGACATATTTATTTGCGTAACTTCGATAATTTCTAGACTAGAGTAGGGGGGCATGCAGATTCTTTGATGCACGATTGGCCCGCCACCTGAGCGAAGGGGTCCTCTACTTCCTCAGCAGACGTGTTGTCAAGGCAATCTGAAAGCGGTATAGCCCGTATTTCCTTTGGTTTCTTTTCTTTTTTTGAAACTCTGTCACCCACAGCTTTGCTTGTGCCAGGTTTGACATTGTCTGATCTTTTTTCTCTCGAAAACATTTGTCCAAACGCTTTATTAACATCAGAGAGGGAAATATCCTGATAGTCGAATTTTGAGACCCATCCCTCCGATGTCACTTTAAATTCTTTAACAGCTCTACCATTATGGTAAAGCACTTGGTCCCTGGACGCTGGGAATATCTTCCCGGTATGCCCGGTCATGGTCACAGAATCGATCTCACCTGAGAAAAACTTATCCACATGCACTAGAAGGTTTGAATTCGGGAGCATGAAAGCCTCGCCCGTACCTGTGAGGTAGAGCATTTTCATGTAATTGTCGATTTCTAACTCTTGAGAGACTACTTTATACATTGTAATGCAGGGGATAGACCACCACGCACGTTCGTCTTTTTTACCTTTTTCCTGTTTAACAGGGTCAATCACATCCGTACCTAACTCAAATAGGACAGTCTTATTCGATTTACTGGTTACGTTTCTGAAGTCGGCTATTAAGAATTTGTCTTTATAGACCACCATCTTGTAAACTTTCCCACGAATCCGGGTTGCTGATACTAAATTAAATAATAAACTAACTATAATCGCTTTCGCATGTGTCTGTTGTGCTCTTCAATTAATGTTATTTTTCTTAGTGATACTGGACGCTTTTAGTGATTATTTTATTATGAAAAGGTGAGCTTCTTTATACTCTTCCCTTTTTATATTTTACTTTTATTTTTCTAATTTACATAATTAAACTAGTATAATTGTTAACTTGTTTATCAAAAAAAAAAAAAAGAAACATTAATAAATTTTATGTAAAGCCTTTTGGGCTTTGCACGAAAATCTATCGATATCGCGCAGCTGTTATTGAACTAAACGTGAGCTGACGTGAGCTCACAATCTTTTCGGACCCATAATGGGTGGCATAGTTGAATTGCAGAAATGCCTTAAGGAAATATTAGATCTTACTAAAACTATACGTTTGCAGTTCCCTACTGGTGCCAAGGAAATAAAAACGCTGTCCTGGAGGCAGCTACCAACATTGACACGAAAATTGGCGTCGCTTTAACGAAATGTGGTAACTTAGATTCAATACTTAAAAAAAAATCGGCAGAAGTGCAGTCGATTGTTAAGGATGTCCTGCACAGCCCAGCACAAAAAAAGAACGTCTGCAGTCACATTTCATACTGGGATGTTGCCGTAAATAAAAAAACAATACAAAAAAATAAGCTAATTATCAAATGTGACGACATAGACATCTTCGATAAAAAACTTAAAGAAAATGTTTCTTTAAGCATAAAGAAGATTAATGTAACCTTCTACAAAAAGCTTAATAACAATACTGCAGTCATTAACTCTGCCACTAAGGACGATTGCCAAAGGCTACATAAGGAGATATCAAACTTAATCCCTGAATGTAAAGTGACTGAGCAAAAGTTGCTCAATCCTACAATCTTGGTCTTTCGAACAAAAAACATTTCGGAAGATAATGTTAAAGAATATTTTAAAGACATTACTGAACGGGAACCAGTCATAGTTAACAAAATTTCAACGGAGCATGCAAGTCATATATATATACAGTTACATCTGGATCAGTACCAAACCATTTCGACGATGGGAAAATTGAGAATTAAATGGGAATCATTCAATTTTGTTGATGCGGTTAACCCAAGAATTTTCAACAAGTGCAACAGGTATGCACATCCGGAAAAATTCTGCAAGTCCTCAGACATATACTTAAACTATGTTAAAACTTGCAATGACTTAAGTGTATGTTCTAATTGTACATATGGTAAGATTAGGGTTGTCGCTGATAAAAAGAATATAGACGATAAGTTGGCTGACAAAAGCCTTGTGGCGAGTTGTGCTGAGGAGGCAGAACATCGCTCATACAGCAAAAATTGTCCCCATTACATAAAAGCTTATGAAAACTTAAAGTTCAATATCGATTTTGGATCGACTTAGGTTTTCATATCTTAATGTCGATAATTGCTGCGCTACACAGCTTCTCTTCCTTAGGGACTTTTATATCAGTGATAGAGATATCTGTGTTCTGGCAGAACCATATCGAGTTGAAGTAGCTTAAAAAAGCGGGGACTGGGCCAGTTTCCCCCGATTTTTCCCCGGGGGTAGTTACCCTGAGTGTCTAGGGTTCCCCCGATTTTCCCCGGGCAGCTGCTGAAATTTCACCCCAAATTCTCATCCGGGTGCTAAAAATTAACCCCAATTTCTCTTTTAGAGCCCAAAGTTACCCCAAGTTTCCTCTGATTTCACGGATTTCCTCCGAGTTTTCCCTGTTTACCCCTGATTCCCCTGGACAGTTCCACTAATTCGATCCCTAATTCCCATCAAGGTAGGCAAAATTCACCCCAATTAGAATACAGGTGCTGAAAGTTCACCCCAATTTGTATCCATATGGTTAAAATTCACCCAAGTTTCCCCAAAATTTCTTCAAATTTTCCTGATTCCGCGTTCATACTGTTATCTCTAAAAGCGCTCGCACCGTTTCCACACATATATTCAACATAGCCTTAGCCACCATGAAAGTATACTCGCTTTCACATACCTGCACCTTCTATCATCATATGTTTGTATTATACATGACACTGCGTGTAATGTATACAACATAATTTTTAATTTTCATTTTTCAAGGTTGGGAGGGGTAAAATTTTGCCAGGAGTGATAAAAACGTTTGAATCTCAACACTTAGAACCCAAAATTTAAAGGAATTTTCCGAGTCGTGCTCCATTCCGACATTTTTTTTTTTTAAATTTATTTTTAAAGAAAATATTTGAACGTTCCATCAATTAAATGAGAGCGGGCGAGTGTGCTGCTACGAGATGAATTATATAAGCGCGACTGCGGCTGTAATGGAAATATTTAAATGTTCCAGCAACTAGTTGAAACTGTCACCAGGTAAGGTTAATTCCAGTCGTTCGTTTTGAAATTAACTAGCCGATCATCCATGCACACTCTCACACGACGCCGATAGAAACCTGTTCACGATCGCTACATGTTCACACACGCACGTACACACCACCACTTGATAAATATTTTTTTCGTCTTTTTTTCCACTCGCTATTTTATATTCAATTTCATTTTCTATATTCTCCGTTCATTGTAAAAGCACACCATCCATTCATGCGCACACATCAAGCATTTTTTTTTTTATAAATGGGCTCGGTGTTAACACTGGCCCAACTACATGGACCTAGATCACCTACTCAGATTCTGAGGCGATCGGAGATAGAAAGTATAAAGGAAAGAAGGAGGGGAATAACGGCGGGAGATGGGAAGGAAAGGATAAAGGAAGCATTGAAAGGGGTAGGAAGATCTAATGCCAAAAGTTCAGCATATAGATGAGAGCACTGAGGAAAAAGAGCAGAGCATTCGAAAAGGATATGGTTGGGGTCACATATAAAGGGAGGATCAGTTGAGTGGAGAGGGCAAAAGGGAGAAGGTGAAGGAGAAAGAGAAAAACGAGAAAAGGGAAGGAGGGAATGGCCAAGTCTCAGTCTGATTAAAGAAACAATAGCCGAGCACCGAGAAAAAGGAAGAAATTAGTACCAAGGCTGTGAATTGGGAGTAGGCTGTAGGAGGAGGTAGAAGGAGGAGCGATTGGCAAAAAAGGAAGAGTAGATGTCAACCCACAGTCTGGTATGGAGACTTGCGGAGAGGAAAAGGATGTCTGAGGCAGGAAAATGTGGAAGGAATGGACCATTGAGAGACGCTGAGCGAGCTAGGAAGTCAGCTGCTTCGTTGCTCTCAATGCCAGAGTGGCCAGGAACCCATAAAAAGTCAATAAGGATAGAACGTGCTAAGCGCAAGTTGGAGATAGAGGCACGAACAGAAAGAATGATGTCATTAGTCGAGTGGGAAGGAGGAGAAGAGATAGCTTGCAGCATGGATTTGGAATTAGTAATAATGAGAAACTTACAGATCCCTCTTGAAGAGGAAATAAAGGAGACAGCACGGAGAATGGAGACTGCTTCAGCAGAAAAAATGGAACAAAAGGAAGGAAGTTTGAAGGATTCCGAGTGACTAAGCGAGGGGGCTGTAAAAGCACCACCCACCCCGCAATCATTTTTGGAACCATCATTGAAAATTTTTACATGACAGGGAAATGAAGAATTTAATATGTGGACATATTCACTGACCACTGTGCTCTGAGGAGTGGATTTAGCACGAAGAGGAAGAGAGGAGAATGAGACGGGAAGACATGTACTATTGAAATCAAAAGAAAAGTAAGGAAGCTTATTGCAGGAAAAGACATAAGGAGAGAACTTAGAGACCCGAGCTGCTATGTGCGCAAGAACCGGGATTTTGTGAGGAATGAAGCGCCAGTAGTCATTGATATACAGATAGGAAGAAATAAGTTTATATGAAGAGATCGGGAAGCGTTTAATTAGAAAACGGTAACCAAGCAGAGATCTGCAGATAAACAGGGGTTTAATATATTCAGACAAAATGGCAGGAATGCGAGAAGACTTTAGGGCCCCAATGCAGAGCTGAAGACAGGAGTTTTGGATTCTATCAAGTTTGCGCAGGAGGGAGTTTGAGGCATTGCCATATAAGAAGGAACAGTAGTCTAGTTTGGAACGAATGATGGATTTGTAGAGAATTATGAGAATATATGGATCACCGCCCCACTTGAGAGGACATAAGGCTTTCAGGAGATTTAGTCTCTTAAGACAAGATATATAAAGGTACTCAATATGTTCTTGGAAAGAAAGTCGACTATTTAGGAAAAGACCAAGATAGCATATGGAATTAACAATAGGAATAGGATAGTTGGAGGAGATGATGTTTACCAGAGCACGATTATATGGGCGGAGGGAGAAAATAATAGAAGAAGACTTGGAAGGAGAAAGAGAAAGAAAAGCACTGGAGAGGGAACTACTGAGGACTGATAGAGAACAATTAATCTCCTCCTTAGCTGTAGCTAGCACGTCTGGAGTGGAGTAGATAAGGATATCATCCACAAAAAGGAGAGAAGAAGAAGGAATGCGAAGAGTAGCGATATCAAGGAGATAAATATTAAAAAGAGAAGGACTAAGACAGGAACCCTGAGGCAAGCCATGGTAGCAACGTCTGATTGTTGAAAAGGAGGGAACAGAAAGAAAAAGAGATCTATTTTGGAACAGATTAAGAATAATGGTAACGAGAATAGGAGGAATATTGAGGGAAATGAGCTTAGAAGCCAGTGAAGGAAGATGAACATTATCAAACACAGATGCGACGTCGACGAATGTGGCAATAGTAAACTTTCTATCTAGGAATGATTTGTAGATGTCCGATCGAAAGGTACTAATGCAGTAGATTGGACCAAGACCAGGGCGAAAACCAAACATATTGGGAGGGAGGAGATTGTTATGCTCCAGCCACCAGACTAAACGATTGTTGATTAAGCCTTCGAAAAGTTTTCGAAGACAAGAGGCGAGGGAGATAGGTCGGAAAGAAGACTGGTTTCTTTTAGGAATAGGAATGATTATAAAATCATTCCAGGATTTAGGAGTGTGACCAGAGATTAGAAAGGAGTTATAGATAGCTAAGAGAGAATGCAACAAGGAAGAGGAGAGATTTTTAAGGATTGGATATGAGAGGCCATCTAGTCCAGGGGTGGAGTTAGTGGATTTGTTAAGAACGGATAGGAGCTCATTGTAATGAAAAGGAGAGGAAAGAAAATGGTCTTCAAAGGTAGAGTAGTAAGAGGGGGAACTAATTTCTTCAAGAGAAGGAACATAAGCGGGCAAGATAGAGTCCAAAAAGGAATGAAGATGTGGCAACACAGGAGTAGAATGGAGGGGGCGCTCGGAGGAGGGAAATCTAAAGGCCCTAGCTAACTTCCAAATCTGAGAGAAGTGCGTATCTCTAGAAAATGAGGAACAGAAACTTCTCCAAGAATTCCTCTTGGCAGCCTTTAGGATGCTACGGGCTCTAGCGTTAGCTTCTTTGTGAGCTAGGAAGTTAGACATAGAAGAGCAGGAGCGAAAGGTTCTAAAAGTGTCGGTACTCTTCCTGAAGGCTGCTTTACACTCTTCATTCCACCAGAGTGAGGAGGCAGCAGAAGTTTTATGACAGTTATTAGAAGGGAAGGGAGGAGATGAAAGGGAAAGAGTAGAATAGAGAGACTAAGTGAAAAGGTTGTATTGAGATAGAGGATCAAAATCAGCCTGAATAGGAGAGAGAGAGGAATCGACTAAAGAACGAAATTTGCCCCAATCAGTTTTGGGGAGAAGCCAATGAGGTGAATGAAGAGGTTTGAAGCATGAAGGAGGTAGGACGTCATTAAGAGTTAGAACAATAGGAGAGTGATCACTGCCAAAAGTACCATCAAGAGTTCTCCAAGAGCAGTTTAGACCAAAATTGGGAGAAGAGAAAGAAAGATCGACTGCACTAGGAGATGAAGGGTTTTTGAAGCAGGTAGGAGAAGAATCATTAAGGAGGAAGAGGTTATGATTTAGGATGAAGTTTTCAAAGATAGAGCCATTGCTGTCGTGACCAAAGCAGCCCCAGAGTGGAGAATGGGCATTCCAATCACCCCCAATGATAAATGGATTTGAAAGAAATATGTTTTCTATAGGTTAGCTATTTGTGAATTGAGAAAAAAATTTAAATGATAAAAATAATATGTACGATAGATTAAAAAAAAATAATATGTTTGATGTGAAAATGAGTTAATGCCTTGTACAGAGATGATTGATTTTTTGGAAATGATAAAATATGTATACTTAATTTGATTTTAAAATTATTATGCATGATTTGAAATTAGGAAATAAAACACCTTTGAAGAATGGAGCGAAGAGAATTTTTGTACAATTTCAGGAAAAACTATGTTATGATAAGTTTTTTTTTTTTTTTTTTTTTTTTTTTGTGAAAGCAACATCCTGTACCGTGTTTAACTGCTGTGGCTATTACAGTACGAAGATGCGCAGTTTGTTTTTATAGATATCTGATTATTCCACTAGTTCTGATAAATTGTGTTATGGATAAAATTGCATCGGGGGAATTCTCAAGAATGTTGGTGACTGTTTTGTTATTAATTGAAAGGGGCCAGTGAGGTGATAATGCTGGACAGTCGCATAGTATATGAGGAGTTGAGGGAGCAACATCTTGGCCACAGAAAGGACAATTCATAGAAGAGGGGGTTCTTTGCAAAATAAAATTATGCGACATGGCTGTATGGCCTATGCGCAAGCGGCTAAGTGCACAGAAATCTCTGCAGGAGATACTTTTTTCTGGCCACCATGGTTCCATTGAGGGTTTAATTAACCTCGAGAAAGTCTGACATGAGGACCAATGGGTTTTCCATGTTCGAGAGATAAGGTGGAGGTGGGCTGTTACTAGGTGAGGGGCAATATATTTCTGCTCTGGCGGATGTATCGACGCGTTCATTTCCAGGAATCCCTGCATGGCTGGGCGCCCACAGAAAGGATACCGAGCACTGTCTCTTAATAAGTTTGTATAATACCTGCTGGGTTCGAATTGCTACAGGATGTTTGGTGAGGGGATTAGAAATTGTCAATAAGGCCGCAGATGAATCAGATACCAGCAGGGCTTTCTGTGATGTAGGCTCTGTAGAAAGAAAATATTCCAAATAGAAAAATACTGCGTATATTTCAGCATCTAGTACCGAGCAATTGTCATTCAGTCGAATGCTTCGAATCACGTCGCAGACTTCAAAGGAACAGGCGGTTGGGGAAGAAGTAGCCTCTGGGGTAGCCTTAGCGCATCCCTGTAGAAAAAGAGGTGGTCGGGGTATTTTTGCATTGTTGCTGTTGTCAACTAAACGATATTCGGGTGCAGGGGTTTATTATACTTCGTCAGGGAAAAGTTAACATCAATGTTTAAAGGGGCCCACAGCGGAATCATGATGTTAGGAGCTAGGTTAGGGAAAGGGATTACGCTCACGTTGTGCTGCGATAGGAGAGACAGGATTTCTGGGAGAGGGTCATTAGGGAACTCTAGGGTGTTGGGGAGGTCATTTGTGTCAATAGGACAGGCGCGTTTACTAGAGAAAAGAGCGAGGGTCTCACAGTGGTAATAATAGGTTCGGAAATACTTTAGTGGGGGAGTGCCTAACAAGGCACACAAACTTACAGATGGGGAAGTTCTATGTGCGCCAAGTATCGTGCGGAGCGCCGTGTGGTGTATTGAATCAAGGGATTTAAGTAAAGAGGGACTGGCTGACGCATACACCTGGGACCCGTAGTTTATTCTGGAAATGACTAAGAATTTGTATATGGAGAGGAGAGTTTTCGGAGGTACATTATACTTTGTGTTTGATACATATTTAAGAATAGATAGGAATTTATGACATTTAACTTTAAGATTGGATATGTGGGATCGCCAAGTTAGCTTTTGATCGAACAGTAGTCCAAGGAAGGTAGCAGTAGGGTGGAAATGAAGTGAGGAATTTTTTAGATTGAGGCGGATGCTGGAAGAGTTTTGACGTCCCCTATAGAAATCAACACAGATAGACTTAGATGGAGAAAACACAAGACCATTATTGTTACACCAGGATTGTAGTTTTGAAATAGTTTTTTGTAGGATTTTTTGAGCATTTGCTGGAAAACTGGAAGACAGGGAAATGTTTAAGTCGTCAAAGTAGAGCCGGGCGTTTACAGGCGGAGCAATACAATCATTTATATCATTGATATACAAAATAAACAAGATTGCACTAAGGGCAGATCCTTGTGGTAAGCCATTCTCAGTTTGAATGGTGCTCGATGTTGACGAACCAATCTTAACATGGAACGTTCTGTTTGTTAAAAAATTATTCAGATACTTGGCCATGTTTCCACTTATACCAGCTGTTGTCAGCTTGGATAAGAGGCCGTATCACCATACTCTGTCGAACGCCTTTTCTATATTGAAAAAGACGGAGTATACATGTTGGCGTCTGTGAAATGCTGTTAATATTTGCCTTTGTAGGCTCAGCAGATGATTAACTGTAGTACGCTTCTTACACCCTCCAGCTTGTGACGAGGATAGGAGATTATTCTGTTCAAGGAAGAAAAGGAGACACCGATTAACCATTTTTTCCAGCGTTTTTGAGAGGACACTTATGAGGGATATAGGCCTGTAGTTTTGTGGAAAAAGAGGATCTTTATTTTGCTTCAGAATAGGACTAACAACTGCTAATTTCCATAGCTCAGGGATCGATCCGGAGAACCATATTTGGTTATAGATATGTAAGAGGAAGTTTTTCGCTGACGCAGGTAAGTGTTTTAACATATAAGGATGTATGGAATCGGGCCCCGGCGCGCTGTTTGCAGTATGGTACTGGAGTTGATAGTCTAGTTCAGAAATGGTGAAATGGCAATTGTAGGAAAGTGAGGAGCCAGAGATGATAGTTATTGGTTGTTGTTCCATGGCATATTTCTTTAAAGAGAAGGCAGACGAATATGACGATGAGGATGACTCCATTGCAAAATGATTCGCAAAAGCATTTGCGACTTTCAACGGGTCAGATAACATGGAACCATTCTGATTTATCGAAAAGGAAGGGGTCGCACGATTAATACCGTTCAGTGCCTTAATTTTGTGCCAAATATTGTGACTAGAAGTATTTATGGAGATTGAATGCATAAATTGCTGCCAAGATTCCTGTTTTTTGCGCCTAATGAGGCTCCCCGCAACTGCACAGCATTTTTTAAATTCGATCAAATCAGGATATAAGCCTGTTGATTTAAACTTCCTAAGGGCATGTTTACGTTGGTGTATGGCTGTTCCTATTTCGGGGCACCACCATGGGACCCGTCGGGATCTGTTTGTTGGGACAGACCTAGGAATGGATGCTAGAGCAGCATTCGTAATAGAGTCGATAAAGGAGTTGATGTTTTCTGATAAAGATTCAGATGGCTCGCTGGGAACATTTACTTTAACTGAAAACATATCCCAATCCACCTTGTGGAATAGAAATTGAGGCTTAGGTGGGGGGTTTTGGGTATAAGTAACAATGAAAGAGATGTATTCGTGGTAATGAAGCGAGTAGAAACCAGAAATATACTATTTTTTCATATATATTGTTTGCTTTTTTTCATACTTCTTTGTAATCTTCAACATCATGCTTGCAAAATGTAATGTTAAATAATAAGTTGAAATAAACACAAATAAACTGAATAATGAATGAAAAAGTGTAATATATTGAAAAAAATACATAAAAAGAATGTCAGTAACAAGAACGATGATGGCAATGATGATGACTACAATGATGAAATTATAAAAAGCGATGGACGATGCGAACGAGAGTGATGACATTGATGATAATGCCTAATCTTCGTCCATAGTTTTTAAAGAATAATGTGGTAAAATGAATAATCTAAATAATTAAACAGCAAAAAAAAAAAGATTAAAAGTCAGTTTTGAATTACTCTACTTACTCTTCATCATAGGAGACATATCCGTCATCATTGAATATCGCGCCTAGTTCTTCTTCCCCCAGGTCATCGTTCATGATCCATTGAGCCACCTCCTCCTCATCCATTGGCATTGGAGGAGGTAGCGGGTCATCCTCTTCTGTCATGATTCTTATGCATCTTGTGAGAGATAACATCTGACCTAGGGGGAGTGAGAGTAATATGCCTTCAACATAAGGCCGTGCGATCCAGCCACCAACATCTACCTGGAATGTATCCTCATTTAGGAGGGATACAACACCATCAGAGAAAAGGTGGGATATGTATGTCTACAAAAAAATAAAAAAATTGAAAATAAATAAACATAATACAATCACAAGTATAGTTGACCCTTTTAAAATATAAAAAGTATATACCTGCAATGCCTCCCTTAATTGAGTTGCATTAGGAGCAATCATAATGATCAAAATGGAGCTCAGTGAGGTGGTATATTGAAAAAATACAAAAAAAGAATGTCAGTAACGAGAACAACGATGGCCATGATGATGACTACAATGACATCAATAACATAAAAAACATATAGATAAAAAATGACAATGAGAACGAAAATGATGACTACACAAACAAGAATGAGAATGATGAGAATATGTCTGTGTCTGTATATAATAAAGTTAAATTATTTATACTGTACATTTTTAGCATCTTATTATAGTGAAAGTCATACATAGTATGCTTACTAATGTCAAGGATCGACATCCCAACATAAATAGGCTTATTAAATAAAATATGTTTTGCGCTACGATGAACAGCACATAAGAATGGACGCTCGCGAAATATAGTATGATTCTTAAACCTAGAGTTTGCAACGAGTTTAGTGAACTTAACTTTATCTGAAACGAGTTTTAAATCTAATAAATTGTGTTGGTTTTGAAGCGATTTTCCATATATTGCATTGTTCATGATCTTGTAAAGGTTCTTTTCAAAGTCATTATTTGCTAATTGACAGTACTGAGTATTTAATTCTATATATTCCTTCAACCAAGGTGATTGGTTGAAGCATACGCCGCGATATATTTTAGTTAATCTTAATCCTAAATTTAATACTAATTTCAAATATTTTATATGAATAACATAATTCGACTTATTAAGTAGTGTTGCAACCAGTTTTTTGATTGTCCCTTTTTTAGAGACATTACGATGTTCTGGGCATAGAGGATAATAGTTATGTAAATGATGTAGACTGGAGGGATACTCCAAATCTACCTCGAGTACACAGCCCTCTATCCCACTTTCATCATAATTTAAAACATCAAGTTGCTGTATTTGATTTTCGGTCATCCATTTAAAGCCACCTATTGGAAGTGGCTCACACATGGCATGACCATACAAATTATTGGCATCGAGATAAATAATAAAATTACTATCTTCTTCCAACAATGAGGAAGAAGAAGGCGAGGACGAGGACGACGACGTAATAGTGTTATTATTATTATTAACTGAATATTTATTATGAGCTTCACAATAACGTTTAACACATTGCGTGAGACCACCACGTATACCTTTTTCGAAAAAGGGGTACATGTCGTAGTTGGTCAAAAGTTCCAGTTTGACTCCAGTTAATTTCAGCATTGCTACAAATGTGAAACCAGGAACTGTGTAAGACCATGCGGGGTCTAAACCATAAATTTTGTAGCAAACGGTATGGAAATTTTCAAAGATATCCACCAGAAGGAGGACGTCAGTCCTTAAATATTCGTCCGAATACTCCCCCAAATTCTTGACTTGAAGGGCATCCCATACTGTCTGCGCATGTTGATAAGCAGTCTCATCGATGGTTGACTTTGTTAGAGAACTATAAAATGCCGATCTTGGAGGTAACGATTCTTCAGCAAGTTTGGCAAAGTCTGTGCAGTATTCATATGGGAAATACCCCTTTTGATGGAAAAGGGGGAGTAAAGACGGATCACGAATGTTAGCAATTGTATGATGGAAAGCGTCATCTGGAAGGTAGCTCGCCAGCTTCTCCAAGCTTGATGCCATGAAGCTAAAGGAGTCGACAAATCTAAGCTGGAACTTTGCAGGTATGATCTGTTTTGAGATTCCTTTATATCTCTCTTCAGTGTTTGCAAGCACGTTTATGTCGAGTGTGTCGTATGCCAGTTCACAAACTATTATATGGCTATCATAGCCTGATAGGTTATGAATAAATACTGGCAAAAAATTAGGCAAGCGTGACTCAAGATTGCATTTACTATGTGCGGCACCACAATATTCACCAGTTAGATGATTATGGTCCCGAACTTTATCATTGTTCAGTTGTTTTGCACAAATGTAACAAACAGTAGCACTATCGAATGCTAATTTATCTGCAGCACTCATCACAATTGGTTTATTGTTTTGGTAAATTTCATAAATTAATTTCGCATCAATAACAAGTTTTTCTACAAACACTTTTGCAGCGTCACGATCTCGATACAGTCTTTGAGATCTCAATGATGGAGGAAGAATATTATCACCAACACGAGATACAATTTTATATGAAAAACTCATAGGCATGTGCTTATGAACTTTTATGGTGTTCTTGCGTGCTTGATCGCTCTGTACACGACGTGTGATGCGGTCATCTCCCTCTTCTGAGTCATCATTCTCTTCATCATCTACTACAGGCTCCAGTACACACTCGAAATCTGCGTACACAATGAAGGGGACCCATTGCTGTTGACGGTATTTATCATGCTGGAGAATATTTTTCCCCTGCACAGGCATCTCAATTGCAACTGGAGAATATTCCCTGCAATCTTTTTGGTGTTCTTGGAGCTTTTGAGGACTGTCGACGTGCCACAAGCATCTTCTGGAGATGTGGATTCATGCTTCATAGCTAGTGATTTGATGACGCACAAGCTTCTCCAAATCCTTGATGAAACAATAATGTTTCTTGTTCCCGTCTTGGATTAAAAGGAGATCTGTATGATCTGCTTTGTCTTCCTTACAGATACAAATTGGATAAACAAAGTTCTTTTCGTCCAACCCATACACATTAATTGAGGAGTTTGGATTGATCTTTTCAAATTTTTGCACATCATCAAGACTTGCGGGGAACGAAATTCCAGTCCAATCATATTTCGCATCCAGTTCTGGTTTATTTTTATACTTATACACAGTTCAGGATTCTGAGGTATAAATTTTGACAACATGGAATATTTGAAGCAGAACGCATCGGTATTTTTAATATTTATAACTGCTTTTCGAGCAGCGATTGCCTTTGGTAATGGAATATATGAGGACGCGCGTGCAAGAACGTTCACTTTATTAATCCTCAGTTCGAGGTATACAATTTTCTTAATCGTCCAGCCTGATCCCTGCACATATTCAAATCTGTCAATCAGATCCTTCATTTCGCCAACTGAATCTTTGTACCACTTGTTAAAATCATCTCCTTCAACAAGTAATTTACAATTTGATGGAAAATATGTTGGAACCGTATGTTTTGATTTGGTAACTGCTGTTATTCGTTTAAACATGCAATGTAACATGAGGCTGCATTTTAATCCTTTCCCGATCGATCCTGACACTGTATCAATTACAGTTGATTTAATTTTTTCCAAAAATTTATTGATATCTACAATCCGTGCATTATCATTTATGACCCTGTACGTCGCAATCCTATTTTTGTACCGCTTCGATATATTTTCAATATGAAACAGGACTGCCATAGGTCTTTCGGCATCCGGCGCAATATTTGATCGAGAAGCATATTGAGAAGACATTGTGAAAAAATGATCAACTTGTAAAATTAAAAAAGTAATTTTAATTTTCAAAAGAGACATAAATAAATAAATGGTGAGATTGATTTTAAAAAATCTGTTGAATGATAACGACTGTGTAAAACTTTAACAAAATTTAAAAATCACTTTAAAAACCCTTGAACAGTAAAAACGATTTGAACACAGTGAAGAGCAAACTACAAACGCGACTTCTTCAGGTTTGCAGGTACCTACCTAGATTATAAACAGCGCTGTGAGCAAAAATGGGAGGGGCTAAAACTTACCTGAAAACCGGTTTCAGCGTGAGCCTCTTTCACTATGATACCTAAAAAGGTGCATGCACCTTATAAATTAACCCACTTCAGAATGAATGAAATAAGACTGCTCAATTCGGCTTGATTTCAGAGGGATACATCGCCCGTTATCTTCATTAATTTCAGAGGGTTACACCATCCGTTTTCAGCATGATACTTAAAAAGGTATATAGAGAGCCGAAATTCCATTGTTGTTAAAAATAAAGGTCGAGATAATAATGTTAGAAAAACCACATTCCATTGGTGAAAGTTGGTTATAGATGTGTTTGAATGAAGATGACGCGTGTTCTTTGTGTTATATGTTTGTGTATGTGTGTAGATGCAAACCGGTTTTTATAAAAGATATGAAGGGGAAGATCCATGCAGAGTCAATAACATTGTCGCACGATACATTAGAACCTGAGGGAAAAAAAATGATAACGGATTAAGTATAAGATAGGAAGCATAAAAAGCCAAAAAATATATATCAGGTGGCGGTGTGTACGTGCGTGTGTATGAACATGTAGCGATCGTGAACAGGTTTCTGCTAGTGGCGTGTGAGAGTGTGCATAGATGATCGGCTAGTTAATTTCGAACAAACGACTGGAATTCACCTCACCTGGTTAGAGTTTCAACTGGTTGCTGGAACATTTAAATATTTCCATTACAGCCGCGCTCACGCTTACATAATACCTCCTGTAGCAGCACACTCGCCCGCTCTCATTATATTGATTGAACGATCAAATATTTTTTTAAAAATAAAATTTTTTAAAAAAAAATGCCGGAACAGAGCATGACTTGGAAAATTCCTTTAAAATTTGGGTTCTAAGTGTTAAGATTCAAACGTTTTTATCACTCTGGCAAAATTTTACCTCTCCCAACCTCGAAAAATGAAAATTAAAAAGTATTCTACATATATTACATGCAGAGTCATATATAATACATACACATGGACACAAATTGGGGTGAACTTTCAGCACCTGTACACTAATTGGGGTGAATTTTGTCTACCTTGATGGGAATTAGGGATCGAATTAGTGGAACAGTCCAGAAAAATTGGCGGGGGGGGACTAGGTGGAACTGGGGGGAGGGGGGCTTGGGTTAAATTTGATCGCATGGACATAAATTGGGGTGAATTTTGGACACCTGGACATAAATTGGGGTGAATTTTGGACACCTGGACATAAATTGGGGTGAATTTTGGACACCGGGGGACAAATTGGGGTGAGTTTTGAGCACTGGGGGACAAATAGGGGTTGGTGACGTCAGACGCCCCAGCTCCGCTATTTATATACTACTTATACTATATAAGGGCTTAATTCAATCCCTGTTTGGGTATGGAGCTGCCACTTATGTTACACCTAAGGTCTTGACTAGAGTCAATAAACTTCAAAGAAAGTTTCTCCTTAACATCGCATCCCTTTACAGAACATCACCCACTTCTGCTGCTTGTGTTATCACCGGTATATTTCCAATGGACCTGTACATTATAGGTAAGGCTATCTCAAGTGAGTATAGATTTCACAATGATCTTATTTGATTTCCTCCTTAAAACTAATAAATAATAATTTTGTCCAATCATGTAATAATAACCCCTCCTATACAGTGTTCAAAAAGCAGATACTACAAACTCTTATAGCTGAATGGCAGAGGCAATGGGATTCTGATCTTACTGGAAGGAAAACATATTACTTTCTCCCAAGTATCTCAGACAGACTAAGAATGAAAAAAATCAATATCAACTTCTATAGTTCACAGGTGCTCACTGGGCATGGGAAATTTGGTGCCTATCTTTATCGGTTCCGACTTGCAAGTGGCCCAGGCTGCACCTGCTGTTCCCTAAACAATACAGATGATGTTATCCATTTCCTCTTTGACTGTCCTGCTTTCAGTAACTTACGTTCTAAATTTGGTATTACTAGAACTAGTACTTTTCACATTAATAACACAAATCACCATCTCTTCCTTAAGTTTTCTGAGGCTGCTATGAGGCGTAAGTTTCAACTATGTAACTAAATTATTATTACTAAATGTAATTCACATATGTCTGCTACATACTTCTGGTTAAAACTAAATTAGAAAATGATCTGCCTCCTACCTGCCTCTTATCTTCCTCCTCTTATTATCATATTCTTATTATTTTTGTTAAATGTATGTAGCCATTTAAGTATTGATATAGAATTATAGTTTCTCACGCTAATTCAACTATAATCCCATCAAATATTACTTTTCTCTAAAAATAATGTTACATTACTTATACATTTGTTTTTTTTTTTTCTGCTTATCTCTTATTGTAATAAATTAATTTAATATTTAAGAATGTTTAATAGCGATTATGCTTAAATCTTCTCTCTTTTGGTAATAGTTGGGACTATGTTGTTTATCATCCCAACTACTACCCACAATTTCAGTTATAAGTACACTTGCACAGGACTATTTACACACAATATTTCATTTTTCTTATAACACTCAGTTTTTTTTTTTGTTTATCCCATTAATGTATACTAAGTTGTTGCTATTTTTTTGTTTTCACACATAGTCCTTGCGCCTTTATACACATATTTTCTTAAATACACTATTTAATAATTAAAAAAAAAAAAAAAACTTCGATAATTTAAAAAAATATCCTTTATGATAGTTTTCTTCTTCTTCGATTGTCATACACATTACTGCGCGTTGACGATCCTACTGGAACTAGGCTAACACTATTTTAAATTTTTCGTCCCTCCGCTGCTCGTACAAGATCATCAACAGCGTTTAATCCTGTCCATTGCCGCACATTCTTCAGCCAGGAAGTTCTCCTTCTTCCCCTTCCACGGCGTCCCTCAATTTTTCCTTCAATTATCAGCTTAATTAGTTCATATTTTCGACCTCTGATTAAATGCCCGAAGTATTCGATTTTCCTATTCTTGATTGTCTGCGTTACATATCTCTATCTTTCCCAAAAACTTAATCAAGTCAAAGTCATTTGCACTCCATACATTTTTCTTTCTTTCTTAAATAAAAGGCAAGTGCAACGGAACAATTTTTTTTATCTCCTCACAACTGCATAACCATGGCTTTGTTATGCATAAATTTGTTTGAAAATGGCGGTTAAATGTTTTACATACCTTTTGATTTTGTAATTAAATTTTTTAAATTAGGCATTGATCATTTTGAATAATACATATTAATTTTTTCTCGAAAACTAGATGAACTAAAAACTAATCAGTAGACGTTTTTCAATAATACAATTGCAGGTAGCCTCAATTCCAAAAGTGTTTGCATTTTAACAGGGTGGAACATTAGTATTTGCGGCGGCCGAAGTAAGATAAACGAGCCGGTACAACTTTTACAGCAGTGATATTTTTTTTTTTAACCCCAATTCCAAAATTGTGGATGGGGAAATATATTTATTGTAATATGTGTGTTCGAAATACAAGAAACTAGTGTACCTAAAAAGAATGATGGGTGGAAATGAATGTGTAGCTTAAAAAAAAAGGAAATAAAGGCGGTGTGTGCAATAGTTCCCTGCAAGATGTACTTAGATTATTGGCAGGGGACGAGATAAAAAACATAGTCCCGTCACCGACCAAGTTGTATGTGAAGTAGTCTGTAGCAACAGTGAAGAAAGAATAAAAATACGAGTTTACAAAAGTAGTAGAAACATGTAAATACTTCTTCTATCCTAACGATTTCCCGGTGCGAGGTCCGCTTGATGGCACTTTCTTCTCCATTTTCTACGGTCCTCGGAGTCCTCTATCCCAACACCGACTTCCATCATGTCGTTGTTGATGGAGTCTATCCACCGTCTTCTCGGTTTTCCTCGTGGTCTCTTTCCTCCAGGGTTATAATCCATTAACATCCTCACAGAGCTATTGTCTGTTTTCCTCATGATGTGACTGTACCATCGGAGTCTCGCTTCCTGTAATTTCAAACGTACAGATGCAACTCCTGTACCCTCATATCCTCGTTTTTAATATGGTCGAGGAGTGTGTGCCCGAGAAACCAGCGTAACATTTTCATTTCAGCCACATGAAGTTTTTGTTCCATTTTTGTGGTTGTCGCCCAGCATCCAGCTCCATATAGCATTGCAGGTCTCATAATTGTCTTGTAGATCCTCCCCTTGAGATGTATTAGTATTCTCTTGTCGCATAATAGCCCGGTTAGCTGCCTCCATTTCATCCATGCTGTTTGGATGCGGGAATCTATGTCGCATTGTGTATCCCCATCTGAGGCAATATTTGAGCCCAGGTATTTGAACTGAACGGTCTTCTTTAACACCGTGTTGTCTATTTTGATAGACTTATCTGTAGGTGCTCGACATTCCAAGTATTCAGTTTCCTGATGTTCCTGTAATCTATTTTTCCAAATCTGCACGCGCTTTTTTTAATTTTCTTTGCTTTTATCCACCAGGAAGACGTCATCCGCGTATAGCAATGTCCACGATACGGGTGTCTGCAGATCTGTGGTTATAGTATCCATACAAAGGATGAATAGTAGCGGCGATAATGCTGAACCTACAGTGGGAGTGTACCAAGGTTCAGCATTATCGCCGCTACTATTCATCCTTTGTATGGATACTATAATCACAGACCTGCATACACCCGTACCGTAAATTCTGTTCTATACAAATATGTTCTTAAATATAATTTAAAATAATACGTAGAGTAAATTAAGCATGCCGAAAAGGCTACGCCGCTCAAGCAGATAAATATCATCGGATTAACGGTTGAATTAGTGTGTAGAGAAGTCTACTGATTACATAAAATAAATTTAAGGCGCATAGCTCTTTCGACATACTCCAGGAAGACCGCGTGGTTATTCTTGTCAAGAGTAGGGGATGTACAGAATGAAGCCATATTATAAGCTTTACGAATGCCGGGGAAGGCAGGACATTCATACAAAAAATGTTTAACATCATCAGTAACACCCAACGGACACAGAGTACCCGATGGAGCATCGACAAGCTTAAACCTAAATAAATAGGATTGGAACTTGCCATGCCCAGATAATACTTGTGAATTGAAAAAAATTGATCTTCATATCTTTAATTTTTAGACGTAATGAAACATCTGGCAAGAACTCATAAGTTTTCCTGCCAGTGGGGTCAGTGCCCTACCGTCTTTGCCACTCGAAAATAATTAGCTCAGCAACGAGTTGCTTAAAAAGTTTATTAGAAATAGGCTGCTGAATTCTTTAAAAATTATTTTCCGGAAGCTTCAATTGTTTCATAGAATTTAGGTCCCCAACCAACCTGTGTTTACTAATCATCGCCCTACCAATGAGATGCAAATTCATTGGCGGGACACCGCAAATCACACAGGCTGCAGATGTTGGAGAAGTTTTATGAAGCGAGGCAAGACGTAAAAGAAATTTCCTTTGTTGAAGGTTAACCCTTGAAAGGATTCCTTTATTAACATAGACAGCGACACCATATCCATATAAGGCTTGAATTAAACCTTTATAGAGTATGCACCGCCCTTTATAAGATAATCCCCAAACATTTGGTTGAATTCTGACTAACTTATTAAAAAGGCAACACACTTTGCAGTAATCATGTTGTGATGGGGAATGAAGGTGATATGTTTACCCTACAATCACTCCTAAATAATTTAGGTTATAAGTTTGGCTGCTGGGTTCTCCAGAAACTAGCAGAAGGTCAGCTATCTATCCAGCAAGTCCACGATCACCAAACACAGAAAATGCATTTGAGAAAAGAGAACTCCAGACTAAAGTCACCAACAACTTCCTCCGGATATTTCGAAACGATTTCAATTCGTTCGAATGGGTAGTTTCGATGGACGCCAAAAACTAAGCAAAGATCGTCGGCGTAAGAAATTAAGACACACTTGTTATTAAAGGATTTGCAAAAATCTTCAACTCTGCGGTGAACCGTAGACTTTAGTAAATTCCATAGAGTGGGATCTAAGATAGTTCCTTGGGGGATACCACGTGTAGCCTTCCCAGAGAGGGACGAGGAACCCAACTCCACAGTGTTAAAAATTTCTTCGGTAATTTTACTAAAAATGTGTAGGAAGTTTTAACGCAAAACAATTTAGTAATAAAAAAAAACTGAGTTTAGTAAATTTACTACACAAACCAATTCAACTAAGCTCGGGAAAATTACAAAACATTTTTTGAAATTCACTAAGCGGTGATAGAAAATCTGATTAGTAATTTTACTAAACTGTTTTGTGATTTTATTCAATAAATTATCATAAAAAAGCTTAGTAAATTCAGTATACGGTGTTGTAATTATACTGTATAATTCACTTGAACTCAGTTTGGGAAAATCACAATATATTTGTTGTAATTTAATTAAAGACTTACCAAAAATTTGTTAAGTAATTTTACTAAATGAATTTTGTAATTTTATTGAAAAAATCGTTCTGAAAATGTTTAATAATTTCAATATACAGTGCGGTAATTATACTACCCAATTCATTTCGTTTCGGTTTAAAAAAATTACAAAATATTTGTCGTTATTTCACTCAAGATATCCCTAAAAGTAGTTTCACAATATATAAATTTTGTAATTAGATTGATCTGATAATTCTTAATTGAAATTGAGCTGATGTACCAATTTTTGCACTCAAATATCTGCATCGAATGCCGCTCCATCAGAATCGAATCGAAGTTGTTCAAACATAAATAATTATTACCTGTTCCCGATAACTTTTAAGTCATTATTTAGAATAATTTTAACTGGAATGCCAGTTAAAAAGTTGATTTTGTTTATAAATTTAAAATTACGGTATCAATAAATAATCTTTGATTTCTCACTTCGAAAAAACGATTTATTGCATAAAATAGTAGTAATATGAAATATTAGTAGTAATAAGTAAATAATAATAGTAGTGATAATAATATAATAAAATGAACTATAATGTAATATAGAAATATACTGATAAAGTAATATAGTAAAAATATTAGATTTTAATTGGATTCATCTGCTATATAGGAGCCAATGGCCTTGATCAGTTTTGTGACTTTAGGATGAATGTTGGTTGCCTTCCTCTTAGCGCCTCTCTTTGTACTTTTAAATCTTAAAAAATAACCTGAAATTAAAGTTAAATGATACATTAATCCTAACAAATAAGAAATAGGAAAAGGTACAAATTAATGTAATTATTAGAGAAATGAAAGTATTATTATTATTATATATATATATGTATATATTTATTTAATGACGCTCGACTACTGTGGTCATTTACATCCACGATACAGAATGGAAATTATAATAAAAATGCAAAAATAACTATCATTACCTATTAATATGTCTTAATTATATTAAATTGAGTACATTTGCAATCTTTAAAAAATGTATTAATTTCTGGATTATATCCTCTTTGTCCTGTAATACCTCTTCTATGCTTAGACCGGCTATTGACGCCTCGTTCCTTTGTCGATCGAATTGTTGGCACTTTGTGATTATATGTCCTATCGCTATAGCAAAGAGCTGGCAAAAAGGACACAACGCTTGCGTTTCTCCATTGATCAGTGGGCCGTGTGTTAGCCTAATGTGACCGATTCGTATCCTCGCTAGAGCAAATTCCTCTCGTCTATTTGTACAGTACGATGTTGTCCAGGTTCCGATTTGAGGTTTGATCTGTCGTAGCTTATTGCCGCTTAGCCTCGCCCAGTGCTCTTGGTTAGCTAGTTCTAACGAATCTCTTATGTGATCTGTAATTGCTGTATTAGATATTTATCTCTGCCAGTTTTGACTTTTTGCCATGGCGGACTCGGTAGATTAGGCAATTTCAGTGTTATGGGAGCTAGATTGAGCTAGCGAATAAAGTTCTTGCACTGTAGGTTAATTACTTCGTTGTTTTTGATGTAGAGCTTTTCCAGATTTGAGTGAAAAGTTTTGTAGTAATTAGGATGTGTCTTGTTCATGCTGAGTTCAAAATAATACTTGAGTGCTAGCATAGTATGACGGTTTTTTAAACTTTACTATGTTGCTTAGTAGAGAAAATGCGAATGACAGAAGAAGTTGAACTGTTTCTAGATCATCTGGGGGCTAAGGTAAGGCTACATGAAGCTTTTCAGCTATGTCAAGAAGATTAAAAATCTATTGTGACGAAACTGTACCGTTGAGTAGAAAAAGAAGAAATAATCGTGAAGAGAAAACTATCAGGGCACACGAAGATTTTTATTACACGTGACTTACTAGGAAGGAAAGAATGGTTCAGAAGGAGAAAGCAGATTAGGTAAGACGAAAAAGACAAAATATTCATAATTTGATATAAAGACGGGATACAGAAGAGTGAGTACTGGTGAAGAAAAAAGCACAGGAAAGAACTAGTGAAGGGATTATATCAGGTATGCGGAAGGAATTGAAAGACGAAGATGTGGGTCAGTTTGAGAAAGTACAGAGCAGAAAAATTAAAATCGAAAACAAAATTGGCAAGTTTGGATTATATGTGTAATAAAGGAAAGATAAAGATAAACCCAGGAAGAATTAGCGAATATACAGATCAGAAAGACAATAATTGAAAGAATTTTAACACGAAAGTTGGAATCGAAGTAGGTGATACGTTAAAGCAGCATTAGTCTTTTGATTAGAGTAGCTCATCGAAAAACAATATTATTTTTTTACTCGGAACTATAGACTCCAATTTTAAAGGCCGTGCATTGATTTTGAATTTGTCTGGATCGTTTAACGTAAGAATCATAAGATTTATCATTTAACAAATTTTTATTCAATTCAGTTCGATATTTTATTCTTATAAACCTAACATTTTGCAACAAACAAAGTTTACTTTGAGAATGTTTCCGTAACTTAAGTTGTTATCAACCGTGTGTAAGTAGGTCCATCGAGGATTTTATCATGTGCGATGCAGGGAGCAGTTCTCTGGTCATGGAAAAGGCTTGCAACATATTTCTGCCGGGTATCTGCTAGATCATTGTGGTTGACGATGATTTCCTTCTGACTGTTCTTAAGGAATAGCGCCCACTTAAGCGATACGATTCCGATACGATAGCGATTTTAAATCGAAAGCGATAGCAACATGATTCCGATACGACTTAATGTCCACTTAAGCAACACAATTTATCCGCTAGAGAAGCATAGTGTGATAGTGTAAAAAATCGAAGAAGCAATGTTATCGTTAATAAATCTTAATAGTTTAAATCAAAAAAGAAAACGACGTTATTGGGTACATCCATTTTTTTTTAAAAGAGTAACAGAACAAACACCTTTAATGTACATAAAGAACTGGATACTGCCAGGAGGCGATAATACAAATAAATTGTTTCCATTTTTTTTCGCTGCAGATGAAGCATTTCCTCTAACAAACGATATTATGAAACCATGTCCTTGCAGACAATTAACAAATGATAACAGAATTTTTAATTATAAATTGTCTAGGGGCTGTAAATTAATAGAATGTGCCTTTGGAATGTTAACTTCAAAATTTAAAATTCTAGAAACACCAATTTGCTGTGACATTAGCAAAATTTATATAATTATATATTTCAATATGGCGATAAAAATTTCTTAATATATCTAGCTTTCTACTTTTACATCATATTTAGTAAGTTCTATTAATATTTTATGTGACTTTGGTAGTATTGTTTTTAGTTCTACAAAGTGAACCAAAAACTTGTTCCAACTTATCAATATTTGACTATATTTTAAGTTGTACTGATCTTAACATACGTTTATTTATTTATTTCATTACAATAATAGCCCGTACTATAAACTGCTACAATGGCCAGTAGTATGGGAATAACTTAATATATACAAATGGATTTGGCAAAGAAAAATAAAAAATGAAAGAATTTACTATAATCTGGTTATGAGGCCGACGTCCTTTAGGAGATCAAAAAGAGTATGATATGGGGTACAGAGAAGGATAGTTCGTAGTGTTGGTGAGGAAGGGAGGAAATTTCGGAGTGAGAGAGATACTGGACATTCGAGGAGAATATGGGGGATGGTATAGGGATAGTGGCAAAGGGAGCATACAGGAATAGGATCCTTAGAGAGAAGATGTCGATGAGTGAAGGAAGTGTGTCCTGTAAGAAGGCGTATGAGTAGAACGTCAGTCTTCCGTTGACCGGTAGACACGCTGACATAACTTGGAGTCTCGAATATCGATCGAAGCTGGTTTGTAATAGGTAGTTCTGCCCATCGGCGGCACCATTCTGCGACCACGGCTTCTTTTATTAACCGGCTGGAGAGTTCCGTGCGACTTAGTCTTAGCGATGAGAGCAGAAGCTGACTGCGGTCTTCAACGCACTTTGTGGAATACGGACGTGGAGGTTGTATGCTTATCGGCGGATTTAGGAGCGTATGTTGTAACGATTGAGTACGCGCTACAAATTGTAGAAGCCGCGCTGCCCGGTGGAGATCCGGAGGAAGCTCGTTACATAAGAAGTATAGGTTGGAACATGGCGTTGTGCGGAAGGCTCCACTTGCTAATCGTAAAGCAGTGTGGTGTATTGTGTTGAGTGATGAAAGCGTAGAGCTCGATGCTGAGGAATAGACGGCTATGGCATAGTCGCATTTGGATCTGATAAGAGCGCGATAGAGCAGCAACAACGATTTGAAGTCTGCCCCGTATGTTGTGTGGGCTAGTTTTTTCATTAAGTTTATTCTTGGCAGGCACGATTTTTTCAGAGTGCTGATGTGATTTTTCCAGTTTAGCTTCCGGTCAAATGTAAGCCCCAGGTACTTCGCTGTTTGTTGGTTAGGAACGGTAGAGCCATTGATGGTGATTTTTAGTTGTTGGTTACACTTTTTATGCTTGCAGAAGTGCATAGCTTGGGTTTTGGTCTCGGAGAATTGTAGGCCACGTTTATGTGCCCAGGTCACTACGCGGTTGACTGTTTCTTGTAAGACCTGCTCTCCTAGGGAGATGGTGTTGCATGATATAAAAATTACGAGGTCATCTGCGAACAGGGCCGATCGTACTGGGAGCGAGATCTCGTTGACCATGCTGCTAAACGCTATGTTGAATAATGTAGGACTTACGACTGATCCTTGTGGGACTCCGTTTATCAATTGACGACGACTGGAAACGACGGATCCAAATCGCACCACGAAACTTCTGTCGCTGAGAAATTGATTAATGAACGACAGCAGTCGGCCGGTAATACCCCATTGTACGAGTTGAGAAATAATTTCGTTCTTCCATATTGTGTCAAAAGCGTTTTTTAGATCGAAGAATACTGCCAGTACGTGTTGTTGATTAGAGAATGATTTGAGGATGGAATCTGAGAGAAACGCCAGCTGCTCTTCCGTTGATCGTCGTGCTTGGAAGCCGGCTTGTTCTCGAGGGAGTAGTTTTTGGTCATGCAGGATCCGTTGGAGTCTGGCGTTAATTATTCTTTCCATTACTTTACATAAAACCGATGTGAGTGATATAGGACGGTAGCTCTGTGGTTGGTGCATTGGTTTGAGTGGTTTGAGAATGGGAATGACAGTTGCTTGCCGCCAAGTTTCTGGGATAGTTCCTGATTTCCATAACCGATTAAAGAGTTCAGCTATGTATTGAGTTATCTCGGGAGGCGCATTTTTGAGCATTGATATGTGCACCTCATCCGGACCAGGGCTGGTTGCGTGCGATTTCGAGATCGCGTCCTGTACCTCCTTGAGGGTGATGTCTGCGTTATACTTCTCAGCATCTTCATGGCATGATGGGGGATTATTTGTGACTGGAGGGTATGTTTTTGTGGAAGATTCGACGAAGACATCGGCGAAGGCTTCGGATATTTCTAATGGATTCGAAAGACAGCGACCGTTGGTTTGGATTGTCTGCGGCAACAGATAAGATCTTTTATTTTCCATTGCATGGATTTTTTTCCAGATGACGCGCGGTGGCGTGTTCTGCGTAATTTGGGACGTAAACTTCTTCCATGACTCTCTTTTGGATCTTTTAAATACGAATCGGGCTTTCGCTCTTAGTTTCCGGTATTCAACGAGCGTTTCTGTCGTTGGATTGGCCTTGAGGCGATATAAAGCTCTTCTACGGTTTGTGAGGGCGGCCGAGCAGTCTGTATTCCACCAGGGAGTAAACTTCCTTACTGGTGAGTGACGGAAAGATGATATGTGTTGGCATGCCGTGGCTGCGTTGACCAGACATTTGGAGAGGTAGTTTACATCTTCCTCTGGAGAAGTGCGATTCTGCCGGAGATAATCAACTTGAGAACAGCACAGGTTTGAATATTTCTTCCAATCTACCTTGTAATGTGCGCGAGTGGGTGATACATTGATCGCGGGTTGTTTGACGTCTATACCAGCAACGACTATTGGTATGTGATCACTTCCCGCGAGATCTGAGTGGTAGAAGGGAAACAACTGTCCTGATAGCTGAGTTGTACATATTATTAAGTCAAGAGTTGACCACTTTCGATGTGAGAAGTTATAGTGCGTTGGATCGGTATTAAGGAGCACCAAGTGATGCAGGTCTAGAATTTCTTCCACCGCACGCCCTCGTCGGTTATAGTATGAGCTTCCCCATAAAGGGCTGTGCGCGTTGAAGTCTCCTGTAAAGATGCACGGCGACGGGAGCTGGTTTATTATGTTGCTTAGGTGCGCAGGACAAATCAGTTGATCTGGGGGGATGTACAGGTTACAGATTGCCAACGGGTCTGCGAGCCCAATTTTGACTGCCACTGCTTGAATTTCGGTTTGAAGGTAGATTTCTTCTGACGGTATCTGCGACGAGACGGCAATGGTCACTCCTCCATGGGCAGTTGTGTTGTCACTGGGGAATTTCGAGATGGATGTAAAGTTCGGGACGGTGAGGGATTGGTTTGTTTTGAGGTGTGTTTCTTGAAGGCAGAGGATTAATGGTTTGTAGAGATGAAGAAGATTTTGTAAGTCTTCATAGTGGCTATAGACGCCATTGCAGTTCCAGGATACTAACATGAGGTTAGATTTGGATAAAATTAGTTATAATTATGGAATGGCGATGTTTCAGTTTGAGGAGACTTCCGGGAGGTGGTGAAGGTCTGTTTTTTTTAGTTTGTTTAAAATTCTAGTTATCCTAGTTTTGATTGACCGGTGCTTTAGAAAGGGATAGTTTTCTCGCATCATCAGTGTCAGACCATCCAGGTCACTGGTGAATTGGGAGGCGAGCGATTCTATATCCTTATGACCTTTGCACATGTCGATGAATAAAGCAAAATTCGTCATGGTCAGAGGATATTTATCCACGTTCTTCATTACGTTTTCAGTTATCGGTGCTAAAAGCTCTTTTATGCTGATCGGATCTTGATCTATATTGTCATCGGCCTTCACTTTTTTCTTTGCTGGTTGATTAGACTGAGGAACTAATAATGGACTGATGTCGCTTGTATTACAGATGGATTCGGCAGCGATTATGGAAGTCTCGGACGTGCTTGAGGAACCAATTGGGCGTTTAGCGCAATCGTGCTGGAGACTGAGTTGGTCGTTTGTTTGGCTATTCGCGGGGAAAGATGTTTTGCTTAATTGTTCTGAGTGATCCATCTTTGGTGTGGCTGCAGCAGTGTGGGCAACTATATTTAGGGCATCTCCTGTAGTATGGGGTGTTGGCGTAATTGTATTTTGTAAATTTGAGGGACTTAATATTTGAGGTTGGCCTACTGAACTACTACTGGCGATTTGATTATCTTCTATGTTTGTTCCATCCGCAGCACTTGGCTCGCCTTCTTCGTTGATGTTTGGACAGCCCTTGCTGGTATGCCCCTTTTCGTTACATAAAAAACATGTTACAGTGTCTGGAGAGAGGAAGATGCGATATGTAGTGTCGTCGTATTGCAATAAAAGAGTATCAGGGATTTTAATTAGCTCCTCTGGTTCGACAAAAAATTGACGTTTCGCATTTAGGAGATGATCGTAACCCTTTGTGTCTCCCATGCCGTAGCGGATAAAAGTGATTATAAATAAATAAACATACGTGTTACTATCTGTCTGTAATTCAGGAAGTATAACTCTAGACGGTTTATTAATACCGAAAGATTTAAGAAATTCGTAAAAAATCAATACCTATCATTTCTTTCTTTTTTGTACAAACTATCCCGGATAAAAGTACTACATTTTTTAATACACCGCCTAAAACTATTTCGTATTATATCGAATTTGTTTTTAAGCTTAAACTTTTCTGATAATATAAACGCTAGGGTTCCATTAGAAAAATATGTTTATTAGTTCTATATAAAATCGGAATAAATTAAATGAAAATCGTGAATTAAATTTTGAAGTTACATTTAAAAATTTAATTGTTAACATTGGGATACAGAGATTTTTTATATATGAAAAGTTAATAAATTTTTTCAGTATTCCACTGTATGCACATGATTTATACAATTATTGAAGTATATTTTACTTTTAAACTAATCTGTTTACAAAATTATATTAACTCATACTGACTGAAATGAAGCTTTGAAAAAGGCTAGTTCAAAGACAGGTGTACAACAACGTAACATTGAAAATTAAATAAAAATTAAATAAATAAAAAAATTATTTATTAATTTGTTTAATCGCATGAATATAAAAAAATAACGATTGAAGCGAGTTTCAATAGCTTTTATCTTCGCTTAAAATATTGTCTATTAAATTAATTGCTCCAACTTTAAATTTCCTTATTTGATAATCGTCCATCTGTTTTAAATCAGGTAATAAACTTTTCGAAAAATAAAAATTTGCGTCTTCATGTTTTTCACGTGCGTCTTTCTTCATTTCAAAATATTCAAACGCACTTCGGTTAAAATCTTCTAAAAACGTTGTGTTTCCTTTTTTCGGAAATGAACATAAATCAGTTTCATTATCTTCAATTTTTATCAAGTATTTCAATCTCTTCTTCTATCGGGTCCAGGTTGACCCCGGAGACGATGTTGTTTTTTGATTTGCACGATTTCGTAAATGGAAGTAAAAAATATAAATATTCCGCAAGATAATATGGCCGTTTTCTCTTAGCTGCAGAGCTAGAAGCTTCATACGATGCATTAAGATGTCTAATATAACAAGTTCTTATATTTTTCCAACTTCCTTTACAATTTTTCACTAAAACAATAAGAAATAAAAATTATATTACTAATATTTTTTCTAAAAATGAGAATATAATTTAAATTTAAAAAAAAATCTGGTCAAAAATTTCGCTTCCCACAAAACAGACAACATTACATAATAATATACCATTTTTCTTTTCCAGTTCTATGATTACTTAATAAATTTTGTTAATATTTTATTTTATTTAATACAACTTTTTTCTATGTAAGCAAACGCTTACAAATATCGAAATACACGCGGAATTGAATGAACAGTTCCACAAAATGCATAAATATGATAAAAAATGTCCTTGTAATTTATGTTTTTATCATTATTAAAATAACCGATTAATGAATCTTCATGGAAAAGTGGTAAATATCTTCTATATCTATTATATACAGATATAAATTAATAATTTGTTTCATATATATATATATATATTACAATTGTATTTGGTTGGTTTGTAAAAAAAAAAGTGCGTAATATACACGAACTATATATGATCTGATTATTTTAATTTTTCAAGTATGACAGACGTACAGATCTGAAAATACTTTTGTTAAAAAAAAAATGCTTCGAAATTTTGGGAGTATTATCAATGATATATCATAAATATTATAAAATCAGATCAGGATATAAAGGTTTACAGCGAAATTTATTTTTGTTCACTAGCAAATATATATTATCGAATAAAGCTATAATATACATTTAATGTACTTACCCCGGATTCAGACATTTCTGCCGAAATCTGTTCCCATGCTTTGTTTTGTACACTCCTATTGCTGTATTTCTCAGTTATGTAGTCATACAAGCAGGAATGCTTTTCTAATAATTAAATAAATTTGATATTTATTTCTTGCTTGTCCATGTTATGTATAAAAATTCACAATGTAAACAAACAATCACTTACTGAAGCAACAAAAATGGAACATGTAGCACTCAAGCGACTGCGATACGATTGTTGCTTATTGGTTGCTTGTCGCATCGCGTAAGTGGGCGCTGACTCGTTTAATAACGTAGGTTAATTTTTAAACTACATTTTGTCGCTATCGTATCAGAATTGTATCGTTTAAGTAGGCGCTCCTCTTAAAGACTGTTAATTTAGCTTTTCAGAAGGTGCCTGTGATAGCCTTAATCTTCTCATAAAAATTGAAGGAGTTGTAACGTTTTAGTAGATTATCCGCCTCTTCACATAATTCTTTTGTCCACTTAAGTTTTGCTACCTTAACTTTCCTATGTATTTCCCGATGCAGTCGTTTGTAGCATCTAAGAAGAAGAAAAATAATAGAAAGAAAAATGAAAAAATTCTCACCGACCGGAAGACTGACACTGAATCTTTAAACCGTGGGAATATATATGTTTATTATAGTAAGCAATTTTAGAAAAACGAACGATGAACACAGAATGCACAACGCGTCACCAAAACTTCGCAAACGTGTGTGACGGCAGTGATATTACAGACTGAAAATCGCGACCAATCATCGCTTCCAGTTCCACTGTTAGTAAATGACAGCATATAAAAAACGATCCAAAGAAAATGTACAGTAGAGCGTCGATTATCTGAACTAATTGCGACCGGAGGTAGTTCGGATAATCAAATGTTCGGTTATTCAAACAGTAATATTAAGTAAGTGTACCAGTTGTAAATTCTTTAAAATGAAATACTTGTATAATACAGATGTAAAATAAAAGTTTAGACTTTAAATAACATAATACCGGGCGCGGTTTGTGAGTTCTTGAAATGGAAGTGCTAGAAATTTGAAGGTTTAATGATTTAGAAAAAGAGGGGGTGTATGTACTAGAACTCATGTTTTTTAATCAAGTACCACCAATTCGTTTTTTGTTTTTTATCAGTTTTATGTGAAATTTTGATACTAGTTTATTAAAAAAACTTTTTTAATTTTTGAAAAGAAAAAAAAAAAAACAAAGAAAACATCGACACCTGAAGAAAATGACAACTTAAAGAAGAAAATTTTTTAGAGTAGGTTAGGTGCCATAACGTTCTACCTACATAAAAATTGAAATTTTAAAATATAGTAGGTAACAAAAGAATATCAAAAAAACAAAACATTATAACCTAGGAATTTTGAAAATTTGTAAAAAATCGTCTTCCTCATTAGCAAAAATAAATTTTAAATCTTGAAAACGATAAAAATTAGGTACGTCAACTGTAACATTTTATTTATAAATAAAGTCCATGCGACGATCTTTTATTTTCTCAAATTTATCAATCACCTTATTGTGGAAATCCGGAATCGATGAGATTTTTTTCGATACTTATCATCGCAAGCGCTGACGGTTTGTCTTCCAGCATTCTATTGCATAGATAAGTTTTAATTCTTTTTAGGGTAGAAAAACGCCTTTCAGCTTCGGCAGTTGTCATTGGAGTGATCAACAAAATTTTTATCAACATGTACACTTTGCCGAGGGTTTGGTGAATTCCAGTTTCTACAAACAAGCGATAGAGTTGCACCACTCCTTTTACAATTGAAAATTCGCTTCTTTCGTATAAAACAGAAAGTTCAGTTTGCAAACGATTTTTATTCAGCATAGGATAGGCCAACATGGTTTCCTCAAGTACTTGGGAAGGAAATTTCTTGCGGGACGTTATAAATTTCTCTTGCAAGAGTAACTTTCCTGCTGATAGGTGACCAGCAGTGACGGCTTGTGAGTAACAGAAGTGGAGGTTCACAATTAAATATATTAAATATTACACAAATATTTATTAAAAAAAAATTATCAAAAACTATATATATATATACTAGCTGACCCGACAGACGCTGTCCTGTCCGAATTTTAATAAATTTGTTTGTAATCCTTTTCTGAATTTGAAAGTTATGAAAATGCGTAAGCAAGGTAAAAGCAGATTCAAAATGAGATGACCGTTTGGTTTACGGATTCTCGAATACAACACATACTGCCCGTGGGAGAAACACGACAATTCAATTTTTATTCGTTTAACTATTTATTTTTGTTTACATGAATGAAAGATAAATGCAGTTAATATTCAATGTAAAGCTTTCTGGTAAACTACATTTTTCATTTTGTTTTCCGACATAAATACAATGAAGCACGCGATATCTCTAGATTGCAAATTCTCCCCGACAATGACAACCGCCACTTCGTCGATTGTCGGCGAATTGAACCTTCTTGCGTGCTCACCCGCAGGAGCTTTGTCAGCCTTAATGACGATATTATGGCTGTCGGATGGCATCCGATCCGGCGCAACTTTAAACAGTTTGATCAATTCGTTGTTCTGATGAAGAAACGTTTGCAATTCTCTGACAATGGCTTGCTTTGTGACCGGATTATGAGCACAACGCTGATTAACTTCCGAATCCGAATTGCCCATGAAATAAATTTGCAAGAATTGATAGTCCGCATCGGGCGGTGGTAACAGCGCTCCTATCAAATGATATATTTGCCCTTGAATCTGTAATGTTTTTTAAAATTATGGAATATTTATATACTGAAATTATTTCTGATACAACCACGAATCATGCGAAAGGCAATTGTGTTATAATTACCTTGAAAGTGGGCATGAAAGTAGTCATTAAAAGCGGGGACTGGGAGGTCCGCTAATCCGAACCCCAATTCCTGTCCCGGAGTCGAAAATTCACCCCAGACCGGTAATCCGAACACGAAATTCACCCCAATTCATGTCCAGGTGTTCAAAATTCACCCAAGTTTCCCCCGATTCCTCCGAGTTTCCCCCGGACGGTTCCCGTACATATCCGATAAACCGAACGTCCAAACAGTGTCCCGAGGTCAATAAACTGTCCAAAGTGTTATTCGGGGGGCGCAAGTAACCCCAATTAGTGTCCAGGTGCTGAAAGTTCCCCCAAGTTCCCCAAATTTCTCCGAAATTCCCCCGTACGCGTCCCGCTCGTTTCCGATAAACCGAACCGATTATTAATTAACATAAGTATATTAATTAATGTCCGAAAGTAACCCAAGTCTCCGATCGCCCCGCCCGCCCGCTATGTTACCGCAATTTTTTTTTTCAAAATTCCGAGGCCTAAGTATGAAAATTCCAAAATTTAACCCCAATATATTATTTAAAGCGTAAATCTAACCTATAACTCCAGTTCACACCTCTCACACGTATATTTCGATCCCGCACACGCTCCGGTCGCCGTCGCGAAAGCGCACGCGCAGATACCACACATATATCTATCACACCCACACACACACACGCGCTCCGTTCCCAATACCGCGTTTTATTTCTTTAATATTTCAAAGTCTAAGTATACATAATATAAAATTAGTCGAAGCATATTTTTTATTTTCCTGATTCCCCGATCTTACTACCATATGCTAAAGTGCACGTCCCGATCCCGCGCATATATCTATCATAACGTTCTCCGCCGCGAAAGCGCACGCACCGTTCCCCCGCACGCTCAGACCGTTTACACTATCGCGATTATTTTTTTAATAATTATTTTTTTCACATAATAACCCAATCCCTGCTCTGTAGTCTAAACCTAACCGGTTATCCAAAACATTTACAAATTAACAAATCAATTATTTCTATAATCTAAAATAGCCTTAGTCTCCTTTACCCCTTCCACCCTCTTTTACGATCGATTTCGTTGTTTTAATATCGAATATATCGCATTCTATTTACTTTTACTACGAGCATTAAACCCTCGATCGACGCTCCCGACGCCTCCGTCATTTCATATTGAGAGGTAAGTATTTTTTTATGTGACCGCTATGAATGCACACCGTCCCTTCTCGCACACCCATCTGCTGTCGTTAGTTCCCATATCGTTCATAATAACTTTTATTCAACTCCAAGTATTATGGAATTATTCCAATTATATATTTTCTTCACTTCCGATCATTTCTTCTGACCGTTCATAATATTTTTATTTTCCTCCGGTTCTAAAAATAAATCCTACAATGTCTTCAACGCGATGAATGCGCACACATCTTCTGCAGTTAGTTTCCATATCGATCTTAATAATTTTTCGAGTCTAAATATTATAGAAATAGCCGAAGTACATTTTTTTCGTTTCTGATTATTTCTTCCGACCGTTCATAATATTTTTATTTTTCTCTGGTTCTAAAAATAAATCCTACAATGTCTTCAACGCGATGAATGCGCACACATCTGCCGTCGTTAGTTCCCACATCGTTCATAATAATTTTTTCGAGTCTAACTATTATGGAATTATCCTAATTATATTTTTTTTTGCTTCCGATCTTTCCTTCCGACGGTGTATTATTTTTATTTTTCTCCGATTCTAAAAATAAATCCTATAATGTCTTCACTGATATGAAGGCTTACACATCCTCTGCAGTTAGTCTACATATCGTTCATAATATCCTTTATTCAACTCCAAGTATTATGGAATTATTCCAATTATATTTTTCACGTTTCCGATCATTTCTCCCGACAGTACATTATTTTTATTTTTCTCATAATCTAAAAATAAATCCTTCGATACCTTTACTGTACGAATGCATACACATCAGCCGTCGTTAGTTCCCATACCGTTCATAATAACTTTTATTCAACTCCAAGTATTATGGAATTATTCCAATTATATTTTTCACGTTTCCGATCATTTCTCCCGACAGTACATTATTTTTATTTTTCTCATAATCTAAAAATAAATCCTTCGATACCTTTACTGTATGAATGCATACACATCCTCTGCAATTAGTTTCCATATCGTTCATAATAGTTTTTTTTACAACTCCAAGTATTATGGAATTAACCTAAGTATATTTACTTCACTTACGTTAAATTCTTCCGTCCGTTAATAATTTTATATTTTTTTCTCAGATTCTAAAAATAAATTCGTCGATGTCTTCACTGCTATGAATGCGCACACATCTTCTGTCGTTAGTTCCCATACCGTTCATAATAACTTTTATTCAACTCCAAGTATTATGGAATTACTCTAAAATATTTTTTTTCTCCCTCCAAAGATTTTTTCCAAAAGTAAGTATTTGTAAATTTATGTCGAGTAGAGTTTTATTTAACACGATTTCAACCCCCTCCCTCTCCTTTCCGCCCTACACAAATTACAAATCTTTCATATTATTTTTCACGAGGACATCCACCCGAATGTGAATCCGCGCCACCCATTCCTGCACACACATATGCTAGAAATGGTTTCCCAATCATTCATATTAATTTTTTTTCCAAGTCTATTAGTTTAAGAATATTTTATTTATTTCAAACTCCAAATATTTTTCAAGATCGTTTCATATTATATTTTATTTTCTGTTTAAGACCCCATCAAACCCTCGACTGTCGCAAAAGCATCCCGACACTTCTCACACACGTTCTCCATTATACATTATCAAAATGAATCGAAATTTATAATCAACGAAGACAATTTACTGATGGTATATACTTTTTTATATTTTTTCCCCGTACTCCTCGACCGCCAGATCCGTCACAAAAGCGTACAAGTCGTTCCCACACAGATATACATTGCCACGACTACACAACACTATATCTGTGCATGTTATACATTCCTATTATGTATTTTCAAAATCGAACCGACTCTCAATATTTTTCACTTTACACGGATCTAAAAATTTCTTCTTCTCTCCTTTTACTGCCCTGTACTAAATTAACAACCATACATAATGTTATTTTTATTTATTTATTCTCAAATACCTATACACGCATACACATCCGTTAGCACTATTTACCAAATCATTCATATTAATGTATTACAGATTTTTAAGCTTCCAATCATTTCACCGTTCATAAGTTTTTTATTTTTATGCAAATCAGTCGTCGTGAATCTCAAACATCCGTTCTGCACACATGTTTCTACGCATTCGTCACTGTATCCGTCCGTTATTCCACTTTCATTTATTTTATTCATTTGTTATTTTTCTATCAAAAGCCTGAATCTAACCTTGAACCTCTTTACCGTTCATCATTCTTTGTATGTAATACTTTTCTGAGCTTAGTTGCCGTAGAATTTAATTAATCGATATATTTTATTTTTCAATCGACAAAATTTTTTAAAATCTTTCATAATCATATTTTTATACAAATACAAGTATGGTTTTAATATTTTTTTAAATTTCGTAAATTATTTTTCCGCGATATACATGAGTTTGTCTATGAGGTGTTGGTGGTCAATTGTATAGAGCGACAGATAGAAAAAACCTGTTAGTTTACGAACCACAGCATGTTCGAAGAAAAAACACGGTAGCACGACCAGATCAGGGTTGCAATGTGCGAGTGAGAGAGTGTATGTGAGTGAAATAGAAGGTTATATTCTCGAGGGCAACAGCCTGATTGTAAAAATACGTTAAAGATACCTGCATCTATCCCTGAACAGTCATCATATCGAACACAAAAAGGTCGCCTAAAAGAATATTGTTTTCTTTTTCAGGTAACGAACAGTAACATTTTTTTCTCTGTGTTATAAAATTAGCCAGAGTATATTTTTTATTCTTTCATTACGCTAAAATTTTTTCAAATCTTTTTTGTAATATGCTGTGCAGACAAATGTACGCCGCAGACACTTCCCGCTTCATTACTACTGATATATCTGTACGTTCATTGACACTATTCTTATCGTAATATAGTTTTTTCAGGAAATCGTAGAAAATGGTTCTTCGCTACATTCATACTATGTAATCTATTTCCAAAATTCAAATCGTGCATAATTACTTTAAAATCAACTTAAATATATTTCTTCATTTCCAAAATTAGCAATCTCCTTACAGATCATTATCTCATTTTCCGATTGTTAATAATATTTTTTTTTTTTAATCTATCGTACATATATTATTTTTTTATCGTTTAAATTTTTCTTCAATTCGCAAAGGGCCCAACCTATAGAAAACATATTCTTGTAAACATTCATGACGAATTCACTCCTTCTACTTACATTATGAGTTAATTTTTCTGTAATTATTTTTAACATCTTGAAATTATAGTAGTATTTTTTTAATTTTTTTTATTTTCCATACACGACAAAAATATTGAAATCACTACATCTATAAATGCATTCACCGTAAGACTCCACTAAACTATCATGAATTTTTAAAATTAGCCCAAACATACTATTTTTCACTACAAATTACATTCGCCTATAATTTTTTCTATATAATCACTAACCTACGAAAACACTTCGTTCGTTTTACTCATGTCGAAGCAATCACTCCTTTTCCCTCTTGCTATCTATGTTCAAAGTCTAATAATGTAATACGAAATTATTCTAAATAAATGTTCATGCTAGCAAAATTATTACATCACCCCTTTTTCTACACAATTGTATGCATGTTTCCGAAAAATCTCACTATATATTTTCAAAATTAACTCCAGCCCACGTATTATTTTTACATTTCATTCATTTATATTTGTTTAATCATATCTGCTGCAAGACCGTATAAAAGAATACAAGCAGTTCCCGCACACATAATTATTGTTCAGAGGTGTTGTTGGCATACTTTATCATATACTTTTGTAAGCTCATACAGAACGGCATCATAACCTTTTATCATTCATTTAGATGCGGAGTCACACAACTTTTAGCGGAGCAATCAATTCTTTGCAAAACTAATGATTGAAAGCATCCCCCCCCCCCAAAAAAAAAACGTGGAATAGCGTGGATTTTTTTTTTACACACCCAAAATAAATGAGATAATTATTTCTCTATATTTATCACATTACCAAGATTGTATATATCACTCGATCGCCTCTTTCACTCATTCGTCGATTTCAAATGTGAAGGAAATTTTCGTACCATGCTTTATTCATACATTTTATTTCTGAATAGAATGTTATATGGCTGGGATGCCAGTAAAGATTTCAATTTTATATATGAAGAAAGGATGAAGCAATCCAGAGACTGTTGTAAATGTATAAGTCTTATTATTTGAAATATAAAATTTGAAGGAAATTTATATATCTTGCTTCGTTTTAAGATGTTTTATTTTTACATTTTTTTTTTTAATCTCCCTCTTACTATTATTTTTGAAACGGATGTTGATAACTATGAATAGTATTTGTGATTATAGAGAGAGAGGTAAACGTTTTCCTTACTTTTGACTAATTATGTACAATTTTCAATCATTTTTTACAATTTTTCGCACATTTTACTACTTTTACATTGTTTTAAGCAATTTTTGATATTTCGCATCATTTTCCAGTCTTTTTTTTTGTACTTTTTACACAATTTTCATCGATCTTTCAACAACTTTGTAAGGGTTTTTTTTTTTTTTTCTTTCTTACATCTCATTACAATATCGTTAGTCATCAATGATAACAGTACATATTTATGCTTTCACATCACCTTTCGCTTCATCTGTGCACATCTACAACTTAACAAGCGCAGAACCAGTTGAATGTTGTAGGCCCGCAATCACGATCTCCATTTGATTATTGGATTTACCAGTCACATCTTTGAACGTTTGATTTAATGAATTGACAGGGACTTTGTATTTTGCTCGCACGCTCGATATCTTCAACAGACTATCATGCTAACGTTTAATAAGAGCAGCCATAAATCTCCAGACGTTTACTGAATGTTTTCTCAACACATTCACAGCCCATACCCCATACACTAAGGAAATCTTTAAACACCTCTATAACCATTCCTTTTAAGCTGGAGGGTGCAAGGGACTCCTATAATCGTTTTGACAATCAACACTTCGTCGTCCATCGCCCTAGCTTTACTTGTCGTTGCACAGACATGTAGTAAACGTTTTCTTCTTTTACAATTTTTTTTATATTTCAACACTATTAACAAATTTTCCCACCATACTAACTAATTATAAACAGTTTTCCATTATTTCTTAACAGGTTCTTATGTTTTAGAGTCTTTTTACGCTATTTTTTTCACCAATTTATGATATTTCTTATCATTTTCTTGCGTTTTAATGTCTTTCATACAATTTTACTCAATTTTTCGTCATATTCGTCAGTTTTTTATTTATCTCTTACATTATATATCTGAATGTGTCGAATATCCAACCTTTTAACTATATTTTATAATTTGATACGATCATAGATAATAACAAAAGATTTAATTCAATATTGTTCACAATTTATTCAATAATTTTTATGACATTCATTATAATCAATAAAAATAATCATTGCTTCATTGTTTCAATGTTAAATTCTAATATATCATTATCAGCCATTAATATTTTACAACATAAAATATCTAATTTAACTGAATATATCCTTCTTCAGCCAACTTCTCTTCAATCATCCGAATTTCAGTATCTAAACCATTATTTCCCGATTGTTTAGATCTGTGTAGTATCAATAATCGCTCAACCAATTCATTAGGATCGTCAGAATAATTGAAATGAGAGTCTTCAAGATTTACTTTGCGAACAGTCCTATATGCACGTTTCTTTTTCGTTTTACCCTGATAAACTTTTACATTCTTTATGGTAGTTTGAAATAGAGGACGTATTATTTTTCTGTATTTAGGAAGTGGAGTACCCTTTAATACACCAGTAACACGTACATGAGCTCCAGTAAATTCCAGTATTTGTTTATATAAAGCTAAATCATTATTTGTATATTTATTCTCATCAACATTTGCTTCCATCAGTAAATGAATCAGTCCTGGTGTGTAAGGAAATTTAGTTAGTGATCTTCCTTTTCCTAAATAAATTTCACCACATTTCCGATTCCATGAAATTGGTGTTGAACCCATCATATACTCATGTGTGTTCGCATTATATTGTATTCCATATACAGGATCATTTGGTAGAGGTTCATCATAATCTATTTGAAATGGAATCGTTTCATCATAATCTATTTGAAATGGAGACGTTTCATGTATATTAAGGGCTTTATTATCACGATTTTCATATTCTTCTTCATTTTCAATAGCAGTCTCATAATCACGTTTCCTACTGTCATTAGAAAGTTTGTGTCGTTTTACTATTGATATATCATCACTTATTCCATCAGAACCATTTTTCATCCTTTTAGGTATTTGTAATGATTCCCGAATATCCAATATCTGTTTTGTAACAGGTTCAAGCATTGCAGCTGAAGTATTTGTAATAGATTTAGTCGCATACTTTAACGCATTATATTTTTTCATTATATCGCTGCGTATCCTTTCCAGTTCGCTTTTAAGAATTGCTTCTTTATTTATTCCGTTATTACCAACATTAACCATCACTTTACTCGTTGATACCATTATTACAGGTAATTAAAAATTCATCAAAACTTACATGTAAATCTTCTCTATATATACATTTCACAATCTATTTTGAACACAGAGAGTTATTGCTAATTCATCAGCAATAATTTATAGAATGTTTTTAAAGGCTTAAAGAATGCATATTATATACATATTGTATTTCAAACTGTTCCCTAAAAACACTATTCATGAAACAAAATCTTTATAAATAAAAATAAACAACAAAATTGGAACAGAAATTTTAATGGAATTTAAGAATCAGTATTTATTTTTCAATATACTAATATCTCAAAATATGTGATAACATCTAACCTTTTACTAATGATATTCCAAAATCTGGAGCAGTGTAATTCACATGTAGGATATATATATATATATATATACACACACATATCTACATACATATATATCTACATATATACATATATATCAACATATACACATATATATCTACATATATATGTATATATATGTAGATATATATACATATATATCTACATATATATACATATATATCTACATATATATACATATATATCTACATATATACATATATATCTACATATATACATATATATCTACATATATACACATATATATCTACATATATACACATATATATCTACATATATATACATATATATCAACATATACACATATATATCTACATATATACATATATATCTACATATATACACATATATATCTACATATATACACATATATATCTACATATATATACATATATATCAACATATACACATATATATCTACATATATACATATATATCTACATATATATACATATATATCTACATATATACATATATATCTACATATATACACATATATATCTACATATATATACATATATATCTACATATATACATATATATCTACATATATACACATATATATCTACATATATACACATATATATCTACATATATATACATATATATCTACATATATACATATATATCTACGTATATACACATATATATCTACATATATACACATATACATCTACATATATACACATATATATCTACATATATACACATATATATCTACATACAAACATATATATCTACATATATACACATATATATCTACATATATACACATATACTCATATATATATATCTACACATATATATACATATATATATATATATATCTACATATGATGTGCTATACTTTATGAGATGGGTATGTTATAAAATTCAATTTAAATCTAACAATCTTGTTACACAAACGTAATTTGTAAAATGATATAAATTTCTCAAATGTCACTAAAGTTACATGTTTTTCTTTTTAGGCTTTCTACTCAAAATTAGTCAACAACACAGCACTTTAATATTGTTTAAAAAAAATTATAAATTTTTTATATTATCTATTATTTTTTTATTATTTAAATTATACTTCGCGTTATATAAGTTATACAAATTCATTATAACAAGCTGGTATAGGTTTGTTCATAATGTAACATCAGCCTGAGCAGTTGATGGAATAAAAGTAAATTTGTCATTTTTTCTAGTTTTGAGTGTATTCTGCAACCTCTAAACAATGAATCATGTGATAATGGTGTTAAAAAGGAAGAATTTATTAGTGTTAGTGATGATGATAATATAGAAATTACAGTGGACGCCTGAGGATTTTGGGGAGCTATGATGTTTCATATTGCTGTTTGGGGATAGCACTAGACAATTTTTGGAGCTGGTTATAATGAATTTGTATAACTTATATAACGCGAAGTATAATTTAAATAATAAAAAAATAATAGATAATATAAAAAATTTATAATTTTTTTTAAACAATATTAAAGTGCTGTGTTGTTGACTAATTTTGAGTAGAAAGCCTAAAAAGAAAAACATGTAACTTTAGTGACATTTGAGAAATTTATATCATTTTACAAATTACGTTTGTGTAACAAGATTGTTAGATTTAAATTGAATTTTATAACATACCCATCTCATAAAGTATAGCACATCATATGTAGATATATATATATATATATGTATATATATGTGTAGATATATATATATGAGTATATGTGTATATATGTAGATATATATGTGTATATATGTAGATATATATGTATATATGTAGATATATATGTATATATATGTAGATATATATGTGTATATATGTAGATATATATGTATATATGTAGATATATATGTATATATGTAGATATATATGTGTATATGTTGATATATATGTATATATATGTAGATATATATGTGTATATATGTAGATATATATGTGTATATATGTAGATATATATGTATATATGTAGATATATATGTGTATATGTTGATATATATGTATATATATGTAGATATATATGTGTATATATGTAGATATATATGTGTATATATGTAGATATATATGTATATATGTAGATATATATGTATATATATGTAGATATATATGTGTATATATGTAGATATATATGTATATATGTAGATATATATGTATATATGTAGATATATATGTGTATATGTTGATATATATGTATATATATGTAGATATATATGTGTATATATGTAGATATATATGTGTATATATGTAGATATATATGTATATATGTAGATATATATGTGTATATGTTGATATATATGTATATATATGTAGATATATATGTGTATATATGTAGATATATATGTGTATATATGTAGATATATATGTATATATGTAGATATATATGTATATATGTAGATATATATGTATATATGTAGATATATATGTATATATATGTAGATATATATGTATATATATGTAGATATATATGTATATATATGTAGATATATATACATATATATGTAGATATATATGTGTATATGTTGATATATATGTATATATGTAGATATATATGTATGTAGATATGTGTGTGTATATATATATATATATATATCCTACATGTGAATTACACTGCTCCAGATTTTGGAATATCATTAGTAAAAGGTTAGATGTTATCACATATTTTGAGATATTAGTATATTGAAAAATAAATACTGATTCTTAAATTCCATTAAAATTTCTGTTCCAATTTTGTTGTTTATTTTTATTTATAAAGATTTTGTTTCATGAATAGTGTTTTTAGGGAACAGTTTGAAATACAATATGTATATAATATGCATTCTTTAAGCCTTTAAAAACATTCTATAAATTATTGCTGATGAATTAGCAATAACTCTCTGTGTTCAAAATAGATTGTGAAATGTATATATAGAGAAGATTTACATGTAAGTTTTGATGAATTTTTAATTACCTGTAATAATGGTATCAACGAGTAAAGTGATGGTTAATGTTGGTAATAACGGAATAAATAAAGAAGCAATTCTTAAAAGCGAACTGGAAAGGATACGCAGCGATATAATGAAAAAATATAATGCGTTAAAGTATGCGACTAAATCTATTACAAATACTTCAGCTGCAATGCTTGAACCTGTTACAAAACAGATATTGGATATTCGGGAATCATTACAAATACCTAAAAGGATGAAAAATGGTTCTGATGGAATAAGTGATGATATATCAATAGTAAAACGACACAAACTTTCTAATGACAGTAGGAAACGTGATTATGAGACTGCTATTGAAAATGAAGAAGAATATGAAAATCGTGATAATAAAGCCCTTAATATACATGAAACGTCTCCATTTCAAATAGATTATGATGAAACGATTCCATTTCAAATAGATTATGATGAACCTCTACCAAATGATCCTGTATATGGAATACAATATAATGCGAACACACATGAGTATATGATGGGTTCAACACCAATTTCATGGAATCGGAAATGTGGTGAAATTTATTTAGGAAAAGGAAGATCACTAACTAAATTTCCTTACACACCAGGACTGATTCATTTACTGATGGAAGCAAATGTTGATGAGAATAAATATACAAATAATGATTTAGCTTTATATAAACAAATACTGGAATTTACTGGAGCTCATGTACGTGTTACTGGTGTATTAAAGGGTACTCCACTTCCTAAATACAGAAAAATAATACGTCCTCTATTTCAAACTACCATAAAGAATGTAAAAGTTTATCAGGGTAAAACGAAAAAGAAACGTGCATATAGGACTGTTCGCAAAGTAAATCTTGAAGACTCTCATTTCAATTATTCTGACGATCCTAATGAATTGGTTGAGCGATTATTGATACTACACAGATCTAAACAATCGGGAAATAATGGTTTAGATACTGAAATTCGGATGATTGAAGAGAAGTTGGCTGAAGAAGGATATATTCAGTTAAATTAGATATTTTATGTTGTAAAATATTAATGGCTGATAATGATATATTAGAATTTAACATTGAAACAATGAAGCAATGATTATTTTTATTGATTATAATGAATGTCATAAAAATTATTGAATAAATTGTGAACAATATTGAATTAAATCTTTTGTTATTATCTATGATCGTATCAAATTATAAAATATAGTTAAAAGGTTGGATATTCGACACATTCAGATATATAATGTAAGAGATAAATAAAAAACTGACGAATATGACGAAAAATTGAGTAAAATTGTATGAAAGACATTAAAACGCAAGAAAATGATAAGAAATATCATAAATTGGTGAAAAAAATAGCGTAAAAAGACTCTAAAACATAAGAACCTGTTAAGAAATAATGGAAAACTGTTTATAATTAGTTAGTATGGTGGGAAAATTTGTTAATAGTGTTGAAATATAAAAAAAATTGTAAAAGAAGAAAACGTTTACTACATGTCTGTGCAACGACAAGTAAAGCTAGGGCGATGGACGACGAAGTGTTGATTGTCAAAACGATTATAGGAGTCCCTTGCACCCTCCAGCTTAAAAGGAATGGTTATAGAGGTGTTTAAAGATTTCCTTAGTGTATGGGGTATGGGCTGTGAATGTGTTGAGAAAACATTCAGTAAACGTCTGGAGATTTATGGCTGCTCTTATTAAACGTTAGCATGATAGTCTGTTGAAGATATCGAGCGTGCGAGCAAAATACAAAGTCCCTGTCAATTCATTAAATCAAACGTTCAAAGATGTGACTGGTAAATCCAATAATCAAATGGAGATCGTGATTGCGGGCCTACAACATTCAACTGGTTCTGCGCTTGTTAAGTTGTAGATGTGCACAGATGAAGCGAAAGGTGATGTGAAAGCATAAATATGTACTGTTATCATTGATGACTAACGATATTGTAATGAGATGTAAGAAAGAAAAAAAAAAAAAAACCCTTACAAAGTTGTTGAAAGATCGATGAAAATTGTGTAAAAAGTACAAAAAAAAAGACTGGAAAATGATGCGAAATATCAAAAATTGCTTAAAACAATGTAAAAGTAGTAAAATGTGCGAAAAATTGTAAAAAATGATTGAAAATTGTACATAATTAGTCAAAAGTAAGGAAAACGTTTACCTCTCTCTCTATAATCACAAATACTATTCATAGTTATCAACATCCGTTTCAAAAATAATAGTAAGAGGGAGATTAAAAAAAAAATGTAAAAATAAAACATCTTAAAACGAAGCAAGATATATAAATTTCCTTCAAATTTTATATTTCAAATAATAAGACTTATACATTTACAACAGTCTCTGGATTGCTTCATCCTTTCTTCATATATAAAATTGAAATCTTTACTGGCATCCCAGCCATATAACATTCTATTCAGAAATAAAATGTATGAATAAAGCATGGTACGAAAATTTCCTTCACATTTGAAATCGACGAATGAGTGAAAGAGGCGATCGAGTGATATATACAATCTTGGTAATGTGATAAATATAGAGAAATAATTATCTCATTTATTTTGGGTGTGTAAAAAAAAAATCCACGCTATTCCACGTTTTTTTTGGGGGGGGGGGGATGCTTTCAATCATTAGTTTTGCAAAGAATTGATTGCTCCGCTAAAAGTTGTGTGACTCCGCATCTAAATGAATGATAAAAGGTTATGATGCCGTTCTGTATGAGCTTACAAAAGTATATGATAAAGTATGCCAACAACACCTCTGAACAATAATTATGTGTGCGGGAACTGCTTGTATTCTTTTATACGGTCTTGCAGCAGATATGATTAAACAAATATAAATGAATGAAATGTAAAAATAATACGTGGGCTGGAGTTAATTTTGAAAATATATAGTGAGATTTTTCGGAAACATGCATACAATTGTGTAGAAAAAGGGGTGATGTAATAATTTTGCTAGCATGAACATTTATTTAGAATAATTTCGTATTACATTATTAGACTTTGAACATAGATAGCAAGAGGGAAAAGGAGTGATTGCTTCGACATGAGTAAAACGAACGAAGTGTTTTCGTAGGTTAGTGATTATATAGAAAAAATTATAGGCGAATGTAATTTGTAGTGAAAAATAGTATGTTTGGGCTAATTTTAAAAATTCATGATAGTTTAGTGGAGTCTTACGGTGAATGCATTTATAGATGTAGTGATTTCAATATTTTTGTCGTGTATGGAAAATAAAAAAAATTAAAAAAATACTACTATAATTTCAAGATGTTAAAAATAATTACAGAAAAATTAACTCATAATGTAAGTAGAAGGAGTGAATTCGTCATGAATGTTTACAAGAATATGTTTTCTATAGGTTGGGCCCTTTGCGAATTGAAGAAAAATTTAAACGATAAAAAAATAATATATGTACGATAGATTAAAAAAAAAAAATATTATTAACAATCGGAAAATGAGATAATGATCTGTAAGGAGATTGCTAATTTTGGAAATGAAGAAATATATTTAAGTTGATTTTAAAGTAATTATGCACGATTTGAATTTTGGAAATAGATTACATAGTATGAATGTAGCGAAGAACCATTTTCTACGATTTCCTGAAAAAACTATATTACGATAAGAATAGTGTCAATGAACGTACAGATATATCAGTAGTAATGAAGCGGGAAGTGTCTGCGGCGTACATTTGTCTGCACAGCATATTACAAAAAAGATTTGAAAAAATTTTAGCGTAATGAAAGAATAAAAAATATACTCTGGCTAATTTTATAACACAGAGAAAAAAATGTTACTGTTCGTTACCTGAAAAAGAAAACAATATTCTTTTAGGCGACCTTTTTGTGTTCGATATGATGACTGTTCAGGGATAGATGCAGGTATCTTTAACGTATTTTTACAATCAGGCTGTTGCCCTCGAGAATATAACCTTCTATTTCACTCACATACACTCTCTCACTCGCACATTGCAACCCTGATCTGGTCGTGCTACCGTGTTTTTTCTTCGAACATGCTGTGGTTCGTAAACTAACAGGTTTTTTCTATCTGTCGCTCTATACAATTGACCACCAACACCTCATAGACAAACTCATGTATATCGCGGAAAAATAATTTACGAAATTTAAAAAAATATTAAAACCATACTTGTATTTGTATAAAAATATGATTATGAAAGATTTTAAAAAATTTTGTCGATTGAAAAATAAAATATATCGATTAATTAAATTCTACGGCAACTAAGCTCAGAAAAGTATTACATACAAAGAATGATGAACGGTAAAGAGGTTCAAGGTTAGATTCAGGCTTTTGATAGAAAAATAACAAATGAATAAAATAAATGAAAGTGGAATAACGGACGGATACAGTGACGAATGCGTAGAAACATGTGTGCAGAACGGATGTTTGAGATTCACGACGACTGATTTGCATAAAAATAAAAAACTTATGAACGGTGAAATGATTGGAAGCTTAAAAATCTGTAATACATTAATATGAATGATTTGGTAAATAGTGCTAACGGATGTGTATGCGTGTATAGGTATTTGAGAATAAATAAATAAAAATAACATTATGTATGGTTGTTAATTTAGTACAGGGCAGTAAAAGGAGAGAAGAAGAAATTTTTAGATCCGTGTAAAGTGAAAAATATTGAGAGTCGGTTCGATTTTGAAAATACATAATAGGAATGTATAACATGCACAGATATAGTGTTGTGTAGTCGTGGCAATGTATATCTGTGTGGGAACGACTTGTACGCTTTTGTGACGGATCTGGCGGTCGAGGAGTACGGGGAAAAAATATAAAAAAGTATATACCATCAGTAAATTGTCTTCGTTGATTATAAATTTCGATTCATTTTGATAATGTATAATGGAGAACGTGTGTGAGAAGTGTCGGGATGCTTTTGCGACAGTCGAGGGTTTGATGGGGTCTTAAACAGAAAATAAAATATAATATGAAACGATCTTGAAAAATATTTGGAGTTTGAAATAAATAAAATATTCTTAAACTAATAGACTTGGAAAAAAAATTAATATGAATGATTGGGAAACCATTTCTAGCATATGTGTGTGCAGGAATGGGTGGCGCGGATTCACATTCGGGTGGATGTCCTCGTGAAAAATAATATGAAAGATTTGTAATTTGTGTAGGGCGGAAAGGAGAGGGAGGGGGTTGAAATCGTGTTAAATAAAACTCTACTCGACATAAATTTACAAATACTTACTTTTGGAAAAAATCTTTGGAGGGAGAAAAAAAATATTTTAGAGTAATTCCATAATACTTGGAGTTGAATAAAAGTTATTATGAACGGTATGGGAACTAACGACAGAAGATGTGTGCGCATTCATAGCAGTGAAGACATCGACGAATTTATTTTTAGAATCTGAGAAAAAAATATAAAATTATTAACGGACGGAAGAATTTAACGTAAGTGAAGTAAATATACTTAGGTTAATTCCATAATACTTGGAGTTGTAAAAAAAACTATTATGAACGATATGGAAACTAATTGCAGAGGATGTGTATGCATTCATACAGTAAAGGTATCGAAGGATTTATTTTTAGATTATGAGAAAAATAAAAATAATGTACTGTCGGGAGAAATGATCGGAAACGTGAAAAATATAATTGGAATAATTCCATAATACTTGGAGTTGAATAAAAGTTATTATGAACGGTATGGGAACTAACGACGGCTGATGTGTATGCATTCGTACAGTAAAGGTATCGAAGGATTTATTTTTAGATTATGAGAAAAATAAAAATAATGTACTGTCGGGAGAAATGATCGGAAACGTGAAAAATATAATTGGAATAATTCCATAATACTTGGAGTTGAATAAAGGATATTATGAACGATATGTAGACTAACTGCAGAGGATGTGTAAGCCTTCATATCAGTGAAGACATTATAGGATTTATTTTTAGAATCGGAGAAAAATAAAAATAATACACCGTCGGAAGGAAAGATCGGAAGCAAAAAAAAATATAATTAGGATAATTCCATAATAGTTAGACTCGAAAAAATTATTATGAACGATGTGGGAACTAACGACGGCAGATGTGTGCGCATTCATCGCGTTGAAGACATTGTAGGATTTATTTTTAGAACCAGAGAAAAATAAAAATATTATGAACGGTCGGAAGAAATAATCAGAAACGAAAAAAATGTACTTCGGCTATTTCTATAATATTTAGACTCGAAAAATTATTAAGATCGATATGGAAACTAACTGCAGAAGATGTGTGCGCATTCATCGCGTTGAAGACATTGTAGGATTTATTTTTAGAACCGGAGGAAAATAAAAATATTATGAACGGTCAGAAGAAATGATCGGAAGTGAAGAAAATATATAATTGGAATAATTCCATAATACTTGGAGTTGAATAAAAGTTATTATGAACGATATGGGAACTAACGACAGCAGATGGGTGTGCGAGAAGGGACGGTGTGCATTCATAGCGGTCACATAAAAAAATACTTACCTCTCAATATGAAATGACGGAGGCGTCGGGAGCGTCGATCGAGGGTTTAATGCTCGTAGTAAAAGTAAATAGAATGCGATATATTCGATATTAAAACAACGAAATCGATCGTAAAAGAGGGTGGAAGGGGTAAAGGAGACTAAGGCTATTTTAGATTATAGAAATAATTGATTTGTTAATTTGTAAATGTTTTGGATAACCGGTTAGGTTTAGACTACAGAGCAGGGATTGGGTTATTATGTGAAAAAAATAATTATTAAAAAAATAATCGCGATAGTGTAAACGGTCTGAGCGTGCGGGGGAACGGTGCGTGCGCTTTCGCGGCGGAGAACGTTATGATAGATATATGCGCGGGATCGGGACGTGCACTTTAGCATATGGTAGTAAGATCGGGGAATCAGGAAAATAAAAAATATGCTTCGACTAATTTTATATTATGTATACTTAGACTTTGAAATATTAAAGAAATAAAACGCGGTATTGGGAACGGAGCGCGTGTGTGTGTGTGGGTGTGATAGATATATGTGTGGTATCTGCGCGTGCGCTTTCGCGACGGCGACCGGAGCGTGTGCGGGATCGAAATATACGTGTGAGAGGTGTGAACTGGAGTTATAGGTTAGATTTACGCTTTAAATAATATATTGGGGTTAAATTTTGGAATTTTCATACTTAGGCCTCGGAATTTTGAAAAAAAAAATTGCGGTAACGTAGCGGGCGGGCGGGGCGATCGGAGACTTGGGTTACTTTCGGACATTAATTAATATACTTATGTTAATTAATAATCGGTTCGGTTTATCGGAAACGAGCGGGACGCGTACGGGGGAATTTCGGAGAAATTTGGGGAACTTGGGGGAACTTTCAGCACCTGGACACTAATTGGGGTTACTTGCGCCCCCCGAATAACACTTTGGACAGTTTATTGACCTCGGGACACTGTTTGGACGTTCGGTTTATCGGATATGTACGGGAACCGTCCGGGGGAAACTCGGAGGAATCGGGGGAAACTTGGGTGAATTTTGAACACCTGGACATGAATTGGGGTGAATTTCGTGTTCGGATTACCGGTCTGGGGTGAATTTTCGACTCCGGGACAGGAATTGGGGTTCGGATTAGCGGACCTCCCAGTCCCCGCTTTTAATGACTACTCATGAAATTGTCATGTACAATATGCGTTGCGCCAAACGATGTCATCTGAAAACAACTATTGTATTTTTGGATGTTGGCCAGAAAATGGGTAGAATCACTTCCCGTTCCAGAAATTAATGAGTGTAATGGCTCCGGTGGCGGTATCAATTACGGCAGTTTTACTTTTCCATTCGCACAACACAATCCAGGAGATTCACTGCTAAATTTCAATGCCTTGCAATATGGACAAACAACTGACATTTCTCCAATCGTTACTGATCTGTCCGCACCATAATCGACTTCCGGATGGTAATGGAATACCGCTCGTTCTAGGTTCAGAGGAATACAGCGTCGGCAGAATCGATCATGTTCATTATGTCGTGCTTGATGGCGTTGTGTTTGATGTGCGGTCGATCTCGAGCGTAATTCATATATACAAATACGTTTGTTTTCATTATCCGTTGCTCGCTGGGCATCAGTCCGATTTGCACGGGAAGCAGCTCGCCGCGCGTTTAACCGACTACGCCGACCTATGTCAACTCGTCCTCTCCTTGGCATTATAAATATGCTAAACTTTCCTTAAGAAAATTAGCAATTGGAACCCTCAAACTAAGAAATTTGTTCGTAGCCTGTAAAAAACAAGTTCAGTCAAGCATGAGGTTTCATGCGCTGAGGATTCCGTATGAAAGTTAACAATAACTATAATTATTTAGTATGTAAGAAAATTTGTTTGAATAAATTTCTATTTTTATTTTACCATTTTAATTTAATATCTTAATAAATTTCAGAGATCTTTTCTAATAATAATTTAAAACAGTAAAGCAAAATACTAATTTGAATCGAAGACTTAGATTAATTTGAAGTGAAATGTAACGGTTATGAAGAAAAATTAATTAAATCCTTTTTTTATTTATTTTTTTAAATTATTGGTTTGGATTTAATAATACTAATATTAAGGTTTTATGATTTTTTAAAATGTGTAATTTTGTTAATTCCTACACCTATCTTTCTTGAATAGCCGACCATCAAAGATATTTAATAAATATATAAACGAAAACACGCAAAAAATATTAATTAGAAATAATATTGATGCTACGTATCACTCTGCTGCGGCTGCTAGAATGTTGTTACTCCCTGCTGGTAGCTTGGTGTACGTTGGTAATTGCATCCTGGATTCTCGGCGAATGGGAGGGAGAGACACGGTAATCGAAATTATAGTTTACGAATTTTGTAAATGTCACTAATTGGAAAACCGAATTTCGAGGCGATTTGGTTACTTTGTTATTAAACTTCTTTCGGTTGCAAGATGAACTGGTTATTTTACCAAAAAAGGTCGATATAGTTCCGCGATGTGAAAAAGACTGTCGTTCTACTGTGATGATTTTTTAATAATTCGGTATTTTCTTTCGACTCTCCCAGTACGTTAGACCATTATTAAATATTTTTTTTTTATTTATTTACTCGCATAGGGCGTTAAATTGTTTAACAAATCGAAATACTATTCGCATCTGTTTTTCATCAGGCGGACGTACCACCTAAACAATGATGCGGTGAGTCCGTTCCTTTCATTACAGTTCATAACAACACCAACACACGCCGTAATGAAAATAACCAAACCAAAACCTGCGATCCTGTTCCGTTTCTTATCCCTCGTACTGACACTACTAACGCAAATTATAACAATCCGAACCAAATTCTAAAAACCGCTGCAATCTCGTATTCCGATAAAGCCAAAAGAAAAATAACACCGATTAACAAACCTGTTTATTTCGTGCATTCAAGAAACCCACTTAAAACAAAACCAACATTTAAAACTAAAAAACTATAAAGTTCTCGAATCAAATCCGGTGCTTGCTAGTTGTACGCGTGGGGGAATAATATTATCTGTTCGTGCGGATATTAACTTTCAACAGATAATGTTACCATCCGACATTCAACCAGAAACAGTCGAAATTCGTACGCCAGTTCCACGGGAGTCTCTAAACATAATTCCGAACCGTTAAAGTTGCCAAAAAATTCAAACAGTTCCTCCCCTCTAGCGCCGCGAGTATTACAGCTAAAAATTTTGAACAGGGTTAAACATATGCGCTTCGACATATATTTCTCAAGTTTGGAACATCAAGGTTTGAAAGTTTCGTTAAGGAAATAACTTATGGTTTCGTTCTCGACAAATAACGATCTTTCCATCGATCATGACCGGAAAAAAAATATTATTTTTGAAACTTTCGAGCTTTCGGCGCTTAAGGTTCTGAATTTTAAGATGGAAACCTAGATGTTCCAAAGTAAATAAATAAACAGGGACGCACATTTTTTTAACCTTGTTCAAAATCTTGAACTACAATACATAAATTACAAGCGGGGCTACACGTCATTTTTCAGAATTTTATGAACTTTTAGTAAATTTCAAACATTTTCGTTAAGAAAACGAAATACGGGTCCGTTCCCAAAAAATAGCGCTCTTTCCAATAATAATACTTGAAAAAAATTTTTTTTTTACAAAATTTTGAGCTTTCAGAGCCCCAAGCCGCTAATTTTAAAATTCGAAACTTAGATGTTCCAAACCAGAGAAATATACATGGATGCCCATATTTACTACTTTCCTCAAAATTTTTAGCTATAATACTCGCGTCACAAATCAATTCTCGCGCTTTTTCGAACTTCGAAAGTTCAATTAAGAAAATGAAATACGGTTTCTTTCCCGACAGATAGCGACCCTTCAAACGGTATATAACATGCGTCAGAAAAATAAAAAATTTTCTTCAATATTTCGAACTTTCGGCGCCTTAAGGGTCCGATTTTAAAACCGAAAATCCAAATGTTATAAACTAGAGAAATATAAAGGGATCAGCACGTTTTTAGCCGCGTTCAAAATTTTCAGCTGTAATATTCGTGGAGCTAAGGGAGAGACACATAATTATTTTTGTTTTTTTGAACTTTTCGGGACTTTGAAAGTTTCGTTAAGAAAATGAAATACGGTTCCGTTCCCGACAAATAGCGATCTTTCCAATGATATATTACAAGCTCGGGCAAAAAAAAAATATTTTTTAAAAATTTTGAGCTTTCGGCGGCCTAAGGGTTTTATTTTAAAGCTGGAAACCTGGATGTTCAAAATAAGAGAAATATACGTGAAGTTGCATATTTTCTAACTTGTTCCAAATTTATAGCTATAATACTCGTGTCGTAAAGAGGGAGCTACAAATTAAAGCTCGCGCTTTTTTGAACTTTCCTGCAGCTCTTAAAATTTTGTTAAAAAAATGAAATACGGTTTCGTTCCCGACGAACAGCGATCTTTCTAATAATATATCACAACCCGAAGAAAAAAATATTTTATTTCAAAATTTTGAGCTTTCGGCGCAACAAGGGTCTAATTTTAAAACTGGAAACCTGGATGTTTCGAATTAGAGAAATATACGTAGAAGCGCATATTTTTAACCGTGTTTTAAATTTTCAGCTATAATACTCGCAGCGTTAGAGGATGCGCAATTTTTCGAGCTTTTTTGAGCTTTACCGCAAGTTTGAAAGTTTGGTTAAGAAAATGAAATTCGGGTTCATTCCCGACTACTAGAGATATTTCTAATGACATATCACAAGCCCAAGAAAAAAAATATTTTTTTCCAAAAACTCGAGCTTTCGGTGCCCCGAGGGTCCAATTTTAAAGCTGGAAACTCGGATATTCCAAACCAGAGAAATATACGTGGAAGCGCATATTTTTAACCGTGTTCAAAATTTTTATCGGTAATATTCGCGCGGCTGGGGGGGGCACGTAATTTTTCGCGTTTTTTTGAACTTTACGGCAACTTTGAAAGTTTCGTTAAGGAAATGGAATTCGGTTTCGTTCCCGACAAATAGCGATCTTTCCATCGATATATCGCATGGCTGTAAAAAAAAATATTTTTCGAACTTCGTCGCCCCGAGGGTTCAGTTTTAAAGTTGGAAATCCGGATGTTTCAAACTAGAGAAATATACGGGTATGTGCGTATTTTTAGTCTCATTCAAACTTTTTATCGGTAATATTGTAGTTTATATTTTGAATTTCAGCGTTATAGGTTTATATAGTAACGAGTTATGATTTTTTAAGTGATTTTTGAGGTCGTTTTATGTACCATATTATATATTCTTGACGGTTTTTTGGGTTTTTTGCCGCCCAGGGTAATCGGTCATCTTCAGGTTATAGATCGTTTTAAAGAGAATTTTAATTGTAATTTATGTTCCAAATTTGAAGTTTATAAGTCAAGCCGTTCGTGAATTATTGATTTTTATTTGATATTTTTGTCATTTGTGTACCATCTTATAAGGATTCCGTACATTATATGTATACGGAATCCTAAAAAGGATGGCAATTGAAAATGAATGAAACGCTGTTAAATTCGTAATACTAAAATTTTAATTGTACTTTATTCTCTCCTTGTCATATTTCTGTACTGTCAAATTCACAGCTGTTAATCATGTGGACTTACAACAAATGGCACCACCGACAAAAGACACCAGTAAGATAGTACAGCCGTATTTCTATCTTTTGTTGCGAAGCGACTCAAGAAATTGAAAAATTCCCGACAGACGCTGTCCTGTCCGAATTATTCTAGGCGAATTTTGTAATTTCCGTGCAACTTTGACAAAATTTTTTTGTAGGAACCTAATTTGAACTTTAGAAAAAAAGTCAGCAAAATCGATCGAACCGTTCCTAAGCTACAGTTTTTTTGCGAATTGTGTAATTTTTTCTTATCTTTTTTTTCTTGTAAACCTTCTCCTAAGAACTACGAATACAAAAATTTAGATAATAAATGTTTCGGAGGGGAAAAGAAATAAATAGTTGATTAGAAATTTGATATAAAAACAATATATTAAATTGATTTTCATTGGACTTAAAATATATGATATTTGTTTTACGCATAAGTAAATAAAATAATTTCATATACTTAGTGAACAGTAAAAAATATCCGGAAAATGTAAAATTGGTTAATAGGCCTTTCTTGTGTGTAACTGAGCTGCTGCTGGTGCGATAGCTATAAATATCGTAAAGGGAAATAAAAAATAGAAGAAATAAATACGTATACATATCGCTTAAATAATAATGCTGTAAAAAGTATAATTTGTTATTCCGCACATAGGCGTGAAAAAATCTTTTCTTTCTTCCTTTCTTTTAGTAAATATCTAGTAGCATCCATTCTTCTTCTTCTTCTTCTTTACGCCATCTCCGGTCGAAGTTTGGCGATCAATGTGGCTAGCTTCACTTTATCGGCCGCTGCTTGCAGTAACTCCGATGATGTTGCACCATCGCTGCATGCCATCCTCGCACGATAATTTTCTTCTACCTCTGCTTCTTTTCCCAGCAATTCTAAGCACAGTTTGCAGCCTTCTATACTTTTCATTGCGATTAATGTGGCCGTAGTATTTGATTTTTCTTTCTTGCACAGTTAATAATAATTCTCTTTTCTCGGCCATTCCGTTCATTCTTTGTTAGTTATCCGTTCTGTCCATGATATCCTTAACATACGCCGGTAAATGTACATTTCAAACGCTTCTAATCTTTTTTCAAGCTCTTTTGTCCAACTCTCAGCACCATATAAAAGTACTGAGAAGACATAGCATCGGACTAATCGCATACGTAAATTTAAACTAATATTCTTTCTAGTTATCAGATTCTTCATAGTATTGTGAATATAGCTCTGGCTTTCTCAATCCTAGTTCTTATTTCAATGCTTCATTACTGTTTTTATAAAAATATATTAAAACCTTTTTTAAAAGTAACAAACGTATGATGTATGAGAGTGAGCGTAAAGGAACTAAGTCTCATCGACATATGTTAAAAAGATAAAATATAAAGTATTTTTTATTAAATCTTTCCTTCACTAATAAAAAATAAAAATATATATTTTCGACTCTGACCGCCTGGCTATTTAGTTCTATCTCTTAATTTTTTATGTTGTTGGTTCAAGGCCGCTGGCGCACCCAGGATAGGAAAAAAAAGACATGTATGCTGTGAGAAAATGAAGTGAAAAAACCATTATTTCAAAATCAGGATGGCCCACCATTTTTTAAAAAAAAAGTAGCAGCAGTATCGTTTTTTTTTTTTAGTTTTTTATTAGGCTTGTCAGCTACGGACGATTAGCCATCAAGAAGGAAGAACGTAGGACAAAAGGAAACTGAGGACACTAAGAAAGTTATTCGGGGAAGGTGGAGACGGCCAGAACTACTATGGAGAGAGCAAGGGAGTCAAAAAAGATCGGTACTAGAACTCGTGCAATTAGCAGTTCGAAGGGAAATAAATGTGCAGACGAAAAAATATACAGGATGATACCTTAAAGGAAAGGAAAGCTCTCATGTCTTGTTAGCCGTTATATCAAATTATAATATATTATATATATTTAAACTAAATGCGCGGTGTGACCAGCATAAAAAGAAAAGTATTTTTATCCATGTCTGCGATTGTTAGGCAACGCCCAAAAAAAGATCCTCCATCGTTAAGAGCGGGAAAAAATACATCAAAACCATGAATTTAGAAAGCGGCACCTCGAAATTAAGGATTTGTGAAAAAATGATTTAAAACTTGAAAAATTTTCTTATTGGCAAATTTTGAGGTTATAAGATTTAAAAAAATACATTATAGTTATTTCTTACGTGGAAACCTACCACTGAATTTTTTCAGAATTTTTGGATGGAAAAGCTCTTCAGAAAAAAAAAAAATTAAGAAAAAAAAATGTTTTTAAACTTTACTACGCATGCACAGGAGATAGGGCGCTGAAAATTTGGCTGCAGGAGTTTTTTTTCAGCCTCTTTCGAATAGTGTATGATACTTGCGTTTTTAAGAGGGGGTTTTTACTATAGTAATCCGGTTATAGCCTTTGTATGAAAAAAAAAAAAAAATCAGAGAAAATGTAACAGAGAGTAATAAGTAATTGAAAAATATGTGATCTGAACGATTGAACTTTGTATCTGTATGTGTCTATTTAAATATTTGTGCGGATGTATACTCTGCCCATAGAATTATTTCATTTCTGTATATTATTGATTTCCATCGTGAACATAAAAAATTAGTAATCTATTAAAATTGTTACTGTACGTAAAATTCGTTAATATGTTTACTTGAGCATATATTTTAAGCGGATAATTAGATTTGAACTGAAAAGTTTATCATAGAATAAAAATAATATAGTAGAAAACGTAAAATATAACAAATAAAATAAACAATGTATGATAGTACTTACCACAATAATTGTAAACGATGGAGATGGAATAATCAGACTGCGTGTCTGAAATTTCAAATTGTAATGAAAAAAGGGCAACTGCTTCGGGAAAAAACAATGTGCATAGTGTAGATTACAATTTCAAATGCTATGTGGTTCAACATTCTCCAGCACTCTACCCATCAAAATCATGAACAGTGTCATAAAAAATGCTTGTTTTTTTCAGGTAGCGACAATGATGATTGGTTCTTTTCAACGAAACCGTTGTTGCCACTTTCTCTCTCTCTTATCCATATATATTCCCTGTCACTCATCTCATCACTGATTGTAGATTGCCGCCGCGTATTTGATTTACACACACTTACGCAATTACAGAGACTCCGGCTATACAGCGACAATACGTTTTTCTGAAAATCCTCGCTATATTGCCGAAAACAATCATAATCGTTACACTGAATGTTAATTGCATTTATTTTTCATTCACGTAAATAAAAATAGACAGTTAAACGAATAAAAATAGGCAGTTAAACGAATAAAAATTGAATTGTCGTGTTTCTCCCACGGGCAGTATGTGTTGTATTCGAGAATCCGTAAACCAAACGATCATTTCATTTTTAATCTGCTTTTACCTTGCTTACGCATTTTCATAACTTTCAAATTCAGAAAAGGATTACAAACGTCGGACAGGACAGCGTCTGTCGGGTCAGAGCTAGTATAATATATAGATATAGATTTCTATGTGTTTTTTACGGGCATTTAGCAGTCGAAGTGATAGACGTATTTTTATATATAGCCTTTTTACAACATTTTAAAATGTTTTTTTCTTGCTAAGATAAATAATAAATCACAATATTTATACGACTGAAATATAAAATTGGCACTCACCGCACAAATGTGAATATATTCATACAATATTAATGAAAGTTGCGAAAATACAGAACACATTTTAAAAACGAATATACATGGATAATATACGGGTAACGGACGGGCAGATGAAACACATTTACCGAAACGAAAACACGAATAGATCTGAATAACTCGGAACACGAAATACATGCAAAAAATGGTTGATGCGCTTATTGTAATGTTTCCGGTCAATCTTTCGATTTCCCGTCGGTAATTAATTTTTCGGATCAAAGACCTTTCAGTTGTATAAATGTCTCATTATTGGGAAAATCTCTTTGTGCTTCTCAAATTTCTTTCGTTACCTGATTGCCGGACGTGTGTTTCATTTTTTTCGTAGTTCTCGCGGTACTTGTGATGTCGGATCGTTTATTATTTTCTTTTCTTTTTCCCGATTTAGGGTGTACCATGTTTAAGAGAAGTGCAGACCGGTTTGCACTGTACTCGCTAAACAACCATTCGCCTGCATTGTTCTGCTACATCTTTTAATTATATTTTTAATTGATCGTTGCGACCATTTAATGACGAAAAATTTAGTCCGCTACAACTCACAAATGTTAGATGTAAGCACGTCTGTGATCCAACCAATTTGAAAAAATTTCCGACTAAATCACTGCAAAATGTAATAAGAATATACTGCACATAAGGGGAGTTTTAAAATGTGCACAATATATTCTCGGTAATTCACTTTCACAAACAAATATATAAATACGCAAACATTTAATATCTGCATATAAATAGGCAAAGTCTTTTTTCGTTTATTAACCGATTTTCTTTTTCATTTTTTGTTTGGTAGCTATTAAAAAGCATTTTCTTTTCTTATTTTAATATAAAATTTATACAAAAAAAAAAATAAAAAACGAACTGTTTGTTACGATATTTTCGATTCGTTTATGTTTGTCTTTTTTTTTACTGCATGCGTAGCGCATGATATCCGTACCGTCATTAAGCGACCGCCCGCTGATCGGCTGAGAGTCAAGACCTTTTTTGCCTATTCGTTCCTCGCCGTTTCCAGGTATCTGAAATTACCCGCTCGCCTGTTTGGCCTACCGCATGTTTTATTGCTTAGCATATTCTAGGCGAATTTTGTAATTTCCGTGCAACTTTTTCAAATTTTTTTTTGTAGGAACCTAATTTAAATCTTAGCCAATATTTTAGAAAAAAAAATCAGCAAAATCGGTCGAGCCGTTCTTGAGTTACACTTTTTTGCGAATTGTGCAATTTCGGTGCAATTTTTTAAAAAATTTTTTTTTTTACAAACCTTCTCCTAAGAACTACGAATACAACAAAAAAAAAATTATTCAAATTGGTTCAGCCGTTTTGGAGGAGAAGCGAGACCCACATAAGGCAACTCATTTTTATATATCGTCGGCTTGGAAGAAGACTGTCATAACTCAAAATACACAAATTTTCAGGGGAAGCATGTAAACATTTTACTGGATAAAATGTACTCAGATCTCGATCTCATTAAATAATTAGAAACCATATTCTTTACAGGTGGCTTGCAGATAACTTAAGTTGAATTGTTTTGCCTTAAGTTGCCTTTTGTTTTGTACGTTTGTACAAATTGAACCCCTATTTTCAAACATGTGACAGTCTTGTTCCAAATAATATTTATATTTTTGGATAATATTTTAGAGAAGTTAGAATTATTTGGTTACTTCTGAAATAAATTTAAATATACAAAATGAAACATTTATTTTAAGTAAACAAAACCTTTCTGAAAACAACTATACATTTTTATAAATTGTTATAAGACTCATAATAATATCGTGGAACAACTGTTGTATCTAGAAAGGATACAATATGAAAACTTTATTTTAAGTAAACAAAACCTTTGTGAGAACAACTATACATTATTATAAATTGTTATAAAACTCATAATAATATCGAGGAACAACTTTTTTATTTATCAAGGACAGTATTCCATTCTTTTTTGCTTCTGCAATAGGTAATTTCTGTTTATAAGCTTTACTTAGTTCAAGTAAATTAAAGTCTGTTCTCTGGCGCGTTGAGTTCACAATATTTGCAGTAAAGAAGTCCTGCTGCTGATAAGAATTTTTATAAAAGATTTTTCCGACCTGATCCTTCTTCATCATGAACATTTTCATGTCTGCGATTTTAACTACTTCACCTTCAGAGTTTTTGAATATATTATTGATGCCCATCTCAAAAAAAAAGGTTTTTTGAAGTCGAAAAAATCGTCGTAACACATTTCTTCTACTGAATATGGTTTGCCATTTTTCTTTGCTTGCCGGATGAGTGTCACATACTGTTCAGGAACATGGATCGGAGCAGACTTTTTGTATTTGTTGATATGTCGTTCAATCACTGAATGGGAACTATCTCCTTCGTTTTGGGTATGACCAGTTATGAAATATTTATGGGTCACTGATTGTATATTTGCTAATTTTAAAATGGCGAACATGTACAAGGCGAAAATGCATTTGTTTTTATTTTGCCCCGTACAGTTGTCGCTATAGAATATGACGTCTATGCATTTGTTCTCAATGGAAGCCTTAGTGTTTATGGCATTAAGATAGTGCCACACACAGGAACCAATTTCATTAGCCCCTCTGTGCCCTTGTCCCTCATGCCAAACATAACAGCTAACTTTGTTATTTGCCAACTGGTATACGGTGAAACTGAAAGCATTCAATTTTGATGTATAATAATATGAAGATGCATTGCCCGTGGTACGTGGCAAAACTGCTTTGAGGTTGTATACGGCAACTATACTCTCTGAAGTTTTATCAATTTCTTTTTCTCTCCGGGAAAGCTCTTTTTCTTTGATATGGTTTATCATATTTTTCCTGAAGTTGAGTTTTCTCATCTGTACTAGCATTTTGAAAAGCAAGGCAAAGTTCACATTGGTCTTTTTTTGGGTTAAAGAAACCAATGTTATATTCAGTATTAAATATTGTATAGTACATCAAATAATTTGAATATAAAATATTCTGCTCTTGACATAAGCTCTTATAGTCCCTATAGAGCTCAGCGATTGTCTGACTGCCTTCTATATACTCTTTTTTTGTTTCAGACCTGCAGTAGTGGCTTTCTATTCGTGGTATCTTGTTTATATGCATCCGTATACCATTTTTTATTTCTTCTGATACCATTGCGTGGTTCTTGTGCTTTCCTCTCATTTCTGGTTGTAATATCCCCTTTGCAATTGACTCTTGCTTTTCTTGAACTGTTCGTATGATCCTAGAGTTGATTCCCAATGTGGCCATGAAAAATAGTTTGCAGACACGTGTTTTTTCTCCTCGTAAGTTCAAATAAAAGGCTCTATTTAAAGATCGAGAACTTTGGGCATTTTGATATCTATATTTTGGTTTTACTGTCTCCATACAAGATGATATGAAATCACGTTGTCTCTGAAGCTCACCCATTTCCCAATACTCCGTAAATATTGTCTGGCGATCTACTTCTGGAAATTTTTGAAAACATTTGAGTCGACATTTATTACTACAAGGCGCTAACATTTGCTTCGCCTCACGTACTACCAATAAACGCTTTTTTGTTCCATCGTCATTTCTGATTGTTTTCAAAGATTTATATGACTGTCCACGATTTCTAAGCCGTTTGGCACTATTTTTCTGCCAGTTTTCCTTGTTAATTCTCCCTTTTCTGACATTCTGTTCTATCTGCGAATGGTGCTTAACAACACGAATCTTCTCGACATTATTATCTACAGAACTAGAAGAATTTTCATCGGAATCAGAAACTGAAGATGATGATGAGACAACCGTAAAATTTGGATCAGCTTTTGAGTCATCGGAATCAATAGGGTTACTATCGCTTGCTTCACTACGACTTGATTCGTCATCGTTTACACTCCTAATTTTCCACATCACAGTAACTTTGCCATTTTCCTCCGATGAAATAGCACCATTATCGTGTGGTTGTTGTTCTTTGGCAAGTTTCAGAATTAGATGTGATCGGCTACTCATTTTTCATAATATGATATATCATATGCAATGAATGTCTGAAACACACAAATAATATATCCTAAATGTCCTGAGTTTATTGTAAATACTAGGTATTTAATTTATTCAACGAAAACGAGGTTATGTTGTGTCATTAAAACATTTCTTCAGATTAACTTAATATTTTCTGGACAAAACAGTCACATCTCGAAATAAAACCAGACGTGGGGTACCATTAGAATTATTAGTTTTGAAGAATACTGTTTCATCTCAGATTAATACATTAAAATGATACAAAAACTAAATAATTTATCCTTACCTTTTGAAGAAAACTGTTCTAACTCAAAATATGACGATATTCACCAAAATAAACGAATGTATAGTAAGGCACTTATTAAAATGTAACACTATTCCACAGAACGTGTGACGCTTTCATGACAACAGTAAAGACACAACTGATATGTGACTCTATTGCACAGAATACGTGTATCGACTTGTCAGAAACACATACTGTCACTAGTGGCATCTAGCGGCCGCCAAATGAATTACAACGTGTAACTCTCTTCCACATAAAATTATAGACAAATTGAAGTTGTTTCATTGCAAAAACATAACAATGCATTTTTTTTGAGTTATGACAGTCTTCTTCCAAGCCGACGATATAAGAAGATGTTATTGTTTTTGGGGTGTATTGATTAACACGCTTTTTTTCTATAATTCTCCAAACTACAGTCTGTTTTGGCCTATAATCTCCTAGATCAGCAAAATCACGTTTTATATATTTTACTTCTGATATCTCAAGGTATACATATATCGGCATGTTTCTGTTGCTAAGTGTTTTGTTTATATTTTTCAATTGTGCGTATGACTGATTCGGATTTGTTGATTCCGAATTACTGGTACTTTGAATGGGGTCATCAGTATAAGATCTGCTGTAAAACTTCAGCTGTTGTTGGTAAAAAGGACATCCTCTGTAGCTAGCTTGCTGGTTCTTCCACCGTCTTTTTGCAGAGGCTGGTATCATGTCTACCGGCACATTTAACACAACGTGAGGGCAGATTGCAATAGTTAGCAGAATGACCAAACAATTGACAACGCTTACACTGTATTAATCCACGATCTTTTCTTGGTTCTTCAAATGTTACTACGGTATTCAGAAGTGTCTATTTAATTCAAAGATTTTATCGTTATTGCCTGACGACTTAATATCTACATAAAACAGTGGAAGCGGTTGTTTAGTTTTATTTCGTAACATATTTGTAATAATATACGTGTATAACTTGGAAACCATTTTCTTCTATAGCATTTTTAATTTCTGTATTATCAGTTGACCAGTAGTGTGTAGATTTCTTAAAACCACCCTTAATAACCGTTTATCCTCAATAAATGAATATGTTTAGTAATAATAGTTTTTTGCTTTTAATGCTTTTACGATCGTTCTGTAGCTGAGGCGGGATTTGCTGGTTTGACAGTAATTCCTGTTAAGGTATATTTTAAAGTAAATACGGCGCGTCCGGTATACTTAATAAATATTTCCTGAATTCGGTAAAATTTAAAACATTTTTCACCATGATCGGCCGAGGTTGAGTATTTTTATTTGTATTAATATCGGAAGTTGTTGCTTGACTTTGATTGATGTCTTTTTGAAGAGTTTTGTTCCACTGTATTATCTATTTGCATGAAATTATTATTTTCACTATTATCGTATCATCTAGGATAGTTAAAAATTCGAAAATATCACGTTTATTTAATTTCGGTGATGAATCGGAAGAGTCTGAAGAATAGTATCTTCTTCTTCTCTTCAGAGGAACAACGTTCCATTGATTGTCAACATGAGATAAAACTATCGAAGATTCCGAGACGAGCTAATTGCATCTTTATTATTACCGTTAAATGATAAAGTTCTACCTGATAACCGATGTGTGTGTATATTAGCCTGCCTATTACCATCACTAGCTGATTGCTCGGGCTTCAGTTCATCTAGCACATCTCCTGTTGTAATCGTTGACAGTTTTAATGTCGCTGATGATGCTGTTGCAGCTGTATTATTGTCTGATTTAGGACCAACAGACGAATGTGCTGAATTTGTGTTTTGACTAGCCGTATTACGGAGAGTCGTAGATTTGGTTGGTTGTGATGTAGCGGCACGGGCCGAGGGGAGATCCGTACCGAAACACCACCACGAGCGTTGTACACTATAGTTCGGATATAAGTTGTTAACATATGTAATATAAACAAAAGCAAGAGAAAATAACGCACTACAACGAACTACACCTGAACAGACTCATGTTTGTATTCCTTAAAAATTTCTTTATAAGTAGTATAATAGTTAACTTTTAATACAGAGCTTTTACAATTTCGAAATTTCTTATAATATTTACTGACTAATTGTTTCTTGTATTGCAAGTCACTAGTCCACCAATAAACTGTTGTTTTTCTTTTAATGGTTTTAGAATGTGCTAATACTGTAGAAACGTAAATTTGAAATTGTGATAATCGGTTAATCAGTTCAATTGAAGTGCATTGCACAGTTAAGTCTATAAGAATGGAAAAGTTAGTGATGATTAAGTTCAATTTATTATAATTTATTGTGGTAATCATATCAATTGTAGAGTATTCTTTTCAAGATTTAACGTGTAATAAATGTAAAAATAATCGCTGGCATTTAATTCTCTACCAATTTTCCGATTTAATATGGAATCGAGTACGTTATTAGTTACTAAAGTTAAGTCGATTGTGCTTACTTGCTTCTTCCGTTTAAATGTATAGTCTCATCTTTTTTATGTTTAATAATCGTAAGTCGAAAGCATTAACTTTAAAAGGTTTTTGCCTCTTGAATTATATTTACTTTATCCTATAGAATATTACGAGAATTTAAGTCTCCTAAAATAATTAATTGCTTGATGTTATTAGTATGTAGATACATACATTAAAAATCGAAAATACAATGTTGATACTTTGTTTGGTGGAATGTAAGTTAAGATAAACGTGTTATGTCATATATTTTAATGACTACAATGTTGTATAACGTATGCATATAAACGGTCTGTACTGGTAATAATCCAGTTTGATAAATTATCATTGGTTCATAATGTATTAATGTGTCTTATAATTAGGATGTACGCAGGACGCATTACATTTATCGGAAATAAAAGCTATATCTCTACATTTTTGGTTACTATAGTAGAAAGTAGTATATCCCTTGCTACTTTGCTGTGATTTTCATTATACTGTATAACTGTTATCACATTATTATAGAAACGTCGATATTTCTTAGATTAGTTAATTTAGTTTAGATATCGGGGTGATATCATCTTCGTTCGTTTCAGAGTGTTTAGTTAATTTCTAAGTTTCGTAATTTAGTTTTTATCTTTAAGTCGTCGTAATTATCCGAAAGTATTTCCAATATTCCATTTATACCGTCGGTGAAACTTCTGAGGGTAGGTAAAGGATCTTTTTGTCCACTTCCCGTATCCATAAGTAGAGCGAAAGTAGGAAAGCTGATTGGATATCGTTTTTCTGCGGTGAATTCGGGTTCAATTAGGTCTTCTATTAAAGACTTGGCTACTTCATTTTCTTCGCTAATTGCAGTTTTTTGACTTGTTTTTTCGGTTTAGATAGTCCGCTTACTCTGTCATCTTCAGACACAGGAAGTGTTATTGATGGTGTATTGTGTAAGTCGTTCTCAATGCTGTTAGTGTGGGAACTGATTTCCGAAACTGAGGATGAAGGAAGATTTCTCTTTTTCGGTGGCATTGTTTTATGTACTAACTTAGTAGAACTATCCTCGATTCGCATCTCAGTTTCAGTAGTTTTTTGTATATACGGTCGATGTTTTCGTCTTTTTTTAAATCAACATTGTGTCATTTTCCATGCATTCCTCTACTTCGGCGTACATATCCTTTGTTGCATTTAGGCAATATTTGCTTGTGTGTCCTTTCTCGTGGCACACAAAACATGAAATTGTGTCTGATGATAAGAATATACGGTATGCGGTCTCTTCGTATGTCAGGATTAGTGTTTCAGGAATTTTTTTAATTTCTTCGGTGAAGATGAGAAACTGTCTTTTAGAATTTAATAAATGTTTTCCTTACGGCGTTGTTTGCTAGTGTTGGTGATGCAGTTTCAGCTGCCTTTGACGAAAACGGTGTAGGTCTATTTATCGACGATGCGGTGATCGGTTAAGTTAGTTGTGTTGTATTTTTTGTTGATGCTATGATTCGTAATGTATTCGGAAGAGTGGCTTGTTTGCTCGGTACTTGGGACGGCGCCGAAGCTGTTGCAGAACGATCGGGCGGCACAATGGCGGTGCCGTCCCGAACACCTAATTGTTTATATTATAAGGATCTCCGGTATACATCACACTCGCACGTTGAATTATTCGTTGCACGATACTATTTCGATAACGATTTTAACAGAACACGTCTATGCACGACCTTTTCCAAATGGTACGACCAGACCGATGACGCTACCGCCCGTCGTGATTTTCAGGTATCATCCATTAAACGTTATCATCTGTGTTAGTGAGAAACACGAGCTATCAGAAATTCCGTCCAAAAAATACCGTTCTTCGTTAACGATTTAGTTTTTCGGCGCCTATAGCATGTTATATATGCATGCATATATGTATATAATCACAAAACACATATTTCAGATCATTTTATTGGGTTATCCACTTTTTTTAAACATTTTCATTTTTTTTTTTTTTTTTTTTTTTGAAATAACGACTTCTGCGTGAAATACAAATAAACAGACTTTTGCAATGTAAATTTAAGAGTTCTGTTAGCAATAGTGATACGAAACGGACGAAGATAATTAATATTAATATAATCGGTCAAATGCATTATTAGTTCTTTCATTTTTTTGTTTTTTTTGTTAATGTATAGTCAGCCATATTTAAAAGATTACAAACTATCAACTTTACGTCATTTAAACTGTGCAATATAACTCGATTGAATTTTGCTTCTAATACACATTCGTTATATTATATTTCTTTTTCATTCGTATCTAGAAAGTTTATTTGAGGATACGTTTACTGAAGTTTCTTCTGTTATCTATCGTTTTAATTATATATTTAATTCCTTGACGAAGCTACCTAGGTTTCCAAAAAGTGTCGAAAAAGACAAATGAAGGCACAACAATTTTTAAACACATAAATAAGAACATTTACGTTAATACTAGGCGAGAAATATATGTGATATTACAAAAATTAAAAATTAAATATCTTTGTTTTGAATGTAGTATAATGTAAATATAAATTATGGTAATCTTTAAATTAACACGGAGAATGTTCAGTACATGATGTCTGGCTGACCTCTTTTCTTCTTTTTAATTCGTTTAGGAAAATTTTCGATCTTCAAAACATTGGACTGATTAGCTTATTTTCGTAAAAATTTTAATAAAGACAGTAAGAAAGAAGCTTTCAAACCTTACATTTGTTTCAATATTCCCGATAAATACGCTGCGAGGAATTTCTATTAAAAATAAAAATGGATAATATTTATAAACACTCGACTGAAGTAGCAAACTGCAAATATATGTGATACATTTACAGCGAAATAATTGCAGAATGATTTAATCAATTCAGAATAACACTCTCCCATTAAACAGCGTGGACTCATCAAATTAAACGACTAATTAAAATCACGGTTTTTTATAATCGTTTTATACTTACCTGGAATTGCACACAAGAAAAAATATATATAAATTGACACATTCCCCGTTTTTAGAATTAACTTAAAAATATTAACTTAGTAAAATTATATAATGCTTTCTTTATTAACTTCTGTATACGGTGGAAATTAACGTTCCAAGTCCGAGTAAAAACAGTAGTGAAAGTTTTTATACGATAATTGAAAGTTTTTAGGATATTTATTAATTAATAAATTCGCATACCTCGGCGAATTAAAAATGTAGTATCGCGATTTTTTTTTTTATTTTCCAGCTAATACTGCTCAATTAGTAAACCTGCATGTGTATGCCGGGTGTAGAAGTGCTATCTACGTATTTTTCCAACATAAATTGACAACTATTTCCTAATCGTTCATAAATATACTTTGTTACTGCATTCGATTTGTAGGTACATTTTTTTCCTTTATTCGATTAGCAAACGAACTATCTATATTATTTTCTTAAAAACACTTCGGGCGTTTTGAACATTTCAATTATCACTGGCAGGTGATAATGGGTAATTTCTTATTTTGTCTAAAAATGAAGCGGCGCATAAAAAAATAATTAAATCGACTCGGCAATACTGGTTGCGTATTTTATCGGGAAAAATATAAAGTAAAGAAGTAAATTGAGAAACAGAAGCGATTGAGTAATTTTCTACTGTGAAATAGTGTTAAATAAAAAAAGGAAAAGAACCGTCAATGGCTACAACCACTTTGTAATTAACACGTTTGTTCGTTACAAAATACGTTTTAACCAAGATTTTATTTTTTAGAATTTCTTATTTTTACCAGCTTATCACACTAAATTGCAATAATGCTTTCTAAATACTGTCAGTTCAGGTGGGTGGGATTTGAGTAACACAAAGCTTTAAAAGGAATAATTTGCAGGTATTCGTTATTCGAATCATCGTCCTATCAATTTACATTTAATATCTGTAATAGTAATTTTTTGGACTTCTGTTTCTCATCAATACCGGCTTTCTTTACTAAAGGTTTTTTGGTTTTATTTCGGGGGGGGGGGGCATTATATTTAGTCCTCGATACCTGTTTATTGGTAATGACTGTAAAACCCAAATTAGAATTACCTTTTTCGATCTTAATCTTATTTATTTTTTTATTATTTGGCCACGTCAATCAAGGACCTTTACCCAGTCTGCATTTCGATACTTATTATGTGTTGTTGCACATACGAAATTATTCGTACACTTGCTTGTTTTCTTTTTTTGTATCCGTTGAACAAAACATTTCCGTTGAAACAAAATGTGACCTAAGCAGTAAATTAGTAATTGTTCAAATAAGCACGGGCGTCTATTTGTTCTTACATAGTTATTTCATTTATTTATTCAGAATGATTTATCAGAGTTAGGCCTTAGTATGTTTGTTTTTACTTTTGTTCGATTCCTTTAGGTTGGTTTTTCAGATTTAGCCTCATTTTACCTAAAATTAAAACGATAAAACATTAGAATTAATCTTTTCCGGCCCCTAACACATTGTGTTAAATATTAGTTTAGTAACAACTGAAAGTTTTTCAAATAATAATACGATGGTACATCTTGTAAAATATTTTTTTCTGTTAGTTTCTATTGACTTATAAATTTTATTTTTCAAAGGAAACTCTGCTCTAGTTTGCTGAGATATTATTCACAACTTTTAAAAATAGCATAATATAATAAAAAGAAAGGAATGATAAGCTTGTACTCATTGTCAGTACTTGTATTAGGGGAAGATCAGGGAATGTTCATCAACCCCACGAGTACTTCAATTAGAATCAAACTGTATAACCACGAGTACATACAAACGAAAATATAAAATGTCGCATAAAGAAGGCATGAAAGAGAGAAGAGGGAAATTTTGAACATATTTATAAGAAAAATAATATTCTAGTCCGTCGTTTTTTTTTTTGTTTCTTTTTTTCACATGCGGCTTAAACACAACTGCGCGGATATAAAGCCTAGCCTGTTAATTAAATTAACTTACAGCATATTATACAAAGTACAATGTTTGGTTGTTTAGTAATAACTGAATTTTTCAAAAACCGCAAAAATTGGAACAATATTCTCATTATTCTTCAATAAGGAATCGATGTTTCTTATACGAAATGGATACAGTTTTATTTAATAAATAGGTATTTTCTGTAACACGCGTAAACAATATTTAAGTTACCAACAATTTGAAACATATAGTATATATTGCGATAAAACTACCGCAAAAAGATTATCCCCCTCTTTCCAAGGGAATTGGTAATGAAATAATTTCTCAAACTATATATACCTACAAGGTACAATGAGTGTTCATACAGCTAGTCGAATTAGAAATTATGTTTTTCCTCTTTCAGGTTTTCCCAATAAAATAAGAGTTTGCAATTATAATATAATAATAATAGCTTTAATTACAAACATAGAAATAAACAATTTCGAAATCTTACATATAAGTAATAATAATAGTATTTATAATACAAGGAAAGCACTAAAGGTAACTAATTACTTTATGTGGTACACCAGAAAGATAATCTTCAAGCTGAAGCTGATTATAATTTGTAGAGACTTTCAACAAACGTTTGCTTCTTTTTTTTTTCGTCGGTGGACTTCCTTCACCAATTAAGTGATCCATGAACACCTCTCGGCTTTTAAAAAATTAATTTTGTACATTAAAATTGACAATTAAACACAATCTAATATAAGTTTAAAAAAATATTATTTAGTGACGTACCCTAAAAAGAATTTTGAAAATTATCAACTTCCTTACATTACGGCTTTTAAAAAATGTTTGTAACATTTTAAAATAAAGTTTTCTATATTAAATATAATTTATACATATAAAACAGTTTTAAAAATGCATGCTTCTTAGTAAATTTCACCATGATTATGGAGCCAGTGTCTCTGAAATATGTCAGTATGTTAATTTTAATTAATAATTTAATAATCTTGTTTCTAGTCAGTTTTTGTTATTGCTTTTATATTACGATGATTTATACAATTTTATGCATTAATATAATTTGTACGAGTGTTCTTATAATTCCATAAAGATGTTGTTCAAGCACACCATTGGTCAGCGCAGGTATACTTCTAATATTAACAGCTTTATAAAAATAAAAAGGCAGTATTATAAAAACATTCCAGAATAAGGTAAAAGTATTTAAAATGTAGCCCTTTAACGGGATAGTTAGTTACTTACGCCCACAGGGATGCCAACCACGAGGTTTTTGGTCTCGTGTATTTTATTTAATTAAGGGTTATTTTACTTTATGATTTACGAATGACGATGATTAGAATACTTTAACTTTTTGAATTATAAAAGCAATATATTACATAAACCGAAAAGAGCACAATATTAATGAATACGACGACAACAAAAGATTATATACAAATCTAAAAATGAAAGTTTAAATTCTGCGTAACACCGTTGTCGGGGGTAATTCGTGATCCTTGAATTGGCGGTTTGTTGATCGGTTGGTGAATTCAAATAATCGGGCCTTTATGTTGGGGTTCCGCGATTCGTTAAATTTTACCGAACTTGACAATTTTGATAATTGACGATTTCAGGTCACTGTTATAAACGAGACACTTTGTCCAACGATGGTTATTAAATTTTGGTTCTTCCAGAAGACTTTACTTGAAAGAGTTAAAACGCCACTGTTCAAAGACATATAACACAAACTGATCAAAGGTAAAATGCAACTTGACCCGAAGGTAAAACGGAAACTGACTGATTTTTGTAAAAAATCCCTAAATTTCTTCCGCCTTTCCGCCCGTGACCGCTGGGGGTGACCGAATCAGGTAGATCCTTTCTTCCTCGATGGTCGGTGATTGGTTACACTGACCGACAACAGTTTCAGGCACGCGCACATTCATACTCGCGCCATTTATTCTAAATTATGTTTATTTTCATATTATTTTATTTTCTCCGACTTTTATTGGTCCCATGTAATGGAAGCATTACAAGCCTTGGGTAAAAGTTCATAACTGCCCCTTCCGAAGTAATTTTTCGATGACACCGATAAGTATAATTTATAATTTATTAAAAATTGAATGTGATAAAAAAAATTATTAAAATGGGGTTTTGAAACTGAATAAAACTACCTATTCATATTCTTCTGAATTTTTTCAGAAATTTTATTTTTTTATATATAATGAAATCCAATATACGGAATCTTAATGTGTTGAACAAAAACAAACCAACTGAACAAAGTGTTACTTACTTTTTTGAACAATCCGAAGAGCTTCAACGAATTTTCATATGGAAGGATGATGCATATTCAGCTCTGCTTGTAGACATCTATGCGCTGCTTCCATGTAATTGTTCGTCCTATCCTCATTGTTTATCGTGCGATACACGTTCCAAATGGAAGTTGGAAAAGCCGGTTTCTTCCGTGGACAATTTCGACGGACAATTCTTCCGATGTAATTGTCTTCGAAATGGTCTAAAACTGAGTTCAGGTTTTCTGGTGCATTTAAATGCTTGAACACTAATTCAATGTCATCCAGAGGAACGAAAGCCAGTGCCACAACTTTTCTCGCATTTAAGTTAAATCCCGGATCCGCCGCATATTGAGACTGTAACCCTTCTGACTTTTTTTTTTTTTTTTTAATATGTTGCGCCAAATGAATTCAGCAGCCTGCAATTTCCGCTCTTGGGAAGACAGTAGAAAAACATTTTATAAGCGCAATCTCATAATAACACGATGATAATGATTTTGGCAGGAATTATCTGTCATTTCCTTAATTGCAGAAAACATTCTTGCGTATAAGCTTTTTCGGTTTTATTTGGGAGTAGCGCATATAAAATTGGATCGACGGTCTGCAATTTTTTCACCATTACTACAAAAACTTAAGAGAACAATTGGGGCGCAATTGTAAAGGTTCCATCGCCGAACCAATTTAAGTAGCTGTAAAATAAAAAAATGCACCTTTCACTAGTTTAAGAATTATATCATTAATTTCTATTCATTTTGTGCAACTGCTACAAACAATGCAGTTTTCTGTTATGTTAATATCCAGATTGTTGTTTTCTTTTACTGATTTGCATAATTTTTTTCCAGTCTATTATGATTTTGATTTTTTTAAATTTCGCATTATGTACAATAAAAAACGGTGTCGTGTTCATAGCGACCATCGGATTTTATTATTATTATTATTATTATTATTATTGTTGTTGTATTCGACTTCGACGACCGCGTTCGAAACGATCCGCAGACATTTTTATTACTATTATTACATATATGCGAACTAGAGCGGCCAAGTTTTTGTTGAAACTGCTAGAAATTATAATTCATGTTTAGAAACGTACTTATAATAGTCAGTTTAATCATATTTTATTTTTAACTAAAACTATTGAGCATTTACACAACAGTGCGTTTTGTTAGAAAAATTAAATTGGATGTGAGTACGTTCCATTCATCTATTATAATTTTACATTAACAAAAATTATATACATTTTGCATTAAATTACGTTTTTATAATATTGTATACCGTTACATATTAATGTTAATATAGAAATATGAAGTGTTTAAAGTAAATAATAACGAATTTAGATATTACATAATTTATAAGAGAAAGAATATGATCGCAGTTCATTGTAGTAGTAGTATATCAGAGATTTCCAGGTAATTACCTTCGCGGCCTCTTTTGGTCGCTAAGAAAACACATAACCATAAAAAACATTTTCAAGATATTTTATATGCGGTCCATATGTGTTGAAATAAGAAATTAGTCACTTTTTTCATAAATATACAAGTATATGTATACATGGGCGTCACCAGCGGGGGGCAGAAGGGGGAACTGCCCCTCTGGAGCCTTGAAACTTTTTAATCAACTGGCATTAATCAGTATTCATAGGCGCGTAATCATGGACAATTTGGAAAATTTATGTTTTAATTAAGATTTTATTCTTGTTTAATAAAATATGTATTAAGCCTTTACAACTTATAACTTTTATTTTTGCTATAACTCATATCCTCTTTCTATCATCTTGCCCCTTCCTGGCTCATTGGCTGGCGACGCCCTTGTAATATGTGTGTGTGTGTGCGTGTGTATTGTTATGTTCCCACCTCTTCTACTTTATCACAGCGGAAATACAACTTAATTTTTCTTTTCCCTCGACCAAAATATTAGACTCTAGTTAGGCGGTTTGTTCTTTTTCTCTTTTTAATAATATCGCAATACTCGGGAGTTATCGTCAACGGAAAACAAAATTACTAACTCTTATAAATTATATTGAAATCGACTACACAAATTGAACTATGATTGCTTTAACTATCGTAAACTATATTGAAATTGACTACACAAAAATTCCAAAAACAAGAATGACTTTTAATTTTCTCAAATAAAACGACTAGGTTTTCCCGAGGGCCCTCTCGCTACGACGCACGCGCACCAACTATATCCTATTCATACCGCACACACATACAAACGATTAATAATCACAAGTAACGAACGTAAAAATAAATATAAGGTAATAATTTATAGGAACTTCTCACCGGTCGTTCTACCGTAGTAAAATTGGTGCGTTTCTCGGTGCCCGGATGCCTGATAATGGAATTTCGGTGTCACTGCCGACAACATATGACAATGGTCCGTCCTTTGCTCGTTATCCGATATCTGCGTTGATTGCTTTTAATTGGTGGTCGTTCGTGACGATCTGAGTTTTCTTTTTCATTTGTGCATAAATTCTTTAACTTTTAAATAAACATTACATCTAATCCAATTACACAAAATATCAAAAATACGTATAGCCATTCGTTTTCTCCGTTAACGGAAGTCCGCTCTACCACGGTATGTACGTAACGTAGCAAAAACGTGCTTATCAACTCGGTTAGAAGTACGCAAAAACAATACCCGCTCGCTAGCCGAAAATCGCTATTATCATATCATTGTTGCCGGCTCTTGTTGTTCCCCATCACTAATTCAGTACAGTGTTGCTAACTGTGATCTAGGTCAGTTTTTTTTTTTCTAACGCCGATTAAATTACTTTATTGCAAGATTATACTTCTTTTAATTATTTATATGTTCTTTTGTTGTTGTTTTTTTTGTTACTAAATTTAGAAACGACTAATAATACTAACGACAACCGCATGCGTACAGATTACCTCAGCGACGGTACACCGAACATCTTATCATTGATCGACACACGATTCTTCGTGCTATACCGGTAAATAGGGGGAATCATTACAATATGTATCGTTTTTCAATTCACTCCACATATTTGTTTAAAGTTGCATAAAGTTGCTTGACAACTGCAATCCGTTTGCAAAAGCTAAATTATCATACTGTACCCGTTTTATATTTACTTAATTAATAGATCGATATTATGTTACAGTTTTACTAAAAATATTAATACAGATGTTTTTTGATCTGTAGTAAGTTTATTGGACTGATTAAATTAATTATTCACTAATTCGTCTGCATAATAATTAAATTTAATATTTATACGGTAACATTTCTAATTTTATTAATATTGTATACGAAATTATTTATATACCTGAATTTGCGATTCCCGACCAAAAATTAATATTCTTTCATTTGTCGATCCAGAATTGTACAATAGAAATCTCTCTTCTTTCTCGAAATTTGACTTGTATCATGTATAGTGCGAAGGAATTTGTAACTCTTCCAAAGAATTTTTGAAACTGATGGAAATTTATTGCCAACCATTCTTGCTCGCCGAATTCGTTGTTTCATGTTGCGAAAAGAAGGTATCTCCATATGCACAGCGTGTGATATATTAATTGTCAAACTAAAGCACCGCGCTTATTTAGATAAAACAGTTTCATTCATTAATTCTCTGTAATACGGTCATTATTAAGGCCCTCCGTCCACCGGCGCAATGCAACTACAACCCAACTTGTTTGTGACAGACTGATTGTGAGTGCAACTCTCCTGCGATTTTCGACCGATAATTTCATCAATCTACTTCAGAATGTCAAGCTGTGCTGTTCGAAATCGTAATGTTGTTGTTTCATACTAGTATTTGAGACGGCTTCAAAATAGACGGAAATTTTGGGTTAATCCTGTTTTTCACGAACGTCAAACATGTTCAGCTTTTATGTTAGCGCGAGAATTTCAAAAAGATGAAGCAAAATTCAAAGGCTTCTATAGGATGTCCAGGGAACTGTTCAAGGAGCTGGCCGAAAAACTTCGTCCAGTAATCAGAAAGAAGGACACAAATAGGGGGAAGTGCATATCAATGGAAGAAAAACTACTAATTACTCTAAGGCAGTGTCTCAACTCTTTTTTTGTCGCGGCACATTTTTAACGATTTCAAAATTTGTCGGCACACAAAGAAAAAGATTAGTTTAAAAGTTGTTTACTTCTTCTTCTTATCGTATAATCGTCGGTTATATAAGAAATGTGGTAAATAATAATACGTGTAATTCTTAATTATAATTCTAGTTTCAATTAATCAGGCTCTATGGCTCCGTCTTTTAGTTCATTTATATCCTCTAACGTTCAATGTGAGGGTGCAAATTCATTACAGTCATCCAGTATATGTTGCATTGTCTGTTTGGAATTTCAGCACTGGCATGCAGCTGTCGTCATCATAATACCCCATGTCTGCATTAAAAAACCGCATCTTCCCTGTCTCCGGTTCTGAGTCTTCCACTCTTTTCTAGGTAAATCCATTCCTGCAACTTCTTTCCTTGGGTCGACCACTAAATGGGAATTTTTTGTATATTCTAGGTTCTTTTCCCATATCGTTTTCCATTTACTGAAATCTTTCAAGTCTTCTGATAATAATTTGCCCGATGTCCACGGTGATCTTCGGGATCTTAATACCGGTGCGGCCCTTATCTTTTCAGAGATTGGCAGTTCGGGATAAATCCTAAATTTATTTTTATCCCTAAGTAAAGCCACCTCTCGTCTAATTATAGATGGAGCTATGCTAATACTGGTAGCCCCACATTAGCGGTGTAGACTTGTGAGCGTTCCTGATATGATTTGGAGGGCTTCATTTAACATTACATCTACTTTCTTAATGTGGCAGCTATTGCACCTGACTGATGAACAATATTCGGCTGCCGAGTATACAAGCGCCAGAGTAGAGATTCTGAGTGTTCTTGCACCAGCACCCCAACTAGAACCTGCAAGTCTTCTGATGAGATTTATACGCGTTTGTAACTTTTTGGATAAGCGAGTTAGATGCTCGTTATAATGTCACACCCAGGTATTTTACACCTATGAATATAAATAAAAAACAAATAGAAATTAATATATTAAAGACTTTGGCAAGAAAGGATGGTTATGACGAACAAATAATAGATAAATTAATTCACAAAATAAAATCTAAATCAAAATATATACAACAATTAAAAATCAATAATGCTACTAACAATAAAGGATGGATAACATTCACATTTATAAACAATAATATATATAAATTAACCAATTTATTTAAAAAACAAGGTTTAAATGTAGCATTCAAAACTAAAAATAATTTAAGATATAAAATGAACACTTTAAATTTGAAAAATAATAATATGAAAATAGCGGCATATACAAAATAAATTGCACTAATTGTTAAAAAATCATTATTATTATATTTTTGATAATGATTATGGTTATGATTATTATTATTATAAATCTCCGAAGAATCGTTAAGTATTGATTTCAATATTTATTTCGACAAATTTTACACTCAGCTTGCTTAACCGGTCGACCGGTCAAAAGAACAACAATAGAATACATATAATATAGATATACGATTTTATAATATTGAAATGGAAATTTTAAAAAAAAATTAAATATGACGGTTATACATATCTCGCATTGGCCGGTGTCCAAACTCTCGCGATGTTACTGGTCCTCGGTTCTCGTTGGTTTTGCCTTTCCTTTGCGATTCGAATCTTTTGTCCGGAATTTTAACTTTTTAAAATTATTTTTCGAAAAACAATTTTAAATTAACATATTTTTTATCGAAATTCGAGGTGGCCATCAATCGGCCTCGTTATATTTTAGTCGATTAATCGATTCTAACTGAGCATGTTACGTTTCATCTCCGACTCCAAAATCTAACTCGATATCAAAACTACGACTAACTTTTCTTTTTCGATCGCGACCAAGGCCCGACTCCTAACTCCTAATTCGTCCATCATCCGGCAGCTCATTGTCATTTTTGTTACGTCATCCCGTAACGTCTCATTACGCATCGATCCACCACAACCCGACCGACTACAGAATCCCACATACACACACCCACTCAAGCACTCACAATTTCGACGCCCCGTATTAGATAATTTTTTTTATTTTTTATTTAATTATCCATGTAATGGACACATTACAATATATTGAAGTACTTTTCTTTAATTTAAACTTTACTCGTAATTAAAAAAAGCATTATAATTTTACTATATAAATTTCTAAAATTTGGCGGCACACAAAAATGCCGCGGCACAGTGGTCAAGAATCACTGGTCTAATGTAAGATGTATTGTAATATTAGCCTATAGTGTACAAAAACATTGCAATATGAAATTGAATATGAGATTGAAAAGTTTAATGCATAGCAAAAGTACAATATGTATAATGATAAGCCAAAATATAAACTAAGCTCTATTAAATGATTGAGTTATGAGAGCGTTGCCACCAATCTGAAGGAGTTCATTTCCAAAACAATGAGCAGCAGCTGTTGTAGACAATTCCAACGGTAACGGTAACGATCGTGCTGGTGAAGTATAACTATTTTCAGACAAAGTACCACTGAATTGTATTGAAGGTGGGTATTCTGATAAAATACCATCAACCAATGGTAGTACTTTCATTCTGAACTTTTGAAACTGTTGATCAGTCATGCTTTCTACTGAGTAAAAACATCTTCCTTTGTAAAATTAGTGTAACGTAGAGGAAAAGAAGGGAATATTCTACTGCATTTTTGAGTTTCGTGGTTTCAGGTACTTAGGGAGTGGGTGCAGCTTCTCCTCACTATCATTTTACTTTGCTCGTGGAAATTGTACTATCGGAAGAATAGTGAAGGAATGTTGTCGAAACTATTTGGGCAGTACTAAACAACCAGATAAAGCCAGGTGGATACAAATATCGCAACGTTTTGAAGCTCTTTGGAACCTACCCAACTGCATTGGTGCTACGGAGCAAACTTCCTGGAAGTGGTTCCACGAATTTCAATTATAAATCGTTTCATTTAATTGTACTGATAGCTACAGCTGATGCTGATGGAAATTTCATTACGATCGAATCAGGATACCCAGGAAGAAACAGTGATGGTGGAATTTTCGGAGATTCAAGGATGAACTACTCCTTTTAACGAGAAACTCTTGATTCACCTGAACCACGAGCATTACCTCATGACAATACGGGATCACGGTTCCCATTTTACTTTGTTGCTGATGAAGCATTTTCCCTCAAGAAAAATCTCATGCGACCATATCCTAAAAGACGACTCAACAACACCGCCACCTATATTTTCAACTACAGGTTGAGTCGTGGTCTAAAATGTGTGGAATGTACTTTTGGCATGATGATCTAAAAGTTCCAAATTTTCCTAAAAGCTATAACTTGTAAAAAAGTGTCGCCAGTGATCGATATCGTGAAAGCTGTGGTTTTCAGGAAGAGTGAAGGAAAAACGCATTCAATAAGTGATCACAACAACGATGAACATACATGATGATTTTGGCCATCGATGGTCAACGCAAGTGGATAACATTGCTCCGGTTCATGACACATCAAACCCCCAACAGTTACGGTATCATTTATCCAAGTATTTTCTGATACTAAATTCTGCATTACCTTGGCAATAGAACTACTGTGTGATTGAAAATGTGTAGGTAATACAGTAACGTACTGTATTATTTTATTATAACAATGTTTTTCAATTATGATCAATTTATTTTATTCAAATTATAGTGTTATTAAGGTTAAATTTATATGTTATTAACGTTACAAAATATAACTCAAACACATGTTGAATGATAATAAACCAATAAATCAATTATACTTGTACCATAATTTTAATTAAAGTAAAGTACCACGTTATCCATAGTAATTAGACTCGCTTTATTATCATGAGTCATCATTTTCGGAAAGCGTTGTATTTTTTATTAAATACCCATACAGTGATAATACTGTATATAATATTACTGTCTAGTGCAGATTTTCATCGCGCCACATTTCCAGGCTGCTTTGTTTGTTTATACAAAATATGTGTTTCTTAGTTTCAGTAAAACAATAACAATCGTATTTCCGTGTTTGAACAGTATTATGCAGTTGTATTCTTTCATGTTGCCACTTCATGGACAAATAGGCCTGCCTAATATTGATATCATTACATTTTAACCGTAATTACAAATTTATTTCTACAGTACACTACTGTATTTTTGTTATTAAATTACAGTATGTACAGTACAGTATATAGTATTTACTTCCTTTTTTAAACAATACCATTTTAAAAATATAATACAATACAGTATGTTCGTAGATTTTCGTCCGTTTACGCAATTTCCGATACTTTTGAATTATCCGCGAACTCAATTAACTGTAGAAGTTTAGCAATCCATTATTGTACTTTTTATTAAATATGCCATACGTGAATATTATTATGTATTAACCACTCGTATCAACTTCTTTGGCTACAATTTCCTATGCCTTTTCCCCAACGATCTTATTCGAATAATCCGGCAAACTATAATTGTATAAGCGCGGGTGCTTTCCCACTGCTTCCACTAGTTTACTGAAAAATACTTGATCGCGATCTGACATTATAGACTCTAGAATATAAATTGGGCAGACGCACGTCGCATGAGAGTTGGCAGGCGATTGACAAGTCAGTCGGTTAGAAGTCAGTTGTTTCTGCGTTGATCACAGGTTGCGTTGCAGTCGCGCCAGTGACGAAGTAGAAAGAAATAACAAGTGTGCGACTATGAAGCGACACCCGACCAACGCGTAAGTGACATTTCTTTGAGTCAGATTGCGCAGACACGTTACGCCGGTGCACGAACGGCCTAAGGGGTTAGATGGGTTTCGAAGGCTCAAAAAAAGCATATTTTTACTAAGTTTTTTCTAATATATCAAATGAAATATTTTATTCAAACAATTTAACACATCAAAGATACACATTTGACAAGTACTTTGTGAAATTTTCATTTAAAAATTTTGAAAATTCAGCCACTGGGACCTTAGTTCCCTTGATCCTTCAGAAAAAAGTTCTCTCGGCGTTGTCAGGATAACTCATGACAGATTCATCTGAAATTAAAAAACCAAATATTTTCTGTTAGTTTATATGTGTAAAAATCGTGCTTGGGCGAAGGAAAAAATTAAAATTTGAATTGTTGGCGGAGTTGTGAATGAAAAGTCACATTTTTTTAGTTGCGATGAGAAAAAAAAAATCCTTCGTTCAATAATGTTATCTTGAAGAAATGTGTAAAATTTGAATAAGATCGGTTCATAAGTTTTTAGAAATCATGACAACCGACTTCAAAAAGAGAGTTTCGAGAATAACGCGATTGAAGTTTTAAACTGAAATAATACGCAGAATTTTTTTTTTTTTTTTCAACTTACATCGAATCGTCGATTCCGGCACCTTTATAGTAAAGAACCATCTGCAGTAGCAATATCCAGGGCATCTTTTTGCTCTTGCCTGTGACGAATTCTTGATTTTCGAGTCCCAGCGACAACTTTTTTTTTCAGCTATGAGTATGCGATTCTCATCTTCTTTTTCCGGAAAATACTCGAGACTGCTTCGGCCAGGTTTTAAATCCATACCGTGCATAAAAAGTAATCTAGCTGAGATTCCTTCGTTGAAAGTGCCTGCAACGACAAATGCAGCAATCTCGACTATTTTTGAACTAGCAGGAAATATTCTTGGAGTAATTTTCCAAATTAACTGGTTCAAACTTTCATTATTATTTTGCGTAAAGTCACCAACACACACCGCTCCAAAAGCACTTCTTTGCTGAGTTCTCCATAAATGGGCTTGATAGTTGATGAAAGGTCGCTTGGTAATGGATCATAATCGTGTTTGAATGATGAAAGAGTGTTCGTAGCCGAAGCACGCTGCCAAGCGCACAATCGGTCAGGACCGTTTGGACATTTATTGTGCTGTGCGTTTTTGTCTATAATGAAAGTAAGTTGCCCATATAGCGTCTTTCATATTTTGTACCGAATTACAGTTTCTTCTTATAGCCAGACCGTAATAAACTGTTAAGTTATCGATCAATCTGCCGATAAGTTTGCCTTTGCCACAAAGAATTTTTTTTCTAATTGTTTTACTGGCCTTGGTTTGTTTTCATTCAACTGTTTTACTGACCGAATCGCGTAAGCGGGACCATCCTCTTTTGTACATGTCCTACGTATTCTTTCTTGTTTATTATATAATTTTCACCCTAAGGTTCAGCATTGAGAATTCCGGATTATGTTTTAGAATCCCCGTCTCCAATATAATTTGTGTACCTTCGGCCGTATTTTTCAAAAGAGCGTTGAAACATTGCAACGATTGATGAGACTTCCATATTACCAGCTGGTCCTGGGTGATTTGCGCTACATTCGTTTTTTTTCTCAAAATGATCCTCTCGCAACTCTTCAAACTCTACCATGTTCAGTTTTCTTTTCCAAGATTCACATAATTTACAATACGAGCATTGTACAAAAACATCTAAAACTTTTCCGGAATAATAACCAATTAACGTGGACACACCGTATAACGATAAATAACCGCGCATTTTCCGAGTGATGTCACCTGATACAGTAACATCTGTCGCATCTTCAACGCCGTTTTCATCACTCGTTAATTTTTTTTCTTCTTCTGCAGCTGAGATAAAAAGTGCTTCGGCAACCGTCTTGGTACATTCATGTATTTTATCAACATAAAAATCGTACGTTGATTTATTCAAGAAAGAACAACTTATATCCATTATGCCGCAGAATTTTTTACATCCGACAAGTCCTAAGCTTAATATTCGCATAACAAAAATAAACCTGCGATTTATTTCGTACGATGTACCACTTTTTGACGCGATAAAATATATCTAGGCTTACATTTTTCACACTCCACCAGGATTTTAAAACCGAGACCAAATTTTACACACTGTTTAAATTCAACTTTACAATTACACACTTTGTTCTCTACATTTTCATTTATTATATCACAACAATTCATAAAAATAGCAAGTGTTGAAAAAACTAAAAAAAAGTCTATAATCGCATACTGAATACCGTTCTCTGCCACATGTTTTTCGTCTCGACTTTTGAGCTTTTTTTGCCGACGTGCTGGTGAACGATTCATTGTTTATCTCTACAGTTTTAGGATTAAATGATTGTTTCCTTTTTTTTTTTTTGTCTATCCCTTTTCCGAGCACCTGTTGCTAGATCAGTTCTAGCAACTTTTGCAAAGAAATGAATAAAAATCTTAGTCAAAATTTACGACGAACACTTGCAATGAGCAAAATTGAAATTCGGACACCGTGCAAAACCCTTGGTACTATGACTTCTCTCATCTCTCGCGTTTCCTTATCTCTTACATTTGCAGGCTTCGCCTTGATCATAGTCGACTTCCGGCATAATCTTTTCGTTTTTCTATGTCCTCTTCTCTTTTTTGTTCCTTCCATCCGAATGATTTTGATTTACTCTGCGACACAAATCACATCTTCTTCGAATGCGCGTCTATATCTATAGAACGCTTTCACTTCTATCGACAACCGAAACTCGGTTTGCCCACTCCATACGGTGCTTCATTTATTCTGTCTCTTCCATCCCCGGCAATCATTCCTGTTGTAACGTCCTTCATTGTTTCTATTTCCAGTAATATTCAATTCTAACTGGTTTGTCCCTCTCTTTTACTAACACAACCTAATGTTGGGTAACACCCCCCTCCCAAAAAAAAAAAAACGTGTAAAGAAGTAAATATGTATTTAGAAAAGGAGTAAGAAGAGTTGTTACGGATTCCGTGTTTTTATGAGACTGTAACGTACAGCCTGAGGAACGGAAATGCCAAGAAAATAAACCAAAAAGGAGAAAGAAAAACTTATTCGTAATGTAGGATATAATTCACGTACTGCACGTTGCAAACGACATATATCAGTGAAGTAAATCAAAAGAAGCGCTTTCGGTTTGCCGAAAAATAACTTTTGCACGACGAAACGTTCGGCATGATGTACTATTTACGGACGAGTCCAAATTTAAAAAATTAATTGCCTTTAGAAATTGAAAGCAAGCGAGCTGCGACGCGCCTGGCTAACATGGCCTGATGGGCGGAACTTCCGAAAGCTCTATGCATCGCACAATAAAATTATTGAGGCAGTAACGTGGAGGTGTGACAACGATATGCCCTAATTAAAATCTGTTTGAGTTGTCCAAACGACGCGGCTGTAGTTGGCAACCACACCACTGGGGATTTATCTTCTTTTTTTTTTTTGCATTTCCCATTAAATCTAACAGCGGCGGTTGCATTTAAAGCGTTTATAAAAATTCACCGTGCCTAAAAATCGACGGAGTTGATCAATCGACTCTGCGGTTTTTGAGAATCAGCGATCGCTTTTACTCGAGCTGGGTCGGATGCAATTCTAGATGCAAAAATCAGATAACCCACGAAACCAACAACTAGTTGTGCAAACGTGCATTTGTTGGTGTTGATTGCCAAATTCGCATTTTAAAACATTTTAAGGACTCGACGTAAGTAAATAATATGGTTTTCTCTTGTTTTTGACGCTATTAAAATGTCATTCACATATGGTATAGCACATGGTGTATTGAAAAATAGCGAATCTATCACTCATTGAAACGTAGCGCTTACGATCCTGAATCCAAATGGCATCATTCGAAATTCAAACAATCCAAACGGTGTTATGATGACCACCTTTAGTGCATCTGGCTCGAACACGGATATTTAATTGTAGGCATGACACTTCTTTTTACCGAAATTATCCTGCATAAGAATGTTATAGACAGTTTCTTTACCGATATTGACGTGATCGGCTAACGCTCTGATTGTTAGGCAACGACTTGCTTGCAGCACCGCGCCCAGTTTTCGATGTCCTCTTCGGTTCGGCTGGTGCGCTCTTCGTCTTCCACACTCTCTCGGCCGTCGCAAAACTCCGTGTACCACAGGAAAACGTAGACCGGTTAGACATTAATCGCCGTAAACTACAGCTGACAACATTGAGTACGTTTTCGTGGCTCTTTTGCCGGCTTCAAACAGAAATTGAAGCACGATTCGTTGTTTAAGATGCGTTTCCATGATAGTGGTCAACGCGAGCACGCTACACACAAACTGTCGTAACTTGCTATCAGGTGTACGTACACTGATAAAACGTTGTACCTTTCTTTAATGAGGCTCCCTCTCCATGCTGCCGTTGGTTTTGTACAGATCGCACTACATATACCGTTGCACGGAGCGTAGTCCTAAAATTTTTTAGCCATGCTATGTATCATTGCACCCGCTAGCAATGAATTTATGTTGAGGATGTTCGATATCGGATACCTCTATCCGGTACAGTGACATTATTTAATTGTCTACAGTCTTCACATACGAGGGTTGATCAATAAGTACCCTTGTTAGACATAAAAACGTCATTTTTTTCACAATTTTTATTTTTATTTTTCAACGTAGTCTCCTTTTAGGTCTATACACTTTTCCCAACGTTGGGGCCATTTGTTTAACCCCTCCAAAAAATACGATTTTTCATACTCACCCTTAATACGCTTCAGTCTCGGCGATAACCTCTTCATTTGAGCTGATTTTTTTTCCTCCGAGCCATGTTTTAAGTTAGGGAACAGATAAAAGTCGCAGGGTGCCAGGTCGGGTGAGTAAGGTGGGTGCGGAAGCAATTCGTAGCGCAGTTCGTACAATTTAGCCCCGACAATTGTAGATGAATGTGCTGTTGCATTATCGTGATGATAAAGCACTTTTTTCTTCGCCAAACAGGGCCGTGTTTCCTTCAATTTCTTATCAAATCTACCCAGTAACTCACTGTAGTACTGCCCTATGATTGTTTTTCCTTTCTGCAGAAAGCCTATGAGGATTATTCCTTTGGAATCCCAAAAAAATCGTGGCCATAACCTTTCCGGCTGATAGAACCGTCTTTGCCTTCTTCGGAGCAGATTCACCCGGAAAAGTCCATTGTTTTGACTGTCTTGTGGTCTCTGGCGTGTAATAATGTATCCAGGTTTCATCAACAGTGATGACTCGACGTAAAAAATTCTGTGGATTTTGCTTAAGGCGGTCCAAACACTGCTTCGAAATTGTTAGTCGTAACCGCTTGTTGTCCACCGTGAGCAATCGCGGCACCCATCGGGCCGACACTTTTCTCACATCTATCTTATCAGTTAAAATCTTGATTGCCATTCTGTACGAGACACCTACGAGCTCAGCTACTTCGCGCACTTTCGTTCGGCGATCAGCGAGAATCATGTCATGGACTTTTTCAACGGTTTCCTCGGTAGCCACGTCTGACGGGCGTCCTGACCGTTCTTCATCAAAAACAGTTGTGACCACGCTTAAACTTGTTAAACCAATATCTCACGGTTGTCATAGATGGTGAAGGGTCCCCATAGTCAGAATTCAATTTCACTTTTACTTCTTCGCACGTTTTTCCATCCAAAAATAAAAAACGAATTACGGATCGATATTGCTCTTTTTCCATTTTATCGAGAAATACAAAACACGTGCGATAAAACTGACTGTCACAAGAAAACTAACGTATAAATTAATCTGAAATTCAGCATGTTATCTTTTAATAGATAACAGTACACAATGGTAATGTCAGTTTCACTCAACAGTGCCATCTGTTATCAAACACGGGTACTTATTGATCAACCCTCGTAAACGCCACTCTCCGTTAGATTATAAGAAGTGAACTAGCCCATGGTGAGGTGGACGGTTGACATATTCCTCTATTAACGTGCTCTGTGAACGTCTGCCTTGTGAAACATTCCGGTCGTTTCAATATCGAGTTTGACACCACATCACAAATTTATAGCATAAACGAGTAGCTATGCTTCATATAGTGTTTTATCACGTTTGCGAATTTCATCTTAAAATTTTAAACCAAATATTTAGACGGATTGAATTTCTCTGATAACGTACTGTGTTGGATTGGATTGTACAAGTCGGTGATGGTAGTGGTCGACAAGAAATTAAAATTGGCTCCTACTATCGGATGGTGCACATCTGCCACGATTAAGGTCCATTTGGACGTTCGTCCCAAATTAAAATCCAGTATTGTGCACATTTTATATCAGAATAGGTCAATTGTCGAACCGTTTGCTGCAGTCACTTCAAACTTTTGTGATAACTCTGTATTACCGCCATTTCAGCAGGGTTTTATCACGATTTGCTGAGTGCCCACGAAGTATGTTGTTGAAAACTTCTAATTTTCCTACTTTTTTTTTATGAAATGGACGATAACAGTTTGGGACTTGAAGTAGATGTCGTAATTCCATGATATTCGATGGAGCTTTCCATTTCTATCTGACTTCTTGTCTTTCTGTAGACGGTTCGAATCTTGCGCATATTATCCTATGTACTAAAAATTTTACTTCCTCCTACACAAACTGTGATTACTGTTAAGCCTCTCTACGCTTAGGTTATTTGGGACTCGATCCAAAACTAGCGGATTGCTGTAACGGCAATCCGGTCTGGATGACCAAGCTAATGAGTGTATCGAGTCCAGAGGACCATGTCAAATAATTGACGAATTGGAAATGAAAAAAATATATTTTGTAAAGATGTACAATCAAAAAAATATGGGCGATAAAAGAATTATCAATTCGCAACTGTTTTGCGACGATGCGTGTGAAAAGCCGAGAATCTGAAGAATCTACAGCTACGACGGTGCTGCCCAGCTGGAACTGGATATCAAACTGGCGCTGGTGTTGCAGCAAAGACGACTGGAAATGAAATACCAAGAAGAACGATGAATCTGCAACAATGTCACGTTAGGGAACAAGAGGGGAGCTATTTGTATAATTAAAATTATAGAATTACTAAAAATTTGACTTCCTCTTATGCAAACTGTGATTTCTCTATGTTGAGCGTGATACCCATTCTTTGTCAACCTTTAAAAAATCTCTTCCAGATGTTGTAAATGTTGGCTGTAGGTTCTGGAGTACGTAAGAATGTCATCTACGTGCGCAAATGTGAAGTTAATCCTGAAAAGTACTTAGTCAATAAACCGTTAAAATGTTTGTAGTGCGTTCCATAACTCAAATGGGGCAAACGTTTCAATTCATATAACCCAAAAGGTGTACATACTGCCCTTTGCTGGGAGTCTGCAGTAGATATAGGAATATTATGAAACGAATTTTAAATTTCACTAGAAGAAATATTCTAAAAAAAAAAAAAAACAACCAAAAACAAAACCCTTTATACAGTATTATTTTTATTTTTCCAAACCCTTTACACAGTATTATTTTTATTTTTCCTATTTTTGAAAATTTGCTACCACTTCTTTTGGCTTCAGGTTGAGGTTATAATGAATGTGGAGCAATGCTAATTCTGTTAATCTTGTTTCTAACATTGTTATCCTTAACCAATATTTAATTTGGCGTAATGATAAAAATAATCGTTCAGCAAAAGCATTTGTTACAGGAAGTGCAGCTAGAATTTTAAGAAGATTATAAGTAGTTAGATTATGTCTTTGTCGCAGTTTTTTATAACTGCGGTAGTTGTATCCGGTAAGTTTCAATCTTTTTGAAGCAGCAATTTTTGTTTCTAATGAATTTATTCGGATTTTAATTTTACATGTTTATTCTGTAAATTCTAGTGAATTCAACTCTAATTATACTTTCAGGAAGTAAGAAAGATAATTTAAAGGCATCAAGAACGTTTTCCGAAAAACAGGTTTTTAAGTCTACTATTACTGAATCTAAAAGCGGCGAATGTAAGTTTTTACCTTCAGAGTCTTCTACTTGATGGTTACCTCATTTTGTTTGTTGCTTACAAATTCTCAACTTTTTAATTTCAACTTCTATTTTATCAGTCATTTCTTTCACCAAGGGCGTCGCCAGCCGATGAGCCAGGGGGGGCAAGATAAGTCACCAGCCGATGACCGGGGGGGGGGGGATACAAAGAGGATATGAGTTATGGGAAATATAAAATGTATAATTCATAAAAACTTAATATTTTATTAAATAAGAATAAAACCTTAATTAAAGCATAATTTTCGTGGGTTTCTGGCAAATTGTTCCACTACTTTATTATGAAAGTCTTCCGAATCATCCATGATTACACGTCTATGAATACTCATCATGGCTAGACCATTGAGACGATTTTCTGCCATCGTGCTTCGCAACCAGGTTTTTATTCGCCTTAAGCTACTAAAGGATCGCTCAACAGTACATGTTGTACACGGTAGAGCAATCAAAATTTTTAAGGCTTTACCTATCTCCGGATAGAAGTCTTTAGCGTGTTTTAAAACATCAATCACAGTCATCTCAACTACATTGGGTTTATCGTGGTGCCACAGTCGATGCCAAAGTTCAATTTCATTTTGTATTTGGATATACGATAAATTATAAAATTGCGTGAAGGTTTCGCAAGTTTCTTTGAGAAAATCAATAAGCATGGTTTTCAATTTCGCTGGGTGTAAATTGAATAACGCAAAGGACGCATTATTTTCTTCAGAAAAACGATTTTCCAGAGAACTGATGATGGAGTCTAAATATGGAATTACTAAAGAACATCTCCAATAATCAGAAGGACTTTCAGCTGGTTGGTTGCTTCGGTAACGTTGTCGCCCAACTATGCGCGGCACTGAGGTCATGCCCTCCTGCAAACCGAGTTTCTCCATAATGACAGTCGCATCCTTTAAAATTTCACCTGTAACTTTTTCAGAATTATTACGGTGGCTTTTTATCAATTCTAAAATGCGCTGAATGTGCTGCGAGGCCTTAACTGCATCCAAAGCTATAGACTGGAGCACGTTTACTACGGGCTCGAGCAGCGCCGAGTATTTAGCTATCAGTGTAAGACACATAATAAAGGAAGCTCTGGAAACAGCGGCATGGAGCTGAAAAGCATTCTTTCGTGTCGCACTATTTCCGTTACGCGATAAGCTTTCTAAGGCCTCCACTATATCAGAAAAATGTTCCTTGAAAAGTCGAATCGATTTGTGCTTCTCGCTCCACCTCGTTTCGCAAAGCTTGGAAATATTGCATATTAGTTTCCTCCTCAGAACAGATTCGTGAAAAAATGTAATTATATCTTTGGTGGTTCCCATGGTGTTCCGAATCTCAGGTAGAGCGTTGAGATCATTGATGACTAAATTGAGTTTATGTGACGAACAATGAAAAAACAAAGCTTTGGTATACTTTTTGCGCAAGATTGCCTGCACACCACCTTCTTTTCCAGACATCGTTGAACACCCATCAAAACCTAATCCAACGCATTTGTCTGGATTGAGTTCTGCTTTTGTCAAGAACTCATCGATGGCCTGTGCAATGGTTTTCGCATCCAACGCTTTTAACTCAATAAATCCAACAAACGCTTCTTGGACTTCGTTTTTTTCTTCATGGAAATATCTCAGTCCAATTGATAATTGTTCTGTTCCAGAAATGTCGGCTGTTTCATCTGCTAATACACTGTATGCTTCTGCTTTTTTTACTTTTTTCATAATATCTTCCTTAAGCACATCTCCACAAATGCTGATAATTTCGTTTTGAATATCCACCGATCGATAGCTTGCATTTTTATTTCCATACTTAATGTGTTTCTTTAAAACCTCATCTCCTGCATCAATTCGCAGTTTGTATAGGTCTTCAAGTATTCCTTGACCATAATGTTTACCTCGCAGTGCTACATCGTGGGACCCACAAAATGTAATGCAGGAAATAATCGACGTTATAATTTTCCTGTTTTCCTCAATAACGCTTTGGGAGTATTTATTTAGTTGCACATCCACAGGCAACGTTTCAAGAAATGATCTGGCAGATTCTAGTGCCATCTTATGAAAGTGGGTTTCTATGTGCTTTTTGCATTGCTCATGAACATCTTTGAACTTACAAAATGGATTTATGACAAAAGACCCCAGTACACCATGAAAAGAATTCGGTTTTGACGGAAACAATACACAATATTTGCAAAAGGCGCCTTTTTGGCGTCGTGAATATATCAACCACGGCGAGTACGTTTCCAACCATGAATAATTAAATTTTCTCTTTAAATACTTGGCGTCTTCGGTAAAGTCGTACGTCTTAGGAGGTGTCCAACAGTTTTCTAGTAATTCTTTCTTCTTTTCAGACGATAACATTGACGCTCGACCAACAAATCGGCCAATATCATTTTCATTGCGGTCATCGATTGTGGAATTACAATTAGAACCCTGGTCTAAATCTTTAGATGAGCTTGGTCTCAACAGATCGCCCACGCAATCATCAGAAGGAGGTGTACTGGTATCAAAATCAAGGTCTTGAATGACTTTTTGAGACAGAGCATTTTCTGATACCGAGAGCGAGCTAGAACTATGCGCCATAGTCTCCATTTTATTTTCCTTTTGTACATCCCTTTCATTGTTGTCGCCGCCTCGTTTTTCAGTAATTTTTCGTTTTTTTGTTGAAGAACCAAACAAACAAATATTTTACGACAATTAATTATTTTTAAAGATTAAACTCTGCAAACATTATTTTATTTACTTTTAGTTTTAAAATAGTTGTTATAAGTTTGTAATTAAATTATTTTATTATTGGAAAATTGATTTTTAGATTGGAAATTTATCTATCAGATAGAGAAAAAATTTAACGATCCTGTCCTGTGTATTAAAGAATGTAAAAAATTATATAACGCTTCACAATTTCACATGTCATCCTTGCGTAGGGGTCAAGCTAATCTTTTCTATTCGATGCACTTTTAGTATACGTGTTTTTGAAAAATTAAAATTTAGTTTAATTTTAAAATATAAAGTGCAATGTTTCACAATTTCACTTGCTATTGCCAATCTAATCTCTGTATCGTTGCAAGTAGTATGTTTTTGTAAACTAATTGTAAAAATTTGAATTCAACATTAAAATGAACGCACATTTTAAGAATAATTAGTGTAATTTGTTCGTTTTCTTTTTGAAATTAGCTTTTTTTTTTTTTCGTGCCAGTTTCTTTTTTGGTCGAAATTTTACCTCGTTCATTTTTGGTTTTATTCGTAATTTATGTTAACACACACACCACGATTAAGACGACAAACGAACGAACTAAAATTTCGACCAAAAATGAATTGGACTCGCTGTTCTGCACGCTTACAATTGTTATTTTAAAACTCATATTTCCATTGATAGTATACACTTATTGAGGTTAAAAAAATAATTCTTTAATAATTAATGAATCTTAATTTTATTTAACTTTTAATGATTTGTTTTCATAAAAATCATATTTGTTGTAGTTGAATAAAAATGATTCAGTAACTATAACCAAATCTTTATTTCATTAAAATAATACGCTTAAAATATGGCGCATGTTTATGGCAAATAAATATTTATAATCGTTCAACTACAATACTAAATAGATTACATTAATGCAATACTAAATAGCATAAAATGATAAATAGTTATGAAAAAAAAGGTATATAACATTGATGCAAAATAAATAAGTACTCACCAAAAAACTTTCTTATGTCCATATTATAAGTCTGGGTTAAATTTTGGAACTGATAAATTTAAAATGATATACTCTTTAAATGAACCGATTATTTTCTTTCAAGTTACTAGTATACACTTCACTAAAAGCAAAATAATAATACAGACATCCTTCTAATGATTTTTTTACGTAAAAAAAAAAAGTTTAATCAACACTTGAACTCACGAATCGCCACGCATTAATGTGTTCACATCAACAAGTATAGAGTATTTAATTTATTTTTCAACCCGACATAAATGCCGTATGTACATGGGAACAAGGTCAAACGAAGATATCTAGTGTGTGCACATGCATCAGTACGAATGTGCTGAATACGGCGATGTCGGTTGCAGCCGTTGCAGGACGAGCAAGACGGTTTAGTGTTGTCAGCATAAAAGATTGTTTGGCAATGTTAGTATGGTGCTGTGTGAAAAAAAACGGGCATTCATTATTGAACATCACTTTCGTTCTGCTTTATAAGCGATCGTTCAAGAACATTTTAAAAAAGAATTTCACGATTCACCTATGACTAATAAAAGTACAATTAAGCGGCTTTTTCGCTCAGAATTCTCAGTAGAGCCGAAAATAGAAAAATATATTTCCCAAACTCGTCAAACGTGCGGCACAGTGCTGAGAGGAAGGTGATGGACATTTCCAACACATGTTATAAGTTATGCCGGCCATACACGCTACGGTTTACCGGAAAGGTCCACCTGTGCAGGTATGCCTGCGCAGGTCAACCGAACATTGGTAGCGTGTATGGGGACGTTCCGGTGTATCGGAGCGGTCTTCAGTTCTTTTTGCGATGGCATCGAATGTGGACGATGACACGCTGGCATTGCTAGGTCTTGCTTTAATTTTGAAAATGAATAATACGAAAAAGAAGCGAAAAAAGTGGTGTAAGCATTGGTTATTGAAAAGAAAAACATATAGTCATGTTAATTTATTAAGTGAATTGAAATTTGAACCAGAAGATTTTAAAAACTATCTTCGAATGGACGAGAAAACATACCTTAAATTACTTGAAATGGTTACTCCTATGATAAAAAAAGAAGACACAGTTATGAGAAATAGTATTTCTGCGCACGAAAGATTATCAGTCACATTGAGATTTCTCGCAACTGGCAGAAGCTATGAGGATCTAAAATTTTCAGCAATTATTTCGCCTCAGGCACTTGGAAAAATTATTCCTGAAACATGTGAGGCTTTATATAAAGTACTCAGAAGAGATTATTTTAAGGTAAGTCATTAAAACACTGTTATATTAGAGATAATATTTATTGAAAAAAATATGTACGATTTTAATCATTAAAGTAAAAAACTGTCACGTACATACAAGTTATTCATTATGAACATTGAAATTAGTAATGAATGTCGCTGCCGCTGTCGCTTTGTGGCGAGTAGGGATTGCCTTGGGAACTGTTGAGTAGATGGTTAGTTTGAAATGATTGAGAAAGATACTCTGAATTTTGACTGGTGGGAAATGGAAAACAAGGTGGGCTAGGACTTCCGGAAGAAACAAAACTTACAGGGGTATATGCCCCATTGGAATTAGGAGAGGACTGATATGCATGTTGTCGATATTGCTGAGCAGGAACATAGCTTCGTTGATTTTGTTTCAAAATATCTCTCATGTTAATATAGGCGTGCTCGGGAGTGAGGTTTCCTATTTCTGCTTCAAAAAGTAAATCATTAATAAGTTTTTCTGCGACTATTAATTGTTTCGCATCTAAAGCTTTCAATTTCATCGCCACGTTTTTTCCAATAATATCGCACCTATCTTCTGTTACAATTGGGCGAGGGCGCTTAAAGTGATCTCGTACCGATTCCAACACTTCATTTGCTAAGCTTTCATCTTTTCTTTTTGTTTTACAAGGTTTTGGTGGGCGAGATGAATTATTATTTGACGATGTTGATCGAACCTCGTTGTCGGTAGATACGCTGTTGGATGAATATTCTTCAGCGGCATTTAAAGAGTCTTCAGTGTTGTCTTTCTAAAAACAAAAAAAATTGATACATTTTTGTGTGCATACGCTATAGATATTTCACATCAATAATAACTACTTTTGCAAGTATTTATGATAAAAACCTATTATTTTTATATTACAGTTTCCTACATCTGAAGAAGAGTGGAAAGAAATAGCAAAGATGTATGAAGAACGATGGAACTTTCCTCATTGTCTTGGTGCAATAGATGGAAAGCACATATCGATTGTTCCACCGGCTAATAGTGGATCGTATTTTTATAATTATAAAGGGCAACATAGTGTGGTTCTTATGGCAATTGTTAATGCAAAATACCAATTTATTTATATAGACGTTGGCATGAATGGCAGAATATCCGATGGAGGGGTTCTACAAAACACTAAATTTTTTGAAAAATTAGAAAATAGTGATTTACATATTCCAAGCAGTGAATTGTTAACAGGAAGTAACCGAAATTTACCATATGTATTTGTGGCAGATGACGCGTTCCCATTACGCCCCGATATGATAAAACCGTTTCGACAGGCAGATTTAACATCGCAAGAAAGAAGAATCCTGAATTACAGATTATCTCGCGCGAGACGGAGTGTTGAAAACGCTTTCGGGATAATGGCATCACGATTTCGGATATTTTATACTCATATAAATTTAGAACCCGAAAATATCGATAAAGTAGTGAAAGCATCTTGTGTATTACATAACTTTTTAATTGAACACTCAAAAAAGTCTTATGCACCTCAAAAATGTTTTTATCGAGAAAACTCTGAAAACGGGACTATAATATCTGAAGGATACAATACACAAAATAGCACCATGGAAAACTTGGAAAGAAGAAACCCAGGAAATACTTTGAACAACGCGAAGATAGTCCGAAACAATTTTATGAATTATTTCAATCAGGAGGGAAGGGTACCATGGCAAAATGATCATGTAAATTAAATAATACCTAAGGCTGAACGGGCAGAGTAGGTACATAGTTCTAAATAGTTATAGTTATAAATAATTATGTTATTATTATATTACTTAATAAAAAAAAATACTACAAACTATGAAATATTTTACTTACCTCACAACTATTTTCGTCATCACTATCTAAGTTGGATGAAGATTCCCTTGGAGTGCATTGATCATGAATGAAATTGAACAAATCGTAGTACCACAGTTTAATACGATACACATCATCAGCAGATGCCCCAGACTTTAAAGATTGCTCATATTTCTTCTTTTCCTTTCTAACATTGCTTCTTAGGTTATTGATCTTTTTCACAACTACATCTTTGTTCGCATCTGGCTCAATTATTCTCAATTTTTCTATGAGTAATTTATAAGCAGCTTCTTTTTTGTCTCGATTATGGTAATCTTTGTTTTTAATTTGCCATAGACATGGATTACTTCTATAAATTTCAATAAAATCTTCAAGGATTTTTTTAGTTGAATCTGGTGGCGCCATTACGCTTTCGCGCGCTTATTTGAATCGTTTTCAAGAACGCGTTATGATTTGCGACGATTATCTGATACTTGACGTTTTCTGGCAATACGATGCGAGCGATGAGACGCCCGTTTGAAAGAAACACTAGAAAACAACTGACGCGACCTGCGCAGGCGACCGGAGTACACGCACATACGCACAGGTACACCGTACGGTGTCACTCGAAAGAATCGATTTTCGATCTTGCGCCGGTTGCCTGCGCAGGTTCAAAAAACTGCACAGGTCTATTCCCACACACATTCCGGTCTACCTGCGCAGGCATACCTGCACAGGTGGACCTTTCCGGTAGACCGTAGCGTGTATGGCCGGCATTAGAAGTAGTAGTGTTCATTTTTTTTATTATATGTATGTATGTTTTTTTCATTGTTGTTTTTTTTAAGTAGCAAAATAAATAAGACACTATACTCGCACAGAAGGCGTGCGTATGCGTTTTAGATCTCATTACGCGGGACGGGAATTATAAATCGGACTATCTGTTTAAATTATTGGGTATTTGATTAAAAAGATTCAAGTCTCCAGGGGGGGGGGCAGCTGCCCCCCCCCCCCTGGCGACGCCCATGTCTTTCACTATTTTAAATGTTTCCTGAAATTGTAGATCGGCTTCTTGCCGTCGACTGCTTAATACTGCAATTAATGTTTGAATTATTTGAGACGTTTTCATTAAATCGATTGTTTTCTTTTGGAGAATTACACTAAGCGGATATGTGAATGATAAAATGTCGCTTAGACGGAACAGTCCAATACAAAAATCACAGTTACATAATTCTGCAAGAAGAACGGTTGCTTTCGCAGCAGTATCCTTATTTTTCTATTGACTTATTTTCGTGAGGGTTTCAGTAATTTTTGGCAAATTTATAATGAACTGAAGAACAGCATGATGCCTTTCTACCCGTCTAGTTTCACAAAACTGTACTAATTTTGTTCCAAGGCATTTAGCTAAAGCAGATTGACATTTCGGACGAGCAACTTTAAAAAAACGTGTTACTTCTCGCATTATGCCAAAGACTTTATTAATTAAAGGCATGCTCGATGACTTTTAAAATACTACTGTTTAGTTAATGTGAAAAACAGGATGTCATAAGAGAATTTTTTAGCCTCTAACAGTATTTCTCTTACTGCTTCACTATTTTGTCTAATGATTACAGCGCATCCATCTATACCTGTGCTGACACAAACTGTAATTTCATTTGCTTCGTCTGATTTAATACAATTTTTCGAAGTTAATAAAAGTTCTTCTATATTCGAACATTCATTTGTATTAGTTTCTTCAAGTTCATGGTATTCGAGAGTATTATTACTTTGATAGTGATATTGATATTTACAAAAAATTTTAACTTTGGTTTCTTTTTGTTAATATTCTTTTGTTTAATTAATTTGCTAAGCTTGTTTTTGTTTAAAAGTTTAATATAAAGTTATAGAGCTTTATTATTTTATACATGTTTGGATGGTTTAATTATTACCATCAATATAAAGAGGTTTAATATGATTAATAATTATACTTGGCTGTGTCCATTGTTCAGTAAAAATACTGTTCAGAAGTGATTTAAGCTAATTACATTATTATTAAAAATAAATGTCAAATAAATAAGTATAACATAAAAATTTTTGCTTATTGAATTCATAAACCTAAATTTTTTTGAGTTTTGAACAAACGAACGCGATGTTTCTACTACAACTTTATTATCGAAACTGTTAACAATGAGACTTTACGACAAGTTTATATACAAAATGTATTGGTTTCTGGAACATTCCGATAATATTCAGAAATATCGATTGGACGATTACAAATATCGATATACTAGAAACTTCTAGATAAGTGATAACTGATAACAGCATAGAATAGAATTATGAGAATAGAAATTTCAATACTTTCCCCTAATCGAATAATTTTAGAAAAAGAAAACGAACGCAAATATAAAACTATGCAAAGTAATAATGAAAGAAATTAAACTGGCTTAAGGCCTAATTTTCTTCGTAAAATTAAAAGTCGAGTACGTGGCATAGGCTTTGTAAATAAATCTGCCAACTGGGATCCAGATTCAATGTGGCAAACCTTCAGCATGCTCTCCTTGATTCTGTCGCGGATGAAGAAGTGCTTCCGCTGAATGTGTTTCGTGCGAAAATGAAATTCAGGATTCTCTGATAAGCGTTTGGCAGCCTGATTGTCGATATACAAAATAGGAATTTCTGACAAACCAGTAATCTCCTTTAACAGCCTTGAAATCCAAATGATTTCCTTTGATGCGGCATTAGCTGCAATCATTTCAGCTTCACAGGTTGAGTCTGCTACGAGTTGTTGACGGCGACTAAACCAGGTAATTGCTGCATCAGCAAATTTGATTACAACTCCACTGGTTGAACGATAAGTTAAATGACATCCAGCAAAATCGGCATCACTGTAGCAACCAAGTGATCGACTATCTGGTTTGCAACTGTAGGTTAACTTCAAATCTTTTGAGCCGGATAGATAACGGAATACTCGCTTAACTCGTCCTACATCTTCTAATGTAGGGTTTTCTAATGACCGTGACAAAACACTTACGGCAAATGCGATGTCGAAGCGAGTACCTCTTGCTAAATACAGGAGTGCACCGACTGCAGATCGATATGGGAAATCAATAGGTACTTTCCCCGTCGCTCCATTCGATAACTTTTCTATAGGGGTGGAGACCGCGTTGCATCCGGACATGTTGAAACGCTCCAAAATCTTTTCAACAAACGCTGATTGTCCGACTACTATGTCGCCATTGACTTGTGAAATCTCAAGACCAAGGAAGTAGGTAAGACTCTTGGCTACAATCTTGAATCTAGACTTGAGTTCTCCGATGAATATGTCCAAGTCTTCTTGATTGGATGATATTACTAAACCATCATCCACGTAGAGTGCGACAATTAGTTTGTTTAAATTTCGGTGTCTAATATATACGCACGGATCTTCACGACTTTGTTGGAATTTTAGTTCAGTCATGAAGTCGTCAAACCTTTTATTCCAACACCGAGAAGCTTGTTTTAGTCCGTATAGGCTTCTTTTCAGACGACATACACGGTTTGTGCCATCCGAGTAACCGATTGGTTGTTTCATATAAATTTCTTCGTCCAAGTCTCTGTAGAGAAATGCAGCGGATATGTCGAAATGCATCAGCTTCATTTTCTCCATGGCAGCGATAGCCAATAATAAACGAATTGTGTCTAAACGAGTGACCGGACTGAACGTATTTTCATAATCAATTCCGGGTCGTTGTGCACAGCCTTGAATGACCATTCTTGAACGATACTTGTCGATTGTGCCATCTGGGTTTCTTTTTAATCGAAAAACCCATTTGTTGCCAATTGCAAATTTTTCTGGAGGAAGTTGGACTAAGTCCCAAGCGTCATTATCGCGCATTGATTTCAATTCTGTATCCATGGCTTTTTTCCATTCCGCGCTATCATCTCGTTTCATGGCTTCGGAATAAGTTTTAGGATCATCCTCGACAATGAATACCTCCGCACAAGTGACGTAATCTTTTAAATACTCAGGAGTTTTCCGATTTCTCTTTGGTCTATCACTTGTAGCTCGTTCCGCATCTTCATAATCACTTTCTGATGAGGATTGTGATTTCTCAGATTTGTCTGGTTTTTCATCGTCTTCAGACTTATCTGGTACTTCCTCTTCATCGTCGTCGTCGTCATTTTTGGTGGCTGGTTCCTTCTCCTTGAGTGGGAGGAATACTCGTTCGTCGCAGTCACCAATTTTCTCATGGAACGTAACGTCTCTGGATAAAACAACATCATGTTTTTCAGGTACATAAATTCGATATCGTTCATCACCATCGTATCCGACGAGGTAACCAACAATGGCTTTTGAGTCCATTTTTCGTCTTTTCTGCGCTGGTACGTGAACATAACATTTGGAACTGACAATTCGCAAATGTTTGATTCTTGGTTTCTGGCCAAACCAAATTTCATAAGGCGTTTTACCTTTGACGGATGATTTTCCCAATCTGTTCAGTATATACCCAGCGGTGGTAACTAATTCTGCCCAGATTGCTGGAGGGAATTTGATGTCAGGATTCGAGTATTTGAACGTACGCGCCATCTCAACAATCGTGCGATTTTCCCTCTCCACTGCACTATTTTGCTCTGGTGTATAAGGCGCAGTTGCTCGGCGTGTTATTCCGTTTCTTTCAAGAATTTCATGAATTTCGGCATTATCAAATTCTCCCCCATTATCGCTGAGGAATTCTTTGATTCGATGACCGAGTGTTTTTGCTTGGGCAAGGAATGCTTTTAAAGCATCCTTGACAGTCGTCTTTTCCCGAGCAACGAAACATTGGCAAAAATGGGAATAGTGATCCTTGATAACGATCAAGTATCTGCGCCCAGTGAATGATGGATCAAATGGACCACATACATCACTTGATATCAGCTCGCCTGGTGCATTGGTTGGACTCCGCGTACCAAAAGGGAGACGATGTGCTTTCCCAAATTGGCATGGTTCACAAATATCATCATCCGGTTTGACTTTGATATTTAATTCTGCTTCGAGTTTAGCCCGGACATACCGCTTGTCCATGTGACCCCATCGTTCGTGATAGAGCTGTAGGAGTTGGCTATTCTCAACGATATTTGCACACACTTCTTGCGGTTGAATTGTGTGGAACGATGCACGATATAGTGTGCCGTACTGATCTCTCGTACCAGTGAAGATGGTTTCTCCATTGACTGAGAACTCGCAGTGTTTCAAATCTGATTCAAATTTACTGCCTGGATTCCGATCGTGGGCAGCTAATATTGAAAACAGGTTACGAGATATTGCAGGTACATACCAGACATCATGCATGGTAGATATTCGCATTTGACCAATTGAATAATCCGCGATTTCAATGGTGCCACTACCAATTGCTTGCAATTTCTCTTTTCCTGCTGCAATAACCGTACAATTTCGGACAAATGATTTATACTGCGTAAACCAATTGAAATTGTTGGTACAGTGTTTGGTTGCACCGTTGTCGATCCACCAATCATCGTCTATCTTATTGGTTGATGCCGAGAAGACAGTGCTACTATCGGCGATTAGCGCTACCTTCGTTTCCGTATCATTGACTGAGGCTGATTTGCGACCACATCCAGGTTTACCAAGTTCTTTGGCACGGGCTGGGTATGGAGGCTGACCATCGGCTTTCCATCGTGAACATTGCTTGAGCCAGTGTCCTTTCTCCCCACAATATTTGCAAAGAACCTCCGTGGTTTGACTATTGCTTGATTCGGTTTTATGTGGGTTGAAAGGTTTTTTCGCTTTTGGATTGAATTTGCCTTTCTTGCCTTGTGCCTCCAAAACCTCACCAGAATCGGGTTTTTGAACTGGTGCCACATTCCGTTCGTGGAGAATGAGAGCAGCGGAAAGATCGTCGATTGTTTTCGATTCGTTGGCCTTCATCAGCAAGTAGCTTGATTTGAACGATTCAAGCCGTTGCGGAAGAATATGAAGCACTTTCGAGACGAAAAGTAACTCGAGAAGCTCTTCAATAAGTTCGACTTTTCGATTTATTAAACCAGCCTTGAGATCGCGATACTGGTTTTTAATCCGCGCAATGACCGATGCAGCATCTTCATTTTCACGCCATTCAGCGCTGAAGAAGTTGAGACATTGAAGGAATAACTGGTCTTCTGCCTTGTTGCCAAACTGTTGCAGAAGAATCTCCCATGCTTCTTTCGCTGTTGTCCGTCCAGCGATTCGTTCGTGAAGCTCGTCACTGACGCAGTGAGATAAGACGATTTTGGCCGATGCCGCGGCCTTATTCCAGGAATCGAGCGCCTCTCTCTCAGCTTTTGTTGGTGTTTCGGAGAGAGTGGGTTTAACGCTTGTACCCTCGACGATTTCCAACGCGCCATAATATTCTAAAACGTCCATTACCTTGTCTTTCCACAGTGGCCAGTCATCCGGACCCTTGAGCGGCTTGATACCTTTGAGAAATTCCATTTTCGATTGATGTGTACTCGCACACAAACGTGAATCGAACGATGAAATTAATTAACGCGATAGCCGATCACCACTGATAAGAAAAGAACCGATAAGAACGATGAAATACCGATTGATCGCAATAAACTATCGAACGAACTGTTCACTCGCGTTTTTAATCGATAGAATTACGAATCGCATTAAATACACCATCACTAACGCGTATCGAACACGAAACATCGAATCATTATACTTAAATAACAATTCACTTTCGAACTAGTACGTTAAAATATTAAACATACTAAAATCGCGATAACTGTTAATTACGAACACGAAAATCACAGATTAAAACGTCTGCGCCCATAACCTTTTGAGTTTTGAACAAACGAACGGGATGTTTCTACTACAACTTTATTATCGAAACTGTTAACAATGAGACTTTACGACAAGTTTATATACAAAATGTATTGGTTTCTGGAACATTCCGATAATATTCAGAAATATCGATTGGACGATTACAAATATCGATATACTAGAAACTTCTAGATAAGTGATAACTGATAACAGCATAGAATAGAATTATGAGAATAGAAATTTCAATAAATTTTATATATATATATATAAATGTTCTTTATATGAATTAACTTCCACTCGATTTTAACTATAAAAGTAAATTGTTTATTTATTAATGATACAATACAATACAATTAAAATAAAGGTAATATTATTTTAACAATTCTTAAACTTACCTATAAAAGTAAAATCGATTTTGAAAGTGTTTAGTTTGTAATTTAAATCAATAATATAAAATCATGAAGTAACAAACAAAATAGTTTTATTTACTAATGATTTTCTTTTTTAGCTTTTTACTGTTTACTGTTTATTATGTTAAACAAAATGGAAGCAGTGCAACCATTTTACATCTCCCCTCCCCCCCCAAAATTGAAATCTTCTTCAATCAATAAACGATTGAAATATAGTACTAATAAATAACTAACTTAATTTTCAATATCATTATGAGGAATTAGTTTACTACTATGAAAAAAATTTGCTTCCTTGCGACTCTTTCCACAGTCAACTTCATATATTGTGTTTGAAATCTGACGAATGATCCTAAATGGACCACTACGAATTTCATCTAGTTTGTTACGGTTTAATTTATTTCCTTTCTCAATGAAGACTAATTCTCCTTCCTTAAAGTTGTATTTTTTTCTATTTTTATCGATTCGTCTCTTATTGATTTCAAAATTTTTTATTGAATTTATAATTGCTTGTTCTCTATCATGTTTTAAATTTCGAATTTCTCTAAATTCATTTGGGACTATTGTTGATTCTTCACCATAAAGTAAATATGATGGTGAAAATCTTGTTACACTGTGCGTTGTTTGATTATATTCATTGGTACATTCAGCTGCTATCTTTGACCAAGCTCTTTTCTTTCCGCTGTTCATTTTGCATCGTATCCTGTTTAGTAATGTTTGATTTAAACGCTCATTTAATCCATTAGATTCTGGATTATCTACAGATGTAAACATAAGTGTTATATTCCTTTTTTCTAAATAGTTTTTAAGTTCTTTTGAATTAATACCGGCATACTGATCGGACAAAATTGTACCTATTTGGTGTTCTTTAGGCAGTTGATCAATTAATTTTATGTAATCTTTTGCACTTTGACCTTTTGAGGTGGATATAAAGGCATATCTTGAGAAATGATCAACAAGAATATGCAAATATTTTTTTGAAGACCGATTACTTCCAAACCCTCCAACTGAATCCATAGACATAATTTCGTAAGGTTCTTTTGCTGGACCCAGTTTTGACAATAAACCAATTTTCTGGCACCTTCGGGATTTATTTTTTAGACAAATTTCGCAATTGCTGCAAAATTGTTTAATGCTATTATCCATATTCTTGAAATAATAGTATGGTCTAATTTTTTCAATTAGATGATTAACACCGATGTGACCATAGTATTCATGTATCTGTTTTATTAATTGTAATCCAAATTGTTGTGATATGAAGATTCGTTGTCTATTTTTAAGATATTTAAAAGAAATCTCTCCTTTTTTCACTATTTTTTTTGAATTTTGGATTTCTTCTCTATTAAATTCCTGATCTTGAATGATTTGTTCCATTTTTACCATATTTATAACTGGTAGTACGTCTTCTGTATTTTCAAAATATTCTAAGACTGGATTTCTTGATAAGGAATCAGCTTCCACATTTTCTTTTCCTGGTGCATATGTGATCTTAAAATTATATTGCGAGAGATAGTATACTAAATCTCCTAGCTCCTCATCTGTTCGTGCTTTTACTTTCAATGTTTCAAGTGGTTTATGATCCGTTATAACACTAAACGGTCGACCTATTAGCCAATGTTGCCAATAAATAATAGCTTCTCGGATTGCTAGACATTCTAAATATATTGGTTTTTTCTTTTTTTGCACAGGAGTTAATTTTTTTGAAAAATAAGCAACTGGATGTAACATCCCATCCTCTTGAGGTTGTTTAAAGATTGCTCCTACTCCTTGAATACTAGCATCAGTATAAATATAAACTTCACTATCAGGATTATAGATCGCTAATATTGGACTTGAACATAAATAATTTTTAACAGTGCTAAATGCCTGTTCACAATCTTCAGTCCAATCAAATTTTACATTGTTACGCAATAAATTATGCAATGGTTCTAATTGTTTTGCTGCATTTTCTAGATATTTATAATAAAAATTAATTTTTCCAAGAAATTGTCTTACATTTTTTTTTGTTTTAGGTCTTTGAAATTCATGAATAGCTCGAAGATTATCCTTATAAGGCCGTATTTTATTCTTTTCAATAATATGTCCTAAATATTTTATTGAATTTTTTGCAAAGTCACATTTCATTAATTTTAATCGGAAACCCTCTTTAATGATTGCGTTTAATAATAACTCAAGGTGTAGTAAATGTTCTTTAAATGTTTTTGAAAAAATTAGGATATCGTCAATATAATTTATACAGAAATCATTTAATTTATGTTTTCTAATTATATTTGCTAAAATTCGTTGAAATATCGATGGCGATATTTTTAATCCAAATGGCAGGCATATCCATTGCCAATGACCATTTTGTGTAACAAATGCTGTTTTTTTTCTGTCTTTTTTTCTAATTGGAATTGACCAAAATGCTGAATTTACATCTAGAGCTGAAAACCAATTACAGTTTCCTGCCTTCACCATAATATCTTCAATTCGAGGAAAAGGATAAGGTTCTGGGACAACTAATTTATTTAAGTCCCTAAAATCGACACATAAACGTGACCTACAGTTCTCCTCTTTTTTATATGCCAATGTTACTGGCGATGCAAACGGTGAACTTGTATCTTCTATTAGTCCAGCTTCTAACAGTTTTGTTATTTGTGATTCAATCTCTTTTTGATCTGGGATTGAGCATCTGTAAGGTTTTTTTGCAATATATTTTTCTTCTATTAATTTTATTTGTGCTTCCTCGTTTCTTACCATTCCAACATCATATTTATTTTTAGCGAATATTGATTCATATTTAATTATAAGTTCATTAATTTTGTTTTTTTTCTCTACATCTAAATGATCAAGATATGCATAAAAGCTTTCAACATTTATATATTCGTTAAAGTTTACAGTTTTTATTATTTTTATGTCTTCTTTTAATCCTGAAATTTGTTCCATCTTTTTTTCATCTAATTTTTGAAAAATCTTTAAATTTTCATTTTGAATTAACTGAAATTTCTTTATAGCATCCAAACCGAGTAATAGATCAAATGAAAATTTGTCATTTTTAATTATATAAACATCTAAAACATCTTCGATTTTATTGATTCTTAAATGTAAACGTGCCCGGCCATTCGTGAAATTTACACCACTAATTGTTTTAAAGATATCTGGGCTCCGAATTATTTTCGTTTTTAGGTCATTTATGACTTTTTGATTTATTAACGTTATGTTTGAGCCACTATCATAAACACCTTTAACTTTCTTCATCTTATTTATTAATACATTTAATGTTATAAGTGGGGTAAATTTCTCCGGGCGGACTAGTTTTTTTGATTATCTAGTTCAATTTTCATTAATTCATCGATTTCCGTTAAATTAACGTTTTTTGTTTCCACATATCGTTGTTTATTACGGCATAACTCCAGTGGATGATATCGATTTGGTTTTCCTAGTCCTTCACACATATAGCATGGTTTTTTTAATGATACTTTGTAGTTTTGTTGCACTTGTACCATATTTTTTTTTTCCTCTAAGTTCATTTTATCATATTTAAATTTATTCTCCTTCTGTTTTATATACATTGTATCATATCGTCTTAGTTCGTTCATCAATTGTTCTGTTGTTTGTATTTCTTCTTTATCTAATTTATCTTGTATATTTAATGGTAAACCTATAACAATATGATTTATTCTAGAAGTGTTTGATATGTCACATTCATTTTCCAGTAACAATCTTTCTTTCTTTAAGGCATAATCTATTAATGAACCATTTATAAATTTGAAATTGTATGCAAACCTAATATTTGCCCAACTTTTATCAGCATATACTTGTAAAAATGAATCACACCATGCTGCCCAATTTTTAAATGATAGCTTTTTTAATGTTGAGCCGTACCATTCATTAGCGTTTTCTTCGACAAATAATTTTAAACATTGAATTTTTTTTTCGTCATTAATTATTTTATATCGTTCGCATTCTTTTTCAAAATCCTCAAGCCATCTTTTTGCGTTCTGTTGTTTCCCCCGAAATTTCTCAATGCTAAATTTTCTTTCAACATCTGATAATGTAACTTCTTTAATATTCAGTTGTGCTTGAAGATTTTCAACCAGTTTTATTAATTTATACTGACTGTATTCAACATTAGTTGTTGATAACTCCATACCTTGTTCTTCCTTTTGTTCTTCTTCGAGATATATTTCATTGAAAACAAAGTTTTCATCACTATCCAAATATAATGCCGCTATTTCTTTTGGTAATGTTACTGTTAAATTACGGAATTGGCCATGTTTTTTCATGCTTTTACACGCATTTTTTACTGTGTTAATATTAAATAAGGTAGTATGAATTGACTCACTTTGCATTTCTTCTGGAAATTTATATACTATTTCGTTCGTTAACATTTTTATAGTTTTTACTGCATTTATAACTTTTAAATCCTGTTCTTCTCGTTCAATTCTGATTTTTACTTGAATTGATGCCATTTTCAATCAAAATCGATTTATAAATGTTCTTTATATGAATTAACTTCCACTCGATTTTAACTATAAAAGTAAATTGTTTATTTATTAATGATACAATACAATACAATTAAAATAAAGGTAATATTATTTTAACAATTCTTAAACTTACCTATAAAAGTAAAATCGATTTTGAAAGTGTTTAGTTTGTAATTTAAATCAATAATATAAAATCATGAAGTAACAAACAAAATAGTTTTATTTACTAATGATTTTCTTTTTTAGCTTTTTACTGTTTACTGTTTATTATGTTAAACAAAATGGAAGCAGTGCAACCATTTTACATATATATCATTCAGGGAACTCCTGAATCATTCCATGAACACATCATCATTTCTGGGAACATCTCTTAAATCACAGATAATACACTATTATTTTTGATATTTAAGAGTGATATTAAAAAAAGGCAGACTTCACATACCTACAGCTAATTAATGTATATGTAAGTCGGCGATATTGTCTAATTTAGATAATTTAGTACAAAGAAATTGCATTTTAGCTTCAGTTGTAGCGATATTTTACTTCTAAACGATTTTGTATAATTTTACCACAGAGTTTTTTAATTTTTTATGATTAACTACATGCTTCCGCTATTGTAAAGGCTAAAAAATAAAGACATCATTTATTACGAGCAGTTGAATCAGATGTATTTGTTACAGCAGCAGCAAATAAAGACGTTGCAAAATACGATCGGTTCGCTGCAACAACGGATCTCTGATCTAACTGGTGAATCCGATAATACTGTCAGCACTAAATCTGCTAATGTGAAATCGGGCGTAAGACTTGAATCAAATAATACTAATTTAAATAACGCAGCAAATTTGGCTGCAAAAGTTGAGTACAAATTAAAAATTCCGCCAATATTTATCAATGGCATAAAAGAAATTACTAAATTCATGGATTATCTTTCAAAAGGTAAATGCCTAGAAAGTTCAGTGATGAAGAATCTTAGTAATGACGAGGTGAAAATACAATGTGCAGATGAGCAAACATACCGAACATATATAAACCTATTAAACCAAATTAAGCTAGACCCTACCCTAGTTGATACTATTGGTAATGTTGGCTTTCATACTTACCAACTGAAATCTCTCAAGCCCTATGTATTTATAATAAGACACTTACACCATTCTACTGATCCTGAGGAGATTAAAGAGGAGCTCCAAAACTTGGGGCATGTAGTAAGACGTGTCACCAATATTAAAATTGTAAAGAAGATTAACGACAAGAAATCTGTTATTAGCCTGCCACTACATAGAGTGGAACTTGAAATAAAAGAAAATAATGTAAATGTTTTTGAAATTACGCATATGCTTCATTGTCAAGTGAAAATTGAATCGCCACGTTCCAAATCTTTAGAAGTGATTCAATGCAAAAGATGCCAGAAGTTCTCACACTCAAGGAACTTCTGCGGAAGGGAGCCTAAGTGTGTTAAGTGTGCAGGTAACCACATCACTGAAAACTGCAAAAAACCTAAAAAAAGCAAACCTGTATGTGCGAACTGCGGTGGTGAACACACAGCTAACTGGAAAGGGTGCTCAGTCTATCAAGAAATATTAAACCGAAAGAATGGTGCAAAAAGCTCTGCTGTTAATAGGATAAAATCTGGCAAAGATATATCCAATGCGAGCAAAAGCTGTCATACTGTTCCAGAACTATCATATTCGCAGGTGGCCAAATCAGAATCTGATGTTAAAGCGCAAACTCAGGCATTGCCTAAGCCGCAGGAAAAATTAACTGATCTCTCTGAGAACGATAAAATTAGAAATCAGCTAGGTAACATATTAGCAATGATTGCTACTATTACAGATGAACTACAGGTAATTGGTAATCGGCTGCTAAAACTTGAGTCAAAATCTCCTCCTGTGAGCCCCAAGCGTAAAAAGGCAAAATGAATACGTACACTAATATCATAACTTGGAATGCAAATGGATTGCTCCCTAAAAAAGAGGAGTTGGAGTTTTTCCTTCATGAAAATTATGTCGATATTGCACTGATCTCTGAAACTCATTTAACACCCAAATCTTACATTAAAGTTAAAGGATATACTATATATAGATGTGATCATCCAGACGGCAAAGCGCATGGCGGTTCAGCTGTTTTGATAAAAGAAAATGTCACTCATTGGGAAAATAGTAAATATTGCACAGAACACATTCAAACTGCAATTATTACTGGGAAAATTGGTAATGTAATAACTAATGTAGCAGCGATCTATTGTCCGCCTAGGCATAAAATAAAAGAAGAGATGTTTGTAGATCTCATTTCAAAGCTAGGACATCGATTTATCTTAGGTGGTGACTTCAATTCTAAGCATACCCAATGGGGTTCTCGCTTAGTCACCAGTAAAGGAAGAGAATTGTTGAAAGCTCTGCAGAATACTCACTGTCATTGGATCTCATCCGGACAACCAACTTATTGGCCTGCAGATATATGTAAAATCCCCGATGTAATAGATTTTTTTATTTATAAAGGTATATCCGAAAAATATATGACAATTAGGAACTGTACTGATTTAAGTTCTGATCATGTACCAGTACAATTAGCAATAACTAGCTTAGTAGCCAGGAAAAAGAAGGATGGATTAACCAATATGAAAACGGACTGGAACCTATTTAGAGAACTTCTTGCAAATAGGATTGACTTAAAAGTTAAGTTAAAAAATTCGAGAGATATTGATTTGGCAGTAAATAATCTTACTGAACAAATTCGGGAGTCAGCAGTGCAAGCCACACCCGAAATAAAAACCGTTGAAAAAGAAATACCATATGCAGCTGAAGTAAGAATTATGGTTAGGCAAAGGAGAATAGCTAGGAAGCGCTGGCAGACTTCCCGGAATGTTAACGATAAAAATACTTTCAACCACATTAGTAAGAAATTGAAAAGACTGATTCAGAGGACCAAATCAGAATCGTTTAATAACTATGTTCAAACTTTATCACCAAATATTGACACAAATTATTCACTTTGGAAAGTTACTCGTTACCTGAAGAAGCCGGTATCTTATCAACCACCAATTAGGACTGAGTTTGGTACCTGGGCTAAAAGTAACGAAGACAAAGCTAAAGTCTTCGCTGAACATCTGGCCGCTGTCTTTACGCCCAACAATATTACCTCAGATGCTAACCTAAATTTAATATTTAGCAAACGACATACGGTTACTCATTTTTCACCTTTAGAAGTCGCTACAGTTATAGATAAGGCTTTAAATCCCCAAAAAGCCCCTGGAATTGATCGCATCACAGCAAGAATTATTAAGGAGCTACCGCGTAAAGGATTAATTCTGCTCACGTATATATGTAATGCGGTATTGCGATTACAATATGTACCTTTACAGTGGAAAATAGCGAAGATAATAATGATATTAAAACCTGGAAAGCAGCCGGAATTGTCATCATCCTATCGGCCAATATCTATATTGCCGATAATGTCCAAAGTTTTTGAAAAATTATTCTTGAAGCGCTTAAATTCTGTAATCAATGAGAATAATATCATTCCTAATTTTCAATTTGGATTCAGGCATAGTCACTCGACAATTGATCAGGTTCATAGAGTGACCGACTATGTTGAAAGTGCCTTTGAGCAAAAACAGTTTTGCCCTGCAGTATTTCTAGATATAGCGCAGGCCTTTGATAAAGTTTGGCATGAAGGCCTACTGCACAAGCTAAACCTGCTGCTACCTGGCAACTACTGTGAGCTAATAAAATCATACTTGAAAAACAGGTTTTTTCAGGTGTACTATAACGAAGCTAAATCAGATAAGTACGCTATAAATGCTGGCGTTCCTCAGGGCAGTGTCCTAGGGCCTGTATTATACTTGCTTTATACGTCGGATGTACCAACTGTACCAAATGCATTAGTAGCAATGTTTGCAGATGACACTGCCATCTTATTTAAAGATAAAACTCAGATAGAGGCTACTCATAAGCTACAAGAGGCTATAGATAAGCTAACTGCTTGGACGTCTCGCTGAAAAATAAAACTAAATGAGAACAAATCTACTCATGTAGTCTTTGCACTTCGCAGAACGACCTGTATTCCGGTGACGGTAAACGGACAAGCGATATTACATTCCAGCTCAACGAAATATTTGGGAATTCATCTTGATGCGAAACTTACATGGAAGCCTCATGTAAAAATGAAAGCTAAAGAAATGAAAATTCGTATTAATAAATTGTATTGGCTGCTGGGATTTAAATCTCAGCTTAGCCTTGCAAATAAGAGGCTCCTGTATGTGGCAGTAATCAAACCTATCTGGACATATGGTGTCCAATTATGGGGATGCACAAAGCCGACAAACAGAAAGGTAATCCAAACGGTGCAGAATAAATTGTTACGTTCCATCGCCAACGCACCGTGGTATGTAAGAAATGATACCTTGCACAACGATTTGCGGATTGAAACAATCAATGAAGCCATTGCCCGATTTGCTTTAAAACACCAGGACCGCTTACGTCATCATGAGAATCTGGAGATGTTGGAATTGGTAGACGCATTATCTGGCAGTAGGCGACTTAAACGCCAAAAGCCACCCGACTTAATTTAAATATATCATTTTAAATTAACATATAGTATCACTAAGTTAGAATAAGATAGAATATTGGCAGTGGTCAATAATCTACATATACTGTGTACAGTAGCGTTTGCATTGTATTCGCCATTGTGTTGATAATATTAGAATAATCGGTTAATGGCCTAATAAGGCCAGTCCTGATGTAAAGATATGAAAAAAAAAAAAAAAAAAAAAAAAATTTATATTCTAATATTATTATAATCCTTACAAAATCGTCCCCAGAAATGATTATTTTTGGCGACAGCTCACTTTAAAATCAAAATTACATAAAAAGTAATTAATGCTATACTCTGCCATCGTAGATATCGTTTAAACACAAGTTTGGTGATCATTTAAGCTAATCATCAAAGTTATAGCTTCTAGGTACATTCATCATAAAAATGAATTTGGAATTTGCCACCTTGGTGATTTTGACCTTTTTACATTTTAATATTATTTAATGTATACACATATTTTATTTACATATATTAAAAATTAAAAAAAAGAAAAAAAAACTTTTGTAAGTGACCTATGCGAACAGCATCTAGTTGCCAGGCTACACTAGCAGCATTGGAAGTAAAATAGTCCTTAAAGTTTTCTCGAATCTGGAAAGCTGTGCGAGAACTATTTCTTCTAATTGCATCTACACATGATAAACCCGATTCAGGAGGAATCGACTCATTTTTTAGTTCAAACATACTGTCTGTACATAATATGTTGTGTAAACAACATGCCGCAAGTACAATTTTGTCTACAAATTCTAGCTGCAGTTCTAGCCGATTCCTAAAATATCGCCAGCATGCAACCAATATTCCAAATGCGTTTTCTACTACACGCCTGGCCCTGGACAATCTGTAATTAAATATTTTATTATCCTCATCATGTAATTTATTTTTGGGATACGGACGAAGAAGATAATTAGTTAGTGGAAATGCTTCATCTCCTACTAAAATGTATGGCTGTGGCTCGCCATTTTCTATTAGTGGCGTTGGTGATGGTAAATTAAATTCATTATTTTGAAATTTTTTGCCCATCTGAGATTTGAAAAAAATTCCACTGTCACTGTTTCTACCAAAAGAGCCGACATCAACAGAAATAAATCTGTAATTGGCATCAACTAATGCCAGAAGTACAATAGAATGACTTCCTTTATAATTAAAAAATGTCGAACCGGCATTATTGGGGCTCTGAAGATTTATATGTTTTCCATCAATGACAGCTATACAATTGGGAAAATTCCATATATTTTTAAACTGCTCGGCATTGTTCTTCCATGTTTCCTCGGTGGGGGGTGGCATTGCAACATCTCTCAATGTTCCCCATATAGCATTACAAGTTTCTTTTATAATTTTACTGACAGTACTGAATCGTAATCTATAACTGAATCCAATACTTCGGAAAGAATTTTCTGTTGCTAAAAATCTGAAGTAATACAAAAATCATATTTATCTAATCATTCTTATTGTAATAATTTTGTTTTATTAACATTTCAAATATTCTGTTAAATGTGTTCGATTCAATCGGTCGTTTTCGTGCGTTTCGGTTTTATCTAGTATATCTGTTAATTGATTTTAATTTACCTCTACCGTTATCGGATTTCGTATTATTATAAACTCCGCGCATCGCTATCAGTATGCAGCGGACCTCCCGCCAACCCGGAAACAATTAACGATGCCCGGTGAAGCGAGCTTATCAACGTCGCAGACATTACCTACAAAGACAACAGCAGCATCTCTTCTTGTACAAACCGGCCGGACAGTTACACCTGCAGCGTCCGATAACAAGAAAAATAAAAACGCGGCTTCTTCATCAAACACAAGTAAGATCGTTCCGCTAAATATTTCTAACACGCAAAACTCTTCCGCCTTTCCAAAAACAAATTTAACGGCAAATGAAACAAGTAAGCCTGCAAACTTAAAAAACAAGCTCGATACACCTATTTCACACACTCCAACCGCTACCACAATAAACTTAACAGCAATAAATAAAACATCCCCAAACACAAACATCGTGACCAACTCAATCTCTTTTTCCGACAAACTAAAATCTCGAAAACCTACCCCTCCTATAACAGATTTCGATTTTCCTACAGAAGACCAAGGCGTATTATTTCCATACGTCGAAAATGCGAATCCTTTAGACTATTTTAACGCCCTTAAAAACCCAGTAGGAGTTCCAAAAAACATAATTGCAGGCTCCAAAATTAGCAACAATCGATTCCTCATTTTTTTTAAATCGAAAAACATCACAGAAAACCTCTTTCATAACGGAGCCGTTATTACCGTAAATAATAATACAATCACCGGTCAAAGGTTAAAAAACCCTACTCAAAAAATTATATTATCTAACGTATCTCCAACCATCCCAAACTCTGTTGTCAAAGCCTATCTTGAGGGAATATTAAATTTAAAATTAGTCTCGGCAATTTCTTTGTTCCGTGTTAAACCCAATGATCCAGAGTTTGACCATATAATCAGCTGGAGGAGGCAGCTGTATGTTGATAGCGCCAATCTCCCACTTTTACCAGACTCTTTCATAATAGTTCATAATGAACGTGAACATTGAATATTTATCCAAACGGGTATGCAGAACATGCCGTTCATTGCCCCATCTGTAGAAGATAGTGTTCCCCCCGCTACAGATACTAAAGCCGCTCCAGCCCCGCAAAACATAACCGCCATCGCTGAGGAAAACACTCAAACCTCTATCTTTGAAAATAACACAACAGTCAGCACCGAGGAAACCCCAGCAGCAACTAAGCGACCCCACCCACAAACCCCTGATGCTTCTCAGAAGACTACGGAGCCCGACTTTACAAATAGCACAAGAGCTATTCTTTTCCCTCTACAAATGCAGACAAACGAACCAGAAAACAGAGAGCATCCAAATGCGGTAGAAACCAGAGACAATGGAGCAAACGTAGATTTCAAACCTCCACCATCAAAACTGAAAAAACAAAAATTGCCTACTGTTGAACTCCTAAAGCCCGCAGAAAGCAACATCAACAATAAAGACTATCCATTGTCTTTCAATGACTTCGTAGCCTTAGTGGAAACGATTCAAGGACAACACGACCCGGCGAGTATAGTAGCCAACTTCACTGAAGACATAGATGGATTTATTCACATGCTCTCAGATAATTACTCCTTACTTCAAAACCGATCAATGAAGACACGTTTCACTAAGCTAATCAACAAACTTGCTAGACAGTCGGATTCAGATCAAACAGCAGACTAAACATATTTGAAAGCTAATAGTGGTCATGGTTCGTAACATTATCCTGCAGTGGAACTGTCGAGGAATCTACCCTCAACTTGCTGAATTAAAGCTACTTATTTCAAATCACTCTCCTGCTGTGGTATGTCTACAGGAAACTCATTTGAAGCCCACAGATAACCCAGCCCTACAAAACTACTCCCTTTTCACTTTCAGCAATGATCAAGGGTTTAGAGCAAACGGAGGGGTTACCATTATGGTCCACTCCTCTGTCCCAGCAACACAGTTGAATTTTAGTACCCCCTTACAAATGATTGCAGTGGTCGTCCATCTTCCTTAGATATCTGCCACCCCGATAACTGTATGTAACTGCTATGTGTCTCCGAATTATGTAATCACTGCAGATATGTTTCAGTCAGTACTATCACAGGTCTGCCCGCCACTAATATTACTCGGTGATTTTAATGCCCACTCACCTTTGTGGGGAGCAACACTGGAAAACAGACATGGCTCTGTCATCAATAAACTGGTCCTAGATAACGATCTGATACTGCTTCCCTCCCCAGGTTACACCCGTTTCAATCTGTCCCATAATACATTCTCAACAATCGACCTACAACTTGTTTCCACTTCCATCTTCCCTCACCTGAGCACTTTTGTGCTACAGGACTTATGCTCTAGCGAGCATTTTCCTATACTCATATGCCCGTCCAAAGCCCCCCCCCCCCTCCTAAGCCTCAATTTCTATTCCACAAGGCGGATTGGGATATGTTTTCAGTTAAAGTAAACGTTCCCAGCGAGCCATCTGAATCTTTATCAGAAAACATCAACTCCTTTATCGACTCTATTACAAATGCTGCTCTAGCATCCATTCCTAGGTCTGTCCCAACAAACAGATCCCGACGGGTCCCATGGTGGTGCCCCGAAATAGGAACAGCCATACGCCAACGTAAACATGCCCTTAGGAAGTTTAAATCAACAGGCTTATATCCTGATTTGATCGAATTTAAAAAACGCCGCGCACCCGCGCTGGAGCCTCATTAGGCGCAAAAAACAGGAATCTTGGCAGCAATTTATGCATTCAATCTCCATAAATACTTCTAGTCACAATATTTGGCACAAAATTAAGGCACTGAACGGTATTAATCGTGCGACCCCTTCCTTTTCGATAAATCAGAATGGTTCCATGTTATCTGACCCGTTGAAAGTCGCAAATGCTTTTGCGAATCATTTTGCAATGGAGTCATCCTCATCGTCATATTCGTCTGCCTTCTCTTTAAAGAAATATTCCATGGAACAACAACCAATAACTATCATCTCTGACTCCTCACTTTCCTACAATTGCCATTTCACCATTTCTGAACTAGACTATCAACTGCAGTACCATACTGCAAACAGCGCGCCGGGGCCCGATTCCATACATCCTTATATGTTAAAACACTTACCTCCGTCAGCGAAAAACTTCCTCTTACATATCTATAACCAAATATGGTTCTCCAGATCGATCCCTGAGCCATGGAAATTAGCAGTTGTTAGTCCTATTCTGAAGCAAAATAAAGATCCTCTTTTTCCACAAAACTACAGGCCTATATCCCTCATAAGTGTCCTCTCAAAAACGCTGGAAAAAATGGTTAATCGGTGTCTCCTTTTCTTCCTTGAACAGAATAATCTCCTATCCTCGTCACAAGCCGGAGGGCGTAAGAAGCGTACTACAGTTAATCATCTGCTGAGCCTACAAAGGCAAATATTAACAGCATTTCACAGACGCCAACATGTATACTCCGTCTTTTTCGATATAGAAAAGGCGTTCGACAGAGTATGGCGATACGGCCTCTTATCCAAGCTGACAACAGCTGGTATAAGTGGAAACATGGCCAAGTATCTGAATAATTTTTTAACAAACAGAACGTTCCATGTTAAGATTGGTTCGTCAACATCGAGCACCATTCAAACTGAGAATGGCTTACCACAAGGATCTGCCCTTAGTGCAATCTTGTTTATTTTGTATATCAATGATATAAATGATTGTATTGCTCCGCCTGTAAACGCCCGGCTCTACTTTGACGACTTAAACATTTCCCTGTCTTCCAGTTTTCCAGCAAATGCTCAAAAAATCCTACAAAAAACTATTTCAAAACTACAATCCTGGTGTAACAATAATGGTCTTGTGTTTTCTCCATCTAAGTCTATCTGTGTTGATTTCTATAGGGGACGTCAAAACTCTTCCAGCATCCGCCTCAATCTAAAAAATTCCTCACTTCATTTCCACCCTACTGCTACTTTCCTTGGACTACTGTTCGATCAAAAGCTAACTTGGCGATCCCACATATCCAATCTTAAAGTTAAATGTCATAAATTCCTATCTATTCTTAAATATGTATCAAACACAAAGTATAATGTACCTCCGAAAACTCTCCTCTCCATATACAAATCCTTAGTCATTTCCAGAATAAACTACGGGTCCCAGGCGTATGCGTCAGCCAGTCCCTCTTTACTTAAATCCCTTGATTCAATACACCACACGGCGCTCCGCACGATACTTGGCGCACATAAAACTTCCCCATCTGTAAGTTTGTGTGCCTTGTTAGGCACTCCCCCACTAAAGTATTTCCGAACCTATTATTACCACCGTGAGACCCTCGCTCTTTTCTCTAGTAAACGCGCCTGTCCTATTGACACAAATGACCTCCCCAACACCCCAGAGTTCCCTAATGACCCTCTCCCAGAAATCCTGTCTCTCCTATCGCAGCACAACGTGAGCGTAATCCCTTTCCCTAACCTAGCTCCTAACATCATGATTCCGCTGTGGGCCCCTTTAAACATTGATGTTAACTTTTCCCTGACGAAGTATAATAAACCCCTGCACCCGAATATCGTTCAGTTGACAACAGCAACAATGCAAAAATACCCCGACCACCTCTTTTTCTACAGGGATGCGCTAAGGCTACCCCAGAGGCTACTTCTTCCCCAACCGCCTGTTCCTTTGAAGTCTGCGACGTGATTCGAAGCATTCGACTGAATGACAATTGCTCGGTACTAGATGCTGAAATATACGCAGTATTTTTCTGTTTGGAATATTTTCTTTCTACAGAGCCTACATCACAGAAAGCCCTGCTGGTATCTGATTCATCTGCGGCCTTATTGACAATTTCTAATCCCCTCACCAAACATCCTGTAGCAATTCGAACCCAGCAGGTATTATACAAACTTATTAAGAGACAGTGCTCCGTATCCTTTCTGTGGGCGCCCAGCCATGCAGGGATTCCTGGAAATGAACGCGTCGATACATCCGCCCGAGCAGAAATATATTGCCCCTCGCCTAGTAACAGCCCACCACCACCTTATCTCTCGAACATAATCTTCAATAATCTCACGTCCTTATGGAAAACCCAATGGTCTTCGTGTCAGACTTTCTCGAGGTTAATTAAACCCTCAACCGAACCATGGTGGCCAGAAAAAAGCATTTCCCGCAGAGATTTCTGTGCACTTAGCCGCTTGCGCATAGGCCATACGGCCATGTCGCATAATTTTATTTTGCAAAGAACCTCCTCTCCTATGAATTGTCCTTTCTGTGGCCAAGATGTTGCTCCCTCAACTCCTCACATACTATGCGACTGTCCAGCATTATCACCTCACCGGCCCCCTTCAATTAATAACAAAACGGTCACCAACATTCTTGAGAATTCCCCCGATGCAATTTTATCTATAACACAGTTTATCAGATCTAGCGGAATAAGCAGATATCTATAAAAACAAACTGCGCATCTACGTACTGTAATAGCCATAGCAGTTAAACACGGTACAGGATGTTGCTTTCACAAGAAAAAAAAAAAAAAAAAAAAAATAAGAATAATGAAGAACAGAAAAAATAAATTAAGTATATTTAATATACAATTTACAGCTCACAAAGCCAAGGAACGATGGGATAGACTAAGAAAATGTTTCAATAAAGTATTAAAAACCTTAAACAGACGGCTAGTCTTTCTTCAGTAGATATAACTCTACGAAATTGATTATTCTGTTTTTTTAATTTGTTTTTTATTTTATTATGAAGATTATCAAATTGGCGCATGTCCATTCGGAAATACATTTTAAACCGTTCTGGGTCCTTCCACAATTGTGGAATTAACCAGTGGAATTCCCCTAATTTTTCTCTTTTCTGATTAATGTCATGCACCCATTTCCTCTTTTTTACTGTTTCAGTCACTGCCCAAATACCTGTAACTGTTTCTTCTTCCCAATCTGAAAAACTACTTGTATCTATCATAATTATAATTTAAAAAAAAAACACCAAACAAAACTAATATCAGAAAGTTAATAAAAAAGCCGGTAATAACAGAACAAAAATGGCAGTAATAACATAATATAAAAAAGGCGGCAATAATGAAATATAGAAAAACTGTTGATAGCATGTGACAGCAGTGTGATCACAAGCATGACATCACATTCAATTAACAAAGGAAATAAATTGTTTACATACAGTTTATTTTTTATATTAATTGAATTCTTATGTGTCTATAACATTTAAGTTACAAATATATTAGTTGTACAAGAATATGTATATAAATAAATATAAACTAAAAAATGGCAGTTTTTTTAGAAAACAAGTTGGTTTATTATTTCTTATATAATGTAAAGTGAATAAACATAAAATATTTAAATTTAATTATCATTAGATAGTGACAGAGACACCACCTCAATTAATGAAGTGCAATCATTGTAACTGGTTGACAGCAAGGAACACTGTGAAATATTTTGGAATGTAGAAGGAAATGCATAATCGTTAAATTGCTCCATTTCTGCAGATAGTACCATTGTACTTATTTCAAGTTTAATTCTTGATTGCTCACGTTTTGGAAGTTTTTTTGTAATTACAGACATACCAAAGAAGAACATGTCCGTTTCATCTAAACTTTGTGAATGGTTATACTTATTTTCATACCTCTGCTTCCTAAGTACATAATTATCCTTTAAAATATTAATCATTTCATTAATTCCTTTGCTTTTCATTCTTTTTCGTTTTCTAGTTTCACGTTCTTCATTTTGTCTGCTTTGCACCATCTTTTCATTTTCTTCATCTGATTCATGTTCTGAGTGTAGTGCAATATCATCCATATCAGATTCTCCTGCTGTAACTGTAGAATGCTCTAATTCATTTAAATTACTGATTGTTCTGTAAAGAAAATAGATATATCAATAACTAACCAAAATTAAATGTAATTCCCAATTCAATTGGCGTTTACAAACACCAACAACAAATCTCACTTAAATTTAAAATTTAGAAGAAAAATGTACATGTACCTCAATTTTGAATAAGTTAAAAATTATATTGGACAAAGTATAAATAAAAACAACAAAATGATCTATTATTATTAAAAAATAAAAACAAAATTTTATTGTGTATTTTTCATTAAAAAACTATAATAATTATTAATTTTTTAATAAAATTTTAATTTAAAGTGAATACTATAAATGAATATCGATTTTTCTTGAATATTTGTCGATGCTTTTTGAGTATTTTTGTACTCACACATATGTGTTCTCGAAAGGCTTGTACTATATATTAGTGGTAAGTTTAACGGTTATTTTTGAGTAACCAGTAAACCGGCTACAGTGATTTCTTACGTACTGTGATTTTTATCGGTGATCGGTTATTTTCACTATATGTATGCAATATTTATTGTCTATTAACATGTTTTATGCCAATAAACTGGAATATAGTTATATACATTTTTATTTTAAATATAAAAAATGTGTACTAATTTTTATGTAATTTACCCTCTCATTGATTTATATGCGCGGCCCTAATTTATTTATTTTTGTTTTATTATTTTTTCCATTTAAATTGTATGTTCCTACTACATTTAAAATTATATTTATAATTGGATTATAAAAATTAAAGTTGGAACACAATTTAAATCAAAGCGGTAAATAATAATATTGAAGTTAAAAATGATTACAAAAAACAATAGTAATGAATAGTTTAAAGTATAATAGAAGATCATAATACACGACAAATGTATTAATGTTATAAAAAAACTATATTTGTATCATCAAAAAAAAAAATAATGAACAATATGATCATAGCTCGTAATTTACTTTAATCAACAAAAGTATTACGTTACTGATGTAAATTATTTAAATCAAACATAAAAACAAAAAATTTTTCTATATAAATTTATTGAAGGTTCAATTAAAAGGATATTTTCTTAATAACAATATTGTACGTCTTGTAGAACATAAAATATTTAGTACAAATAAATGTCACTTAATTTAGTTGTTAGAAGCGAAAAATGATATTTGCATTATTTACGCTGACATAATACTTTTAACGGTTTAAATCAGTAAGAAAACATATTTTAATTTATGGTTATTAGTTAATTTCAGAATAATCATTAAGTAAATAATCACCAGGAAGAAAATTCACCAGAATTGAGACTGTCCACTACATAGGTAAACGGTACCGTTACTGTCTTTTCAAAATAATTGGTAACTGTTAACATAACGGTATGATCGCCGGTAAAGACAGTGATTTTCAACTTACCGGTGAAAACTTACCGAACTGATATATCGTTCATCACTACTGTATATACAAAAACGGTGAAATCGTTTAATCGTGACAAATGTGACTATATTTAATTTTTTTGTTTACATAAATCATAAATAAAACTTTTTTTTTTTTAGTTAAAATGTGTACAAATAATAATTCTTTTATTATAAAAAAAAGGAAATTAGATGCCAATGAACTAGGGTCTTTAAGCAGAGAAGTACGTATTTTAATAATAGTTAAACATATTGTTTAATGAAATTATAGAATATTAATGATGCATTCGTTATTTTAGGAATTAATGTGTAAAGTTGTTCAACTAGAAGAGCATGTTGATCAGTTAAAGAATGTAATTGCTAAAAAAAGTAATGTACCGTTAGCGGACACTAAACGAATGAAAAGATCATTTAATTTTTCGAAGTAGGTATATAAGTTATTTTTACAAATTTATTGTATATAAAATTATATTGTTCATCATTTTTAGTTCAAGAAGTTTTACGAAACAGACGAGTTATAATACGACTTCTGAATAGGCTTCCAGAGCTATTTATCAAATTAAAATGATTTTATAATAGAATGTAAATTTTATGTGTAAAATTTGCGAATAAAAGTACTCTACTTTCGCCAGTTACCGTTGAAATATATATTTAGTAAAAATTACATTGGCGTTTATTAAAAGAATATAAATAATTTGCATTATGTCTCATGAAAATAAAGTGGTGATTAAAAAGTAAAGTACAAGTAACGATTAGCATTTTTAAACACATTAGGTCTTGCTACTATGGGCTGATTTGGACTAAATCCGTGCGTATGCTTTTTATTGTTTTTTTTTTACCAGTATTATATCAATGATTGAATAACATTGCTTTACTGATGACAAACATTTGATAGAGCTAAATGTATCCCGGACTAGAAATTTATAGCTTTTTTTTTGATTTTGTATTGCAGTTCTTATACAACTAACTTGGTTATTCGATAATAGAATTAACAGAAGTTGTAATAAAGATAATACTCGAAATATGTTAAAAAGGATAATATTTACATTAGAATGAAAAATATGAGCATTTTTTATTCATTATATCAAAAACTACCTCAAATAAATCCGATATTTGCAAGCCGGTCTAATGACGTAATTTCTCGTGTTCAATCATTCGTATTAAGGTGCTATCAAATGTATAGAATAATTTAAAATATTCAACGCACAAATTAACTTCTAGATAAATTTAATTGAAAAGTATTCACGCATTCTCTTTTGTCATCAAATCAAAAACCTGATATTTCCCCTCAAAAAATTAGCGCTCGTTTTGATTAACAATAGTTATTTCCAAGTTGAAAAAATATACGTATATATAATTTTTAAAAACTTGTTTAAATTTTTTCCAGTTTAGTTTCATAAAAATTTATTATTTTCATATTTTTATATTCGTTATATATTGCATGAAATTGCATTTCTTGATACAAATTTTGTTAAAAATTCAATCTGTAAAAAAATCTTTTTTGTTATAACTTGTGTATAGCAAAACAATTTTATTTGCACTTGTTACATTTTGTAATCTAAAATAAGTTTGACGGTGGGTAATACTAGATATTTTAATATTCACTTTGTTACATTCCTAAATAGTTTAAATTTCACACCAAAATCCAAGTGAAATGCTCAGGTACTACATTATTTATTCTCTTCCTCCTAAAATAAGGCACCTGTTAGTAAATTACAAAGGCACCATAAACACTTGAAGTATTTTTTTAGTTAAATTGGGCCGGTACGTCTTTTCCCATTAATTAATTTGGCATCTCCTGGTTGCTTGTTTATTTCATCATAACAATGCAAAGTTATAACTGATTGAAACTCGAATTTCAATGAGTAAATTGGAATGTAAGTATGTGTATTGTAAATATAAAAGGGGAAAATACATTTATGTGCGCACACACATATACGTATAAATATACATATGGTGCGTTCAAAACGTCAGAACTGTAGTTATAAAAAAGAAACACTTCACGCTGTTTATTTGCAATAAACAAAACTATTAGTCCGACATTTCTATTTGTGCAATTTATTTTTATTTTTCATTTTACTATACATGTTCTTATCGTGTTATCCTGTTAATGTACAGTTTTAAGATGTATTCGTTACTTTGTTTTTTCATTTATTTCATACTCTTATTTGTAAATTAAACATCTTGCAATTTTTAATATTTTCAATTTATATTTTAACTATGAAGTCATATATTTCGCAATTTTTCGCTGTTTCGCGTTAAATGCTTGTATCGCTTCCATCGTGTCTTATCAGTTATAATTATTACGTCAATTTTGCAAAAATTAGTATATAAATTAAATCCGTTCAATTTATTTTGTCTTTATAAATAATTTTTTCAATTTCATGTACTTTTAATGGCTAATCGAGGATACTATACTTTTATGATTCATCGCTCATGTTCTACGCGTGCGGGTGGAAAGTTTGTAATAATAATAATAATAAAGATATCTGATATGAATTATTTTCCCTCCTCTCCCTTGATGGATACTTTCATTGGTAATAATGTGGCACTCAGTATGTATTTTTTATAATTTATTTTGAAGAAAATTAATTTACATTATTTAATACTTGGGAGAGCGTACGAAAACAATGTAACAGTTTGTAATCTTTTCCATGACGCGAACCCCTTCTTATTACAAATTAAATTTGTAGTTGTAATAGTTGTAAGTTATACGACGTCCAGTGTTACGTACTCATTACTGTCTATTCAGTCAAAATCCCTCGGTGACTTATAAACCACTTTACATTGAGACGCTTTTTAATGTGATTTTAAAGTAGAAATTGAAATTTATTTATATTAATTTTAATACAAACTTATTAGTTATTTACTAACAAAAATTATTTTTTTTATATTTTTAATAATTACAGTAAAAAAAGTATTCAATAATAAATTTCTAGTAGGGAACAAAAATTCGATATTTGGAAGATTCACGCCGCGCATGTTATTCTAGTTTTAGTGATTACGTTTTGAAAGTTAATGAATTTCAAATTTTGAAATAATAAAGTATTATAATGCGCATCTCTGGAGTATTATTGTTTTAGATATGAGAAACGTCATATAGCAATTAAATTGTTATATTTAGGATGGGAGTTAGACGGATTTGTTCTGCAGGAAGATACAATGAATACTGTAGAAAAGTACTTATTTGATGCTTTACAACGTGGATGTCTTATTGAAAATCGAGAAAATTACCATCGGTGTGGACGCACTGACAAAGGAGTTAGTTCTTTTTCACAGGTATGATACAGAAATCTTAGATACCCTCTATTATTTAGGTTTTTTTTCTTTCATAAGATGTCTTTTTTTATATAACTTTTTCCTCATAGTATGCAACTTATAAGTAATTTTTGTAATATTTCTTTTTTCACCGTATTCGGATAAAAAGAAGATTTCAGTTTCGCCACATTCTGACATCTGCCAAGTATTATTTTAATTTTTATTCGAAGTCCTAACATCTTTACAGATATTGTCAAATTCGCTATCACCTTGAAGTGAATAGAGCGGTGTTTTAAAGTAACTATGTTTTTTTCACAAAGAATCTTAATAAAATTATTCTATAGTTATTTTAAAATTACTTATTTGTAATATAATTTCCATAAAAACTGCAAACCGTTAACTGAAATGCGATGCCCTTTGGGGGAGGGGGAGGGGAATTTTTTAAAATTGTTACAGCAATTTGACATTTTTTGTTTGGGATTGGAAGTGTGTTAAATTTTTATTGATATCGTGAATTTAACTAAAACCATTGCATGGATTTTCAAGGCATGTTTCGCGAACATTTTTTAAGTTAATTTAAAGTTTTAAATGTGATATGTATTTTGTTCTCGAAAATGTTATTGTTTGTGCGCATATGTTAATAAATATTTGCATACTTTGATGAAGGTGATCTCATTAACTGTTAGAAGTAAACTATCGAATCCGGCTGACGATAATGTTGAAAATGAATTACCATACTGCAAAATTTTGAACGCTTTATTACCGCGATCAGTTAGAGCAATTGCATGGTCGCCAGTCCCGAAAGATTTTAGCGCAAGGTTTAACTGTTTATCGCGAACTTATAAATATTGGTTTCCTAGAGGAGATCTTAACATAGAAGTAAGTTACAATGTAAAAATTATATTAAGTTATTATTAATATTATTGTTGTTGTCCTTAGTATTAAATAGTTTTACAGTATGTACAAAAAAAGAGATAAAATTCGTCAAGTTCGTAAGAATCTTTTTGTTTTTTAATTTTTTAATAAATCATATTTTGTTGTTATCTATAATTGTACACTTCAAACCAAATCGCTTAAGTTATTTTTTACACTTTTGATCCGTTATATTCCAATAGATATAAGGAATTTTTAAATATTGAACTTTTTTGAAATCTTGTTTCGGATGGAAGTTGCTACAAAATAAAAAAGAAAAAAAAATCGTAATTTCTTATCTGAAATTCCTGGAAAGAATGTATTTTCGCATAAAAATTACAATACAATGCTTAAATAAGTTTCCGCGGTGTTTCTCAATTTTTTTTTTTTTTGGCAGTTTTTTTATTCCCTGTAGATTAATATTTAATAATTTTTTTAATTCGATACGTTCACGTTTCTTTTTAAAACTGAGTGATTGTTTACACGCATTTCAAATTAACTAATACAGAAGAAAAGCTTTAATGTTCACTTATATGATTTATATTTGAAATTTCTCCGCATAGATTATATTTGAAGAAGAAAAGGTCATCCACTTATCGCTAAGGAGAAGAATAATTTTAATGATTAAGTCACTGTACATAATTTGTTGAATTACTTACATTTTTGAAATGTTTGTTATTTGTCTATTTTAAGGACGAAAAGAAAGGGGGTTTTATGTTTATTTCATTTATCGATGATGTATAGAATAATTTTAATTTTCGACGTATGATAATAATAGCATTCGAATCTACTTATCCCCTCGCTTTAATGAAATTTCAGATAAATCATACATGTAAAAATACGGAAGTCATTTAAAAAAAATAAAAATTGCAAATTTGTAGCTTCGCAGGATGGCCACCTAACCGGGAAACCAGTAATAAGCCGAAAATTTTGTCGTAAAATCAGAAAAAAAAAAGTAAAAATAGCCAAAAACGATATTTTTAATAAGAAGAAATCATTTGAAGCGAATAATATGCACTTTTTAATGCACTTTACTCGATAATAAAATTACTAAAGTTCTGTTTTATTCATATAAAATACGCTGCGGCGGTCAAATATTGTCGATAGTAACAAAAAAAATTCATTCTTCTTTTTGTACAATTCTAGTAATCGGGAAATCGGGAGGATTTGGACCGGGAAACCAGGAATTTAAAAATTATATTTGAGTGGCCACCGTGTTGTAGTGTTTAGAAACAGAAAACCGCAAAACGTTCACAAGAAGTAAACAAAATACCGACAATATCAAAAGGCGCGGAAATTTAAAAAAATTCCTACAAACTGCTATTGACGTAATTTCGCTAAACTAGTTACTGGTTTCCAAGTTGTAGGAATACATATACCATTTTCTAACACAATTGTGTCCAAAAATTATTTAGCAAATATAATATAATTGTTTATGTGGAAAAAACAAAATTTAAATACGAAAAACTCCGCGTTTCAATTAAAATTGTAAAGAAGTAATAATTAATTTTATCGAATAAAGTAAAGTATATGCGAGAATAATAGTATGATACACAGGCATTAATTACACCCGTATGTGATGTAAACATATCACAACTATGAAGCAGTTTATTTTTACATTTAGACAAGCTGATTAAAATGCGAAATAGTTCAGAATTATGACGAATCTTCAATTTTTTGTTTACAATCTTTAAATAACATGTCCTCTGTGAGTTCGCGCGCTTGCATTTGTGAATCTGTGAAATTATGCTCAGATATCGCGGTTCCTGTTATCAGACTTTTTTTTTTATTAATGCGTCCTCTTGTAGGCAATGAATGAAGCTGCTCAGCGCTTAATCGGAACGCATGATTTTAGAAATTTGTGTAAAATGGACATTAGTAACGGGGTGACCAATTTTACTCGAACTGTTCATGAAGCAAGTGTTTCAGTTTGTTCAGTCAATACTCATTTAAAAGAACCTTGTAGGTATTAAATTTATGTTTCCTTAAGTCTTACTATTACCATAAGTTAAATTATAATTTGCATTTTACAAGGATACTAAAATAATTCGTATTTCATTTTATCCCACGTGTATTAATTTTATATGTTGTGTGTACTTTATAGGTTATGATATGTGCGAATTAATAATAACATCTCGGTCCTTCTTATGGCATCAGATTCGTTGTATAGTAAGCGTACTCTTTTTGGTAGGTCAAAATAAAGAAGATGTAGACACAATAATAAAATTATTGGACGTAGATACTTACCCCAAGTAAGGTTTTAAAATTTTAATGTTTTCTTAGGAATAATGATATTAGCTTTTTTTTTTTTTTTTTTTTTTTAAATAAAACAAAGAATTAATCCCACAATTTCTGATATAATTTTAAAAACAACTGTTAAAAATAAGTATCAAATTTTAAAATTTTATGCATTGCGGTATTTAAATGACACACATAGAATACGTCGAAAACATCTAACGTTTTTGATAAATATTTCGAATTTTATTTGAATAAAAATTAATACATTCACATCGTTATTGCCAACTGAACCGAGTTATAATAGAGTGTAAATATACTAAGCTTCATCAGCAATTATATATAAACATATAGCCGGTGATTCTCATTCTTTGGAATATTCTGGAAACTGCATACATTTCTTCGAACGAACAATAATTCTAAAATAACCGTTTTAAGTGAAGTAGAAAACAATTTAAAGTAATTTTTAGGAAATTCGATGGTGTATAACATTTAGCGTTACATATAAACCCTCTTTCGCTAATGGTGTACATACCTAAATGAATTGTTCAGTATGCATCACCTGTAGAGAGTGTATTCTGTTCTAAAATATATTTTATAGAAGGAAGTTAATTTCACCACCAATGCGGTATTACCAATATTATGAGTTGCGTGGATCTTCAAATTTCTAATGATTAATATTTATTTTAGTATTTATTAGAAATGTGTATGATTTATTCTTATCTAAATACATTTATAATTAACTACATATTTTCAGTAACCCCCTGATATTTTAAACTTTATTTGTTACATAGGAAGCCGCAATATCCTTTGGCTGATCCATTGCCGTTAAATTTATTTCATTGTGAATTTGAAAACTTAAACTGGATTACAGACGAACAATACGTAAAAGATGTTATATCGACATTACAGATTTGTTGGGCTACGCAGTCTGTTAAGTAAGATTTAAAATATTAATTTTAATATATACTACTGGTCAAAAATCAATCATCTTTGAAAAAAATCTAATCGAATTGTCCTCAAAGCATAATTTAAAAGTATAACATTTCTTCATTCCGTCATGTTTTTAGAATTCCCATAGAACAATTGAGAAAGTAGAATTTTTTCCAACTCTCTAAATTCTGATTTTTTAAAAAAAAGTTTTCATTTAAATATGTTAGTATATCCCGTAGAACATTTGAATGTTCATTATTTTGCATAAGTAAGAAAATGCTTACGGAATGAAATATTCAAAGATAATATCCTCAGTGTACAAAGAATTTGTTACTACTGCTGAAGAGTGCCGCATCTTTTCGGCTAATTCATTTCGACGGATGCAAGCCAGGGTTTTTGTTTCGAATTTCTTACAAATTTGCCGGGGATGTCTTCCAGATTTCATCCACTAAACATTATTATTTATGTTAGTAAGGAACATAGATTACCAAATTTATTTTTACATCATCCATGAATGTTATCAGTAATTTCATGCAAAAAATACCGCTGCTCATTAAGGATTTAGTTTTTCCGCGTGCATGGCACATATATATATATACTCGGCCATTTTGGCCTCGCAAGGGGCTGTGCCCCTTGACCCCTCTTACTTTTATTTATGCCTCTTTCTCTCCTATACTTTGTATAAAATGATCAAAATTTACAACGTAATTCTTACTGGCATTAACACAAAAAGAAAAACAAAACATAATCACAAAAATCCTATCCTAACATTTAACTTTCATTACATAAAATTAAGACATTTTTTCGTTATATTTTTCGTTACATATTTCATTACATATTTCATTACATAAAATTGGGACATTTTTTCGAACGGGGAGTAGCCTAAGAATTACGTTGTAATTAATATATATATACATATATTAATGATAACGCCATTCTTAGCTTGACCCCCATTAGTTTTTCTATCACGAAAATTTGTCACAACATGTGACATTAAATAAAGATTTTTTTTTTGTAGCGCATTTTGAAACAATGACGTCAATTTTCGTCATTCTATAGGAAGTATAAAAGTGATTGAGCTATTAGTGCATGGGTGTCCCCGGGCCGAGTCACGAAACGGAGTCCATTGTGAGGCACGATTAGCCGAGTTACTTTTATATATATATATATGTATATGTATATGTATATGTATATATAAAATCATAAAACACATATTTTAAATAATGTTATCAGATTATTCATTTCTCTTAAATATATTTAACCCATTTCCGTAGCCAAATGGTTTCTCGTCAAGCCAGAAAAAAAAATGATTTTCTTCTTTAAGATTCCGTACACTTATAATATGCACAATAATAATAAAATGGTTCGGAAATAATAAAAATATCAAATACAATCCAATACCTCAAGAACGATGACTAAACTTTAAAATCGGAAGATAAATCATAATTGAAATTTTCTTTAAGACAGTTTATAACTGTAAGATAATGGATTACCCGGGACGGTAAAAAGTGCAAATTCGTCAAGAATATAAATATGGAACTTAAAATGACCTCAAAAATCACTTAAAAATTCATAATTCACCATCAGAGATAACTATTTAAAAGTGAAATTTAAAATATAAAACCAAAAAACAGAAACGCTTTTGTAAATAAAAACTATTGATAAAAAATTATTTAAACCGCGCCTGTTAGTAGAAAAGAACAAAAAAATTGTATGTTGATGTAAGTAAGAGACCAAGTGAAAAAGTTTCAGTAGCTAATTTTTTTTTGGGGGGGGGGGGGGGGGGGCTCGCCACCCAGAGATTTTTACTCAGGAAGAATTAGAAAAAAAAGGAATCAATTATATCTTGATATGTCAGATATTGTTAATAGGAAGGAACACATATTGGGAATGATATGTAGAGAACGAAAATACATAAGAGGCGAAACGTGAAGTAGGAAGACCAAGTCGCAGCAAACTGGAATAGGAAGCAGAACGCTCAGCAGAAAGAGGTGAACACTCAAAGAACACATGTTTGGCATCGCAAACACGCTCTTCGTTTAAGTGGAGAGGTCAATTCAAACATATGCGTAAAAGAACGCTTCAGAGGAAAAATATAGCTTAATTTACAAATTCATAATTAGACCTTCTAGTGCCGAAAACTGCAAATGTTGCAAAAGAATATTTTTTTCCGGGACGTGTGATATACCGATAAAAAGATGTTTTTGGTTTACCCTCCTGTTAATTTTTTTTTTTTTTGTAATGTTATCAACTGGTAGCAAGCACAACATAATCGGCTAAACAATGAATTTTTAACCAAACAAGTGCAGAGTTCGAAATCCCAGTTCTTATTTTGTTTTTATCGCAATTTTTACAAAAATAAGTTAATTAGCTGCACTATTGTAAATGGTTAAGTAGTTGTGTTTCCAAAATCAAAAATTATCTCTTGCTCTGGACGTCCCAAATAAATTTGAAAAAAAGTACCAAAATAGGTTGGAAATATTTAGAAGAAATTAATAATTTAATAAAATTACGCGAAATGTGTATTTTGTCAATATATATATATATATATATATATATATATATATATATATATATATATATATATATATATATATATATTATAGTCGCGACGGTCTAGTTGCTAGAGCGCTTGGCTTCCGTTTCGGAAGTCTCGGGTCCGATCCCAGGCGATGAGAGAATATGCGCGCTAGTTAGTATACAGCAGTATAAACACACTTAGTGAACTGCATTTATAGCGTGGTAACAAGCGACTGTAGTCAGTTCCAAGTGTAGTGCGTGTACGCTAGCGTCACAAAAATATTCATCCGGCGAACAATCGCATCAACGTAAGTAAGCCAGTCGTCTTGGTTCATCTCGCACTGAACCCTTCTCACGTTGGTCGGCAGCACGGAAGCTAGGTTGCGTTCCGGTTTACGTGCTTCCAAGAGCGTCGCCAGCCAATGAGCCGGCGGGGGGGGGGGGGGGGGGGCAAGATGATAGAAAGATGATATGAGTTATAGGGGGGAAAAAACTTATAAGTTGTAAAGGCTTAATATTTTATTAAACAAAAATAAAATCTTAATTAGAACATCATTTTCGTGAATTTCTGGCAAATTGTTTTGCTGCTTTGTTATAAGAGTCTTCCAAATTGTCCATGATTACACGCCTATGAATACTCATCATGGCCAGTTGATTGAAAAGTTTCAAAACTCAAGGGGGGCGGGCAGCTGCCCCCGCTGGCGACGCCCATGCGTGCTTCCCAATTGCACTGCTATTTATCTTCTAATTTTCCTATGAATTGGAAGATAATTTCATATTCGTGACCGCGTGAAAATCGTGTGTGTATGTGTGTATATATATATATAATCTGGCAATATATGTGTTTCACCAACACAAATGATGATGTTTGGCGGATAATATTTGAAAAACACCGCAGGTAATTCGAAAAAAAAGGGTCTGAGTAAAACCCCTTACTCATTTCCGTCGAAATAACTGAATCGCCAAGAAATTCGGCCTCCAGAAAAAATTACGTTAAGAAATCTATATCCAGGGTAAACATAGCAAATGAATAGGGGGAGGAATTTAACACTGTTGTAATTTTAATTTGTAACGAATCATTGAGCAAAATTTTCATAGTTTTCTGATCATTTGGACTACCGTGTCCACCTTACAAAGATCATATTTGATGTTCAAATGTTCAAAGTTACCAGTATACTTCGTTATTATAAAGGGTATACGAAATTCTAATAATGTTAATATTCTTCATCCTGGTTTGTTAGTTAGATAAATATGAATTCCGTTCGGTATTACTGGAACTAACCGTAATTAACTGCCTTCAAAATTTGTATACTTCATTTCAGTTCTTAATAATTTCTTTATTATTGTTATTAATACGAGGTATTCGAATAAGATGGTTTAGAAATTCAAAAAGATCATATAAATTTCAGTAACTAAAACGATTTAATATATAAGCTTTAAATTATAATTCGAATGTTTTTAAAAAAGACATAATTTTGTGATAACCGTTTACCTTGAGCAACAAAAATTGCAAAAAAAAAAAAACAACAACAAAAAAACAAAAATATGTAATACGGAATTTAAAAGAATCTAAAAAGTTGCACTTCATAGCTCGTTACCGGATAATCCATTAAATACAAAATTTAAAATATATAATAAAAGCCGAATATTTTGTCTCGTGTCCAAATGAAAGAACAAATTCGGACCGAAGACTATTAAACGCTGAATAACAATTCTGAGCTGAATCTTAAAATGATCGTTGGACTGATTGCTCTTTTAGGGGAATCTTTTGGATTTATTCAGCAAGAAAACAAGTAATTTCTCGTTAAAATAAAAAAATCTACCACAAGTACATACAATTTGTTCATTCCGAATTCAGTTAAACCCGTTTCTACACATATTTCGTGCATATTTTCTCATACATTGGCCAGGCCTAATTTCTAATGTTATTGAACATTCTCGCACTATTCAAGCGATACTTTTTTACGTCTAATCTCGTTTACCATTGCTTACTCATGCAGAAAATAAAAAATAAATGCGCCCCCGTTAACTTGAAATGAATTTTTTGAGATATTTTACAAGACAGAACTTCTACTAATCGCCATAAAACAACTGAAGAATTGCAAATTCTCAAATACTGAGCGATTTCGATATACATATGTGACGTCCGCTGTGATGCGAAAATATGGGTTCTAAGTTAAATACGGATTTTGATAGTTGAATGTGTGTAGAATAAGATACAATATGTAGTTTTTTTTGCAAACGTTTCTTTAATATCATGAAACGTACAAAACTGATCGAAGAAAATTTGAAAAAAGTGGAGAAACGTTAAAAAATTTTATTTCTGGTTGTTGGTCCTTTTTTTGACGTTTTTAATGATTTTTTATTTGCTTCGGGTATTTTTTGGGCATTGACCTTTTTTTATTTTCATAACTTCGGTTTTTTCCTTTCTTCTTTTTATTGTAGTTTCAGTTTTTTTCTTTCTCTTTCGTGTCAACTTTGCTACAAACTCTTCTATAGTTACATTCGGTGCATTCGCGGCTTATGTTAGTCAAAGTTAGAAGCTACGGAATGGCTTTTTTTTCGTTTTTTTTTTTTTTTTGGATCGGTACATAAAGATGCCAATGTTATCATAGCAGTATATTATGATAGTATTACTTCGCGCAAACTTTAAACGCGTTTTTTTCTATAAATAGTTTTCGCACTACAGGTCCCTTTTCTCGGCGAACGCCACATAATTCACTTGTATTTAGAAAAAAAGTGTAAACATGATTACACCAAAAGAAAATAACCAAATTATTTCATATTAGTAAGACGATAATTTTCGGTAATTTTTAAAATTTTACTGAACATTACAATGAAATATATTTAGAGCAAGTGCGATTTTAGTAAAATGTATGTATTTAAAATTAGGATAAAATTTGTATTTTATTAAAGTAATGTTGGTAAAAGTTATGAAATTTGTTTTACAGTTACTTTAGCAAGTCCATATATGTATGTAATGTAGTTTTTGATGTATTGTAAACGATAGTTAAACCGAGAAGAAATGATTTCTTTTAGGTGTACTATGATGGAAGAAATGTTAAAAAGTTGTTGCGTTTGTTTAAACGGCGGCCAGTTAACAATTTCAAAACCGTACAGTGTATTTTTTAATGATACTTCATCGAAAGTGTATAAACCTCTTTTATCTAGACCCACCGGCAGTAAGTATTTTTATTGCACTGAACGAAAATATAATTAATATATAAATAGAGTATTTAATAATTAGTCATGATAGTTAAAATTCAAAAAAAAATTGATGATTAATTTTGATGATTTGAAATGATCACCGGAAAGTTTATTAACTTTGTATTTTATGATAATTTTTTCTAGAAAGTCTAGACGAAGGAATTTCTCATTATATCAAGAAAGGGAGAATTCAGACTGCTAATGAAGTAACTTGTAGTAGTAGTTCTATAGTGATGGATGATTTAAATATTATCGATTACGAAAATAACGGTAATAGTGATAATCCTAGTAATATTCATTCGCAAAATGTTATAAATAATAAAAACAAATAAATGTGAAATGAAAATATAATTTATTTATTTAATTTTAACTCGACGGATGAATGCTATAATTTATACTAGCTTTCACGAGTAGCAGCAACAATAGAAAATAAAATTATGTAGAAAAGTACGAATAATTTTAAAGAAAACAATAATTGTTCGCTCTAATAATAGCACTAATTGTATTTTTGCGTTTATTACATTAACCATCTCAAAATCTATTTAGCCGATTGTTGGTAAATTCAAAAATAACAAAATATTTAAAGAATTTATTATTTCCACTGGGTGACCACCGAACTGGAAAAACCAGGAATAAGTCGAAAATTTTGTTGTAAAATCGGGAAAAAAATAAAAACAGCCAAAAACGATATTTTTAATAAGAAAAAATCACTTGAAGCGAAAAATGAATCCATGTTTTAAAGTATTTTACTCTAAATAAATTATGTAGTTCTGTTTTATTCATATAAAATATTACCGATAATAACAAAAAAATTTCATTCTTCTTTTTGTATAATTCTAGTAAACAGGAAATCGAAAATCGGAAATTTAAAAATTATATTTCGGTAGCCACCATATTCCACTTACATAGTAGAAATCTAAACGAGAATGTTATTTATTTTTAAGTATATTTTTATAAAAACGTATTTTCCACTATGTGTGTCGTCGCAATGGTCTAGTTGTTAGAGTGCTTGACTTCCGTTTCGGAAGTACCGGGCTCGATCCCAGGCGACGACAGAATATTATGCAAGCTAGTTAGTATACAGCAGTATAATAAACACACTTAGGGAACTGCATTTATAGCGCGATAACAAGCGACTGTAGTCAGTCCCAAATGTAGTCGTACGTGTGCGCTAGCATCGCGTAGAGAAATATTCAGCCGGCGAACAATCGCATCAACGTGAGTAGGCCAGTCTAGTGATGAGCTATGCCGATCTCCGTTCACGGTGAACGTTCAGTGAATTTCACAACTTATTTCACTATTTAGCTTGATCGGAAAAAAGTGGGATGGTGAAGAAATGAACTTTAGCACTACTGGAAAGAAAAAGAATTGTTTTTCTAATTTTTCTAAAAATTACTTATGAATTTTTAACAAGTAACGTACCAGAAAATATAAAAATGACTTTATTTCATATATTTTGCTCATTAATAATTTTTAACTGACGTTGATTTTCTAGGGAAAAATATAAAAACTTTATAATATACTTTGTTGGTTAGCAGCTTACGCTAGAATATTAATAGGCGATTGAATATTTTTTTATTTCACACTTTACATAATGTATTTCAAAATATGTACATTACATACATAAAATAAAAGACCCTAAACTGCTATCCGAATTTTACAGAAATAATATTTGTACTTTCTTCATAGTTTCACATTGCCGTCAAACTGGTAAATTATTATTTTAATCGTACATAATGTTCAACGGGAAGAACTTCAAATAACGAATAGACTTATTAATATGAAACATTAAATAAAATACTTTACGAAGGAAAAAAAATTCTGTCGATTTCACATGAAAAATCAGTCATATTTGGAAAATTCAAATTCACGTAGAAACATTTTTTTTTTTTAATTTTAATTATTGTGGATCTAGACATGCGGCAGCGTGTCAAGCCAAGTTCAAGTCGAGAAAAAGGAACTGGTGACGACACAGCAGCCGTGTGTATATTTACACGAACCATTTGAAGCTACTTTTAACCCTTTAATAACTTAATATTTAATTAAACATAAACACATGAAATTTGGTTCATGTATTAAAACCTCTTAGATTAACTAGAACCCCAAATTTCATAAATACAACTCAAACGGTTACTGAGATATTAACGAAAATCGTCATTTTTATCACTGACTGACTCACTCATATATAAATCAAAAACCTAGATTTTATCATTTCTTGCGTATTTTCGTTCGTTAGTCTAATATTATTCAGCCAGATGTGTTGTTCTGAAATTCTAAGAAACACCAGAAATCGGTTTCGTTATGTAAACAAACGTAGAGAAATTGCAGTTGTGATGGGAGACTTTAATGCCAAGATAGGCGATACAAGTGCTGACGACCACATTCGTGATTTTGTTGGTAAGTTTGGAATCGGAAAGCGTAATGCAAGAGGGGAAGATCTAATTCAGTTTGCAGCTGACTCTCAGATGCCAATTATGAACACAATGTTCCAACATCATCCTCGTAGGAGAGTCACATGGGTATCACCTGGCGACAGATATAGGAATCAAATCGACTATATACTTGTGAACAAGAGATGGAAGTCATCGTGTAAAAATGTGAAAACGCTACCAGGCGCAGAATGTGGGTCAGACCATAGATTGCTGATGATGGAATTCCGGTTAAGACTCCACGCGTCAGAAAAATGCAAATTGAATCCCAGAATGAAAATTACAAAACCAGAAACTTTCAAACTAGTCTTGAACAGAATAGCGTAACCCCAAATACAACCTGTCGGAATATCACCTGATCAACAATGGACTGAGTTAAAACAGAAAATACAGCAAGCTTATTACACGTCACAACCGTGTAATTCAACCAAAACATGGAAGCACTGGTTCTCAGAGGATACGATAGCAGCCATTGAAGAACGACGAAATTTGCCTCATGGGTGTGACCACTATGAAGAAAAGAGAAAACACTTAAGCCGGATAATTAATAAATTAAGTCGCAGAGATCAAAAATAAACATCTATCATCTATTTGCGAAAAGGTTCAATCGCACGCTGAGAAAAATGAAACAGGTTTCCTCTTTAAGAAAATACGTCTAGTAGCAAGGGAATTTAAAATGAGGAAGCTGATATTGCGTGACGAAAACAATGTGGTTAGGACTGGTTTCGAAGAAGTGGCTGAAGCATGGAGGAAGTACTGCGCCAAATTATACAGTGCCGCGGATGAAAATGAAATCGCTAACACTGCACTTCATAATTTTCCTGAACCGGAACCAGAAATTTTTTTGGTAGAGGAGGTTGCGAACGCTATTGCATATCTGAAGATAAATAAGTCTCCTGGCCCAGACGGTATCCCCACTGAAGTTTTCAAGGCTGCGGGAGAAAAAATTACAAAAACAATTTACCACATCTGTAAAGGCGTTTGGTTTTCAGGGGAGTGGCCGGAGGAATGGTGTCAGATGACCTATATTACTCTGCACAAGAAAGGATCACCCGAATAAACTATCGGACTATCTCACTGATACCGCATATAAGCAAAGTGATGATCAAAATTATATACGATCGTTTGTATGCTCTGATGCACATTCAAATTCCGCCAGAGCAGGCTGGCTTTACAAAAGGAAGAGGTACAAGAGAACAGATCCTCAATCTTAGATTACTTGTTGAAAAAGCGCGCGAATATAATATTCCAGCTGTGCTCTGTTTCGTCGATTATAAGAAGGCTTTCGACTGTGTGCATTGGTCGAAAATGTGGTCGATATTAATGGATTTGGGCGCGCCAGCACATTTAATGTGGCTGATTAAGCAGCTATACGAAAAAACTTCAGCAAAAGTCCGGATAAATAATGGGATTTACTCGAAAAAGTTTTACCCCGCGCGGGGTGTACGCCAGGGCTGTACCCTTTCACCGCCACTTTTTAACTTATATGGTGAATTCATAATGCGCAGAATACAGCAAATGGTACAGTCAACTGGGATGGAGGTATATCGGTTGGTGGGATGTACATCTCTAATCTCCGATATGCGGATGACACTACGTTAGTAGCAAAAAACGCAGAGGAAATGTCATATATTCTGGATCGCCTGGTAAAAATCAGTGCAGAATATGGCCTCCAAGTTAACAAAGCCAAAACCAAAATAATGATCGTCGACCGTCTAGAGAATAACCGCCCAACAATACGTGAAATTGAGGGCATTGAAGTAGTAAGCCGTTTTACATATTTAGGCTCTGTAGTGGAAAACAGCAGTGGATGTAAAAATGAGATACGCCACAGAGCACAGATTACACAAACCGCAATGAGCCGTTTAAAAAGAATTTGGGCTGTTAGTAAAGGTGTAAAGATTCGGTTAGTGAACTCCCTCGTCTTCTCAGTGTTCCTGTATAGTGCAGAGACCTGGTCAATGACCAGCGCAGACAAAAAACGTATAGACGCACTCGAAATGTGGTGCTGGAGGCGTATGCTGCGTGTCCCATGGACAGCCAGGAGAACAAATGTCTCCATAATAAATGAGATTGGTAACCCGAAGAGGCTATCATCTGTAGTGCTCTGCAGGATACTGCGGTATTTTGGTCATGTGATCAGAGCGAACAATTTGGAAACGGTGCTCGTCCAAGGAAAGGTCAATGGAAAAAGGAGTCGAGGTCGTGCGCCGACTAGATGGACGGACGCGGTGTGCACAGCTGCTGGTCGTACCTTTCAGGATTGTGTACACATCGCAAGGGATCGGAATTGTTGGCGCAGTCTAATCAACCGGGTGACAGATCATGGTCACGATACCCCTACATGGGGTGAAACGATTCGATAAAAATAAAAATAAATGTAAACAAAATTACTCGCTCACTCTCGTTAACATGTTGTTCATCTTCGATAGTCGCCATTCGTTCGTCCAGTTAATTATGTCGTTTCCATATACGCTTTTGGCGTCTCGGCTTTTCGTTATGTAGCTGTTATTATTTCGTTTTTACCCCTTTTAAAATATTTTTAGAAACAGTCGACTTTTAAGTCTTCCATTCGATATCGTATATTCAATCGTATTTAGTTGATATACAATTTATTAATTGACCGGTAAAAAATCATTTGGTTCTCCGGAATATAAACGAAAATATCGTAACACAGCCAGAGGGCTTACTCGTCCGGGATTCTGCATCAGCGTGTTCCTGTGTTACCGCGGACAGACAATTTATTAATTGACCGGTGGTACACATTGTGTTAAACGTCGTTCGAAAACATTTTGGTCCTTCGGGACATGAAACGAATAGTGGCGGTAGTTTTAAAGTTAGGGGATAGACGGACTCGATAACTTGACTTTCAAAAAGTGCTCACTTTGTAAGCCTATTTTGAAGAATAAACGATTAGAATTTGAATTTGAATGAATAATAATAATAATTTCTTTACAAAAATTAATGATATCCTATCAAAAACATAAATGTAAAAATGGGAACCAAGTTCAATATTAAAAATATTCGTAGTTATCGACTTCGCCGACAAAAGAATTGAGATCTAAATCGGTGCCAAACATACAACATTCTAAAATTAAAACGCAATTTCTTGCTTTTTTTCATAGACAACAATGTTTGCTATTTAAAAATATAACACTTCTTAAATTTGAACAGTCGAATTATTTACACAAAGCGGGTTAATTTAGGATAAATTAAAGCTCACTAACCAGCAAACCAAATTTTTAGAAGAGTAAGATATGTTGACCTTACAATATAAAAACAACTTCAACAGTTTCCCTTCACTATGATTTTATGCAGACATTCGTGGGTAATGTTAAACATTTACGGCCATGGTTGTCTGTAGCTTTTTTCCTAATTAATTATTATGTATCTTTCACTAGTTGGCATTATTATTCCTATATCAACTGGTTAGTGGCCAAATGGCTTGATAGTTAACTGAAGCCGGGCCAAAGAAAAATTATGTAAAACATAAAGAAGTAAGTTGATTAGCCAAATATAAGATAACTTGCATGTGAAAACTAGCCAAGTCAAATCGTTAGAATTTATCCTAAATATCTGCTTTGTGTAAATAATTCGACTGTTCTAATTTAAGAAGTGTTATCATTTTAATAAATAGCAAACATTGTTGTCTATGAAAAAAAGCAAGAAATTGCGTTTTAATTTTAGAATGTTGTATGTTCTTATAAATAACTTTCAGGATTATCTACAGAACTTGGCACCCATTTAGATCTCAATTCTTTTGTCGACGAAGTCGATAACTACGAATATTTTTAATATTTAACTTGGCTCCCATTTTTACATTTATGTTTTTGATAGGATAATTATATTATTACATATATTTTCATAATTACATTTATTTTAATACTTTACAATTTTTTTTGTACACTTCGATCTGACTGGGTTACACTCATAACTTTTTATAATATATAAAAATGAGTGAAACAATATAAATTTAAATTTTTTTTTTTTTTTTTGTGGAATGCTAAACATAGTTTATAAACAAAATACTTTGTCTATTAATATTTCCTAAAAACGATACGTGCCTTCTGAAAACTATTGTTTTAAACAATAATCCTTTTATTATACGTTCTTAAACGTGTTTACTTTAGTGTATTAAGTTTAGTAAACTATAACAAATTCGGGAGGGATACGTTCCAAAAATTTCTTTGTGAACGTTACATCTACTTTTCCATAGGTTATTGTAGGAATAAGGATTGAAGCACTGAAAAAATAGTTTTCATTTATTCGGGGGATTTTATACTTAGCAAATATAAAAATTAATCACAATCACGAATATTAAAAATTTATTGTACATTATGTATATAAGTTCATAATCATCTTTCATGAAGTTCTCTAATGCTGAAAAAAAATTATTTTATACATTACATAGTAATTTTATAGAATGCTTTTTATACATTGATAAATGCAGTATAATACATTTCTACAATATTATATATTTTAATGTTTACATTAGAATTCATAATTTAAAAAAAAAAAAAAAAAATTATCCGCAATTGGTTATTTAACTTTACATTTACTGTTTACACTGTTCATTAGTTTTTAAATTACATAATAACTTGTTTTCTTTTCATATATTCAGTTTTATTTTTAAAACTTCCTCAAAAACTTATCTCATGGTATTACTGAACAGTGAAGTAAATAGTGAATTACTGAAAAATAAAAAATCTAAATCCAAATTTACTATTTACTAATAAATCTGGACTTATCGATATGTCCATTATCAAAAATCGAAATTTAGAATAAATATCGTTCCAACCTACCAAATACGAAACTGATAATTGCACGCTCGATACGGTGAAATTTCATAGTTTATTTAAATACGTTATCACCATGAAGACAGTGAATTTTAGTGAACGGTGAAAAATTCACCGTGAAGTGAAATTTCACCCATCTCTAGAGACCAGTCGTCTTGGTTCGCCCTGTCACTGATACCCTTTCTCACATTGGTCAGCAGCACTAAGACTAGTTTGTGCTCCGGTTCACGTGCTTCTTATTTGCGTTGCTATCTTTCCTCTAGTTCTACGAATTAGAAGATAATCTCGTATTCATGATCGAGTGAGAATAGTCGATAGATTTTCAACTGTCGGATTGTAATTAAAAATGTTAAAGTTATTTTCGGTTAAGCAGTTATTTCTATGAAAATACATAAGATAAATTATCGACGAGGAAAATGAAATTAATTAGAGAAATTATAAAAAAATTGGTAACAAAGTATATTTTTACTTTATTTTAATTTATTTCTCGTTGTAATTTTGTCGGAAGTTTTAGATAGACCAAGCGTTAGAAGACTAGTTCATTTGCTATCTCGAAAATTCTACAATTAGACATGAATTATAACTTTCAACAAAGCTATTCAAAGAAGTGAATGCTAACAGAAATACATTAATCGAAATAATAATAAATTTAAAAGGTCCAAAATGGAAAAATGTCAACATTACCGAAAAGAGAAGTCAGATTAATATTACTTTAAGGGGATGTTAAAACTTTAAAAAAAATAAATAAAATCGTAATTAAAATGTTGATAAAAAAACACTTACCGTAACTGATGCGGTCAAAATAGGGATAGCTAAAAAATGCAGGAATTCAAGTTATTTTACACTAATACATTTATTAAAAGCTTTTTATCAACACTAGCATGAAGAATCGCAAAATTTATTAATCATTGATACTTTTTTGGAGTTACTTGAATACAAAAAGAAAGACTAAAATGTGCTACGGGTCTTTTCCTAGCCAATATTCGTGACATATAGGGAAACAATTATTTTACGAACATACGTTATATGGTTCGTGTTTTTATAAAACAAAAACGACCACATTCGGCAAACACCAAATAGCCCGACTTGTAACGAAGAACCAACTTTCCCAACACAACAGCGGATTAAAAAATCTCTAATGTCTACTGCAGCGAACGGAGAAGCAATCGTAAAAACCAAACCGAAAACACAGGTGACTCTATATCCAAAAATGAACTGCCTCCTCTTCAAACATCTTCGACTTCCGCAAACTTAACCGAGAAGTGTAAACATCTGTTTGATGTTGAACCGTGACCTTCTTCATTAGAATATGATGAATTTAATGATTTGATTAATAATATAGCTACAAAGCCAGACTTCATTAATTATGCTGTAGAAGCAACAACCGACAAGGAGGGCTTATTGCACGCTTTGGCAGCTCTTAAGCCTTTCCTAACATAGGTCAGAAGGTTAAAAATCGCTGTTCGCGAATTATCAAAAAATTAGGCACGTTGGCACCAGAAGGTGAATACATATCAGAAGACGACTTCCAACACCAGAAAAATGCTAGCGACTACAGGACTTCTTCTCCCACAACCTGCCCTTTCTGTTCCCGAACGTGTTATCCTTCAGTTCATCATATTCTTTCCACGTGTACTAAATTTGAAACATCCCGCTTGTCATTTAACCTAAATTTTTCTTTACAAAAGATCCTGCAACGATCGCCCAAACCTTGGTATATATTAAAACAAATCAAATCACTTCAGTCATTTAAATTTTAGTAATTGCCGTATGCCGTAATAACCTATGCAGTTACACACGGCTTGTGGTAAGGAAAAAAATAAAAAATAACCGGCGATAAAGTGCAGAAATTAAACGAAAGAACGCAGGACATTTTAAAGAAAATTACAAGAATTATATAATAAATTTTAGAAAATCATAATTTTTTAAAGCAAATATTACAATTTTAGGATTTGGGTTAGATGGAAATGGTACCCATCCTATAAAAAAACAAAAAATTAAAATGATAAATGAAACGAAGAAGTCCACGAATGCGAATAAGTTACAATTATGACTAAATTGATAAATTTTTATATTAAATTTATATCTAATGCAGCGTAACTTTTACATCCTCTTTTGACTTACTAAAAGGAGAATGCTAAATGCAAATGGACAGAGGTAAGTGTAAAAAACATACGGAAAGAATAGCGGAAACTTTATCGGAAGATAAAGTATTGACACTTCGTAATACTAAAAATAAAAAATAAATTACCACTAAACTTGACGTTGTTTGGTAGAGGGTGATGATGGAGTAAATAATAATATTAAGCCTTTATCATTTACATTAAAAACATTGAGTAATTGAAGAAAAATAATATGTCAAATAAGGAACGAAACATTGGTAAATGTTTAGTATAAAATAATTTTGTAAATATCTATGCTATAGAAAATTCATAGTTGAAACAGATTATAAGTCATCGATATAAATTGATGACGTTCTACTTTTAACAATTGGTACCTGTTTCCGGTTAGGTAAGAATTGATTCATTTCTGACTAAATTTTTTAGGCAATCTATTAATCTTAAAAACTGTAAATCCGGTTTTTCTTATAATAGACTTTTTTTTCTTTAAAATAAAAAACATAAAAATAACCTCATTGTGTTTTATAACATCGCAATGTTTTTCGCAAAAAGCATTATACTTTGATGCAAGCAATCATCACCCGTCACGGAAGCGTATCAACCAAATCACGACAGTCGAAGAAGATTTAAAAAATTTATACTAAGTATTTTAGAATATAAGAAAGAACTTTAAGAATTTAACTGGGGGTTAGTTGGTTCGTTATCGTGTGATAAAGGTCGTTATATCGCGTTGCTTATCGGTGCTCTATTGTTTGATTTCGTCGCAACTAATAAACCGGTAAGACCGTTTATTTTTACTTCTTTTACCTATGTTGATTTGTCGTTTTTAGTTGTTTCTCGTTAATTTAAAGGTTTGTATGTTTGCTGCCAAACTTACGTAATTTTGATTTAATTTCCTGTTGGTTAATTTTCATATATATATACTGTTTTTTCTTTGTTTTTCCTCTCTCATTCCTTCTCTAGTTAGATGAGCATGTCCAAAGGAGGCCGCTCGGCAGCCTCCTCTAATGGTGTTAAGCCCTCTAAGAGCGAACTTACTTTAAATTTTATGGAGATTGTTAATTCCACCTCTAAATGGAAACCGTCTAGTCCACTTTCTCCGGTTGCGTCCCTACCCTCCAAGGACTTAAGATTGTCTCAGTCTGTTAGCAATGGCAATAGCAATAATAGCACAATGATAATAGTAATAATAATAATAATAGTGGTAACAATAATGATAACGGTAAAAAACACATCAACAACAGTGGTAAAAATGGCAATAGTGGTAATAATATCAGTAACAAACAATAATGATAACAGTGGTTATCTATAATAGTAGTAATAATAATAGCAGCATTAAAGAGAATTTAATGTTTGCCTCGGACCATGGGCCTTACACCGTTTACGTAGAAAATTGTTCCTCAGAGAAAAATCTCGGAAATCTTCATCCATTGGCCGTTGCCAGGCTAATTAACTTTGCATCCTCTTCCCTTTACGAGCATTATTGTCCCTCAAGATAGGGGCCCTGTCTCAGTTAAATTTACTTTTGTCTCTTCTGCAAATTATTTTCTAGCTCATTCCAATTTTTCCACGTCTCACAATATTAAAGTTTTCATCCGCAACGGTGTTCTTTTTAGAATGGGCATCATTTCAAGCGTCTATCGGTCCTTCGAGGATGAAATTGCTGAAGAAATTGAGTCATCAATCCCTATTGCCTCAATTGGCCGAATTCACCATTTTTCTGAAGGTTCTAAAGTTCCTACTTGCTCTGTCGAGCTTAAATTCCGTAATACTACTCTTCCTGAATTTGTTTCAATTTACAAATTACGTTTTTCTGTTTCCCCTAGTGTCCGTTTACCTACGCAATGTTCAAAATGTTTTCTTTTTGGATACATTGCAAAATGCTGCCGTAATTCCTTGTTTAATCCAGACTTCATTTTTTTAATCGACGTTTTCGTATCCCCCCTCCCCCTTTAAAAAATAAATACAGTGATTTTTTATTTTTAAAACTTACGAAGTAAAATAATTATAAAAGCGTTGAGCAGCGAATTGGCCAGTAGGCCCAGTTTCTTAGCATTAATGAAAAGCTTTGAAGTGATTGCTCGTCTTTTCAGAAAATTTTCCATGCAATTTCTATAGTTTTTGATTATACTAAAGCGAAAAATTAAAAACTTATGTCTTCCGTTGCAATTCAAAAACCATTAGATTGGTGTCGAAAATGCTTGCATAACTTAAAATTTACGTTTGCTGGATCGATCTAAGTTTCATTTTAATTATTATTTTGAAAAAAACAAAACCAGATATTGTAATGTATAGATTAGAAGCTCAAATATGACAGCAGAAAGAAAAAAAAGCTACCGGTTGATATTTATTAATACGCATCTATTGGAAAATAAATGAAATTAAATTCTCTGAAAGAGGGTATTAGGCATTTATTCGTGAATTTAAACTGACCGTTATGTAGAAAATTCCTCTGGAGAGAAAAGACAATTTTACGAATGTCCACAATATAATTTCTTATATAATCTGAAAATTACGTTTGAACTTGGTAAATTTATGTTATTTTTTAAAAGTAAATTTTTTCACTAAAATATTCGAAAAACAAAAAAAAAATCTAAAGGAAATTTATCAAAATTATAATTAACCGGTTTTTGGCAGAAGGGAAAAAAATCAACAGTATTAGTAAGATGTAGCGTTCTTTTTAATTTACCGTTCCATCTAACTGCGAATTAAAATCGTTTAATTAGCGTATACTTTTCTTTATTTTAAATGTTTCATCTTTAATAATCATAATGCAGAGTTCTACTGTATGTTTTTACACTGATATGCGCACCCGTAATATGTATATTATTCATTGTCCAACACAACATTACAACAACCAAAGATTACTTATTTACTAATGTTTCCTTGCTCTCGCTAGACCAGCGAAGATCGTACAATATACGGTAGTCTGATCATCGCAGCAACTCGACTATCAGACTTGTAGGATAACCGAAGTGTAATTAATCGTTTCTAATTTATACTTATTTTGATTCGACGAATGGTAAACGTAAATACGGACTTTGAATAAAAATAGTCAAAAATTACTACGCTATTTGTTATAGATAGCGAGTAGTTTAAATTTCGTAACATAAGCTGATAATTCGATGTAACTAAAAACAGTGTTCAACATCGGGTTAATGTTACAAATCAAATATAGAAAATTCGAAACGACTGTCGCTGAATAATACGAAAAATAATTTGAACAAAATAAAATTATCAACCGCGATACGATATGCAAAATATATATCAGAAATCACCGGATTATCGTCGAACGAAAAATATAAAAATCGGCCTCCGAGAAAAGTATAGAAAATAGATCTAAACAGTTTAAAACTGCAAGTATTCAATGTTGGAAAATCATTTTTCCTAATTTCAAATTCTACGACTAATTTTAAATATCACCTTTTATCCTCGAACACACTTAAAAATGTAAAAATGTTCACTATGATAATGAAATACAAACGTGGTAATTTAAAACTTCCTATTTCAACCATTCCGCAGTTTTAGAAAATTGCCATTAAAAAAACACATCATGGTGCGTCACATTACGCAGAATTCTTCATAAGTTGACGGTTATTATTATCGAACAATGGAACACATTTAAAAAAAAAACAAATATTTTTATTTGTTTTTTACGGTAAATTTAAATATATTTCTACTTACAAATAATCCGTACAAAATAATTAAATGACAAACGAAAAGAGAAGCGCTACTGTAACTGGTAGCCGGATATGTATTCCAGCAAAGTTCAATTACGCCCAATAACGTTAGCCTTACCTTATCCGAATAATTCGTATGCCACAACAAAAACGGTAACGTATGATAATACCAGACGTAAAATTGATAATGTAAAGAACGACTACATACTATACCGATAAAATTACACGTAAATAACGGAAGAAGCAACAGTCGGTAAATGAACAGTTTTTTCGACTTCAGGCCGGATTTTAATTTTCTATAAATGCGCAAATCTGTACGCCAAGATTCATTGAAAATTAACAGCAACATCACATGAATAAGTAACAGTAGTATATGAAAGGTCCTGTTCAGAAATAAATGTTCGGCGACGAATTTCCAATTAACCGTCCAGCGGAACAAAAAAACCCGCGTCAAATTGAAAGACTGTATCAAATACGCTTTATAATTAGTCGCCAAGAAGGGAGCTGCTAACGCGAGCTGAACGGTTGCACAAAGAAACAGTTGTTTCACTGTTTTCCACCAGCCTAAAATATACAAATAAGCAAATAACAATGCCGGCGAATAAAGAAGTATGTTCATTTTAACCGATACAGCCAGACTATAAATAATACTTCCGGTAGTCCATTTATCGCGCAAAAAATGGTACACAGCTGTATAGAATAATAACACGGCAACCGGATCATTGAACAGTCGTAACACGTAAATCGAGTGAATTCTGTACGATATGCAACAAGTTATGAATAAAACGTACGGTGGAACAACTGCCGCCAATTTATATATACGATACAAAACATATAGCGTTAGCAAATATAGCCCGAAGTAGATATACTGAGCTGTTCTTAGGTTTTTACCGGCATCAGTTATAAAATAAAAAATTGAAAATATGTAAACAAAGCCGGCCGGATACACTAAAGGTCCGGTATCACCTTTTAGTTGCGAGTAATCCGTAGTACCGTTTAAAAATCCTTCCACCTCTTGCATGTAAGCTTTCCAGTCTATTTCGGTATATTTCACTCGTTCTATTACGAATATGTTAACCGCTACTTCAAAGAACAAAATTAACAAAGCAATCGAATCGATAAAATTAGGATTCATCAATACATCGTAAGTAAACTTCTTTAATTTCGAACGATTCATGTTTCACCGATATTTTTATTCTTCACCGTAACAGATAGTACATTTCTTTTTTTTTTTTTTCTTTATTTCTATAATCGTAACAGCGAAAAAACCTGGAACGCACTTCAAATTGTTATTAACGTAGCAGTTTGTTTACATGTTTTCTCTGCAAAGTATTTTAAAAACTGATCTCGGTAAAAAACATAGTATAATTTTAAACAATACGATATTCAACTAAATACAAATGTTCAGAGCCTCCTTAAAATTATACAAAACGGTTTATACGAATTTACAAAAATCACACCAGTGACGTCACACCAAAAATTTCCGATTGAATTGAATTTTTTTTTTGATCTTTTCATCGCACTTTAAAGCCTAGTTTACACGGGCAGAGAGTTAGTAGTAGAGTAGACTAGAATACTAACTCTACTCCACCAGTTTCAGTTGAATTTTATCTACATCTACTCGGCTACTCTATTTAACACTCTTAGAAGTTTATTTACAAGTTTTTTCCTTTTTAATTCGTAAATAAACAAACTATATAACGAATAATCGGCGAACCATTGTGAAAAGAGCCTCGTTAAACTTAAGTGAAATTCTGTTAATTGATGATACTTTAAAAAAAAAAAAAACCGAAAAAAGTATGGGCAAAGAACAAGAAGGAAAAATAGTCAAGGATCAATGGTAAATGTTATTGTTGTAAATTTTTCTTTATAACAAATCATACGGCAATTATGGATCATAGTCATCTGAAACTAGTTGACAGTTTTTACTTATAAATATACATTAATTTTTATTTATGTGTTTGTGTTTCATGATTTATTCGTTATAAAGTTTATCATACACATATAGTTTTTATTGCTGGTTCACGAGAGAAAATCGGATTAAATTTTTGTTTTACTTCTTCGCTTCTCTCATTCCTATTGGTTTATCAATTATTTGCTTTCCGCTTTCGCTTTTCGAGTTGATGTTTGTTTATTATTATTATTATTATTCCAGCAGACATATTTTCATCATTAAAATATATAACTTCCAAAAATTTAAAATTTGGTTTAAATTTCAAAAAATAGACAGACAGTTGCAAAAAAAAAAAAATTCGAAAAAGTCTACAACCTGTTCTATAGTAGCCATAATAATACCATATCTAGAGCAAAATTTCAGGGGCGGTTACAAAAATATTTTTATAATTATACATACATATATATATTTATATACGTAATACATATATATGTGTGTGTGTGCGTGCGTTAGCATAAAATATATTTATTTATAAATAGTACACTAAAACCTTATAGTCAATTATTGTATATGCAATATTTGAACACTATAATAAAAACAAATAACAAATAGCCGTTTTCATAGAATTCATAAAAATTTTGATTTTCTTTTCTTTTATCAACAGTTGAAAAGAAATAAATTTATTCTGAATTTCGGTCCATTTAATTCAAGCAGTTATAATTTTGCAGACATTTCGGGGGGAAGGTGTTGAATCTGAAAAAACTGAGCCATAGCTTTGATATTTGTTTTTAATCTGCATATTTCCATCATTGGAGTGTAGCAAAAATACGAAATATACAAATTTTAAAATTGAAACACCTAAATTTTGAAATAAAAGGAGCAATAAATGCGACTTCAAACATTAAATATCCGTGACGGACGCTATGGGAATGTAAATTTCAGAATGAAATAAGTACAGTTATGTCAAGAAACTATATGTTACTTTTAATTTTAATTTTGCTGTCAAGGTATCTTTCATTATCTACATTTTCTTTTATTATTTCAGAAGTATCATTTGAAGTAATATTTTAAAATTCTTGTATGTTATACTTAAATATTAACGCTCGCTGATTATTTCTCTTTTTAATCCATCTTTTTTTGCTTACATATATCCTTTTCTCTTTTCGTTGTTTTAATTTTATATCAGTTTTATTTAAAAGAATTTTACCAAGATAAAAAATTAATCTTTACAAAAATTTTTGTCGATAATAAATATTCTTTAGAAAAATTGAACTGCAATATTAGTTTTTGCAAAGCAAAGAAATTTGAAAATAAATTTTTTTCAGAAATAGTAAATGCAGTAGTAAAATATATGAAAGCAGATCTCTATCAAAATCAGTACAGTATATATATATATATATATATATATATATATATATATATATATATATATATATATATATATATATATATATATATATATATATATATATACTAGATTACTATAGTGTACTTTATTACTAACTATACCTACGTAAACTTAAAGTAATTTCTTGAAAGCAATAAAATAATAATTTAACTTCAGTCTAAGCAAACGTTAAAATAAATACAATAGTAGATCAATATTAAATTTACTAAAAAATTTCAAGCAATACTAAAAAACTACTTTCTGCTTTTAGTATTAATAAGCAAATTTGGTTATTCCACGATAAATTAATTAAACATTATTACAATTTAACAATTTCGTATCATATATTTATTAGGGGTAAAATAAAAAAAACTCATCTAAAATCTAATAAAATATATTTCACTTAAAAATAAAAACGATGCCATTTTCGTTATTCGATTACACTACATAATTTATAATGCGTTATTTGATTAGAAATTAGGTACCAGACAGTAGACATTTTAATTATCTGTAATCAATATGATATAACAAATTTACAATAATAATATTTTTAACTTAATATTCTAAAAACCATCTTTTAAAAAACTGACAATAACGAATAAAAATATACCGCTTTTTGCTTTCGGCTACCAGCTGTTGTCTGGTAATGTCGTTAATTCATGTTAGAAATTAATTTAAATGTATTATTTAAAAAAAAAAAACAAACATATTTTATGGACTACTAGATGTTGTTGTTTCGCATTATACGTAAAATGGTATTAAGCGAATTAAACTAAATTTTTTATATTTTATCGAATTTTTTTTGGTCATTATGCAGAATTCTTAGGTATTTTGTATAACAACAATGACGGATCGACGGTAACACAAATATATCACATAGCTGTAGAAACCATAAACTAGATAACTTCCATTGCATAGTGTTTGGTCGAATGGAATGCATTTCTACTACTGTTAAATAGGCCAAGTGAAATGCAAATGGCTGTGAATGTTGGAATTATGGTACAATTTTGCACGATGTTTCGTTTTAAGTAACGGGTTTATTAATCGTGAACTTTATAACTGTTCTGTTTATATGTTAAGCTTGTGCGTACGTTAATCGTAAAGTTCATCACCATTGTTCTGTGAAAATCTTTCCAAGTTTTGGGTGTATACATACAGATAAGTATCGATAATAGAGATACAACACTAGTGTGTATTATATGAAGATCGTAAAATGATTTACGCGTATTTTTAGTAGTATACTCGCGAAAAATTACGATTTTCGTATATGAAGTTAATTTTTCAGCTGAAAATTATTAATGCGAAGCTTCGTTCGTATTCGGATGATAAAATAAATATGTTATTTCCTACGATGTGCTTTTTACCAACCTGAACGGTCGTAACGATCAACCAATTATGAATCGCTCTAATTGGTTGGTATAGCGGTACGTATATATGTTATTTTATTATTATTTGCCTACCTATTTCACATAGGTACCATCACCGCCACCGCACCCCATCTTTGTCATCACCCGTTAGAACCTATTCAGTATGTTGTCATTGTATTCTTATCTATACGTAACAATGATCGTAATTCCTCTATGCTGTTCCTTCAACGATCTCGGAGTTAATATCGGACCGAATCTTCATTTACTGGATGAAGATCCGAACGAAATTTTCAATAAAACGCTCTCTTCCAAGTCGACCAGTACCGTTCGAAATTACGGCCCGCCTAGAACCGCTCCGGTTCCGTACACTTCGCAGTATGTTCCGCCAACTCCGATTCCGCCAGGCGGTAGAGATGCGCCGTCCTATTTACCGTCCAATCGAAATTCGTTTACGCCTCCGTTACCATCGCAATATCTGCACCCGTTCGCTGATAAGGCGACACTACGAGGCAGCAATAGCGACGTTTCTTCGAACAATAATAGACGTCCGATACCACCGCCGTCGATAAATAAAGTTCCGTTCGAGCGAATCCCGATAAAATCTCCGGACTTGATGGTGCCGGACACGAAGAAGAAAAGCATAAATACACCAAGCGTTCAAAAGTTACCAGAAAGCGTACTAAACTATTCGGAACCGAGCAGCAGTCCGACGAGTACCACGCATCGCATTAACGACACGTTCGACATCGTCATTCCGATGGTGCATAATATATCGTCGCCGAGCATTCATCGCATTTTAGACAACGGTAAAAAACCGCACGACTTCTTGGCGAACAATAATCCCCGCCTGGAACAAGCGCTGAAGACTAAAACGTTCCGTGAAGACGTATTGAAAAGTTTAAATCCGGTCATTGCCACGGTAAAGTCTACGTCGGTAGTTGTTCCGAAACACAGCGAATACGATCAGCAGCAACAGCAGCAGCAGCAGCAGGAGGAAGAAGATAACGCCGTTGTCGGCTCGTTCGCGAAGAATGTCGTTGACGCGCCGGCATCCTCGTCCGTCAATCAAGACAACACAAACAGACGAATTAATAACGTCAACGGCAACGAGAATAACGTTAACAATATTGCGGACGAATATCATCCGCCGGTCAAGTCGGTACAACAGTCGACCGAGTTAAGCACAACCGTTCTCGATCATCCGTTGGAACCTCGAACGCGATATATCCTAGGTATCGCCTGGGACATTCACGTTTACCTGATAGCGGTCTTGTTCACTATCCTTATCTGTATCTCGGCGTTTAGTCTGTGCAGAATCGCTACTTTAAAGTGGCTGCTGCCGTGCGCGTATTTTTTCGCTGTTCATACGTTACTGATACTAATCGGAGTAGCGAGAAGCGTCTATTTGTTCTACGACGCCTACAATATCGGTAAGTCTTTCTCGGAGCCGGTCTCGCGACTCTTGCTGAATATCGTGTTTCCGCTTTTGATCGCCGTTTTTACCGTTATGTTCGTGTTCATCCTGAGAACGGTCGATATGAAAATCGGCTATTATTACGTTCGTAAAACGTATTTACTGATAATATTCGTCCTGTTCTACGTGCTCGTTTCGATACTGAACGATTTGTATGCCCATTTGACGCCTTACTTTGCTATTCTCTTCTTGACCGGGCAATGCTTGTTCATAGCGCTATGCGTAGCGTTAAGTCTGACTTACATCTATTTGTATAAGTATATATCGCACGCGTCCATACGGAAACCGAACGCGGTTTACAGTGTAACATTCGCCGATCCGTTTCGTACGTCGTTGGCGCACGCGTTACGAGTCATGTTGGCCACTTCGCTGCTCAGCCTGCTGATGGCCGCCATTCAGCTGATCGGCATGTTTTCGATTTACGAACCGTTCGCCAAAGATCAGCCGCATCCGTGGCTCTGGTGGGCCTTTCAGCTTTCCGTTCGCGTCATCGAAATCTCCATTTGCTTCCTGATTTCTTGGGCGGCCGTTCAGCCGTCGCACCAAAGCGACGACGAGAAAGAAATTCATAGTCATAATTCCGCTTCCGGATTCGCTTTATTCTCTTGGGCCGGAACGAATACCCCGCGAGGCAGCGATAATAACGACGACATTTACCCGACTATATGTAGCACAAATCAAACGATGATCCACAACTATTCACTAAGAACTACCGGTGTCGGCGGAACCGCTACTAAACAGGTGTACGAGGATATTTTCCCGTTGAATAATCTTCATCACCCGTCCATCAATTCGACCGCAATGCATCCTCCGTCACATTTACTTAGTCATACTACTGAAAGGAGGTCGGTGAAGAAACATCCGCCCGACATCACGGAAGATAGCGCAAGATCAAATAATACTTTAGTGTCCTCCACTTATATGGATCATCGACGACCTAATCCTTCACCGTCCATGTTAGTCGATGAGAAGGGTATAGTTCGTTTTCGTTCTTTTACGGACGTAGAACCAACCGCCGAAGAACTATTCGCGCACAGTCATTTAGTACATTCTATAGAAGAATACGGGACAACTTAGCGAAAATGGTTCGAATAATAATTTCAGTGTCAATGATACACACACGCGTGCGATTGATTTTCGTTTCCTCGCAGCTGGCAGTTGCGAACAACGGCGGTTTTATTGGAGCAAGTATAAATAGTACGTATTAACCCTTTTTTTTTTTCTAGAAATTAAAGCTCCTCTGAATTTCTACACCAGCCACACTTTAATACCATGTAGAATGCGTTACGATAGTAAGATGAGAAATAATTATAATGTTATTAAATTTAAAAAAATAAATGACGATGGTGTAAAATTGTGTGAATATCTAACTGTGTAAAACAACATTAACTCGATTCGTTTCGAGCATTTAAACAAATCACAATGTTAAATAAGGTAAATTTTTAAAAGTAACGTTAATTTTAATTGTTTTGAATATCTTCATTCTCTTTTTTCTATTTATGTCGGATCGAATTCCGAATTATGTTACCATTAAAAGCCACAAAGTATCGTAGTAAAGATAATACTTTTACAAGATGGTTAATGCTTGCAAAAATAAAATATATTATAATCTGATCGTATATTGAAGTTGAACAATCGTGTCCTACAGGGTGATTCTGTCCAAAAAAAAAAAAAAAAAAAAAAAAAACGTGTTCTTTTGATTTTTGATTTTTTGATTCGTTGTGTTTTTTTCTTTAAGGAGAATACGATGTAATTATTAAATTTTTCTCTTATACTTTATTCATTTACTCCACATTTATCTAGTTGGTCATTAAAATTTTATTAATGTTACATACTTAATTTATATATGTGTGTATATATATATATGCATATATTTTATTAGTTATCATTTTTGTAAATATATAAAAATTTACATTTACAAGTACGAAAAGAACTTTACGTATGAATTTTGTTTTTATAAATATTTGAGGAGTTGTTACAAAGAGTGTATGTCTTGTTTATGATCATAATTGCTCTTTGCGATTTGATTTCCGTCATTAGAAACGTATGCAGTATCGATCCGTTTAATATATTAAATATTGTTTTGCCCAATGTTATAATATTTTAAAATAATACACTCGTTTGTTTAGTCTATTTTCAATATTCATTATATTTGATGAATATTGATATTTTTTGAACTCACTGGCGAATTCAAAGCAAATAATGGCAGTTATTTTTTGCTTATTTATAAATTAAATTTGAAAAGATTTCGCAACGTACTGAATTTATAACAGCGCCAAAATCATTATATAGCAAGTTTTTAGTGAGGTTTAAAATTTATAAATTTTACGCATTCTTTTTGTTAATAATCTTGTCTAATTTCTAACAATTTATTATCGGAAAAATTTTGGAGCTTGTTTTACTATAAATTTAATTCTAATATTATGGAAAAAGTTGTTAGAAAATCACATGTATGTATTATTATTATTATTATTATTATTATTATTATTGTTATAGGCCTTCACTTGTGTTATTTTTACACTACTGAAACGTCCTCAGGAATACTCGATATGAAGTATAGAGAATTTTGGTTTACTTTTTTTCACACAAAATATGTCGATTTCAAACTTGCCTCTTGTATATTTACTGTCTTGCCTAAAATAGAACTATAATTGCTAGTAACAAAATGATACTGATTAAAGGTGTATTTCTTTAAATCGTAATTACCCGTTATGTATGAAAAATATCGTATTTTTACCTATTTTTCATTGTGATTTTTGTATAATTATTTATTTTCGCATTTATTTTTTATGTTTTATTTTAGTTAGATGTAAGTTCTCTTTAATGTTCCTTTCGGTAATTTGTCGCGTATTTTTACATTCCTTCATTTGTCCTATATATTTTACCTTTTTTTCTACTTATGTATATATTCTGATAATTTTAAATTAACAAAATCTGTGTGTCTTTCACACACTACCTGTACATATATATATGAAATATTAATGAGATATTTTTGAGTAAACTACCGTTCAAACTCTTCTTTTCTGTTGTTCACTGCCCTTATTTTTCTCTTCTAACAAAGTAAGAAATATATGTTGTACGAATGCGTGTAATAAATTTTAATCGTTTAAGAATTGTCTACTACCACTTTACAAAATTATATCACAAGCCCTATGGCGTCCGTGTAACTCTCTTGTGGCTGCTCTGTGTACATTTAATATTCCGATTAAATAATGCAAATAAATTGTAATTCCACAGTAATGTAATTTATAATGTGCTACTGGTGTGTTACGTTGTCAAAGCGTAATAACTTATTTAAGAACGCAAATTCTGCTGAAGAGTCGATTTTCCTTTTCTGTTTCTTTGACCTAATAGTAATGCGGTGTAAAAAATATAAAAATCAGTAATGATACGAAGGGATTTTAATTGATTCAAATTAAAACACTAATTAGTTCAAAATTTTTAAAGAAAAAAAATATTTCTCTTTATAATTTACTTTCGCATTGATTGTGTTGCACTATGATTTCTAAAAATTAGTTAGTTTTTATTGAAGAAACCTCGAAACTTTATTTTCAATTTATCTATTAATATATAATAGAATTGTGCTATAATAAATATCAAAAAACAAAAATATAAGTTCAAGATACCTTCGTAAGAGGAACATGTGAAATTAACTGTTTTTAAATTTATTTTTATTGCAATTAATTAATTTGTCGTACAATCTGTAACATAATTTAAAACTTTTGTACTTATTAGTAACGCTGTAAGTTTATTTTTTGACATTTGTTTGTGACGCCGATATGTGAACTTTGTATAGTAGTATGACTACTGAAATCTGGAATATTTGATAAATTATCTCTACTTTCATTTTGAAATGATAGTGGAGAACATTATTGTTTAAACACTGCTGCACTCTCCCGTACGTACCATTAGAGCTGTGTTTTAACTAAAATGTAAATTGTTATTATTTTGGCAGAAGATAAAATTATCAATTAAATTAATCGAAAAATAAGAAAGAAGATATTTATTAAAAGTATTTTAAAAAGTTCAGTGTGAATATGAACGGTAAAATCGAATCATCTGCTGGAAAATAGACTGCAAGAGTGTTACATTTTAATATGCATTGTTTTATGATTCATCGACAGATTGAAATTAATAATAAAAGAACAGCGTTTCATATTTTCATTTTGGCACATGTTAGTAGTATATAATATATATATTACAGGCACACGTGCATACACGCATGTGTCAGAAATCAAAAGTTTTGCAGAAATCTTTACTATTCTTTAGAACCATAATATGTTGTATTATAAAATATCCTTGAAGAGAACTCTGAATGCTTACACATAGTTTGCCGAATAAAACTTTTATTGGTGAACAAAATTAATGTCGTTTGCACTTTCCTATATGTTTATCTGAAACACGTACGTCATCATTATTCAATTTTTAGTTTATCAAACGGCTAATAGACGTTTCGACCTAACCTAGTTTGCGTTGATTATTTTTCTTAACAAATCTGTTCGTTAAGTTGCTTTAAGCGTGGTAAAATACGAAAAGCCCTTCCGTTTTCGGTAATCATGAGTTACATTGCTACGAAATTGTATTAACAGATTACAACATAAATTCCTTTATTATAACGTTATATTATTATATATTCTGTATAAAATGTTAGTAAAAAACAGCAGTATTCATATTGTTTGCTACTGCCGAATTAGAAAACAAATTATAGATTACTGCACCGTGTTTTGGGTAGTAGAATTTTTAAACAAACTGGGAAACAAAAGTGTTTGACCGATGCGTTATTATTACTTCTAAATGTGAAATAAGTTTTTGTTGTTCAAAAAATGTAGAAGTTAATTTTATTTTTCCTTCTTAAATCCACTTATTTTCCGATATTTTTAGATCATTAATTTGTATTCTATATTAACATTTCTTACAGGGTACTGCGCATTAAACGTTCCTATACTATTTATTAAATGGCGTATTGTTGACGTATTATTAAATTATTGAAAATGTTTTTAAAACATTTTTATTTCAGTTTTTGTCGTGAATTTTTTTTTTTCAACCACCGACGTCCAAGCCCACTCACCAGTTATTTTAGATATTTATTTTCAAAGATTTCTACATAAATTTGTTTTTACAATGATGAAATGATGCAATCGTTAACTAGTGAAAAAATAATTTTACAATTTCTATAAAAGTAGATTAAAAAGTATTAAATAATTGAAATTATATAAAGTAAATAGTAAAAATTACGATTCAGTCGATATTGCATTAAATAGTATATAATGCTTATTAATATACATGTCTATGTGTGTAAAGTATATGTAAAAAATTGCTAGTAAATTTTTTATTTACCTTCTTATTTTATATTATTCATATTACTTTAATAATTTTGAAGAATTTGAGCGGTATAAGTATTTGTATTATTATTAAAATCGTATTCAGAAACTTCATAAACTCATTAAAATCAAGTCATCCGAACGCAGCTATTATTATATTTTTAATAACAAATTAGGAAATTTAAGGTTAGTGTAACAAATTTATAATATCGTTCTGTACTTATTATGTCGAACATGCTCTTCGTGTACTTAATATACTCAATGACTTATTTATTTATTTTTTTTTTTTTTTTTTTGTACTTCCGCGTCTCATCTATTTTATATATTTAATTAACTTCATTCGTGTATAGTCATTTACATGTTACAAAATACGTTCTTTTTCATAGAAATTGTATTATTTTTTTCATATTTTATACTTCGTGAATTAAATTATTTTTGTATATACATATGTACACATAAATACATACATTTATATATATATATATAAATATATAAAATTATTTATAAACATGTATTTCTTAATATACTGTTTTAAAAGAAAAAAACAGTCTTGTTTTAAATATTTTTAAATTTAACAAACATGTGCGTTTAGAGTGTACTATACCTTATATAGAAAAAAACTGATAAAGTTTTTGCATTAATTTTGTGTTAGATTGAAGTTAAAAAAACTTTCAAATTCAGGGCGTTTTCATTCTTGAAATTTCAAAACTGAAAAAAGTTTTATATGTATAATATAAAAGTTTTTTTTTTCTTCTTTTTTCTTTATGCTCGCAATCTGTTTAATTAAAAACAAGCGGCAATGTTAGTGATTGTAACAGAATTTAATGGAATGCTTCGTAAGGCCCGCAAATTCTCATCGCTGCAACTGGCATTATGTGCATCGTATATAACTGTCCACATGTACGATCACGTTTGTTAATTATGGTTGTTCTTATTCGGCGATAATTTAATTTAATGTTGTTTAATCAATTAATTACAGATGATCGTTTTAATCGTCTGAATCGAATACCGTCTTCTACAAATTTACATGCTAACTGATATGTATTTCGTCATTGGCTCGCGATGGCTATCGACCGTATCATTTTTGATTGAGCTCTTTGCATGTACGCTGTATTTGATTTGCTCACTGGTCCCCCATAATTTCATTCCTTAAAACCATATATAGAAGTTTATAACAGAATTTTATTCTCCATTGTCAACACTGATCTGTTACCGAAGGTCCAATGCATCTCTCGAAATTTAATTTTTATTTATTTCTGTTTTACATCTAATGACTTCTCCGCGTATACCGTTGATTTAAATGTAGTCCATGATATTTTACACTACTGTAAACACGGGTCGTTTTTTTGTTTAACTTTATTTTTGGCCATTAATTGTTGTTTTTTTTTTCTAGGAGAATATAACCTGTGCGAATTTAGATTCGTTTATTTTAATTTTCCAAGGTTTGAACCAATTTTTTAAGGCTTGTAAATGATTCTGTAGTTGCTGCGTCGCAGATACATTACCGTGCATGGATAGTATTGTGCCGTATCGTCAGCGAGTACGGATGTTATCATGCCAGGATTTTCAGAGAAGTCATACGCATATATATTTGATGTAGCACAGGCCCAAGGGCACTTCTCTTAAGTTGATCGGTTGTATTTTTGAGCGTGTCCCATTAAAATTCACCTTAAAATACCTTTCTTTAAGGTAAGATTTAATTAGCACATAATACTAATAGGGTAATTGTCGTTTAATTTTATATGAAATACCATTATACTTTACTTTGTCGAAGGCTTTTTCTATGTCTAAAAATGTTGCAGAGAATTTTTTTCCTCAACGCTTCCATTTATGATGTCAACGATTTTGTTTGTTTTGTGATGCTATGTTTCTCTCTAAATCTAAACTGATAATCAGGTATTACTTTATTTTTCAGCTAATACTGGCAATAATTTTCAAATATTTTTCAGAATACTAGAAGTAGATTTATTGGCATTACGAGGCTACATCCTCTACTGATTTAATCGGTTTCTGTATAACGTTTAAAATAGCGAACTTCGACTGCATCGGATTCCTTTTCTCGTTTACATTGATTTGTATCTTTTTTCAGTAGTTCCGGCGGTTATTTGGTATTTTTTCGATTCTTTTGGTTTTCTGTTATGTTTGCCCTGTAATCATCGCTCTTCTTTATTTTTATTATTTTTTGTTGGGGTTTGTGTTTGTTCATTGTTTTAGGTATTTCGTAGGTTGGGGTTTTCCGGGATATTGTTCGGTTTTTTTTTTGTCGTTATTGTTGCATTCGGGTGTTTTAGTTCGCTTCTGATGATGGTCAGTATAAGCTGACGGAAACGTTAATCGTATTTTTGAATACATTTTATTTTCTAAACGCAGTTGTCCGTAAATTATTCACATCATGGTTAATCACTGCGAAAGTTTTAAACTTGATTTTTAGATATTTCTCTACTTCATCTGCGATTTCATCATTACTAATCTTAGTCGAACAAAAAATTCCTGATAAATATTCGTAAATGTTTCGGCTTTTTTCTTATCGTTTTTCTTTATTAGAGGATATATGACTGTGCTTTTCTTCATGATCCTTACAGTTTTTCATAATGAGCAATAGTACACCAAAGAGTGTGTTAGTGTAGTTACATAATTTTTAAAAGAAACATTTTTCATCTCCAGAATTTTATTTTTTAGTTCTTTGGTTGCTTTATTGAATGCTGTTTTATCAACGGGACATCGTGTATTCTGTTAAATACATCTTAATCTTTTTATTTTTTCTCTCGAATCATATCTTTTATTATTTTAGCACGATTTTGTATTTGAGAGGACTTCAATTTTCTATCTTAAGCTTTGTTTTGGCGTCGCTAGGTAGGCCGATTTTTGAATCCATTTGGTGAAGTCTTCTACACTAATTTCTATATCTCGGCATAGTTTTTAAAGCGATATATTTTATTTTCAACTAAAAAGACATCCAGGTCAGTTGCTCCATTGCACATCGCTGGTTTTGTTTCTAAATACTTTAATGTATTATCAATATTTAAAATTACAGGGAAATGATATGAAGTTCGCTCCTTCCATAGAACTTTTGGCGGATATGTGTTTTGCATTGATTCTACTGTAAATAAATAGGTCTAGTAAATTAACATGTCCGTTGGCTAATATGTTGGTTCTCATCCCTATTTATGTTTTTATAATTCTTTGAAGCAATACAGTTAATTGGGGTTTTCACATGGAGTTATTAATCGCGAATCTCACTCGTCATGTACTTCGCTTTGAAATCACCTCTGGGAATTTCGGAGCATAATATACAGAAGAGTTTACTTAAGAGCCAAATGACTGCCTGCAAATAATATTTCTTAAATTTGTTTATTAAATAATGTTACACAGCTATTCCTCCAAGTGTTCTATCAACGGGCTGATTTGTGCAATAAATGGTGTAATAAGGTATTTTTATACGATTTCGATTATTGAAATGCTTTTCCGAACTAATAAAACATCTCTTTTATCGCTAATTAAGAATGATTCCATTTCTGGGCAGTGCTGGGCGGTACTGGGCCATGCCATTGATATGTCCCGTGATACAGTTCTCAGACACTGATTCATTTCGGGATTAGTTATTGAAAGTATGTTAATTATCGTATTGTTTAGTTGTAATAATTGAGCAAACATATTTCTGATCTCAGAAAGGAGTTCAGTGAACTGAACATACTGTGTCATTTTTGTTAATTTCTGTTTCATAATTTATTCTTTGTGAAATTTTACCCACCGCAGTGCCTCTGAATAGTTATGCTGTTTGTTCTATTTTGTTCTGGGTAAGATTTTAGTTCAATAACTACCGTGGAAAATTTTCTAAACAGTTCAATTTGTCGGTTATCATCAACATTCGTGGTTTATTTGTTAGACTTTTTCTATTTCGCGTTCCGGCTAATTCCGTATTCGTAGTGCATAGTGCATCCTTTGTGTTTTGCTGGGTGATTTCCTTCGCAATATATTTTGTCGGCGTGCGTTTAATTTTGTTACTTTTAATTGATGCATTTCGTCAGATTTTGTAGTATGGATTACTATGTGTCCTTACGCTTTTGGCACCTCATGCACTGGATTATTCCCTTGTTTTAGTAAAGTTGCTCAATTTTTACTTTTATATTGAACAGATATTCTTTTTTATATATTTTCTTACCGTTAACATCGAGTTCCAAGTCTACAGAGAAAACGTAAACGGTATTTTAGATTTTCATTTTCTCATTATCACATTTCTTACTTGATGAAAACCTTCTTGCTCCGAAGCATTTTTAATTTCCTCAGGCGGTATTATGTATAATACTCTGTAAGCTATTTTTTCTTTGAGCTGGTATGTGCGATGTATCAATTTATTTTTTTTAAAGGCTTTAACGATTTTTCTGTAACTATCGGAATAACTTGTTTTTTATTTTCCTCCTATTTAAGGCTTGGACACAGAAATCCCTTATATTTGACAAACCCATATATAAACTATAAGTGGTGATTTTACTAATCGTTTTATTTCGCTTGGCATATTTATATTAGGGAATTGTCGATTGTATCGTTATTGTGTTCATTATTTGGTTATCATTGGCGTCTAAATCATTCGATTCTTGTTTGTCGTAGACACAATCTGCCATGAATTATTAGTCTAAAAGCTGGGGCTACATCGGGCATGCCTCGGTGCATGAAATATTTTATCTGAAAAAGGTTCGATTGCTGCTAACAAAGCGAAAGCCCAACCGTCAGAAGGCGCGCTGGAAGCTAAGTGTGTGGGTGAACAATCACGCGTGTAAACTTTCCAACTAAAAAAAAACTGTCGATGTGCAAGACTGAAAATTCACATACGATATCAAGGATCGTGAGAAAAACGAAGTAAAAAAATTGTCATCAGAAGGATAAGTTTGAGGCTGAAGGGTTGTCAGAAGATGCCAAAGTTACGAAAAATATCAGGAAACTTACAGTTCAAAGAAACCACCTGACAATTTAAATTTACACTGTTTAAGTATAGAATAACGAATATGTGCAAAGTGTCAGAAGTTGAAGTAGAAGAGATTATGAGAAAATCGGGTGCGAAGTGCAAGAGCTTATTTCGGTGTGCGGCACAGCACCGATCGTTGATTTTCACATCGTACATATTTTAGAGTATTTTTCTGAAAATTTACCTGAATAATCAGGGGGTGGGGGACTTGAGAAACTATTATAAAAAAGTCAGAAGTCAACTTAAAAGATATTAATTTTTATGAGAGAAAAAATAAATTTTATTCGTGGCAAATTTTAAAATAATCAGTGTCGGTTTCATATTCTGTACGTTGTACATTTTCTTTAACTTCTGGATCTTCATCGCTATCGTAGTTGGACTAGTCATCATCAATTGAAAGTAACAAATATTTAAATAAACTAAATAAATCATATATACCATATTAAGAGTCGCAAATCGAAAATTATCTTCCGAATCCTGATTATGCAAAATAACATCCTTTACTGCTGTGGGCCTACAAACCGTAGAAAGTCATATTTGTTGCCATCGGTTGAGGTCCATTCCGATGTTTCGAGCTCAAATTCAATTAGATCCGGTAATGTTGCCTTACTCCACAAGTGTCCAGTATATGGAGCGTGCCCTTCTTATTTGCTGTAAAAGCTCGATGTAGCACGGTGGCAAGCAGGAAGCGTCAAAATCTTTCAAATTTGCTTTTAAAAAGGCTTCATCAGTATTTTTACCCTTTATAATTTCTGAGGAACATTCTCGGTTTCTGACGTTATTGATTTTTTTAATGCCTCTATTTTTATAAAAATATCGTCTGTATCGATCCCCGTGGTATCTCCTAAATTCACGAACGCTTACTGAAACTCCTTGTTTTTTGCAAGTATTTGACATGGGCGCTATTTACCATTCCTAAAAAATGCAGAATTATAATCACAACCGGTAAATATGCATGAAATCCCGCCAATGCTTTGCACAGATCTAATCATGAAGCGCATTTACATCTTTAATATGCTGATTTCTTGGAACGCTACATTCAATATAAATTTTTGCTGTTATTTTATGCAAATTACCCAACATAATAACAATATCTATGTTAGAGTATTTTACTATAACCGTTGAATTTGAATTTATTTTAGACGCAGGATAAACAATTTTAGTGCCGGCCTCTTCATGCGGACGGCAAAAAAATCTGAATTCCTTCCGTTTCAATAACATTACCATTAACGACGCTGTATGAATAACAATAAATATAATTTAATAAAATATCCCTATTTCTTATATATAAAAGCGGCTACATTGTGTTATTTTATCTATGTGAAATTAGGAAAAGGGCAAGAGCTTCTTTAAATCTCTCATTTCTCAGTTCTTTAACAAAATAAATCACGTGTTCTAGCTTGGTACGGACCAGAGATAACCTACTTATGGTTACTGTTAGAACCACCTCCCCAGGATATGTATAAAAAGGCCATCAAAATTCAGTTTTTCTACAGATTGAAATAAGCAATTTTCGTAACCGCTAAATCATATTTACATGTAAGTTTGTTGACACTCTCTGGCAATCTTTTCGTCTCATCGTTTCGTATGCATGGATCAGAGTCAGATACAAGATTTTTTACTGTGGACTGTTATCTTGAATAATTTTACCATTGAATCCAATCCACGTTGTAGTATTCGGTACTTTACAGTAATACGATAAAACCCAGGTAATATCTAATTGTTTATAAAAATCATATTTACCGACTGATAGTACACGTAAACCGTTATCAGTGGTTAATTTTTTATTCTACTGTTGTAAGTCGAACATAACAGAATCTAAGCTTTTCCTTCTTTTTTTAGCAGCTGATTGATATTCTTCAGTATTTGTACTTTCTTGGCTTTCGTTCAATGCAGAACTGTCTGTCTCGCAAATATTTTAGTAAAAAATACCGACCGTATCGTGTAACGTATCTTTACCACTTGTCGTTTCAACAAACGGATCAAAATTATTAAACGCAACACCGGTACAATTTAGTATCCTCAGGAGAAACATTGAATGCATTGCAAACGGAAGACGCAGCTTCTATCTCAAGCTTCTTAAAATCATTGTAACTACAACAATGTACAAACCTAGTCATGAGATCTTCGATTACTTGTTATGCTTTTAAACGTCATAACGAGATTTTCCTTCTTCCGTGATGTATTGCATAAATAATATCTTGCGAAATATAATTAATTTTACGGGCGCAGTCGGAACTTCTTAGTGCTCTCGAATCGATACCACACAGAAGGTTTCGCGTGAAATGTTCGAGATCTTTGCCGAAATACGCTTTTGCACTTCGCACCCGATTTTCTCATAATCTCTTCTACTTTAACTTCTGACACTTTGCACATATTTGTTATTCTATACGAAAACGGTGTACATTTAAATTGTCAGATGGTTTCTTTTAAGTGTAAATTTTCCGATAATTTTCGCAACTTTGGCAGTTTCTCATAACCTTTTTGCTTTCACTTATTCTTCTGACAATTTTTTTTAGTCGGAAAATTTACATGTTTGATCGTTTGCCCGCGTACTTAGCTTCTAGCGCGCCTTCTGACGACGAGCTTTCGTTTTGTTGGCAGCAACCGAACCGTTGGCGAATAAAATGTTTCATGCATCGAGGCACGCCGCAAGCCAGCTCTTCGTCGATAAGTGATTTGCTAATAAATTCGATCGTTGCAACAACTTTCTTTGTTGTTCTATTAGCATGTTTCATTTCTACACCTATGGATGAATTTGTTTCTTTATGACTAGTGTTAGTTTATGGCTGATTTTTTTCTGTTATTTTTATGAGTAACAACCGTCGGGTCACGGAAGCCCAGCGTTGATTGATTAACGTGTATAAAGAGATAAAGGGGTAGCCAGATAAGTAATAAATATTAAATGAAAAAAGTTCCGTCATTTGAGCAAGTTTTATAAAACATTGTAACAACTGAAATTATCAATTGCAACTATTATTACTGATCAAAATGGTTACGTTTTTTTCCTAATTAGCGCTACAGTGGTTAGAGGCGCAGCTTAAAGGGCTTAGCTTATATGTGTTGATACAAATTTATAGATTTTAGAAACTGAAAAACTTTACCAATTGGGGAAGAACTGTTTGCCAAAATTGTGATACGTCAGGAAAAAGTAATGATCTCTGAGACCGAATCTGGAACATTCGCGGTTAATATATGTTTGATTGCGAGTTGGGTGTTGCAGAAATCACAAATTGGAGGTGGACTTTTGTTGAATATAAAACTGCGAGTGAGCTGGGAATGACTTGTCAATGTGCCGTCCTTCCGGGATAAATCTGCAGGAGCTATGTTTGAGTCGGAAGAATGATGAATTTCTTTCAGCTTATTGGTATAGGAAACATGATGCCAGAATTGGACTGAATATGGGATAAAGAATGTGTTTTTAAATCTGCTAGGGGAATACGGATGCTAGGAATAGGAGAAACATTTAAGGATTGTTAAGTAGATAAGTTGGCTATTTCATTCCCAGAAATACCACAGTGAAAAGGAATCTAGCAAAAAACCATATTTTTATTAGGGTTGATTAGTTTTTGGACGATTTCTTGAGTAATGTAAGGACGTTTTTTATCATGGTAATTATTCGGGGAAGATAAAGCCGACAGGAAGTCTGAAAATATTAGGATGTTGTTTAGATAGGATTCTACACAATATATTATAGCTAGTTTTAATGCAAAAGGTTCAAAGGATAGAATGGAGAAATAGGATGGAAATGGATACAAAATGCTGCCCTCTTTATGTATAATTGAACAACCGGAACGTTCTTGGATTCTGTTACCGCCGGTGTGGGTGTACTTGAAATTAGGGCAGTCACTGATTAGCGCAAGAACATTTTGACGGAAAACAGCAAAATTTATAGAGAATTTCGAGAATGTAGAAAGAGAGAAAGTAATTGTTGGTTTAAAAGTTATCCAGGGGGGATTAAAAGATTTATTGAAAAACGGTGTATCTTTACTTCATAAGTATAGATTGAAGAAAAGTAAGAGTATTTGGTGACAAGAATTGTAAAGGAGTCAGATATTCAGGGGAAGAATGGAAGGTAGAGTTCTCCAAAATTTTGAGGACAGCTCTTGAGGAAGTATGTTTTCTTCAGATTGACAGAGGTGGCTCACAGAGACTATGTACAAAAACTACTTGGAGCTGGAGTGGTACTGAAAACTCAAATTGATATTTTCAGGCTAGTATTATGAATAGTATTGAGTGGAGCTAAATGAGATGAGACAGCAAAGCTGTATATAGGAGAACCATAATCAAGGATTGAACGGATAAAGAAACGATACAGTTTCAATAAATCTAAGTCGATCAGAGCTGTAGTTGGTATGAGATAACTTTTTTAGGAGGTTAATTTTAGAACGTTCTTTTATCCGTCCAATCCTTGATTACGGTTCTCCGATACACAGTTTTGCTGCTTCATCTATTAGTATCGGAATGAAAAATTAAATTAGAACGAGCTCATCCATGCGGATGTTGTTTGTTTATTCCGAGTTTCGCTTATAGATAATGGTTATTTAAATGTAGGTAAATCCGTAAGTTTACTAATAGTTATAAATATACAATAAATAAATTCCCTTTATTAACAAACGAAAATAATTAGAAAATTTTCATTTTAATAGAAATTAAATTAACTTACTTTAGAAACGTTTTCGGGCTATTTCATGGTACACTGAAATAGAACGAAAGCTGATGATATAGCCCGAAAACGTTTCTTTAAATTGAGATATTTATTTTAATTTCTATTAATGTGTGAATTATTTTATACTTATTTTTGTTTATTATTGAAGGGAATTTATTTATTGTATATTTATAATGGTTATTGTTTGGATAACGTCTATAGATTAAGTTATCACGTAACTACGTTAAAAACACACGGACGAAACAACTTGTTGATAAATTTGATAACATTTTAAAATAATAAAAAAAAAAAAGGCGGCATCATGTCATATGGCAGACAATTTTAAAATGTTTACGGCATCCACGAGCAATGTTCAGTTATATCTGAAAATGTATATTGGACAATAAATTCATTCTATCAGAACAATTTTATTACAAAAGGTACAAGAAGAAACTTAATATTTAAAACGAGCAATAGAAAAAAATATCGATTAATAAATAATTTAAATTAATCAACAGTCGATAAAAAGATATATGCAATTCTTATTTAAAAATAAACAAGTACATAAATTACGTTTTTTCCTTCCGCTCTTCAATAAGATTCTGAAGCTTATTCGCTAAAGTACTGATTTTCTTCGTATCAACAGCTGATTCTTTATCTAAATCTTCTGCGATATTTTTACGCTTCAGATTCTTGCATTGCAATGCTTTATTTATAGTTTCTAGATTCTGAAAAGGGGAAAAAACGATACGGAAGGAGATTTAATAAAATATTTTACAGAAATAGTGTAAATTAAACAATTTTTTTGGAAATCTTAATATACGTATAATTATCATTTTTATAAATGAATCGTAGTTGGGAAAAAATACAATAAAACTAAAAAAAATATTTTGAGGAAGAACTTATACAGAGTAGAATGAAATTAAAAAAAAAAAAAAAAAATGTACAAATAAAGCAAGATCGAAAACCGAAAATGAAATATTACGAGCTAAAGAAATTGTCGTATACCTCGTGTTTCAATAACACCATTCATACATATTCCTCGGTTCGTAATATCGCATATGCACTACTTCTCAACTAACTAAAACTAACGACTGATAGTAGAAAAAATTTACATATTTCTTGTTTACTGCGTGATGACTCATCAAAAAGTTTTATAGTTACCTTTAATATATCTAGGTTGTCAATTTTTTTTGTTTTCTCTATTACGTACTCTTAGCTTTAATATTTCGTTACTATAGACAATGGGCGTAAATCTCGTTTAAATCAATCGAGGACAAAAAAAAAAATACAAAAATTACCAATAACTAATAAAATTTGTAAAAATTCTAGCACTTCTGGGTTTTTCATTCTAAGTATTGGAGTAATGGGATATATCATACACAATACTTGTAGTAACTGCCTAAGGAAAGTAACCCTAGAGATCAAAAACTAGTGCAGTTACCGTTTACGGTGTGAGCGACGTTTTGTTTATCATCGGATAAAACGAGCATTATTATAATTATAAAAAAAAGATAAGGTAAAAAAGAAAAAGCCAATTAAAGGAGAATGTAAGAAAATTAACATTAGAGAAACTAAGAATTCAATACTAAAGCAAAATACGTATAATGATAGTGTTAATCAGGGATGAATTCAGAAAACTGTTTGGGGGGGGGGGGCAATTTATGCTCTTGGAGGGTAGAGATTTTTTTAATATTTTTACTGAGAAAAGTGTGAACAATAAATTCCAAGTAAAATAATGGATTATAAACAACAATGTTTCCTCAGTTGGTTTTAAAATTATTAATTCTAATTGTAGCATTAAAGAATATATTGTAAAAACATTCTAACCGGTTTAATGGGTTTATTGTCTTTTTAAAATAAACGAATAAGCGTGGTTTTTACTGCGCGTAGCAATTAATCACTTTCATGATAAACTCATCATTTAAACTTTCTGGTCTTTCTATACTTATTTTCAAACATGCTAATAGAGTTTCTGTACCCATCTTATTTCTAATTTTATTTAAAATATGGTTCATGGTACTGAACGAATGTTCTACACTAGCTGTTGATACTGGTATACACAATAATTTTTCTCATAACATTTTTAAATGTTCATATCCTATATTACTTTTTCTAATATAACTAATTGAATCTCCGGATTGTATATCTGGTGGTGTGATAAATTTAAAAGACTCAATATCAACCCACACTGAATCTGCGTGTAAATACACTATTACATAACTTATTAATATGATTTCGTTCAATATTCAAAAATTTATGAAAGGCCGAAATATGTTCAATCAACAAATTTCGAGTCTATTTTTTGAGTGTATTAACATAAATGAAACCATAGATAACATTTAAATCACCAGAAAACTTAACTTCGTACTAAAAATTAGAAATTTATTAAAAAAAGGCTTGATTAAAAATGATTCTATCAAACATAATATACAAGATAGTATGGAATATTATAATATTAAAAACCATAAATATTTCAGTTTACTTACAACTTTTTAGAAGAATATATTTAATTGAGGTATTATAGAGAAATAAAACTAAATAATAAAAAAACGGAAGTAATCAAGAGAATGGACAATAACTTCATAAATATATATAATTCAAAGTGAAATACCAGACATGAATGTTTAGATTTTTACAGATGAATACCAAGCCTAACATCCTACTACGATAGTTGTTTTAAATGGACTTTTCTTGGAAAAAAAAACAAGAAAAAAGCAACGGAGACAGAAATGAAGTTGTCTATAGATCATGTCGCTTACAACAAAAAATAAAATAAAATAAATGGAAACTGATAAGAAACGTTTAAATAATTTTATTGATATTAATGATAATTCAATTGATGTGAAACATGATAGTACACGTACCCGTTTACGCTGACAAAAAATACAAACTGCGGCGAATATTTTTTTCAGCTCGTCAGTATTTTACATCATTCGCACATTTTTAATAGAAGCATATCAGTTTTCATAAAATACAAGCAAACGTCGAAGTCAAATTTTAAAAGGTCATTTTTTTTATTCCTATTACAACTAAACAAAGCGAATAAAAAGAAATTTATTTCCTATTAAATTGCTGCATGTTTAAACAGCCTGTATTAATTTCTGGTGGTGGGGTGGGTGGCAATTTTAGAGTTCTGGGGGGGCATTGCCCCCCAAAAAACCCCCACTGGATTCATCCCTGGTGTTAATAGTTGTTTGTACACGAAATATATTTAACATCTTGAGGATCACTCATGTGTTTTATTTTATGTGATTGCTCGCGTGTTAGATTTCTTTTAACAATTTATTAATTTACTTAAAATTTCATAGAAATATGATTTACATTTTTATGCAGATTATATCTATCGCATTATAAACTACATTGCATGTGAGACAGTTTTGCGATCTCATTTTCCCCTTCCACCCGCCGTTAGATTGTTACTAACAATTCACGTATCGTGGATTACAAACAGGAAACAGTTCTCAATAAATTTAATCTTATCAACAGTTACGGTGTTATCCGTTCCGTTATTGTGTAGATGAAGTATTGGTGGAAGGATGATTATCAATCTATTATAGTTATTCTAAAATCAAGTTGTTTGTTAGATTTTTTCTAACAGCGCGAGTTAATCTCACATTGGCCGAATTGAATTTAGGGGTGCCATTATATAAACTTAATTTAGGTTTCATCTTTCTAATCCGCTTTCCTCTTTTGAAAACATTGGATAGTGAAACTAAAAGAAAATCGCTGGATCTACATCTAAAACCACTAACTCGTCATTCATTAGAAATAAAAAAATATAGGTTTGACTTACTCAGACTGGTAATTTAGTTTATTTTTTCGTCATTATACACCTATTTTTATTTTTAATTGTTGTTAGATGAGTGTAATGTATCGCTAGACATGATCTTTCTATAGGCAAAACATAAGAAATTATATATTCTATTAAATAGAATGCAATAACAATTCTCGGTTGCCTAAATTAATAGATTAAAATTATTTATATTATCTGACATAAAGATTACTTAGTAGGTATATTTTTACTTCCATAAAATCATAAGTTATTTCCACTAAAAACCTGTTCGTTTATAATTATAATTTAATTTCTTTCAGTTTCTTTATCTTTTTAGTCAGTTTAAAAATTTTCCGATAAACCGATTTGTGAAATCTTTCCTCACTATAAACACATTATCATCTACAGTTATCCGTTCTTCGAAACCACCTGCGATATCAATCACCAATTTCCTGACAATATGCCATACATAATTCCGTTCACCACCAGTCAACACATAGAACAAGTTCAGTCAAGCATGATGTTTAATGTGCTAAGCATTCCGTATATAAGACTATAATTTACCTTTACGCAATACTAAATTCAAAACAAAGAAATCTGATTTTTCGTACCGCAAAGAGGAAGAGACACGTAATTTAGTAGAATTTGAAAATAGGCTTAAATTTTTGTTTTATGGAACTAATTAAATTGAAGTTTTAAAATTTTTTCTCGAATTCTTTGTTTTATAGAGAAGGTTTCCTGCCTATATCAGAATATTTAGCGACTTTAATTCTCTTCTTCTTTTTTTTTTTTTTCATTTTCTGTATTCTGCTTTTTCATTTCATTTCACTTTGTAAAAAGGAATAATTCTGACGAAACTAATAAATGAATTCAAGTGAAAAAATATTAATAAATAAATTTGGTAAATTTACCTTAGCTGGACTTTTATCAAAACAATGCGTAAAAGATGACGGTGAATTCATTGAAGGGATTGATGAATTGTCTAAAAAGCGAATGAAAACCAAATGCTTTTCTGATATACGATGAGATGGTAATGGTGAAATGGGACTTGTTAATGGCATTGGTGACAATTTCAAACTTTCCTGCGAAAAAATATTAAATGACAGAAATTACGTATTGACAATATTTATTTCTATATATTGATTACTAAAATGTCGTGCATTTAAATAATGGATATATAATCTTATTACATATTAAAGAGAAAACGTGTACTATTAAAATATCATGCAATAAGTTTGGACTTCTAATATCAGCAAAATATTTACAAAAATATAAAAAGAAATTACAATTTCTTTTTCAGCAACCTATTGGGTACGAGAATATTAAGTAAAGGTTTTCTACAGTTGACTGAGCTGGTCCTTGCGTATTTTACATTTATTGATCAATAATGTTTTCGGCAATGTGCAGCTAACTTAACGAAGTAATATTAACTATACAGAAATTCAGATATCTGTACAATAATACATATGCTAGACATAATGGGGGGTCAGACAGAGCGATCAATCAGGGAGCTGGATCACTTTTTCAAATGTTTCCAATCCAAACTGAAAAGAAAATGGCTTAAAAATATCCTGAATTGTACAAATTGCGTTTATTCTTAACATACAATTTAGACGAGTTAAAAGAAATGAGCGAAGAACTACACGTACAAAATAAAAGAAGACTGACAGAAAGACTTTAAAGTAGTTTATATGTATGAATATAAATTTCTCGGTGCGCTGATAGTATTCAAGGGAAAAAAAAAAGAAAGATAAAAGTACAAAAAAAAAAGTTAGAATAATACGTGGAAAACTTTATGGAGCCGAAAAGTAAATTGCGAAAAATAATTTATAAAACCAAGCATCAAAATAATAACTGTCCTTGGGCTAATCCCGAAAAATAGTCGCACGGATTTCGATTTGGTTATATAGTAATTACATTTAAGGTATTTTTAAAGAAAAGTTTTAACCTATAATTCGTTTAAATGTAATCAATATATTAAAAGATTTTAGACGTAAACAACGGAATTTTAAAAATACCTATTTTTTAATGAATATATTTATTTGTTATTTGTATATTAATCTGTGACGCTATTTGATAAAAAAATTACATCAACGAATTACGTCAACAACTAAAACATTTAAATTATAAGATAATAAAAGGTTCAAATCACACATTAAAATATTGTAACTTTACATTAAAAAATTCAGCAATAATGCTATTAAAAAAGAAAAAACAAAAAAATGAAAATCGAATTTCCTAAAACCGCGGTAATACAACTGCCCGTTATTTAGAATGTTAAAATACTGCATTTTTTGACCACAAAAAAGGGACGGGTATATTGATCAGGGCGCTACACTTTTAGTATACTAAAAAAAAAGAAAGGGGCCAAGACTAGTACTGAAGAGAGAATGATAGAATAGGGAACAAACGACGGTACTGAAGAAGAGAACATTCAAGAAAGACAAAAAAAGTGCTCAAGGAACTGTGGTTATGAGACGAGGGAAGCGGACAAAAATGCAAAACAAAATAGGCAACAAAAAAAAAAAAAAAACAACAACATATGTATATGGCTATAAAAGTTTATACTGATCAATCGAACAAGGTAGATATTATATTCCTCTTGAAAATTTTAAGGCAAGTTGTTTTAACAAATAAGTTAAAAATTATATTATTTTTATTTATCTAACTGGAACTTAAATCTGGTAACACTCATAATTTTAAGGATTTTGAAATAATTACATTTTCAAAAAGTTTTGAAATTCTTAGAGTAGCTATTCTCCCTTCAAACCAAATTTCTTTGACTTCTATCGATTTATACAGTTCATTTGGATTTTACGGAAAAAAAAAATATATGCAAAGAAAATTATATTAAGTACAGAATTTTACACTGACCTATCTCACTAATCAAAAAATAAACAAGTCACACTCGATTCTATTTATTGAAAATGAATTAATAAATAAATCCAAATCGTTAACTTTTTTTTTTTTAAATACGACTAGTTGGTTTCTTCATTTGCTTGTGTAATTTTTCAACTAGGTGCTTGATTTCATCGAGTATACTTTGTTTTTCAATTATAGATTCCTCGAATTTTAATTCAAACGCTTTACAATAGTTTCAAACGACTCGTGCAATCTCGTTCTCATTTTTGTTTATCCGGCTTCATGTATAAATTTCTAAACTTCATTGTGATATCTAATCGTATCTCAAACACTTGCCTCTGTGGAATTAATAATTGTTCAATAATATTATCAATTAAAACTTTATTTATTAAACATTCCTTTTCGCATAATGCATTTTTATACAATAAAACCAAAAAATGTTTTACATTTAGTGTAGACGAATTTTGTTCTCTCGGTGCATTGTAGATGAACACTTACGATATATTGTCAGCCCCTAAAAAAAATTATCGCCCTCTTGTAAACCTTAATATTTTAAAATGACTGTTGTCACGTAAAATAAGGCAAATATCTTTAAGATTATTTATTTGCGTTTTTAATTTTTTTTTTCCAAATTCTGAATATAAGGTGAAAGCCGATTTAGCGGCCCACACACATGCGCATATGTTGATAATGTAAGTTGACTTTTGCTCCATCTTGTATATAACCTAAATTTCATTTTCAAAGCACAAATTTATCGAAGTTATAGCATATAAGTGAAATAATGAATAAACATTTTTATATCTGAACTAAGATTTAACTGTTAATGTGTATAATTAACTTACCGAACTAGATTCCGAGAAAAAATTTTCCATCAATCCATCGATATGTTTGCAAAACACGTTATTATAAAATTTGATTATGTCACCGCGTACTTCAAGTAAATTTTTATTTTCTGAATCTGACCGTATAAATGTAAAAATAGATCACTGAATTAACTATTAGTATAATCAAAATTTAACATACAAAAATAAGCACATAAAATTATCTAAAAATTTCACTGACGAACTTCCTAAAAGTTACTCCATTTCCGAAATACATATGATGTATCTATTATTTATTACTACTAATAATAATATAACAAAGATATGAAATAAAAGATTAAAAAATTTTAATAAATTTTTATGAATTTAAGAATAACAAAAATGAGCGTAAATCTGATTTTATATTAATTCATATACAGCCATTGAAAACATTTGAAACGCATCGTAAAAAATATGAAAATTTATTTTCAAATTAACGTTGATAGAATTAAAAGCTCTCTTATAGGAATACCAAATTAAGCGTAAAATAATATGAACCAAAATTTTTTCACTACTTTATTATAGTAAACTATATGCTTCATTTTCGGCTGCCATGACGCCATTCACTGATTTTAATTTTAAAAAAAGCACAGAAACGTATCAACTAAGCATACCGATAAAACTCATTTAACTTAAAAATTGTGAAGTGTTCGAATTTTAAAGATTTCTTAAAACAATATATTTCAACTGGTAGGCTCTCAACGTTAGAAGAAAATGAAAAAGCTTAATATACTTGCCGTATTACAGATACATTAATTTTATGGAAAACTTCAATTGCTTTTAAGTAAATGCACGAACGCGGAATTTTCACATGTATAGCTTGAGGTAGAGACTGCTGGCAGGCAGAATGCACTAATTCATTACCTACGCTGTTTCTAATAAGGTCCCGCTTCTTATTTGAAAGTTTTTATTTATATTTGTTTAATTTTCTATTTTAGTTAAAACAATGGATTAAATTGAAATTCGATTTTTATAAGAACTTGTTATCGATGTGCAGTTTTAAGGTGTCTTTAATAAATTTAATCGTAACTATTCTAGATAAAATCGATTGCTTTAAAAAAAAGAAGAAATTAAGAAAACACGCGCTAAAAAAATACGCGATGGAGGGGGGGGGATTTAAGCTGCTTCAGCACTACTCTTAAAACTTTTTGTGGGTATAGATCATGTTTCAGGATAATTTCAGAAAATTTTAAAATGCTACTTAAAATGGTAATCAAATAATGACGCCAATATTTGAGTTAGAAATAACAAGTTTATTAAATTCTGCACACTTTAATGTAAACCAGTAATGTTTTTTACTTTCGTATTCCGGTATGATTTTTTTATTTTCATTATTTCCTAGTTATATGCACATTTTAGGTTTTTTTTTTTTTTTTAACGCGATGAGCATTATTTTTAAAAGTTACATTTCATTTATCTACACCATTAATACTTGCATTATACCAAATGCATTAATTTTCATTATAGAATCCTATTAATCTCTTATCCAGATCACTTATTACATTTTATAGAATATTGAAAACGAAATCGAAAGCAAAAAAAAATAAATTTACATTTTGTCTGTCAAATTCACCGATAAAATCGCAAAAGATGATTGGCAGGAGAAACTAGCGGGAAAGATACTGCTATTCTGAGTTACTATGTTTGAAAGGAGTAACGTAGACAGTACTTACATGAGCTAATCTGCCAACATGGTTTAAAGATATTAGTGCAGTATTGTTTTCGCTATCCTGAAATATATATGAGTGGGGAATTTTTCTTGACATTCATTTCTCTTTTCTAATACTTTTCTCTTTACAAAACATAAATTTCAAGTTCCTACTTCAAAAGTTTTAGGTAAATATGTTCGGCTTACCAAGCGTTCAGCGTTATTCTTAGATAAAATAAAGCAAAATGTTAGTACGAAATTTATATTTGCGAAAAATCGCAAGGAAAATATCTTGGCATAAAAAACTGTAGTTTTATGTTATTTTTAAATCCTTTAAGTATAAAAAATATAAACCGTTGTAGGTATACGAAATAAAATTGTCAAAACTATACCTTACAAAATATTTTTACCAACTCTGTTTTTTTTTTTCTCTTTTCTTCTTTTTATTTATTTATTATTATTGACGGAAAAGACAACTGATTTTAATCTTCTTTATTGCAAGTCAGAAATAGAAAATTCACCGTTAAAAGCAATTACATATTTTTGTAATATCTGGCGGGGCGACCTTAATTTTCCTCTCAAAAAAAAAAAAAATTAAACAATATGACCTTAAAATATTGCAAAAATAAACAGTCAAAAGACTGCCGTAAAAAACAAGTAAAATTATAACCTGAGCTGTAATGAATATCATTTGGTGTTTTCGAACTTATCAGTACATTTCTAAATATGTCTCTGTTAGCTTGAGGTTGAAGTCGGTAACAATCTATAATATCGCTGAATGTTTGTTCAAATTTGGTCTGAAAATAAATTTACAAAATAATTATACAATTTAAGTCAGACTGTTATATAGAACTTAACAAATTTACATATAGAAACACTTTACTTACTGGAAACAAACGTAAAATTATGGCTGAATAAGATGAACATTTTAAATACAATAAATTTTATGTAAATTAACCGTGAATTTGAACTGATATGACTCGGGATGCCGTTTTAAAATGCACAGACTAACAACGAAATTCAGAAAAGTTTTCCTCATTTCACAAATATTTATAGTAGTTTAAAATTTTAGGTTTGTTCTAAATAAATTGTTTAGGTAGCAAATAATTTTTGTATATATGCACATTTTTCAGAATTTATATACGGTAAATTGCATTATAATGCTGTAGAGTTTACTAAAGCGTGTATAACTGCGCGTACCTTCTTAAGAGAAACATAAACAGTACATAGCAATATTTGGTCCAAATGACGATCATGCATAATTTCAGTCTTTCGAGTAATAATGTATTCAAACATGGTCCATATTCTCCGTTTAATTCCCGCATCTTGTATTTTTAATTTATCCAATAAGTCAGATATCCGTATTGCCGCTAAATAATAAAACTAAAAAAAATGATAATAGAGATTAGAATATAGAAATTGCACAAATTTTGAGAGCGATATTAAATAATAATAAACTGAACAACATTTATGACTGTTGCAATGTTTGCTAGTATTCTTAATATTTCTGGAAATATGAGCAGCATATAAAACGTATTTCGAAGTATGAAAATCAAACTATCGGTAAATAAATAGTTACAAAAAAATTAAGTGAAATAAAAGTAAAAAACTAAATGATTTGTTTCAAATAATGCATGAACTCATTTAGTAATAACACAACATCGCAAATAAATAAGATACTCGATAGTTCAAATTGGAAAAAAAAATTTATTTATATTATATATACGTATTACTGTCTTGAATTTGTAAAAATTACTGGCATACGTCAGGAAAATTTACGTATTTTCAGCTTAACTGTATATATCTTTACTTCACATTTTTCTACAGACGGTTATGCTACAGGGACTATGAAATTGGTGGTAAGGATATTACGGAAGAACTTTAGTCTGTAACGATATTTGTTAAGTTTCGGTAGTAATTTTCTTAGCATGGATTATGCAGTCCCAATATAGCTAAATAGAGTTTACAACGAAATTCTGAATATATTAGTATCCTCACGATTTCCTGTACAACAGCTTACATGAACGATCTTCGGCTTGCATAATAACAAACCCAACAAATTGAAGCGAAGACAAATAATAAAATATCAGTACATAGGCTGTCCAAAATTTTTTGAGACTGAGCCGATATTTCCGGAACCACGCACGCTAGCAACAAGCGGTAAAATACTCCGAGTAGCCAAACATGTGTATAAGAACATATTCAAAAATATGTTGTCCTACACATGTTTGGCTACTCCGGCGTATTCCGCAAATATCGGCTCAGTCTCAAACATTTTTTAATAATGTTCGACCACCGCCGTAGCACATATCTCATATAAATAATGAAGAACTTCGTAATTTAATATCGGGTAAAGTGCATTAAAAAATGCATTCATTTTCCGTTTCAATTGTTTGTTTTCTATCAAAACTATATCATTTGGCTATTTTTACTTTTTTTCTCGGTTCTTTCTCGGTATGTAAAATTTTCGTCTTATCTCTGATTTCCTGTTTTCCCCATTCTTTCGCAGTTGAGACGTATTAAATCACGCTGCCATAGATAAATCCAACAGTGTCCGAACACGGATACGTTTCCCGGGATATAACTGTGTCCGGAATTACCAATGCCTAAGGCGCACATTGAGTACAACCATGCGGATATTTAAACATTATTCCAAAAGAAAGCTACAGAACGGAACGAAAAAATTACAAATCACATTAAAATTTATCGGTACATGCCAACACAGAAACTCTGAAAATATTCAAAAATTGATTATATAAAACAGATTCAGATCACACTGCAGGTAAACAGAACCGAATAAAATCGTAACAACAGAAACGAAAAGTTTAAAATTTAGACAATCGATTACTTTACCATTCACGTTTAACACGCTAAAAAAATATAAATAAACAGATAATAGATACGGCTAAATCGACTAAAAACTAGGTGATGTTGAAACGGCGCAATGAAGCGATAGCGATTACACACGAAAAACTTAACTAATCATTCCCTCAAATATATCCTTAGGTATCACCGAAAAAAGAATGAGTAGAAAATTAAAGCGGTCTTTGACGTGACAAGGAGGCACAAAAAATAAACATTTAAATAAAAATTTTCCGATTTTTATTTTATTTTCAGTTCTCTTCTTATCTATTTATTCATATTATAAAGCGAAGTATTAATTACAACTATTATCCTTTCGATCATATTTAGAAGTAACCTACGTACATAGATTAAAAAAAAAAACAAAATCTAATGTAAAAATAATTTAACGTTACTTGTGATAAAATCCAGTTACAAACATATTTTGAACGTCTACCACACGTCGTCGCAGACCACATCTCAATGTTAAGAAATATGTTTGTAATATATAAAAGATTATTATTCTTTTGCGTTCTATTTTAATAAAAACATATCGAAGCAAAAATAATGATTTTCTTACTTATCTTCCTTCATACAAATTGAAACTTTCCTATAGATTTCAAACATTTAATACTAAATTTATCTTTATTTTCTTTTTAATATTAGTTGAAGATGGGAAATTTCAAAAAAAATATTTCTAGTATATCAATTTATTTAGCGCTTGCAACAATGTTCATAATTTTTTAATTTTAAAAATTAGTTCCAAATACCACTGCGAACAAAAATTAATATATACTTTCATAGAATATTTCGGACACCTAAAAATATGATTCACAAATAACTGTCTTGTAAATTGCGCATTTAAATTGTAACTAAAACAAATAATATAACATAATAAAACAAATCCGAGAGACAACAATGACGCATTCAGTGACAATGGAGCATGGTTATTAGAGCTTGTACGAGAGGAATGATTGCTACACATATTTCGGAACGAAAAATAGCAGTCTACAGAAATATTAATAGATCTCGTCGACAACAAATTACTCGATTGCGGTCATTTAAATGAAGCTTCTTTTATTTTTATGAGCACGAATGTTTTATCAATGATATCACTGATGTCACATTTCATTAAAAATATAATAAATTTTCGAGTTCAGTATTTTTCTACTGTTTTATGCATAAGTTTAAAAGTAGGCAATATAAGTTTCAAATACCGTATAATTAACAAAAACTAACTATAAAACGAGATTAAAATAAACACTGTTAAACATATGAAGAAACAAATGTAAGCAAAGAAAACTAAAAATCTACGCCATTTTATAGTTTCTAAAGAATTGTAAAATTATCCATTCAAAATAATAATAATAACACTAATAAAACAATAAAAATAATTACATATCTGGATTTAGAATCAAATAAAAAAAATTAAAAGTTACAGTCCTATTAATTATTCTTTATTTCAAATTTTTGTGTTCATACAAGTACGTGATTTTCAATTTTAATTATAAACTGCTTATTTTAAATATTTTGTTTCGCGTGATGTGACAAAATTCAATTACCGCAGTTTTTATTAGTTTATTTATTTTTTTAAAATAAAGTACGTAATTATGAAATTATTTTCAATGATTAAACAACGCAGCACACATTTTTCCTATTTATTGTTTGCATCTACGTATTTTAAAATATAAAAAATTTGGTTTAGAAGTATTTTAATTTATATTAATTAAATACGACGTAAAAAATTGAAAGCACTATTAAACAATTATAAGGTGATTATTTCAAACAAAGAAATAAAAAGCACCGAATGCCAAATTTTTTATATCATTGTATTACTGTTTACACACAAAAACAAAAAATTAAAGAAAAATATCAGATTCAAATCTGTAATGTAAAAGCTAACCGGGAAATCAGAATATCAATAAAATAAGCTAAAAAACAAAATTTTTAAACGATCGAATTAAACTTCTTTTTTTTTAAAAAAAAAAAAAACCTATTATTAAGATAAGAAATATAAAATAAACGTACAAACCTTTTTAAAAAAGAAATATAAAGGGTTTCTCTTATTTTTATTATCTTGCTCAATATCATTTGTTCCCGGCATATTTTTGGTACGCTCTAGACGAACATTGAGATCAGTGCCTGATATTAAATTTGACTCATTTATTGTTTCATGAGGCAACGAAACATTTACACTATTCGGTACAACGGTAACCATCTTTAAGTTTTTCCAAAGTGGACTATTGTGTTCCCAAGATATTTTATCTAATACATGTTCTTCTATCTATAAATAAATATAATTAAACACGCATTAAGAACCAAAAAGTATTTCAAACACGATAATTTAAAACCCGAGTAATCCGATTTTTTATCCGATATATAGTTTGCCGCAAAAAAAAACAAACAAAACAAAAACATTGTTTAAACAAAAAAAAATAAATAAATCAGGGAGGTTTAGAGTACAATTTTTAAATTAGGAGATCGACCAAAATTTTATGGAAAAAGAAATAACGGAAGGAGATTCAATCATCCTACAATTAGAGTACTAAAAATGATCTCTGAAAGATACAAGGAAAAAGGCAGATTGGTTAACGTTAAGTTTATCAATGAGTAAAATCATTTGACAATTAAACGAGAAAAAAAATGTTGAAAAATTTTGCAAAACTATAGCATGATGGGAAAAAGTTTGATATCGAACGTATATAAAAAGTAAAGAAGTATATTGGAGATTGATGATGAACAGAATTTGAAATTAGAGAAGCAATGAGTCAGGAATGCAATCTTTCACTGACGGTGTACTTATTTGGAAGAATTTCTGCAGATGTATTTCAAAAAAAGAAGTCAACATCGGACGAAGAATAGAACTTTTGTGTTTTGCTGACGATATGGTTATATTAACGTAAATAAGGAAAGAGTTAATTACAAGGAATGCCATAGGATTTCTACAAAATGCCGAAGGAATTTCGTGGATAAATGTAGCAAAAACAAAGATGATAACGATAAACTCTATAAAAACTACAAATAATAAAAGAATCAAGATGAATACAACAATAATAATGGAAATTCAAATACTCGAGAAATTTATTAACAAAAGAGAAAAGAGCACTAAGTAGTAATGAGGGAGAAAGCATTTAAGGATATGAAAACATTTGAATATTGAATCATCTTGTTACATTACAAAAACACGCATAATCTAACGAAATACGAGCTCCTGATATCAATGTATTTATATCTTTTTTCTAACTATTTTTGTTTAAAAAGATTATATATTGGTTATTTTTGGTTTTCCATTTTATAAATATACACGTTTTGCATGCAACTTATAAGATTAAGGAATTCATTTTGCTTTGCAGCAGCAACATGATCCAGCAGAGAATAAGAAAAATAATTTTTTATTTCTACGGTTACGGGCATAGCTAGTCAGACACGCTCATGTTTAGACGTTATTTTAATTAATTTTTATTTCTTAGTCTGTATACTTTTTGAAAGTTTTATAACTCGGAAATTTTCGTGACTAGGAAACTTTTACGTTTTATGAAAGTAATGAGTTAAAATTCAAATCTATGAAGTAAGTCCCGAAATTATCAAATTTTAAATAATTTTTTGAATACTCTCTTTCATTTAAGAACTATCACACGAGAATCTGAGATATATCTGTATTATAAAACTCATCATCATCTCAGGTGCCGTACGCTACATAGCGCGTTGGCGCAACCTATTCGTACATTTAGCTGTACCGATATAGGTTGTGTACCAGGCAATTGTAATATGCAACGCAGGTGTACACACGCAAGACTATAAAACTGCGAGACAAAATTCGAATAAAATGTCTATAGCTGGTTGTACAATATCTCATTTTTTTTTTTTTAACCTGCGTATTTTCATTAGAACATAAAAAATAGTGAATCTGCAATTCTAAAATTTAATGCCCTGAAATTTGACATATATCAATATCTCAACCTACAAGGAAAAATAATGAAAAAAATTCCATAGCCTATTCCATAACTAATTTTTTTCTTTCTTTTTTGAAAAGTAAATCGATGCACTTTTGCGATTACAATATAGAAAAGTTACAAAACCAGCAAAATTTTAAAATCAAAAGTTCAAATTTTGAAAAATATATATATCAAGCCGTAAGACGAAAATTTAGAAACAACTCCTCAGTCCGTTTCATAACAATTGAGGAGTTCATGTTTCGTAACGAGTGGGGTTTCAACATAGAGTATTGAAAAATACAAACCTTTAGAACTTTGAAATTTAACAGTCGAAACTTTGGAACACAAGAGCAATGAACGGAAACGACTTAAATTACTATCAACATAGTTATAATTAAACGGAGATATCAAAAAATACGTACGGTTAACGTCTCGTAATTCTTTCGCTTACATAAATTAGCTAACGATTTAGTTTTTGGAAAATTTTAAATCAAACTTCGCTTTTAATTGATTTTTTTTAAATGAACACCGGCGGGCATGGCGGAGCTCTTTTATTCTACAAATTCATAAAGTAAATTAAAAATCCGAGCTTGGCAGCGTCTCAGCCCTCTGTATATATTATAAATTCAATCCTTCAGACCTCGACACGGAGTTGCCATTTACACCCCCAACTGTGATAATATTTCTATAATATTTATGGAAGAGTTTCATTGACTACATCATTCTTAAAAAAAAAAATAATTATAATTTACGGTTTACACAACAATTTCTATTATAACTTTCACAGCGTAAAAAAGTAACAGGATTTTCAAACTGCTACGGGTGTAAAAACGATATAGATATTAATATGTACACATATGCACAAGTAAAATTAAACTTATAAATCCTTAAAAATAATTAATTAAATAGTAAATAAAATGTTCCCTACCGTTTGAAGATGTTTAATCGTGTTATATGGTAACTGCCTTTCAGTTCGAACAATAATTTCTATTATCTTAAAAAAATGAAAACCGTGTATTTTAAATAAAGCTGACAATTCCGTAAACACCAGTTTCGAACTGAACCAGAGAATTATAATATCGGCACAGCAAACGAACAGCGTGTAATGGAAAACATCTTGCTTCAATATATGCTAAATTTTAAGTTTATTGTTATTGATTGTATGAAATTTCCAATATCATTAAAAACTATATTCACGCCAAAAAAAAAAAAAAAAAAAAAAAAAAAAAATTACAAAGACTGAGCATATAACTTTATTACTTAAAAACCAGTTAATTGGTGAGTACACTAATTTTCCTTTTGTTATTTATTATAATGTAGCATCATTTTTAATAGCAAAAAATTTATAAAATATGTGATATTAATTAATGTTAGCTGAACACAATTTGTACAAACATCAAAATTTAATTTATATTGTAAGATTAAAATACACACTGAATACATTCTGTGCAGTTTATTTAATAAGTTCTACAGACATCTTGATATGAATCTGTAAGATACAACATTTTACTACTCATATATTAATAATTATTCTAAAATTTGATGTGTTCTTGAGAGTATATTGTCATTGATTAATTAATTTATACGAATTGAAATATTTAAAAAATATTAAGTAGCTAAATTGTAATATATTCCAATTAGTTAAAAAATCAAATTCCCACTAGAAAGAAAGAAAAAAAAAATTAAATATAGATCAGACCACGCATAACGTATAACCATTCCTCTAAAAACAATTAAATAAATCAAAATCAAAGAAAGAGACCGCTCTTTTGAAAGGTTTAAAATTTTAGAATAAGTAAAACTAAAAATACAAAATTTCATAAAATACGTTATTGTAGCTCTGTATCATCGCGATAATTTACTACTTTAAAAATCCGCCTGGTGAGGTCATAAAAAAATGACTCATACACTATGCTATAGTGGAGATGAATAGTAATGCTTTTGGTAAAATAAATTGATGCGAAATAAAATTAAAAGAAGTGATGGAAAAAAATTATATCGCGCCAAAAAAATTATCCAAAAAAGTACGACATTTTATTCGAAGAGTAATATATTACAAATGAAAGTTAATGAGAAAGTGTATATCTGTTTATTTTCAAAGCTACTAAATAGTGTGTTCGAGAAAACTGTTATATTGCGTTCCCTTAAAAATAGAGGTCGTGGTTTTATTACGTTGGATTTTACATATACACAATATGGCATATATATGTAAAAGATTTTTTAAATAAACCAAGCCAAAATCACTTTGAAAGAATATTCTATTTCAAAATCTAATCATCATTAAATACTGTTTAATTCGCCTTTCAATAAATTTAAAAACATTAGATATAAGCCCCAAAGAAAACGCCCAAGGAATTTTAAATTGTTATATCGACAAATTCAGTAACGTTTTCATGTGTATCAGTTAATTTTATATCTTATTCGTTGTCATTTTATTTAATCACGCTTGTTGTGGGTTTAAAAAAATTCATAAATACAATGAGATGCAGTTTTACGCTGTAGTTATGAGACCGATAGCATGTTATGTTCGATAGTTTACAAATTTCATTAATAATTTACACTTTTTATAAAATATTTTGTCAGATCACGGAAATGAAAAAATATAAACATCGAAGTAGAATATCACAAACCCGTACTAAAAAATACAGAAAAAATAGGAAAAAACGAGTGTGAGAAAAAATTTAAATTATAATCAAGGCACAGATCACATGGAAATTATAGCGATCATGAAGCTTTGTCTTCGAACTGCGTCGGGGTATTTGATAAATTAAATAATTGTTTTAAATTGGTATTTAAAATTAATTACTGTACAAAATTATAAAGGTCAACAAAAATGAAAATATGCGTAAACTAAAAACAGAAATTTATTTTGATTTTGAGCATCATCGGTCTAATTTAATCTACGTGTTAATTTTTAAGTTTTTGAATACATTAATTATCAGTGCGCTAATAATGACTATTGAAACAAGTAAAGAATCAACAAATTAAGTAAAACCGCGTTAATTTCGTATTTAATCAGACAATTTAATTATTAAAATCAATAGGGACATTTTAAACACTTTAAATATCTATCTATTATTATACATATCATATCTGATGGCAATAAACAAAATTAACAATCTAACAGAAATTGTTAAACGTTTTGATTTCAAGAATAGTATTTAAAAAAACAAAACAAAAACACTTCCAATATTAACGACAGTCTAAACACTATAACATGGTGGCCACTCAAACATACTCGTAATTTTTAAGTTTCCAGTTTATTTCCGGGTTTTCTGGTCCAAATCCTCCCGATTTCCTGATTATTAGAATTGTACAAAAAGAAGAATGAAGTTTTTTTTGTTAATATTGTTAATATCTGAACTGGCGTAGCGTATTTTACATGAATAAAACAGAACTTCGTAATTTATTTTGAGTAAAGTATATAGTAAAAATTGCATTCAATATTCGCTTCAAATCATTTTTTCTTATTAAAAATATCGGTTTTTGGTTATTTTAACTCCCCCCCCCCCGTTGAATGGCCACCCTGCTATAAACACAAGAGAGTTGGGGAAGTAACACGAGTTTAAAATTTAAATATCCGGGAAATAGTATAGAACGACAGATTGGAAGATGAAGCAGTGCGCAATAGGATATATCGATTTTAAGTCAAGCGCTTCATCTTTACAATAAAAAAAAAAAAAACAGCGTAGCTAGGACACTACGGTAGTTATTAAACTAGAAGAATTGTATATGTCGGAAACTCTAAATCCGAATAAAAAAAGAATTAACCAAATAATTAAAAATAAGAGAACATTCAATTTTAAGAGTTAAATGAAACGATGGATAATTCAAATGAATATCAAAACAGTGAGATTGAACCGTTATCCACATCAATAAATAAAGCTTACTGTTTTATAGATGTATTTCTAGAATATAGAATTATAGGTTAATTAAGACGATATGGGAATCTATTAAAACAAAAATACAAGGGTTCCATAAATGCGAAAAGGATATGAAAATAATTGATATTACAGAAAATCAGAAAATGCTACTACCGGAAAATTCTAAAAATACATTAATGAAAACATTAAAAGAAGGAAAAGAACGAGATACAAAAAGGAAACTTAGCGTTAAAGGTAGTTAATAGTGGCTAAATCTGAAGGTGAAAAAATCGAAAAGTGTAATACCGGTATAATTTACTGAGTACATTAAATTAAAATATTACTCATTTATAATAACTACTTCGTAAACGACATAATCAAAAATCACATTAAACAAAATTGAAGAGTAGCTCGAATAATTTAATATACAGAAGTAAAAGCTTAAGTTTGAATTTTTATAATTATTTTTTAAATTTATTGTAAAGAAATCTGTCTTTAAAATAAAAATCTTACGCACTGAATTTTACATCTGACACATTAAATTTACTGTAAGTAACATGACAGATCTAATTCTATAGATTTATAATAATGTTTTGAACGAGAAGCATTGATATAATTCCAAATCATAATTAAATATCTTTCACTTCCCAATTTTTCTAAATATAAATCTTACCATTAAAATCTATCACTAAAAGTCCAAATGTCTTGCATGTTTTTTTTTTTTTTTTAAATTAACGTTATATATAAATAATAATAAAAAAAATGTTACAAATATAAATATTATTTAAAAAAAAAAAAAAATGTACTTGAGAAATACTTACCGAGTATCGTCGATTTTTCATTTTAAATTCCTTTGCTATGATATCTTCTAATATTTTGTAATATAGTGTTTTTACCATTTTTATAACTATAGAGACAGATAAAGAACTGTCGATCTGAGGCAAATTACAAATTAATACTTCGCTCATTTCATCGACTTTATTTTTAACTAGGTCTACACCATGAGATCTGAAATGTTTACCCATACATCATAACTTAGCATATATTATTAAAATTTTAACATTTGTAGTAAACTTATTTTAAATTTTCTTCGAATAATTAATATTGTAAAATGTAGGTATATATATCATGGTGACCACCGAAATATAATTTTTAAATTCCCAGTTTCTCCGGTCTAAATTCTCCCGATTTATAGGTTACTAAAATTGTACAACAGTTTACACCAACCTTTTTTCCGCTTGTATAATAATAAACTCAACAAATCGAGGCAAAGGCAAATAAAATATCAGTATAAAGAGAAAAATTGCAAATTAAATCTTTTAATTTTTTGAAGTTGTTTTATTCGTATTTTAAATGTTTTACCGTTATAATGACTGCTAACGAATTTTTAATAATACACGCTTATTTTATTATTGCAAAAGTTAATAATGAAATTTATAACAGATATTGACCTCGTTCTCTGATTTATTAAATTTGACGTTTAATATTTACATTTGTAATCATACGCGCTGACTTCAAGGGGTTTACGGAGCTCGAGCCTCTCCAAAAATCTTACTGAGAGGGTTCACCCCCCCGCCGACCCAACCTCCGATAAACAAATATGTGATTAAAAATTCTTTTTATGCCTTTCGTTAAAATTTTAACTAAAATGCACTGGCAATAAATGTAAATATCATATTGTTCATCATGAAAATAGACCTGCCGTTATAGAAAAAGTATTTTAATCGAAAAATTAAAGGCTTTTTGTAAAAGAATGGATTTACTTTCGTTGCTATCGATGTTTGACCGCCGCAGCATATTTTACACAAATAAAAACGTAATTTATTTTTGAACGTAAAGTACATTAAAAAATGCATTCATTTTTCGCTTCAAATAATTTTTTTTTTTTTTTTAAAAATCAAAATTATCATTTGGTTATTTTTACGGGTTTTCCCGGTTGGGTGGCCACCCTTCACACATATACATAATAATAACCCCTAAAGTCTCAATAAACGTATTTTTTTCTATGAATGATGTAGTTCGTATCAACTTACTGGATGAGTTCACTTAAACGTTTAGATGGATATGGATTTCTTTCTGATAAAAACTGCGTTATTAAATGAGATCCGGCCGTTTTTACATCCATTTTATAATTCTGTCTGTTATTGGCATACATTTTACCACTCAACGGTGTTCGAATATACGTCGACTGTAAAACCTATTAGAAAAATTTCAGAGCATACGATTTTAAATTATGTAAAGCAACACTTCGGAATTGTTAAAAAATTAAATTTAAAGTTCACGATATAAATTAAATCTTTTTAATCTCGACTGTGCAATAACATTGATGGGTATACTACATGCGTATAAATCTGGAAAATATAGAGAAACATCAACCGTTACTGTCAATTAAAATATGTAATACTAATACGATTGGCAGAAATTATTACGTTAAATTAACTACCCCCGTGTAAGAACGAATTGCACATAAAAATACAACTTGGAAACAACGAAATATATACACAATCATTATTTCATTATTGACTGTTTACAGTTACTCTAGTCACCAAATAATGAATACTTGCACATTAAACGCAGACTTTACTAAATCAATTCCCGCTGCAATTACGTATATTTCTATGAACAAGCAAAGAAAGTAATTCGTTACTGAATAAAGGATGGAGAAGAGAAATTTCTAATATCGCTCAAATTATAGTTTTTTAATGAGAAATTTACAACCATTACTTTATAAATGAATCATTTAATTTTTATGGAAATCGTAATTAATTGCTTAAATTACATAATGAACTACTGCTTTGTGGCGGTAATAATTATCAACAATATATCGCCTTGTGGTAGAAAAGTTCTAAAATAGAAACACCCAAAAACCGTACGTTTAGCAGCACAGTTCATGTAACAGACAGCAAATAGTTAATATGTAAATATATATATATATATATATATAAATAAATTAAACGTTAGAATCGGAATTGTTGAATATTTTGTATGTGTTAAAAAAAAATGTCCAACCATGTACGTACTACGAACCAAATATATTTAAACAAAATTTTAAAATATCACATTTATAGAAAATTTCTATTAAAAAGTATATTCTACATTAAAAAAAAAAAAAAAAGAAAGAACGCGAATCTTATTTGATCTTTTTTCTTCTTCTTCTTTTAGTTATATTAGTTTTTAAAGTAATTTCATTCATTCAAATAACTGCTTATCAATGGGTGCTTTTTGATCGATTCGTTCCGACAGAAATAAATATCGAAACCTGAAGGAGAGATAAAACTAATTCTAACGCCCGTAAAAGTAGTTCTAATATTAACTTGTTAAGTTCCACTTCTAATAACATTAATAATAATATTAGACCTTTATAAGGTTTATAATGGTCCGTATATAGTCATGATTTCTGTTGATGTACATAATGTTGGAAATTATTATTACCAATAAGAGCGAGCAAAATTATCTCTAAAAGCGATGAGCGCTAATTTTTAAAGACTTATACTTAATAAAATGAGAGCGTTTAGTAGTTAACGATTATTTTCATAATACCAAACATTTACGTGCTTATAATCTATATTCGCTAGTATGTCACTATTGCATCATCAAAGAGGTGTAAGCACGAGTATTTCAGAGGATTAAATAAATATCAATCGCAGCAACATTGCAATGTTCACGGTATTCTCAAAGACGAATTCAAAATAAACTGGTTCTAACATAAGCTGTTATACTCCACTTCGTTGGTATTAGCTTACCTGATTCATTTTAATAATATATATTTACGATAAATCCAAATATTCGTCCACCCGAGTAATATCACAACCACCTCCATTTCGGACACACAAAACAACAACCTTTTTCCAAACTGGTAAGGTATGTTCCGTAAGAATAAATATTAATCAACATTCGAAATCTGCCACTGATAAATTTGAATCCAGTTCTTTTATTTGCCTCAATAACTTGCCGTAGACAAAACGCGCAGCTGTTATGAAAATCAAATGGAAGTTCATGAAATGATAGTAATCTCTACGAATCAAATTATTGAAAAACGTTGCAAATTAAAGGTTAGAAGTGCATTTCTCTACACTGATATTTTCAAATTAATTCACGCCACCGCTTACGATTTAGCTTCAAAAATTCGTAAAAAGTCTTCTAATTATTCACAGAAAATTATTTTCTAAATTACATGTTTTCATTCATTTTTCCTTCAAGTAACTCTATCACCTCTCATTAAATTTTCCCCTTCTAAAACGTTTAAGTTTCTTCCTCTTCCGTACTAGACATTTTACCAATCGGCCTCCTTTTAATCTGCACTTGTTGGACTTTTTTACCTTTCTTCTTTCTAACCCCCGGTCATTAACACGTTCTCCTTTTGAATATAAAGGTAAATTTAGTTTCTTTTAAAGTTCAAACTCCATCAAATCTTTCTCCTCTGTTTGAGTTCTAGCCAAGGCAATTAAATCTTCTCAAACACTAAAAAAAAAAAAAATAAAATTCATCAAGCGTATTTTAATCATTTCTCTCCTTCTTATTATAACCTATTAAATATACTTTGTATTATTAAATACGCGTTATTATTTTTCGTTACATCATTTAATTTTACAGCTATAATTTACGTTTATTTTCATTCGTAGTCGTATAGTCATTTTTCTCTTTGTGACCTAATTTTTTTCCAAAGAAATTCTACTTTTTACTTCTTTCCTGTAATGTAGTTCTCTTTTTACATTTCATAATAAAATCTCGTAATATCAAGAAAAAAAAGTTAATTAACTTGCAAGCATTTTTAGGTTTGCATTTGTTAAATGAATTCTTCTTAATTTTCTCTTTAAACCCTTTAATTAATTTATTTCTCGATGGATTAGATTTTTACGTATTTCCAGTTAATGCTTTTTGAAGTGTGTTTCCTTATAGACAATTTTATAAATTACATTAATTCCTCGTTTATCTCAGCTTACACAAATCTTTGTGGAGACTTCAACAATTATTACAAATTTTGAAGCCGTAGGAACGCAAACTATGCGGGTTTCAGAATTTGTCAAATTACAAATAATATTAGACTTATGTTACTCAAGGATAGTTTTGGAATTGTTTTATATTCGCTCCACGAGTCATCAAAATACTAGAACTTATTTTTATCTCTTTAAAATTATTTTTTCTATAAAAAATTAATGACATACTAGGCGGTTTTAATCGAGATGTTAAACGCTCCGGTTTAATAAATGGTTATGAAACACTCAGCGGTTAATCGACTCATTTTACGTTTTGGTTTACTGCATTTAGATACACTTGCAATAGAAATGTTTTATTGCAATTATTTCTACAAAACTGTTCTAATAATAATGTAATTTAGAAGTGCCAATTAAAATTAGAAGGCAATCTATTTTTTTAAACCGAAAAATCCAGATTTTTAAATTATTTTTGTTACAATTAGACTTTCACGTTTCTTAATAATAAAAAAAAAAAAAAAGGTATTAATGAATTTATTTTTGGCCCGCATGGAAAGCAAAAGCATCCATCTTAAAATAATTATAGAGTGGGCAACAACTTAAAAATATACATTTTGGGGAGGCACGCGAGACATTTTTATATAGTTTACTATTTCACCATACCCCCCATCATTATATTACCCTTTGTAAAAATGTTAGCAATTTCTCCCAATACTGCTTTCTTACAAAATTTTCCCGCATAACCTTTCCATCTTAATCTCATAATGAAGGACGTTTTTTCTAATTCAATAATTAATTTCTCTGTATTAATATTTTTTTTAATTTTAATTTTGTAACAAAAAAAATAATAAGAATACTGTGTCTACCTTCACAAATTTAGGTCAACAAAAATAACAAACGTGGGAGAACAGGCCGCGAGACGGTTTCAAGAAATGGCATCGAGTCGAATCGGTTTTGAAACCGTCTGGTGTATCGAACAGTGGGTGTGTCACGTCAATGTTAAATTCATTGATGACCAATTGACTTGTTAAACGTCTTGATTAAAACCGTTGAATGTGCCATTATTCTAAGTGTTCGATTTTTTAGTTCCTTTTAGATAAAGGTCATCAGTAGGAAGCGGAGGCATACCTCACGCCATTAGTATGCGGAAACATCGTCCCCATCACTTTTATACTCACTTGCTTCTGTGGGCTTTAACTTTTGAAGGCTTACTTGAATTTTTTAAAGAATCGCATTTCTACATCACACTTAATTAACACAATTATTCTCTAATAGACTTAATAACCGCACAATAAATTAATTTATCGTTACCGCTATCATTCAAAAACAAATCCTTTTCGAGCTAAGTATCATTTTGTAGCAAATTTTAAACCACTTTTCAAAATTTTTTGTCCTTTTATTAAATTTCTTTAATTATTTTCCAAAGAAAGTATATCCCTGTTTAACTAGAAATTATTTATTATTTAAATAAGCTGCAACGGTTTTCAATTAAATATTTTTTTCAGCAAACAATTTTTTTAAGAACAAAAACTAAATACTATTTTCTATCAAAAAAGTTCCAAAACTTTTCTAAAGTTTCTAATAACTATATCCACTTATTTGAACTTTTTTTCCTCACCAAATTTCAAATCATCATATATTTATAATTTGTTGAGCGTAAACATAGATTTAATATTCTTTTATAACATTAATTTACGAGGTCTAAATTTTAATCAAACTTTTAGTAATAAACACCTTCTTCATTGACATAATTTAGAATTTTTATTTATTTATATAGAATGCCCATATCAGCCCTCTGCTCGGTGTAGGCAATCCCTAGCGGGATAAGTTGGCCTAATCCCCCGTGCTGGCCAGACAAATTGGGAAATGCATTTTATACCTGCTGCCAGGTTTTCATACGCTAACGTAGCCGATCGCGTAAGTAGGAGCGCAGCCTAACTTTTGTGCTGTCGATCAAAATGTGAAAGCTTATCAGTGGCGAGGCGAAGCCAAGATGACTGGCATTTACTGACGTTGATGTGATTGTTCGCCGGTTGAAAATTTCTATGCGACTCTAGCGCACTCGCATGACTACATTTGGAACTGATTATAGTCGCTTGCTATTGCGCTATAAATGCAGCCCAAATGTGTCTAACTGCCGTGTACTAAACTAGCGCCGCATAATTTTTGTCATCGCCTGGTATCGAACCTGAGATCTCCGGATCGAAAGTCAAGCGCTCTAGCCACTAAGCCAAACGCGACGATATATATATATATAAAAAAAAAGGAAGAACGATGTTAGAGCCACATTTTATTCTCTAGCGTAGAATTAGTGAAAAAATATCTGCCCTCGTTTTGCATCTGTATTTAGCTCAACATTTAAGGGCAACTATTCATAGTGGCCATTCAAATACAATTTTTAAATTCCCGGTTTCTTAGCCCAAATCCTCCCCATTCCTGATTAGTAGAACTGTACAAAAAGAAGAGTGAATTTTTTTTATTACTATTGGTAATCATTTGATCGACGCAGCATATTTTATACAAAAAAAAAAAAAAAAAAAAATACAACTTCGCAATTTATTTTTGAGCGTAAAGTACATTAAAAAATGCTTTCATTTTTCGCTTCAAATAATTTTTTCTTATTAAAAATATCGTTTCTGGCTGTTTTTACGTTTTTCTCGGTTTTACAACAAAATGCCCAGCTTATTCTCGATTGGGTGGCCACCCGGCTATTAAAACTCTTTCTTTCATGAGGAAAAATAGGTTTCTTAATGACATTTTAACACTCTTTGATTCCAGTTTTACTTACCGATTAAGTAATAGTGTTCTTTCGACTACGAATTACATTCCTTAATTTATAGCACGACCCCCCATGATCGAAATAAATTTTGGGGCCCCTACATCACAAACATTTTACAATTTTTTTTATGTAAGAGCTCTAAATATGTTTTACCTTTTTCAAGTGTCTTATTAGTCACCAATAGAGATGGCCGTTATATGTCTAAAAACTGAGTCAACTTTAAAGTACAAGAAAGTCAAGGAATTATTAAATAAAACAGATTCGGATGTTCAAACGAATAAATCGTTAATAACAACCGGGTAACCGAAAGATAAAATATAATAATGAATAATACAAGGTTCAAAATGAAAAACTTGCCGAATTAATTTGGTTATATATTCAGCGTTGTTAATTGAGTAAGTTTCTCAGTTTGAACCTTGGATTATTAATTATTATATTATATGTCTTTCGGTTACCCGGTTATTATTTTTGTTATTATGAACCGAAACGGATTTAATAAAGAAATCGTTGCTACAAAGTGACCTAAAAATATCGAACTTTTATGTCCTGCCAAAAAATATAGGAGGTATTCCCTTCTTTGCCGGTACTGACTCGTCTACTTATGAGCTGTCCAAATGGTTAGCCAAAAAGCTAGCACCATTTGTAGGTGGTACTACATCTTTTGTCAAGAACTCATATCACTGCAATTGAACAACTGACAATGGGTGAGTTTTCATGTGATATCACTGTTCACCAACATACCCACAACAAACTGGCTCTTAAATGTAGAAAATTGCAAGAAATTAATCGATTAGGAAAATGCAAATATTCCAAGTGCAGAAAGTAAGATCTGCAAACGACTTATCAGAGAACTAATGGAGATTTACAAACGAAAATAATTACATCAGAGAAGATAGTTTTCACTTTCAAAAACGTGAGAGTATTAATAAAAATTCCAAAAACAGATTCAGAAATTATCAGAAATGTTTACAATAATAACAAAGTCAATAACATCACAACAAGGGAGAAAAACATCACGCTAATCCGCTCTATTACCAACGCCAGATAAAAGTTGACGCAAATGGTTATGCATTTTTTCCCTGTTTTTGCAAATTAGGCACATTTTTCCTTGTTTTTGATATAAAATGTTCCAACTTCCACACATGTTGGCCAATTGTTTACCAACTCTAAGAAGTATTGGTTGTTTGCATTATTTTTGTTTATTTCTGTTAATAGTATTGTAAATTTTATTAATTGTAATTTTAATTTTGTATATTCTTTCAATTACGAATTTTTATTACAATAAACTAGTTTTCAATTCTGGAAACTTCATTGTTTCACCAGTATTTCCTTCTTATCGCTAGTCATATATCCAGTTTGTAACTTTATAAATCGTAAAATTTCTGAACATGGATGAGTTTCTAAAAAGATCCGTGCAACCTTCAACCTCCGATTCAAGTACAAGTGACCCAAAACCAAAAAAAAAACAACATATACGACGGCAAATATTTAGAATTTGGATTTACAGTAATAAATAACAAACCACAATGTTTTATTTTCGGCGACGTGTTGTCACGTGAGAGTATGAAACCATCAAAATTGCTTCGCACCTCGTATCGAATCTTCCGAATGAAAAAAAAAAAAAGTCATTAAGGATCAACTAGTATGTTACTTTCTAGAAATCAAATCTGAAGATGATGATGGACAAAGATGAATGCTTAATTCTTTTATGGAAAAGCCGTTAGAATTAGCTAAACTTACTACAACGATGAAAGAAAAACTCATAGATCTTGCGTCTGACGGAATGCTTAAAATGGAATTCAATTCACAGAAGATTGACGAATTCTGGATGAGACGAAAAGAAAAATAACCAGAACTTGATGCTAGGGAAGCTCTGAGGTTAATAGTACTATTTGCGACATCCTACATGTGTGAATTAACGTCCTCATCAACCGTACATTTAAAAAATAAATATAGAAATAGAATGAAATTAGAAAAGGACTTAATCGTTTGTGTATCTTAACTACAACCACGTTTTAACAAATTAGTAAAAGAACAACAAGCACACCCATCTCACTAATAATTAATGATAAGTAACTAAAAACATTTCATACTTGATTTTATGTGTTGTTTTTAATTTTTAATAAACCATCCAATTTTATTCGTGTTTTTTTTTTCCAATTTATTTGTAATCGGTGAGCCCTTTATATTTCGTTCGCGACCCACACTTTGAAGGACACTGATTTATAGGGTTACAAATTCATTGTACACTTTTACAAACCTGAATATTAGAATTTCTTTTGCATGCGTTTCTCCCCACTCTAATACCTAGGACAATAAAGTAATCTATGTGGCAGCTGAAAGTCCTCCCACTATGAAATTCTTATTCCTTATTTTCCTGTGTAGAAACTTTACTTTTAATTAAATACTCTCATAAAACACAAAGAAATTTATGAACTGCTTCAAAAAATAGGTCTTATTTCCTCTTCTTTTTGTCAATATTCTCGCAACGGGGAAAGTATAACCGATGTTATCTCTTTTTTGAGTGCAACTTTCATCCTTCACAAAGATAAAAAAAGAAAAAAAACCAAACACGCAAAATTTGAGTTTTTTTGTTCGTTTTTATTTCCTTTTTCTCTCCCCCCCCCCCCCTGATACTTTGTAATAACTATTCGATTGTTTTAATTTTACTTACCGAAAATTAAGGCTCATTGTGACACAACTTTAAAAATTTCAACCGTTCATAAAATATACGAAAAATTGTATTAAAAAATTTACAGCACGTTAATAATACAAGTATGTTTCTTTTTTTTTTTTTGAATAAATTAAAAATTAATGCAATTCACGGGGCGTAGGACTAAAAATAGTCAATATGTACACAAAAGCGATAAATTTTGGAACACTATATAAATAAAATCGCTCAAGAATTCTAAACCACATTTATAAAAATTGTGGTTCGATTTAAAAATGTATTTTCTTCATAATTTCATTTGAAGATAAAAAAAATTTAGTTTATTAAAAATTATTTCATAAAAACTTACACTTGATTCATTTTTATCTAATATAATTGGAACAGAATTTTCATCTTCACATTTTCTTCCACCTGATATGAGTGAACTAGTAGTCTTTTCTAAAAAGAGAAAAAAATTGACGGTACAAATTTATTAAAATGAAATCTTCTTACCAATCACTTTAACTCATTACAATTTACTATTCTAGTATTTTATGGCAACATGTACACTATTAAGTTTCTGTTTTGAAGCAAAAATAAACTGATGAAACAATTTATAGATAAAACGGAAAATTTCCCTTTGGTGAAAGAGCAATTGATAGTTAAAGAGTATGTTTAAATTATACATTAAAACAACTTAAATCTTTTTCGCATCATTTTAAATAAATGTTCTTCGTTTTAAATGCTATATAACTTTAAATTTTTGTGCCTTTACCCGATGAATAAGAGTAGACTGAGACATTGTAATGAAACCACTCCCATTAAAATTACGTGTATTAATGTTGATGAAATATGTAAAGTACAACAGCCTAAAAATTGGCTCAATTGATGGTTATACTATTCAAAAATGTAATAAAAATCGTTTTATTCATTAAAAAAAAAATACATCAGATTGTTTTAGCTATTTAATTAAACGCAGTCATGACGTACGAAAATACGGATTTCACGCGTTTTGCTTTTATCACTATAACAATTTACGATGCATAATTGAAATATAATAGAGAGGGCGTTTGCAATTATTTTTCACAGAAATATTGCTACAGTTCAGATAAAACCACACGGTTCACACACAGTAGATTAGTGCTTACGATGTAATTACTAGTACACGAGGTGATGAAGTATTTTTATAATCTTTATTGAGTACTAGTATTGAATATTTTATACAGTTGATCATGAATAGTAGAAAAGTTGTTTACTGTGGAAAAAAAGGTACAAAAACTACCACGTGGTCTACGAATAGAAGCACGTGTAAGAAGCGGCCGCGAAATAGATTCAAGGAGGAGACTGAGTCAGAAGGAGTGAGCACATCTGCCAGAAAGTTAAAACAGCTACTGAATTAGATGTACCTGTTGATCCAACGTTTGGTTATAGAATAGTGAATTTTGCAGCTCTGATGAGTGCAATTTCGGTATGTGTAGTGTGCAGAGCTTGTGGTACGGACGTTAAGTTTTCAGAGACAAACAAGTGAGGGTTAGGTTTCAAAGTGATTATTTCCTGTTAAATACTTAAATTACATCGATGATGGTGATAGCAAAACTTTTAAAGGTATAAAAGATGCAAAAAAGATCTTGAAAAAAAAAACGCCCAGGTGGAAAAGGGAAGCTGATGGGTAAATTGATTGATGACCTTACTATGTATTATGACTTCAGTACTCGTCGAAATACAGATTCCATTGAAAACATGAAAAAAGATATTTGGGTACTTTGTTCTACAAACTTTCGACGCATAAGAAACCGCAGCATAATAACTGTCCTCCAGGCGCCAACTCGTGGTGCACATGGAAAAGAACAAAAGCTGCAATTCGTTTAAATTCTTACGAACGAAAGCCAGCTTTAAATACCGAAGTTTTTAATGCTATTAAACCATGTACGAAGATCTAAGTCGTGATGATTTGCTTGAATGTTGTTTGGGAGGCTTCACGCAAAATAACAAAGCATGTTTTAATTCGATCGTATCGAATATAGCTCCCAAAAATATTTCAACAAGCAACCAAATGGTGGTCCGATATTTACCCCTCTTCTATTCGTAAGAATCAATCCTTTTATTTACCCGCGCAATCTAATCTTTCTTCTGATTCCCGGTTCTTTGATATTCCTTCACTTCCCCCTTCTGTTGTCATTTCTATAATTCGCTTGTATTTTGATCATTTTGCTTTCCCTTCTTCTCGTTTTCGCTATTCTTTTGTTCCCCCTCCAAATTATCATCTCCACCACAATGGAGCAGTGGTTTTCGACGCCAATCACATCTTTTTTGAATGTTCATTCCTTTCTGTCGAGCGTGTTATATTTTATATTCTTGTCTGCTAAAACTCAAGCTCCCTGTTCCTTATTGTGCATCTTATACTAGTATTTTATTCTTCCTCTCGCAATCTATTATTTCATCTATTAGTTCCTTTATATTGTCCGTATCCGACCGAATCAAAATTTAACCGACGGCTATTTTCCTTTTTGTTGTTTCTGAGTGCATATCCTTGGCTGGGGTGCCCAAACGGGGGAGAAAAAGAAAGGTGCTTGATATTGCAATCGATGTTGCTGTGTGTGTATTTAACGATAGTTTATTTGGCATAATGAAGATAATGGAAGTCCTATAACCGACTTCTTTCATTTCTATTTGTTTTTGGTTAAAGATCTTTGGTTGACGAGCCTAAAATAATTTAAAAAAAAAAAAAGGTCCTGTATTTGCCGATAGGCCTGACTTGTTACAATTACTGCAAAGAAGTTAATGAAGCGAGGATCGGTCAAGCCGAATCGTCGTTGACAGATACTGCAAAAGAGGCGCGCTCGGCCTCAAGATCAGTGAAAAAACTGGAAGCTGAGATGAATATCAACTTAGAAGGCAATTTGTACGGCGCTGGCATCGCAGACTAATAATAAATTTTTGTATTAATGCAAATTTTCAATTTGAAAACATAGAAATCAGAACTTGAAACTTTAAACGCGATTATTTCAAAACTATGTTTTTCAAATTGGCTTGCAAGATAACTCTCTCAAATTGTATCAGAATGAGTTCAAATTTTAACAGTAGTTTCTTAATCAGATTTCGCAGAGAATGTTGTACGGATTTTGCGAAATATTAAAAATTATGAAAGTTATTAACAAAAAATTGTCATTTTTTTGTGAAAAAATTGATTTGTTCAAGTATGCCATTTTTTAAAAAATCAATATTTTTACAACACCTTACGACATTCTCTAGACATTTTCATGTAGTTTAAGGAGAATTTTTTTTTTTCGTAATAAATTTTTTCCCATCCAAAAACAACACCAAAGAGGTAGCCTGTTTCGGAGTCTTTACACTAGCATATTAAGTGCATAAGATGAAATTTTCAAGCCTCCATAGAGCGAACGAACATACTAAATCGAAATAATTCAGCTGATAATATTCTTGCTTTATTAAAAAAATATTACATTCAGCTAACCACAATTTTTTGTTAGTAAAAATTCTTCCACCTTTTTATTTACCAATTCTACTTCCTCGACCATGGTTTTATAACTTCTCTTTTTTGTTATGCTATTGGGTTACAGTTTACTTCTCTTTTTTGTTATGCTATTGGGTTACAGTTTACTTCTCTTTTTTTGTAAACGTACCTCTTTTGTTTTTTCCCTAATTATCATTTTCATCGTGCCAATTGTGCCTACACTGTAACACAAATTAACTCTTCTTTGGGTACTCTTTTTTTAATTTTACGCCCTCATTTTGTTCCAATTAAAAATTCTGCTCCTTATAAGGCTTTATTCCGCTTTGTTCTCTTGCCAGCTTTGCTGTCACGATTGTTACTTCCATTAACACTTCAGTATTAAAAGATATTATTTTCATTTCTCTATATTTGTATCAATAACTTTGATTAACTATTGTTACTCGTTAAAAAATAGAATGTATTAAAATAAATTTTAAAATAGAACATAAGCAAATATTGGGTTCCCGTAATTTCATTATCAAACTATAGCTCCGGCAATAGGTATATCTGATTAGTCTAAACTGTCGGCGATGATTTGAATTATGCCAATGTGTGAAAGTATATTCATTTCTATATATTTTATGTAACCGTCAAAATAATATTCATGAAGGCCAAAATTACTGATAACGGTAACAATCACAAACACAATGTATAGCCAGCATCCAACTTATATCGCTATTAAGCATTTAAACCGATGGTTCTTAACCTTTAAGTGATGAGGGACCATTTGACAATATTTCTTTCTGCCATGGACTACCTACTGTTTGAAGGTAATATACAGTAAATGTAAATAAATAAAGGGTTGTTCTATCCATCAATAAATAAGACACGCATAAAATTGTTCAAAGCCAACAGTATTTTAATTTTTTTTTACGAAAATTTTACAGAATAGAGGCAAATATATTATTTTAATGCGATTTCTGTGACTGCATACTTTTTACTAACTTCTGAATCCTTGGTTTAGTGCTACTCACAGCCAAACATATGTCAGCACTCGCATGAAATCGATTTCGGTGTTCGCTTTTAATTATCAAAAGCGCTGAGAACCCCTGCTCGTATAGATATGTCGATGATAAAGTTCGGTAACGTACAGCAATTTCTTGAATCTTGGGAAAGAAATTTCCTTTTGGCTCCAAAAATTTTCAAAATTAATTCCTGTTACGAATATATCTTTCAAGTTACTATTGTGTTGAATTTTAATCACTTCTTCTTGAATTTCATCAGGCACCTTAGAAACGTTGATCACTTTCCGAACACCTTCGTCCTCAGTAGTCAGAAAAATAGCGACTGAATTCACTTTTTAAATTTTTCAAATGAAGTATCATGTTCTTTTGTATTTCTCCTTTAATCTCAGCACGCTGCCTGTCAATAATTCGATTCAGCGTATCAAACGCAGAACAATTTTTTCTTCCAACCTTGTCGATCTATAGCTCGATTTTAGTGATAAATTCACTAATTTTATCTTCATATGCAAATTTATTGCTTGCATCTTGCAACTTAAAATTTCATGACCCTTGTAGTTGAAAGTTCAATTTATTTAGTTGCGCGAAAAAATCAACCAAATAAGCAAAACAAATTTGAAATTTGAACTCGCAGAACTGATCCAGCAACTCTTTGTTCTCCTTGTTAGTTAATAATATTTGTACTTCCTCTTTCAGTTCGTACAACCCCAATAGTATATTTCCTTTGGAAAGCCGACACACTTCCGTATGGAAAAACCGAGTTTCGTGTTCAGAGTTCATATCAGAGCACAATTGTTTGAAGAGACGAGTATAGTTCCACTCTTTTTAATGAAGTTAACCACTTTTATAGCTTTAATATTTTTAGGGTGGTTTCGCGGACCACTTTGAGTGCTTCCAGGGACCACCGTTTAAGAACCACTGATTTAAACAGTCAAAATTTATTCCAAATTTTTTATCTGGTTCTTCGCAGCTACATTCAGTCATGACAAAAACGTGTAACGGAGACAATTTTCAATATATTCACCAGCACTGTTTCAAAATAAGGTTACCTTTCCAGCAGAAAGCATACTAACATCAATGTGCATTCTTCTGGTATCTAATGAGAAAATGTAAAATCCTACAAATGCGACATTAACTAGACGAATATTCATAATTTAGAATAAAGAAAAATAAACAGTGAATACGCATATATATGAAAAACAAAAAAAGTCCAGATTTGTACAATAAAATTTGCTTGAAAAGTAATTCTTAATTTAATACCTAGGTATTTTCTTTCGTCGCAAAGTACCGTCTTTAATACATTTGTTGAATAAAACTGATCCATTGCATGATAATTCACTTCTAACAAATCATCTTTAAATAATTCGAACAAATTTTCACTTTTACTGCACAATACCTGTTTAAAAAGAATGGAATATTCGACTTTAAACAAACAAAAAATATGACATCAATAAAAAATGTCTTGGACTTTATATACGACTTAAATTATTTACCTACGAAATGCATCGCAACAAATGATAGACTTTGTCATAATTAAACCTTTAACCAAGTAAAATAACACAAACCAAGATATACTATAATATACTATACATGGTAAAATATAAAATTGGTTACTTGTATTATACAAGCAATTAGAATTACGATAAAACGAATAAATTAATCGAAAAGGTTAAAAAATGGACTCTTAACTATAATGGCTTTGATACAGTAAGGTAAGGTTAATATTCAATAGCCATTGTAAACGTATCAAAAATAATAATAAAAAAAAATATCAATTTTAATAAAACCGCGTCATAAGCTCCTTATATCACCAAATAGTTTATAAACTTACATTAGTCGATTACATTTTAACCTAACGAAATTGTGTGTAATTTATATAACTTAGTTCTGTTGCACATCATAAATTATATTTATGAATTCTTCAAATTTATTAAAATAAATAAAACACTTGTCAAACTTTAGTAATTTTGCGTTTAGACAAATAATAAATGTAATTTCATTGAAACTGTGAAACAGCTACAATTAATTCAAAATTTATTCAATTCTTTAAAATAATTCGCAATAAACATGACATTCAAAAAATAAACAATAATAGAATTTAACAAAATTTCTACTATTTAATTAAATATAAATTTTTATTAAACGAATGTTAATAGATTTATTGGTTTATAAAATCTATTAGAAGTCAAAAGACTATGTATATTTCAATTGCTTATAACAGTAAAATAGTTTGATTATTATATAATTAAAAAAACAGTCTTTTTTTGAAAATATTTATAACCATTATAAATTACAAACTACTTTTAATGTTTATTGGCCATTGAAATAAGTTTTAGATTGTTGTGAGATATAAATGTGCATAATAATGCTTTTGTCTTAACTCGAGTTCTTTTCCCGAATATACATACTATAATTTGTAAAAAACTCAATAAATAATTAATGTTTTAAACGATGCATAAAGCAACATTTGCGATAATTGACTCAACATAATTGTATTAAAAGATAACATTTGGTAAATTCTCCTGAAATAATAAAGATTAGTTTATACACGTGGAGAAAAAGTTACATTTTAAGATTACCTTGTTTTTAATGTAATGAGTGGTTAATATTTTCATAATCCAATCCTTACGATCTCTTATTTTAGATTCCACACCGCCGTATTTGGAACAGAGGGTTTTAATTATCGGATATGCTGAACTAACACCATCACCCAAGTTGTTACCGAATAATTCTAAATAAGACAATATTTACAGAAAATCGTAATTATAACAAAAATTACAGATTATTTCTAATTTATTTTTCTGGCTTTTTCGACTTACATTGTAATAAGTTAAAATAACAATACTGTTTTATTTACCAGAAAACGATTCGTTTAACAAATTCTTGCAATCAGAAACTACACAGCAAGAATATAAAAAGTCACAACAAGCAATCAATAAATTAAGTAACTGCTCATATGTGTTAAATTTTTTGAGGTGTATCTTCATCGACAACAGAAATGTCCAACCGAATCTCATTAGCTGTTTTCGTTTGCAATATATTAACCTAAAATGTTAATAAACAGAAGTCAGATGTTTGAATACGTTTGAAATAAAAAACAAAACTCCGAAAATAACATACCTCTCGTTGTCATCGTAATTTAATTCCGAGCTATACGGTTTTCCAAATAATTGTGAATATATCTCACGGTATTTTTTACAAATTTCTGATAAAACACTGTTTTTCTCACTTGAATAATAATCCATGTCATTCATGCTTCTTTAATGCTAAAAATTAAAATAATTTAAGTTTATAGTTGATAAAGCGTATTTTAAAACCATTCAAATGTAACTAGTTTACACTTACTGCTAATTATTCAAGTATTTAATGTCGATTCAATTACTAAAATTAAAATTCATAATATACCTACGTTATTAAGAAGTACGATCTCATAAAACAAAATTATCATTAAACACAAACTTAAACCCGTCATACAGAGTTATACTCTACTTACAAATCTCTGTTACCTTTTTTAATATCAATAAAACTACTTTTACGTATAGTTTATAAAAAAATAACTTTAACCATATTAAAACGAAATTTAAAAGGGCAAAAATGTGTCAAATAAGAATACATAAACCTTCTAGTGAAAAAGTAGAAAACAAAAAATGAATCCAGCAACTACTATGGTTAAGAATCACAGATGGCGCGAAAAACTGTATATGGTAACAATAGCCCGCAATGCTGGTAAATTAGATAATCTTAATTATTTCTTATTTTTCGTCCGAACACAAGTTACAAAAGCGTCTTCGCTTTATTTTGCAAAAGCGAAATAACTTCTTTAATATATATTAAAAGCAAAATTATCTAGCGTTTTCTGCAAAGGGGTTTTAAGGTTTAAAATTATATAAACCGGAATATTTATAATTAATGCTGTACAATTTTCATAGATAATTTTTTTAAATTTAATTAAACAATATTCCATGCCATAAAAGATAAAAATATACTTTAAAAATGTATACGATAGTAATAAGCTAAATAATTAAAATTTTTATATTTAGATTTTGCTATTTCAAATCAGGAATATATTAAACGAAAAACAATACAATTTATCAAGAAGTGGAAAGCAATAGTATAATATATCGAAAAGCCTATAATCAATTTTGATAACTGTTGCTGTTAATTTCAGTGTTTATTGTTTATGAATGTGTCTTTTCTGCAATTTTTGGTATTTTATGAATCATAAATGCTAGTTTAATATTAATTTTGAAACATGGATTTATTAATTTGAAAGCACTAAACATAAATTTAAAATGCTGTTTATTTTTATCGAAATTTTGTGTTGTGAATAACTGTGGAAAGTTACCATGAAAACGATAGAACATAATTCTTCTTTATTAACAAAAGACGAAAATGAAAAAGTTTTTTCTATGTTAGGGCATAAATGTCAGGTAAGAAGTATATTTGTTGCGTGAAACAGTTTTTATATCATTCGTAATGTTAATGAAATTACGAATTAGCTCTCATAAGTAAATTATTTTTCACTAAAAATTACTAGTTTCTATGAAAAATATTTCTTTTAAAATTAAATGGAGCAGTGATTCTCAATTTTTACCATGTTTTTTATTTATCGTTAGTGTTTAATTTATTGAATTCGGTGAACTAATATGTTTCGTCGAACATAAAATAGTATACAACAATAATATGTCATACGCGCAATTTTTATATTCAGATATCAATAATTATTGTGCTGCAAATTATATGATGCTTTCAAATTCTAATTTGATACAAATTAAATGTTAATATAATTATTATTAATGAATGTAAAGGCTTAAAATGCATACTTATTATGCAGAATATATTCAATTGTGTAATTGTATTTTATTTAAGTTTAATTGTTGACAATTAATTGTATACTAAAAGGTTACAAATAAATTATATTAGTATATATGATATTTGGAAAACATTTGTTTATATAAAATGTATTGCCAAATATATCGTGAAAAATAAAATTAATAAGTAAACCAGGTTATATAAAAATTGATGTATTTAGAAGATTTCTGTTATGGTTTATATATTTCAATATTGTGATTTACATTCAATTTTTTAAATTCAGCACGAAGGTAGTGTTTTTTGCTTTTTTTTTTATAGCAGATTAAACCGTATGTATGTGAGTATCAAATTTACATTGGTGCAATGTAATCGCAATATTATTTTTTCATTAGTTTTGAATAAATTATTTCATATTTTTTATTGCTTAAGTATGTTTTAAAATTCAGTTTTCCGATTTTGTTGTTATGATTTTAATTTCATCTGTTTCTTTAAATATTTCATTCGTATAGACACTTGAAAGTTTTACACTGTAAGTAAAATGTGCCTTTATGTAAATTGTAAAGAAGCGAAAACATGATTGTATGAAGATAAAAAGTGCATATCACTGAAATTAAACTAATTATTATATTTACGTTGGATGTGTGATTGTTGCTAAAATAAATTCGTTATATTATTTTAGAGATTTGTAATAGCACACGATACTTCTTTTCCCTGTAATTATGTGATATTTGTAAACTAAACTATATCTATAAGCCGTTTCAATCAAAGTTTACCATATTATTCGTATAAGTATTAAATAATTTAAAATCCTTTTATATAAAAATTACTAAAAAAATAAAAAAAAATGACCTAACCAAAAGCCTACCGCTCCGAAAATATAACTTAGTCCAACTTGCAACTAATTTTAGATGATAGAAAATTTAAAAATTTTTTACATAAAATTCATTAAATGAAGATCTAACCAAAAACTTCTTGTTTGGAAATTTGAATTTATCCGCATCTGCAAGCATTGTAAATTGTAAACAATTTAGAATATTAATTATTTAAAATTATTTTGTGTAATATTACTAAACAAAATAACCAACCACAAATCTCGACATTAATACCGATTATCGGGTAACGGACTGTGTTATTTGTATTAATTATACATGAAATTATGATTGCGTCCTATTGCAAATCCCTAAATATAATATAACGACTTGATTCGAGCGTATTTGTTAAAGAAAAAAATCCCTATTACGAAATTTAAATGCTCTTTCCTAGGAATGTAACAAATAATTGACTTTAATTGATTTGAAATAACACAGCTTAGTATATTTTCTTATCGATTATAGCAAATTTTTAATTTCGTTTTATTAGTACGAAATGTCTTAATTTATAATATTTCAGACACTAGCTACAACGGTAGTTCAGTTATTTTCAACTGATGGCCCGGATGGATCCGACTGGATTAAACGAGATGCCGGCGTTCTTTGTTTAGTGAGAGATGCTAATCGTAGATCATACTTCTTCAGACTATTCTGTTTAAATCGTGATCAGTTGATATGGGAACATGAAGTCTACAACAGTATGGAGTATAATTCTCCAAGACCATACTTACATACGTTCGAGGGAGAGGTAAGATTTGGACAATTTAGTAATTGCGACAATAAATTTTGTAGTACAGTGTAGAAATTGAAATATTATGTAATATATTTACGTTATTCTATAGTATTATTACGGTACTGTGAGCGCAATAAACTACAAACTTGAAACTGCTGTTCTGATTAACAGATGCAGAAAATGTAAAAATTTACAAAATTCGATGGGTTCGAATATTTTCAAAATATTTTAAAACAAAATATAAAAACATGCTCACTTGTTAAATAAAAGATTAAATGTGTTATCTTTGTGAATACGTTGTGTTGAATGCGCGTTCACATTAATATCATTTCAGCGATAAGAAACCGGAATAATTATCTACCTACATTTATCGACGTGCAGGTCGTATAAATCAGTTAACTATTTCGACGCTTATTACTATTATGATTACATTTATATTCATATTCAGTTATTACATCATATTACTTACTATATTAAGATTAAAATATATTTAAAATGGCAAAACCTGGCCAGGATAATACAGCTAACGTATCTAATTCAGCACTAGCACATGCTAATAATAATGTTCTTCAACAGAACTATAAACGTACTCCAAACGAACAGTTGCTATTCATCGAATGGCAGAAAATTAGTAAGATAAAAAAACAACTTAAAAGCTTGAGAAATAAACAAAGTGTGAATAGCCCGGCTATAGAAAGCGCCTCTAACCCTGTATATAATACAGATGAGGAAGAATTAGCTAAGGAAACCGAGTGGGTTAAAGAAAAAAGTAAAAACAAAAAACGGAAATTAAATGACTCGCTATCTCCAATTAAACAAAATTCAGTTACCCTGAGTGTGGATCAAACAAAAATTAAAAAGATATCCCCTCCACCAATAATATTGGAAGGAATTAAGAAGTATGCTGAAGCCTACGAAAAAATAGGGGAAAGCATACCTAAAGAAAAATTCAGTACCAAATTATTAAATGGAGATAAAATCAAGTTTAACACAGTAGATGGTGAAACGTATAGCGCCATGGCTACTATGTTACAAAAACTTGATTGTACCTGGTACTCATATGAGAATAAACAGACCAGACCAATTAGAGTGATGGCAAAAAAATTACCGCGCACATGCAAACCTGAAGCAATAGTTGCTGATCTACACACTAAAGGGTATAAAATTATAGAAGCGACAAACAAAATAAGTTGGAAAACTAAAGAACTATTAGACATGTTTATGTTAACTTTTAGTGCAGAAGAAGATATTAGAAAAGTTTACGAAATCCCAAAAATTCTTGGTTGTAAAGTAAAAATACACACACTAAAAAAACCTAAGCTAATCCCTCAGTGCAAAAAGTGTCAAGGTTATGGTCACACACAAAAATACTGTCATAAAGAGCCGAGGTGTGTTAAATGTGCCGGGAAACATCTCACCATAATATGTGATAAACCAAAAAGTACTCAACCAAAATGTATACATTGTGGAGAGGATCATCCAGCCAACTATAGAGGTTGCACTGTAGCTAAAGAGCTGCAGAACATTAAAAACATAAACATGATTAAAAAAAAAAGGAAAATAACGTACCCCAACAGAATAAACAGACAAATAATGCTAATGACTTAAAATTACAACAAAAACCTACTCAAAGCAAAAATACATACGCTGCTGTGACAAGGGCCAATAAATTAAATAATGAAGAACAAAATGAGGAACTAAAACAAACGCTACAACTCATCCTAATAAAACTTGATAAGCAAGAAACACTTATCACTAAAATTGATGAGCGACTTAAGAAAGTTGAACATGGCACCAAGGAAGCCATTTCTAAAAAGAAAAAATGATGGCTAGGACACTTCGAATTATGGCATGGAATGCCAATGGGCTATTACAACACCAGCAGGAGTTGCAACTCTTTGTAAAACACCAGATTTAATCGACTTCTTTGTATGCAGAAACATATCAATAAACTACTTACAAATTGAGGAAAGGCATGATATGAACTCGGACCATTCCCCTATTTTGCTAACATTAAGCGAAACTATTATTCAGAAGGAGAACAGGCCGGAACTAGTTAACAAATATACAGACTGGGAAAGCTTTAAACAACATTTAGAGAAAACAATAGAACTAAAGGTTCCCTTAAGGAACGAAGAAGAATTAGAATTAGAAATAGAAATAGAAAAATTTGTAACTGACATACAACAAGCAGCTTGGCAAAATACTCCGAAAATTAAGAGAAAAACACAGGGTAGAAATTATCCAAATGAAATTACAGAGCTGGTGACTAAAAAAAGGAAAGCAAGGAAACAGTGGCATCAAACAAGAGCTCCAGGGGATAAAAATAAATTAAATAACCTCACCCAATTATTAAGAAGGAAAATTCAAAAATTGAAAAATGAAACAATAAGCAGTTGCTTGAAAGAGCTTACAAATGATAGCAACACTGACTATTCATTGTGGAAAATTACCAAAAGAATCAGAAGACCCACCACCCATACCCCACCAATAAAAAAAGCAAATGGAATGTGGGCTAGAAATAATGAGCAGAAGGCCCAAACATTCGCTGAATACCTAGAGGACATATTCCAGATACAAGAAGAACAAGAGGATGACAAGCTACTAGAAGAAGTAACACAAGAAGAAAAAGAAATAAAATTAACATCACCAAAAGAAATTAAGGATGAAATTAAACACAACATCAACCATAGGAAGGCTCCAGGCTATGACCTTATAACTGGAGAAGTATTGAAACAATTGCCGAGGAAAGCTATCGTAAAGCTTACAAATTTAATTAATGCAGCATTTAGGTTAAAGTATGTACCCAGATTATGGAAGGTGGCGGAGGTTATTATGATACTAAAACCTGGTAAGCCTCCATATGACACAACCTCTTATAGACCAATTTCATTATTGTCCACAATATCAAAACTTTTTGAAAAAATATTACTTAAAAGGATAAAACCAATTATTGAGAAAAAAAGGATAATCCCTAATCACCAGTTTGGATTTAGGGAAAAACACTCGACAATAGAGCAGGTACATAGGGTAGTCAATGTTATTGAAAACACACTGGAAGAAAAAAAGGTGTGCTCTGCAGTCTTCCTAGATGTAGCAAAGGCTTTCGATAAAGTCTGGCATAAAGGGCTATTGTATAAAATTAAAACTATTTTACCGAGGCAATTCTCTGAAATATTAGAATCATACTTAAAAGAGAGATATTTCAGAGTTAAGCAAGAAGACGCTTATTCCGACTTAAAAGAAATAAAAGCTGGAGTTCCTCAAGGAAGTGTTTTGGGACCAGTACTTTACCTTCTATATACCAGTGACCTACCAGAATTAGACAGCAGCACCTTAGCAACGTTTGCAGATGATACGGCCATACTAGCGGTAGGAAAAAGCCACGAGGAGTCATTGGAAAAATTGCAGACTACATTATCAAAAATTGAAGAATGGACCAAAAAATGGCGCATTAAACTAAACGAACAAAAGTCAACACATGGTACTTTTACAAATAAAAAAGTATATTACATACCAGCAATTATCAATAACAAAATAATACCACATGAAAACAAATACCTTGGCATGACTTTAAACGCCAAGCTTCGTTGGAAAGCTCATGTGAAAAAAAAAAGAGAAGAACTCGGATTGAGATATAAAAAGATGTACTGGTTATTGGGAAGAAATTCTCAGCTATCATCATACAATAAAACGCTAATATACAAACAGATACTTAAACCTGTATGGACTTACGGATTACAGTTATGGGGGTGCACTAAGCCAACCAACAATGCAATAATACAGAGATTCCAAAATAAAGTGCTCAGAAATATTGTTGGAGCACCGTGGTATATTAGAAATAATGATCTCCATAGAGACCTGAAATTTGAAACCGTGACTAGTGAAATAAAGAAGTCCGCAAAGAAGCATGAAGAAAAGCTTCGTTATCATACCAACGAAGAAGCCAAGCAGCTACTACAAAATAATGATTTAGTGAGAAGACTCAAAAGGGTAAAACCTTTTGAGCTCATATGAATGTGTCTGTGATTACATGGGTGTATCGGTATGTATATTTGTGTGTATGTATGCGTGCATATGAGTGTCTGTGAAGTAAATTCGTTATATACATAAGGTATTATGCCTATGCATAAGTGCGTGCCTATGTAATTATTGTATCTATTATATATGTATGTACGTTAAAAATAACTAAGTCATACAAATGTGTAGAAGAGTCTTAGTATGTGTAATATATTTAATAAGTTAAGTCAGTAATACACTGCTCATTAGTCCGTTTAGACTAGATTGTAGCTTTTAAATAAAAAAAAAAAAAAAAAAAAAAAAAAAAAAAAAAAAAAAAAAACGTTAAATTCTAAAAATGATAGATACAAACGTCAAAATTGTTTACAAAAATCTAATGTAACACAAAAAAAAAAGATTTAACGGCTAGAATAATATTAAGGAACAATCGAAAATATATATTATTCTATAACTCTCTTTTTAGAAGTCAACTGAAAATGTAAAAGGCATAGAAAATTAGTCTCGTAGTCTAACATTACCACAACAAAATTTTAAAAAATAGCAAATATATACGTTGAAAACCAAATTTTTTTAATCAAAACACAATTATCTCAACTTAAAACGTTTAGTTCATAACAAAGTGCAAAAGAACTTATTGTGTGATTAATGGTTCCCATAAAGAACATGGTCGTATGCTGCACTAAATTGTTCTTTTTTTTTTTTTTTTTGAAACCACATAAATTTTATTTTGAAATAATCTAAACTCATAAAAATTAATCAGAAATATTTAAACGGATAATATCAGACAATTTTCCCCATATGTATTTCACTATAACATGTGATGAGAGATTTTGTCTAAAGAAAGAGATTTTATATTTAGGTTCAAGTTAAAAGTTGTTTCTACATTTTGTAGTTTATTGTGTTTATACAAGTCCTATCGGGAGTTAATTTTAGTATACTATTTTTAAATTACAAAAAAATAATAATAACAGTTTTTCGCCACCTAAAAAGCTATTTCTTTTCGTGATTCATACGGTTCACAAATGTCAGTCATTTTCATTAACTTTTTAATACTCTCTTCTTTCTGCTTTTTTTTTTTTTTTAGTTTACCTTCCTGGCATTGAGTCATTAATGAGTCGAAAATGTAAGCATAAAATTACTCAAAACTTTTTGAAAAATATTAACTAATTTTCTCTCTAATTACTTAATTTGAAACGAAACAAGTTTGTTAGACGCTCGCAGGATATGAATGCTTGTAGTCATAAAATATTTCTTTCTTTCTGAACCTACTGAACTTATTGATACATTCATAATTGTTTATAACGTCATGCATAAATTCGGCTATAAATTCTTATTTACTTTTTTTTTCAAATTATGTTTTTAACAATTACACTCTTGGTGAAGTAGTATCAATGTTTAAAACATTTTTAAAATTGTTACGCACATCTTTCTATATTTTAATCTGGTTTTACATATGAATCGTGTTACTGTGGTAGGAATAATATGTAGAATTTGCGTTTTTTTATTGTGAGTGTTTTATTTGCACACATATATCTCGAAGCAAATGCTTATGTAATATTTTAATTTTTTTTTTGTAGCAATTAAAAGTAGAATTTTTAAATTTGAATAAATGATTACAAAGCTGTTTGAAAGTAAAAAAATAATTTTAAACAGTTCAGAAAAAAGAAGAAATAAAAATTAATTTAATATCATTTAAGCGTTAATCAGACTGAATCACAGTTCGTTTTTCGTTTATTGTTAGCTATTATTTTGTGAATTTCTTGAAAGAAAGATTGTGGCCACCCATACGCGTATTTTATTATGCCAATAAAAGTAAATAATATATTACTGGACTATAAGTATTAATTATTGTGGTCTTAAACTATTTTATTCTTATTCACATGTTAAAATTTCACTTAATCGAATTACAAATACTGTTGTAGATGAAAAAAATCGTTTACTAATTTTATTTGGAAGAGATTAGTGTTGAAATAATATAACTTTCAGAGAAACAATATTTCACATATAAGTTTTTTTTTGACGTATTATAATGCATTTTAACTTAAAATATTTCTCCTCTTACCTTTTATTAATGATTTATTAATGTGAAAATAAGTAACACTTTCGGGTGGTATTTATAGGGATAATTATCCTTGAGAATAGATGTAATTCGATTTTTCCCGCTAAGAAATGAATAAATAAATAAATAAAGTAACTTTTTAATTGAATACCATCATAAAAACTGGTTTGGCGCAATTTGCAACTTTCCACGTTATTAAAATTGTGGAATGCATGATTTTTTTTTTTTTTTAAGGAATGTATAGTAGCTTTCAATTTTGCGAACGAGACAGAAGCCACATATATGAAGAAGGTATTGCTAGAAAAGTTGAAGGCGAAAGATGAAAAGCGATCAGGTTAGTTTCTATGATTTAAATTTAATTATACTTCTTAATGTTCTTTTAAAGGAATAGTGAATTTATTTCATTTTTGATATTTTTATGTCTTTGCTCTGGCACATAAACTCGAAAAGCGTTACGAAAATTTCATGTCTTTAACTTTGATACGACTGATTACTAATATTTTCATGTCTTTACTTTGACACATAAACTCGAAAAGCGTCACGAAAGGGGGAAGTGTTTCCTATAACAACTTGTAAAGACCTGTGAAGATCGTAGGTTTGTGTATTTCACACGTAATTTCCTTGTTTACATTTGCTGAGCGCACAAAACAATTACCATAGTGCAAATATTTCGACAACTACTCGAAGAGGATGGTGTATCGCGTACGAAATTACAAAACTCTTTGGAATCCATAACACTTTTCGTGGGAAAGCAACGGTTTACACGAGACTAAAGGTACATTTAATTTATAATTACTATGATAATTGTTTTGCGCGCTCAGCAAATGTAAACAAGGAAATGCCGTGTGAAATACACAAACTTACGATCTCCACAGGTCTTTACAAGTCATTATAGGAAACACCTCTCCCTTTCGTGACGCTATTACGAAGGGTTGTTCTTAACGAATAGGAATGGGGACCACCGATTTTACCACGGACGCGAAAAACGGTTGAAAGACATTAGTGTTGAGTTTGAACGTCTTACGCGTCATGGTTTGCGGACGCACGCTTCCCGCTGTCGAGATTTTGTGGATCGTTCGCGTAGTCGGTTTGTCGATGCTCTCACACTCGCTCGATATAACGTATGACTTTGTTATACCTTCGTGCGGTTTACTCGCTTTCTCTGAAATTTCAAACGCCGATTGCGATAAATTTGAACTTGAAAGTTACTCGCTCATAAATCGACACAAACGCGACAACGGCAAGATGGCTGATGGTGTAGCGATTTACGATAGGAAATTGGATTCGGACGCTCTGAAGAGCCGTAGTCGGCAGCTGATTCGTATCAATCAGGGAAAAACTGGTCTCGACGAATGTAACGTAATATCGATGGGCGTTGGTGATATATGCAAAACTGAAACGACGATCGATGGAGAGCGTCTGTTACTCGTAGCGACGTACCTCTCAAACGGGACAACGTTGAACGATAAGATCAAGTTCTTCGAGCGTTACCTACTACCGTACTCGACCAAGCTGAAAGGTCTGTTTCTCTTTATCGATGAAATAAAGCTGTACGATTTACAGATCATAGTCTGTGGTGATTTCAACATCGATTTTTGTTTGGACGAGGGATTGCGATTTCGTTAATTCATGAATGAAACGTTCGGTTGTGAGCCGAATAATTCGGTGGACCTCTCGACAAATATGACGCGCATCGACGGAATTTTTACTTGAAACGTATCGAACGTACAAACGTTAGCTTATGTGTCGTACTTTACTCACCATCGGCCATTGCTTAGTATAACTAACTCTTTACGATAATGATGTAAATAAGGAACCTTGTACTAGCGGTAGTTAGTTGTTAAATATATATTTTTGCGAATACATTTAAATATAATATGTACAAGGCATTTAGAGTCGTCGCGATAGCCTAGTTGCTAGAGCGTTTGACTTCCGATTTGGCGGTCACGGGTTCGATCCCGAGCGACGACGAACTTATTACAAGAATTAAATAAATAAAAATAAATAATCGCTAGTAATCATGTGGTGGCAATGGCAAACCACCACGTACAACATCATATGCGCGCTAGGTCAGTACACAGCAGATCCACACCGGACTGCACTTGTAGCGCGATAACAAGCGGCTTCAATCAGTTCCGGATGTAGTCTTGCGTGTATATAACACCTGCGTTGCATATTACAATTGCCTATACCAACATCAGGCCCGGACCGACAGGCCGGTTGGTTCATTCACTTGTCGCAACTACTACAAAAAAAAAAAAAAAAAAAAAAAAAAAAAATAGCAGACCCTGCTCCAGCGGGAAAATGCTGAAGAAAACGAAGAAGAAGAACATGTACAAGGCATTTAGAGGTGTAGTACGTAGGTTCAATCTTTATATGTTGCGATATAATATGTACAAGGCATTTACAGGTTACACGGCGACATTCTCATGTCGACGGAGGCCGCGAAGCGAACGACATTCTAATGTCAGCGGACGCTTGAATGGCTGTACAAAGCCTACTAAAAATGTCTCACTGTGTTGCGGACTTGTACGCAAGCTGATTTCAAAGATTCTGGAACAAGTAGTTTTTCTTTTGTTACGCTTTGAAATAAACCGCTACGCGAATTGTTAAATACTTTAATCTTAATTTAGGGGAATAAATAATTATTTTATAAAATAGTTTTTCTTATCCACATAACATTTCTTTTCAGTTATTTGATTGCCAGTAAGTTATCTACGGAAAGGTTGAAATTTATGAGAAGGTAGTCGTCTAAATATTGTGGTTGCGCAATAATTAAGTTTATTTTAATAAAATTTCTATTTTCAGTAAAAAAAAAAGTGTATGAAACTATTTTTACGTAATAAATGTTTCTTCTTTTTTCTTATAGTATTAAAATTTTTTAACTGTGTACATTTTGCATGTAAGAAGACCTAATAAAATGTTTCAGAAATGCAAAAGTATCAAATAAAATTTATTAACTGAGGAATAATCTAACATGCAAACTTGAATTTGTGCGCATAAATCACAATCAAAATGCTCTTTCAAAAAATGTATAACTTTGAAGCAGCTGACTACTATAAAATTGAAAGCGGCCTAAAAACCACATAAAAATTCATCATTCGCTATGCGACAACCCATTAAACGTGAGATTTAAAATATAAAAAATAAACAACTTATCGTAAAAACATAATTTTCAACAACAAACTAATTTACCGCCCTTTTCGGATAGAAAACAACAAAAAAGATATTTTTTCGTAAATGATATTTCAACTATATTATTTGAAAAACCAAAATACATCTTAAACATATAGAGATACGAGTAGGAACTTTATGGAAAGATATAACCGAGACTACAACTTCAAAATTAAACTCTCAAGCACTTGAGAAGTCTCCAAGTTTAAAGAAAAATTGTCCCCTCCCCCCAAAGTTGTTATATATCAATGAAAAAATCCTTATTTGGAAATAACTTATAACCATATTTTAAAATTTCTTAATGAAATTTTAAAATTCATTAAGAGTTCAAAAAAATTTTGAAAGCTGATGTATTAACTTTTTGTTTGCATTTGTTTTGGATACAAGCCTTTAACTAATTTATAAACCTATATATTTACGGAAATACTACTTAAAATGCATAGTCTGTATTCCAACTTCAAAATAAAAATTATTTGTTTTGTATTTATTATTAAATAAATGTAAATTATAGTAATTTTAATCGGGCGTACGAATTCTAGTTGTAAATACATCATGTTCCACTGACTGTATTTCTTTGAAGTTTTCGTTTCATTTATTAGGTATGACTTTGTTAGGTACTTTAAATTTATGATACCAACTTTTTCTTCATATATCTATTTACTCTGCCATTATTATGCAAGTCAGGAATTGTACACGTGTGTGTGTGTGTGCGTGTATTAATTACAACGTAATTTTTAGGCTATCCTCCATTCGAAAAAATGTCACAATTTTATGTAACGAAATATGTAATGAAACAATATCTTAATTTTATATCATGAAAGTTAAATGTTAGGATAGGATTTTTGTAATTATGTTTTGTTTTTCTTTTTGGGTTGATGCCAGTAAGAATTACGCTGTAAATTTTGATCATTTTATACAAAGTATAGAAGAGAAAGAGACATAAATGAAAGCAAGATGGGTCAAGGGGCACAACCCCTTGCGAGGCCAAAATGGCTGAGTATATATATATATATATATATATATATATATATATATATATTTGTACGTCCCCTTAAATTCGAAAACGGCTCTAATGATTTTCACGAAATTTGCACACTAGGGGGATTTTGGACTAGGAAATCGATCTGTCAAGATCTAATCCATGGCAAAATTCGTTTTCGCGGGTTTTTTGGGATTAAAAAATGTGCACAAAAAAACCCTAAATGTGTAGACGCCAGTTAGAATTTTGAAGCTGCCAATTTTCATTAATGTTTTCAATCCCAGAAGAAGTATTAACTTAATGAATAAATTTAAAAAACTAAATAAAAAAACAACCCTGCATTGTAAACGCCAGTTAGAATTTAATTTAAAAGTGTCAACACGTGCAGTAAAAATAATTTGTAATTATTTTATATAAAATAAATAATCGTAAGTGGTTTTTTAAATAAATAATTAAATGAATAGTAAAATGTTTTATACCAGTAAATTTGCAACGTTTTAAGTATCGATACGCGCAGTAAAAACACATCGTAATTTGGGATTAAATAAATAATTGTAAGAAAACATAACTATCTTTAATTGTAATTATTAAAGATTTTATGAAGCGAGCAAGGGCTTAGTGCGCCAGATACTATATATATATGTGTGTGTGTGTAATGTTATTAACTTATTTGTTTTTGAAGTTCTAACATATATGTTAATATCGCAATATTTTTAAGTAATCTCAGCGCAGACGAATAAGTTATTGATTTCATGCATTCGGGTTTTTAAATTTTTCTTTTATTTGTTTAACATCGGGTTGCTTATGTTAACACTAATTTCGTTATATGCTTTTGATTAATTTATTTTATTTTTTATTTGTAATGCAGAGAGAAAAAAGGCAAACAGTGCGATGAATGCAATAAATGTTACACTGTCTAAACCCTCAAGTGTACCTCCTCCACCAACGGTGCAAAATGGGCAGCTCTTTTCCAATTCACAGTTGTCAGCAATTAATAGTAATATTCCAAGTAAGGATTTATAAATTTTAGGCTATGAAAGAAACACTAAACACTAGTCAGTTATACAATTTGATGGTATAATTTAATGTGAATACACGACGGTAAATGCTTAATTAATAGGGATATCAAAAAGAAGAACTAGCGGAAAGATAACAAAAGCAGATATTGGTATGCCTCAAGAATTCAGGCACGTGTCTCATGTCGGTTGGGATCCAGACACGGGGTACGATTTGAGTAATGTTGAAGATCCTACATTACAGCGGTTTTTCAATAAGGTATTTTTATTTTTTTCATTTCCCATTTATAATAATTGGATACCTTTTTTTTTCTTTCTTTTGTTTATAAATGTATAAAATTTTCCATTGGTAGTAGGTTAATTTTAAGTGTAAAACGTAAATTTTATATTTATTAGTTTAGCGATATCGTAAGAAATTAAGATTATAATATATAAAGTTATTTTAATAAATATTTTTACCACATTGTCGAGGTGAAATTCATGAAAAAATGTTTCTTTTGCGACTTAGGTGGGCATATCTAAAAGCCTCTTACAAAATAGAAAAACGCGGGATTTTATTTACGATTTTATCGACAGACATGGAGGTATGGATGCTGTCGCAGAAGATCTCACTGCTCCTAAACCATTTTTACCTGCACAACCTCCGCCAGTACCAACACGTGTTGTACAACCTCAAACAAGTGTAACCGTTAGATCGGTACCACCTCCCCCATCAAAATCGCCTCGACCTTTTACTTCCTTACCACCTCCTCCCCCACCACCGATTCAAACAATACCAACTCGCATGCAAGATTTTTCGCCTTCTAGTAAGTTCATCAAATTATATAGATTGTGAAGTTAACTCGTATTTGTATTTTTGTTAATATTTGTATTGCACAAAATAATTTTTTTTAAATTTAAAACGTTTTTTATTGGAATACTAATTGTGAAATAAAAAATTAATTCTACCATTATTTTTACTGTTATTTAAAATTCCGAAGGTGACGTATTCATTTTAATTTTTTTTTAATATTATGAAATTTTTGAAATATGATTTAAAGTATTCTCCCTTTTTTATAACTTTTTTTTATTATTTCGTTCCGTATTACGTATTCCTAAAATCCTAGTATTCATTAAATATTAGTCTTGGTCATTTTACTTAAAAATTCGTAGAAGTAGAACCATATTCGGTAATGCTTAATTAGAATTCTAACTTAACTTCTGTTGAAGATTGCTTCTACTTTTTTTAATTGTTTTACATCGGCTAATTGTAAATTTTTTTACAAGGTAAAAATCATCAATTTCAATTTACATCGCTTTTATTTTTAGGTGTTTAACTACTGCAACTTTTTATTTTTCCGTACATGAGATTATTAAAATTGTAATTTATAAATGTAAGATATAAAAAGTAATAATTATTACTCGTTTCTAATGTTAATATTTGTGTTACAATTTTTTAGAACTTAGCTCAGTAAATACATCATCGGTGCCATGCAATAATGCGCATCCTCCGCCTCCGCCTCCGCCACCGCCACCTCTGCCACCGCCTCCGCCTATTATGCAGTTGTCAGAAAAAGTTCAAAATCTCTCAGTTGAAACACCATCAGAACCAACTCCCGTGGATCCACGTGCTGCATTAATGGACGCTATTAGAGACGGTGCTAAATTAAAGGTGGAAAATGTTTAAATTTTTTATGGTTCTATAATGTTTGTAACGCGTGGGTGATTACATCTCTCGAAGATCAAAATTTACTCGATGTTCTTAAATCTAATGTTACAGATGTAACTTGTAAATTTATTATAAGGAAATTTAAGCCTATTAGAATTTGAACTTTTTTAAAATCTTTTTTCTATATTAAATACATTTTAGAAATGATTGTGAGAATTTTTAAATTTCATTTAGAATTTTAATTTTTCTTGCATTCGTTTAAGTAGTAATATGTAGAAATAAATACCGTTTCTGGTAGGGGTGCGATAGTATACCTTTCTCGAAGTTTTAATTTCTTGTTTGGTTTGCCTTCACCCTTTCTTTCATACTTTTACTGTTGAATTTATTATGATTTTTTTTTTTTTTTCCATTACACCTAAGATTCGACAAGTATTCTACTAATATGAAATTTATAAGCGTATATTTTTTCGACAAACTTTTCATAACTTAAAAATCAGTTCTATTCCACGTTCAAGACGGAGTAGCACTGGTACGTATAATTTTTTAAATTTGTTGTTATTTTTAATTACACGGTGCCGCTTTTGCATTTTCAATGTTTGAATGCATTTATATTTTTCCTGAGTAACCGTATGAATTATATATTAATTGTTCTGAGAAATCTTTTAATTTTGCATTCTATGCTTTCATAATTACTTTTTGCTAGAAAGATGTATTCATTTTTCAAAAATCTCAGTCTGACATTTTCAAGTAATTGTTATTCTGTAGTGAACTGTGAAAGTAAAATTCATGTAAAATTTTCATTTTTCAATCTTAAAAGTCTAAACATGTATATGGACAATTTGTCATTGAATGGGGCGGATTTATACAATACGAATGTGTCTAAATTTTACTATACTATTATCTGTTAGAAGAATACATGTTTTCCCATATTATATCGATTTAACATTTAACGGAAAACATTGTCTTGTATGCGGTATTTTTTTAAAAATAGTACAAAACTTCAATGATTGTGCGCGTTTTTTCTTTTTCTAACATACAGAGAAGAATAAATGCATAAAGAAAAAAAACAAATTAAAGTATTTTTGGGCAATAAAATTAAATTTTTAGTAAAAAAAAAAAAAGGGATTGAATGGTGTAGAATAAATTTTTTTTTGTTTTAGCATGTTGATACTGAATCAAAAAGAGAAGATATTACAACATCGAATAATAATGGCTCCAGAGAAGAATTGCTTAGTCAGATAAGGCAAGGAGTCGAACTGAAACCAGTAAGTTTTACATGAATGTTGATATTAATGATTTTTTTTTTAAACATCAAAATGTTACTTTAACATTTTAGCAAATGGGTAACAAAAACTATTGTTATTAGTTAGGATTTAACAAATGATATAAAGTATGAGTTTAAAACGATCGAAGTTAAATGTTGTTATAACTTTACTTAATTTAATTAGGTTCTTCCGGCTGCTTCTCGATGCAGTTTAACGTTAGAATTTTTCTTTTTTCTCAACTTGAAATATTCTGGAAAAATTTCTTTTCAGGGGAAATCACCAAGGTAACGGCCACAATGTCTATCAATCCCTCACCGAAATTCGTCCTTGAAATTATAAAACGCTTTCTGGATTATATGAATTTTAATCGGCGTAATTCATTGAATTCGGCGACCAGAACTATATATTACTGTGGAAAACAGTTGACAGGAATCAAGCTCTTCAAAATGCAACGATTGACTAATAACATAAAGTAAATCCTATATCCTTGACAGGGTGTCGGGGATTGTTAAGTTAAGTTTTTCATATTGTACTAAGTCTAATGAACCTGAAGAGCATACTAGGATCAGTTCCTTCCTACTTGGGATTTGCCTTTACTTTCTCAGATTATTTTGGTACCCAGTTATTTCAGGCTGGACAAATCTGGAAATGATTTGGATCCGGAAGGAGCCAAGTCTTGAATCTGTGACTTCTAATTAAATGACAAAAATCAAAAACATGAGGCGGCATTTAACAAAATTATAATTTTCAAAGGTAACGCAGTTAACTAGTATCGGCGTAATATCATACACATATGTATACATACATACACGCACACGCTCGCATATGTATATATTTTATATATATATAAAAATCCTGTATGTTTGGTCGGGATAATCTCCGAAACTACTCAATCGATCTTAATGAAATTTTCACACTGTGTGTGTTTTGGTCCAACTTAAAAGATTGGATAGTTTTTATCTCGATTAATGACCTCAATATTTTTTTATTACTTATTAAATGGTTCGTTAAGATAAAAATTTGTAATTAGTTGTAATGAAATTTGCACACTAGGGGTATTTTGGGTTAATAAATCGATGTGTCAAGGTCTAATCCATGGCAAAATTCGGTTTCGCGAGTTTTAAATAGGTTTTAATGTTTTTACTATGATACGAATCAGGGTTGGTGGCGCGATCTTTCGACGACGATCTAATAGATAATTTGTTCTGCCTTTAGTATTATTTTTTGATTTTCGAACGTAGTTGATTATTAGCGTTGGTAGTGTCTTCATGGTGGCGGTGGCGTCAATACTGGTAGTGTAAAGCAATAAAACATATGGTAGGCAAAACATGCGAGCGGGTAATTCCAGATACCTGGAAACGGCGAGGAACGAATAGGAAAAAAAGGCATCGGTCTAGGCTCTCAGGCAATCAGTGGGCGGTCACATAATGTCGGTTCGAAAATCATGCGCTACGCATACTGTAAAAATATATGTATATTTAACAAAAAAAAAAAAACATAAATAAATCGAAAATATTGCAACAGACAGTTCATTTTTTATTTTTTTTGTATTGATTTTATATTTAAATAAGAAAAAAAACTGCTTTTTTTAATAGCTACTAAACAAAAAATGAAAAAGAAAATCGGTTAATAAACAAAGAAAGACTTTGCCTATTTATATGCAGATATTAAATGTTTTGCGTATTTATATATTTGTTTGTGAAAGTGAATTACTGAGAATATGTTGTGCACATTTTAAAACCCCCCTTTATGTACAATATACCCTTATTACATTTTGCTGTGATTTAGTCAGAAATTTTTTTAAATTGGTTGGAAAAAAACTGATCATAGGTAAGATTACAAGACGCTTTTTACTTGTTTTTATAACGCATAAACCGGTATAGATAAAGCTGACGACCCTACATACCTAAAATATAATTTTTCTAATAAAAAACGCACAGAAATATATTCATAACAATCAACGCGTGTAATTATTGAAAACATTTTTCAACCATCCGGAAAGAGAATTGGAGGGACCTATACATTTTTGTTACGTTCAGTATTGAAAAGCAAACTTGTATGGAAAGAGTCTTTAAATTCATCAATTAGTAATAAAATATTTTATGTTTTACGAATATGATTTGGGTGAAATTTTGTGTTTAGATAAGGTTTTGCTTTTTAAGTTTACCTATATTTTTCCTTTTTTCCCCCCCATACGTGCTTATATCTAATATTTGTGAATTGTAGAGAACCACATTTACCGTCGTTAAATGGTCGCAACGCTAAACTAAATATGTAATAAAAAGATGTAGGCGAATGATTGTTTAGCGAGTACGGTGCAAACTGGTCTGCATTTCTCTTAAATACGGTACACCCTAAATCGGGAAAAAGAAAAGAAAATAATAAACGACCCGACTTCATAAGTAGCGCAAGAACTATAAGAAAAATGAAACATTCATACGTCTCGGCAATCAGGTCACGAAAGAAATTTGAGGAGCGCAGAAAGATTGTCCCAACAATGAGACATTTATAACAACTGAAAGGTCCTTGATCCTAAAAATTAACGACCAGCAGGAAATCGAAAGATCGACTGCTAACATTGCAATAAGTGCATCAACCATTTTTTGTACATATGTTTTTCGTGTTCCGAGTTATTCAGACCTGTTTGTATTTTCGTTTCGGTAAATGTGCTTCATTACTCGCACATTATCCATGCGTATTCGTTTTTAAAGTGTGTTTGGTATTTTCGCAACTTTTGGTAATATTGTATGAATATATTCACATTTGTGCGGTGAATGTCAATTTTATATTTCAGTCGTAAAAATATTGCGATTTATTATTTATCTTAGCAGGGAAAAAATTTTTAAAATGTTGTAAAAAGGCTATATATAAAAAGACCTCTATCACTTCGACCGCTAAATGCCCGTAAAAAACACATAGAAATATATTCATAAAAATCAATGTGTGCAGTCATTGAAATAATTTTCCAACCATCCGGAAAGTGAATTCGAAGGCTCAATCCTGTGTGTTTTTAGATTGGCTAAAACGTTTTTATCTTTATTAGTAAACATTAGTTTGACTGTATTGAATGGATTAGTATAATATTAATTCAACGTATTACAACTGAGCCATAGTAACGTGTGGCCGGGTCTGCTATCTACATATATATATATATATATAACAAAGTCGGGTTAGTTACACCATTTATAACTCAAGAACGGCTGGACTGATTTTTATGATCTTTAATTTGTTAGATTTGTCTCCGCCCCGAATAGCAGAATACGAAATTAAAAAAAAAAAAATTATGAAGAAAATTCATTTTTTTTTTGTTGTTTTTGGCCCAAAAGAGGGGTTTAAATAATTTTTTAACCGTAATTTTGGAATTTTATGAAAGGGCTGCTGTGTTTTGTTTTATATTTTGAATTTTACTTTTAAATGATTATCTGGTGATGAGTTATGAATTTTTTAAGGGTGATTTTTGAGGTCGTTCTCTAGACGGTTTCTTGCCACCCGGGGTAATCGCTCAGCTTAAAGTTGTAAATTGTCACAGATAGAAGTTTAATTGTAATTTATGATCCAATTCTGATAAGTCAAACCATTTCCGAGCTATTGTGTAATTGAATATTTTTGTCGTTTCTGAACCATTTTATTGGGATTCCGTACATTATGTGTGTAGGAAATACTAAAAATCGGTATAGATTTACTTTAAGAAATTAAATTACTGTAAAAGCACGTTTTTTGGTGTATAGCCCATCATCAGGTAACAGCACAGAGTACACACTCTATTAAAAAGTATATAAACTGAATGTGTACTCTGTGTTGTTAGCTGATGCGAAAAAACATATTTCCAAAGTAATTTACTTTAATTTTTCTAAGTAAATTTATACTGATTTTTGTTATTAAAGGGACTAATGCCTTGCTGCCACGTGAATTACATTCATTTCAATGTAATTAAAATACTTTTCATTTTGATTTTCGTACATTTATTGAACTTAATTCATTTCGAGTATTAATTGCCGATAAGTGAACATTACATTTATTGGTTCTGGGGGGCGGTACAAAGTTCGCCGGGTCAGCTAGTGTTTATATATGTATAAATATACAAATAAACAAAAAAATCGCCGACTTCGATCGTAACGCAGATGCAAGATACCTAATTGTTGATAAAACCGCGGTTTACTGTCCCAGTTTTAATCAGTGTCATTCAAATTCGTTGAAAATTAGAAAAATGATTCTTATTTGGTATCTTTGATGAAGAAAAAATCGATCTTTAAGAATCCGCAGAAAATAAAATAAACAAAACTGGATAAAACAAAATAAAACTTATATAACTGACAATGAGATAAGAGTAACTTTTAAAGAGTCTAAAAGAAACGAATTAATATGAAGAAGCGGATGCGAGATGTGATAATAGTTGTTAAAGGACAATGATAAATATTATAGTTATAATGATGTGAGTAATGTTTTGAATTCTTTGCAGGATTTGTTTTTTTTTTTTTTTAATTTAAATTTTATCAATAAATTAGGTTTTTAATTAAATCAAATTTTTAAGTTTTATCGATATTATTGTAAACAAATTAACAAAATTTTTAAAAGTTATGTATATAAACATATTAAACTTCAGAAATATCGGTTTAATAAAATCATCTCTTAATTTTGTTTTAATATAAATTTTAGAATAAAATTAAAATTTTACATTTTTCAATCAAAAATGAACAGGTTTCTTCTCTCTTTTCTTTTCTTATTATTTAAATGTTGTTAATGTAAACTTAGTTTTTCGAAGAATGACCAAGTGGTTAAAACAATCGAACTGTCAAACCGAGATCCAGCGACGACAAAGTAAAAATTATTAATAAGAAATAATCGTTAGTGGTGGCGTAGAAATGCGCAAATCAGTGTTTAAATATACTTATTTGAATTTTACTTACACAACGATAGCAAGATACTCTACAATCAGTTCCAAATGTAGATTTCTATACGGACGCGTTCCATATAGAATTCGCATGAATTATATCTATTTGACCAACAGGAATATATGAATAAATAGTGACAATGTTAACAGTTGATTAATAAATAGATTAGGTTTCCCAGTGCATAAACATCGCTTCACCAAACAACAAAAAATAAATAAATAAAAGCTTAGCAATATAATTTTGTCTCGAATAGCAGCGACCAACGGAAAAAAGTAGAATTAATTGTGGGCAACATAATGCATTACATAAAAAAAATATATATACGAGAGACGATAAATAAGTAAGTTACACTTCGCGATAAAAAAAAAAAAAAAAAAATCGTAAAAAATATGTAAATATATTTTTGAAATCTACAATATTTCCTCTGTTTTTCGACGTATTCATTTAAAATATTCAAGCACTTATCGTTACGTGGTACAAAGTTTTCGATGCCTGGTTTAAAAAACGTCCATCCAACTTCGACTAACCAATTCATGACGAAATTCTTCACTTCTTCGTCGTTTACAAAACGCTCTCCTCCTAGGGCTGCTTTCAAAACAAACAACACATGGGCGATCCGAAAGAATGAAAGTTTCGACGCGCTTAACGTTTGCATCTGTGTGCGAAGTTGACGGCCGACCGCTGCGCGCTTCATCTTCCACATAATCTCGTCCTCCCTCGAACATACGGGACACCATTTGGACACCATCATTGCTTTGTCACCGTGCACTTCACATATTTGTCGATGAATTTCAGCGGGATTGTGATTTTTTGTCCACAAAAAGCGCACTATACCTCTCAATGTTGGACGATTCTTTCACGAGGCGATGGAAAATGAAAACCGGTTTCGTTTAATCCAAAGTGGTAGGTTGTAGCTAATTTAGGTAGAAACTACGCGCGAATGTAACTTACTTATTGATCCTCGTACATATAATCTAATTATAATTTCATTTAAGGTGATACTGTGTGCTTTATACATTCTTAATGTTTTTTATTTATTTGTTTATTTTTATTTTTTAAATTCTTTCAGTGGTTTTTGAACTATAGTTATGTTTCGCGTTCTTAATGTCACATCTTTAATGGTAGCGAAAAGATTACGGAACAAAATTACTGAATATTTAAATTTATTTAATTATACATGTAACTTTTGTGAAATTTACTCACATTTTAATATGGGTATATTTTTACTTCGCACGAAAAAAGAAAAAAAATGTAAACAAAGACTGTGTGTTACCATGAAACTATTTAATATTTTTTTTAATTATCTAAAAATTTTACTGAAACCCCCCAAAAAATTTAATTTATTTTTCATTTTTTGTAAAATTAATGTAGAGTGCTGTAACTTTTTTTAAAATCTTTTTTATTGTCTAGCTATATATTTTAAAATAATTACAGAAAATATAGTGCAATAATCTAAATGTAAGAGAAATTAGAATCCTCAAAAAACTTTGATTCAATGTTTCTTCGAGTAGCCTAGGAAATGACGCTGAATTTTCATAAACGTAATTGAAAACTTATTAATGAATAAATTCGACATGTTTCATTACAGTAAAGTCTCGACAAGGTTAAGATTTCCCTTTATCAACCAGAAAGATAATATTATGTATTTTTTAGTTTCAGCAAACTACTAAAGCGCAAGCTCCTCAGTTAGATGGTTTAGCGGGCGCCTTAGCTCGTGCTTTAGCAGAACGATCAAAAGCAATTTACGGAGACGAAAGTAGCGCCAGTGAAAACAGCGACGATTACGATGATGATGATTGGGAGGAGTGATGATTTAGTAATGTGTGTACATTTTTCAAGTAAAAGAATTTAATTGAAATTAATATTTTTTGCTCAAACTAAAATATACATTATTATAAACTTTTTTAAGTAATTATTACATTTCGATGGCGTTTTTTTTTTTTTCTTTTTTGCTGCTTCGGTTTGTTTGAATAATCGTTCAAATAATTAGATAAAAAAATTAATTACAATTTTAATTATTTTATTTACTGAAAACTAGAAAAACAACAACGTAGATTTTTAGTATTAATCATAATTATAAAGTACAATTAAATAAAATGAATACTTATTATAACGAAAAAATGCTCTATTCCTCTATTCAGATAGTGTAGTCCATCTTTGATTTTACGAACTTTCAGGTAGAACATAACAGTTTCGGTGGCGGAAACTATAAATGCATACTGATATTTACGTACTGAACGATGTTTTTTGTCTAATTAACGATTATTTTTGATAGGTTAGTTATAAGCTTTTATGTAGGTGAAAATTTATTAGATGGCTAAAAATGCGTTTTTGATTTATAAAATAGTCTATTGTAAAATTTTCGAATAATATAATCCATTGCGCTTGTTTCCTGCGACGTTGGCATTGTACAGTGGCTAAGTTGTAGGATGCGAATTTAATAACACAATCGTTCCGACTGGAAACAGCGACCATCAAGAAATTATATATACATATATAGACATATATTAATATACATCTTGGTAGTTATTAACTTAACTCGTACAAAACATGTAATTTGTTTGTATAAGTAATTGTATTCAAATAGTAAATCCAACTTAAACCTTGGTAGTTGAGAACTCTAAAGTGTCTTCATAGTAAAAACATTACCGAAACAATAGTTAACAGTAAAATGTCCTTTTTTTCTTTTAGTTTTAATGAACTGATGATCTTCACTAACGGTAGGAAATTTATAGGAAGTTGTTTCCAGACTCGTAAATATGTATTTATAACGGTTTTTATTATCGTTTATTCTTTTGTGTGCATGCAGAGCTCGTGCCATTTATACAATCTTTCTCGCTTTATATGCACAAACTAGACTCGATATTGTTCGCATAGAGTACAAACATCCACTAAATTTGTATAAGATGTGTCGTTTCGTTCGTCCTTGTCAGTACAGTTTTTTGTTTTTCTATTCGAGAATTAACTTTGCATTCTTCGAGTTATACGATGTATCCTGTAAAAGGCAGAATGAGCATTCCGGTCTTCTTCTCTCATATTTAGATTCAGCGTATGGATGTGTTTTTGCCATAATCGCTGTATTATTCAGATCGGCGAAGTTACACCAGTTCAGTTTCGACTGTGATAAGTGACGAATTTTAAGTAAAGAAAAATTAGACCAACGTTTTGAATTAGATCGGCAGACCAGGCTCGTAAAAAAATAACAATACCTTTTTTTTCGCCTTAATAACTGCTATGTTCATTTTTATATTCGATTTCTATTCTTTCGCTATTCCACATGTTCTCGCGACTAAGAGAGATGTGCAAGAATTGTGAAATGAAAATAATTTAAAAACGCGAAAAACAAAGATAACTTCAAAATTGAAAGACACATTGATAATTGAAGAAATTTGCTTATTACATGCGCAATTAACCGGTCGAAAATAAGAATAAAAAAATTAGGAATTTTTAAACCGGTAAACTGAAGATTAAAAGAGCAACACACCAACAGAAATCTTTTGCACTGCATACGAAGTAAAGGTGGCCGCTCAAAAACAAAAAGAGGTGAGTAAGGAGAAAGTGGAAAAATTAAAAGCCTCGGTTTTTACTCGTAAAGAAGATAGTAGACAAAGGAAGTAAAGTGAGTACTATAACTAATTCAAACATTCTAAGGTAATAAACATTGCGTACCAAAGATTAATAGACTAGAAATTTTTAGTGTGAAAAAATACTCTCCGTTTGCTTTTTTTCCCATCATTTCTCTCTGCTAACTATTACGAGCCTACTACATGTATGTAAGTAGGCTTAATTGCAGTGAAGTGGCGAACATGTAGCAGCTACGAATGCGGTTTTGATTAATTGAATTGTTTTTTACTAAAATATTTTAGAATCCCGTGTGAAGTGTATTTTACCATGATCAGTAAAATAATTTGCATAAAAACGGTAGTAAAATAAATTACTTACATAACGCTGTCGTTACAGTTACTTTAATTTTAAAAGAGACTATTGAAAGAATAAAGTGTAAATCGGTTCAAATTCGCTGAAATTAAAGATAGTATCAGAAAATGAAAAAGAAAAAAAAAGTTTTTAATTTTTTTGTTTTAAAGGTCAGCTAAACAACTAAATCGCTGAGCTGCTGACGAAAGTAGGAAAGCTTATACTAATACCAATATTACCTAGAGTTTAGTTCTAATATTGAAGAAAAGATTGTTACAACCGTGGAGCTGGCTGTTTACTGGCTGTAGACATGACAGTGTGATATTCCATCGAATGATGTCCCATTGTCAGCTAATGCAGCCGGATGAATCAAATCTTATTTGCTTTTTAACGGTGTTCAGGGACGCTCTTGTCCTTGTAAAAACCGGTCTTCCGCTTATTATAGTTACAAATAATCTTAGAAGTCGCGCAGCAAGTCTCTGGCAAATTACTATGTGTACTATTGTGCATGTATGCGAAATGGTAAAAATATACTCGTACTCTGCGCTTCTATATATTATAATAAACATTTAGAATCGGTCTGAAGTGTGGGATCCATCCATGTCTACCCTACAAAATTGTCTTAGATATTTCATCTGTGCGACGCAAAAGTACAACTGGTAACCTAAAAATTGTGTGCAGTTCGGCGTAATACCTATAATGTTGGATATAATCAGTAGTGTTTCATATTTATTAATTTTTTATAAAGTGCACAAATGAAAATAGATTTTATTTGAAGGAGCTTATACATATATTTTTACCTGTTTACCTCTTCGTTTACGGTGTTGTTTTAAGAAAAATGTTATGCTTTTTTTTATATAATTTTTTGAATTTTTCCCATTTTCAAAATTCTACTTCACTTGTAAAGAATTTAGTTAATGTAGCAAATAATTTTCGCTACAACGTGATTATAAGTTCATTCATTTAATTTCTATTCGTTTCTATGTATTTTACAATAGATTTTGTTTAATTACAAGCTAATATCGGATAGAGTATAGTAATAAGCATCGGATTTTTATGTAAAATATTACATTTTTTATTGCCTTTAGGTCATTTTTCAATAAATTCTTTTCGCTCCGCCTGCTTTAATAATTTTTTAAAATAGAAAGAAAAAAAAATTAATTTTTTCGTACCTGAAATGCGCATTTAGAGGTGGTAACTGTTTAATAAATTTAGTTTAATCCGATACTTGTTTAATTTTGAGCCTGGTGATAATGCACGACGACGTAATATGTCGAATATATCATTAATAGATATAAGCTAAACAAGTCATTTTAGCTGCTGAATGTTTTGAAGTTAAAATTTGAAATAAAACATCACACAAGAATGTTGGTAATTTGATGTACATGTGCATCTTCCAAAAGCTGCAATTCTTTGTTCACTAATTTTTGTTGTTAACAATTTGTATGACTTAAATTGTTTCATAATTATTGCTGCTTTCGATAGCTATGTTTTATTGTTTCTTAAGTATAACGGGTTATTTTTAAATTCTATACAAAAGAACATGATGCCTGCATTTTAGAACGGAAAGAATGATATTCCACAATATTCATCTAAATTATGTTTTTATTCTAACTCTAACCATTGTAACGTTGTTGATGTAAAAACGACTATTTTCGCCTTATACAAATATATCGGAACAGATACACAAGGAGCATATTTTTCCAAGGAAATTTAAAAATATGACGGTGTAATTTAAGAGTAACACTGATTAATATTTTCTGTTGAAATATGAATTTACCCGAAATGAAAAATGTATATACATATATATATTTGCAATGTAATCACATACTAGAAAAACAATAAAATAATCATATTTTTTCATCATATTTCAGTTTTTTCATTTATTAATGTTAAATTTTTAGATCATAAATTTCCGATGCTTGATATTAACGATAGAAATACGTTTTCCTGATTAAGGAAATGAATCTTTCAAAGTAAATATTTAAGTCGGTATAAATTTTCCGCGCAAGCCGCTTAATTTAATTTTATCTTATAAGCGTGCATGATGTAACGATTAAAATGGTGGTAAATATATCAATTACATCAGCTGATCGAATTTAAATTGAAATATTCTTTCAAAACAAAAGCTTGTCTGTAGTAATAATGTATATAATTATGTTTCATTCTAAGTTATGTAAGTTATTGTTACTCGGCAATACGTAACTAATTTCTTGTGTATGTTACCAAGTGTAGGTTTTAACACAGAAATAACCTATTTTAACTCTAATTATAATATTTTACTTTTAAACCAGCATTTATTTTCAGTGGGAAATTTCTATCCTTCGAATAAACTGTAAATTATTCTGTGATATTTTTAAAAATTAATGAGTCGACTGAATTTAAAGACTTAAGTGGTGGGGTTTTGTCTGTTTGTGTATGCGTATGTAGGTGGGTACATTTTGGTCTATTTTATGGAATTAGTATAACCTTAAGTAGTTACGTTAAAACAATGAGTATTTGTTCGCGTAGTCTTCCTTTACTTATATTTGTGTATTATAATTAAAATGTAATTAAACCCTTTTCTCTTTTTGCGCAGTAACATTTGCTGCTTTGTATTTTTGACGTTAGATAATTCGTTTTCGTTTAATGTATGGAAGTTTGTCAAATATATTTTTACACTTATTAACTTAAATTATACATTTAAATGAAGTGAAAATAATTTTTCATAATGTAATTTTATAATTTATATAACAACTGGTAAAACTTTTTTTTTTTTTTTTAAAAAAAAATAATCTTAATTATAAATTTAATATTTAACAAATTGAGATTAAGTAGAGCTTAATTTTTTTCTTTTAACTTTAGAGTTTTGTTGACAAAAAAGATATTTATAATTTTACTCCATCATTATTAGTATTTTTTATATATATTTATGTGTATCTATGTATATATATATATTATTATTTTTTTTTTTAATAGTCTAGTCTGTTAATAAAAAAAAAAAAAAACAACTATTAATAGCTTCACCTGATGCACCGCTTATTTTCGAGATTGTTATATTCATTTTCTTCATTTTTTTTTGTCGGAATTAATCGTCACATTTTTGCTTTAAATTATTGTAATCTGTAACATATGCTATATTATTACGAAACAATGTTTGTTACCAAATATAATTAAATAAAATAATTGTTTACTTACACAATCAATTTTTTGTTTTATTATCTCCAAATCTTTAACCAGCTATAAAAAGGTAGTTTTTAGTTGAACCTACATGTATTACATTTTTCGGTAATATTTACTCACGCAACCTCTTCTGCATTTTAATCCTTTTTTTTTTTCTTTTCTTTTATATTCATTAGGAGTACGTGTTGCGCATAGTCCTGTAAATTTTTTTAATCCGAATAAGCATAGTGGTTTTTTAGAGGTAAAAAAGAGAAATTAAAAAAAAATTAAATTTAATATATATTATCCATAAATAAATTATTACTGCCCATTTAGATTTACAAGTAAACAACTGAAGCGAATGAATTTGCATATATTTAATTTTTTTAAAAGTTGGTAGCAGTAATTTATTTCATATATTTTATTAAAATAATGATTATTAAAAACTAATATTGTAGTAAGTTGATATATTTGAGCTTCAAAAAGTAAGTGGTAGAATCTTTGTAACAATTTACACTTGTAAATATGTTTTTTTGCTATAAGTACTAGTGAAATACTTGTTTGTATATGTTATTTGTTTCATGCCCCTTTTTAATTATTAATAGTTTTAAACGATTGTTTTATTCTCTTCAGCGATTTTTTTTTTAACATTTATTTATTTTTTAGCAATTTATATTAACAAATAAAATTAAAAATTCTATTTATCTCGTAAAATATCTGGAAATTAAAGAAAAAAAGCGTATAATATTACTGAAAGGCAAATTATTTACTTTTGACGTTGAAATACATTTGCTAACAATACTGGTTTAATTAATATTGTTGAAACGTAGTTAAACAATTTGAATAAAACAGTGATCCTTTAAAAGCAAGTATGTATAACTTATCATTAATTTTTTCTTTTATCCCCCCCCCCCCCCCCCCAAAAAAAGCTAAAAGCACGTTGAATAGAAATTAAAAATATTAGACTGAAAACCATATTGACGGTCGTATGTATAAAGTTCAATTTTTGTACCGAAATTTTAAAAATATATTCACAAAGTATTTTATTTATTTTTTTGACTACTTGAAATCGTATTTTGTATTAATTCATCTTTGAATCAGCGTTGAAGTTGGGGAGCTAATTTTTTAACTTAACGATTAACAAATTATAATGATATAAAAAAAGTTTTATTCATTGACGAGAAGAACGATTTAAACACGCAAGGGAGAAAAACTGACTGTTTGCGAAGACAGTTGATACAGCTAGACAAAAAAGCAGGAATTTCCAGTCTGGAAACAACAACGTACGAATATGTAAGAAAAAAAGCACTGCCTCAATCGATCAGCGGGCAGCTTATACAACAACGGTTGAAACTAGGCAAGCAATAAAAATGTATATATAACAAAAATCTATCACGTGACGTGGGGGAATTTTTCAGTTTAACAAAAAATATCGTAACAATCAACCTAGATTCATAAAGAATCGAGATTCTGAAGTCGTCAGAATTAAATAAAATTTTCCGTATGGATATAAAACTAACGCGAATTTTTTAGATAGAAATTACATGAATAAATGTGGAAGATCATCATCATTGAATCGTTTCACCCCATGGAATGTTATCATGACCATGATCTGTCACCCGATTGATCAAACTGCGCCAACCATTCCGATCCTTTGCGATGTGTACACAATCCGGAAGGGTACGACCAGCAGCTTTGCACACCGCGTCCAACCATCTAATCGGCGCACGACCTCGACTTCTTCTTCCGTTGACCTTTCCTTGGATGAGCAACGTATTGTCTGCTCTGATCATATGGCCAAAATGCCGCAGTATCCTGCAAAGCACCACAAATGATAGCCTCTTGGGGTTACCAATCTTATTTAGTATGAAGACATTGGTTCTCCTAGCTGTCCATGGGACATGCAGCATACCCCTCCAACGCCATATTTCGAGCGTGTCTATATGTTTTTTGTCTGCGCTGGTCAGCGACCATGTCTCCGCACCATATAAGAACACTGAGAAGACGCTGGAGTTCACTAGCCGAATCTTTACACCTTTACTAACAGCGAAGTCAGCCCAAATTCTTTTTAAACGACTCATTGCGTTGCGTGAAATCGGTGTTCTGTGGCGTATCTCATTTTTACATCCGCCGCTGTTTTTCACTATAGAGCCTAAATGAATAAAGTGGCTTACTACTTCAATACCCTCAATTTCACGTATTATTGGGTAGTTATTCTTTGGACGTTCGATGATCATTATTTTGGTTTTAGCTTTATTAATTAGGAAGTCATATTCTGCACTGATTTCTACCAGTCTATGCAGAATATATATGATATTTCCTTCACGTTTTTTGCTACTAACATGGTGTCATCCGTATATCGGAAATTAAGAGATGTACATTCCACCAACCGAGATATCTCCATCCTAGTTAACTGTACCATTTGTTATATCGATTTGCAGTATTCTGCGTATTATGAATTCATCATACAAGTTAAAAAGTAGCGGTGAAAGGGCACAGCCCTGAGTTACACCCTGCGCGGAATAAAACTTTTCCGAGTAAATTCCATTATTTATCCGGACTTTTGCTGAAGTTTTTTCGTATAGTTGCTTGATCAGCCATACTGAATGTGCTGGCGCGCCTATATCTATTAATATCGACCACATTTTCGACCAATGCACACAGTCGAAAGCTTTCTTATAATTGACGAAACAGAGCACAGCTGGGATATTATATTCACGCGCTTTTTCAATAAGTAATCTAAGATTGAGGATCTGTTCTCTTGTTCCTCTTCCTTTTTGTAAAATCAGCCTGCTCTGGCGGAATCTGAGTGTGAATCAGAGAATACAAACGATCGTATATAATTTTGATTATCACTTTGCTTATATGCGGTATCTGTGAGGTAGTCCGATATTCGAGTGATCCTTTCTTGTACAGAGTAATATAGTCGTCTGACACCATTCCTCCGGCCACTCCCCTGAAAACCAAACGGCGTTACAGATGTGGTAAATTGTTTTTGTAATTTTTTCTCCCGCAGCCTTGAAAACTTCAGCGTGGATACCATCTGCACCTGGAGACTTATTTATCTTCGGATATGCAATAGCGTTCACAGCCTCCTCCAGCAAAATTTCTGGTTCCGTTTCAGGAAAATTATGAAATACAGTGTTAGCGAAGACATTTATTCAAAAGGAAAGAAGGGGAAGAGGTAAAAAGGATTGCATAAAATATTGCAGAAAATTTAGCAGTAAGTATAGAGCAGCAGGAGAAAAGTTTAAAGAGTTCAGAGTAGTTATGAGAAGGAAAAACAAAGGAGGCACCAACTTCACCAGCCCTCTTATACCCATCAGTAAACGTAACGGCATGATTGGTACATATATAAGGAATTTAAAACTATATGAAATTTAGGTCTAACTATGGAATGGGGAAGGAATTTAACAGAACTTGACATGAAATACGTGAGGAGGATGCAAGAGACTAAAATAATTAAGGGAAAAGTATGGAGATTTATTATAAGAGAAAATATAGGGAGAAAAATTAGTAAGACGAACAGAAATGAATGGTAAAATTGGAATTCTGTTGGGAACAAAACGCCAGTTGTGAAAAATTGAGCAGTAAGCAGCTATAATCCTAGAGGAAAAAGAGGGAAGACGTTTAATTAAGAAACGATAACCTAAATAGGATCTGCGGATGAACAGAGGGAGTGATTTTGATTCGAAGAGAATGGCAGGAATTGGAGTAGATTTACATGCACCTAAACAAAGACGAAAACAGGAATTTTGAATGCGGTCAAGCTTTCATAAAAGAGACTTAAAGGAATTGCCATATATATGTAGGAACAATGGTTCAACCTAGAAAGAATGAAGGACTTACACAATAAAGAAAGAATGTAAGGGTCATCACCCCAACTATACGACGAGAATAATTTTAATCCTTTTAAAACAAAAAGTATACTGGCGAATAATATGTTTCTGAAAGGACAACAATCATTAAAGAGCACACCCAAGTAACAGAGGCTCTAGATTGATTAAGGGAGAATTATATGAACGAAAAGTAAAAACCATGGCTATAATGGCTAATGACCTATGTAGTTCTATAACAACATCCTGTGACATTGCGAGAAGAAAAGTAAATAATAGAATAAAGACGATGAATTTAAGGGAAATGGGACAATTTAAGAGGTATAGATGTTGAAGAGAATGAGAGTAAGACAGGGACCTTGAGGAAAACCACTAAAAAAACTTTTCTTGAAGTGGAATAACAAGAAGTAGATGTTTTGGAAAAGGCTAGTAATAATGGAAACAAGAAGTTGCAATGACAGCATTATATTACTGAGAGCAAGGAAGTGAATCAAATTCATTGAAAACATCAATAAAAGTTGCGATAGTAAAATTTCTGTTTATGTAGGAATTGCAAATGTTGGAAAGAAGAACACTAATACAGTCGAGATGACCAAGACAAGGACGGAAACCAAACATGTTGTTGGGGATTAAGTTATTGTGTTCGAGAAACCAGACAAGCCATCTATTTAGCATGTTCCCAAAGAGTTTTCTTAAACAAGGAGCAAGAGAGATAGGTCGAAAAGTAGAGAAGTTTTTCTTTGGTATGGGTGTAACGATAAAAAAGCATTCCAAGAAGAAGGAGTGGAACAAGAGAGAAAGAAAGAAATATATACTTAGAAGAGTCTTAAGAAATTGAATAGAGAGATTTTTTATAATAAGAAAAGGGATATACCATCAATACCAGGAGCGAATTTGGAAGAGGAATTACCTAAAGGAGCACGGAAGTTCATTAAGACTAAAGCTAGAAGATGAAAAGTGAGAAGTAGAATTAATGGAAGGGGGAAGAGATTGAAGCTCTTTGAGACTGAGAAAATAGGGTGAGCTACAGAGTCTATGAATGAAACGAAACTATCTTGCGGGATTAGAAGGATATTCCGATAAAGGAGATCTAAACGTTTTAGCCACTTTACAGACATGTGACATCGGAGTGGAACGGGAGAAAGAAGGACCGAACTTTATCCAGGCGGCTCTTTTTGAGCGTTTAAGGATGAGTCTAGCATTAGCGTTAGCTCTTACGTGCAAGGAGGTTGGGAAAAGAAGATCAGGAGTGAAAGATTCTAAAAGTGGAAGTACAGAGGTCGAACGCAGACTTGCAACCATTATTCCACCACAGGGATGAAGTATATAAAGATATTAAATCAAGAATTTTAGGTAATAATGTCAACTATTCTACAAAGGAAGCGAGCACTCTGGATGGACTGAAGAGAGGTATTATTGGATCGATATATAAAAAAGGGGTGCAAAATCAATTTGAAAATTACCGTCCAATAACAATAATACAAATCTGCGCGTTATAAATAATCAACTAAAGCGGTTTAAGTATGAAAAATAGGAAAAGCCTAGTAAAAATCGCAGGGAATAAAAGTAATAAAAAATCTATTCAATATGGAGTAAATCACAGAATTATTTCGACTCCTGTTCTTTTTTAATATACACTAACTCATCTTACAAGCATATTAAAAATGCGAAGGTAAATTATCACAAGAGCATATAGATAATTTTAGTAAATGAGTATATGATAGGGGTTGTGTATAAATATAAATAAAACGTATATATTATTACATATTCGGAACAGCACTAAAACGTCGGTAAATTTCGGCACCACTCGTATTTTCGTTCGTTTAAAATCGAATAATGGCTCACACGTCAGAATTGGACGGCGGAGTACTCACCGCAGACATACTGGAAGCACAACAGCACACGCGCAACACAACCGATTGTCTTGAAATTTTTACAAGCGGCTAGCACCTTCATACACATATTCTCATATTTTTAAAGGGATACTGTAAGTAGACACAAAGAATGGTAACGTGACTAGTTACTTTTGGAGTGACCCTCATATATACATTCATTACTTTGATAGATATAAATTTAGGTTTATTACCATAATGATATTTACATAATAATCAAGAATAGATTGTAATTTGTTGATTTGAATAAACGATAATGAGAGTGTCGGGCATTCACACAATGAGCATACTTGCCCTGTGAGACCCAAAACTTATTTTGAAAATAATAATTGAGAAAAAAAATTACTAAACAAGAATTTACACACACTATTGAAGGCTATTTTGCTTTTATACCTTACTCTTTACTGACGGGTCTAAAAGCTCTCATGTTGTTGGCGCCTCTTTCGTTCTTCTACTTTCAGGCTATTCGGAGTCATTCAAACTGTTGTCCTTTTGTCCCGTCATCACCGCGGCACTAACTGCATTTTCTATGTAATTTTGTTTATTTCGTCTTTTCAAAGTTCTTGTAAATATTTCATAATGTCTGACTTTAAAAGTGTTCTTTTAGCTATTTGCTGCCCTTCCCTTTTCTACTCATGTAATTCCTATATTATCCAAACTCGATCTATGATTTATGATCTTTCTAAATATTCTATCCAAATCGATTTTATGTGGGTGCCTGGTCATGTCAGCATTGCTGGAAACGAATTAGTCGATTCTTTAGCTCGAACCATAGCACAAAATGGCCCTTTCATCAAAAAGTTTTCTGCTCCTCATCTTCTCTACTTATCTTTTCCTTGTCATTGGCGGTTATGGTTGGATAGCTATCCTTCAACTTTCTCGAATCCCGTCTCGTTGTACCTATCTATTCAGCGCTTGCTCCCCAATTGTCTTTGGTTTAATAATTTTTCATTTCTTTGTCGCTCAATGATTTCTGCTACTTATGGTCTTTGTACAGGACACTCTTTTATTGCCTTCCGCTCTTCATAGTTCTCTGCCACTATATTTTCTGATTCACTGCCTTCTCATAACTGCCATTTGGACAATGCCTCCTTTATGCTCCCATTTCCCTCGTTTCCTGTCCTTGCTTTTGCTTCCTTTACTTCTCTAGTGCCCAATCGGTTCTAATATTCTCTACTTACTTTTATAATCTGAGTCTGTTGGATTGACAACAATTTTTGGCAAATCCAAAAAGGAAAAGAAAAAAATTTTTTAGATAAGAGATCATTTTTAAAGTGAGAAGTAGAAACGTTTTTAGTATTATATTATGTCGTTTATTCTTTTTTAAAGAATTCATTTATATGGTAAAAGAAGTTACTTAATTTCGTACAGTGACGTGCCAACGTTTCACAAACATGGAGAGCAAAAACATAAATATAGATTATTAAAAAAAGAATGTAGTTTTTTTTGTCGCTACTGATAATATTTTATATGAATAAAAAGAGGCTTTAATTATAAAGTGAAATATGTGCTGCAAATGCTTTTCTTTTTTACTTTAAATGACTTTCTCTTATCGAATTTTCATTTTTTTCAATTATCTGGAATTTCTAGTTTTTGTTTTCTCGGTTCGGTGGCCACTTTGTTTTATTTATGTGAATTATAAATTTTATAATTAACCTTTGTGATATTAAAGTAAGCATATATGATCTGAATTAATGAAAATTATAACAGTACAGTATTTAAATTTTAGATAACTAAAAAGTTTAATTTTAATTTTTTATATGACATATCTTATAGCTGGGCTCAGTCTAAATTTCTGTTACAAAGATGTTACAAAATTTTATGATTTTCACTTACAACTGAAAGTGAAGTGTCTTATTCATATTTATTACAGTAAATATTTTACTCAATTTATCAACAGTTTGAGTTCATTTTATTACTTAAACCAAAACAGTTTATTATTTGTACTCTAAATAATTATTTTTTACTCAGCTTCTGTTAAAGCTACATCAATAAGCAAGCTTGTCAAAGTGATAACAAAATTACATATAGAACCATAATGTAAATTTTTAAAAAAGAACTTGAAAAAAATAAAATAAGTTCTGAACAAATTGTAACTGGAGGTAATTTGCGCTGTCAATCAAACAACACTTACAATTTTCACAGCAAGTTAACAAAATCAAGTAACATTTTTTAATTTTTATAATCTTAATTAAGTTTAAACTAAATAAAACAACATATTTATTCTGTAGCTACTTAATAAATTGTAATGCAGTATTAATATATATTATTTTGAAAACATGTTTAATTGAAAAACAGAAAAAAAGTGATTTACAAAGTTCTGGTTTAATCCTTGCATCCAGGGCTTGAAAGCCGAATAATAATACGGTTTATGTCCTTGAAAAATACAGCTTAAGCTTTCAGCTTTTAGCTGTTCAAATTTGAAATATGGCTTAGGCTTTCGGCTTTCGGCTTACGAAATGAATTTCAATAGAAGTTAATTAAAATCATTTTCGAATTACTATGCATCAAACTATTAAGCGTTACTATTGAAACTTCAGCTTTTTCCTTTACGCACAAAAATTAAAAAATTTTTAAAAACAATTACTTATACAAATATTTATGTCAAAAATGCAAAATCAAGAAATTGAAAAAAAAAGCATAAGCCGAACATAAAGCTTAATTTAGCTTTCTTTAAAATACAGCTTATGCTTTCATCTTTCGGCTGTTTAAATTTTGAATATAGCTTAAGCTTTAGGCTTTTAGTTTATAGAAATTTAAATATGGCTTTTGGATTAAGCTTATGACATCTAAAAATGATTGGCTTTTAGCTGCTGGCTTTCGGCTGTCTTTCAAGCCCCGCTTGCATCTTATTCCAATATAAAAAATACAAGTATTAGAATAAGTGAACTGCACCAGATTAGTAAAAACTATTTTTTTTTTATCACTTAAATTCAAAATCTAAAAGAAAGATTTACATAATACCCAATTTCAAATCAACTAGCAATTGGATTACCTAAAATACAAATAAAAGTAAAGCAATGATGTATTATTATTAAAGAAGAAAGAACTAAAATTTTATTATACAGCTTCTATCAGAAAAATAAAAGATTTATTAATTTTTCGATAAAATTTAAATTTAAAGCGATAAATATCACCAAGTGAATATCGATTCTTTTTAAATACTTTTAGATGTTTTTTGAGTATTTTTGTACTTGCACGTATGAGTTCTAAATCTTAGTGTTTTTGTTTAATGTATGTTGTTTATTAGATTGGAGTTTTTGATGCTTAAAAATATTTGGAATTAATTAAATGAAATTTTAAAATTTTTTGACGGTAACACTAAATGGTGAGTAATTTTTTGTCACATATGTTTACTTAAATTGAAATTATATTGATGTATTATTTTTAAATGCCGGTGTTTTATTGTTTATGTGATATACTTTGAAGTCGAAAATTTGATTTTACTTATATAAATTTTATTGTTATATTTTCAGAAATTGTGAATATATTATTGGAAATCAATTTAAAAGTGATTACCATGGTAAAAATTAATTAAACGTAAAAATAAAGATAAAATGATCATTAAGTAAATACGATTATAACCTCTAGATAACGTTTTAATGTGTCAGTTGTTATCTTTATATATTTTTAAAATGATGTTTGTGTGTATGCCCTTTAAAGTCTTACGAAGCTTTTTGTTAGATCGTAATAGGCACCAGTTATAGAAAGACCGAGAATGTTTAGCTGAACGTGAGGATCGTTTTTTGTTGAAGTATTATAAATATATTTCCTTAGACAAAATTACTTAAAAAATCTCAAAAAAAAAATAAACATTATACATATTTAAAATCCTAGGATGCAATTGAGAAATGAGATGGATAGTTTATAGAATAATGGGGTGGTATGATGAAAATGGAATGGCCAAAAAGAAGTAAAAAGCAGATGTTATAGTGATAAGAGCGATGTGATTTTCAGAAAAGGAAGTTTAGTTGATTCTAATAAGTATTTCAGCAAAAAAGGTAAATTTGAGGGAAGCAGCTTTATAACGTAGATATAGTATTGAATTACTGCATATTCGCAAGTATTAATTATGCAAAAAAGTTTAAAAAAACATCTTTATATCTTTTAATTTTTTTTAAATATTTGAATATAAAATTTAGTAAAAGTGACTATAAGAAAATATATTACAATTACAAAGAAATTAAGGAAGAACCCTATAAGAAGAGTTTTAGTAGTCGTTGCCAGAAATATTATTCACATTTAAATCTTAAACTCTTGGCAAATACTATGGTTTGCTGTTGTAGAATGCGCTGAATGTTTATTTTAATTATTACCCATATTAGTAATATTTTGAAAAAAGAAGTGAATAGAGGATATAAATCTTTTAGAGTACATTATATAAAAAACGGGTATTAATGTGCGGATAATGGGTGAGTAAATGAGTCGTTTATAGAATAAGTAAATAATATGATAAAAACGGCGAATAAGGTATAAAAACGGATAATTACAATAATGAAAGCACGAAATTTCTAAAAATGCCACTAAGTTAACTTTAATGAATATATTGCAAAGAACGCATAAATTTAAAAAAGTGAAATAAAGTAAAATAATGATTTTAAAAAAGTTTCACTATATGGCTATTAATAAACGGGGGAAGCAGTAAACATATAAATGAACGTGAAATACATGTTGGTTTGTTCGTCTATGCGCACTATTTTCGCGAACTTCAGAACCGATTTTATTCCAGTTTTCATCAGCAAATGGACTGTGATAACTGTGGAAGGTTTTAGTGCATAAGTTATAGATTTCTGATGTAATATAGCCGATCTATGAGGATTTTCGTCAATGAAGTGGGAAAAATAGTAAAATGAAATATACTCGATAAAATAGAAAAAAAAATTGAATAAAATTTTTCTGATGTTAAATAAATTTCTGGTTTAGGTAGAATAAGTGTTCTATATTAGTTTGATAATAAATGTTATAAATTCATTAACATTAATAATTTAACGTGTAAAATTTAAAACATTAAAATAATGTTTTTAGCAAAACATAAAAATAAGAGAGCCAAAGAGTGTGTGAGAGAGAGAGAGAGAAGGATAAGTTTGTTTAAGGAAATCCATTCTTTACAGGTAACAGATTTTTAGTTGAGCAAAATTTTTGGCTATCGTTAGATCGCGATAGACATAGGTCCCAGATGGGGTGAAAATCATCATTTGAACGTGAAGTTCAACCGTGCTTGGCATGTTTCCGGGAAGGAGAAGGAATATCTTTACATAAATTTATTAGTTAAAGACGAAAAGAAATAAAAATTATATACATTTAAAGCCTAAGGAAACGGATGAGAAATTAGGTATGGATAGTATATAGTATAAGCGAATAATAAGAAAAAAATGGAATAGTAAAGAAGGAATAATAAATAGATAATTATAGTGATGAAAGCAATGGGATCTACAGAATGATACTCAGTTGAGACTCTAATAAGTATTTGGCAAAAAAAAAGTACAAATTTACGGTCAAAGCCCTGGGAAACGGCACAGCACTGAATTGCTGCATAATCGTAAGTATTAATTACGAAAAAATGTTGCATTATAAATAATTCTTTATAATAATATTTATTGATTTTTTAAAAACATTTCTATTCACAATTTAGTAACTACACTATGTATTAGAAATGTTCCGTAAGAAAAAAAAAAAAATTATCAAAATATTTTAGAAATTTTAATTTATAAAGAAATTATTAAAGAACTCAGCAACACAGTTTTCAAACTTCTGGGAAAAATATTAATTACAGTCAAATCTTAAATACTCTTTAATATTGTAATTCCTGCCGGGACTGTGCTTAAAATTCGTTTTAATTATTATATTGTGATATGCCCAAAAAAGAAGGCGAACGAAATAAATTTGAGTGGCTGGAACTATTGGACTACCACTTCAGGATTATGAATTTAAAATCGAGCGGCGACTAATAAAATTAATAAAATCTGTTAAGTAAAATGATTGCTAATAGTCGTGTGGGAGGTAATGGCAAACCAATACGCATACCATGATATGTGCGCGGGTTGGTGTGTAGACAAATACACTTGAGGTTGCATTTGTATTGCGATAAAAAACGTTTAAAACCTTCACGAGTGTACTACCTATATCTGTACAAAAAAAAAAAACGTACGAATAGATAATACCAACCAACTTAATTGAGGAAACTAATTCATTTGAATATAAAAAGAGAAATTTAAAGATTTAAACAAGTGTTTGTACGGCGGGTGAAGCCGCAGGAAACAGGTAATATAATAATAAGTATTTATCATAACCTTGTAGGATACAAATGATTTACTTTTCAATATTATAGGTAAATATTAACTATTTAAAAGTTGTGCAATTTTTTTCACATTTTTTTATGACGTAAATGTATTATATGCTATTAGTGTTTAACTTAAATTATAATTAAAAATATATTTCAAAATAGAGAGTACTTTTGGAAATGGAAGGGCAGTACGGTAAAAGGCTTAAATTAGCAGAGAAGAAAAATGAAGAGATCGATATGTGGGGAGAAGAATTGTCACCAGACGCTGTAGAAAAAATAGAAGAAATTGAAGCATTATCGCAACGGAATTTTTCACAAGTATCTTCTATTAGTATAATTTAAAGTAATGAAATTTAAATTGTGTTGTCAACGTTTTGTTAATTTTTGAAATCTATTTTATGCGTTAGACTGTAAGCACTATGGTGAATCATGCTAGTAGTCGAGTATTCAGTTCAACATCTGTTACTATGGATTTCAGTACAAGTAATGGTAAATATATTTTGAACAAAGTATTCTGATATATACAATTGCCTTAATATGTTTTAATTATTAATTAAGACAAATTTATTATTTTATTTTTTGAAAATAGTAAAAATATGTATATATTTCTTAGAAAAACTTGAATATTTGTTTTCTTTTTCTGTTAGTAGGTGTTAAAAAATTAGTCGAAAAATTACAAGAAAAAGAAGGAGAGGTTAGTGTATTTGTTGCTTTAAATTAATTTTGGTGAATTATGTAAAGGAATTATTTAACAGTAGGTTAATATTTAAGTACTTTATAATAATTGTTTAATGTAACTCAGTTTCTTTTTTAGGAAAGTAAAGTATCAGGTGTATGCATAAGTTTTTGCCGTTTTTTTTTTGGTAAAGAAAATACATAATTTTCAAAGGAAACTCCCTTTTTGTTTATTGAACATATTGGCCATCGGCTTCTACACATTTCGCCCATCCTTCAGATAAGTCATGAATATCATGCCAGAAAAACTGTTTGTCTTTTGCGGCAAACCATTCGTCGAGTCATTTTCCAACTTCCTCGAATGTTGCTGAAGTGCTACTCTACGAGCGCGTGCCCCATTGATGCGAAGAGGTGATAGTCAGATGGCGCCATGTCAGGGGAGTACGGCGGGTGCGGAAGAATGTCCCATCCAAGCGATTTTAAGGTATCTTTCACTGGTTTTACATTGTGAGACGGCGCATTGTCGTGTAACAAAATCACTTTGCCATGTCTTGTGACCCATTCCGGTCGTTTTTCGATCAATGCATGATTTAAATTGATCGTTTGTTGGCAATATCGTTGTGTGTTTCGCCGGGCTTCAAAAGTTCATAATACAAAATACCGCCTTGGTCCCATCAGACACAAAGCATGGTCTTCTTGCCGAAGCGATTTGGCCTTGGTGTTGAAGGACTGGCTTTGCCAGGTGACAGCCACTATTTTATCCGCTTCGAATTTTCAAAATAAACCCATTTTTCGTCACCAGTAACAATTCGGTACAGAAATGATTTTCTTTCGTGGCATTGAAGCTGCATTTCACAAGTGACTTTGCGATTTTCCATTTACCATTCATTCAAATCGTGGGGACCCATTTACCAAGATTATGGATCTTCCCCATTACTTGTAAACGCCTGCTGATTGTTTCTTGTGACACATTTAATGCTTTTGCCAATTGCTCTTGAGTTTGAGTTGGGTCATCATCCAGTAACGCCTGCAATTGCTCGTCTTCGCACTTTTGTGCTCTACCAGAACGCGCATTGTCTTTCACATTTAAATCACCACTTTAAATTGTCGAAACCATGTTTCACATGTTCTAATCAATGGAGCGTGTTCACCATATGTTTCTACCAGCAAACGTTGACTTTCCACAGCCTTTTTCTTTTGATTAAATAAGAAAAGCAATGCGCGCCGCAAATGTTCTTTTTCAGGCACAAATTTCGACATGATCACTGAACGATACAACACAGACGCGATTGTTTGGCGGACTGAATTTGTATGTGTTTGTAGGTTAATGCCAGACGAACAAACTGACGTAGTGTCAAATTCATACGCAGCGTACCGTTCGGTAGGGCCATCTCTTGGTGAAACCGGAAAAGACTTATGCATACACCTGATAAGTCCCATTTTCTCGACTTAGCGTCGAGGATTGTGAAGTTAAAGATCGCGATATACTAATTTCAACTGACACTGATAAGTACAGGGGGCCACATATTTTTCTCGATCGTTTTTACTTTCTCAGATTTCTTTGGTACCCAGTTATTTCAGGCTGGGTAAATCTGCGATCTACTTAGATCTGGAAGGAGACAGGTCTCGAACCGGTGACCTCTGGGTTTACTAGCCGAGCACTTTAACTACTAGGCTATTGCGTTACCTACTTCCTTGGTGGAAGATATGGTAAGCGTACAGAACAGCGCCACTAGTTCATTTTTGGTTGAAATTTTAGTTCGTTCATTTGTGAACTTTTTAAATTAAATAAATACATTTTTATTAGTAAAACATTTTGTAAATTGAAAATTCAAGCCTTCGATTGCAGTTTTTTTATGCGTTAAAGGTAATGTCTAAATTTCATTTAAATCAGTTGAGCAGTTTTTAAGAAATAGTGATCATTGGTTTTGAAGAGATACTTTTGAAAAAAACGCATTTGAAGTTACAAATCTTATGTATAAATACAATTACTTAAATTACTTATGCAGAGTCATTTATTACGGAGACATTCAACAGGCCTCAGTTTCTAAAATATCGATCTGTTATTGTCGATGATATATCTCATTTTCCGAGTTTGTCTGCCAATTCAATATGCTTTATGTCTTTTGTCCGGTCTATCGATATAAATTTTGTTTGCAAGTTACTCCAAGTGCATTTAAAATGGTCAATATGACTATGTATCTTCATGAAAAGTGCAAAGTAGTAACACTTCTATGAGCTCTATAGTTGAATTGTAATTTAAATCTTTGAACTTGTTTTCCACATTAATCGAGCAAACTTTTTATTATCGTTTTGATTAAAACTGCTAACATATCTTAAAAGTAAATTCTCAAAAACATCAGGAGATAGCGATAGATAATTATGTTATATGAAGCGAGTTTATCATTTGCCCTAGACCGCTAATACGAACATCACGATTCGTTTTCTGTGGTACATTTCATGTAAATATGTGTTTCATCTATTGAGTTATAATAGTGGTATGTTGTTTATGTTGTTCTTTTTAATATTTTCCATTAAATCAGAATGCCTCCGTGTTTCTAAGCCATCTTATGCACCCAGTTTGTTTATCGTTTTTTCTAAAATTTGTTTCCACCATTGAATCTTTTTTTTTTTTTTTCTGCATTTACACTGTTGAGTACTCATCCATCTTTTTGATTAAAAACTATATCACTATACGAGGCCACATTAACAGTGCATGTTTAAGTTTTAAAGTCTCCATCGCCAATGTAATTGAAGTATTTAGCTTATTTTTTTCGGATATTTGAAACATTCTATTATCGCATCTACTTCCATTTTTCCCTATACCCTTTTATACGTTTCCGACCATTTCTTGAATTCTGCTGTCGTTCTTTGACTTCCAAAATACGTACTATTTGTAATATGCGCTTTTTATATTGACATCAAATATTTTACCCACACAAAAGCTAACTATTGAACAAATATCAAATAAAAATGTTCTGTTTGGTTATATGGTCAGCCAGGTTGCTTTATTGTCATCATAGCCTGTAGAGATCTTTGCAGTTTCCTCATTCAAAGCTTTTTTTAATAAAATATCTGCAATAGCTTTTTGCTAATTATTTAATATTTATTTTAGCAATATTAAATACATAATTTTGCCTAGAAACTGTAGCATTTTCATTAGGACACAAAAATTTTAAAGGCCCATAATTTAGTATTCAAAATCTTCATAGAAAATGTAAATAATCTGTTTATTTTGTATGAGAGATTCACGAAAGAATACGACGGAGATTGTATTCACTGGCACAATTATCACGCAACACTTTTACAATTTTGAGTTTTCCCTTATATCCTAATGAAAATTTTTTGTTCAATTTTTATTTAGCAGTATTAAGTAAATAAAGTATATCTCTGAGGAGATCCCATTTTCCAACGTTTATTTTAATGAACCAATGAGTACCAGCACTAAACATAATTTTTAAAAATTTTGAAAAAGCCGATCCTAGGAATAGTACGAAAGCATGTGTTTTTTTAAGTTAAGAATATTTGTTAAAAATTCTGCATAATAAATCTATGTTGCTAGGCTTATATGTATGTTTTCACATCTTTGAAGGGTCGCAAGCGACACTTAAAATTTTTTTTAATGATAATTTACATGTTGAGATTTTTAAAAATAATTTAGATGAGTTGAAAAATTTTGCTGAGAAATACGTTAGTAAAAAATATTGTACAGAAAAAAGTAACTCGACGCGTTGCGTGTAAAAAATGAATATTTAATATTATTAATATGTTGCTTTTTTTTTTATTCATTTAAGTTGGTAGATGGTTGAACATTTACTCATTATCAAGAGGAAAAAATCTTCCGAAAAACCTGAAAAAATAAGGTAAAACCAGCTAGTAGAACTTACAGGGAAGAGGGTATTACAATAAAGAGCAGAAAAAAAATAATAAAAGTAGCATGGAAAAGAAGATACCGTTTATGAGAAGAGTAAAAGGAATAAAATTGTAGAGGCCGAAGTTGTATTTGTCTATGGTAATCATTAACTGCAATAGCGCAAGAGGTCACCAGAAATATTAATTAATATAGTTAAATATCTTTTATTAATGAAATAGTATGGGTGAAGGACTGTAAAAAACAAAATTTCTTTGCTAAATAATGTAGATGGAAAAAGGATAAAACTAACAAACGGAATATAACTAAAGGAATAGAGTTGTTACTGTAAATTTGATGTTTTAGGGGTTTTTTCCTTTGTTTCATATGTTTTTGAAATTTCATTTTTAATAATGTATTATGTTAAGTCTTCATTAGCCTGTATTAAATATTTTAACAATAACATACATGTATTATCTTAATGTAAGTTTATATCTGCAGGATGTGTTAAAAGTGGAAACTTTAGATTTACTAATCGCGTATACTCGAATCAATTTTTAACGCGAAAAATCACGTTATGCTTAAATGTACTGTTATTATAGGCAACTCATTTAAGAAGAGAATTGGAAGATGTTCGAAAGAAATATTTAATTCAGGATGAAAAACGAAACAATGAAATTGAAGATCTTAAAAAACAGTTATTTGCAAAGCAAACAGAGCTTACGTTCCAGGTTTGATATTTTCATTTTTAATGTAAATAAATAAATTAGATTTATTCTAAAAGATACAATATTATTATTTGCAATACAATATGATTTTCATATTGTTTTATATGATAAATATTTGATACATATAAACAATTACATCATCTTATTAAAAGGTAAATTAAATCCGTTTGTTTCAATGAATGCTGTTTTTTACTTTTTCAAAAAATAAAACCATATACAATAAGAGTTTTGCTATAATTCTTTCAGAAATATCAGTGTTATTTATTTATTTTTATTATTAACAAAACTTATTCTTGGTGTGTTCTTCCGAAACTTTTAATATTTTTTAAAATATAAATAAAAAATTTTTCATTGGTTGTTTAATCTGTATTTAATTATTTTAATCGTGTAATTAAAATTGTATCAGAACAGTCGTTGTTTTTAAATATGTTTCGGTATACAGTGTTTAATAATTACATTTGTCTATACGTTTATTTTCGATAGAAACCACATTGGAACAATTTATACTAGAACATTTCGAACAGATTACTCCGTTCATCAGAGTGACAATGAATTAAATTTGTTAATTAATTTTATTTTATCTATTAGCAGCGAAGGTTTCGGTATGTTGCCTAAGCAGTAACATGATTACTTTTTGATGCAATTCTTTTTTCCTTATTATTATTTGTACTTTTAATTAATCTTAAAGATTTTTAAAGATCTAAAGTCTATCTTAAACTGACGATAACGTATTTTTCCTTGGTTGAAATAAAAGAAAAAAAAACGTTTTTTATAGGTTAATTAAACGTATTTATTTAATATGGAATTCGAGAAATTCGTTAAAATGTTAATTTATACTTTAAGTCCTTAACACTGATTAGTATTATTAATAGGTGATATAAATTTTTTGAGTTTACTATTAATTATTGTACGAATAACCTTTTCCTAATATTAATCTATGTTTAAGAAATAATAATAAAAAAAAAACTTTTTGTTTTGATAAATTGTTATTCTTTTAATTTTAATAGCAAAGACATGCTACGTTACTGCAAGAAAAAATGAAATGTATTAATGCTAAAACTAACTCCAGTTTCAGCGAACGTTCTAACAACATTTCTAAAAGGTATTTAGATTATTTTTTAATTTATTTACGTGGTTCCAATTTAAAATTTTACGCAAAATAATAATTCTGATTTGTTTAAAAGTATGATTTCTATATTTATACGAATATTGTTTGAAATGTATGTAGTTTTCATTTCAGAATCAGGATAATTAAATTGTAAATATTTTTTGTGAGAGAGTATTCTTTCACCATATTGGGATGCTAATTTATTAAAGGAGGTGGAGTTAAGAATCGTTTAATAGCTGAATGTATATATATATAAACAGTAGAACTTCTTTTAACCGTCACTTTCTGTTATCCGTCACTGTAAAAATTGTTAATGTGTTATTCATTAAGGAAATTACTGATTTTTTTAAGAGGTAAATAATTTGACGTCGAGGCAATAAAAATACCATACTCTAAATGTTATCCATTTAAACACTTTTTTTTTCATTTCTTTCCCAAATTATTTAAAATCTAGTACAGTACTATATATGTAACTGTACGTTTGTAATGGAAATTCTGTTATCCGTCTATTCAGTTATACGTCATAGTACCGGTCCCGAGGGTGCCGGATAAAAGAAGTTCTATTATATATATTTATAATTCTTCTGTGCGTGTGTATGTGACTGAACTCCTCCTAAACGGCTGGACCGATTTTGATGAAATTTTTTATGTGTGTTCAAGTGGATTTGAGAATAGTTTAGATTCAAAATTCTGTCCACTACAAAATGTTTTTACGAATTTATGAAGAAAATTAATTTTTTTTGCCGCTTTTGGTCCAAAAGGAGGGTTTACATTTTTGAAATTCATGAAAGGGATCTTGTGTTTTGTTTTATATTTTGAATTTCGCTTTTAAAGAGTTATCTGGTGATGCGGTAATTCAATGTTTGCGTTGTGAAGCTATTGCCTGCGATTTTACCTTCTTTACTAAAAAAACTGACTAGGGACAACTGAATTTCATTTCTAAAAATCGCATTGTTTTCATTACTACCTGTTTTTTACTACTTCTTGACTATTCAATTTTCCTCACACTATTCACTTAATCCATAAACTGCCCATCTGCTTACCCGCTTGCTTTCTCGGGCTTTAAATGTCAACATATGCGATTTTTTTCGATTTCTAATTAACATATTTATGTAAAGATTCTTTCTCCTCTAGGAAGCGCGTCTATCATAGTTTAACAAAAAGATTTCTTCATTTTCAGCTGAAGATTCTGGTCTTTTTGTAACTTGTGTCCGTCGTGACCTAACAAAAATTTTCGCTGAACTAAAGGACACACACAGTCATCATTTTAAAAATATATGAAATAAATCGGCTGCGAGTTGGTCACACGGTAATCTCTCATAATTACGTATTTAGCGAGAACATATCCACCCACATGTCCGTTTTGTTCCAGTTCTACCTCACTGTCAAGCATTTTATAGAATTTAATTTATTACTTGTAAAGTTATTGATTTAATGATTTGATAAAATTTATTATCAAATATATAACCTTTTTTTTTTTGTTTTATTTGCGTTAGAAATTAATAAAATGTTACCTAAAGTAAATATTTATATTTACTGTAGTAAACATTTTATTAAAATTTTTTTTTATCGAATGTATTTTATTTTTATATTTTTTCCTATTCTATTAAAAAAAAAGTCGACTAAATCACACCAGAAACTTATGGCGTATAATTTATAAGTTTTTGGCGAATTTAGCCGACTTATGAGGGCTTTTATCAATATAGCGACATCAATGAGTAATACATTTTTTTCGAGCTGTTGCGATTGTTTTCGTTAAAGTACAAGTAGAAGTTCTCGTTACCCAATTCGCGAATTTAATTATTCCAGCTTTTGGCACTTCTTCCTCGGGCTCTTTAATTACTATTTTTTTGAAACTCTCATCTTCGCACCTCTTCAAATGATTAAAGAATTGAAACGTCTGCCTTTTGCACATATATGTATCTGCAAGTCTTTGTTCCTTACTAATCTTTATCAACAAAACAGCATTGGTTCACTTTGTCGTCCATGGAAACCGCATCATCCTGCGACGTATCCACATCTCCAGCGCGTAATATACTTTTTATCAGCACTCCTTGTTGTCTACGTTTCTGCGCCTGCCGTAGACTATGCATCATCTCTATTTTTGTTGACTTCATTATTTCGCGACTTTACCAAATTCTAATTAATTTCATTGAAGCTGCTTAGTCAAGTGTTTCCTTCTGTGTGTTTCCGGTTCACATGATCATTAATCGGAGGTAGTTAAACAATTGCACCACTAATATAATCCGCATATTTTGTTCTTACTCTTACCAGGAAAGTTATCAGTTCTTCTTCAATTGCAGCTGTGAGGGTCGTGTCATCCGCACATCTAAGATTGCTGATGCATTTATTATTAACACATACGAAAACTCTTCTCATAATACATGGTTTGTCCGTGAACCATTGAAGGACGATTGAAGACAAGGAGCGCTCTGGACGTCCTTCAACGACTGGTTCGGACGAAAGTGTGTCCAAAGTAAAAAACTCATAGACTCCGACCGGCGTTTGAGTGTCAGCTTAATCGTCAAAGACTATTCAACACGTGTAAAACAAAGGTTCACAAAATTATTTCTAAAAATTTGAATATGCGGAAGATTTGCGCGGAATTGGTGTCAAAAATGTTGAATGATGAACAAAAACAACGGCGTGTTGACGTTTCCCGTGAGATGCTGGAGCAGTTAAAAAGTGAACCGGTCTTTTTAGGCAACGTAATAACAGGCGATGAATCATGGGTGGTCCAGTACGACCTCGAAACGAAGCGCCAAAGTTCGAAGGGGCACACCTTAAACTCCCCGCGCCCCAAGAGAGGCCAGAATGTCGAAGTCTAAGGTAAAGACAATGTTCATTGTCTTTGACAAGCGTGGGATGGTTCACAAAAAAATTGTACCTTCGGGACGAACCGTCAACGCCGTTTTTTATAAAGAATTCCTCGCGGGTCTACAAAAAGCCGTTAAATGGAAATAGCCGGAAATTGCCGATCGCTGGAAGCTTCACCACGACAACGCTTCCGCCCACACTGCCATCGTTGTGACCGTCTAAGTAACCCAGATAAGGATTGAAACCCTGTCGCAGTCATCGTATAACTGCGATGTCTGCCCGGCAGACTTTTTCTCATTAACAAAGCTCAAGAGAAGCCCGAAAGGTCACTGTTTTAAAGATGTTTCTGCCATTTAACGGGCTGTCACAAAGTTTCTGAAATAGGTTGCGGAGCTAACTTCCAAGGAGGATTTGCAGCGTGGGAATCGCGTTGGCAGCGGTGCATCGACGTCCAATGAGATTATTTTAAAGAATTTTAACTATTAAGTACGATCTGATCAATAAATTCTTTTTGTCAGACCCAGTCTCATTGCTTTACGGACAAACCCTGTATATTTATCATATATTTTGAGTAACAATGATGAAATTATGCAGCCCCTTGTCCAACTCTGGGCTAAAATACCGACTTCAAGATTTACTCTAAAAATTGTATAAAAATGAACTAAAAAATAAAAAAGTAATTGATAAAAAAAACATATTTCAGAGTAACATACACAAAGATATTATGATTATTCTTAAACATCATTAACTCGTTTGAGTTGACACCGAATTCAAATTACAACAATAATTAAAAACCGCATTAAATATTCCTGAGGTTTCTAATACTCGACTTATGGAAAACAAGTAGTTGTGTGTTTTATATTTATTAATTTGCTTCTAATGATTATTGCAATTTGAATTTTTGATTCTGACTCCAAAAATTAATGTTGTTTAAGAATTATACCTCGATGTATATTATTCTGAAGGATGTTATTTTTTATCAAATAATTGTTTTTTACTTTTTAGTGCATTTTTACACCATTTTTAGAGTAAATCTTGAAGTTGGTATTCTTTCTAAAAAAATTAAGTATTTCGGCAAAGTAGGGGAAGTTGCGGGAAGCAGCTTTATAACGTGCATATGTATTGAATTAGTGTATAGTCGTACATATTAATTTCGTAAAAACGACGCATTATAAATAATCCTTTATAATGTTATTTTTTTTAAATATTTGGATACGCAATTCAATAAGTATGCAGTGTATTAGTAATAGTCTACAATAAAGTAGATTTTATTATAATATTTTAGAAATTTAAGTTACAGAAAATTTGTTGGAGGACCCTTTAACAGAAGTTTCAATAATTGTTTTAGTAAATATTATTTACTTTTAAATTTTCAAACCTCGCTAATTATTGCGATTCATTATTTTGGAATTTATTTGCCTAAAGGAAATGAAAGCTAAATAGAGCAAACTAATTTTTGTTTTTTTGGAAATACAGATTTAATTTAAAAAGTGAAAAAATTTTGAAATTTAAGCAGATACTAATATGTGGGTGTGAAGCTACGGAAAAACAGTTAATGTGTACATGTATATATATATATATTATAACTCAATCTTTCAGGCCTCGCTTTAGGGTTACCTTCTGGACCTCAGATAATGGTTCTTCTATAATATCTGTAGAAGAGGAAATTTCAATTGATTACGTCAATCTTTAAAAAATAAAAAGTTTGGATTTAGTAGCAATTTCTATTAAAAACGTTACATATTTCTATAGCGTTTTTTTTACATCTTTTTGCGCAAGAAATTCCGTTATGTATACATAAATTGTTCTTCGGATCTCACTAACGACCTTTAGAGTTCTATAATGTTTATAGAATTGTTTCAATTAACTACGTCATTCTTATTATAAATGAATTTTATACTAAAATATTTTCTTTAACCGGTAATAATGATTAACATATTACTATAGAAGTGTAAAATATAGTCTTTTCAAAACGTAACAAAATTATAACGGTTTTTCTATATTTCTCGGCACAAGATTGACGTCATTATTATGAATATATATGTTTGGGTGGATGCATATATGCACGTTTAACTCGTTAATTATTTTAATTACAATATATACATTTTAACTGTTTGGATTGTTTATTTTTGTGGTGCAGCCGACCCACCATTACAGTAATTCTGCCTAAAACGTCGAGTAATTATTTTATTCAAACTATAACTACATACCTATACAATAGTATAATGCGTGAATATAAATAACTGATTTAAATATCGATTATTATTCGATACTTTGAGTTGTAATACATACTTTATAAGTTATAAATTTGTTTTTCTGCGCATAATTTTTATTTGTTAGATCTGCAAGTTGTACAAAAGTAAAAGATAAAGAAGTGAGTTTGCGTTGTCATGAAGGCGAACTGTTTTACGACTCAGTTATGGTTGCACTTTACGATATTTTGAAAATTGGCAAACAAGAAATATTAACTACCAGTAATGATGCTGTTACAAAAGAGACATTATTTTCACGATTTGGCGCTGAATTCATGAAACTAGTTCGCTGCAAATCTTTTACCGATAAATCAGCGCGTAACATAATTCGACAGGTAATTACGCTACATTGCAGTTACAATGATGTATTATTGCTATGCCGTTGTAGCAGATGAGATGAATATTCTTATTTGTTGGATAACAGAAATACTTTATCTGATAATAAGCGTTTGTAGTTCTTGTACCCTGTAATTACTGCATGAATGCTCAGTTAATATGAAAGCTTCTGGTGTTTTCAAAGGTGTTCGGCTCAAAAACTATAAATTTCCTAAGTATCTCGGTGTCACACTGAATCGTTCGCTTACTTATAGCAAATGTATAGGGAAAATTTATCTAAGAAGATAAAAACCTGAGTAAACCTAATAAAAAGGTTAGCCAGCTCATGCTGGGATGCAACTAGTATTGGTGTTCTCAGCTGCCGAATATTGCTCCTCTGTGTGATGCAATAGCGCTCATACAAAAAAAATCGATGTAGTTCTGAATAAAGTTTATCGTACAATATCTGGTTCGCTAAAATCAACACTTGTCCAATGGCTACCGATTTTAGCCAATATAATACTCCTTTCGAATATACAACGATAAAACGCACTAACTAGGGACTGGAAAAAATTTAACAAGAACCAAAGTCTCCCGATTTTAGTGGAAATAAATACTGTGCCTGCTCAGCGTTTAAAGTCAAGAAAATCTCCCTAGACTTGGATCACAAATACAGGGATCTTAAAAGAAAGCCTGGAGAAATGGAAATATCATGGGGCTGGGCAAGAATAATATAAGAAATTCCTGGTTAATAAAAGATCCATGGAAAGAGCTCCGAGTCATGGAATTGACATGGTAGATGCGGCTATGATGTATAAGTGGGGCTTTAAGGAATCGCCTAGCTGCTGTTGTAGAAACCCTCGTCAAACGATGCATGCAGCACATTGTCGAAGAATTCCCATACATGGCGTAAAAAACGACGCCTTAAATTAAAAATTAACTTATAACGATTTAAATTATTTTAATGTTAATTTTAATTTTATCCGACTCTCTATGTTTGACGATTATATGTAGAAGAAGAAGTGCAAAAAAGAATAATGTGGTTATAACATTCTGTCCTGGTAGAATGGGCTCATGTATTTATGAATTTTATCAAATTTATCACGGAAATCTTTCGGTACCGGTCGACCTATAAAAACAATTGCTAGATATCTATACGCATATTATGCGCATGTCGTCGCGACAGCCTAGTTGCTAGAGCGCTTGAATTCCGTTACGGAGGTCATGGGTTCGATCCCGGGCGACGACAGAACTTATTACAAAGAATTAAATTAATAAATACTCGCTAATAATCACGCGGAAGGCAATGGCAAACAAGCATACCATCATATGCGCGCTAGTTCAGTACACAGCAGATACACGCGGGATTGCACTTGTATATCGATAAATCAAACGATTACCAATCAGTTCCGGGTGTGGTCTTGCGTGCGCACACTCGTGTTGCGTATAGCAATTGCCATGAGCGCTGCCTGTTCTGTACTGCTAGTGTACAAATAGGCAGTCAGGATGCTCGAAATCGAGCGATACGACTCTATGATGATGATTAAAATGAAATTAAATAAAATAATGGTACGTATCACTCTGGCTGATCTACTTCTGGACGGTTGAAACTCCTTTGGAAGGTTGGTGGACGTTTGTGATTTTTGACATCGACGAGAAGGAGATGCGGTAATTGAATTAATACAGAATTTTTACTTCGTAAAACTCGGAATTTGAAAGACTATTTGGTTCCTTGGATCTTGCTGGATCGTCTTCCTTTTCGTATCTTCTGACCAGTATCTTATTTGCGACTGGTTGCTTAATTTGCAGCCCTACAGATCTTCGAACAAAACAAAAACTCGACTAGTAAACTTTATTTCGGTCAAAACGGAACTCCCGACGCCTTTTCCATTTTTTCAGAATTTTACCTATATTTCTTTCTTCCAGAATCTGTCTTCTTCCCCTTCGCTGACATACCAATCGTGTTTTCGCTAACCAATTACCGCCCGCATCCATTAGTGGTCGCGATCTACATCGTATTTCCCCCGACTAGCGACAGGTTCCCAAATATTCACACACTCTCTCATTACGTTATAATTAATTCTTTATTCATTTATTTTTTATTTTATTTTATTTTTATTACTTTTTCCCATGAATGGGACACATTACAATAGATTGTTTTGTTTGCCATTTCGTAAGTTATCTGATATATTTCTATTTGTTCATTCGTCAAACTTAAAAAAACTACGTTTAACAACTATTTTGTATTTTTCAATAATTAGTTATTTAGATTTTATTAAATTTTATAAAAGTGGCGATGTTAAATTAATTTTTTTCTTCTAAATAATCCACCTCTTAAGGAAATGATCTAAGCTATTGAAATCTTAAGTTTCTACTTAAATAATCAATAATTATAAACTATTAATATACAAAATGTTATTGAACTAATCCATTGACTAGTTTTCACTAATATTTAACAAAAATATTACTATTAATTAGGTGATAATGTTTTACAAATACGCTTGAGGTACCTACAGTCATTATTGGCGTTAACTAATTGAATGGCCTTTATATTTACGTAATCATGCAGCCGTTTTTCTTGTTGAATGACGAAGTCACGAATGACATCGTCAGCCAACTTCATATCGAGATCATGATGGATATCCTCGTTACGTTGAAACCAACGCACGTTTGATAAAAGAATAATATTAGACTAAATAGTGATTTTCTGTCAATTAACCTGTACATTTGGCTAAGCTTCCGCTTCAGTTGTATCTTTTTGCGCTCAATCGGTGTCTTTCACGTGAGTCGCAAATCAAGATTTAATCCAAGATATTTCGCTAATCTAGACTGAGGTATTTGGATACCGTTAATACTAATCTGGTGTTGCAACTTGTTGACTGGGCGAAGTGTACATGTAACGTGGATTGCCTTCTCCTCATTGATCTTTATCTTCCAATCCTGCATCCACCGCACAGTTCGGTTAAGATGATGTTGGAGAACCATTGTCACTTCGGTTTGTATTTGTTCTGTTGCCATGATGGCAATATCATCAGCGTAGGTAGCTGTAAAGATATCGTCTGTGAATGGCATATCAGAAGTATAGAGAGTATATAAGACAAAGAACACTGCCCTGTGTTACACAGGAGTTCTTGAGTAAGATTGTGCTTAATTTATAAATTAAGCCTTCATGTCAGACCCCATCGAATGCCTTGCAACGTCGAAGAATACAGCGAGAAAGTACAGCTTTTTTTCGAATGCTTGCATAAGGTATCTTGTCACCCGATGTACTCGATCAATCGTTGAATGGTAACTTCGGAACCCAAATTGATTATCTGGAAGCTTATCCGATATATGTGGTTGAAGTTACTCTAAGAACAGTTTTTTTCATATAATTTGACTAGAGATGATAACAGCGAAATTGGTCTATAAGATGTTACTAATTCTAGTGGCTTGTCTAGTTTTTCAGCATGGCAATCTGTGCTGTTTTAAATATTGTACGAACATGTTGAAGATGTCGGCTACTGTTACATAGATACGTTGTGAACAGTATTGATTTCCGTGATAGTTTCTTCATTATTACATGAGCAATTTCATCAATTCCTGCCGTTTCTTAGGATTTATGCTTCTATCAATCATTTTAGCAACCTCCGTAGGAGATTGAAGTTTATAGATATTTGGCTGAAATACTGTTCCCAGATATTTTATAAACAGTTCTGCCTTGTCTTCATTTCAACGCGTCCAGTTTCCATGTTCATTTCAACGCGTCCAGTTTCCATGTTCATTTCAACGCGTCCAGTTTCCATGTTCATTTCAACGCGTCCAGTTTCCATGTTCATTTCAACGCGTCCAGTTTCCATGTTCATTTCTGAGTGGCAGTATCTAGACCATGAATCGTTTGAAGCGTCGATTTGCTCCTCACATGGAATAATCTTTATCAGCAACAGGGCTCAAGCAAACTTTGTCCTATCGATTGCTGCAATTAACCGACTTAGCTGGTTGCTGATCCGATTAAATAAACACATTTTTGTCTTTTGGTCGTCTTGTTCGGTGCAAAATGCGCCGCCGTGCTTTTCGTCGTTGCTTAATGAGCAGTGTAACCTACAATGGATAACACTTTTCTTGAACTGTTGTGGGATTGAAAGCTGGTGTAGCGGTTTTAGCAGCCTTGTGAATTATTTGGATGAACTGCTGACTTTACATTTCCAGTTCTTTTGTTGTTTTTAGTCGGACTTTCAAGTTTACATTAGAATCAAGCTCTTCTCGAAACTGATCCTAGTTTGTAAATTTCTTAGTAAAATTATCACGTGCCTGCTTCCGTGTCACCATGTCGTTAAGTGTAAGGAGCACTGGGACATGGCCAGAAGTAAGCTCTTAATAGTTCTTAACTTCAGTGTAATTAGCTGCTGCTGTGCGAGTTATGTAGAAGTCAATAGGATCAGGAATTTTATTAGCATCTGTTGGCCAGTATGTTGGGTTCCTGAATGTATGGAACTCGCATGATTCTGGATTGATTGCTTTTATCAATTCTCTACCTTAGTTGTTATTAACCGCGAATCCTAGCTAGTGTGTTTTGCATTGTAATCACTTCCAAGGATGAATCTGCTATCCACCAGCTTAAATATTTCACTGAATTGTTCCTGTTTCATTGCATGCCTCGGAGGAAAGTATGCTGCCGCAATTGTCAATTCAGTGTTATTAAGGTATACGTACAACTATACTTGTAATTTGGATATATGATCTTTACAGATCTCTTTGTTAATGTAGTGTTTAACATTGTTTATGACGTGATATTAGTTCTGGCGTGTAATACGTTGTATAACCGTGTGTATAAAACAATGTATGATCATTAAAGTGTGCCTTAGAAATCAGCGTAACGTCTATGTTTTTGTATCTAAAGAATACCTCCGATTTCTTCTTTCTCTCGAGAAGACCACTGGCATTTCACGTTATCATACGGAGCGTATTTATTTTTTATTTTTGTTACGTTTACGCTTTTTTTGCCAACAACATCGTCAGTTCGATAACTATTGGCTTCCAAATTGACTATTCTGGAATTCATACTTTCTAACAGATTCCAGATGTTGTACATCGTTCTTTCCTTCCGAGGCTGTTTTTCTAACTTTGGTTGTGCTTGTCTAATTTGTTGTTGTTTTAGGTTTTGTTGACTACTTTGGAGATGATTGTGAAGTTGTGGATGTTGATGCGGGAGCGGAAACTGCAACTTGTGGTTTCCGGTGCATTCTTTTCAGAACCGTTACTTTCTTGACCTTAGTCTAAGCTGCTAGCTTTTCTTCATGTAATAGACAATCTTTCTAATTTGCAGTATGTGTTCTACCACAGTTAGCACATTTACATTCTTGGATTTTAGGCTTTTGGCACTGTGTTTTGAATGGTGCTTTCTACCTCATTTAACACAGCCTGCTTGCCTTGCACAATGTGTTTTGGTGTGTTCACACTGTTGACAGTCTTGACACTGGATCACTTCGGTTTTGCCTTTTGATGTGGCGCATCTATCTTGCTTTCGGCACCCATCGGGTTATCAATTTTATATATGTCTATTATTAGAATTAGGCGCTAATTCAATAAAGAACAGTGGTCGAGGTGTTTTAATTGTCTTATGCAAGACACTTCCGTCCTTCTTTGTTTCAGTTTGTACTTTATTTAGTAGTACATTTGTAACGTATACTGCTTGATATTCCGTCTCACGAAGAGCTTCAATAATTTTTTCCGGTTTTGTTTTAGGTGTAAGCGCCTAATTACAACTTTGAAAGCGGCTTTCTTTTTAATCTGAAACGTGTGAAACTATATATCATTTAGGGAATGATTTATTGTTTCCTTTCCCTCTCTTGATTTGTCCATCACATACGAAAACTTGACTCGTCGGAGCAAATTAATTTAGCATCTCCTTTGCTCAGTGACTGTATGGTAGGATTTGGACAGTGCAGTTCACCAAGATTCTGCGTAAAGTGTTCGATGTCTTTAACGTTACTAACAAAGATAGGCTGTATTTTAGCTTTAACAGGAGCTTGCGCTACATGACTGTATGATGCTTTTTCGGTCGTTTTATTAGTTGACATACTAGTAGTCTGTTTTTCGGATTACTCTCAGTTATTATATTACATATCGGTACATTTAAATGATCGAGTGCTGTCGAGGTGACAGCATATTTACTGCTAGTCAGCTCGTGTGATTTTTGTTTTTGTTCTCCTATCAGTGCATTAGGAGTACTTGCGAATGTGTTTGTGAGCTAATACCTCATTGACTTGCTAGCTTATTACTTAAAAGGTTGGCCTGCCTGTTCGATTTGGTGTGTATATTTCTGCTCTCTGTTTCGCTTCAGCTTGCCATAACTGGTATTGCTGCATCGTGATACCAGCAACTTGTGATTATCTAGAGGAAGGAGCTATATTTTTTGTCGCTCCATGTGATCGTTCTTTATTGATTACTACTATTAGACATGACGCGTATAAAAATAATAGCGATTTGTAATATATTAATATGCGAATGTTCAATATTTGACATTCTACATCTGGCTACACTGATGAAATATTTTCCGTGCTCCTTGTACAGCGATAAACCGATGTGAAAAAAATATATTTTCTGACCGACTGGAACAGAATTTTGATGAAAAATCCAATTTCACTTTAATATTTCGTTACTTGTATTTTTTACGAACCGTGAGAATATTATTTTTAGTGTAAGCACTTTTAGAAGAACGAGCAATAAACACAGAATGCGCAGTACTTAAATAAATTAATAACTAAATGAATGCTAAATAAATAAATCAAGTTTTATACTTTCCAAATTGAAATTATAATAAACTGCATCAATTTTAAAAACTATTATTTTAACCAACGAAATTCACATTTTTCATTTGACGTGATCTTGTTCTTCATTCCGCTGTTAAACATTAAAAGATCTTCCTTTTATCTTTTCAGGGATCATTCTTCTTTATTTCTCTTTTCTTTTGGTTTCTATATTGTTATTTTACCGATTCACCTTTCGTTTTCATTTTAAGTCAATTCCGTGCCCTGTTTTTAACTAAATCATGCGCATCGATTAATTCAATTATTTATTAACTTTTTTAATCGGTGCTAAGATCAATCTATAAAGTTGATTAGCACTTATTAAACTAAGTGTTTGATTTCTAATTTTTCTCATTATTATTACTATTTTCTGAATTAGTGATTATCGATGTTAGGTTCTGAAATTATATTTTTTAATCATTTTATACTTCCGTTTTGAAGAACAGTTTAAATTTACTTTTTTTTAAAAGAGTTATGCAGTTTTAAACGACACATTATTTTATCGCTTTAAGTGTACTAAGTGCTCTTAATAACAAAACCATCTCAAACAAACTTTAAAATATTATTAGTAGTATAACACAATTATATTGTTATAAAATATATTTTAAATCGTTGAATAATTATTTTTAATGAATTTCAGATTATATTTAAATGCACTAAAGTGTTACTAGATTTTTACGCGAATACCGAAAAAAAAGAAAACAAACTGGAAAAAAATGTTGTCTGGAAAAATAGTAATTTGATGCAGGATAATTTAAACTGGAATATGGATATGTCAGTCGAAGAATTTCTATTATCTAACAAGTGAGAAATTGCTGCGGTATATTTATCTTGTCTTTTGTGTATATTTATTTCTTCTGTTTGCAAGATTTTTTTTTTCTAAAATATATGTCAAGATAATCTGTTGAACGTTTTAATATGTGAAAATAAGTTTTTAAATGAAAAAAACTAATGAGCAATGTGTAATGTTAATAAAACAAGTGGAAGGTGTTCAGATATAAAAATAAATGAATATAAATTCATGGATACGGATATGAACAATCCACTTTATGATGTATGAATCGATTAATTTTATATAAATGCATTCAATTATTATTATAATTTTTTTTTTTTAATTTCCTCTTGATTACATACGTCGACTTTAAAATATGCAAAAGAAATGTTGTTTAATAATTTTGTAACTTAGAATAGCCACTGTTTATGGCGACGGAATAAGAGCCACTTTTACACGATAAAATTGGACACGTAAGCTAAATTAAACTCAGTTACATCCGCTCATTAAATGAGACATTTCATCGAATTGAATTTCGTGAGTTACAATCCAAAAAAAAAAAAAAAAAACGGTTTTAAAGTTGTTCGTCAAAATTAACACTTCTTAATACATATGTGTTATTTTCTTTGCAGTTTTAAATATTTACTCGAATACCCGAGAAATTTGTTATAATTTATTACGTTCATGAATGAAACCTTCGCGGCCTGTAGTTAAAAAATGATCCCGAAATTTCAGTTAGCAGAAATAAAAGGAAAAGATATTAGTATGTTCAAAAAATGATAGCCAACTATTAAAGAAATACACTGAGATAAAAGAAGCAATCTATAACGAGAGAAAAGTATAATATCGTTAAAGGATACATTAACTAAAGCTGGATTATAAGGACGGAGAGAGAAGACGATACAGGAAGATTTTGCAGGGGAGATGGAAAGTTATAAAGAGGCAAGGATATACTCCAGCATAGCAAGAGATCGGTTAACCTTATTATTTGAAGTTGCAATATTTTAAAAGGGAGAAAAGATCAAGATGTCATCGGCAAAGAAAAGAGAGAAACAAGACGTATAAAGATAGCGTTGGTATTGAGAAGTGCGGGACTAAGACAGGAGTCTTGTGTGGAAGACCGCGAAAAATATTTCTCGGGGTTTGAAACAATGAAGAGGTAAAATGAACTGCACGATTTAACATTAATAATAAGAATAGTTAATTGATTGCTAACATTCTGTTTCGAAGAGTGTATGTTACCAAAGGCGCTGGAAACATCAATGAAAATAGCCAAGCTAAACACTGCTTATTGATGAAAGATTAATATGCACTATGATCAATAAGTACTGGGAATTTCCAATTTAAATGAATCACGTTCGACCGATCCGGGTTTTTTCTTCTTCTTAAGTTGGCAGCTCGTATATTGATACATCTGTGTCAAATTTGAGTGGGATCGGATCATTAGTGTTTGTTCGTCAACTGCTTACAACAGATAAGTTCTTGTATTTCGTCGGTGTTTCGCCTAAAAAGTTCAAAAGAAAAGAATCTGTAGGATCCGGTCGAAAACTATGGCCTAATTTCTATGGGAGGCCTCTTCATAGATGATGGATGAAACAGCGGCGGACAAAAGAGGGCATTGGAGGCTGCGTGTAGTTATGCAGTGGCTTACAGTGCTGTCGAGTTTTTTGTTTCATCGTCGGAGCATTTACCAATCATGAAATTTTTCGTAACTACTTTTTCATTTAAAAAAATTATTTATATCAACCTGTTTTATCACCTAAAATAATCTTTACTATCTTACGAATTTCTCCTTCTTGTAAAACGTTCACTATCAAGGATTCCGCAGTGTAATATATCGGAAATATTATAATTATATTTTAATTAAAACACATCCCAGTTCTGCGTAACGTATTCGAATGTATTTTTTTTTTTTTTTTTTGTTTGACACTAAGACACGTCCAAATTAACAAAATCAGTAGTGATAGGTATAAGTACAAATGAGAAGGTCGAAATTATTATTTCGTACAATCAAATAGGGGACCTCTTTATTTTACTATGATAGCGCCGAAAGAAATATAATACGAGCTTTTTAACAGGGTAAATACTCGAATAACGAAAATTTTTAAAAACAGCGATTTCAACTTTTACGCGGTTTATTTTGTAAAACCATTTTTAATTTTCTTTTGATAACCTCAATCACTAGAATAGCGCGTGCATAATTTGATGAAAGTTTCATTTCTTAGCCGATTAAGAGTAAAAATACAAATTTTCAGTTTATTTTAGTTCGTACGATTAGATTAATTGTCGGCAATGTCTTGTGTGTGATATTGACTGCACCGGTAATAACATTTCTTTATATAATAATAGTACGTTTGGAATAGTTTGATAAATAATAAAGTGAATTTTTTTCTTTTCGGTCATTAATAAAAAAAAGCGAAGATATATTAGCAGATTGATTTCTGAAAAACATATTTCTGTTTTGATTGAATATTCGATTTTAATAATTCGTGATAGGCCGTGGTATTCGGAAGAAATCAGTGTTAAGTTACGACAAACCATCACTACGTTATCAATTTTAATCTGTATTGATCCGACTGTAATCGATTTATTGCTGCAGCAAGAGCCGCTTTCAAGCACGTAAGTGAACTGTTATTGTTTTATTATCCTTATCGCGGTGCTTTAACTTCCTTTCTGTAATGCCAAATTTTGCAGAATTTTTAGTATGTAATGTGCTTTCTTTATTCAGCTTCTAAACTGAATCTGCACTATTTATTATTATTTTGCAGTAGAAAACTTGTGATAAAATTTTCGGCATTTTCCCAATATAAAGAACTTTTCTTTTTGGGGGGGGGGGGCTCTGACAACATAACCCATCGGCTTTCTTCTATACTGATAGAGTCTACTGGTATGGTGATGTGAAATTTTTTTCTATTTGATGTTATGGTACAACCGAAAAAATCTAGAAACTAGAGAATAAGCCGGGAATTTTGTTGTAAAACCGGAAAAAAAAGTAAAAGTATCCAAACGATATTTTTAATTAGAAAAAATCATTCGAAGCGTTAAAAAATTAATGCATTTTTTAATGTACTTCACACTCAAGAATAAATTACAAAATTCTGTTTTATTCATACAAAATATGCTGCTATTAATAGTAACAAAAAAATTCAATTGATTTTTTTCTTTTTTTTTTTACAATTCTAGTAATCAGGAAATCGGGGGGATTTGAACCGGGAATAAACTGGGAATTTAAAAATTATATTATTTGAGTGGCCACCAAGTTAAAATTCTCAATTTACGTTCTAGTAACGTAATAATAAAGTATTTAATCGGCATCTTGAGTTTTTCTTTTTTTGTTACGGCGGCATAAAAACAACGGCAATGTCTACTGTTTCTCAAACAATGACGTTAATTATTTTTTACCGTGCGAGGGGATTTGTCAAAGTCCAATTTTATTCAAAACACTCTTGATTTTTGTTCTGTTGGAACTATCTAATAATGTACGGATTTCGCCAAAGAAAACGTGACTTTTTTTTTTTTCTTTTTTTTTTTTTTTTTTTTTTTTGGTGATAATATTTTAAATTATTCTAAAGTCAGAACTTTACATTCCTCTTCTGGTAGATTCCTTCTTGCTTTCTCAGCTTTCAATATTACACTTCTGTCTGCAGCTACTCATTCCAGACTATGGTTTAACTCCTACGTCTCTTCATTCTCCAACCCGGACTCCTTTATCTCGTCTATTTATTCTTCCATGCTTTCCCTGGTTTTTTAACTTTTCTTCTATGCGCCGTTGCAACTTCTCTGCGATTTGCCGCCTGCGTTTTGGTCATAGTTGGCCTCCTTCTTCGCTATTTATTCTCTCGTGCCTTCTCCTTATTGTCCATTGCACCCCTCCAGCAATCAATTTATTTGTGATCCCGATCATATAATGTTCGATTGTTCGTAATTATCAACTAAACAAGCTTCTTTTTATTCCTTCCTTTTACAAATCGGTATTCCCACTCCATTCTGTGCTTCATTCATTCTCTCCCTTCCTTCTTCTTCTGTAATCCTAGCTGTTGATTCCTTTCTGTCGGCTATCTCTGATTGTGTAAGCATATCTGAGTCTCTTAACCTTCCGTTCCGTTAGTTGACGAACCCATAAAAAAAAAAATCAGCATTTAAGGAACGACGTGCGTTTATTTCAGAACAGTTTTTGAAAAATAACTACTCGTATATATGAACTATTTATAAATTTCGTTTAGTTCTTTCGCAGAATACGGTGAATACTTCAGTGCGTAACTTCCAAAGTGCCGGCAGTGCTTTAAAATAAAAACACTTGTAAGGAAAAAAAGTTCAAGTTTCTTCTTTGGTGGACGGTCCTGCACTTTTTCTATATTATTAATATTATTACTTCATTGTATATTATTATTATTATTATTATTATTATTATTATTATTATTACTATTATTACTATTATTACTTGCGCTGTTATTAACTATTTAAAAATAATTAAATGGTATTCTTTTAATATAGAAATGCTGATAAGGAACCAAACGAACAAAATGTACATATTCTGTCGCTACTACTACAGATAATTAATTTGTTAGATAAACAGGTAGGAGAAAATATAATTATTTTTAATCATAAAGTTTAATGTTTACATTATAAATAGTATACCGTGTAGAGTGGCCGTAACAACGTACCCAAAGAAGCGATAAGTAACGTATTTAGTTACGCTTGTTCTGTCTGTTTATCGAAAAGGTATCTTTGAAAAAAAGAAAAAAGGGGATGAACAGCAATTAAGGTATTTTGGAAAAAACAAACGTCTTATCCTGGAATGGACGCTTGTAAAAAGGACGTATTTCATTGATGGTAAGATAAAAGCAACGAAAAATGGCCTAGCCAGTTTCAACAGACCACTGTTACTGTGCGATTACCGAGCTAACTAGTTTGGAAATGTAGTAAAATTGTAGCCATAATATGTGATACCTATTACGCGATTCATGTATGCATATTATTGGGTACTTAGCTGTAGCTGTGTCCAATGTAAAATAGTCGTGCATTTTTTTTCCTTTTTTTAATATTTTCTCTGTAGCCAGTTGCTCAAATAGTCCCATGTTAGTTTATTTTACTAACATTTTTTTAGATGTTTTTATTAAATTCTTTCGATCTGTAGACATTGTACAATCTAAACTAAGTTCACTTTATATATATATATATGTATATGTAAAACTATCAAATCACTCGGAATAATCAAATTTTTACACCATTAAATAAAATTATAAAAAAAAAAAAAAAAAGTTAAAATTTTTAATTAAGAAAAATACTTGATTTTAGTTATTACTTGTTCGAACGCATTTATGGGTCAGTCAAGTTCAGTTACATTCTTCGAAACGTCTTCACTAATTCAAATTCTCAAATACAGCTATAAACTCCATCTATTCATTTTCAAACTGGTTCAGCTAATTTTATGTAGTTATTCGCCGACTGGTTCGATCTTTAGCGAAATGCTTCAATATTTAAAAGAAGATGTTCGTATTCAGTGTGAAATTAAAGCTGTTCATAAAGTGCACATCTTAATAAAAACGATTTATAACGTTTTTTTCTCACCTTTTATGTGGAAGTGGTGTAAACGAAATGTAACATGTTTGCTGCTTAACAAATTTTACTTCCGGAATGCACATTATTCAATGTGTATTGATGTGTAAATAGATTATTTTTTGATAAAATGTAAAATAACGTAATTTAGTTATTTTGTAAAAAAAACTAATTATAAAATAAAATTCAACAAAATGGCAGTCGTAAGGTTTTAGAAATTTATTAATGGTAACTTTTATCGATCACAGTATATTGCCGACTTGTTAAATATTTTAAACATGTATTGATTTATGACTTTGTAATTTTAAATAAATTAAATTTATTTAAACAAACTAGTTATGCTCTGCAAATATTTCGCATATTATTTGAAAGTAATTTAATAAAATCATTAATATTGTACTGATGACTTTGTATTTTTTAATTGTAGTCTAAATTGCTTACATGTAAAAAAATTTACCATATTCCACGTTTTTCATCATTGTTGTTATCTGTTTAATACTATATAGGCTAGTTGCTAATAGTTCTAATCAGTAATGGAAAGCAATATTCAAAAGTTATAAAATGAACTTAAATATTAACAAAATAAATATTACAAAATACGGGTACTCGAAACAAGAAAAATAATGTATTTGAATAAATTACAACCGTACTAATAAATGTTGAATTAAATTTTTTATTATCTTACCAATATCACAACAATATATACCGTTAAATTCTCCGTTTTCTCCCTTTTATATATATATATATTAAAATAATAATTTACAGTCATTTATTTATAATTTCAGAATGTTATTGGACAGCATTTGGGATTTCTTTCTGCAGTTATATATTTTTATAGAACATTATGTTGTTGCTGTAAATCTCATATTAATAACAAAACACAGTGAGTAAAAGTTAATATTTTTAAATGCCGTGTTTATTAAGATTACCCTTAGAACATTAATAATGAAAAAAGGAAACGTTTAATTTATTTTATGAAATTAAATATTAAAATGTTACGTATTGATTTGTACCTTCTGATTTACCTGAATTATTATATAATGAATATTTTAACATTTTCTCGTGCCGCATTTTAGCTTATTTATTTATTTATTTTTCTTATGTCTTATATCTACAATGAACGTTGACGTAACGATGACATCGTTTTGCTTTTATCGTTATAATTAGTGTGTGTAAAAATTCATCGGTGTATTAATCAGATTAATTGTTTAAATTTTAGCGCATTACAAATGCGATTCAAATTTATTTTACGTTTATGGTATGAAACATTAAAAGTATTCTTTGTTTTTTAGCAGTTACTCAATTAGTTAGTTAAAGATAATCAACGCTGCAGTCATACACCGATTATTCCTTTACTGCAGGAATATAAAAAGAAAAAGAAAAGAAATAGATTTTGCTTAGTAATACAACCAAATATTAATTTTTAGTTTTAAGTCGGATTGTTAAAAAAACTGCAGTTTTTTCGTGCTAAGAAACGAAAAATTGATATAGTTTTTAAAATAAAATAAACGGCAACATGTGTTTTAAAAATTTGTATAAAACGGTAAAATTAAATCCTTGTTTTTTTACTTTGCTGTCAAATGAAAAGCAAAAAAAAAAAAAAAAGGTGGAACATAGATAAAGTTCAACGTTTATAGATAATTATTTAACCTACTGCAGTTGATTTAGATATACATATCCGCAACTAATAAAAATAAATTAAAATTATAGGCAATGTGAATAGATGCTTTGCCTAAGAAATACACTTGTACCGATAGTATTACTGGAAATGTGTACACACAGTTATATTTACTTAATTTGTTTTTAATTGTTAAATTTTTGTAATTTTAAAAAATATTTATTTTTCAGTGAGAAATCCATATCAGATTCATTACTTCGTATTATACTCAGTTCACAGCACGCTGTTGTTGTTAAATTTGTAATAAAATTCTTATGCAGTTCCACGAAATTAGTAAATATTACCCAACACCTATGTCATAGATCAGGTAAAAATGTTTCAGTTTTTTTTTTCCAGCATCGATAAAATTATTAATTATATTAGTGTTACATTTTTATGTTATTTTCCTGTCATTTTTCATATTAGATGTAATTAGATCTACGTTAACGGAAGGTCAAAAAAAAAAAAAAAAAACATGCTGAAAGATTCACGTAGAAAAGTAAATAATAATATTTTTCAAAAGTTATTAGTGCGCATAAATCATAGATTTAAGCATTGGAATTATATTAAAACCATTAAAATGTATAAACATTTATTTTTGTTCGATATTTTATGGTTTATTTTTTTTTGGTCTATTCAATCACATATTTTTGAATGCAATATATAAAATAACAAATTACACATAGTAAAATACTTTATTGCTGGTTGTTACGGATTTGATTACTAGAATTAAGACAGATTTAAATTTACTTTGACAATGGTTTTATACATATTTTTAGTATATACAATAATAGAGATTTTAACGTATAGGAAATTTAGTTTCTTCTGTTGTTTCGCCATTTTAATATTTTTGATTGTATTGATCTGTTCATTGATTAAAATAAATATTTACTCGAGCAATATTATTGAATAAAGGCAAAATTATTTAGATTATTTGTTACAGTTAATTTTTTACTTACGTGTACTTAATATTTTAGATGCCGATAGTTTTGTTGAAGACAATATCAGTTACACATTCTCAGAAGGTATATTGCTATTATTAATTAAGTACCCTCTTTTTTTTTGTAATATTATGTTTTTCGTCTAAAAACCACGTTTTAATTGCATTAAAAGTTTACATTTATTCAAAAACAAATCTTATTAATTAGTTAGATTTTATACTATCGTGACATTACTTTAAACGCAGTGACAGGTTAAACCATGGCGATGGCACTCATGGGAAATCTAGCATTAGTCAAGTGATATTTATTAATATTTACCCGCATCGAAAACAGAACCCGGTGGAATTATCATTTAATTTTGTTAACGGCGTAGTTCGGTCCATTAAATAATTCGCTTATTTGATGAAATTTCGTTTAAAAAAAATAATCACTAATTAAAAACTACACTACAGATGCTTATTTGAATTTAAAAAGTTCACAATTATTTATTTTTTGACTAGCTACGAGTGAATTACTTTATAGTGATGGACTATACTTAAAATTATAATTTTTCTCTGCTTTTTTGATTTTCATAGCCTTATCCCGAAGGGTACACCAACCTTTACGAAGAGTACTTATTATAATTGCATTTCATGTGTATTACTTGTCCAGAAAATACATCGCTCATCGTAATTTCCTTTAAACAATTCGTCGTCATTTTTCTTACAGTTCAACTGGATTTTTGAAAGAAGTTTTTTTCGAAAGTGCCTTTTGAGTGATATAATTATTCTCCTTTGCCCATGAGCTGAGAATAGTGCTTGTTATGCTTACGAGACAAAAATTTGACAATAATACCTTCGTATTCTAATAATTGAATTGAAGGATGTGGTAGCACATACCTTTTTGAGGAAGGTTACTGTTTTTAAAAAAATTTTTGATCCCAGATACAAGTTCTTTAACAAACCATCCATATTACCGCATCTGATACAGTGTTAATCCGGAAAAGTTGAATGTACGTGTTTGCTCAATTAATCCAGAGATCAAGTAATCCAAAGTCGGATAAACGGAAGTTTACTAGTAGAGATAAAATTAGTATATATTGTTGGATTTTCGAAAAGCACTGATTCACCTACTTTTAGCTAAAAAAGAAAATCAAAGATGCATTAGTGAAATTAAGCGCAGAAGGCATGATCAGAATCGGAATCAAATCTAATCGATACACTGTATTTTTTTATAGGAGAGCCGATTTTAATTGGCTATGTAGTTTTTTCATTTATGGTTTGCATATCAATTTTTAATTGTCATTTCACTTCTTTTACATTTTTTCCATTATATATGAATGTTTAATAAGAATGTTATATAAAAAAACGTTACATCTAGTTGATACAAAATTGTTATATTACTCCCGGCGTAAAAATTACAATCATTAATATACATATACATACACACACATATGTGTATATACATCCGATATTGAAAATTTTGAAACTTGATGGGACTCGTTGTTTTTGTTAATAGGTTTATGGTTAAACGCATTTGTTTCAGTCTTATCACTGTTATATATAAATATATTAAACGACATATTTATGTCGAATATGTTAGTATCTTAAAATGCTACGCTAAACAAAAGTGGATACTGGAATTTTATTGTTATCTATGAAGGAGGAATTCTTATTGTATCTTATATTATGTGAAGGGATGGAGAACAAAATCAGTGTCGATGTTAGCTCGCCTTGCTCACAGTTGATCAGTTTCTTTAATTAATAAAAATCATGAGTTAAATTGATTCAAAAACTAAACGATACACGTAGAAATATAAAAACTTTTGTTAAAGACTTATATGCCATAATTAAAAATCCGTTCAATTCTTCAAAATTATTGTATCCGCTTTTATGGAGCTGAAAATGAACCTGCTCTGCAACATCTATGTTCGTTACATTCAGCTTAGAATTTATAGTATTTTAAAAAAAAAGTATGATATTAATACTTATTTCGCTGTGGCTAACGGATTAAAAGATGTTCCATCGATTGTCATATGGATATACTGCGTTTGATAGTGAATAGCAACTTACCGGTTACTATATAATCTGTCTAATGTTTTTTTTGCAATTATTTTGTTTAACTTGAATATCATTTTTATATTTTTTAAGTAAAATATATTTCATCGATGATCTCGATAGTACTTGCGCCACGATAAAACCGTCTATAGAACATGATTATGCATGCTCGCATACGAAATATGAGTTCTGTAAATGTCTGAAACATGTTTCCTGCACATATGATTTTCTGCATAACGGTAAAATGTAGTTTAAAAATTAAACATCATGCTACTCTATGTGATAAGCGTTCGATAAGCAACAGTTATATCATTATCGTAAGAGTATGTTGAAAATTCCGTTCTTTATTGTTTAAACCTGCGGTTGTTTGTTTACATTGTGCTATGTTATTATCAATACGAATAAATAAGGACTGAATATTAAAATTTATATTCGATTAATTAAGCAAAGCGCTGGCTTGTATGGCTATGCAACCTCTATAAGGACGACAAAAACGCGCCAGATAAAGCATGGGAATAAATAAAATTCTGAATCATTTTTTTTTTTTTTTAATTTAGAATAAATCTTTATTAGACATTTATTTTCCTCGTTTAAAATTTAGGCAGCACGGTAGCCTTAATAGTTAACGTGTTTGGCTACCAAACCAGAGGTCTCCGATTCAAATTCGTTTCAAACTCAAGTGTCCCTAATTATGTACGTAATCTGAAATTGTATATACATAAGTTATACCAGAGAAGTTATCTGGGAAAGTTAAGGCGTTCGAGAGAGAGCAACTGGCTCGCTGTGTTCTCTCCAGGTCCATTAGCTATGGCACACTGTGAACCTTGTCTCTACGGTTGTGGGCGGGTTATCAAGGGTATGACACCTTTTCTTTTTGTTCTTTTAGTATGTCTTTCTTAAGGACAGAGGAAATGAGAACGGTTAATAAGTATTAAAAGAAAAATGATGAAAATTAATTGATTTATTTATATTAAAATAGTGAAATTTTAAAAACTTGTCCGAATTATAAAAAAAAGATTAAGAACAGCTGTGTACTGATTTCTGCTGGTATTCTAGGCTTATCATTTTATTTACTAAATAAACGTAACGTTTTTTTTCCCATAAAAATGTGAAATTTTATTTAGGCAATATATAGTTTGTTGAAAACATTGAGTTCAGATCGTCATTTTGTTCCATAGTGTTTTTTTATTTATTACCCCATTAATAGCGTTTCTAACAAAATGAAGACGAGAAAAATAGCGACATCTTCAACTATGAAATTACTTAATAAATCGAATAGCATTAAATTTTCAGAGAGTTGAATCATAATCATTTTTGGCATTATATCCTTGGTAGCATATTGAATAGGTTACCTTTATCACTCAATATTCATCATCATCGGTTTTAAATTTAGTACGTATAGAAGATCAATTGTATGCGCTCACCTAGTCGTTTTTTATTTTATTTTTAGACACATGCGCTTTGCAAGTTTTATGCGTTGGAATAGAAATGATGCCTACATATGAACCGGATTTTATTTTTGAGTTGCTATCGTGGTCCGCTGCTTTCACATCGATGGATGGTTCAGATTCTTGGCTATACAATAAGACGGACGCTAATTTGTGCGAATGTTTACCTTATTTCGAACAGACTTTGATTAAAGTGATGAACAGTTGTATTTTACAGTATAAAAAATGTAAGTATATTAATATTATGTATTAATACAATTACCAAAACTGTCAGTTTTATATATTTATATACACATATATATATATATATATATATATATATACGTCTACGAAAACCGAACTGGTGTGCAAAAAAAATTTTTCGAGATAAACGCGTTTAAAGTTGACGGTGGTAGCGCGGTGCTACATGTTGCTACGACAACATTATTCTTCCACTTCTTGTTTCTCAGCACATCTGCCAGATGTTTTGTGACCTTCTGTATGCAGTGATGCTTTTATAAGAAATATTACTATAGCTAAATCGAACAAATTTCCCTGTAGTTATTAATTTTTTTATTCGTGAAAGAGATATAATGATATTGTTTGTACTTCGTTATCAAATCATTTTGGAATCGCGATGTTTTTAATTACGCGAAATGGTTTTGTATCGTGAATATTAATTAACTGTCCTGATAAAGCTGTTTTAATTTCAATAAAGTGAAAAATGTGTTCGGAAGAATTGAAGAAGAGCTCAGTAATGTAGAGAAATTCTGATAACTTGGATGATCAACATCAACTTGCTGCTCATAACAGTGATGAAGAAAATCCAGATGAAATTCGTACTCTTAACTCTTCGAATAATTTGGAATTATCTCTCTCCTGGATGCAGAGGAAGAAAAAATAGTTTTAAAATTTTTTGAAGAACTTTGTTGTAATCGAAAATGTAATGTTTCAATACCACGAGATATGATCGAGAAATCGAGAAATAATGTTTTAGAATTAGATAAAGAACAGCAAGATTTAGAGTCATATTGAGTCAAATTGAATCAGATAGAACAAGTAATGTTTTAGATAAGGTTTATAAGGTGATCTGCGGACGAAAAAAATATGGAAAAAGAAAAGAGGTCGAAACCTGGTATGATTGGGCCACCACCTACCTGAAGCAGTTTTATAAACATTTAGTAGGAATCACAAGTTTCCACCACTTCAAAATTTCCTCAGATGGCGTAGTAGCAAAAATGTATGCGAACAGTGACGATATATGGTAAACAAATTTCAAATACTGCTACAACCTATTGATGATAAGATGCCTGAGAAAATTACTCCAAAAGGTTTAGATTTAGGACGCCAATGGTACCTTTACAATAACATAAGAAGTTTAGTTTCTGATATCATTAAAGCTGATATTGTAGTGTCATTACCTGAAATACCTTTAATTAAAGAACCGAAACCGAAAGTAGATGATAATTTGCCGAAATCAGAATCGAAGATGAAAAAACAAAAACCAAAACAACCGAAACAAGATAAAAATTTGGCAAAATCAAAAAAACAATAAGACTGAAGTGGCCGTGGCAAAGAAAAGAAAGAAAACCGATGAAAAATACAATAAACCCTATCCAGAAACCTCAACACGGAAGAAAAGAACTCGCAAGAAGTAGTTTGTACTAATTTTTTTTCTATTGTAGTTTTTCACTTCTTGTATGTTTTTTTGAAGTTCTTGTTTTCTTTTAAAACACGATTTGTGAATAATGTAAAAAAGATAGAAATCTGGGGTTTGTTTCATTAAAAAAAAAGCGGGCTTTTTTCTATAAGAACAGCCAAAAAAGTGAAAATTGATTTTTTGACACATTAGCCCGGTTTTCATAGACCGGGTCACTTATATAAACTGCCCTTCGGGCCTCGCCTAGACGACCTTTTTTCTTCTAAAATTTTTTTAAAAAATAGTTTTCAATTGACTACGTCATTCTTACCAGCCTTTTAATTTTTTTAAAAAAATCAACAATTGCACTGCATGCGACCTTTGTGATCTTACATAAAGTAACGGGACATAATCATGGGAGAAAAAATATAGTTTACCCCGGGCTCATATATATTTCTTTCTTTCTTTCTTCTTTCGTTAGCTTGATTTCGACTAGCTGTACAGAATAGAGGTAACGTTCTTGGAAATTGCTGCATGCAACGCTAGTGTACACGCAAGACTGCACTCGGAACTGATTGCAAATGTTTGATTATCGATATACAAATGCAGTCCCGTGTGTGTCTGCTGCGTATTAACTAGTGCGCATATGATGGTGTACGTGGTGGCTTGTTATTGCCTTCCACGTAACTATTAGCGATTATTTAATTTAAATTTTCGTAATAATTTCTGTCGTCGCCCGGGGTTGAAATTTCCGTAACGGAAGCCAAGCGTTCTAGCAACTAGGCTATCGCGACGATATATATTCTGATTTATTTATAAAATCGACTGCGTAAGTGTGCATGCGTTTTTTTAGAGTAAAATAGTTTAATAATATTTTAGAAGCGGATTTAAACACAGCGTCTTAGGGAAGAAAATTACAGATCGATCTAAATGACGTTTTTATCTAATTAGTTTATCTTCCTCAAAGAAATCAGCAATACGTGAACCAAAAACATGGGAACTCATAAAATATATTTTAATTTTAAATTACATTTAAAATCAAATTAACATATTATTAAAATCTGTATTTAAATACGGAATTCCAAAATTTGTACTGAGAATTTTAACCCGCCAGTACTCTCGCTAGGCATAGCAGGACGCCAGTACTCACGTGTGAAATTTTCTCTCACATGGGATTTCTGTGTAAACACTACCCAGTTTTTGAACAGTCTGGTTGAAAATAATTGTCTGTTCATTCATCATTCTTTTCTTTTACTTTTTAACAATTACACTCCAACTTCCAAAAATTAAGTCTCTGAAGAGCATTTTTGGTTAATTTTTTTTCAATTAATACCGGTAGGTATACTTAGAAAAGCAATAATCTATGTTTGGATCCATCGTACGAGAATAATAAATACGGTTGAGTCGTGAAATATTTCTTTATTCTTCAAAAATAAATTGGCTTAAAAAACAACAAAACTAAAATAATATTTATTTACATATATTAATATAAATTTTATTATCTCCCGTTCACATTAACGACGGCGGACGAACATTGCAGATTTGGAATCTGCACTCGTTGAAACGTAAAGTAACAAGGTTTGAGGAGGGGTGTGTAAAAAAAATTTGCTATACGATTTAATAGGTGTATTATTCGAAGAATAATAAACCAAAATCACCTAACCACTCAACTTTTTGGACCCATTGCAAAAGTGTAGCACATCCTTTTCTTTGAAAATTCACGAGTAAAGCAAACTAAAACGAAATAATGATGAAAAACATACAAGCAGAAAGCAGGAGAACATACACTAGTTGCTTCGAAAATAGCCCTCCCCATTTCGGTAAGCACCTTTCCACGAAACATTTTGATGAATTCTGTACAATATAAATGACGAGAAAATGAAAAAAAAAAAAAAAAAACTTTTACACACTACAGAAATAACTATATATTGACACGGTTTTATGAAATACTCACACTGGTGCGGCAGTACTCGTATATATGAGAAAAAGTTTCACAGGCACTGAAAAAATTGAAACTGGAGCACTCGCGTGTGAGAGTTTTTCTCATAACTCAGCACTAACCTAAACAAATACCTCCTTCCGAAGCCTAGAGGTGCCTGACCTTGACTATCGGGTGTCCTTTGGCTAGCGGTGCCCCTCCCCTCCAGCTATACAAGGCCGCAAATTTTCCGCCTTCATGTACTCTAGACAACACCGTTTCATCCAGATATGTGAGAGAAGATCTCACGCAGCGAGTACTGGCGGGTTAAAATAGATACCTATAACCTTTTCATGCAACCAAAAAAAATTGTAAAAAAATTTATTGCAAACTTTAAAAAGAAATAAGAGAAATTTCTTGTCACTTCTGAGAGAGGCCATATGTAGTACAAACAAGAAGTATAAAATTTTTAAGCCGCATTGCTTCTAAAATTTGATCTTTTTTTTTGTATCTGACCGGTACTTTTATTGTATTGTAAATTTTTTTTAGAATTTGATTTTTTTCTCTTTCTGTGTTTAGATTTATTCTGGAACACTTATGAAATGCTTTCGCTCTCCTCTATTATCCTTTAAATCCATCTGTTTTTTTCTCGGTTTAAAAGAAAATAACTTAATTAAAAAAGTAATTGTAAGATACATCAGTAAAATTACTGATAAATAATTAAAAGTAATAATTGAGGATAGAAAAAAAATTCGAGAATGAAAATAAAGTAAGTAGTATAAAGCGGAAAAAGAAAAACATCAAGAAAAATGGGCTTGACAGCGGCTGATTATAATAAAGTCGAATATACGTTGAACTTTTGTAGTACGTAAAAATTGATTAGAATTAGATAATTCGCGCGTATAAGAACGCCGATAGCGGAATGAAATCGTATAATTTCGCGATATATGAATATTTTTAATGTTATCCGGAAGTAACCTGCTTTTCAAAGTTTCGGGACAACGTCACTAGGATGAATTATTCGTGTAGATGCGGCGAGAAAATTGCAATCTGAAGAAATTGGAGTACCGACCGAAAATAGCATTGCAAATTTCTAAACATTAGATTATTTTTATTGTAATTTGGTAAGTCGATAAATACTGGCGCGGCTCGTGAATCCGTCATAAAATAATAGCATTACGCACAGTTGTTGAAGTAATTTCTATTTTTTTTAGCGTCGTCTAATCAGAAGAATCTATTGGGTAACAGTTTACGATTAATCAGATCCATATTTGTTCGTCTGAAACATCACGATGTGGATTTTGAAATACACATAATTCCTTGTCAAGGGCAGTATATAAATTTGTTGCACGACTTAAAAACTTTGTTCGTCGATGATAAGGATATTGTCGGTTAGTAATGCGAACTGCTTTTTTTAATCTTTTTATTTTATTAAAGTTTACAATATTACAATAATTCGCTGTTCTTCTCCATTTTTCCTATTTAGAATTCACAACTGATGAACTAGAAAGGCTGTCATTTAATGATATACCACAACATGGCCGCCACGACGGAACCATTTCGAAGGCGCCTAATGCTGATTGTATATTAACGCTGGAGCGTATAAAAGAAGCAGTCGGAACATTCGAATTAAATGAATGTTCTCTGTTAAGTTATATTAGTGACGAAGACGATACTCCGCCTCCTCCGAATGAGCCACAATCCAGGGAACAATGTACGGATGCGAATGAAGAAAATCTGTCTGTTAGGGATTTCTTACAATCTACATTTTCACAGATGTACTTCAATTAATTAGTCTCGCCATCGATCGCTGTTCTAGATGAGTAGATGAAACATATTTTTACAATCATTTTTCCGCCCGAAGGAATCGCTGAAGTTCATTGTCGTTTTAATATTTTCTAATAAATCGCCATAATATTAGTTAATGTAGTAAATGTAATCGTATGCATTTTTTTTGTTAACACAAATGTTTGTTTAAAAATTATAATAAATGTCTATTCTAGTCAAAAGAAAAGAAAAAAAAAAAAAAAACAGAAATATCTTAATTTCTGTTAATTGTTTTTGTTAAAAATCGTTGATCTGTTCTTGTAGTCAGTGAGTTTTTAAAAAATAATGTAATTGCTAGTCTTGGTACTTTTCCAACATTTTTTTCCCAATTACATATATTAAGAAAAAAAACGTTTACTCTGTGTTGCTTTGTATTCCTTTTAAATGTAATTTTTCAGCGGTGAATTATTATCGTGGTAGAATTAATGTCATAGCATATTCACTGTGCGAACATAAACCGTACCGCTCGACGACTTTGACTTTGGTACATTAGGAAAGAGGAGAGTACTCGTTTACCAGCGAAGTTTTTAATTGTATGTATTTTACACACCTAATACGCCGTTTTTATTCTACTTCTCTTTTTATCTTATTTATATAGCTGCATCATTGTTTAATCAAGCGAAAAAGTTCCTTTAAATTTTTGTTTTAATACGATCTGTTAATTTTTGTACCATTGTAAAAATTGTTTTGCAAAACGTCTTTTCTACATTTTTTTTTTTTTTTTTTTTTTTTTTTTGGCTCTAGGGATCTACCCCGAAGCGTTGTTTTTAGTCCTGTGTTCATCTTTCGCTCGTTAAACTCTCTCGTTTGACGCTCACGTCTTCGAACACCCTTACATAGGATTGTCAAAGTTCACAAAAGAAAATGTTAGCAGTTTCGTGTCTTTTTAATATATATATTTACCAGCTACGGTAGAACAACTAAATTGCTGAATATCGTCGTCGACCATCTAGTGTTCGGTTTTGCAGATGCTCCCAATGATTAGTTACATCTAAGAAATTCAATTTCACAATGTATTCCATCAGTTCGAGATTTGTATTTAAATGTGCTTTTATAATACGCACTTTTTTATAGCTCGTTGATTTACAAAAGTAGCTTCACAATGAAAACACGGCAGGGGTAGTCTCTTAATTAAGGGAAAAGTTTTATAAAACTCAATTAATCGAATTAAACTGCTTAATGCTAAATGTGGGTAGGTAAATACCAGCAGTCAGAAATTTTACAAAGTATGATGGACATCATTATTATCACAGAACCAAATAATACAAATAATAATAAACTAACAAGTTATAATAACAATTACGACAATATCATACAGAAAGATGTGACAATTGCAGTACGGAAGAATTATAAAGTAGAAACTATTAAAGAAACCGAAAATATCTTAATACTTAAAATAGAAGATTTTATTTTAATAGCATGTTACTTCTCACCAAATGAACTGATCGAAGATAAAATTGGAGTATTAGAAAACTATAAAGGGTAACCAGTAGTAGCAGTCTAAAAAAAGCGTTTTTTGAACTTTTTTTCTTTTTTTTTTTTTTCTTCTTTTTTTTTGTTAGAAGAAAAGGAAATAGAAAATTAATATTCATGGTAGTGATTAAGTATATATTTAAGTATTTTACAAAAAATTTTCATCAAAAAATATATTACAAAATGGCGACTTCCGAACCATTCTCGTAAGCTATGTTGAATTTGAAGCGCTCTGTGGCACGCACTGTAGCAAGTGCAAATTTTAATCTGGGAAATTCTACTTAACCTATACGCTAATAGCTAGAGAAATACGCAGGGGGTTTGAGAAATATTGATTTTTGCGTGATTAACGACTCGTATTTGTTTAAGAAGTTCAATTTTCGACCTTTTAAAAAGGGGCAGTTATCTGTTGAATAACTAACGTTCAAATTAACTTTTCAAAAATCTCGGACGTATTTCCATTCGAAATGTTATTTTAAAGTTCTAGTTTAAATTTCAAACGAAAAGAATAAAAATTCTTCGAAGGTACCGTTTTGAAAAATTCAGTTTTCAGAAAAACGCGTTTAAAGTTTTAAAATGTGTTATAGATATGTAAAAATGAAAAATTAGATTGTTTAGAAATTTTTACGAATAATCTGCTACCCCCGCACCATAAAGCTGTCCTAGATTTAAATATTCTTCCTCATTCTCTTTTCTTGAAGATTTTATGGTAGAGCGTGCCTCTTTTGCCGCATCTGTCATACACATTTCGCCGTGCTTGATTCGCCAAGTATTGGCTTTAAGGCAAAAATTGTATGACTGAAAGCCAATATCTATTTGCAAAATTTGCACGATTCGTAGAATATTCATCAGACCATCATTAAAATTGCATACAGCAATATCAGCCGCTATATTCAAGACTTTTTTGCCGCTTGAATACGATTTTGGAGCTAAATTCCAAACCGTAGCATTGAAATCTCGGCTCAGGTCCTCATAAATCAAGTTGATCGCTTCAAAAACTTCGGCTTCTTATGACGAAAGGTATCCAAGGGACCCGCTGCTTGCGCCTTCTTCCAGTCGCACTAAAACTCTAAGCACTTCTCGTATTGCGAATTTTCGCCGGTTGATATTTTAGTGAAATAAGATCGTCCAAATTTGATTTCTCATATTTTCCACGGAGTTCGGATTTCGATGTTTCGCCAAGCCATAATAAATTACTAACTGATCCATTAATTTGCCAGTTAATTTACAACTTTTCCTCCGAGACATTTCATTGTTTTTTTTTTTAGTTTTCTCAATCGAGTACCCATTCTCTTTTGCACATGATCAGTGCACTGATATTTGTTTGCTTCAAAATTTTTATACGGCCTTTTATTCATTATGCCTTTGAAAGTTTTGCCTTCACCATCACCGCGATGTAGTTTGCGTATTTTAGCCCATGCAAATTTTCGGAGCGTTCAAACGTCTCGGCTACAGCGTCTACCTCCATCTTACCAGACGGTCCTTCGTGGTTCGCTAGACATTCATCGATGTGTGTACTTCATGCCAGGATTTATACTCGGATGTTTCTAATTTATTTTTCCAGCGTTCGCAAGCTTTATGATATTTCCACTTTACTTCAACATCTACGATTTTGCCTGTAAACCATTCCATCACAATGACACGATTACGAAAAGCGATGAATATCAGCGTTTTTTCCTCCACGACTCATCACCGGGAACAGTTATCCCTTCAAATTGTCCTTTCATTTTCTCCTCTTGCGTTGCTATCTTCATACTGGCGTCTCGCACTGTTTTCGTTGCGATCAAAATCATACCCACTAATTTGTCGTAAAAATACTGAAATATCGGTCGTGGCAATTCCATAAATGCATAAAACTTTATTATTTCATATCTATTCCTAGCAGTTGTTACATTGCTAACACGATTCGACGGTTAATTTCATATGCATTTCGTATGAATTTACTACTTGCAATGGCAATTTCTGGACATTTCGGACATGAGATAACTATTTGGAAACCTAAGCCCCGAGGGGTTCTTTCAAGAAACGTGACGTCTGAATGGCACACCGTACATTTCACGTGTTGCGAAATGGCAAAGAAAACGGCAAAAAAAACGTATAATTCTATAGCCGAATTCAGAATGAACATCAAAATCTTCATCGGAAATTTTTAATTTCTCGGCAGAAGTACTGACTCCTTCCGAATCGCCCTCAGTTTCAAATCTATTCAACGGTCGTCTTGATGACGCGCTACTCCGACGCCGCGTTGGATACTATTTTTTCGTACCTTTTTTGCGCGGGTACACTTTTTCGTCACTCATTGTAACGTAGAAGCACGTAAGAATACAAATAAACATAAAAATCAGCTCCAGGCAGAGAAACCGATAATTCACGAGAGAGAACTACGTCCTTCTTAGACTAAGAATATAGTGAAGCCGCGACAAATTTCTCATTGGCGAGCAAAGCAGAGAATTCAAATTGATTTGTTTTCGTCTCTGCATTGTCTTCACTCCATTCCACATTTTTTCTTCACATACCACAACTAGATCATCAGTTCTAGCATATTGACGCGTTTACCAAATGAGAAAAATTCCCTAAAATCCGGTAAATAATCGCGCATATTCTTGCAAGAAATGTTCATCTAACCCCATTTTTATTACATCTTTAATTTATATCTATCGACCGAGAATACTAATGCGCCGTCTGAAACGCTTTTCCGATTCCTATTCGTTATGTTTCAGACTTCACCATGTGTCGTCAACATTCTCTAATCGACGCAATACTCCCCTTTTTGTTAGGTTCGTTTACTTACACCACAGCTCTCCTCGTTGTGTCACTATGTGTTTAGCCCCTTATATATGCACTTAATACTGACCTAATTTTCTTTTCAACAGCTGGTAACTTAACATAAATATACCTTCTATCAACATCTGTTGAAGCATTAGGGAAATTGTAAATCAAAAAGCAAGACATTAGGGGGTACCTTTTGAGCAAATATTTACATAAGGTGACAGTCGCATCGAGTAGGAATTTTGGAGTAGCCTGCCGCGCTCGGAAAAGAGTGTGAAATTTTAAGGATTTTTTTTTTTTCATGTAAAAAACATATTGTCTTGTATTCTCGGGAAGGTTCAAAGTATATTTTAAGCCAATAAAAAAAAAAATCGATTTTTCAAAATGTTAACTTAAATAATATAACGGAAAAGATTTTATACTGTGGCCGGTGATTTTAACACCAGATCATCGTTATATGAAAATATGGATCGTACAAGTAATAAAAGCAGTGGCGGCTGGTCCATAAGGGCTCTGGGGCGCCGCCCTCCCTTACAAATACCCCCCCCCCCCCCCGGGAAATGTATTCATTTTTAATATATTGAATCATTTTAATAGTCTACATTTAGTAAAAACGATTTTCTTTTATATAAGCGCACTCTAGCGTCGCCTGATTCAATTATTTTTTAGTCATAACCGACACCATCAGGACGGAAACTATATCATTCTGTAATTCTATAGGGCTCTGGAAAGCGAGCCCGATCGTTTAGAAGTCAAGTTAGGTTTTAATACGTGTCGTTGTCGTGACAACAGAATGATTGCGTAACGAAACCGCTATTACTAGATTAATATTCGTGTGGGGCGGATTTAGTCGAGCCAGCGATTAGTTATCTACAGATGTCGCGTGCAGCAGTAGCAGTTGAGGGGCATCTTTTTGAATTGTACGTCGTCGCTAATTAATCGTTTCTTTTTTTTCTTTTTCGAGTTAAGTAGTTTGGTGTGTTTTTAAAATTTTCATTCGCTTCTTTTGTTTCCTATGTGTCACGTGACCGTGTTCCAGATATTATAGTAATCAACCACGTGGTATTACATTTATCGAACCAATTTGATTACTTTTAGTTCAATTTTGAAATTAATTGTAGTGAGAGACGGATTCGGCATTTCTTACGGACTTTGCTGACGCTGTACGAGCTAGAAAAATAATAAAATTTTGGAAACAATCATTTAAATTTTCGGGTGGTGCAGACTGTATTATTTGACCATAGATCCGATATTTTAGAATGTTTTAAAAATATCCAGCTTCTTGGGGTTTCCCTAAACGATATAATAAGGAAACAACAATACATGCTGCAGGTTTCATCAAGTGGCTGGAAGACAACACACACTTTTTTGTATTGGCTGAATTTTTTCAACAAAATTATGCCCCATGTCGATGTCTTATTTAATCAGTTATAAAAAAAAAATTGAAACAGACGTTGTGAAAATCCAAATGGCTTTAGACAATTTTGAGCGCATAATCGTAAAAATTAGAAATGGTTTGCCGTCAGCTGCGGAAGGAAACAACAATTCAGCTCTGCCGTCGAAAAAAAGACGCAGAATGAATGCTGAAAATTTAAATGCATCTGCAATGCGATACGATAATTTTTCAAATAAAGGAACGTTTTGAATTTAAGAATCATCTTTCCGGAGCAAGTTTATTTGTGCGAAAAAATTTTAAAGAATACCAGAAAAACTTGCCGGTGCAAACAATCGACAGGTTTTGCGAGGCATTTCCAATGATTGATAAAGACAATTTAAAATCTGACCTGAGTGTGTTTTACTCACGATCCGAGATTATCGGAAATGAAGAAATTTCTGGATGTTTGAAAACACTGGCTTTCATGTATTCATTTGGATTGGACGCGGCCTTGCAGGAAATTACAAACGCTTTGAGGATCCTCGTAACAATTCCAATGTCTACTTCAGAAACAGAAAGGTGCTTTTCTTCTTTGAAAAAAATTAAAACTTTCTTAAGAAGCACTATAGGTGAAGACAGATTGTTAGCACTTGGAATGTTACCTATCGAAAACTCAATGGTGCGCGAGATTTCAAACTTTAATAACAAAGTGATAGAGAAGTTCATTAGCGATAAAATCCGTCGTATGGACTTTCATTTCAAGAAATAGGAAAGTTTAACTGCAGATATAGTTGCGGGTGTATATATATATATATATATATATATATATATATACAATCGGAAAAATAGATTTTAAGTATAAAGTATGTTAAAAATCAAATCTGTAAGAGCCCCGCCTTTAGTTTTGACCACGAGCCGCCACTTAATAAAAGAGTTAATATTTTCGAAGAATTTATAATAAGCAACAAATTAACTGTTAAAAACGATTATAATATTAAAACTTTCCATAATAAAAATGGTAGTAGTGTAATTGATCTAGTCTTAACCAACGAAAACATCTGCGATCGAATTGGAAAAATTGAGATTAAATCTGCAAACCTCTCTTATCACAATAAGGTTAAATTTAAAATCAAGAACAGTTCAGTTAAAAGCTTACTCGCTCTCGATTGGTATTCGCCAATCCGACTAGGGCACCTTGTCACGAGCGATCTGCTGATAGTCTGCTGTTATTAATGCAGTAAAGAGCTTAACGGTATTTATTAGTAGGAACACCTTAGACAAGTGAATCTCCCTCGGTTTTCCTATCAGCTATGTGTTTCATGAGTTCTGGTTTAGCTTTTCTAATCCACGCTAAGCCCGTTGAAATAGCAAATTGCCACACTGCACGACGTGGACGTACAGAACTCACGTGGTTGTTGTTTCGTTTCTCCGTCGGTGGGACTAGCATCATATGACGGTCGAGTGACTACTTTCTAGAGAAGTTGATTTTAGTTACAACAACCTGTGCCCCCCGCAGGGCAATAGTTTAGAATACATACATACAAATCAAAGGCGTCTCCGGCCGATGTGCCAGGGGTGGGTGGTGGGGGGCAAGATGATAGAAAGAGGATATGAGTTGAAGGAAAAATAAAATGTATAAGTTATAAAAGCTTAATATTTTATTAAACAAGAATAAAATCTTAATTGAAACATAATTTTCGTGGCTTTCTGGCAAATTGTTCTACTACTTTATTATAAAAGTCTTCCAAATTGTCCGTGATTACGCGCCTACGAATACTCATCATGGCCAGTTGATTAAAAAGTTTCAAGGCATAGGGGGGGGGGGCTCTGCCCCTGCCCCTCCCTGGCGACACCCATGATACAAATATTCACCAACGCGGTAAATTTACCATATACTTATTTATTTACGATATAACTATAGAAGACTTAAAATATCTGCAGTTAATTTCCTTTTCAATCTTTGTGGTGGGTTTCTTGGAAGATTTGTATGATGCGTGTTTGTGATGTTGAAATTTTCATTTGCTTTCATATTTTTTGAAAAATTTTATAACGATCTTTGCAAACCTCTTGCACATACATATATTACTGAGCTCAATGTGCAAAGAAAAATTTAAAACATAATACGATGCATCTGTTACCATCTGAAGAGTTTTTGACCGGAGTTGTTGAATTTGATCGAAGTTGCCTCTTACCGATGAACTGTATCCAAACAGGCGGCGGAATTGTTTAATATATTAAATATTTACAACGAAGGTTAACTTTAGATTTTCTACCAATTACTGATTGCAATTGGTGAATTCTGCCTACGATTCACTGCCTCGCATATGCTATATGAGCTTTCCACATAAACCATTAATCAAGAATTAATCCCGGATATTTGACAGAAGTGGTCTGTGGAATTTCCTGATTAGGGATAAGACCTTTTATTAAGTGTAAACATAACGTGATGACTTTTATCGTGATTAATTTTAATCATTTATGAAGTAGCCTAGTTGTAAATTTTATCCAAGTGTTCCTGCACTAATGTTTGATATGTGTACTGGGGATCTTCATGATCGCCCAATATACGCATGTATCATTTGCAAAGGTGGCCGTAACTGTTGAATATAACACTGGGATATTAGCCGTATATAGTACGAACAAAACTGGTCTAAGTATCCTGTAGAGTGGATATGCGGACCGAGTGTTTATCAAAAAATGTAGAATTGAACATAACTTGAAAGTATTTACCGGGTAGGTATGATTTCAGAAGTTTATACACGTTGTTCGATATAGTTGGTTTTAACTTATACAGTAGTCCTATGGTCAAAGGCTTGTTCTTCATCAAAGAAGATAGCATTGCACTTATTACGTCTTCCAAAAGTTGTTAATATAATATAACCTATAATGTAATGAATTTGGTCGAGTGTTTTTGGTGCAAAAACTGAATAGATAATTTGGAATTACTTTATTAATGGGGTTATAGTTCTATTCGATTTTTTACGAATATTTTTAATATTTCGCATAGTACACTTAATAAGTTAATTAGCTAGTAAGACGATGGGTATTGTGGATTTTCGCATGGTTTCAAAATTAATTAGACAACTGATTCCTTTCATATTTGTGGATAATATTCAGTCCCTAATACTATATTGAAAATGTACGTTAAAAACTGCATACCCTTTGACGTTAAATTTTGCACTATTTCAGCTGTTATTTAATCCTTACCCGGCGGGGTACCTGTTTTAATTAAAGATCTCTAATTTTTGTGTACACTTGATGAGGCAAAATACGTTTAGTTGGTTAAGTTAACTGGATTGAACTTTTTATGATTTCTTGAATTTTATTTTCATGATACTGATTTTCCAGATGTGTGTTGATTATCGGCCTCTTTCAATCAGTTCGGATTCGTTTCAGACCAATAACGAAAATTCCGATTACTACACTAATCTTATAGTTACTTTTAAATGTGCATTTATCTGAAAACAGAATCTCTCAATAAAAATAAGAAGACCGCTCTCGTGTGCAGTTGCAAAATGTTAATCGCTCTCTGTGATCGTTGTGACTTAACACTTGGTGAAGCTGTGCCCAGAACGAATGCAATTTGTATTTGCGATAGATTTGATGAATTGAACTTCTTAAAACAGCCGAGTCTTTCGATGTGTTAAACTGTTTGTGGGGGAAATATAAGCAAAGGCGATAATATCGGTAGACCTCATATCCCGAACTCGCCCGAAAATTGTTCGGCTACTGTTGTGTTACGGCTGCACAATATCTCTGTTCTTAACGCGTGTCAATAACCTTGAAAAAACTTTTCGTAAATGAGGAAATTTGTACGGAAAACGCTTATGCCATAATTCTTCATTCGAATAAACCATGGCTGTAAGCTGTTAAAATGAAATATGAAATTTTATTGGTAAAAAGTTGCGCTGAGACGAACAAAGTGATAATCACAGTATATTATAGTAGTCTAACCGTGACTGGCAATTTGTAGACATGATTTTTAGTTCATTTGTAGTCTATAGAGAGCGTTTATAGTTTTATTCACGGAACAATCGGAAACTAACCGAAAGCAGACAACGTATGCGCAGTATTACAGAAGTATTCGCAATGGATTATTTTTTTGTAAACTCGTTACGATGTTCAGTTGGACAGTCGCATTACGTTTGTGGAGGGTTGTTCTTTAGTTTGGTCGCTGTAAATTGAAAATTCCAAAAATTGTCACTGCGCCGAGTTAGTGTTCGTAATTGCTGCGTGTAATGTAAAAAAGATATGTTAAATGGCGCGTCAACCTTTCTGTAAACTTCGGTTGTGTATGTTGAGAGGGGACAAAAAACAAATTATCCTTATACAAAAAGAAGCATAAATATCTTCACACATGCGCCCCACATAGATTTTTATTAAACCGCTGTTATACATATATCGAAACGATAAATTCGTTATTGTTGTTTTGCCCTTAGGGGTGTCACCAAGGTCTTAGAAAAATGATTTTGTTGTAAATAAAGCCAGAGAAGTACATGTACACTAAGACGAATTAAAGGCAGAGTTATTTACAGTTTAATATTAATCCAAATTATTTCGCTTGTATGATTTTACATCGAGAAATCATTTCTTCTGTTCGGCGCAGTTATTCTTATAGAAAGTTGTACGTGATAATTTTAAGGTTGGCACCGAGCTGAAGAATTTTGCTGTCCTGGCAGTTTCAGTTCTGTTGCGTCTTGTTTATATTTCGGTTAAATTTATGTGTCGTAGTAAATAGTGTTACGACAATTCCTCAGTTTCAAGTCGGTCTCGAATGCGGTACGCGGAGACGCGTTTAAGAAAGACAAAAATAAGGGTTTTTTTAATTTTTTAACAGTAATTTCAAATCTATAGAATAGTTTTTGTTTTCCGTACCTCAACGCAAGCGTCATGCTTACTGTTTTTTTTTATTCTAGATCTCCGCATATGCTAGCCTCCCTCACGCTTAATAAACTTGCAATCTTTTAAGTAACTTATTTCACTCGTTACATATATGTTCTTTAGCAAATTTTTTGAATTCCTAATTGAAAAAGAAATTGTGTCTAAATTTGCCTAATTCAAATGTGAAAACGGGATACGTTAAATTTTACATATCCCACACTATACGAGTACAAATAAAATTCGGTACATACAATTTTAAAAATTATATTTTTCTTTACTTTTTGCATAATCATGTGTACATCCTTTTTAATTAGATTAAACTGGATCGATTTAATACATGAAGGTTATGTAGTTCGTCGATGTAAAAAAAAAAAAATCCATTAATTATAAGAATATTTTATCGATATTACGTTTTACAAAATTTAATGAATTTTTTGTTCCTACGTGTAAAATTTTTTCTTTACGGTGAAAAAAAAAAATAATATTTCGAGTTATAAGTTTTTGAATAGTAAATTCAAAACAAAAAGATATTCAATTTTAAAATTGTAATATCGTTGGAATACGCCTATATTGATAACCTTGCTCAACATTTTTAATAATAATAATCGCACCACAAAGGTGGGTGGTAACACGTCATTTTTCACACTGTTTGGGCTTTTTGCCAATTTTTAAAGTTCTGTCAGGGCAATGAAATTTAATTTCGTTCTCGACGAATAATTATTTTTCTATCGATGTATCACAAGCCCGAAAAAAAAAGTACTTTTTCCAAAATTTGGAGTTTTCAATGGCAACCGAGGAATAAATTTTTGTGTTTTTTTGTTGTTTTTTTTCTGTTACACACTGTATTCGTATACTATACCACAACCAGCGATGAAGGTATACAAAACATAACTTGTTGTTCGCCCGTTCGCCCCACTGAGAGTAATGGAGCTTTTATTGCTTAAACTGTTAATTAGTGTATGAAAGGTTTAAACTAATTGTATAATATTAATATTTAAACGGTACTTCCATCTGCGTTTGTAGGACAACCCGATACCATCTTCTTTTTAATCGTCTTGTAGGGTTTCCGGGCAGGTGTGTACATTTTCCTAATGTTGGCGCTACCATGATGGGATTCTAGTTGATTAAAAAATTTCTGATATTGTACCATAATATGAAATTTATCGATAGATGAAATGTGGAGATCGTGATATTATAACGTCTCATGGGATACGTATTTTGATGCCGATGTTATCACGCGTAATATTTTGGACTGTTGGAGCTGAATCATCCCAGTATTTGACCTACTGGCGCTACCGTATATTTCGATTCCGTATTTCCCCATATTGGAGCGATGGCCGTCAAGTAAAGAAGTCTTTTTAGATTTAGGTTTAACGAGGACTTCCGGCCCAATAACGGGTACACTGACACGCACTCGCATCCTCGTTCGAACTTGTACAGTGTGAAATCTCCAAGTAATATCTAGAATAATACCCCGATATGTGACTGACTCAGATTGCTGAATTCCTACGTTGTTGATTTTTATATTACAGCACGCTATTAATCTATTTGTGAAGATGACGTAATTTCTGTTCATTGATGCGGATTCCCCAATTGTTTCCCAAACCTTGGATCCAGTCTACATGTTGTTGGGCCGCATTGTCCGCAAAATCTGCACTGGAGTTTGCTAACAATATTGTGCTATATCATCAGTGCATATGTAGCCAAAATAGTTTGATTTGAAATTGAGATATCTACCGTGAAAATCGAGCAAAGTGTGTATGGTCGAGGACCATGCGGAACCCCGATGCTTTTATTTTTTAAACTTCCGAGACAGTGTCATTCACTTTACCTACAAATGTACGATCACGTAGATACGATGATAAAAATAAGAAGAGATCAGGCGGAAGTACTTGTTTAACTTTGTATAGCAGTCCAGTGTGCCAAACTCGATCGAAACCTTGGTTGGTTTTTTCCAGTAAGACAGTCGAGCACACTTCTTTCTTCTCCAGTGCCGCCGATATTCCACGATGATCCAATGACATATTGATGTATTGTCGAGTGGTGTGGACGAAATTCAAACTGGTGATGTAGTATTCCGTTTAGCAAGAATAGGCGCGGTTCTATCTAAAATTAACATTTCCAGAGATTTTGACAAGCAGTTTAGTAGACTAATTGGCCTATACGATGACATACAAGATGCATTTTTGTTTGGTTTTTGATTATTATTGATTTTTTCCATCGGTCCGGGAAGTGGCTCAATCTAATAATAGCATTGAACATGTAGTAAATGAATGGGACAGCTTTCTTTTGAAGGTGAGATAAGATTTATCCTGTAATTTTATCTATGCCTGGTGCCTTCCTACGTGGAGCTTTCCTGAAATATTGGAACACCTCTTTGCTTGAAAAACGCCTTAACGGAAGTTCTAGTTGGAGTTCTAGTGATTCTTGTACTCTTACCGCAAATTTATTATCGATAATAGGACGAGGACTGTCTTTTCTAAGTGCTCTCCAAACGCTTCCGTTTTTTCCTTATCTGATTTGGTTCAGTGCAGTCTGATATTACATTGTGTTCTTTTATCTCTAAGCAATTTCTTTGTTGCTGTCCAAATCGAATTATCCTGGATGTTGAGTGATTCCATGAATTGCTTAAATGTGCCATTTTTAAATTTCTTAATTTCAATTTTTAGTTTGTTATTTATCTGATTATAAAATATCTTATACGATGGATAACGGTGTAGTTGCCAATTTTTCCTGGCTCTTCTTGTTTCTTTTATGAGCTTGAGGATTGCTATTGGAACGCAATTTTTTCTGTTATTGAGGTCGTCATCATATTGGGTAGCCGTGCGGCACGCATTTTGAATTAATTCGATTATGTAATTAACGGTCTCGTCGATTTTACTTTCAAGTTAACCGTATTTTCGACAACTGTGGCTAAGGTATTCCAGTTTGTATTTCTATTTAATAGGTGCTGTTCCTTCTGTTTCATTAAAGGATAAAAAATTATTTATTTCACATGCTTTGTGATAAAAATGTAGACCTCGACAAATGAAAAAAAATTTAGCATACCTGACGTTGCATAGAATGGCGATAATATTGAGTACGAGTTTGTACGTACTACTGTGTCCAGTATTTTTCCTTGTTTATTTATTTCTTGTGACCCCTAAGAGTGACGTTTGCAGTTGAAGTCTCCTCCACAAATGTGAACTTCCTACCAAGTCCGTGGAATATTGCTTTATATTCGCTTTCTGGTATATTAAATCCCGGGTGGCAATATGTAGCAGCTACTGTTAAACGACCCATTCCTGTTTCAACGTTTATCGCAGTTATTTGATAAGCTCGTGTGTTGTATGTACAATGTAAATACTGATTTATAGGGTTTTTAACTAGTACCATTGAGCCTCCACATGGACTGTTCCATCAGGATGTTGAGTGAAATATGTTATATATCTTGCTGTTATATGGAAATTGTTAGCATAACACAGATGAGATTCAGTAATTAATGCTATATCGATATAGTTCTCATATAGAAAAATTTCCAATTCAGTTTTCCTTTGTTCGACACCATTTGCATTCCATATCATTACCACTAGATAGAGATTACTGTGTGATAATATTCCAGTTTGTCGGCATTAGGGTAGAATTTTTTCAATGACTTTGGCAAGTCATGTAATTAGTGGATTTATTATTGACTTAAACTCATTGATGAATATGTTTAATATTATCAAGATGTCATTATTATTTGTTTCCTTTTCATGTTGTATTATCCTGTGGTTGCTTAATGAACTGCGAATGGTTTTCCCCGACTAAAGGTGTAGTTTTCATGTTAATACCACTCTTGTACTTGTTATTTACAGGATGATATTATTGTTCGCAGTGATAACAATTGCTAAGCTCTTCCGCATAATTTGTTTTAATTTTGCGATTTAAATTTGGTAGTGGATTTTTCCTACCTAGAAGAAAGGGGTTGAGACGTATTTGTACCTCTTTGTATGCTGGACAGCCTCTGCAATTCGATGTATGTGGACCTCCACACAAGGCACACTTAGCTGGTTGTGCGGGTAGTTTTTTGCAGCTGGTTGAGTCGTGCTTATTCCCGAATTTGACGCATTGGAATGGTAAATTACAGTAATGTTTTGCGTGGCCGTAACTCTGGAGCCTTGGGCATTGCGGTATCTGGCGACGCTTTTTTGGTTCTTCCACCGATATGATTGAGCGCAGGATAGTATTAACTTTGAAAATTTCTCGATTTTATCGGCGATGGGTGAAGATCAACGAAAAATAAAGCGTGCAGGACACATTTGTGATTGGTTTAACTGAAGATCATAGCTCTTCCAGTTCATTCCTAATTTCATCTGTCGGAGTTGTAAATGACGAATGACGACACGAAAAGCCCGATCCTGCGATAGTTGGTAGATATAAAAGGAAGTGTTTTTGCTTTTTAGGAAGTGGACTAGAAACTCTCCGGGATGCTTGGTTTGATGGTTACTCCACCATTTGTAACCTTACATTCGAATTTGAGTTCTGAATTATTTTCCTTTAATTGTTCGACGAATTGAATATAATTAGTTGTATTTTTTACTATGATAGGTGGTGGATTTGAATATGACTCGTTTAGTTTTGACTGTTTTCTGGGGGGTGTCATAAGCTTAGTACATTATGAAAAGCTTAACTTCACAATCCATAATCCCTTATCAAGTCTATGGGACTTACTTTACTTTACCTATACATATATACATATATATGTAAGTTAAACAAGTTCTGACAACCAAATGCGTAACACCTAGCGGTTATAGGTTTAATATATTTTTTTATTACTTGACGTAAAGTGTTGGCCTGAATATCTCTCTAGAAGTGAAATTTTTAAATTTACCGTTTAAATTGAATTCGGCGTATTTTAAATTGTACCAATTACGAGAAGTAGTTCCAGCATTAAAATATAAATTTTATATATGATACATAGAATTTTTGTTTCTTATCGATCTTTATAAGTTCAATGCAATTATCGCTAATTAACTAAATTTTAAAAATTTGGGAACCATTAAGACACAATCAAAATAACACTAATTTCGGGTATCACATAATAATGAAGAGGAAAACAAAAAAAGCAGTGCCATTGTTTTACAAAGTAAACCGTCACAAAAAACGTCTAACGATTTCTAAGAAGGATAACGTTGAATTCGGTGGACGTTGATGAAGGCAGTAACGGGAAATTCTTGTTTAAAATGCGACTTATAAATGTGGCAAAGAAAGAGATAAATACAGTCAGGAATGGATGAATCCATTGTAGAATTATTATTGTCCCGGTCTGGATCTTGTTCTGGCTAGCTATTGAAATCGATTGTATTTGTAAATAGTAGGCTTACTATTTGGATTTGTCAGGAATTTTCTGTCAAAATTGCCTGTTGTAGAAGAACTTTTTAATTGTTTATGTTTTGATGACAATTCTTCATCACTTGTACCACTTAGATGTGTCCGTTTATTTACGCAATGAAAATCACTGCGATTAGAACGCTGAATAATTATCAGAGAGAAATCGGTTTGAAAGTTCCATTTTTCCCGTGGAAAGTCGGATAATCAGAAGTCGTATTTTCTGTATTGTGATCATATGATGTAGTAGCAGCATTATTGCGATCGTTGCTGTTTGATTCTATTTGCGATCTGCTTTGCAACGGCGGCGGGGAGTTTGAATCATTATTTACAGGTGGAACGGTTAAAAGAGAAATAATAATCGAGTAGGCAGGCGGTAAACCGCGTGCCTATGTAAAATGATTAGAAGAGGTAAATAAATTGATAAGCGGTAGCTATACGACGATAAAATGGTTTTATCTTACACATTTGCTCCGGGAATATGAGAAGATAAAACAAAGAACTTTAATTTAATCACTTACGTGAAAACACACAGACTTTATCACATTAACAAAAGTATTTCTTTTTGAAGTTAGAAATCTGAATGCTTCATCAAACTGTCGAAATATCCAGCAATGCCATATTTATACTCTTGTTCAAAATTTTTTAACTGTAATACTCGCGCCGCAAAGGGGGGCACATAATTTCTTGCGTTTTTTAAAACTTTTTTGCTAATTTCGAAGGTTTACCTAACGCAAATGAAATATGGTTCATTCCCGTCAAATAGCGATCTTTCTGTGGATGAGTATATCACACTTCCGTAAACAATTTTTTCCCTAAAATTTGGAGCTTTTGGCGCCCCCAGAGTCTAATTTTAATGTTATACGTTCCACTATAATGATTTTTTGTGCGCTGTTTCAGATATATTTCGTTTTCTTTGACTTTTGCACTCGAGCTATTACTTACACGAACATTCCTTTTTTTTTTTCTACTTTTGCTCACAATGCTGGCTGTTAAATAATTTTTTTGCTATTAAATGAAATAGTTTCACCGTTTTAAAGATTTATCCCCGGTGGTGAGTTATACATTTTTTAAGGGTGATTTTTGAGGACATTTTAATTACATATTATATATTCTTAACGGTTTTTTTTCCCAACCAGGGTCAACTACCTTTAAATTATAGATTATCTTATTGAGAATTTTAATTGTGATTTTAGGTTCCAAATTTTGAAATTTATGTTATTAAACCGTTCCTATTGAATTTTATTTAATATTTTCGTCGTTTCTGGATCATTTTATTCGGATTACGCACATTATACGTGTACAGAATCTTAAAAAAAAAGAAAACGATATTGTCGCTATAATCAACAATTTGTTTTTTAATTTAAACTAAACGCTCCTGATCCAAAAGAGTTCTCAGTAAATATAGGCTACCGTAATCATCAATACTTTCAATTGTATTTTTGGTAGTAACTAATAAATGGGTGAATTCGTAAATAAATTTTCTTCTCGATAAAAAAGATTGTTTTTAGAGTATTGCTGTGATTTGAAAATTTTTCCTTACATTCGAGAAAAAAAAATTACGATAATTCTTGTTGGAAGAAAAGGGAGAATTCTTTTGAAATGGTGTAAATCAAATTTCGTTGTCGGCGGGAATTTCAGAATGGCCAAACTTGATTAAAGAATGATTATTTTATCACTTTCACCTGCAGCAACAAATGGAAAAAGGATTTTTTTTTTTTTTTTTTTTTTTTTGGTAGTTACTAAATTTTTGGTTCATAAAAGGTTCTGTAAGGAAGAATCTAAAAGCGGAAATAAAGTATTTTATGATAAAGCTTTTCAGAAATTAAAACAGTTGAAAAGTGATTTTAAAGAAACAGTTTTTCGCAGTTTAGAAAAGTAGATGACATAAATTAAGATGATGCCGGTAGCGAAAGATAAGATCTTCTTAGTGCTAACACACGAATACAAATCGTTTTTGCCATAGCGAGGACTCCGGCTACATAATGAGGCGTTAAAGAAAACTGTCATACATAAATAAATGAACAAAGCGAAACTGAGTATGGCAGCGACGAGGGCTGTCAATACTTATTGAGAAGTGTACAGCACTGAGAAATTCCTTGAATGTATAATTTTATAAGTAGCTTCAAAATTTTTTTAATTTCGTTATTTGTATCACAAACTAGGAGGGGTATGCCAATTTTCACGCTTTCTTAAATTTTTCATCACAGACTTAAAATGTTTCCTGGGAGGTAATCGAAATATAATAATTTCTTCATCTACAATATCGAGGTTTCTACCGATTATATAAGAATTTTATTTACAAATTTTGTTCTACCAGGGTCGAAATGTAAAGCTGTGTAATATCAGCTTTGTTTTATTTATATTTTTAAGATGTGTTTTGGTTTTCTGTACTTTTTTAATCATGCTGCTACGTACAAGAATATCCTTTTTTTTTGCTCTTTTTTATCATTATTTGCGCCAGAGAGAAAATTAAATTAATTTTTTACCGATAATTTTTTTACCTTATGAAAGAACTTTTGATTTTCGTTTTACATTTCGAATTTTACTTTTAGTGGGTCATTATGTGATACGGATTCGGTATTTTATCAAGCGATGACGTCGAACTAGAAATTATTCTCCGATTGAAATCGTTAATTTTCGACCTCGCGATATCGTTATCGTATTGTTTATCGTCGTCGGAGAATCCGGTCCGGGGCACTTACACGGTCGATAACGTATTCTCTGATTTTCTGTCGAAGTTTCGGCACGTGTAGAGTTTGAGGCCTGTGTGTCTTGGTATGTGCGTGACCGGCCGCAACAGGGCAGTAGTTTCTGTCGGCAACATGAGCCGCAGAGTTGCAATGTACCAAGTATTATATTATGTGTGTGTGTGCTAAATCGACTGACAGGCATATAGCGTGATGTTAACTGGATACGTTTTTTGACAGTGTACCGTTAGATTAATACCGTTTATCTCGTATTGAGATATTTAGTCGTCCGATTATTATGCTAGTCAACGCAACGCTGTGTGGCGCGAGTCTATCAAAATCGGTGTACCGGGCATGTAGCTCGCCGCGACATCACCGGTTTACGCGTGTATTAAACGTGAAGCCGTTTTATCAAGCCGATAAGGCGAGATTTCCCTCAGAATTCATTATTTTTTCGTTTTCTGTTTAAATCTGCCGAGGACAAATTCGTGTCGCTTTTCTTTCGCGGTAATTTGTGCGAATGAAAAAAAAATATACGCTGTTTTTTTTGTGTTATTAATCTCCTCTAATTAAGCACGTGGTGCTGTACCACCGCGAGGTCTCCCGTGCGCGGAGAGGCACGTCTGTTGTGCGAAGGCAGGTCTGTAGTTTCGTTTCATTTTTAATCGAAAGTAAGACCCACTTTTTTTTTTTTGTAGATTTGTTTCGTCGTCATAAAAAACAAAATGAAGGCTTAATAATGGAGAGAGCTATCTAAGTTATTTATTGTGTGACGCGGCGGGTGTCACTGGCGCCCGTTTTAGTTTTTTTGTGTAATTACCATTGAACTCAGTACGCGAGGTACCAACTTCACATCAAAATAGCTCCCGGAAACAGGGACTCCCCCACCCCACACGAAAGTCAGAGTTTGAAACAATTTTTAAGTGATTTTTAACATTTTTTGATCTCAATGTGAGTTAGTTTTCCTAAAATTGTACGCTGTTCTAAAGAGTATTTTCAAAATATGATTCATATTCATAGCTTGAATTAGTTAAGTCGTTTCTAAGTTTCAGTTCGCGGCTTTGCTCGTTGATGATAATCGCGGAACGTAGACGGTACAAATTAAGATCCTATTTGTGTCGACAAATAAATGCACGGACGGATGACTACTATGATATATCTGCACTGTGGTAATATTAAAACTTAATGATTTTTTTGTTTCTTTTTTTTTTTTTGCAGTAACTATTTTAGCAATAAACAATACAGGAACATACGACGACACGTTAAATTCCACGACGCTTTCATTTAAATAAAACGGCAGCAAATTTGTCTCGAAATGAAATAGTAAGTTTTATCAGCAATGTTACATGAAAATACGGCAGAGTGATAACAATGACATTGGAAACATTAAGAATTACAACGTTGTTTGTAGTAAACAAAGGAACACAGAAAAAATCCACATATTGTGTCCTATGATCAGTAAAGTACTGCGTCATATTCAGACAGATTTAGAAGACATTTTAGATTAAGCGAAAATTTTTAAAATTGTCAAACTGATAATAAATTTCAAATATTCTTCAATCCATTTCTGAAATTTTAATTTAATTAGACTATGGAGAGCATTTTAAAATTGAAAATAGTTTCGGCAAAAATATTTCAAACAAAAATTTTTTTGTTTTTCATGGTAAAATTTGAATTCGTGAAAAAAAACCTATTTCATTAAAAAAGAAACTAACTTTTGGTCTAAATAGGCCATTTCCAGTGGTGGGTGGAAGTTGAAAATATTTCCATTGATATGACACAGTCAATTTTTACTAATACGAGAGGCTTTGAATTTTTCATTTTACTAGACATTCTAGATTTCAGAAGAGACGAACGGGGATGGTTAGGAACATCCTGTACATATTTGCATGTGTATACTACGTTTATACATATATATATATTATATGTATACATTAAAACAAAAACATAATTTGAAATATATGCGCACTCCTCTACGTAAAAATATATTAAATTATTTGTCGTGTAAATTGTTGCTGTAAAAAATTTTCATTCAATTAACATGAATAGACAGATGTTTAAAATTTATCTAATTTTTAATAAACAAGCTCCGTAATATTATTATTATTATTAATAATAATAATAATAATAATAACTTAGCCGCAAAAACAGGCATTAATACCGAAATGAGACGGTAAATATTTTTATTATATAAAAGAAAAAAATTTGAATGTATCTTTTGCAATTTCTGTAAGGCTCTTTACGAAATTTTAAGTAATTTTAGAAATTACTTTTATCAACACGCCCGTAACTTTGCAAGTTACTTATTAATTCTGACTATAGTAGAATATTTAATGCGCATTGGGAATTCGAAAATAAAGATGCAGTTCTTTCGATTAAACATAAATTTAAATTTTGCAAAGTGGTACGTGAAAAAAAAAAAAAGGGGGGACCAAAAAGCGTTAAAGATGATAATATTAAATTAGTATTGGATAAAAATATCTTCAAACAGAAGAGAGTTGAGAGGAATAATTTTATAACTTTTCACGATTAAAGTTGATTAAAGTAGTAGCACGAAACATGTTCTCAGCACGAATCAAGAAAATCGAAGTTCAGCTTTATGTTACGCATAAATATATTTAATGAAATTAGGCATATTCTTTTAATAACGTATATTTACGATTATTTAAAAATTATTATATTTAATATATGCTGAAATAGATAATTTATCCGAAAATGGTAGAATTTTCTCTCTCTAGTATCACATCGAAAATATTTAGTAAATGCAGAACTTTTGTAACCGAAATGTGGACATCTTGAATTAGTAACAACATCGAGAAGAAATAAATATATCTTTTTATTATGTATTTTAATTATCATAGTTAAACTAATATAAAATACGCAGACTTAAAATTAATAGTTTAAAAGCAACAGTGTAACATTTAATAGAGTAACCACCACATTCGGGTACGCATCTCTAGGTAATCCGGCAATCCTTCACAAGGACCAATTGCTGCTATGACTGGATCTTGATCGTAAACATATTTCATGGCAACGTCGTGAATTTCATCTTCCGTTATGGTCTATTAAACAGATTATTATAATTTTACGAGAAGTTTTTACGAATTTATGCGATTAAAGTTAATGATCAAATTTAAAAATAACAATAATGTTGTAACGCAAATATTACTTGATTTTTTCTTTAAATTGAAAAAAAAATTTTTTCCCCAACACGTTGGATTTTTTTAATATACATTTTTTTTTTTTTTAAATTTTCGACATTTAGTAAGCCTTATCGGCAATTTTCTATTACAAGTTTTTCAACAAACTTACAGAATATTTTCATAGTCGGTAACCGAATTATTATTTTTTTTTTTTTGGCCCTGAATTATTTATTCCATTAATATATTCAGTTCGCTATTATTATTTTTAATAAACTACGAAAACAAGCAATGCACGTAAAAAAAATTGTAATTCATTACAGCTGGTTTATCTTACGGAAAAATTTAATCAGTAAATCTGCATACACATTGATGGACTTTAATAAATCCCCTCGCACGGTAAAAAATAATTAAATTCATTGTTTGAGAAACAGTAGACACTGCCGTTGTTTTTATGCCGCCGTTACATAAAATTAAATATTTTATTATCACGTTAATAGAACGTAAATTGAGAATTTTAACTCGATGGCCACTTAAATGATATAATTTTTAAATTCACAGTTTATTCCCGACTTATTCCCGGTTCAGATCCTCCCAATTTCTCGATTACTATAGATTTGTACAAAAAGAAGAGCGGAATTGTTTTGTTACTACTTTGGTGTAATATTTGACCGCTGCAGCATACTTTACACGAACAATACTCGAGTAAAATACATTAAAAAATGCATTTATTTTTCGCTTCAAATGATTTTTTCTTTATCGTTTTTGGCCATTTTTACTTTTTTCCCGGTTGTTTTACAACAAAACTCCCGCGACTTATTCCCGGTTAGATGCTTATCCTGTTTAAACAGATATTTTTTTTCACTTTCTTTAATAAATCTGAATTTCGAAGTTTATTTTTCCGCTCAATTTTAAACATTCTCCCATTAACTTACATATACTATTTCTCTTTTCTTCTTCGATACTAATTCGTATAGTAGCATAATTCAAAGAAAAAGTTTAAAGTTTGTTTATTTTTTCTTACGGTTAAATCGTACCAAACTTAGAAGACCGAAATTACCAGTAACGATCCATATAAACTACTAAATATACGAAGAAAAAATGAATTAACTAGATAAGCAAAAGAATAAAGTGAAGTGGAACAAGTACCATGTGAAACTTGGTTCAAAAACAAAAAATATTAATAAACATAAAATATAAAAATATTAACTTAGGGGGATACTCCAAAAGTAACTACACACATCCCAAAAAACATACAAAAATTTATTGGGAAAATTCAAAAAAAAAAACAACAAATAAAGATGAAGATGGATACTATTTTTCGACGTAGTTGCCAGCCGATCCAGACGCTTATTGTACCGCGACATTAACTTTTCTATTCCTTCCGCGTACCAAGCGCCGTCTAAATTCGAAAAGAAATCGCGAACCGTGGACTGCAGCGACACAACATCCGCAAAACGCCGCCCCCGAGCCACTTCTTCAAAGCTGGAAATCGTGGTGATGATCGTTAACAGTTTGACGACGATTTTCATCCAAGAGATGGCGCATGATTGCTATGGCTTCGTCATTAACGCTGTCCGACGGTCGACTTTGCTTCGCGCCTCGTCTTTCGTCTCCACTCTACCAGCCTTAAACATAGCAACTCATTGATGCACGTTTCGACATTACATTGTCTTCACCATATGTCGCGCAAACATCGGTAAATTTCAGCACCACTCGTATTTTCGATCGTTAAAAACCGAATAACGGCTTGCACGTCAGAATTGGACGGCGGAGTACTCATCGCAGACATACTGGAAGCACAGCAGTACACGCGCAATACAACCGATTGTCTTGAAATTTTTACAAATGGCTGGCATCTTCATACACATATTCTCATATTTTTGAAGGGATAGTGTAAGTAGACACAGAGAACTGTAACGTGTGTAGTTACTTTTGGAGTGTCCCTCGTACATAAAGGAAGCCCTGCAAAAGTTTCGCAAGATAGCATTACAAAAAATTGAGTTGGGATGATGATTGAAACATTAATCGTCAGGCAAACAAAAAATATAAATTAAGAACTACTAAACGAAAAAAAAATTTAAAATGGTCCTTAAATATTACGACCAAAAATTATTTATAATTCACTCTGATTCTTTAGTTACTGACCTTTATTTGGCTCGATCTCAAATTCGTCATAAACATACTTATATACTTCACACATGTACTTTCTAATGCACTTACAAAAATAAACATCTGCACTCGATACATGTATTTTATCAAAAGTACACATCTAGTGAAACTGTTATTCTTACCGAAATAAAATCGAATATTTTTTATAAGTATCAAACGCAATAATAACCAGACCTACACAAATGGTAACCGATATAATTTGATAACAATATACGAGTAAACATCAAATTCATAGTAATTTTTATTATTCAAATCACCTTTTGATAAAAATTAGATCTAACTGTTTTTTTTTGTTTTTTTTTCTTTCTTCGTTTTGTATTTTAAACATTAGTTTAAAAGTCAGCAAATGATTAATTTTGACATTTCAATGCATTTTTATAACGTTCTTTAAAAATCTGTGTATGCGCTAAAACGGATACTGATCAACAAACCAAAAAAGAGTAGCCGGCTTTAAATTCATATCATTTTAAAGTTTACTCGAAGAATTCAGTTTTTTTTATTATATATTAATTTTTTAAATGATCAATTTTACTTACATCAATTCTAGCTTCTAATTCGTGTAGAGGAATTCTCCTATTATAACATAACATTTGGCGACCGATATCTTCACATACCGGAGTAGTTCCATCCAATTGTAATAACATATTTGTCTTCAAAAGGTTTTTAGCACGATTTACTTCGTGTTCATTAACATTGGTTGCTAATCTTCTCCACTGTGATTGAATATCTTCCGAGAATTGCTTTAAGGAAAAATTAACAGAATCAATAAATTACCAAATAAGAGGAAAAAATACCGTTAAAACTTATTTATACATGCTTAATTTCTATTTATTCCGGTCCGGCCGACGGCCGACGTACAATGTTTATTTCTTATCATAAAGCAAATATTTCCTGAAAAAGCTGAAGAAATACGGTAACTAAGAAGTGAAAATTGAGAAATAAACAGGAAAGTGTGAGAATATTAAGAAAGGATAAAGAGAACAAGAATAAAAGTGGTACGGTAGGAAAATACCGCTTATAAGGGGGTGATAAGAGAAGACAACCTACAAAAGAAAAAGAAAGTTTGAAATTGCGATCGTCTATAGTAACCCATTAATAGTCTTAATAACAACAAAATATAGACGTACAGTTTTTTAAATTTTAATATTAATATATATTTTTCAGATGAAATATTTAATAAAAACAAATAAATAAAACGGTTACTAAGACAGCTTTTATTATTTAATATTTAAATTTTTACGATATATTTTGTTTCGAGCAAAAAATATTTAAAAAACCATTTATTATATCGCTATATTATTCGGGAATTTCTAGAATTATATCGTCGTCTATCCTCACTCGATTTCGAGTATGAGATTATCCCCTAAATTCAGAGGGGAATTAGGGGGGATAGAATAGCCGCGCAATAGATAAAAGCACGTAAGCAGGAGCGCAACCTGGCTTCCGTGCTGCCGACAACGTGAGAAAGGTACTAATGGCGAGGCGAACAAGACGACTGGCCTTTACTCACGTTGATGCGATTGTTCGCCGGCTGAATATTTCTCTATACGACGCTAATACACACGACTACATTCGGAACTGACTATAGTCGCTTGTTATCACGCTACAGATGCAGCCCAAATGTGTCTATACTGCTGTGTACGAAACTAGCGCCGTATATTTTTGTCATCGCCCGGTATCGAACCCGAGACTTCCGGATCGGAAGTCGAGCACTCTAGCCACTAGGCCAAACGCGACGACTCTAGAATCATATATTGCACCATAAATCAGTTTCAATAACTCAATAACAATACACCATCACATCAAATGCGCATTTAAAGTTATTTATATAGTAAAATCACGTCTTAAACGTATTAATAAATTTTCGAACCTTACTTCTATACTTAACTTGTCCCCGACAAAATATACACCCCAAAGTCCAGTGTCCTTGTAGCAAGTGTTAAATGACTGGAAACTCATAATTCCTCCTAAATTTGAAGCGCTGGAAATTAATCTGGATGGATTGCAACCGCTATTACCTTGAGTTCTATCCCAAGTTCCTATTAGGGTACTTGCGATCATCATTGGAATGTTATCTGCACTGTCCCAACCGCATCCTTCCACAGCCATTGCAACATGGCAGAACGGAAGCGAATCATCACGTATTCTTATGTCAGAACCTAAATTTTGTAATAATTTATTATATTAAATAGTTGCTAACAATAATGTTATTAAATTTATCGAAAAAAAAAAAAAAGTAATGTCACCATTCTATTGCAATTAACTTACGTAAAATATATTTTTAATTAAGTCGTTAAAAACTTTATCGAAAAAACGTTTATTACAAACTTGTAACATTTTATAAATTTCAATTTTTTTCTTTTAGTATTATCTCTAATTGAGAATTCGTGTTCACATAAGGTCTTTAACCAAAGAGAGTGAGAGGAACAATGCGCCCTCTGATTAAATACATCGCATATTTGCAAATACTACTAGCTTTGGCAGCAACATCAACCGCCTTATTAAAGAAAGACAACTAATTTCCATATTATGCAGCTGGAGTTTATAAGATTTCTTGTGCTTATGGTAACTGTTATATTAGACAAACGGGTAGAATAATTAGTGTATCAAAGGACATAAAGCGGGTTACGCACATACACGTGTAAAAAGTCAGCGTTAACAGAACACGAAACAATCTCCGGTCACGTATTATAAGCTGAAAAAACGTAAGTTTCAGCTAAAATGGTAGTTTCAAAAATAAATAAGTGCGAAGAGTCGTTGAGAAATCGTAATTAATAACAATTTCAGTAGAAAGAAGGGGTATGCAGCTGAGTTTGTCTTGAAGATCTGTTTTTTCAGTCCATTGAAAAGGAGCCATAAGTGATAAAAAAAAAAAAAAAAACACTATACAAAACACGAGGCGTGTCAGGAATCACACGGGAATTTATCAATTTAACGAATATTGATGATCCACTTAATACGAAAAATCCACGAAGATGACAGCGATCTCCTCCACTTTCAGTCAGACGAAAAATATTGTATCAGAGCATAAATTATTAAAATAACTAAATAGTTAAAATAATTAAATATCATTTTTGTTTTAACGCCAAGGCAGACGGTAAAAAACCAAAATTGTTATCATTAAAATAAAACTTGAGTGAATTTATATTAGCAGCGTAAAATTTAAATAATAATAATATCTACAAAATAAATAGTTCCTTAAAAATGAAGAATGAAATAAAACATGTAATTGCGAATAAATTTAAACAAATATATGTTAAAATAACACAGAAAATTCCAAAATACATTTCTTTTACCTTTACCGTATATCTTGTTTGATCGAACATAGTTGTTCATAGTGCTTTTTTTTTTCTCTAATAATTTCGACATGGCGCCGTAAGATATTTCTCTTATGAATTTCTTCTGTAAATTAATTTTGTATGTTTTAATTACTGTTCTCCCCAGAAAAACATCGACCTATATTTTTTTCATCATTTTAATAACTTATCAACTAATTAATCCAATGAAAAAATAAATAAATAAATAAAACCAACTTTACATCTTCTTGTTTCTTCCGAAACAGGGATAGTTTTTTGTGAAAATCTTGCTTTGAATTAACTTTTTTAAAAATTATTTATTTTTCGTATGGGAATTGAACCAATTTTCTGAAAATATTTGAAATTGTATCGATCATACTTTGATGTTACGGTTCAGATTAAAGAAGTATCGCTACGAAAAGTGTAATTTTAAAATGCTACTCCTAAAAAAGTATCATTATAAAGTTTTTCAAATGCTTTAATTGATACTTTCATTTTTTCCCTCTTGGCCATTGCAGTTTTTTGACTTTAATTGTGTAATTTTTCCTAAGTTTCTGTTTTATGTTCTTTACGCAACCATGTTGCCACAGATAGTAATTTCTATACTCCTCTTATAGAAAATTTCATTAGCTTCAATAAACATACTAGTGGTTAATAACGATTAAATGTAAATCAAACATTAGAATTTTGTTGGAGTAATATTTCATTTATATTTTTATCCTTCAATCAAGGTAACACTTGTTGGACATAAAACTGACTAATCAAATTTTTTAGACTATTGTGCAGGACAACAAAAAAGCTAATTCATTTTTTCATTTACTCTAAAGTTTCGTCTATTCCCCATAAATTATACCATTTAAGATCTAGTTTGGCGGTTTATTATTTCAATCTCATAATTTGAAAAATATACATTATAAAAAAAAACAAAAAAAAACAATGAAATACCAGTAAGTGTAAAAAAAGGCGCAAATGTTTCTGCGCGGACTGTCAAACCAGAAAAATCCAATTGCTGCTAATATTTATGGCAAATTACCTGTGGAATGTGTAGTTAAAGAATAATGTTCGGCACATTTTTATTCTATTCACTTTTCTACTTTGAATACTATCTATACTGTTTTAACTACAAGTAACTTTTCGTTTATTAATTTTAACTAAATTTGAAAGACTATTCCCTCTTTTTTCTTAAATCTACCTTTATATATTAGTTAATGAGATTATATTTTATATGAATTAAAAAGGAATCATTAAGTTGACGTGATAGATCTTTTAATCAATTATTCCGAAGCTACATCTATCGTATAGCCCATCTTCTTTAATTCAAAATTCGATAAACCCCCACAATAGCGTATATTAAAAGGCTATTTTTAGAATTTGAAAAGATATAAAATGCTTTTTTACAAAAAGTAAATACCGATACTTGAAGGTTTATTATAAAAATTTAAAAATGCACTAAAAAGTAAAAAATAATTACTCCCGATAAAATATATATATATCAGAGTGATATAACTTAAGGTGATATCGTAATTCTTATACAACTTTAACTTTTTGGAGTTGGAATTAAATTCATGCTACTATATCTAGGAACAATTTAATGAACCTTTAATGCAGTTTTTAATTATTCTTTTAATATGAATTTGATGCCAACTTCAAAAAATTAATGTTGTATAAGAATTACGATATCACCACTTAAGTGTTATATCACTCTGATATATATTTTTTATCGGGAGTAATTATTTTTTACTTTTTAGTGCATTTTTAAATTTGTATAATAAACCTTGAAGTCGGTATTTATTTTTTGTAAAAAAGCATTTCATTTTTTACTTTTTAGTGCATTTTTATTCAATTAAATTAAAACATTTTAATAAGAACAGATATTTCCACGGTAAAAACATCAAAAGCTACATTTCCATGGTAATTTGGTAAATTTATAGTAATTTAAGTCAATAAATCTAATCCGACGGTGAAAACAATCATGAATGAAAAGTATCCAAAAAGCTTCAATCTCCCGCATTATTAAGGATAACTCAAAAACTATCGGTCAGATCTTGATCAAATTTAAATGGGACCACATGAGAAACACCACCTTTTAAATAAAAGAAGAATCATCAAAATCGGTTCATCTAGAAGAAAGTTCTGTGGTAACACACATAAAAAAAACAAAAAAAAAAAACAGTCGAATTGAATACCTCCTCCTTTTTTGAAATCGGTTAAAAAACCAGTAATAGCGAAAATCAATTGTTAAACAAAATATTAAATAGTGAAATTGCAGTTACGCATGTGTTAAATTTTTTTGTTTCTAGTTGTTCTATTTTCTTGTACATAAATATTTAGCTTAGCAGAAGAAAAATTTCATTGTCTTTAATACTGTTATTAGTGAAAGTTTCTGACTTTAAGCTTGTTTTTTGATCAATAAGAAATTCTTTTTAAATCACAAAGTATGTAGCTTTTTTTTATAATTTTTTCATTTTAAATATTTTTTTGAATGAAGCTAAGCGGCGACGTAAATATCCTGAAGAAATAAAAAAATAAATAAGACATTCTCTTAATAATTGTCGATATTGAATATTTTTAAGCCTATTATTTTGAATAACGACGAAAGTACTGAAAAAAAAAAAGAAGAGAGAATTTAAAATTGACAGCTTTATACATGTAATTAAAAAAATTGAAGAATTAGTTAACAAATCTAAGTAAACTTTTTTTTTTTAGTATTCAGTTTCGAAAATGGATATTATTATACGTTACAAAAAATTAAATATATTTTCGCAAAAAAAAGTGATTATAAATAAATTCTGTTAATTTTGTCGTGGACATTTTTATTAAAAAGTTTAGTGACCGGTGGATGTAATATAAGTGAGTTAATGGATTTAAAGAAATAACAATCATAATGAAACATGAATTATATTACTCAACGGATTCTGCCAAAACAGTATAAAAATACTTTATTTGCATATAACAAAAATGGTAAATCTATAATTTCTAATAATAAAATTTAATATTAACGGGTTTTTATGTATAATACTTAAGAACTTACTTTAAATTAATTCAAATTTATATTATTACAAAAGAATATCGACGAGGTTATAATCTGCTTACCGGTATATCTACATGGTGCCAAATTTGCCGAACGAGCTAATGGGTGATCCATACTAGCCGGAGTAGGATCGAAATATTTTTCAGCCAATTTTACAAGTTCATCGTGATCAACACCACCTGCTCCAGACAAAACAATCCTCGCTGGTTTGTAAAATAACGAAACGTAGTTGATTAGATCTTTTCTCGTAATGGACCTAAAGTAATAAATTACGGATAAATCATTAGATAAACTACAAATACACAATTCTACTACTGTTTTAGCACATCATTTTTTTATTAAGATTTTAAAAACAAATATCCTTGTTATAGAAAAATGTAAAAAAAATTGAAGGAAAAAAATATCCTATTAACAGCATTTCTAAAACAAAAGTATACAAGACTGGCCTATCAGATCTGTAAGATCACAGTATGGGTACATAAAAATGATGCTTTGTATAATTTCACTGAAAAATTAAAATTTTCAATTGAGTACTTCTATCGCACAGTGAAATAAGAATTACTGGAATAATAACTGGATAAAAGTTGCTTTTAAAAAATTAATTTATTTTTTGTTTTAAAAAATAAATGCATAAATAACAATTTTTTACATAATCAAAAAAAAACAACTAACTTTAAAGTGTAGGTAAATACATGCCTGTTTGTTATAAACTGTATAATAAAAATCAACTTTAATAACAAATATAAGAGTAAAAATAATTTATAACAATAAATTAAATAAATACCTTATTTAGGAACGTTTTCGGATATAACCCATCATCAGCTAAAACTTAATCAAAACTCAAATTTGTATGTTTTGAGTTTTGATTAAGTTTTAGCTGATGATGGGTTTTATTCGAAAACGTTCCTAAATAAGGTATTTATTTAATTTATTGTTATAAATTATTTTTACTCTTATATTTGTTTGTTATTAAAGTTGGTTTTTATTATAACTTTAAAGTAATATTTTTGTTGTTGTTTATATTCGGTGCAACCAGGGACCCCGAGTTCAGGGGAACGGGCACGTCCACAGGCGGCGGATAGTGGAATGACCGTCAAATATGTTGGTTAGCTACGAATAAGTTTCGTAAGAAATAAATAAGCAATCGCGGACCATGAGTGCCTATTGGTGGAAAGTCTCAAGTACACGATTCCAATAGTAACAGAGCAATGAGTCGCGTGGAGGGGCAACCTGAGAAACTGCCTGATAAAACTCTACATAAGTCTGTTAACCAACTCATCCTCGGCGCTTGGAGGCCGCCGTATAAGTCCCCCACTTCTAACCATCGTCCCTCCATTTGTAAATACTTCAAGATTACAATCAATAATATTTTAACCTATATGGAAAAACATCTTCTACAGTTGGACGAAAACAAGACTAATTTATTAATCATGCACAGGAAACGAAAAAGGGACTACTACAATTCGCTACATCTCTCTATACCGAACTTTAAAATTAATATCGTCGAATCACTGAAATATCTTGGTATTACATTAGACTGTCGCTATAGTTTTAATCAACATTTCAAAAATTTGTCCAGTAAAGCTACAACGGTTCTAAATAAATTGCACTCCGTGTCTGGACGCACGTATGGGATGAGCACTAAACACCGTTTAATAATTTATAATATGCTAGTTGTTCCATTATTCACGTACTGCGTATTTATGTTTGAAGAGGCTTTAAAGCGTAAAAGCATTCAGGAAGTACTAGTTAAATCCCAAAGGAAATTTCTTTTGTTTATTCTCCGCGCGCATAGAACTACTTCCGGTGATGCGTTGCGAACAATAGCAGGACAATTGCCACTGCATTCCGTATTGTAGCATAAAATTTTGTATTTCAAAGGGTTAAATAATCTCAATTTGGAGTTGGATCTAAACAATAGATTTATTGAAATGCAAAATAGCTGGAACAATAGCTCAACTGGAAGATTAACATTTAGTTTCGTCCCCGAGGTTAAAACCAATCCAATCAAAATTAATAATATTAATACGTATGTGACGCAATTTCTTACTGGACATGGTAGATTTCAAAGTTATCTGCACCGTTTCCATCTAGCAGACACCAATTTCTGTTCCTGTGGAGATGCTCCTGAAACTGTCACCCATATCGTTAATGAGTGCGTCAAATGGAAATTCTTGTTTAAAGACGTAAATTGTTTTCCATTAAACAACGATAATTTATCAAAATTCCTGCACGCGGCGAATTTTATCATGGCTTCCAAATATTCGGATGTTGAAGATTTTTCATTTAATGTATAATTTTATTTTAATTTTTATATTGGTTAATTTTTGTCTCTTTCATTTTCTTTTTATTATTTCCAATCCATGAGGTGTTCATTCAACTGAGATACTCATGGCTATGTTTCAATTACTATGTATTTATGTTATTATTCACCAAATAAATAAATAAAATAAGTCCCCATTGCTACCCTCTCAATAGCAAGCTGGTACCTTGAAGTTCGAGTTTTTACTCAAAGGCTAGGGTGTCACCCCGAAATAGTGGCTACTTCCTTGTCTTTCCTCTCCTTAATTTTTATCCCCAGTTTCCTATTATTTCCATTTACCCTTAAACCTTTGTCTGGCTCAGTCGTCGCGGATCTTTCCGTACCACTGATCAAGTCTTGCAAAGCTGGGTACTGAAAGAATCAACTGCGCTCCGGTTCCTTCATTCTCTCCACTATTACTAAATTTTCTTATCCTTCCTTTTGCGCATAAATCCCGTTCTATATTCTGTATACTTGTCCTCTTTTTCTTCTTTTCTTCTATTACATGTGTTATACCTTTTCCTTTTATTTCCTTCTTATTCCTTTTCCTTTCTCAAGAGTCCCACGGCGACAAGATGAAAGTGGTGGTAGCAGGTTTGGTGAACTGGAAGCTATTAACTAGTCTTGCACGATGATGTACGACTGGGCAGGCCTATTTAAGACTCCCGCTGCCTACCTTAGCCACGGAAGGGATTAGAAAAGGTACCTTAAAAATCGACTACTCTACATCATCCCGACATAATTTGTGCTTATGCCTCAACTCTGGATGCTGACGACTCTCTTAAGGAATCCTTTTACGATGATCTATATAAGATATTGGATGAAATACCAGCAGCGAAAAGATTGTTTCTCATAGGAGACTTCAATGCGCGCGTTGGAAACGATACCACCATCTGGCCACGTGTACTAGGTAAACACGGCCTAAAGGGATCCAACAGCAATGGTCTTCGCTTACTTGAATTTTGTAAAAAAACAAAACTTAATTATAACTAATACCCATTTTGCCTTGCGCGACATTTATAAAGGGACTTGGATGCACCCAAGATCTAGGCATTGGCACAACTTAGATTACATTATACGCCGACGTACTTTCCGAGGCGAGGAGCACATTGCCCGTGCAATGTGAGGCGCTCAGTGCGGTACTGATCATAGGTTATTCAGATTTTTAATACGTATTCAGGTTCAAAGGAAAACGAATTTACTGAAATACTATTAATTGGAGCTAACAAAAAACAATAAGCATCAGAAACTAAAATTAGACCCGAACGAGCTACAAGAAAAATTGGTAAATGTCCAGAAAACTACTTATCAGCTTGCGTACAAGTCCGCAACACAGTGAGACCTTTTCATGTTTTCCTGTAAAAGTAGGCTTTTTCGCAGACTCCGTCGACATCGCAACGTATAATTTCGAGATTGAACCTACGTACTGCACCTGTGATTTCCTTTATACATATTATATTTCAACGTATTCGCAAAAATATATACATTTAACAACTAACTACCGTTAGTACAAGGTTCTTTATTTACAACATTATCGTTAGGGGTGGTAATACTGAGCAATGGCCGATGGAGAGAAAAGTACGACACGTAAGCTAACGTTTGTACGTTCGAACGTTTTGAGTAACGATTCCGTCGATGCATGTCATATTTGTCGAGAGGTTCACCGAATTCTTACAACCGAACGTTTCACTCATGAATTGACGGAATTGCAATCCCTCGTCTAAACGGAAATCGATGTTAAAACCACCACGGACTACATCGGTGGTAAATCGTACAGCTTTATTTCATCGATAAAAAGGGAAACAGACCTTTGAACTTGATCGAGTACGGCAGTAGGTAACACACGCTCGAAGAAATTGATCTTATCGTTCAACGTTGTCCCGTTTGAGAGGTACGTCGAAAAAAGTAACACACGCTGTGTCTATCGATCGTCGTTTCGGCTTTGCATGTATCACCAACGTCCATCGATATCACGTTACATTCTTCGAGACCAGTTTTTTCCGAATTGATACGAATCAGCGGCTGGCTGCAGCTCTTTACAGCGTTCGAATCCAATTTCCTTTCGTAAATCGCTATACCACCAGCCATCTTGCCGTTGTCGCGTTTGTGTCGATTTACGAGCGAGTAACTTTCAAGTTCAAATTTATCGTAATCGGCGTTTGATAACCACGTTTCGGAGAGAGCGAGTAAACTGCACGAAAGTATAACAAAGTCACACGTTATATTGAGCGAGTCTTAGTAAGATGGTTACCTGTAAACGATCGACATTTCCACTCACACCTGCTTGCGCGATATCGATTCACAAAATCTCGACAGCGGGAAGCGTGCGTGCTCAAACGATGACGCGTAAGACGTTCAAACTCAGTTCTAATTTCTTTCAATTGTTTTTCGCGTCCGTTGAAAAATCGGTGATCCCCGCTCCTATTCGTTAGGAACAACCCTTCGTACAAAGAACATCGAGACAGAGCCTACGTACACGAGTTTCTGGTCGTGCGATTTCGAGTATTCGTATACCACCTCCGGGTATGTACTGCCTTGTGATTTGTGAATCGATATCGCGCCGTTCAGGAGACCGTCGGTGACGTCGATGTTTACTCGCATCATGTACGGCTTGTCCATAACGAGCTCGATCTTATATAGTAGATCACCCGTCTCGTCGAGCTTCATCTTGTGCACCTTGGTGTGTCTCTCGATTGCGCACCGGCGTACATGTCGTCCGCGATGTGCGTCTCTTACGTCGAACCCTTCTATTTCGCTGTTCGTATGGAACAGTCGAATCGTCGTCGGATGCGCACGGTCTACAGTTCAGCGATCGACGAAGCGCGCCTTCAAGTATTAGACTTCCTCCGCCGTTTCCGATTTTCGTAAGTACGCCCGAGAAGCGAATATTCGACTGACGCATGACTTGTTCAAGCGGGTGGTAGTCAAGCGTCTGCCATACGATGTCGGACGCGAAATTCAGTGTGGCGCGCTTGTAAATCGGAATCTGACGAACGGCCGGTAACTGGCGTAGGTCTCCGCAGAAAATCATATCCTTCCCAGCGAATGGTGTATCGAATTCGTGAAAGATTTGTTTCATTCGCGAGTCGATCTGTGAAAGCAGTTTCGCACCAATCATACTACTAGTACATTCGTTGATAAAGACGGAACAAATGTCGGCAAACGCGGCGCGAAACTAATTGAGCGTCTCGGTCTTTAATCCGTCCGCGTTCGAATTGTTAGAGATGCGGAAAGCGGAATGTACGGTCGTACCGCCGAGCGCGGCCGCGCTGTCATTCCCGTCGACACCGTCGCTACGTACGCGTTGTAAATGTTGTTGCGCTCTTTTCGTAGGAAAGCAGCGGTTTACACGAGACTAAAGTTACATTTAATTTACAATTACTATGGTGCTTGTTTTGTGCGCTCAGCAAATGTAAACCAGGAAATGACGTGTGAAATACACAATCCTACGATTTTCACAACAAGTCGTTATAGGAAACACTTCTCCATTTAGTGACGCTTTTCGAGTTTATGTTGCCAAAATAAAGACATATCAGTCGTATCCAAGTAGACATGAAATTTTCGTAACGATTTTCCGCGACGGTCCATTTCGTGACGCTTTTCGAGTTTATGTGCCAAAGCAAAGACATAAAAATGTCAAAAAGCTACTTTTTATCCGCCTCAGTTTATTTCAACAAAGTATAATATAAATAAGCTAAATAATAAAAGTACTTAAGATGAAACTGCTCAATATCTAGGCAAGGTAATTAATAAAGATATTATTCTTCAGACGGCAGAATCTGAGTTCCCTGAAAATTACCATACAAAAATTGGTAGACTTTGGGGATTACGATTAAGAACATGTTGCGCATAACATGCGATAAATTCCTTGGCTTTACAAAACATAACAGACCAGACTGGTTTCCCCACAACAGTACTGCATAAGATGAAAAAATTCTTCAAAGACGGCAGGCATTCATAGTCTGGTAAAATGATACTTCCAATAAGCAAAAAAGGGAAAAGTTCTGTAAAATAAAGGCTCTAGTTTAAAGAGAAATGCGCATTCAAAAACATGCTTGGTGGGAAAATAAAGCTTCCGAAATTCAGGATTATCCCCGGTGATTATGAAAAATTCTTTGATCCCGTTAAATCCGTAATCGGACCGTATCCCCATCCGAAAACACCGCTTCGTGATAATAATGGCGCCTTAATTACAGATAGTAAGAATATATTAGACAGATGGAAGCAGTATTTTCAAGAATTATTAAACATTCCCTCAATAGTTGACCACTCAGTTATTGAATGCATACCAGATGCTCCAAAGTTAGAAGAATTAGATAAAAGTATATCTACTGAAAAAGTATAAGTTGCACTGGCTAGTTTCAAAAGCGGTTCAGCAGCAGGCCCTGATAATGTTCTGCCAGATATATTGAAACTGAATCAAAAACATCTAGTCATAATTTTACAACTATTATTTTCTGTCATTTGGAAAGAAGAATGCATCCCACCTGATTTTAAAAATTGCTTGTTGTTCCCAATATACAAAGGAAAAGGTGTTAAAAATGATTGTAAGAATTACAGAGGAATTTCTCTTCTACCCGCTGTCGGCAAGGCATTGGCAAGAATCTTACTAAATAGTTTAGCGTCGTTTACCGAAAAATTACTTCCTGAAACAATGTGGCTTTCACTTTGGCCGAAGTACCATGGCCATGGTGTTCTCGTTACGACAGCTGCAGGAAAAATCTACGCATGGCTTTCATAGATGTCAACAAAGCCTAACAGACAATTTCTAATAATATGTATGCAAAAGTTTGGATATCCAAGAAAATTTCTTTGACTGCTATCATTCTACACGAGAACACTTTTTGTCGGATACTGCATGAAGGAAAACTCTCCGAACCGTTTTGAAGTGAATTTAGAGCTTAAGCAAGACTGCGTGCTGGTTTCGTTGTTTTTTTCGATTTATGTGGCTTACACCTTCGCTATACTGAAGCACAGACTTCATTCGGTAGATCTCTCAGTTATAAGTAGATACGATGGTGGTTTCTTTAACTTGCAGACTACGCTCTTCAACAAAGACGCAGTCAACACCGATTTTCGACCTTTAGTACGCGGACGATTGTGCAATATTAGCACACTGTCAGGAGAATCTGCAGCAAGTGTTAAACATCCTTGCTGAAGTTTATGAGCTGTTCGGTCTTTCAGTAAACGAAAGTAAAACCAAAATTGTTATTCAACGAAACGGAGGCAATATCGGTAATAATCTAGCATTTAAAATAAACGGCAAAAGCATCAATGTGGTTCATCAGTTTAGATATCTGGGGATTGCATCATATGTAATGACTTTTGTTTAGACAATGAAATACAAAGCAAAATTCAAGCAGCTTATAATGCAATATTCCGGCTGAATAAAAAAGTTTTCCGGAACAAGCATTTGTTTCTGAAGACTAAACTTGTAGTATACAAAGCTATTGTTTTACTTACACTTCTATATAGTTCAGAGATTTGTACTTCTTATCAAGTTACTGTAAAACTTCCAACAACGTATACTCAGAAGTTTATTACACGTCTAATGGTTTCATTATATTTCAAATCTTGAAGTGTTAAACCGAGCGAACTGCGGTTCAATTCGATTTTTACATTATCGAAATTGTTTACGATAGGCAGGGCACATTTTGAAAATGGAGCGTTTCAGACTGCCAAAAGTTCTTCTGTATGGCCAGATAACAAGTGGAACTAGACCTCTTGGTCGGCCAAGATTGCAATTTACAGATCATCTCCGAAGAATATTAAAAGAATGTAGTTTGGATACTTTAAAGTGGAAAAACATAGCGGCAGAAAGAAATAATTGGAAATCTCTCGTAGCAAAAGGTCTTCAAGGTTTAAACGATAATAACGCTGAAAAGAAAAAAACAGCTCAAAAAGTTTCTCATTTCAGCATAGCCATCGCTTTCGTCTGCAACATATGTGGAAAGATCTGCGGTGCCAGGATTGGCTTGATAAGCTGTTTAAGGACTCATCAATAAAAGATGGGAATCCATGCTCGGAATCGAGGGGATATCGTCATCATCATCATTATAGTGCAATGCATATTCCTATTGACATCAATTTCTTTATTCTTTACTTATACTTATTCCTATTTTCTCTGTTTTTTTGAACTTTATATATTAAATCATGATATTAATCGCAAATGCGATGAATTTACATGTTAAGTTATAAAATGGTGACTCGTTTCCACATTAAGACGCGAACTGGCGGCGAATATTAAAAGTTCCATTGTGGTAATACTTTTTTAACGTCATTATTTAAAAAGTTATAACAGAAATGGCACTAAATAATTATCATTACTATTCTTTGATAGTACATCATTTTATCGGAGTTTAGTTGCAATATAAATATTCATTTCAAACTTTAATCTATTTCATATATTATTCCGCTGAGGAACGAATATACAAGGTGCGGCAGAGAAACGGATCATGTTACGTAATAGCGCGCCATTTGTATGTAAGTTAGGAAAACGAGCTCGGCTGCGTTGGAAACAGCAAGAAAGAACATTTTTTTCAATACCATAACGAACTACCATCGGTGACTGGTCTATCGAGCAGCGCGCACATGTTGTTGAGCAGTTTTTTCATAATAATAATTCATAATACTCTTACAGTTCGCGATTTCCGAAAACGTTTCGTGTTTAACGGCAAAAAACCTGTGTTCACCGCCAAAACTTTACGAACATCGGTCAAAAACTTTCGAGAAACTAGCTCTGCGTGTAAAAAAACCTCCCGGTCTTCCAAAGAGCGTAAGAACCTCATCGACGATCGCCCATGTTCGTGAAGCTATCCAGTCAAGTACGGCTAGTTCTGCCCGTACGCATGCAAAAAACCTAAATGTCTCTGACCGAACGGTAAAAAGAATACTTCATGAAGACTTAAATTACCACTTATACAAGATATTGTATATCCAACAGCTCCTACCGCTGCAAGAGTAGTATTCTGTGAAACGATGTTAAAGAAGCTCGAGTCAAAAGAGAAATCCCACTAGACGTAATCTTGATAACAGACGAGGTACATTTTTACCTGAATCAAGACGTAAATAAACAAAATCTTTGACACTGGAGCGACGAAAATCCTCGTATTGTTTACGAAAAACTCCTCCACTGGCCCGAGGTTACGGCTTGGAGTGTTATCGGATCGTATTCTTTCGACGGTACAGTTAACGGCGAACGTTCCAATGAGCTGTTAAATGAGTTTTGCGACCCGAGCTGATAAGGAGAAGCAGGTTATCAGGTAGCTGGTTCCAGCAAGATGGCGCGTCGTGTCATACGACAAGAGAAACGATGATTTGTTTAAGACGAATGTTTGGCAGGCGTTTAATTTCGAGAAACGCGCAGATTGTCTGGCCATCCCGCTCGTCGGATCTTTCTGACCGTGATTTTTTCCTGTGGTAGTATCTGAAGTCAAAAGTATACAAAACCAAACTTCGAGACCTGGAAGAGCTGAAAACCGAGATTCGACGTCATGCCGCGGCTATTCCGACGACTATGTTAGCTGAAGTTTGCGGTAATTTTGCTTTGCGACTTTATAATTGTATCGAAAATCAGGGTTGTCATTTCGATGATGTTATCTTTAAGACTACAAAGTTACCGACATAAATAAATACATAAAAAAAAATGTTCTTTCTTTCTTTATCCAAAGCGACCAAGCTCGTTTTCCTAACTATCATACAAATGGCGCTATTACGTTTTCAAATACGATCCGTTTCTCCGCCGTACCCTATATTTTAAATCACACAACAGATTAATTCGAATTTAAATCTGATAGGATGTATTGAATTAATTATTAACTTACTGAATATTTGCAGTTGGTCCAAGAATCGTATTACCTAACGGAGTTTCTTGATATGCTGTTGCATGAAGATGATCAAATACCACTTCCTGTAAATTAGTTTCAACTTCTTGCATTTCACGTAAAATAACCCCTCGTTCTCTTTCAATTTCTGCTTCACCTATTTTCATATATTACATAAATATAGTACTGATAATTGAAATAAAACTTAAAGTACATTCGTTAGAGTAATCCGTATTAAACATACCTAATTTAGAATTTTGAATTATGTCTGCAAGTATTTCAACTGCTTTAGGAACATCCTGCTTTAAACATTTCGCATAGAAAACAGTTTGTTCTCTAGAAGTGTAAGCATTTAAGTGAGCGCCAATATTTTCTACTTCCAGTTCTAAATCAACTTGTGACCTTTTTGCGGTACCCTGTTAAAAATAAATCAGTAAACGACTCTATTATATTTCATTGGTAACACAAAGCTATTTAGATAAGTGTGCTCCAATTTTTAATTGCGTAAAACTTTAAATAACACGGTTTTCATTCACCTAAAATTTATTTGTACATTTGCACTTCTTTAATTAATATTGAATATTTTGGAAAAAAGTTGTATTAAGCTTTAAAAAGCGGGAGTGGTTTACTTTTATGGATAGTTTTTTTTTTTTTTTTAATATATAAAAAAATATTAAATCTCGCAAAAATTGACCTAAACGCCGCAACAAGTTCATAGAACGTGAGACGATGTTATTAAAATAAAAGACGATATAACAATTAAGAAAAAGTGAAAACTACATCTCTTTACTTTAAATTTTTGTCTGATAAACTTCATTTTGTCTATTTGAACGATTAGACCTTAACATTTTACAACAATTGAACATTAAGTTTCGAAAAAATGAGGTACAATCAGTTATTGAATACATTAGTAACTGAAGATAAAAAAATGGTATTGGATGGAAAAGTCATAAGAAGGAGGGGTTAATTTAAATAGTCTTTTAAAAAAAAATTTATTGAAAGATTACCAAGTACTAGATCACACTCTGAAGTTTTTTTTTAAAGCATACAAACTGATACACTGAAAACGTAAATTTATTGAAAATTAAAAGAAAAACGAAATCAGATTTGTAGACAATATACAAAAAACGCGTTTATAACTGACACCATTTTAAATTCAACAAATTATTGCTGAATAAGCTTTATGATTATCAGTTAAATTAATTAATCGGTACGTAGAATAAATCAGTAGATACACATATAGTATTCTTTGGCGGAATAAAAGAATAGGGCTATACAGAACGCTAATTCCAGCAGTACATTGCATTGGGACATGGAGATACTACTACAGTACACAATGTCAAGGACGACGAATGAACTCTGTTGGTAATATAATTAAACTAAGAATAATTATTGTTCACTTTATAAATGAACTTAATAGATAAATTCCTTGCACTTAATACATACTTGTTTTATATGCAAATATTTAAATTGTACCTACTTTAAATGCCATGTGTTCCAAAAAATGAGCAACTCCATTAGTTTCTTTACTTTCCCAGCGAGAGCCAGCATCTATCCATAATCCAACCGTAGCAGTAGGGGCACCACTATCTTCTGTAGCAACGCGCATACCACTATCCAATGTCGTCAATCGTGTTGGAGGTACATTTAATAAAACTTCCTTCGTTGATTGTGCTGTAATTGTAGAAGAATTTCTGTGTGTTTTTCCATACTAAATATAATTAAACAAGCAATTAGGTTCTTTAAAGAACAAAATAAATAAGACCAATTTAACTAAATTTAAATATAACATTATATTATTTCTGTATATGTTTAACTGTAACAGATATTGCGGAAACATTTATAATTTTCCAAAATACACTTATTTTGATGTAAATCTGAAATATAAAACTATACCGTGATAATAATAATTTTTTTATATTTTAAACATTTATAACATTAATAAAGGTCATTATATATACTCAAAATTAATCTAACCTGTAAAACGGATTTTTGTTTTGCCATTTGTTGGAAAGGAAACCGAAGATTTATCAAACGAGAAGCCATTTTAATTATTTTAGCTCTCTTCCAAGATATAAAAAAAACTGAAAATTTGAAATCTTTTTATCTTCACTACCTCCGAATGTTCCAAATAATTTAGACTACCTTCAATGTCACAGATTTTATCTAATGAAGGTAGTTCAAGAAACATATATAAAGAAAATTGTAATAAATAATATTTTTTGTTATCTTATTTAGTTATAGTGATAAATTAATTTATTTGAATTTCATGATTAGCCATGGTAAAATGAAATTTAAAAGAACCAAAATTGAACTGAAAATTTATTATTAAACTTTTAAGATAGTTTTGAAAAATAGAACAAGCTGATAGCCGAAAGTAGAAATAAATAGTTTTTCAGGTAACAATGAATTTAATTAGAAGTTCATACTCAAATTTTCAGTAGCAGAAGTTAAAAACTTAACCTTTTCACTTACTACGGTTCCAGCTGGAACCGAATTTTTATATATTTTTTTATTATTCGTTATACAGAGCTTGAAAAGCTTAATGAAAAGTTTATCTATTTGAAAACACTGTTTATTTATTTCGCGAATTTATTTGTTCAAAGAACCTTTTCGCCAGGGATAGCAAGCCAGCCAAAGCCAAAAGGCAAAAGCCGAAAAAAGCTGATAAATTTATCATTTCAAAAGCCAGTCGAAAGCTAAAGCTGATGCGATGAAATAGCTAAAGCCAGCTGAAGCTGTATTTTTTCAGCATTTTTTTTTACATATTCAACAAGCAACACTAAGATAATAAAAATTGTTAAAAGTTGAAACGGCTTTGTTTCAAGCCAATCTTTTAAAAAGTTGCAAATTGTAATTTTCAGCTATTATGTGTTTTTCTTTTGTATTTCGTTTCGCTGTATTTTTAAGTTTGATTTAATGTGAAAATGGCGGCCGATAAATCAAGTTTCATTAAGAATTTTTTTGTTTATGACTTCTGTTCTAATGAAAGCAAGTGCACATACGATGATTGGATACTAAAAAAACAAGGAAGCGATATTTGCACAATAACAATCGAGGTAAACGTTGATCAATTCAAAATTTACAATTTAATCGTCTCAATTTTCTTTTACATTCTGAAGTTGTGATACTAACTCTTCTACTAATTATTTCCATTTCCATTGCAGGGTAATGAAGCGTCAAACTTGATCAATCATGTAAAATATTACCATCCCAAGCAGGGCTTGAAAGCCAGCCGAAAGTCAAAAGATAAAATCTGAAAGCCAATCATTTTTAGATGTCATAAGTTTAATGAACAAGCCATATTCAAATTTCCATACGCTAAAAGCTTAAAGCTTAAGCTATATTCAAAATTTAAACAGCCGAAAGACGAAAGCTGAAGCTGCGTTTATAAAAAGCTAAATTAAGCTTTATATCCGGCTTAAGCTTTTTTTTTAAATACATGCAGGTCTTGAAAAGCTGAATGAAAATTTGATCTATTTAACAACGCTGTACGTTTATTTCTCAAATTCATTGGCTGAAATGCCTACTTCTTCTAGGCTATCATTAATGAAATATGCGTACATCATTGTCGAATTGATCAAATTTTCATTCGGCTTTTAAAGCCCTGATACTATTTCTGCAAATAAAAATCAATTAATGAATCAAAACATTTTTGATATGAGTATTTTACAAATTTAAAATTTCTTGATTTTGCATTTTTGACATAATTATTTGCATAAGAAATTGTTTTTAAAAACTTTTATTTTTGTGCAAAAAGAAAAAAGCTGGTTTCAATAGTAACGCTTAATAGTTTGATGCATAGTAATTAGTAAATAATTTTAATTAACTTCTATTGAAATTCATTTCGTAAGCCGAAAGCTGAAAGCTTGAGCCAAATTTTAAATTTAAACAGCCAACAGCCGAAAGCCTAAGCCATATTTCAAATTTGAAGAGCTAAAAGCCGAAAGCTTAAGCTGTATTTTTAAAGGACATAAGCCGTAGTAAGTTGGATGTGCGTTAAAACTAGGAAGATTCCTCCAGTAGAAATATCGACTTTACTACCTTTGCAGTTTTGTTTATTCTTGGGAAAGCTAACTGTTATATATACCTCCGAGTGATACCTCAAAAGTGGATGTGCTTTATTATAGAGAAAATGCCACTGCGTGTGACGTAGGTTAACAAATTTTTTGGCCGATATCGATATGATAAAAATATTAGTCTATAGGTATCAAACAAAAGCTAAATCTAATTAGAAAAAGCAAAAGCAAAAATCCAAAAGCAATATATTTTTACTTTTAATTTACCGAATGGTGTTTATTGTATATTTTTTTTTTTAAGAAATCGTATAGATGGCAGCACAAGGTATATAGTAAACTTTTTATTCCTATCCGTGATTATCATTGCCCCGCTAGTAAGTTGCCGCTTGGATATTTTAATTGATTAATATTTACATAGGAAGAAAAATGAAATATTTAGTAAAGTTTCATTTCTTTTTTTATTTTATTTACGTTTTATAGAATAATAAAAGCCTAATATCTCGTAATTTGGTATTGTAAGAAAAGAAACAAGTTTGAAATAGCCGGTAGAAATGTAATATTATAAAAGAGCGTCAATTAGTATAATAGACAAAATAATCTTGCATTGAATCAACTAAAAATTATGTAGACCACTTAAAATGTAGTGTTATTTATAAAAACGAAATCTAGTTTATTTTCTTTGGTTTTTATTCTCAATTTTTAGGGTTTGGAACACTTGTAACTTTAATAACGTGATTCGGGGGTGATAAAAGTATTACGTAATATTTAATAACTGAGGAAACTCATAATTTATAAACTTGAAATTGTGAATATAAATTACAATTAAACAGTTCTTTAAAGCAATAACTTCGAGACAACCGATTACTTTGGATAATAAAACCAGGCAAATGTGTGAAAAAAGATAATGTAAAATTTAAAACTATTTAAAAATTACTTTAAAATTCACAACTCAGCACCAAATAACTCGTTAAGTCGTTAAGCATTAGATTTAAAATATATAAGTAAGATCGAAAATTTACTATGTAATGAAAACATCTGATAACCATTTAATGTAATTTTATGTTCAGCTGAAATACTGCAACAAAAAGAAAATTTCGGTATGAGCTAACTGCAGTATAGAAATTAGGAAATTCGAGTCATATACTCAGCAAATGTGCAAAAAAAGGATTTTAAACGAAACATGTAACCGATAATGCAACTAAAAATTTTCGAATTTTAAGCTGGCATAAAGTTTAGAAATTTAAAAATATGTAACTATTTTTCTAAGAAGTTATGTATCGTTAGAAAGCTAGTTGTTTGAAGGTAATGAACCCATATTTCGATTTCGTTATAAAACATTCGGATTACATAATCTATTCAAAAAAGTGCCAAAAACAAATTCATATTTTACAGCATAAATAAAACAGTTAAAAATAATTCAACTTTGTGAAATATGTGCGTCTTTGTTACTAATTTCTTGTATTTTTTTCTTTTAATTTTTAAGCGACGAACTTCGTTTCTAAAATTCCGTGCACATATAATTTATCAAATTGTAATAAAATGGTTCAGAAACGACAAAAATATCAAATAAAAATCAATAACTCACGCGAATGGTTTGTTTTATAAACTTCAAACTTGGATCATAAATTACAATTAAAATTTTTAAATGTTACTTGAAGCTAACTGATTACCCTGGGCGGTAAGAAACGCAAAATCCGTTACGAATATATAATATGTAATTTTAAACGACCTCAAAAATCACTTAAAAATTCATAACTCGTCATAAAATAATCCTCTAAAATTGAAATTCCAAATGTAAAATAAAACGCAGAAGCTCTTTTATAAACTGCAAAAATTGTGATTATAAATTATTTAAATCACTCCTTTTATATCAAAAACAACAAAAAAGTTATGTCCATGTAAGTTGAGAAAACTAAAACTTATGCCAAACATACGTGTACAGGACCGTTTTGTAGGAAAACTGTAGTCGAACTTGCAACTTTATATTTAAGTCTTCGGGGCGCTAAACGCACGAAATTTGTGAAAAATATACTTTTCTTTCCGGGCATGTAATATTACAATAGGAAAATCGCTATTTGTTGGTAACGAAGTCATATTCCATTTTCTTAACAAAATTATAATTTTTTTACTAGGCACGCTGTACATCAATGGAAAGGACCCTATTTGGGACTCCAAAACCGCATTACGGTTCCTTTACAAAGTCGGTAAACTTAATGAAACGTTAAAACAAACCTAAAGAATGTATCTGTATATTACAACGGAAATATTGCGGTTAAAAATTAAAAAACAACTTATAATGAACCACATTTTAAAAAAATTCTCTACTTACGCTAAGTGAAATTTTATACTTCAAAATTAAAATTATAAGACGCTACAAACTCTAAAAAGGCAAAAAAATATATGTGAATACGGAATGTTTACTGATAAAAAGCTTGATATTGATTCTTTTATGAAACTTTCAAATTTTTTACAGTTCAAAAAATTCCGTACAACAAATCCTGCCCTCCACATAAATCCTTTCTCAGTAAATAATCATTAAATTGAAAAAAATATTATATAAATTGTTAGGTAACCCGATGAGCATTAGGCTTTTTTTTAAACAATGAATTTTTTCTAGAGTAAACTCACAGCAGCTACATACATATGTGTTTGGTTTCTCCCACTAAATATTAGTATAAAGCAAGTTACAAACGTAATTCAAAATTATTAAAAAAAACAATTTTTTATTTATGATTCAATAATAAACATTTCGTTATAAACACGATTTTGACACGATTGATCACTTTAAAAGAGGAAAAAGAGAAACATTTGATGATTTTAGAAGCAAGAAGTAATGTTAGTAATTTAATGTGTGTGTACTCGAAAAATAAAATCTCGTAACCTGGAAACAATAAATAATTGACAGAAGAAAAAGCGGTTGCAGATTAATGAAAGTGGAAGACTTTTTTGCCATCACTCTGAATGATTTTATCTGGGATTTGCCGAAAATATATAATTCTGTTTTCGTCGTTTTCGTATTGGTCTGTTTATTGTTAATAGTTGATAATAAGTTAAAGTCGGATAGAATTTTTTTTTTAACTTTTTGTACTATAAAAATGCTTTAGCTATAAAACACATGTTATTTGCAATACATCCGCGTTATTTCATTAATTTCATTTTTACTTTTAGTTGTGCAATAAACGAATGAAATAATTATCAATAATTGAAGTAGGTAAATACAAACGTACATTTTCTGTTGTTTCTTAATATAATCTCGTGGTCAATATAGTCTTGTTTATATTGTAAAACTAAATATTTCATTTACGCTTCTCTTTGAAAATTATTTAAATCGCCGGAAGGAAAAGCAAAAAAATTATTAGCAATTGCGAATAATTCTGTATAAATTTTCCCCACATATCTGGAAATTGGAAGTAAATGAAAAATTATAAAATCTATATTATGACCAGTTGTTGTCCGATTAACTTTTTTGAAAAATAGCAATTTAAAAATAATACTTCTGTAATAAATTCATTAGGGGTGTAATGCGAAAGTGAATCATGTAAATATTTGTCGGTTTGACGCTGTTTTTGACATGGGTAACTGAACTAAAAATGGGAGTAAAAAAATTTCATTTTTTGAAGAACGAAAAAAATTAAAAATAACGTAATTTTTCGGAATTTAAATATTTTTATTCGATTTTTGCATTCGCTGCATGTGGGCAATAGAAGGAAAGTAATTGATATCGTAGATCAGGAATCTTTCCCTGACTTGTTTTGTATATTCATTTACAGTACAGATTTTCTCTAGAACACACAAATTATTAAATAATCTAAATCGGTGTAGGTAATTTTTGAATCGCCTAGTAATTATAGTTCATATTTTTAATTAAGTTATTTTGTACATCTGGAATCAAGTTATATTCGTCAGTCGGTTATATCTGAATTACAATCATTCCACACACATTTTAAAACGTTATTCAAATTTTCGGCGATGTTGATAGATGTTAACTGCTTGTTTATGGCGTTGAAATATATGGTTGCTGCTTTAGCATTGAATTACTGGGTGTAGGGTATTCGAAAACCACTACCATGATAACTTCGTGAATAAATTAGACGTGAACGATTATATTTATGTTCTGCTGAAATTTTTAGTTATACTGAATTCTGTAATTGCGTCCTAATTAGAATGTTGCGAGGATAAAACCATTCAAATTAACTACAGCTGCCTGATGGCGGTTAGAAATAAGTATGGAACTGAAAGAAGAAAAATATTACTAATTGTAAGTAAATACAATAGCTAATTTATCAAAGTATTCTAGTCTAATTTGTTCACCATAAAATTATAACTGTATAGAATTGTTATCTTTGTCACGTGGAATGAGCTTTTTGGTTGTATAAAAATTTATTATAACTTGTTTATTTATTTTTTAATAACCTGGCAAATTACCTTTTGGGCAGTTTTATTGACGTAATGTACTATCCAGTAAACTTATTTATTCATTTATTTATTTGCTTTAGAAAAGGAACCAAATTTTCCGGAGTAAAAAAGAGTCATCTTATTACGTAAAACAATTGCTGTTTTCCTATAACACGTTTTCATATTATGCAAAATACCATCGAAATTGCCTGTTTAAGACAAGACGTTCATTTGTGGATGATTTCTCACGATTTTGTTCTTTACGAAATGATAATCTGAACTGGCTGTTTTTGTCAAAAATTACGACAATATTTCTACTCTGTTTAAAATACACACCATTTCATCTGGTGACCATAAATTTCGAACAGACAAACATGTTAGAAACCGATTCGAGAAAAGAACATGTGTGTGAAATTACTGAACGAACAACAAAATAGCGTTTTCTCGGTCTTATTTGCCAATGTGTTTTTTTTCGTCCTTTATTTATACATGTTCCAGCAGATCCATCCCTTTAACTAACCCCGAATAGAAGGGGGTTTCTTGCAAACAGCCGTTGTCCATAAATCTGTCGACAATCAGCCCGAAAAGATTTCACTTTGTAAAGACAAAAGATGTTCGATCGATTCCGATAAATTTGGCGCGAAATGTGCGATGTAATTACGACGCCTACACACATTTGTATTTTTTTTTTTAACGGCATTCTAACAACAATTTTCATTAAGATTAATACCATCGAAATTTCCTGTTTAAGACAAGACGTTCATCTACTGATAATAAATATTTTTTATTTCTTTCTAAAAAGGGGAAACTAAAACAGACATACAACACACATACTGACAAAAAGACACCAAGCTGACGCCGTCAAAACTCCTGAAACAGAAAGAATAGTTTTTTTTTCCCCCGAAGCCGGTTTGAAATGTTAACAGATAAAAAAAAAAGGGAGAAATATCTAGTAATCGAGAAGAACTAAATAACTTACAAGCGACATCAGCAGTCAGGGTTAAATAACATGATAAGCAAAGCAACGATCGGGCTCATTTTATAATTCTAAGAATAGGCTGTTCTGTTTTTTTGTTGCACCTTCAGTCGTAGCACGCTTAAAAATGCGTACGAACAATTTCCGGTTATTTTTTTATTTCTCCGATAAATAATGCATATTGCAAATTGAAAGGAGTTCGAGTTTCGCCCCAAACAAACGGCATACCACACATAAACATAATACTTTCACACATCGATATTCACTCATCTATCTGACTTGGAGCAAAATTACTATCGCTTCGTAAATACTTATATAATTTTTTAAATTCACGGCGAAATCTCTCGCGATATCCAGATAAAGATCTATTTATTCCATTTGGTTGTATATATTCGTTGATAACTTCACTGTGCACTTTTTACACTGTTAATGTTATTGGTTAATATTAGATTAATTAAATAAGTTAAATTAATTTAAATATTATTTTAAGCAGTAGGGGGAATATGAATTTAGTACTAGTGTAATTACAAATAAACAAATCGTGATAACAAAAATGACGTAACAGTTATGAAATAAACATGTACCACAAGCAATTGTGGTGAGAGTTTGGAAACAAACGTAGAGCCAACCAACATATTTTTTTGTTTTTGTTATTCATTTCATTTATTTCGTCTTTTTCATTTTATTTCCAATACTTGATATGTAGTATATTGGTGCATAGTACTACTGTTCATTTTGCGTTTCATTATTAATTTTTTTTTTGTTAATTTTACTTACATTTTTTAATTATTTCTTTTCTATTATATAATTTTTTTTTATTTAGTCTCGTTTTAAAAAAAATATTTACGGTTTGCAGTCGGCAGAGATGTTATAAATATATCACTAATAAATGTTAGGAAGTGATAATTGTTATTAGAAAGTCGGCGTGTTGGATAGAAAGACAATGTCGGAGGACCATATAAGAAAAAAGCTGGTAGTGTACTTTGACCGAAACGATTGGCAGATTGACAGAGAACACCGCCAACAAACGCTGGTGTAAACGGTCGTGAAAATTATTGGTACATATAAAGTGGAAAAAAACGGTTGTAAATCGCCGATGGGGTACGTGAGCAAAACAAATGAAATCAATAGCCGAGTCTAAAGAGCAAAAGAAGAAATGTATGAATAAAAAAACCGGTTGTGTTAAAATTGTAACCATACTACCAAAAAGGTTGTTATGTTCCGACTAAAAGATTCTTAATAATAAATGGACAAAGGTTGTCGGCAGTAAGAAAGAACCATTCCGGAAAACAGAAAAAATGGTCCATTGTGTAATATGAGAAAACGGTACATGCAAGCGATGCGTGACACTCACCCGGTTGATAGTCATTGACGGAACCAGAAATTACACTAAAAAAATACTGTTCTTCGTTAACGATTTAGTTTTTCTGCGCGGATAGCATGTTATATATGCAAGCATATATATAATCACAAAACACATATTTTACATCGTTTTATTGGGTTATTTACTTTTTTAAAATATTTTCTATTTTTTCGAATTAACCACTTCAGCGTGAAATACAGATAAACAGACTTTTGCGATGTAAATTTAAGAGTTCGGTTAGCAATAGTGATACAAAACGGACGAAGATGATTAATAATTAATCGGTCAAGTTTATTATCGGTTCTTTTAATTTTTTTTTCTTTTAATGTATAGTCAGACGTATTTGAAAAATTACAAATTATCAACTCTACGTCATTTAAAGTGTAACATAGCTGGATTGAATTTGCTTCTAATATATATTCGTTATATTATCTATCTTTTTCATTCGTATCTAGCAAGTTTATTTGAGGATACGCTCATTGAAGTTTCTTCTGTTATCTATGATTTTAATTGTATATTTAATTTTGTGACGAATCTAGCTGGGTTTCAAAGAAATATCAGAAAAGACAAAAAAAGGCGCAAAAATTTTTTAACCACTTTATTTTTAGTTCAAATAAATGAAATCTATCAATTCCGGGTTTTAATTTTTAAAAAACTTGATTTTATTTCTTTACTATATTGTTACTGTTTATTAAAAAATAAAAGGGATACAGCGTGATATGATAGAAATGGTTTTCCATTGAAAAATGATTTTTAATCACTTTATTTCCTTACTTGATTTACCAAATAAGATTAAGTTCTTTGACAATGTAGGTGCAATTGAAGGTCGCAGTTAAAGATGCAACTAATCTCGACTACCTATTGGTGTTTTAATCTTGAACTTTATTACGCAGCACCACTAGTGCGACCGGCTAAAAAAGAGGGTAATTTTCGGGAATTTTTTTAAAGAAAACTACTGCTTCGATTGTTTTGAAATTTTCAGGTTATATCTATACATATTTGAAGTTAACATTACAATTATTTTAGAATAAAAATTTTTAGTTTTTCGTTAGTTATTGGTTATTTCCCCAGCTTCTAAAAAAAAAAGTTGCCCCACTGCTGCAGTGATTGTGCCGTTCACAGTGACTGAAATTGAAAAAAAAAACAACGTTAAACTTGAATGACCCAAGATAGAAAAAAAAATTGAAATCTAAAAAATTGGAGGAGTTTTGAAAAAAAATTATAAATTTTACTTAAAAATTTGCCGTTTTTTGCCGCGAATAAAAAATTTTGTGCCACACTCTAACACGCTTACGACGTTATATTAAAGATGCAAATTCATTTATTATATCATCAAAATTGAAATTCTTTACTAACTGTTCTTCAACAAATAAAACAGATAAATCGTTTAACTTTTACTGAGACATTGTTGATCTGAAAAAAATTTTAATTCTTGTCATTGTAGGAAAGGAGCGTCTTGCTGAGCAAATTTTATTCAGTGTTAATCTTTCCTTGTGTTTTTTCCCATCATGTTATCACGTTATTGTAATTGTGTTTTTTGTAGTACTGTTAGAGTTGGTTTTTCCAGTTACATTGAGTTTTTACTTTTGTTTGTTAAATGATTACAAACTAAATAAAGTATATTTATCCATAATATATTATTTTTGCCGTTAGCGTGTTCATTCATCAGATTCAGTATTCAGAATAGTTTCAACAGGTTATGGGACTAGCACGCTTCCCGCAGTGCCCCATTGCCACACTGCTTTGAGCACTTTTCATTGTTTTTTACGGCAAGAAATACTATAAATAATTCTTCGAAAAATCTTCTAACTTTTGTCATATCAAAGAAGTAGCGCTACTACATTTGTGAATTTTCAGTTCTTCTTCCAGTCTTGTTTGACCTCTTATCATGCCGACCAGCCATTGTCTCGTGCATACTTCGAGAATTTCCTCTAACTGCTAATATTACAACCGTTTTGTCTAATAATAAAGAAACGTCTCGGTTTACACTTCGTTAATTTTAAATTCATTTCGATCGATTCCCCTGCTTACAAGTCACTTGTCTCTATAATCATTTGGAAATTTTACCTAAATCAATATATTCCCATTTTAACTTTTCTGTACATTAATGCAAGTTAAAAAATGATTTTATCACATTCGTCTCATGACTAAAACGCCATAATATGTAATAATATTTTGGAAATTTTTAGTATTTTTCAAAAGAAAAAACTTTTCAATCTCATGTAAATTTGCCGCCTTTCGAATTTTGCCGCTGTGGGCTGCAGCCCATTTAAATCCGCTGTGTAAATCCATGACTGGCTATTATAATAAGTAACGTTTCCGGAAAAAATTTAGAGAGAGGATGTTTTTAACGAACTACCTACGAACAGGATATTGTTAGGAAGGGATTATTTTTAACAATGAGACCATGTTTTCTTTATTTTGCTACTAATTCTTTTTCCGCCGAAATAATAACAACTGTTTTACAATAAAACTAAAATCATTTTATATATTTCAATATATTCTTTTCCATTTAAGTATATACGTTTTATCTTCCTGTCTTATTTTTAAGTCAGTTGTTTCTTTTGAAAAGTTCTCGTTTTTGTTTTCTTTTGTTCAGTGTTATCAATCTATTGATTTCAAAATGTTTTTAATAGAACATCACCAATAAAAATGTTATAGTATTTATTTTCTTCCGTTAGAACTCTAAATGTTTTTTTACATAAAATACCTAATTTGTACATATAGAATTCCAGATACCGGATAAGATAAAAAATGAAGGCAGTCCAAAGAGTTTGTGAGCAAGACAAATAAAAGATTTAAAAGAACGAAGAGAGGTCATCGGAGTTGACTAATATTCAAACGTGTGAAATTTCAAAATCGAGACCCCTGTAAAAGCAACAAAACACCGTCATCGTTTTTTCAAGAAACCATAAAAAAATTAATAATAGTGAGAAGATGGTGTTCGAACGGAACAGCTAGCGGTTAATTAAAAAAGAAAATGGCCTTTTGCTGCACGTGAAAGGTCACACAAAACAGGGTTCGATCAGGTACAGAATGTGATAGAAACCTACGCCACCCGACAATAACAAACAACTGGCCCGTGAAAATGCAATTTCTTTGTTAAAAAACGATTCCAGTACAGAATACTATCTTCACGATTGAAGAGAGAAACGTATGTGTGTCGGCCAGAGGCATAATTTAAACACTGGAATTGTGCACCGGAAGTTTGCCGGTATGAAATATAAAAAAACGAACGGAAATATGAGCAGCGTCAAGTCAGCCCCCCATTATGGAATTTTAAAATCAAATTAAACTAAACGAATTGTGCCCGTTTTGTAAATACTTTGATCCGCTCGCGGTACAAATATACACATTAAAATCATGCACAAAAAAGTAAACTCTTTACATCAATTTTTTGCAGTCAGCATCGAATTCAAATTGCAACAATAATTAAAAACTAATTAACGAGTACATACATAATTGTTCACTTTCTTTAAGCTGAATAATGAACATTTACTCCACTTTGATTTGTTGCCGGTTTTGAAAAGTTAATGTTGCTGAAGAACAATCATACGATTGATAATACGTTACTCTGAAATGTATTATACCTTTTATCTAATTATTTTTTACTTTCAGCGCGTTTGCCTTTTTTAACTTTTACAACAAACTCGATATCGCTTTTTTACTGGTGGTATACTTCTGCATGAACGAAGAATCATTGAAATCAATTTGCATAGTTATGCGTAACCAAATACAAAAGAAATAAATAAAATAAGTTCAGTCAAGCATGATGTTTCATGCGCTCAGGGTTACTCCGTTTAGCTATAATACTGGCTGCGTAAGGGGGGGGACACATAATTTTTTGCGCTTACTCGAACTTTTAGGCAAACTTTGAGAGTTTCGTTAAGGAAATGAAATGTGGTTTTGTTTCCGACAAATAGAGATCTTTTCAACAATATATCATAAGCCGGGGAAAAAAATATTTTTCAAATTTTTTGAGCTTTCGGCGCCCCAAAGGTTTGAATATAGTTGGAAGCTTAGCTATATTTTTGCTTTTGTGGTGAATCCACCAACGTTACTGGTAAATATATTGAATACAGTACAAAATGTAATGTATGTAATAAAATAATTAAAAATCGTCATTTTACTAACCACAGTCGATATTGTGGTGTATGTAAAATTTGTAATTCTAAATTTTCGATTAAGACTGAATTTCTGGCGCATAAAAAAATATGTAACTATTTCATTGCATACCCAAGAATGTGCGATACGTGTAAAAAAACATTTAAAAGTAGATTCTCATTCTGTAATCACAAAGATCTATGTAATGGTATTAATATTCGTAATATAACTAACAATTTTACATGGAAAGATGAATCGAAGTTAGGTTTCAAGACTTTATCTTTGCATGTATGTTGTAATACTATTTTTCTGTTGTTAAATGTTAAATTACAATCATTACATTTAATTTCATTTACGTTAATTTTACAATAATCATGGTCTCTTAAATGCGTCAATATAACGTGTTTTTTTGTATAATTATGCTCTATTAATTTAGAATTTTTATTAACACTACTGCAATTTTCAATGCCATCAGTGACATGTTTATTTTCATTTAATTTCAATTCATCATTCCGTGTCAAATTATTAGTAATATTACGAATATTAATACCATTACATAGATCTTTGTGATTACAGAATGAGAATCTACTTTTAAATGTTTTTTTACACGTATCGCACATTCTTGGGTAAGCAATTAAATGGTTACATATTTTTTTATGCGCCAGAAATTCAGTCTTAATCGAAAATTTAGAATTACAAATGTTACATATACCACAATGTCGACTGTGGTTAGTAAAATGACGATTTTTAATTATTTTATTACATACATTACATTTTTTACCGTATTCAATATATTTACCAGTAACGTTGGTGGATTCACCACAAACCCGTTGCATATTAAGTCTATCCATCTTTACTATCATTAAACAATATTTCTTGAACGCTTAAATTTTTAAAAATTTTTGTTTCAAAAATTGAACGCCAGCACCATAAACCGCATCGATCCAATAAAGCCTCAAGGCAACTGATCACAGATCTACCCAGCCGGTTTTTCAGTTCCGCGCCTTTATTTGTATCGATTTACAAAATTATTTAAATCGATTGATAGATAGTTAAAATCGATTAATACATAATTAAAATAAATTTACTGGATGGTCAATATGCACTAAATAATTTAAATTAATTGTTTTTTACGTTTGTCTTTTAACTAAACTTCATCATGTTTCAATTGAAACATTAACAATATCAAATTAAATATTTATAACTTAAAATAATTAACAAATTTTTAGTAATATTTCGAAATAAATTATGTATTACATTTGATATTATATTAATATATTTTATTAAATTAAATATGCACTAAATAATTTAAATTAATTGTTTTTTACATTTGTCTTTTAACTAAACTTATTCATTTCTCAATTGAAACATTAAAATATCAAATTAAATAATTTAATATATTCTAAAATTTTTATTAAAATATATTAAATGCAATAACATTATCATTTTATCATTTTAAAATTAAAATAAATTTAAAATTAAAATAAATTTATAACCTTTGATCAGAAAATTCCTATATCGATATCGGCCAAAAAATTTGTTAACCTACGTCACATGCAGTGGCATTTTCTCTATAATAAAGCACATCCCCCCTGAATGGTACATTTTAGACGATTGTATTGTGTTAGTATCGTAGCCTTCGTTAATAGAAAGCCGTGCTGTAGTTAAAATTGGCAACATAGCGAGAAGGCCTACTAGCCGGCTAATATTTATAATGTTTACATATCGTAAAGTGTTGGTATCAAACAGCTATGGTTTTGGGTTTTGAGTTCTGGTTCAATTTTTGCTTTCGTTATTAAACAGTATTTATAATATTACGAAATAAAATTCGCGTTTTGTTCGTGTTAATAATGGAATAATGGTTGTTTCTGAAAATTATCCGGTTTTGTTCAGTTTTAAAATTAAGTGTAAATGTATATAATATAAGAAGATAAATCCTTTTATAATTTAGTTATTTTAAGTTCTTTTACTGTTTTGCGTAGAAGTTTTTTTCTTTTGTGTGAAAATGTTTAATAAATATTATGTTCCTGGGTGTAAAAGTAATTATACTTAATTTTTAAAAGATTCGGACATTAAAGTGGGGTAAGTGTTTTTAAATTTCCAAAAGACGCTGCTCTTAAATTATTATAAATAAAAGCGATTCCTAGAAAGAATTTTATGCCACCAAATTTTAGTGTGGTTTGTAAACTACATTTCACTTCATCCGATATTATTTATGATAAACATTTACAACCTGGTGACACTTATGAACAGCTTGCTTTAAACAGACCACGGTTAAGAAATGATGCGATCCCAAGTATTTTTCCGAACTTACCTTCTTATTTATACAAATAAAAAGTTAAAGAAAAAACAAATCCCGAAGTTAGACGAAAATATATTCTTAAGCTCTGAACAATGATAAAAACGAAAAATTTTTAAATGCTGATTTAATTCGTAATTTTTCAACTCTTTCGAATCAGTTCAAAAGTAAAATTGATCTCAGCTACTGGGAATTTAAAATTCCTGTTGATAAGATGTACTTTTTTGTTTTTAATTATAACGATGCCCCAACAATTAAAATGTCAATATGTATTGAAAAAAATTTAACTGTTAGTGTTTATATTAAAGGTAATAATCTTGCCATTCAATTTAAAGTTAACTAAGTGGTCTTAATTAATAAATATTTTATCACATTATAATAATTTTACTGTAGTTAATTCACAATTAGTTGAAAATTCTGCGAAGATATACATTTTAGGATACGCAGCACATTCTCTTTTGAAGAAATTAAAATGTTCGCAATGTCTCACTATTATTAGACACAGAATAAGGGTACTTTCATTCACAACCAATATTTCGATACTTTGCAAAGAAACGGGTAATCAATTGCAACCGATTTAGTAATGTCTATTTCAGGGGCGTAGTGTCAATGGAAGCGATGGAAGCGCCGCTTCCCCAACAAATAAGTACGAAATTGTTTTTTAGTATTTGCGAAAAGAATACCAGCCCCAGAAATAAGATGAATTAACTTGCTGAATTTAAATGCCAAAATTAAAAATTACTAGCAAAAAGGAGCGCAAAATGAAAAAGCTTCGGCAAACGCGAGTAACAGAAATAGCTACACGTACTATTTCACGTTACTAGTGCCTAGACCTAGAGTTGTCTCTGAACGACGATCTGCTGCGTACCGATGATAGAAAAAGGTCGCGCACGCATACTCAATTTGGAAGCGCCAGGTTGTGTTGCTTCAAGATCACATCATTTGCGTAAATTTTGATCCGTGCGATTCCAGAGTAATGTGTACCAAGAGTGAAGAAAAAATGCGCGCGCATGTACAGTTTGGAAGCGCCGAGTCAAATTGCTTTACAGTCACGTCCACTGATCAACTTCGCGATTTTTATGCATGCCAGTGTATGTGTCTACGACCATGGGTAGTGAGGTATTTGCAGTACATTTTCTTTGGATGGTTTTTTATATGCTGTCGTTTACTAACAGCGGAAATGGAAGCGATGGTGGTCGGTCGCGCTTTTTAGTCTACAGTAAAAGTTATACTGGCCCGTTTATCTTATTCCTGCCAACAAATACCAATGTTTCAGTCTGTTGAAATGCTAACACTTTCGAAATTGGGGCTACATACATTTGTATTATTAAAAAACGTTCACTGATTAGTTTTAGTTCATTCGGTTTTGAAGAAAAAATTGATATTATTCAAAATGATGAACCAACGTCTAGTTTAGAAAATTCGATTACAAAATCAAAAGGTATGTAAAATATTCTCTTCTATAATTTATCAAACTTCTCTATGTATGTAAAATTGTATTTAACCGACATTTTCAAACAAATTTATACACAACAATGCTATGGTTATGCGGTTGTGAGAAGATAAAAAAAATTGTTCTATTAGGCTTGCCCTCTATTTAAGTAAGAAAAAAAAAGTACGAAATACAAATGGCTTTGATTTGATTGTTTTTGGGGAAGACAGGAAGCTATGATGGAAAAGGATATTTTTAAAAATTATCGATATTATGCAAACAAATATGTCTAATAATAGGGGTTTAACGATGTAGCAAAATTAAATTTTTTAAATCTCTTAAATATAAAAAATGTTGTAAATTCTCAATAAAATTTTCTGGAAGCAGACTTCTTAAATTTAAAACTGAATTAAGGAAACTTTTTCGATCTTGCAAGTTTAAAAAATGTACTTTAAAGATTCTAACATATATAAAGACACTCCGATGCACCCGCTTTTATTCTTGACTGCTTCAGATCTAACAGATGTTTTTCGAGAAGTGTATACACGATTTCTTATTTAATAACCACAATTCTGGCAATCACTCCGTCTGCAGAAAGATCGTTCTCAGCAGTGAAACAAATAAAACGTATTTAAGAAATACACAAATCCGGAGTGACTGTCTTCATTAGCTATTTTTGGTATTGAAAATGAATTATTATCAAACATTAGGGGAAGCGACCATCTTTTCGTGATGATGTAATTAAGACACTTTCGTAAACAAGAACTGGAAAATCGAATTAATTTACAAAAAAAATGAGACATTTTGTTCCTCTTAATTAATTTTCATTTCTATTCGGATTTAACTGAATTTTACACATGTTTATTTTTATGTAAAAAAAAAATATTCGATTTTGGCGCTTCCTCAGTTCTGAAATTCACGCTACGCCACTGGTCTATTTTAGTCCATATGTGTTCACTTTTAGAATTTATTTTAAACGATTAGACATGTTAGATAAATTTTTAATCACAGTTCGCAACAGAAAACACTTTTCTGTAAATTAATGATGTATAGTATTGAAAATGGAAACATTTATTCCGAGTTTTTAGACATTTGTACTAATTGTGAAACTCCCTATTCATCATTACTTCATAAACTGTATTCTATTTTTGCAAACATTTCTATAAATAATTATTATAAAAAAACCAATATGACTCAGAAAGAAGCATCTGCTGGTGATGATGCTACATTGAAAAGTTCAAAAATATGTAAATTGAGTACGTTTAAATAATTAAGTATTCTCCGTTAGAACTGATCAATTCAATTACAGGTATATTTAATATTTCTTAATTTTTAAGCATATTTTATTTGTAAATCATGACTATTCTCAGTGCAATTTAACTTTTTATGCATAAATAAGTATATATAATATATACAAATAGAGTAAATGTAACTTTATCTAAGAAAGATGTTTTGATTTCAACTGAAGGCTGTATACTAACCGGCCTTCTAAGTAAAAAGAATGCGACGTTGCCTTTTTCTCAGCACGGCTTTCTATTAACGACGGCTACGGTTAGTATTATGTTATAATAAATAAGAGAAATAACTGGTAGTATTATAAGTTATAATCGTATTAATTTATACTTTGTGTCAAGTTTGTTTTTATTATAAAAGCTACTGTGTATCATTTAAATTAACATTTGCAGAAAAAATAAAAAGCAATCAATTAACCTTTAATGATGTATTGTTTTTTTTTAAGAACGTTTTTTTAAATAACGAAAGATTGAATTGCAAACAAAATTAGAAGTAAAATTTAGAAAAACTAACTATAATGTTTAATTAGTCAGTTTAATGGAACATAGTTATGATTGCTATGAAACTGTAATTGCAAAGGAATTTTTAAAAGGAAAAAAATATTTTATTGTACTCTAAATTTTGAATAATTTTGACATTAACTAAAATTAACTTTAGTTACACAATACATAGTATTTTAAGTGGTAAAGTTAATTCTGTAACAAATTCTAATTACCATTGGAAGTAAAGAAGTTCAAAGAAATGTTATGCTATAAACCATAAATCTAATATTTTATAAAATTTGTGAAATATTTAATTGTCTAATACATTTGTATATACAGTAATAATTATTTTATATATACTTAAAAGTGTTAAATACGCAGATAAAAATAATGGAATATTAAAGTAAATGATTGAAGTTATACAAATATTTAGAATTCAAAGCTAATTAACAGCTTGTTTAAATTGTTTTAACAAATTCTAAATTCATTTAGGTTGTTTTAAAACTAATATGGCAAAGTTGTAATTATTCAAATCCTTCATACAATATATGTAATTCACAGGGAAACATTAGCTATCAATAATTTATACAAATTGTATTCTTGTCATAAAATATTTCATGTACATTTATACAAATAATAACTGAATTATTCAAGTTTAACGTTTTTTTGTTTTCCCGCCATTTCAAAAGTATTTTTTTGTATATATACTTTTGTAAATAAATTCTGCGAGTTTTACCCATATATAAATAAGTATTTATACTTTTTCTTTAGTTGGTGTTATTATTGCTTTTTATTAAGTGAATAAATAAGCTATAATGAAAAGTGAAAATCAGTTAACTATATTACCTATAAATAACGCACTGTCATTGATAAAACCTAGTGATGCATCAGTGCGTGGTTCATTGTTTCCAAATAATATCAGATATTTAATTATCGGTCTGAACAGATGTGGAAAAACAAACTTGTTATTTACATTATTAACACATTCGAATGGATTGCATTATGAAAATGTATACATATATAGTATTTATTTATCAACTGAAATATAAATTGTTAGATATGTGTAGTGTAAATTAAAATTAGAAAATTAAACTGACTGCATGGATTGAAATGTTGATGAAGCGTGAATGTTTAATATATACTGTGTGGCAAAAGTTTTACCGCACTGTAAAAATTATTAATCATGATGCACTAATGTGTTGCTATCAATCATAAATGAAAAAAACTAAAGATCAAATGTATTGGAAACATTCTATAGACGATTTGTAAGCATATCCACTATGAATGACACAAACGTAGTGAAAGTGAGAAGTGAATAATGACAGGAGGTAAGTATTTTCACTTTTCCCTATTGGTAATAATAAATGAGTCTGCCGTTTTGCAACGAAGTTGAACAGCAGTGACGTTATTTTATGCATATCAATTGTTTCAGTAGTGTGTGTAGATTTGTATACCCGTGTAGTGTTCTAAAAACACTTTAAGATGTCTGTATGACGTGAAGTGGCCACACAAATGGTAACATTAATTGAAAAGAGTCGAGTCAATGATCAGTCATAATTCAGTATCAGGTGTCTGAAAAATGTGTGTGACACATTTATAAACGATACCTTGAGACTAGCAAATGTGTACACCGACTGTGGACAGGTCGACCTTGTGTTAAAACTGAGTGTGAAGATAGAAATATCCCATAAACAACATTGCATACATCATTCACAACTGCATCAATGATCAGGCGCTCAGTCCATAGGGTTCCAAACACACCAATTTCATCTCATAACAACATTGAGATGGACTCATTTTTCTCATTTCCCTGTTCCAGTGGCCAGCTGATGTAGACTCAATTCTCGATGATGGAATAAATTAATAAAAATTTATGATAAAAAAAAATAAAATAAAACAAAGATTTCGGGCGCCAATGACACTTAATCCCGGTGTGTCATTACCGGAAAACTCAATTCGTAGAGCTTTAGGCTTTTAGAGAAAACTAAAATAAAAAATAATAAAAAAAAATGTCTCCGTTCAGGAGATGTCACCGGGACCCACCCCGTGTCCAATAAGAAATATTTTCTGATTTGTAAAAAAAAACTATATTTCCATACGAACGGAGAATAATAAAATTGAAAGAAAAAAAAAAATGATTAACGTTCAGACGACAAAACACACATGTAAAATTTTACAAATATCAATTATTTTAGCAATGAATAGCGTGCGGCAGAGCGCGTACACTGGAGGCCAAGGAGCCTCGAAGACGTTCAGCCTAAGACTAAAATTCGCATTTAAACTAAAAGTGTTTGTAGCGAGGATCGCTTGATGTCCTCTTTCCTTTCGCTAAACTAGTTTTTACAAAAAAAATATTTATTAAATAGAACACCGCGGAAAGGTCACTTTAGAAAATTAGTCGTTAATTTTTATTTAGCGGCGATTACCCTGCCGGTATGCCTTTCTGGGTTTTTTGTCAAAAAACTTCTGCCGGCTCAACATAGCTCGGTACGCATTTCAAACGCCTATATCGCCAGCAAAGGCTCTATCTCCACTTTTCGGCCACCCGCAAAGAAACCAGTTCACTATCCCGGCGCAGCGGTCAGAACATCTGTGCCGGGATCCTTCGATTTTTTAGCCGAGAAAGCGTCTTTGACAAACTATGCCGCGTTTGCCTGCTGCCGAGACTGACGAGAAGTTAATGATTGTTGCCAAAAAAAATTATTTTCTAGCTCGGACAGCGTTGACAAAGGCCGTAAGAAATGCCGAATCCGTCTCAACATATAAAAACCAATTTTAACCATTCACATTATAAGTACCTTGGAATGAGTACAAAGAGTGCAGTGTATAGTTTAATTACCAAGTAGCATTCATAAGCTTAATGGAACACATATTATATCCCTCACCCTATATATGTTTTTAAATAGTTTTATAAATGTGATTTCCACAAAAACTGTTTTCGGCAGTGTTCACAAGTAAAGGCACGTTCATAACAAACTTGGTGGAGTTCACAACAATATTAATATAAATATCTATACAAAAACAAATTGGTTGTGACGTACTAGTTTATTATCTCTTAGGTCTTACCTGTACATATGGATTTAAGTATAGTTAAATAAATCAATGTGACAAAATAACACTTACCAGCTGTAAATTTCATGCACTTAAGATATATACACATTAAATAACACAAGCAAATTCATTATATGTCAATGTACAACATTTGTTAATTGTTTGTTTATACATATTTTACAGCGGCAAAATTATTAGTAAGTTAAAAGTAAAATATCATGCTTCTGAAATAACACATAATAAAAACCTAAGTTTAGGAACATTATCGTTCAAAAAAGCTACATCTTAATTTATAAAAACAAATTTTTGGGTAAATTTATTTTTAAGGCAGTAAAGTATAGGATTTACAAAAAATAAATAATTAAGCAAATAGGTTGATAACATGTATTCTTGAAATGTTATTGGTAAGCACATGTGTGTATAATGTTTTTTCGTTTACTTTTCAGTAGTCATATAATAACCTTAATGCATAGAAATTTCTATATTTTCTACTATGTACTTTTATAATAGGGAGTTGCAAATCACTGAGCAATGGCACACTTTGCCCCCCCCCATCCCAAATTTTTTTTTAAGAGAAATTTGATATCCGGGCCCCCTCAAATGTATAGAAAAACAAGCAACTGCTCAGAGTGATACAGTTTGGGGGGGTGGAAATATATTTATTTACTGGGTTATAACCAAAAATTTTTGTTCAATTATATTTTTATAAAATAATCACATTGTTTACTGTTTTCTTTCTTTTTTAATCACTTTATAACGATGGTAAAAATAGTTCAATGTGAAATACTCGTATTTTTTTACTTGTTTTATAATAAAAAACAAATAAAAAAAGGTTTTATTTTTCATATGGACACAATTCTAGTTTTCTCGCTAGCACAATAAATTTGAAATTCAGGTGAACTACCAGAAAGATTTTTGCTGATCATATTTGTTTCATTTTTCATGATATCAACTTTTTATTCACATGGGTATGAATAGAAAAAATATTTATGGATTCTGGAAGTTAGTGTACACAATTTAGTTTATTTAAAGTAGATTTTTATTGCAAAAAAAAAAAAAAAAAAAAAAGAACTTGAAAGAAAACAAAAACTAGAAGTAATTTAGATTTTGTTGGTTCTTGCAGTTTGTCATATGGCTGGTTATTAATATATTCTACAATTGTCGTTTTTATATTTGTGTTGTTTTTATTAAATTTTTTTGATTTTTTGACCGCCTCCCTTCTTGAAGAAGTGGTTCAGATACACTACTGCACTGAAATGTTACAATGTCCCAAAGAATTAGTTAGTACCAAAATCTGGGTATAATATAAGGAAATGAAACTTTTGGATACAATTAAAACATAACTGTTTTAATATTTATTAGCTGATCATGTAATAATAGAAAACAAAATAATATATATTGATTTATGATTCTAACAACTACATTGTTCCATTTTGTGGAAAATTAGCTGCATGTAAATATATTGCATTAGTTATAATTAGTGAAGCATATAGTGAAATTTTATTATGAAACAGACGTTACTGTAATTCATTTTTTGTGGGTTTACCTCATTAAAGTGACATAAAAATATTTTCAAGCATTTAAACAGAAATGCACATTCCCTTTCACAATGGCATTTACCATAAAATAATTTAGTAGAAAGAAAAAAATAAAATGAATTTGTACATATTAGAATTAATTTCTATTAGAGATTAAAGACCAATTGTAGTCATTTTAATTAAACCTATAAAGAAGGAATAAACGGTTAATGGTTTAAATTTTGATTAGGGTCTTGATCTGTTGCTGATATATGAAAACAATAATATTGACCAGATGTATTTTAAAAATGCATTGAGCTGCAGATAAACATGAATATTATAAAAATATATTAATTAATATTCTTTGATGGAAATTTGATCTTCATCATGTGAAATGTATATATATATATATATTAATAAGTAGTAATTTGTCTTTAAAAGAACTTACACATAAATGATTAATTAATAAACAATTTAACATCTATGTATATTATTGTGATAAAGCTGTTCAAATTAAGAACTTTAAATTTAGTTTTCTGGTAATAATTTTAATAAAATTGTATGATTAAAAAAATTAATGTATTTTCTATAGTATTGTTACAAAAAACAAAAGAAATATATTAAAAACATAATGTACATAGTGCAAAACAAGAGGAGTGGAACTAAATATGCATTTATCCTAATCTGGATTTTATAATTTCATTATAAAAATGTTGTATAATGTGGTAATACCTAATATTTCTCACATGCTAATAACATTAAATCCTGATAATTACTGTTACAATGGCATTAGGGTCACTCCACACTTCTTTATTTAAAAATAAAATAATTCTAAAAGACTTTGGAAAGGGAATGAACATTTGGCTGTTGTCACATTATTGGATATCATCAGATTAACTAGTGATTATTTACAAACACTGGAATAATTCCATTAATAGAAAATGAGTTTTGTTAAAACTGATCATAGCAGACACAAAAAATATTCAGAAAGAAGGACCGTTTGATTTTGATATTTACATCAAAGTTGTCATTTTCACAAATTGTGATATAATTATATTTATTGAATACTAAAGCAGAACAAGTGCATTATAAACTTGCTTGGTCAAAGTTATAGAACCAATGTACTGCAATCAACTATTAGGCTTGATTATTTATTTTATTTTGGAATGATTAGGAATCTGGTATGCCAAAACAAACAGTTTAATCTGATAGCATGACTTTAAAAATTGTTTGAAAAAGTTTTTACAATCGGCAATATCCCTTAAATTGTATTGAAAATGAGGATCTGTTGTACAAGGATTATAGGATCACTTTAACTGAGTTCAGTTTATGCATCCTAAAACAAAAACTTAAAATTGGTGACATTGTTCTCCTCCAAGTAAATTATGATATGTTGCTTGGCTAGAAGCTTGTATCAAAGTCATTTATGTGAATAAGAGCACTTGAATATATGATATTTTTCTGGAGATTTTCAACTTTTTATTATGGAATTGGTACATTTAACTCTTAAATAATAAATGTTGAGAGGCGATAATGTAAAATAAATGAGTGTACTATCTAATGTCTATGGTGTTACTAGTAGACAATGTATATTTTCATTGTGTTACTGACAGCTTTTTTTTTTTTTTCTTCTTTTTTTATTATTATAATAAGATTATCATAACTTTTTTAAGTAGCTATTTACAAATTACTTTAGTTACACATCAGTAAATAATAAATAAAAGCATTCTATTAATTAACTAAAACTGTAGTTAATTTGTTATGATTATTATATTAAACAAAATTTTGCAAAAAAAGAAAGACATTTGCATGCCTGTTTTAAAAAAAATTTTAAATGCAATTTGCTTTTAAATTATTTCTTATCAAATAGCAGGATATTTGCTTGCATATGTTTTAAATAGCTCAGTGAACCTGGCCCCCCTCAAATAATTTTTTTTCGGTTAATTCATTTTTTCCTTTCTTAATCGATTGTTCGTCGTTTGTTCTTCATTGTTCGACCATTAAAATTATTTGTTCGTTCGTTGTTTATTTATTATTTATTAAACAATTATTTGTCATTAGGTTAGCCCCCCTTACTGAAATGTTTACTTTTTACCTCCTTAATTGATTGATTTTAACGAATTATTGATTGTTCGTTCATTATTAGCAATTGTTGGATCATAAATATTTCACATTAATTAATTATTTAATATTTTTCATTAATTACAGTGCGGATCCCACCTTTCTTTATTGTGCATGCGCACCCGAATACTGTTGTAATACAGCCTTAGTTGTTTATACGTCACCATGAATAACTTGGTACCTCTACCCTCCATGAAAAATATTAAATAATTAGTAAATGTGAAATATTTATGATCCAACAATTGCTAATAATGAACGAACAATCAATAATTCATTAAAATCCATCAAAGGAGGTAAAAAGTAAAAATCTGAGTAAGGGGGGCTAAACTAATGACAAATAATTGTTTAATAAATAATAAATAAACCACGAACGAACAAATAATTTTAATGATCGAACAATGAAGAACAAACGACGAACAATCTATTAAGAAAGGAAAAGATTAATTAATTGAAAAAAAAAAAATTTTAGGGGGGCCAGGTTCACTGAGCTGTTTTAAATGCTACTTAAAATATGACTTACACAGAAACTGTTCTTGGCAGCATTCACAAATAAATTTGTGTTCACTTATATGTCTTTTTATGTAACAATATAAACTGGATTTCTTTTTTAACTGTTTCTAGTAGTTTTAAAAAATAAAAATATGTTTACCCATACATGCTTTTTCATTATGATTTCCCCAAATTTGTTTCTGGCAGTGTTCAATAATTAAAGGACGTTTACTTATGTGTATTTTTAAATGCTCCTTTATATGTGATTTTCATAAAAACTGCTTCTGACAATGTTCACAAATAAAATGACGTCTTTCTGCATGTTTTTAAATTAGATCTCTATAAATACTGTTTCTAGCAGTGTTCACAAATAAAAGAGTACTGCATTATATGCACTTTTAAATACTCAGTTAAATATGATTTACAAAAACAAATAAAATTGTGTTCCCCCTGTGTATCTTTATACACCTACTTAAATGTGATTTTTGCAAAAACTATTTCTGGAATGTTCATAAATAAAATCAGGTTTGTCAGTTGTTTATGTGTTCTTTTAAATGCCATTTTAAATATGATTTCCATAAGAACTGTATCTCACACTGTTCACAAAAAAAAAAAAATGTCCTCCTGCATGCATTTTTAAATGGCATAATAAATTGGATTTCTATTAAAACTGTTTTTGGCAGCATTCACAAACAAAAGGACATTCACCTACATACATTTTTAAATGATACTTTAAACTTTTTTTCCACAAAAACTATTTCTGGTTGTGTTCACAAGTAACATTGTGTTCATCTAGATGTATTTTTTTAAAATGACAATTTAGATGTGATTTATGCAAAAACTGCTTCCGGCAGTGTTCACAGACAAAATTGCGTTCACCTAGATGTATTTTTAAATGCTGATTTAGATGTGATTTCCGCAAAAACTGCTTTTGGCAGTGCTCACAAACAAAATTGTGGTCACTCAGATGTATTTTTAAATGACAATTTAGATGTGATTTATGCAAAAACTGCTTCTGGCAGTGTTCACAAACAAAATTGTGTTCACCTAGATGTATTTTTAAATGCTGATTTAGATGTGATTTCTGCAAAAAATGCTTCTGGCAGAGTTCACGAACAAATTTGCATTCACCTACATGTATTTTTAAATGACAATTTAGATGTGATTTATACAAAAATTGTTTCTGGCAGTGTTCCCAAACAAAATTGCATTTGCCTAGATGTACATTTAAATGCCTCTTTAAAGTATGTTTTAATAAAAACTGTTTCTGGCAGTGTTCACAAATAAAATTTCGTTCGCCTAGATGTGCTTTTACATGATACTTTAAACTGCTTTTCCACAAAAACTGTTTCTGGCAGTATTCAGAAACAAAATTGCGTTCACCTAGATGTATTTTTAAATGCTGATTTAGATGTGATTTCTACATAAACTGCTTCTCGCAGTGTCCACAAACAAAATTACGTTTGCCTAGATGTATATTTAAATGCCGTTTTAAAGTATTTTTCAACAAAAACTGTTTCTGGCAGTGTTCACAAACAAAATTGCATTCAGCTGTATGTGTTTTTATATGATGATTCAACTTTGATTCAGATGAAAACTGTTTCTGACAGTACTTGCAAATGAATGGGAGTTTAGTTGTGTATGTTTTCAAGTAATTTACCTCTGCTATATCTTGGTATAATTGTTGCTGGAAGTTGTCAGAAGTATATTGAAGTTTGTTTGTAAGCATTTCTGAACAACACTTTAATTCAAACTTGGATACATATTGTGACAAGTTAGACGATGTCGTGCTTCTTCGCGTTTATTCTTGTTTCAATTGGGTAAGAGCGTTCTATATTTTATAATATTATCTATTCATTTGCGAAAGATAACGCGTTTACTTAATTCTGACATAGTATTTCTGAGAGAGTGCGTGTGTGTAGCGTATGTTATTCTGTTTACGAGTGTGCGAGTGGATTTGTCAGCGGTACCTCGTGTACAGTGCAGCTCGAATACGTGCGGTCGCACTGTACCGTGCGTATCGTGATAACAGTAAAATTGTCTTATCACTAAAATGAGCCAGACGGCGGCTCAACAGAGCCGTTCGAATAAATCTGCTGTCTCTGTCTTAAAACCGCCCGTTATTAAACTTAATACGAATGTCTCGAACAGCAGCTCATCTCTAGCAAGCTCGTCTTCTCACTCCTCAGTCATTACCGCTACTACTACCACAGACTCTACTAGTACTGCTATTGCTAGTATTATTGCTAACCCTGGTACTAATACAGACACTAGTAATATTAATGATAACAATCGGGCTACCGCTGCTAATGTCATTCCTCTAGACCTGCCTGAAGCCTCTGCATATAACAATGTAGATAACGGTGTTTCGCCGATACATATGTCGCTTAATAAAAACGACCAACGATGGAATATTGTTCCTTCGAAACGCAAGCGGCCACAAAATAAATCGACTAGTTCCTCTGATACGCCGCCGGTTGTCAACACAAAACGGAACATTTTTCAATTTCTCACAGTAGAAGATGATAATGACGAATTCGATAATTGTAGTAATGTTGATAAGAACATGATGCAGCTAGACAATACTAGTTTTAATGATGATTCTGGTACTGTAAATAATAATATGAAACATTTAAATAATGATAAACCGAATAAACCGTTTACGAAACCTCCACCAATCATGGTCAAAAATATAAATAACTTCAATGCATTTAGGAGGTTTTTATTAGGCGTACCTGACATTGACTTTTCTTTAAAGTCGACTTTAACCGGTGTTACTATTAACGCGGCTAATTCATCTAGCTATCGGAATATTATTAAATCATTAACTAACAATAAATATTTTTTTTACACTTATTCGTTAGCGGAAGATAAACCTTTTAGGGTTGTGCTAAAGAATCTTCACTGGACCACTGACCTTAATGACATAAAAAACGCTATAGAGGAAAAAAGTTTTGATGTTATTAGAATCATTAATATACTAAAACATAAAACAAAACAACCTCTCCCAATGTTCTTCGTTGACCTAAAATCTTCACATAAGAATGAAGAAATCTTTAAAATAAACAGACTCTTAAATACTGTGGTTAGCTTTGAAGAACCACGAAAAGACTTTGGTTTAAAGCAGTGTAAGCGCTGTCAATTATTCGGCCATACAGCGAACTATTGTAACTTACCGAATCGATGTGTCAAGTGCGCAGGTAGGCATGAGACAAATAAATGCACTAAAAATTCGGAAGACCCTGCAAAATGTGCTTTGTGTGAAGGCAATCACCCCGCGAGTTATAGGGGATGCCTGATCTATAAACAACAAATACAATATTACAACAAAACTAGTAAAAAATATTAACCAGAATTAACTGGTTATAATATATCGCCGCAACCTAGAACAGATTTTTCATCGACACGGAATAACACTGAAACTTATGCTAACAAAGTTAAATCTTTTTCGCATAATATAAACAACTCTAATAATAGAAGTACGTATGATAAATCGTATAATATCAGTGATAATAATAATAATAATAATAGTAATAATAATAATAATAATAACAATAAAGAATGCATAGATAGTAAGGATAATAATAATATCTCTGAATTATTAACATCATTCTTAACCGAATTTAAATCCCTACTAAATCCGTTAATCTCTTTGTTAACCAAAGTTATAGATCGATTTCTCCCTTAAATGGCAAATAATCCCAGTTTTATAACTCAACGATCATTCGTAATAATGTTGTGGAATGCCAATGGAATTACACAAAGAAAAAACGAACTTGAAATATTTTTGAACCAAAATGTGATCGATGTCGCACTAATATGCGAAACTCATTTAATTCATTCAAGCAGCTTTAAAATACCAGGATATGTAACATATACGGCAAATCATCCAGATGGAACCGCGCATGGCGGCTCAATGATCTTGGTAAAAAAGTCATATATACAGCATATGCGTCTATCTCATGGTTCATATGCGTATCAGCTAGTTGCGGTTAACATTCGAACTGACAAAGATTTTATAACAATAGCTGCCATTTATCGTCATCCTGGTCTCCATATTCCAGATAGTGAATTTAGTGCTATATTTAGAAATCTTGGAAAAAGTTTTATCTGTGGGGGAGACTATAACGCTAAAAGTCGAACTTGGGGATCAAGGATCACAAATAAAGCAGGGCGGATACTAGATAAAACACTGCATAATAATTCGCTGTCCGTTCTCTCTCCCACGTCCCCCACTTATTGGCCGGAACATGCAAATCGAACACCTGATATCCTAGATTTCTTTATTATACGAAGCCTACAAAGGTATCATAAAAAATGCGAGACAGTAGTCGATCTCTCTTCTGACCATGTTCCGGTTATTTCAATCCTGGATATTAACCCCATAGTCAAGCCCACGCAGCATAAACTGCATAATTACTCGACGGATTGGGAATATTTTGCAACTGCAATGGAAAATGGCACTGACCTGAAGATCAGTTTAAAAACCAAGGACGACATCGAAGCAGCGGTAGATGATATAACGGACCTAATACAGACAACATGTAGAAGTTCTACCACATATAAAACAGTACATAGTAACCAAAATAAATATGTTCCAGCGGAAATCAGGAAGTTAATAAAAGCTACTCGGGCAGCAAGGAGAAGATGGCAACAGAACCGCTATCCGGCATTAAAAGCTACATACAACAATCTCCGTTACAAGCTAAGAGAAGAAATTAAGAGATATAAAGAAAAAACATACAGTAGTTACTTGGAAACTCTAGATACACAGGATGGATCCTTATGGAAGGCAACCAAAAGAATACTGCGGCAATCTTCAGAGACTCGCAACATTCGGATGCAAGACGGTAGTTGGGCTAGAACAGATAAACAGAAAGCAGACGCATTCGCTTCATATTTAGAGGCTACGTTCATGCCTCACGGAAACATTGATTCAGAACATATTAACGTTATACAACGTTATCTAGAGCAACCACTACAGCTTAGCCTTCCCACCAGGCCATTCTCTCCAAATGAGGTATACAAATGTCTCAAAAAAGCTCCTCTAAGGAAATCTCCTGGACTCGATGGAGTAACGGGAGAAATTCTAATTCACCTGCCCAAAAAATCTGTCACTCTTCTCTGTTTTATATTTAATGTCATCCGACGAATAGGTCACTATCCGAAATCATGGAAAAAATCTAAAATAATTATGATACCAAAACCCTTGAAACCGTTGTCTCTCCTGTCATCCTATAGACCAATCAGTTTGCTAAATACTCTCTCAAAAGTTTTCGAGAAATTAATCCTACAAAGAATAATTCCGGTAATTGAAAATAAAAAATTGATACCAGTACATCAATTTGGTTTTCGAACACAGCATTCTACCATACAACAGTGCCATAGACTAGTGGATGCCATATCATCAGTGCTTGAAAAGGGAGAGGTATGCTCTGCGGTCTTTCTGGACGTCGCCCAGGCGTTTGACCGGGTTTGGCATACTGGGCTTTTATATAAACTCAAACAAATACTACCACCGGACTTATATTTATTTTTTCAGTCCTATCTATTAAATAGGTCATTTATAGTAAATGTCAATGGTTCAATGTCTACGGAAGGTATGGTATCGGCCTCTGTTCCGCAGGGTAGCCTCCTTGGCCCGATTCTATACTCCATCTACACGGCTGACCTTCCTGTATCAAATCAGACAATTCTGGCCACATTTGCTGATGATATAGCAATACTGTCCTCAGATACTAATTGTACATATGCGAATAATGCAGTTCAGGACCATTTAAACAGGATAATGATCTGGTCCAAAAAATGGGGAATTAAATTTAGTGAGGAAAAATGTCAGCACATAACCTTCACGAACAGATACGTTACATGCCCTAAATTACAAATAAACAATGTAGAGCTCAAACAGGTAGACACAGTCAAGTATCTAGGCATGTACCTTGACCGTCGCCTTACGTGGCGCTTCCACGTTGCACAAATACGGAGAAAGCTAATCGCATACACTAAAAAGCTATCCTCGCTGATAGGCAATAAATCTAAATTAAGTATAAGGTTAAAAAGATCTATCTACTTGATGATTATAGCTCCGGTGTGGAGGTATGGCCTAGAACTATATGGAAATACAAGCAGAAGCAACCTTGCTCGTATTCAGAGTCAGCAGTCCATTATCCTCCGAGGGATTGCAGCAGCACCAAAATATGTTTCAAACCTAACTCTCCATCGAGATCTGCATGTTCCTTTTGTTAAATCAGTTCATACTCAACAGTACAGCAAATTTTTTGAAAATCTAAATCTACATCCCAATCCTAAAGTTAGTAGCATGTTTATAAATACTCTTCCAGGTAATCCGAGAAGAAGGTTAAAGAGAAGGAAGTGGTGTCGTGACGCTCTTCCCATAACTTAAGTGCATTTAGTTTTAAATACGTTAGCATCAGTTATTATGACTCGAAACTTTTATCAAGTATTTACTTCACCGGACTCTGTTGTCCGACCAAACAGCAACGGTTACTATGGGATCCAGGTCATCTGACCCAAATAAACATGACATGTATGGGTCACTCTTAACTTAGTGATTGCCATGGTGTTCGAATCTTTATCAGATATCATAAGAAGTAGACTTGCTACGTATGGATAACGTTCTACAATAAACTTGACATGTATGGGTCACTCTTAACATAGTGATTGCCATGGTGTTCGAGTTTTTGTCAGATATCATAAGAAGTAGACTTGCTACGTATGGATAGCGTTCTATAAGGCGATTGCTGTGGTGCTCGCACTCTTGCACACTAAATGCGTGCCGAGCTTTTATGAAATACACTAAATAGCACTGTTATCATGACGATTGTGCTCTAAATATTACATTGTACACGCTGCTGTACTAATCTCATGTTGTTCTCTATTAAAATCCATCCCATTCGCTTTTTATATCCTAAGGGCCATATGGTCAAAATTGTGCTGTACTGCTTATGTAGCTTTTCGTCCTTCTCTAGACTTTGTATCCCTTTTTATAAGTTGTAGTGAACTATTATAAGCCAAACCCCTCACTGGAGGGCTTTGGATTGGTCACATTTCTATCATCATAATACATATATTAAAATTAATACTGGCGCTGTTTGTGGTCCCTCGACTGGTACAGTGGAAAAAAAAAAAAAAAAAAAAAAAAAATTCAAACTTGGAAGTCAAGTGTTTTGAAGAATCATTACATTTATTTGATGGTTTTCTACTGATTTTTTTTTAAAAAAATTATTGAATGAGCACTTGCTGGAAAAGATTTTTGATTGTAATTATCAGTATATATCTCTTTCTTTGCATGCATCCTTAAATGATATAGTAGAAGAGATTTTTCTGTAAACTCTTTTTGACAAATGTTACAATAATAAATCTGTTTATCAGATGAATTTTCATTGCAGCTGATACAATAATGCACATATTTCTGTGCTGAAGTTTGTTCAAAATTGATATAGCAATGAACATATATTTTTAATTTTATATTGCTTTCTTTGTTGATATATTCATTTGTAACTGATCTGCCTGTTTGACGCACACCACAGTTAGTGCAATAATGGACATTTTCATGTTTGGTAATTTGTTCAAAGTTTACTTGACATTTAATTGTCTTTCCTATTATTTCATGTTTACTGCACATATTCTTGAGATCACCTGTAGTTAATGACATACTACTGCTTGCCATAGATCAACCCTTTACACTGATTTCAATTGTGTCTCATATCAGACCATTCAATTTATTAGAATATTTCATCCATAATCTGAAATTAAGTTACAATTTTACATTAATCGATAAATAAATTTAAATCACTACAATATGGGAACAAATAAGTTACTTAAAATAATAATAGTTCAAAGAAGAAAAAATAATTGTTTGTTTATTGTCAGTATAAAATATTTTAGAAAATTCCACATCAAGAATATTCCAGCTTATAGTTACAATTAATAATGGAAACCTATGTACAAGTGTCGTTGGACTTTTGAATCACATAACAAAAGGAAGCTAAAGTATTATAAGAAGAAATATCACTGTTTAAAGAACAGAATTTGGTAAGCTACTAGAAAGATCAATATTAGATAATTTTAGTGCACATCTTAGATCATTTACTTACACTACCTCAGTGAGGTTAACAGGTGCATAATGGGATCAGTGTCATACTGTAAAGTTCAATGAAGCCACTTCAATACTCTTTGCAGTTCAACAAAGTGATCTTTTGCACAATTCATTCAGTGAGCAAGAATACTGTCAACTATGGGAATGTATATCATCAAAAAAACATTCACTGATCTCCAAAATAAATTAATAAAATAAATATATATATTTTTTTAAGTAAACACTTACTCAAAATACACTTGATGGACAAAAAAATACTTAGACAATGATGTGAGAGAAAAGACAATTTTATACCTACAAAATATACAAATACAATGGCAGAAATGGGGCATGAAAGTAAATTGGAAGGAATACACGGGAAAAATGGAGGGAGGAGGATAGGTTTACACAAATGAAAATAGACCATATATACACTAAAAGGAACGTAAGAAATATTGAATTTAATCATTACAATAAAAACATTAAAATATTAAATCACGGTATGATAATGTGTAAAGTAACAATGGAGAGAGGAAAAAACAGAGTGGAATCAAGTAAAGTAAACAGAAGGATCGTTATGGAAAATAAAATAAAAAACAAATTAAAACTGATAAAATAGGAAGAAAAAAGAGGGAAGAGGACACCGAAAAATGATATGTAAACCTAAACAAAAATTTGAAAAAGTATATGAAGATTATAGAAAATATGTAAAGGAATGATAAAACATGTAGGAAAAGAGAATGGATGACATGGAAAATAATCAAGATGGTAACGAACAGAGACAAACTGTATAAAAAAGTAAAAAAGAACAACCAAAATATGGAGCTAAGAAATAAATATAAGCAGTTAAGAAATCAATTAAATGTAAAAATGTATGTTTGTGGAGAAAAGTTTTGTGGAGCTACATGGGACATTAGAAAAACATAGTTAAATATAAATAAGATCACAGGGAAAAAAAGGAATCTAGGAGTAGATGAGATAATCAATAAACTCAGTTTGAAAGGGCAAAAAATAATCGAAATTGTGAACAAGTTCAGCAGAGAATTCAAAAACAGTATAAAAAAAGTAGAACACAAATGTAACAAAGTATTATTAGGGGAACGAAAAGAGAGGAACCAAAAGTAAACAGGTACATACCTAAAGCAAACATAGAGCAGGTGGAGAAAATAATTGAGGGAATGAAAGAAACAAAGGCCACTGGAGTAGATGGGATAAGAATAAAAGTTATAAAGATAATAAAAATATACATAGTAAAAAAATTATGTAACCGATAAAAATGACATTAAGGGAAGGAAGAATACCAGAGGGACTAAAGATATCAAAATGAGGCCAAAAGGTAAATGCAGTGAATATGAAAATGATATACCAATTTCTGTAAATAATGTGATTACAACAATTTTAGAAAATGACGTAGCAAATAGTTTAATGAAACATTTACAAGAAAATAGGATAATTGACAGAACACAATACAGGTTTCAAAAGGGTAAATCAACATTGAAAGCACTTGGTGAGATGGCACAAAAAGTAAGGTTCAATTTTGAAGAAGGGAAGAAGGTACTGATAACATTCATAGATCTGACTAGAGCAATCAAAACAGCCGACCATAAAATACTCATAAACAAATTAGGGGAAATATGGATAATGTACAGCGTTAAAAAGTAGTTCCAAACCTACATAAATCAAAGGGAAATATGTGTAAATGTATTGAATGTACAAAGCAAAAAAGAGAAGTTGAATGTGGGAGTTCTGAAGGGTAGTAACTTAGCACCAATACTGTTTATTATACATATATACAAACAGTATATACAAAGAATTAAAATATAGCGATATATACTCATTCATGGATAATATAGTAATAGTTACAGCGTATAAAGATATTAAGGAGGCAGAAAAAATAATTCAAAAAAAATCTAATCGCAATAAGCAGTTAGGCACACGATAAAAATCTAAGAACTAATGTATTGAAAAGGTATGATGTCCACTGTCCAAATATAATAATCCACTCAAACAAATGTGTACATGAATGGAGCAAAAGAAATGAATAAGACAAGAATATGATATATTAATTTTAGGGAAGGTAAATATAAAAAAGGACGAAATAAATTTATATAATTTAGAAGGTTATGAGAAATGTCACAATTTAGATGCAGAAGGTGCAAAACATGGGGTTGTGATATACTTAAAAGGGGACAAAAAAATACAAACTCAAATTAAAAACAAAAATATGGGAAATGCGGAATGTGTAATAATTGAAATAACTTGGTATGAGGAAAAACTATGTCTGTGGGTGTTATACAGATCACCATCAGGAAAAGCAAACAAATACATCAAAGAAATAAAGGAGATTGACAAAAAATACATGGAAAACTGTTCTACTATATATATAGGAGACATAAATATAAATACTGGAAAACATAACTCAGTAGCAACAAAATACATGAACACAATGGCAGGATGCGATATGAAAGCAATTTAGAAGGAAATACAAGAGAAGAATGGAGAGAAAACAGGTTCACACAAACCAAAATCGACCATATATACACAAAAAAGAAGAAAAGAAACATCGACTTCGAATATTATAATACAGATATTAAAATAGCAGATCACAACATGATAGTGTGTACAGTAAAAATGGAGGTGGGAAAAATCGGAGGAAAACAAATGGAATTAAACAGAAGTTTTTTAATGGAAAATAAAGTGAAAAACGAACTAAGACGTATAAAGTGGAAAGGGAAATCAGATAAATTGGACGCTGAAAATTTATATGAAAGCATAAAAGAAAAATTTGAAAAAGTATATAAAGAATGTAGGCAAACAAAAAATACGTCAGGAGAAGGGAAAATACAAAGGAAGAAAGAATGGATGACGCAAAAAATAATTGAAATGATAAAAAAGAGAGACAAACTGTACAAAAAAGTAAAAAAGAATAATCAAAATATTGAGTTAAGAAGAAAATACAATAAATTCAGAAACCAAGTGAATGCAGAAATAAGACGGCAAAAAGACATGTTTGTCGGAAAAAGTTTTAAAGTGGCACAGGGGGATATCAGGAAAACTTGGTTAAATATAAACAAGATTATAGGAAAACAAATGAGTCTAGGAGTAGATGAAACCATAAATAAATACTTTGGCAAGGAACAAGAAGCAAGAGAAATTGCAGATAAATTCAGTAAAGAATTCAAAAATGGTATAAAAAAACTAGAACTCAAATGTAATAAAGTGCTATTAGAAAAAAGAGAAGAAGATGAAGTAAAAGTAAACATGTACTTACCTAAAGCAAACGTAGAACAGGTGGGGAAAATAATCGATGGATTAAAGGAAACAAAGGCCACCAGAATCGATGGAATAAGAATAAAAGATATAAAAACAGTAAAAATATATATAGTGAAGGAAATTACTAAGCTAATTAATCAGACGTTGAAAGAAGGGAAAATACCAAATGGGTTAAAAATATCGAAAACGAGACCAATATATAAAAAAGGGAAACACAGTGAATATGAAAACTATAGGCCAATTACTGTAAGCAATGTAATTGCAACAATATTAGAAAAGTACGTAGCAAATAATCTAACGAAGTATCTACAAGAAAATAGGATAATGGACAAAACACAATACGGATTTCAAAAAGGAAAATCTACATCGAAAGCAATCGGCGAGCTTACTGAAAAAATAAGAGATAGCTTTGAAGAGGGAAAGAAGGTGTTGATAACGTTCATAGATCTTAGTAGAGCATTTGAAACGGTTGATCATAAAATAATCATAAACACATTAGAGGAGATAGGAATAACGAATAATTTGAAAAAATGGTTTCAAAGTTATTTAACACAAAGGAAAACATGCGTAAATATCTTAAATGTGCAAAGTGGAAAAGAGGAGATGGATGTAGGAGTTCCGCAGGGTAGCAACCTAGCGCCAATACTGTTTATTATATATACAAATGGTCTATATAAGGAATTAAGTTACAGTGAGGTAGTCGCGTACGCGGATGATATAGCAATAGTTACGTCACATAAAGATATGAAAGAGGCAGAAATAAGGATGCAAAAAGATTTAATAACAATAAGTAAATGGGCACACGATAAAAGTCTAAGAATAAATGTAAAAAAGACTAAAGCAATGGTACTGCAGAAAAAAAGAGACAGCTCTGATTTGTATTGTCCAAATATAATAATGCACTCAAATGAATGTGTACATTCAATGGGGGAAAGACGCGAATGCGAAATGAAAAACTGTCAAAAGTTAGACATAGTAATGCAGTATAAATATTTGGGAGTAATGATGGATCAACACTTAAGATGGGACATACATATGGAATACATTGCAAAGAAAATAAGAGCAGTTTTACCAGCTTTATATACATTAAAGAAATATGCAACAAATGAAACATTAAAAGTAGTTTATTATGCGCTAGTAGAGTCGAGGATAAGATATGGAATTCAGACATGGGGAATGGCAAGAAAAGCATACTCGGGGAAAATAAATAAACTGCAAATTAAATGCTTGAAATTAAAAGCAAATCCTTAAAGGGAGAAACTGAAAGTGAAATAATTAAAAAAGAAGACGCAATGAGCATAAGAGGGATGTACTTATTACTGAAGATATGGAAGTACATATCAACAGAAAAGAAAATTGAATTGGAACAAAGAATAAAAACAGAATACGAGTTGAGGGAAAAACTTTCGTACCAATTGCCGTTAGCAAGAACAAAGATGGGGGAGCAAACGGATAAATATATTATAACTCAGATGTTGAATAAAATACCCAAAGAAATAATAGAGAAGGAAAAAATAGGGGAAAGAAAAAGGAAAATAAAGGAATGGCTTCAGGAAGAAGAAAATATAAAAAAAATAATAAACATAAAATAAAAAGACAAAGCGCAACAAAAAAAGCTAGGAAAAAAAACAAAAAAAAACTGAATATAGAAAATAGAAATAGATTAGTAATTATTGATAAGTAAAATAGATAGATTAAGTAAATATTACACGATCATGTATATGTATAAGTTAATTTAAGATGGTAAAATGTCAAATAGGATAATTCGTCGACAAGCGTTTTAGCTTGACGAAAATTTTTGTATGTAAAAAATTATAAATACATATTTTTCAAAAGAAAAAAAAAAAAAAAAAAAAAAAAGTGAAAGGATTAACTCCTGGAAGATAAAAGTAGTGACTCAATATAAATATTTGGGGGTAATGACAGGCCAACACTTAAGATGGGACATACATACAGAATACATTGCAAAGAAAATTAGGGCAACATTACCAGCATTAAACATATTAAAGAAATATGCAACAAATAAAACATTAAAAATGATGTATCATGCACTAGAAAAATTAAGTATCAGAAACGAAATTTAAACATGGAAAATGGCTAGGAAAACATATGTGAGGAAAATAAGTAAACTACAAATAAAATGCTTGAAATTCATATCAGATCATAAATATGAGACTGAAAGTGAAATAATTCAAAAAGAAGACGAGCATTAGAGGAATGTACTTATTTATAAAGATATGGGATTACATAATGACTTGGAAAGAAAATAGAATTGGAGAAAAGAGGAAAAATAGAATACAGGCTGAGAGATTATAGCTCAGTTGTTAAATAAAATGTCTAAAGAAATAATAGAGGGGGAAAAATTGGGATGAAAAAAAGGAAAATAAAGGAATAGCTGCAGGAAAATGGAAACCGGAAGAATAATAAGCATTAAATAAGAGAGGGGGTTCGGGACAGTGACAAACAAAAGTGAAAACAAAAGAGAAGGAAAAGAGACGAAAAATAAGAGTTAAATAAATAATAGATTAGTTACAGATAAGTTAGAAACAAATAAATAATAGGATAAGTTGTAACAAAATAATAAATGTATATATAATGTAAGTAGTATGGTGTCGAAATCATTAGATGTAAGAAAATTCGTCGACAAGCGTTTAGATTGACGGGACAATGTGTAAATGGTGATAAATATATATATTAAAAAAAAAAAAAAAATTAAAAAATATGTCTACATATAATAATTTTTTAAAAATGAACTCAAAAGTAAAAAATGAATATTTCATTCTTCAATTTAATGCTTGTAAAATTTACTATTTAACTTAGTTTTAATATAACTGGAAAGTAACAAGAAATTTACAAATAGGAAATAATTTCATATATTTCTTTTTTTTTCCCTTGGGCATGTCAGCTAAGGACCTACACCCAGAACCAACAAGAAAAAAAAAAGCCGTCAGTTAGATTTTGATATGGTCAGATATAGACAGTATAAAGGAATTAATGGATGAAATTATGGATGGCGAGGGGAAGGACAAAGTTTGATTTCAGTAAACAAGAATATAAAATACAACGTTCAACAGAAAGGAATGGACATTCAAAAAAGATGTGATTGGCGTCATAAACCACCGCTTTGTTATGGTGTAGAGAACAATTTAGAGAGGAGACAAGGGAATGGCGAAAACGAGAGAAAGGGAGAGCCGAATGGCCGAAATGCAAACGAATCATAGAAGTGACAACAGAACGGGGAAGTGAAGGAAACTCAAAGAACTAAAGATTAGAAAGACTAGGTTGTACAGACAGATAAAAGGATTGATCGTTACAAAAGGAGGAGAGGTAAATATCTGACCAAAGTTTGAAATAGAACTTAGTACATAGGGAATTCAAATTATAGGATGGAACTTTTTTAAAAAAGGAACGAGAGGAAGTAGCAACTCGAGCCAAAGAATTCGCCATCTCATTACCTTTAATTCCTATGTGGCTGGGAACCCACAGAAAATCAACACGGATTGAAAAGTGAGAAGAAAGAAAATGGACAAGACAGCGTATGCAAAGAATGATGAAATTGGAAGAGTGATCAGGAAAATGGGAGCTGATCGCTCGAAGAGCACTCATGGAGTCCGAAATAATCAAATAATTAGAAAACAAATGACTAGAAAAAATGAAGACAATGGAGCATAGGATAGCCATCGACTCAGCTGTAAAGATGGAGCAGAAAGAAGGAAGACGAAATTATTCAGATAAGTTGAAATTTGGAAGGATAAAAGAAGCTTCAACATCATGAGGTCCCCTGGAACCATTCATGAAGATGGTTACATGCGATGGGAATTGGGAATTGATAATGCTGTGGAATTCCTGTTGAATCATTTCTGGGGGAAGGGATTTAGAAAGTGAAGGTAAAAAAGAAACTTTAGGAGCATGGCAGAGATTGGAAAAGCTAAAGGGGAAAAAAGGGAGATTATTACTTGAGATTGTGTAAGGCCAAAAGGAACCAATGCGAAGAGAAATAAGAGCCAGAACAGCATTTTTTCCTAGGGGTAAAATGCCAGTTCTTGTAAATGGAAAGATAGGAATGAATAAGAGTAGAGGACGTGAGTGGAAGACGTTTGATGAGAAAACGATAGCCTAAATAAGATCTACAAAGAGACAGGGGTGGTGTATTAGATTCTGCAAGAATTGCTGGAATTGAATTAGACTTAAGCGCACTGAGACAAAGCCAAAGACACGAATTTTGAATAATGTTCAATTTAGAAAGACGGGATTTGGAGGCACAACCATAGATAAAAGAACAGTAATCAAGTTTTCATATATTTCTTAATATTGCATTTTCTAACATTAAAATGGTAACCTATTGACTCAGAAAATGTTTTGAAGGTTAACGTGATGAATAAAAGGCGTGATTTGTTCATATACGAATACATTGAAAACCAAAAGAATGAAATTAAAAAAAAAAAAAAAACTTCCTACCAGGAAAATAATTTCAGACATGACTGAACTTGAAATGGAATGCCAATTACAGTATTAGTTCATGGAATTAAAATCAATAAAAATTGGAAAAGGCAAATAAACATTAACTAATACTGTGGTTTTGTTACATTCATTTATTTATTACCTTTCACTTTTAGGAGCAACATTCAATTTGTTACATTTGTTTAATTAAAAAAAAAAAAGGAAAACATATAAACTTAGATGTAAAATTTTACAAAGATTTTCCTTGAATCAATAGTAGTGCAAATACACAGAAACTATCCCACTTCAAGGCCTTTTGACGTCATTCCAGCTCCAGCCCTGTTACCACTCCCATCCCTGGAACCTTGACATTCATTTAGAAAGTGACAAGAACCCATCCACCATCATTTCCCTCAATTCCGACACCATTTTCTTACAGTGAGTGTCCAGTATATTACAGCGCCTTCCGATTGCAGACAGGTAACCCACTGCAGACTAAATTTCTCTAGACCATTGCAAGCGCTACTATTTTATTTCGTCCTAATGTAAACAAAGTAATTAATTATCACCTTCATGCAGTTGGAATGTGTTCACAGTAATTTATCACCCTCACAAGCTCATTGCATGTTTGCAGTAAATTATTACCCCTCCCCTCCCAGAGATTATCAAAATTTCCCCCCACGAGGGTGCCATATGATTGAGGTAACTGATGTATTATAAAGTAGAAAATATTTATTTGGTGAGTATAAAAGAGGAAGTGAATTCTCCTCAGAGTTATTAGTCGTTACTGAGTGGTGGTGTTAACATGTTTGTTTAATTTAAAGTTGTACCACAAGTCAAAGGAAAAAAGCTCGCGTGGAAGCAACCGGCCTTAGCCGAATGGTAAACGCCGATAAGTTTATTCGCTACTTTTTTGAATATTTGAGCTTCGATGCCGATTTATTAAATACTGGAGATGCATACACCCTACCGCTGTCTCGTCCACAAGCAAGTATGTCTACACAATTCATGTTCACCTCAGATTGGACTAAGTCAATGACTGAAGATGGATCTCCATATATGCAAGGCTCACAACCACCATTGCCGCTCACACAAGTTACATTACTTCCACTGCTATATAAAAGCCCGCCTGTGGTAGAATTACCAGAAAGAAATACTCAACAGCTGAATGGTAATATACTTAAAAGACCCTAACAACCCTGAAAATAGGAGCAATTTTCTGTTCACTGTACAAGCAAAATTTACAAAAAATCTGTTTAGCATGTGGTAATATGGAATATTACAATTAATGTACAATTTTGACAATATCGAATTACCAATCACATCGCTAGACGATATCACAACCTTTAAAAGAATTAATGAAGTAATACAAAATCATTGAAAACGACGAACCTGAAGATAAAAACAAATACAATATCAAAGTTATGTCCACAATCCACAAAGGCACTAATATGTGTAATTATCAGCACATCAACATTCTCTATTGGGGCTTGAATAGTAATTTTCAGTTTGTATGGATCAGGAACATTAGTCAGCTCCTACATATGCAAGATCCCAATGCACAATTCGTTTGCTAGGGTTGTAGCAAACCAATGAACACTATGTACGACCATGATAGTAGTCTGCAGTGTGATGCGGCCAGTTGGCGATATATCATTAAAACTTCTTGATACAGCTGACAATAAAGTCCTTGAATAATCACAGACTACTTGGGTTGGTTTTGGAGCTCCTTTTCATAACCACTATTTTTAGCCAGTGATCAACTGTTTTGGTGTTATGTGCCTCTGATAACATTTGATAAATGGACAATGTCGTTTTTTCAAAATTTAACACAGTATTATACAGAAAAATATCAGAGGATTTCATTTGATGCGGTCGTTGTAATGGTTGCACAAAACTGCCTGTTGCATCAATACTTATTGATGAAAAATTTTTACTAATTTTTATATATTTTTTGTGTCCAATTGTGCTAATGTTCCATATATGACTCTAAATGGGAAAGAAGCTACTTCATGAACTGCGCCAACATATGGTTCAATGAACGTAATTTCTTCAATTGTCTGAATTAAATCTCGTCCATCACTTTTTTCACTTTTTAAATCGGCATTAACATTCTTTTTGTTTATTGCAGCACATCTGATGATGGCAAATATGGGGGTAATAAATCACCTGTTCCCATGCCTTCAAGCGCTATTCTTTTTCGATAGTTTACACAACCTTTTGATATTAATTTTTTCCTAACATCTATTGAACACAGACCAGAAAGAGGACGTGCTATAAAACGGTGATTTTCGTAAGTACTGTCTTTTGTTCTTATCAAAATTCACAGTTCACTATTACCGGGATCTTCATCAACATTGTCATAGAAAATGTTATTACAATTTTTATCTTTACATTTACCACTGATTTTCAGATAACATCTCTTTCGATAAGAAATATTGATTTTGATACATTTAAACACATAAGCACATGGAAGTATATGTATGTTACTTCTAAAAGGATTGTGATATAATATTTGCTCAAATTCTAGGTGTTAGTATGTAGCTCGTCGCTTGCATTGTGTAATAGATGGTTTCATTCTGACCCAGTCACCGGCAGAAATGATTAATTCAAATTTTTCTAAACCAGTTACTTTATCCACATCATAAGATTCATCACATTCAGTGATACTGTCAAATTTATAACTATTATAATTTTCATTTATCGAAGGATTTGATAAATTACACTTTAAATTCAGCTTGTTTCATATCGTTGACAAAATATTCCTTCGGCCTTTGTGTAAAGCTATATACCAGTTATGGAAAGACCAACTTTTATTTTTTTTAATTTACGAAAGGTCAAAATATATTTAATTAAATAATTGCAAATGTAATTTTTTTAAATCATAAAGAAATTTTATTTCACAATAATGATCAAAAATTTATTCAAAAAATATTTAATCAAGAATAATAATAAATGTTTAAACATAATATACAAAACAGCATGAAATATTATATTAAAACCATAAATATTTTAATTTACTTACTCTATTAAAGAAATATATTGAGTCGATGAATATTCTAAAAATTAAAAAAATTGAAGAAAAAAAAACAGAACAATCAAATTTTTCACGAATGGAAACCAACTTTGTATTATAAACGTTTACGTTAACTGCCTGTGAGTGAAATAGGAAACATAAGTGTTCAAATTTTTGTTAATAATTACCAAATCCAAAATCACGTCATGGTTATTTAAAAAAAAATACTTCGTCAATAATTAATTAAGTGAATAAATAAACAACATAGAAACAATTATATATATATATTAAATTTAAATTAACATCGGAGATTTTACCCTACAGCAAAAACGTAAACAAAAAACTATATGTTGAGATGAACAAATTGATATATCGATATAAAGAACATTCAACGATTTTTAAAAAGGTTGATAATATATAAAAATGAATAATCAATTTTTTAAAATTAAACATTAAATTAAATCGAAATAAAATCAACAGAGGTGGCAGATAAAATACAAATAATAAAATTATAATAGCGAATAAAAATATAAAAAATAGAAACAAAGTAATTGGTAAAACTGTGTCATCAAAATCAGAATAACAACGAGATCACGCTAAAACTCAATGTAGTGAGTGACGCTTTTGAATCTGACTCGGTAAATTGATTCTAATCAATCAGTAACTCATTTGACTCACCAAATCAATTGAAACATTTAAATCTGAAACATTAACTTGCAACTTGTAAGGAGAAGTCACGATCTGCTGGTCACTGATTTTGATGAAATTTTGCAGATCGACAAAAAACCATGGGTATATGAACTATGTAAAATATTAGAATGCAACTGTTTGATTTACCCGAGAAATTAAAATTTTTAAAAGCCGCATTTAACGGCTGCGCCAACTTTACTTGGACCCTTTGAACCGTCCGTGTAAATCATAACGTAGTTAGAAAAACGAGAGTTTAAAATTTGTAAAAATTCCGATCTAACGACATGGTGTAGAACTGTTTTAGGAGGAATAGGAGAAAAAAAGCGATAAATTGGATGAAGGAAGAAAGAAAAATTAAACTAAAAATGTAGAATCTTATCGTGAGTATAAATATATGGTGAAAATTGATGGATAGTCGAGAAGAGGTAAAAGACAGAATTGGTGTCTTATTGATATAAAAGTGCCAGTCACGTAAGATAAAGGAATAAGAAGGAAGAAATAAGGAAGGAGAGACAGGCAGACGTTTAATGGGAAAACGGTAGCCTAAACAGGAACGTTAAATAAAGAGAGGAGTGTGAGTTTCAGCTTGAATAGGGGAATAAGAGAAGATTTCCGGGGTCCAAGACAAAGTAAAAATAGTTGCTATATAATTTCCAAGGTGCATTATTGGGTACGAAGAAAAGTGATTGAAGATCGTATTGAAATCTGCCCCTGTAATAAGACGATTCAGTTTAAACATTAAGCAACGGAGGGGCAAACGGATTACACATTCGCGAGGAAAGAACTAAAGAAAAAAAATATTACTGCATTGTTAAACAGACAATGTAAGTAATAAATCGTTTAATAGAGTATTAGACACAGTCTTCTTATATTTATCACGTTTTAAACAGAAAATAAAGTTTTTTTTTGTTTTAAATTCTTATTTGGGGATGAACTTGAGCGAGCAGAGTAAAACATACGAAATCAAGTTTTTCGGAGAAAAGAGAAGACTAATAGATTAAATATACATATTTTGTAGAATAGTGTGCTAATAAAACCGTTAAAATTAGTTTTCATTGTTTTCTGTAAGAATAATGAGTAATACGTGTGATGTTATAATTAACTTTCATATAAAAAAATGTTTTCCTATTTTTCTTTCCCTATTTTTTTGCTTAGGAAAAAAAGGATATTGTGGTCGGCCGAAATTTTAAACTAACGTATTTTACACATACAAAAAAAAAACAAAATACAACAGATGATCGAAGAAAATAAACAAACAAATCTACCAAATTCTTCTCTTTATTAATTTTACACAAACACGACTTTCACAAATAATGAAAATATAGATAAAACAATACACACGCTTTATATCTTCATACACTTAAAGGAGACATGTTTCTCCCGCAAAACAAAACACACAATGGCCCACGCCGATTCGATACTACTCGTTTCTAAAAACTCAAACTACCTGATGCCGACCGCAACATCCATGCTGCCCTTAGAAATACCGATGCTATGCTTAAATATAGCGACCTTTTAACTCTAGGCGCAAGCATGCAATTAACAAATAAAAAAAAAATATAAGGGGAAATAAGAAAAGGCATTAAAAGAATAAAAAAACAGCTACAAGGAAGTGGAAGCGAAAAGCGGAAAAAGACAGCTAAGTCGGAACAAGAAGGGAACAAAAAAAAAATGACGACAACAGATATTTACTTAAAATTTTTCTATTTTCGCGATAAAAAAAACACCTGATTTTAATCAAAAACGAGTTATTTTAGTTAAATAACTTGTTGTTCGAATTATTTTCATAAAGTAACTAATAAAAGCCATTATTAAAATAAAAAAAAATAGTACAGATTAGATTTATTACATGTTTTCAGTTCTTACACATCGACTCGTTACAAAAATTACACGATTCGAACGTAAAAAGATTTTAAAATTACGCCAAACGGTTATTTCTTACTTATCACATTCAATAAAGCGAGATAGGAAGCTTCCGATGAACGTATTTGATCTTCTAAACATGCTAATTGTATTTCCAATTTTTCCAATCCCGCAATTCTCACTTCTAATGCTCCCAGCAGTCCTTTAACCGACTGCTGCTTCGGGAGTATTAATTAATCGTTTATTATGATTATCTACGTAGTTCTGCGTTAGATCGATATATTCAGATAACGCCGATCTTACAGCCTGCTCGAAGGTACATTCGAAGATAGCGTTAATACGAGTGTAAGCTTCGAATAAACTGAGCCGGTAAGTTTTGAATTTCATCTAAATATTTTTTATCCTTTAAACTGATCAGCATTATATGTTCCTTTTTAACAGCTTCTTCGTCAAAATTATACGCGTCAGCTTTACACGCTGTATTATCATTACTTCGAGTCGCTATACTAGTTGTATTAGCACTAGACTGCTGCTGTTGTTATTGCTGATCTACATACATTCGGACTCGTTGATTTATTTCGACTTTTTTTCAATAAATTGCAAATTAAATAACGCGGAAATGTACGTACGTTACTCGAAGGGTTAATGCAGTAGACTACAAACATTTCTAGTACTACATCCCATTTATACCAAAAATATAAAAATATGAAGAAACAAATGACGCCTACTATAACGAATAATTCTCACTTTTCGGTATTTTGTAAAAACAAAAATTAACAATATTTACACAATCGTATTCGCATTTAGTTTTTCTACATTTACAAAAACAATTATTACCGGGTTCACCGCATTTTTTAAGAATTTTACGGGCTAAAACGTCATCTTAAACATTTTTCAGGGCAACATATGTACCTTCTTTTTTCGTAATTGCGTATTGTTGTCGATAAACATTTTTTCATTTTTTTATATCGTTATTTTCTTTACTCGTATGTAAATATGTTCCGTATTATTTTATATATTAAATTCGTTCGTGCACTAGCGCCGCTATAAACGATCGGCCATTTTTCTAAGGGATGGCGTCGATCTTTGTTTAGACAGCATGGCGATTTTTTTGTTTGGGTCAGTCAGTCAGTCTACTGCAGGTAGTTGTGAATGGTTACTGAGTTATAACGATTTTACGAATTTTTAGAAAATTTTAGACTTCGCATAAAAAAAAAAAAAAAACAGTGGTAAAAAAATACTTAATTCTGAACAATCAGTTGATACTTTTCTAAAAGCTAATTACCTATTTATTACATAGGAAAAAAACACATGCCAACAATTATCATAATCTCAGAAATAAAACTATTTAAATAGCAATGATAAATTTATTTTTTAATTTTTTTTCATAATTAAACTATTATTATTTGAAAAAAAATGTATTACATTTCGCATACAAATTACAGAAATTAGTAGTTCTCTGTTCCATTAGCTTTCTAAAAAGGTACAAATATTATTATGCAACTTTGGAAAATAAAAATAAAAGAACGCATAAACATAAAGATACCCCGCACTCCATAAATTGAACAAAAAAGTAAGAATAATGTTTTATTTTCTTAGTCAGTTTTTATATTACCTGAACATAAAACGATTAAAATTTAAAAATCTTGTTCGAATTGTCTGCCTCGATTATGTATGCAGGCATGTAGTCTGCGGCGTACTTCAGTAATCGTTACACGTGTTGAAATCCGGTTTTGCACGCAGTTAGCAGCTGCTAAAATTCTCTCCCTTGACTCTTCAAGCGATCCTACTGGAGTTTTGTAAATCACGTCTTTCATATGACTCCAAATGTAGAAGTCACAAGGGACTCTAGATCTGGACTCCTCGCCGACCAAGGAATCGGGCCATTCCAATCTATCCATCGCTGCAGATAGTTGACGTCCAACCACTGTCGTATGCCTCTGAAGTAAGTCATATGGCACCCGCAAAGCCAGCGGTACATCCATTAGCAACACTCAGAGTTCGCTGCGTAAAAAGTTTTCATAGGGCGAGCCCATTAAGGTTTGGGGACAGAAAAAATGGGTCAATAATGTTATTATGAATGATCCCCATCCGCACATTTATCGAAAATCTTCTTTGGTGAGCATTTTTTTTAGATTTTCGGGAATTGCGATGTTTAGGTGCCCAGTAATGAGAATTATGATAATTTGTAACCCCATCTTGGTCAAATTTGGGCTCGTTAGTCCTCATAGAATACGCTTTAAAAAGTTGTGATTTTCAGCATCACTGTTTAACAGGAATCGACAAAAGTCCAATTTTCCAGCCGGATCCCCTTCTTCGGTAGCGTGTATTGGTGTATAATGAAATGGGTAAAGTTATGCCAAATGTGCAACGAACCTAATTTCTAAGTGGGATAAGTTAAGCTGCCTCGTTGCAGCTCTTGTTGAAACTGGGAGATCTGTTTCAAGTTACATTAAAATTTCTTCTTGGTCAGTAGAATCGGAAACTCGAGGTCTGCCGGCGTCATTTTGTCGTCGCTGAACACGTCCTGTTTCCCGAATCCATTTAGCTCGGTATAATGTGATTTTCTTTGTGTGCATGTGCATAAACTGACAACATTTATATCTTTTAAGGAAGCTAATGAATCGGGGAACTAATTTCTGTAATAAAGATACGACTCTCGAAATGATAGATAAAAAGCTGCATAGTTAGCAATGCCGAAAGCACTCACCATTCTACACCAAAGTCTACTTTCATTAAGGCGAGAGCTCAGTAGTAAACTTGACTCAATCAATACGAAATTGACTAGTTTATTGAGAGAAATTACAGCGTACCATGCACAATTCGGTAAAATCAAAGACGACGTCTGACATAAAAGAACGTTGGAAAATATGCATTACACCTGGAGTAGCGCCGCTATCAAGGAAATTAACGAAAAAATATTACCTTTCAGTGTTATGAGCACACCCGTTAATGAACATAGCGGATCGATCAATAAGTCAGAGATGAAAATAGCCGAAGAGTATGAAAATAAATGGTCTGTATTAACGAAGAATTTGGATTCGTTACAGCAAAATTACGCCGCAATTAAAAATACGGCTAACGAAGGATGAGTTAATATTTCAATAATTAGGCGTCAACTAGAAGATTCCGTTAATCAAATAAAAAAGAATACAGTTACAAGTTCCAGTCAGGCAGATTTCCATTTATCGCAAATGGAAAAGCAAATTACATCGTCCAATACGAAAAGTAGCGGAAAACATTAAATGTAACTAATAATATGTATATTAGATACTAACCAACAAAAATTTTACAATTTGGTATATTTATTTTTAATAAAGACGCAAAAAAAAAATTAATTATTCAACTTATCGTGAAACGAATTATCGGGTCATTGTTCTCGTGCGGACGGCGTGCGCTTGGATGTGAAGGCGCGACGTTAATTTTTTTACGATGGAATGGGTGCGATTTAGAGGGGTGAGGAGGGATTTGTTGGAAGGGTGCTCGTTTTACTGGGGTGCATGTGTTAACGGGGAAAAGAGGAAACAGAGATAATGATGATGATGTAATATATTGAAAAAATATAGATAAAAATATCGAAAATTTAATTTTTAAAAATAAGTATGCAACTTAGAAAATATCGATCCCTTTTATGTGATGCTGTTCGCGCGCTCATAGTTCATTCCCTCTTTCGAGAAAATTTTTTTAATTTTAATAATTTTAATAATTTTATAATCACTATTTTTTTTTTTTAGTTTTATTTTATTTTTTATTTGGTCAATATTAATTATATCAGAATTTGGACGTTTACCTTTTGACTTTTATGAAGGTGAAACTGAATTAGTTTCAGGATTTCATCTCCCTTATGGAACGTACTTTACAGGGTATAGATTTACATACTTAGAGAGTACGTCAAACACCACAAACAGTTGATTTATCCTTTTAATAATTGGTAATAGTCCGAAGACATCGAGAGGATTTCATGGAGAATAACTAGTTAAGGGACCCACTAGCTTGGTTTTCTTGCACAGATTAGGTTTCCCTAAAAAATTTCACTCTGTATTGTTACCTAATGATGAGCTATTCCCGAAAAGTTTCCCCAAATTGAGCTATTTTAATTTATTTAAGTATAAATTATTTAATACTAATTTTGTTTGTTAATAAGGGGAATTTATTTATTTTATATTTAGAATTGCTGATTTCCAAGTTGCAGTAATACATAGACCATCTTCTCTATCGAAATTTGGCTATTTCCCACTGACTAACCTCTTAACAATGTGAATTTCCTTAACCAAAGCAGTTTTCGCTTGATATTCCGTTTCCGGTTTCTTTTTACCGGTATATAAAATTAGCATTTATGGTCGCGGCTTCGCCCGCAAACATTTTGCATTTCGAATTATAATAAGAGAATACATGGTGAACACTAAAGCATTGCACACATACGATGTAAGGGATGCTAAGACGATTCAGAAAGGACAAAAATATCGAATAAAATTTAATAACTCGACAACAGTTTCACTTAATAATTTCAAAGTTCGGATCATAAATCACAATTAAAATTTTCTTAAAGATAATCTATAACTTCAAGATAATCGATTACCCTGAGCGGTAAAAAAAGGCAAAAAAACGTCAATAATATATAATATGGAATTCAAAACGATCTCAAAATCACCCTTGAAAAATTCATAACTCACTTCCAGATTACCTTTTAAAAGTAAAATTTAAAATATAAAGTAAAACACAGAAACTCTTTCAAAAAATAAAAATATGACCGCTAAGAAATGATTAACCACCCTCGTTTCGGATAAAAATTGTTAAAAAAAAAAAAGAAAAAAAAAAGAACGGTCATGCGATAGCCCGAATGAAAAGTTGAAGAGGCCAAAATATACCTCATTTGCATAAGAGAGCGTTTTACAAAAAAAATATAGCCGAGCTTTACAACTTCATATTTAGACCCTCAGGGCGCCGAAAGCTTCAAATTTTGCTTTTTTTTCTCCTATAACGATGGAAAAATAACGAAATCACCTTTTATTTTCTTATCGAAACTCTTGAAGTTAGAGAAAAGTTCAAAAAAGCGCGAAATATTACGCGTCCTCTCTCTTTTCCGACGCAAATATTATAGTTGAGAATTTTAAATTTTGTAGTTTGAAGCATCCAGTTTTCAAACTTCAACATTAGGCCCTTAGAGTGCTAAAAACTTGAAATTTCGGGAAAAACAATTTTTTTCCCCCCGGGCGTGTGATATAGCGATTGAAAGATCGCTGTTGGATAGGAACTAAATTATCAGATAATGAAGAAATGGAAGTAGAGACCGAAAGGAATGTCCATTCCCCAAATGACTCAGATGTGGACATATCATCAACCGAAATTCCTTCAGATACGGAGAACCCATCGCTTAAAGAAATATTTGCACCACTTCAAGAAAACATGGAAAAATATAAGGATAAATACGCCATACCCTTTGAAAACCTAAAATGTTACATAGACATGTGTAAATAAAACAAGTATGCCGTCGAAATAGCAAAAGATTTCACACCCAACTTGGAAGAACTCCTTACAGCACTAAAATAAAACCACAAACTTATAAAGCATCGAAAAACAAAAATTTAATTCACAAAAATCATTCGCATACTGGAAAAAGAACTCGCATCTTAATTTATTTAATTCTGCAAATAAACATGACAATGAACTATAACGTATTTTTATCATGGAACTGCAATTACAGTCATTTGGAGGATCTTAAAATCCTTATCCACCAATACAATCCAACAATTATCGGTCTTCAAGGAACCCACCTCAAAAACAACCAGATCTGCAATCTATCCAACTACAACACAATTCGGACTACTAGCGCGACCAGTAATACAGCTCATGGAGGAGTCCTTCTCGCTGTGCGATCAGACATTCATTTCAAAAAAGTAAACCTTCCGACAAATTTACAAATACTGGCAGTAACTATTTTTTTTAAATATCCATTAACTATCTGCACAGCCTATTTCCCGCCTAATGATGACGTAACCGAAAATCATCTTGTCGCCATCATAAAAAATGTACCGTCACCGTTTATTTTAATGGGCGACTTTAATGCTCACAGTCCTTCATGGAATAGTTCACGGTACAATAGAAACGGTAAAATCCTAGAAAAAATACTAACTTCATTAGATTTGCCACTACTAAACACAAACCCATTACAGTTTCTCTTACCGCACATGGTCCAACTTGGATTTAGTAGTATGCTCTCCCCAGCTGCTTAACTCGTTACTAGTCTCTACATTCATACCGATTTAGCGGGAAGCGACCACAGCCCAGTGATTATTCATAAAGACAACCATAATCAAAATCCAATAGTTCTAAATAACAAAATTAACTACTAAAAAATTGATTGAAACAAGTATCAGCGCACCTGCATATGTGATTATCAACAAGTCCAAGAAACTGATGTTAATTCGGCAGTCAACTCATTCATCAATCAAATCATGCAGCCCAAATCCTAATGGAAACTCAATGTCTATGAAATCGCAACTAAAGTTTTTACCCTGGTGGACAAAAAAATGTCCAGAAGCCATTAAAAACCGCCGAGCAGCATTGAAAAGACTAAAAATGACTCCCGATGAAAAAAATCACATCAAATTCAGAAGATAGCGAGCAAGAACTAGATGGACTCTAAAGTAAGCCAAACGTGATTTTTGGCTGAACTTTATTTCAACAATAAACTCATCAACTCCGATAAAGCTCGTTTGGCGGAAAATCAAATCGATCGAGAATAATCCGACTTTTCATCTACCCACTAGCATTCGCATAAGTACTAAGCTGATCGCAGAAGAAAGGTTAATAGCAAGTGCTTTCGCTGCGCACTATGCCGAATTCTCGAGTGCTAAAAATTACACATCAGAATTCCGTAAAATAAAGATATCCAACGAGATTAATCACCCGGATTATTCCAGCCACAACCGAGAACCGTATAACTCACAAATCACTCTTCACAAAATAGAAACTGCGATAAAAGTCACAAAACCAGCCGCAGTGGGTCCAGACAGTTTCCATGTCTCTTTACTCCAAAATGCGCCAGAAGTAATCAAGAAGAAGTTGCTTGATATCTACAACCAAATATGGATGTCTGGACAATTTCCTTCATCGTGGAGAATTGCAACAATCGTCCAGGCCGATCTAGGACAGATCAACTGCTATTCCTACAAAACTCCATCCACGATTGTTTTCCACTAAACGCCATATGTTAGCAGTCTTTTTTGACTGCTCTAAAGCATTTGATGTCATATGGCGCTCCAAGGTTCTAATAACCTTACATAAACTTGGCTTTCGTGTAAGAATGCCTGTATTCATACGGAACTTCCTAGCTAACCGTTTTTTTATCGTACGTATTGGCCAGGATTTTTCAGATCTGCGAGAACAAGTTAATGGCTTACCTCAAGGCTCCGTACTGAGTCCAACATTATTTAATTTAGCCATTAATGACGTCATTGAACAAATAAGACTTCCAGTGAAATGCTCCTTATACGCGGACGATTTAACGATCTTCATGTCCTGTTCAGATATCATTACGGGCCAACAAATCTTACAAAAAACTATCAACGCATTATACAGATGGTCCGTTTCAAATGGAGTCTCGTTCTCTACCAGCAAAACCACCGCTGTTCACTTTTGTAGAATTAGAAACAATGTTCAACTCCATTTAAACAACATTCCGATTCGATCAAGCGAAGAAGTAAAATACTTGGGCCTTACATACATATGACCAAAATCTTACATGGAAATCTCACATAAACGGGCTCAAAAGGTCACGCCTAAATAAATTAAATATTCTGCGAAAACTGTCACACACTCCATATGGAGCAGACCGTAGATCCTTAGTACACATCTACAAAAGTTTAATCCGAACAAAGTGTGATTACGGCGCAGCAATTTACGGATCAGCGAAGCCCGCCATCCTGAACAAACTGAACGTCATACACCACACCCCAATAAGATTGGCGCTAGGAGCTATCAGAATTTCTCTAATAATTAGCATATTATACGAATGTCCAGAATGGCCCCTAGATGTCAGAAGACGATACCTCAGTGCAAGACTATTAATACGTATTTTATCCTCTCCAAATACTCCAGCTTTTCTTTTGCTCTCCAATAAAAATCCCAAAACATATCACTTCCTATCCTATGCGACGAAGTCACTAATGTCAGATATCATGAATTTACCAAAAAGCTATGAGTCAACCCCCACCACACTCCCCCCATGGAAAACTACAGCTTTCAATATAGACCTCTCACTTTTAGAGCTGAACAAACATTCCCCTACTAATACTATTCTGAGCGCTTTTCATGGACTTCTCCTGAAATACCCGTCCTCGTTAATTCTGTTTACCGACGGTGCCAAATTAAACTCTCTCATAGGATGTGCCGTAATCTCTGAACATATAGGTACTATCCGTTACGTTCTTCTACATCTTTACTCCGTGCTCTCTGCCGAATTATTCGCAATTAAACTGGCAGTTGAAATCTGCGTACAGTCCAAACAAAACTGCCTCATCTGCACTGACTCTTTAAATTCTTTAACATGTCTGCTAAAGTCCCACGATAAGTCGCAGCACCCGATAGCTAAAGAAATACTATCTACAATAGCTACTGTGGACATCAAGATCATATTTGCTTGGATACCAGGACACAAAAGTATTCCACAGAACGAATCAGCAGACCGCGCCGCGAAAGAAGCAACGCCATGCTTTCCTGTAGCAAACAACCGAATACCTGCTAACGATGCTGTTCAAGAAATAACCAGCAGCCTATCAAAGGAATGGTTCGACTCGTGGCTCAACATATCCCAGTATCAAATAAGCTTCGTTCCATCAAAGAGGACATCAACTTGTGGCAATCGTCGTTCCGGCCAAGCAGAAAGGAGGAAGTAGCACTGTGTCGACTGCGCATTGGCCATACACGGATTACTCACCAATTCTTCTTGAACAAATCCTTACCACCTCTATGTGAAACCTGTTCCTCAGTTCTCTCCGTCCAACACATTCTATTAGACTGCAACAAATATAATCACACTCGCACCACGTTTTTCCTTCCGTCTACCTTGAAAGAACTCTCTAAGAGGAACAATGAAGTAAATATAAAAAAATTATTCGCTTATGTCAACTCCATTAACCTCCTATCACAACTATAGAATCCTAACTTTCCGTGCCTCTGGCCTTTGTTGCAGTTCATGGCACGTAAATGAAGAAGAAGAATAAATTATATTTCACTATTCGTTTCTAAAACTTTTTCGTAACTACTTTAATGCACTTATCGATACATAAACATAAAGCACAAAATAATAATACGAATTCAGTTTGTCACTTGTTCTTTTTGTTTGTAGAAACGAAAATCAAAATAAGATGGATGTCTTGAACTGAAGTAATTCAAAAGAGGATTATTATAAATAGAAATGAACTTCATTAAAAGGAACATCCAGAAACGACTTTAAGATCCTCAGCCGACTGCGAATCGGGCATATCGCTACTTCCCACAAACACATAATCGATAAAACCCCGCCTCCGACTATGTGTCCCCAGTGCGGCCAGATAACCATACCAACAGTCTCTCATATACTGCTCACCTGCCAGAAGATGAAGGTATTACGAAAACAACTGGACTTGCTGGGAAACCTAGAGTGCATACTCTCTAATGAATCAATAAACATCACTCGAATTATAGCCTTTGTTAGAATGAGTGGCCGAACACAACAAATCTAAATAACCTCCCCTTGTGTGTGCTGTAATGACCACAGTAGTTACAAACAGCACACACAATTTTAAAAAAGGAAAGGGGGGAAAAAAAAATTATTGCGAAGACTTATTTGTTTTTGCTGTGTGTTTTGACGATGGTTCGAAGTTTAATATGTCTAACAACGTCTAAGGGGATAGATAATGATGAATGCAAATGTAAATGAACAGAGACGAAAAAAGGTTGTGATAACCCGTTGTTGTAAATAAATCAGATACTTATCTATTTTACAACACTATCCGCTATTGCTTTGAAATTTTCGGTGTGAAATATAAATAAACAACCTTTCACGACGTATATTTAAGAGTTATATTAATAAGAAACAAATGAAAATGATTAATATTATTAATGATTCAAGTTCTTTATCAAATGTTTTTTTTTTTTTTTTTTGATTCAATATGTAGTCAGCCACACTTAAAAAGGTAAAAACTAATAGATGAACTGAATTTGGTTCTATACACATTCGATATTTTATATTTCTTTTGCATTCCCATTTAGCAAGTTTATTCGGAAATGTGGTCTTTGAAATTTCTTTTATTATCCATGATTTTAATTATATATAGTACCCGCTTTCTTTTTTTTTTATTTGATTTTTGTTGTTAAGTTAATGTTATCATATTACAGCGTTTTTGGTATATCCTTTTTTTATCATAATATAATAACGATCAAATTTTGATGTTGTGAAATCATTATCGAAGCTTCCCAGGTTTTAAAAAATTTCGAAAAATAGCAATAAAGCCACAAAAATGTTTAAACATATACGAGGGTGGTTCAAATATAAACCGGAATTTTTAAATAAACGCGCGAAAAATTTATTGTGGAATAAGTGGTTGCACTGGCAGTTAGGCCGGTTTGTTACGAAGCGTGTAGAGCAATTAGAACCGCGTAACCTCACTTTTTAGTGTAGTTAGAGCCATGAGTGAAAAAGAAGTACCAGTGTCTGTTGCGCAACGCATCATTATTCGTTTTTTACTCAAAGACGACGTAAAATCCGTGGAAATTTACCGAAAATTACGCGAACAGTTCGGGGATGAGTGTCTCTTCAAAACTCAAGTGTACGAGTGGTGTTCCGCGTTTCGAAAAGGACGTGAAGTGGTGTCAAACATACCACATGCGCGGCGCCCAAAAACCAGCGTTACAGATGAACACGCCAAAGCCATCGAACAACTCATTTTGGCTGACCGACGCGTCCGTGTACGCGATATGACCGACGAATTGGGCATCAGCATAGGTAGTATTGAGACAATAATTCATGATCGGCTAAGTTATCGCAAAATTGCAGCCAGATGGGTGTCAAGACTTCTGAATTTTGAATAGAAATTCACTCGTTGGGAAGTTTGTACGCGTCTCCTGCAGCGGTATGAAGAGGAAGGAGAGAATTTATTGCGGCGAATATTCACCACGGACGAAACTTGGGTACACTACTATACGCTGGAGAATAAACGCTCGTCTATGGAGCGGCGGAAGAAAAAAGAGGGAACGCCAGTCAAAGCGAAGGTTACACAGTCAGCTGGGAAGGTGTTGTGTACCGTGTTTTAGGACATGAAGGGAGTGATCGCAGTCGATTTCCTAACTGAACAACGTACTGTGACGGCGCAGTATTACAGTAACCTCCTAAAAAACACAGTCAAACCGGCCTATCGAACAAAAAGGCGCGAAATTCCGATCCGTAGTGCGATACTGCTTCAAGACAACGCCAGGCCACATACCGCTCGGCTCACGATGGAGACATTGGCCGAATTGAGCTGGGAAACACTTGAACATCCTTCTTACAGTCCAGATTTGTCGCCTTGTGATTATTATTTGTTTGGCCCGTTGAAAGAAGCACTTGGTGGACAACGTTTCGACAGCAACGATGAGGTGGAATTGTTCGTGCGCAAATGGCTATGTGACAAGCCGCGAGATTTTTACGAAAAAGGAATAAAAAAATTGCCGGAGAGGTGGAAAAAGTGCGTAGCGTGCGAGGGGGGTTATCTCGAAAAATTGTAAAAAATATGAGCACTGCAAGTATAAAATAAAAATTTTTATGACGAAATTCCGGTTTATATTTGAACCGCCCTAGTAAAAATACACATTCACAGGAATAGTGAGTGAAAAATATATAAATGAATTATAAATTTAAAATTTAATATTTTTGTTTTGAATTTAGTATCATGTAAAATGTAAATCATGGTTGTCTTTAACTTACATGCAGAATCCTTAGCAACTGAAATATCATGCTTGACTGACTTTGTTTCTTACAGAGAAATTTATATTTTCCCGGCAGATACATTTGTTGAAAATTCATTAAAATCTCAACATCAGTAAGAAACTACGTCAAAACCTCTTTATACATAACGTTAGTAGTACTGCCATCCGGTATGAAAATCACTAAACTTGTTGGAGAGTTTACTCCGGAGCAGGTTACATTCCCTTAAATCTATTCCCGCCATTTTCAATGACTGCCTCCTTAACTTATTATTATATTTGTACTCTTTGTGTTCGCGCAATTCGGCATAGTTATGAACTAAATAAACCTACAAATGCTGCTTTCCAGTGCTCGTACAGAACATCGAAACACGCTCTTTAGTATTTTTCAGCATTGTTTCTGGTGACAGTGGCGGAAAATGCAAACTGATTTCGTTTTTATAATTGACAAATTGATGCTATAAATAAATTGTATGAAGTTGGTGTTTTAACTTTTTTGTATTACTATGGGCACAAAAGTATACAATTTTCTAGATACCAAATAAAAGCACGCGTCATCAGCAGATACATTGAGCTTTTTACGAGGAACCTCTTTTTCACCAATTAAAATAATTTCGAACTTCGCATTAATTACAATTTTACTTCATTTTCCCGTAATTGAAAATAAATATATTGAAATTGAATCCTCTTGGTTTATTATTACTCGAGGATCATATTTTTGTTAAGTCGAAAGTAATTACAAGATGAATAAATTGATATACTATTAAAACGGAATTAATGGCATAATTATGTTAGATAAAATACTTATGTACAAACGAAAATACCGGAATCAGAATTAATTCGGAGTAAGGTAGCAGAATTTCATAAGTTAGTAAAGATTTAAAATTAAAAAAGAAACTTAATCTTTTGGCAATAATTAAAAAATTATAGGCATATTACGATATAACAATTCTTTAACCGTACTACCTCTGTTTATGTAAAAAATGTAATCAAGATAGACGCCTTTGAAAGGTTTTATTTGTAACAGATTTTAATAAATTCACAAAAAAATATTTTCGAACGAAACTACTGTTATTCGTATACTTCTATAATAGTTCGACGCGCTAGATCATTTATTACTGTTTTTTTTTTTTTTAATTCACTTTATTTTATTCAAAATTTAAAATTATGATGTACCGATGTGTACAATTATCAAATTGTATCTATGTATACACAATTATGTATCGCGTTTTTCGACTCATGTTATAAACTTACTTCATACAATCTGTCGAGAACACAGTAATAAATCACAAAACAATCAATATTATCATTACGATTTTAACCATTAAAAGCTGAGAAAATCACAATTCATGCGAAAAATCTTTTTCAACTTCCGATAACTTCTATTTGTCTGTACTTTTTTCGCAAATTCGATACCGGATCTTTAAACAAAACTGGATCCAATCGTAAATTAGATCTTACCAATGGCATATAACCAAACAAAGCAACGAATGTGTTTAAACATGTCTGCCGTTGAATAAAATGATCAGGATCATTCCAAGGCGACCTGAAATATATTTTGTTAATTTATAAATTAAAGTTAGAATTTGAAAAGAAAAAAAAAACTTCAGATGAACATTAATAGGAAATAAAACAGAATAATTTTATAAATAAAAATAAATTCCCAAAATGTTACACAAATCTATATATATATTAATGGCTACGCCATTTTTACACCAGGGGTCATTAGGAAAAGTGTCCTGTCACGAAATTTATTCCAAAATTATTTTTACAATTTTTCGAACGTCGTAGCTAATGAAAAAGTTTACTCTTCTATAAGAATTATAGAAGAAATAGACCTGGGGGTGAAGGGGCTTCCCCATTTCTAGTACCGAAGGGACGAGTTTATATATATTAGTTACAACGTAATTCTTAGGCTCCCCCCCCCCCCAGAAAAAATGTCCCAATTTTATATAACGAAAAATGTTCCAAAAATATGTCCTAATTTTATATAACGTTTGTTATATTTTATAGGATTTTTGTGATTTATGGACCGATTTAGAATTACGCTGCAAATTTTAATCATTTTATATAAAGTATAGAAGAGAAAGAGACAGAAATGTAAGCAAGAGGGGTCAAGGGGCACAGCCTCTTGCGAGACCAAAATGCCCGAGTTTATATATATAGGTATATATCATATATATATATATATATATATATTATGAATATAAATGAAAGTTGAGAAATGTACCTGCCTGTCTGCTGTTTTTATAAAAATTACAAAAATAACAAACACTTACGTGTACATGTGACCTCTTCGGTAATTACAATTAAAACAGTCAATCAGGACTATTCCTGTAATAATTCACACTGTATTTATTCCATATACGTAATAATTTTATGCAGACTCACCTCGAAAAAGATCCACCGGCCGTTTGTTCCTTGTAGTGCTTTCGCTGAGTAACTTTTATCGGAGGCTGCTTAGTAACGTGACTAACCAAAAAATTCATTAATATATCTTCGCAATTATTAGACTGTTCAACTGTCTTTAATAATAACGGGCTTAACCATTCGCTGTAAAGGTGATTATAGTAACGATGATAAAATGCTGCTCCAGTTAAGACAATCGAATAATCATTAGTCCATTTCGACGTATATCCCCATGAATTCTGTCAATAAAAGTAATAATTAAAAAAATTAATAAATTATTCGAATACTAGATGAAGTTTTTAGTTTTCAATTATTTTCCTTTATTCTTTTTAGGATTCCCTACATAAATAATGGATGGAATCCTAATAAGATGGTTCAGAAACGACAAAAATATCAAATAAAAATCAATAACTCAAGAACGGATTGACTTCAAAATTGGATCGCAAATTACAATTAAAATTCTCTTTAAGACAATCTATAACTTCAACCAACCGATTACTCTGGGTCGCAAAAAACCTAAAATACTGTCAAGAATATATAATATGACCTAAAAAATTATTTAAAAGTTCATAACTCATCACTAGATAACCCTTTAAAAGGGAAATTTGAAATATAAAACAAAACGCAGAAGTTCTTTCATAAAGTTAAAAAATTATTCAACTCCCCCCCTCCCGCTAGGCCCAAAAACAGCCAAAAAAAAAATTATATTTACGTAAATAAAAGCTCGAGTAAAAAAGTAGAAAAAACTAAAACGTGTCCCAAACATATGTACAAAGAACCGCTTTATAGGAAAAATATAGTCGAGCTTAGAACTTTATATTTTGGCCTCGACGCGTCGTCGGAAGCTTGAAAGTTTTGAAAAAATATTTTTTTCCGGACATGAGATATTTCGTTGGAAAAGTCGCTACTTATCGGGAACGAAACCATATTATTTCCTTAACGAAACTTTCGAAGTTAGTGACAATTTTAAAAAATCGCAAAAAATTACCTGTCTCTCTGTTTTTGTGGCGCAAAAAACAGATTTTTTTATTTTGAATTTAGTATTATGTAAGTGTAAATTATAGTTAACTTGACATACGGAATCCTCGGCGCATGAAACGTCATGCTTGACTGAACTTGTTTATCTTCTTATTCTTGGAAGAAAATGTTTGTTTATGTATTACATTTTCTACAATCAGTTTGCACTCCTTCTGATTTTGTGCGCTTCTTTTAGAACTCCTACCTTTTGGGTTTGTTGTTACGATTTTAAGATCACTGACGATTAAATTTTTAAAACGTTATTTTGGTCTGCCAACAAGTCACTTTTCTGTTTGTAGCGTACCACATAATATTCTTTTTGGTATGTGGTACTATCCATTCGTACAACCCGTCCCACTCAACGGATCAGGGAAAACATACATGAAAACTAGAGTAGGCAATACAAAAATATGTGCCAAAAAAAAAAGAGAAAAAAAAGAAACTTTTAGCAATGTTAAAAATTCATACAAAGAACTCTGTACTCGTATGGAAAAATATGGATTTTATAGCAAAAATTTCCAAAGTAAGGATGCCCCAAGCCTCTATCGTTGTAATTTTCCTCGCTTAGGTAAGATAAAAATAATTAACAGCAGTAAATGTCATAATTATGATGCGGAGGATATAAAACTTGGTGTTGCAATGCCGGAAGTATGAAAAATAAAGAAGAGTTCTCATAAGCATTAATTAGTATATTTTGCCGATAATTCAACTGCTACAGAAGGTAAGTATTTTTATGAATTTATTAAGAATAACAAAATAAATATATATAAAAATGAAAAAAAAAACAAAAAACGAAAGAATAAACAGATCTGTTAAAGCTGGCTAAAGGACAAAAGCCAAATCAATAAAAAAAAGAAAAAAATATGTTTAACACATGTAATCTTATTTTTTTTTAATAATAATTTCGTTCATTTATTTTAGTTGATATCAGTGTTGATCTATTTAAATTTGCTACATTTGTGGTTAATATTTTGTCTTTAATAACTATATAAAGTTAAATGTTAGATTAGCTATTTGTTGTTGGCTTCTGAAATTAATTAATTACTGGAACTCTTATCATCATCTACCTCACTCGAAATTTCGAGTATGAGTTATCTTCTAATTCCTGCGGAAAATTAGTGGATAGGTAGTCGCGCAGTTGGAATCACGTAAGCAGGAGCGCAACCTAGTTCGTGCTGCCGACAACGTGAGAAAGGTACCAATGGCAAGGCGAAGCCAAAACGACTGGCCTTTTACTCACGTTGATGCGATTGTTCGCTGGCTGAATATTTCTATGCGACGCTAGTGCACTTGCACGACTACAATTGAAACTGACTATAGTCGCTTGTTATCGCGCTACAGATGCAGTGTTCAACTGTGTCTAAACTGCTGTGTACTAAACTAGTGCCGCATAATTTAGAATATATTAAAATTAGTCAATAAGTCATAAGAAGACTATTATTTATTGCTTCCCTTCTCTACTACATTTTCTTGTAAACTGTTGGCTATTAATCGATTCGAAAAGGGATAGATAGTACAGGTTGTACAATATATATTTCTAAATTAAGAATGTTTTAAATCGATGTTTTAGGAACATCTGTTGCAAACTATTTACAACTTTTTAAAAAATACAGTGCTAAATAAATATAAACTGATCACAAAACAAAACATACATAAGATATATAGAAAAAATTGGTAGTCTCTTAATATAAATTTATCGAATAAACAAATTGACTTTAAATAATGTTCTTCGGTCGTGATGTTCTAATAAAATTGAATAACAAAAATAATACTTACTTTTAGAAAAAATAAATAAAATTTCTGTGAATAGTCTTTTAATAAAGATTTAAATAGGTTACATTGTGTACGTAAATTTTTAATATAAAAATTAAATAAAGCGTTTTAATAGCAAAGGTTAAAATTTTAATACGACCGAAATGATCTGATTTTTCAAGTAATGACAAAATATCAATATCCATAAAAAGTTCTCTAGACTTATATCCAAACTTACCTCTTTTAAATATACCGATTTACGTAATGCTGTGGAGATAAAAGACAAATATAAATAGAGTACTTCTCAAATTTGTAAACTAAAAAAGATTAAACGATTTGTACGCTCTGTGTTTATTAAAAAATGGTAAAGAGATATATATATTTTATCTATTAAAAGATGTATGTTAGAAAATAAGTGAACATTCAGCGGACCTTTGTTTCATCCCAAAAGTGAGATCGTGCTGGGTATCCGACAATTCTTTGAGGAAATGAAAGCCAAACATGAAATGCAAAATCAATTTCATCCGTAGTTAACACGGTATCTTCGTCTAATGATAAAATTGCTTCCGTTTCAATTTCCTTCAATGGGTGAAATTTTTGTATAATACCGGAACCGTTAATTATCGTTAACGGTATACGAGACGAAGAAGGCCATTTTATTTGACTGGGTGATAATTTTTCATTATATCTTACAATTACAACCTGAAAAAATCAAATAATTAACTTAAAGCAATATGAAATTTCGCACTATTTTATAAAAAACATTGTTATAATTCAATTATATATACGAACGATGTCATTCTTACGCCGGAAATAATATCAAAAAACTGTTATGAAATATGCAATGTAAAAAATCTTTATGAAATAGACTATATAAATTACATTTCTATAGTAATAAAATAACAATTATTACTGGTTTAAAAAAATATTTTGGTATAATAAAATCATTTACCAGCAATGATGCAGTGTGCCCGAGACCATAAAAACATTACATTATAAATAATTATTTATATTTTTTAATTTTTTTTAAATATTTTTATACGCAATTTGCATATTCATGGCACCGACATCCTCTGGTCTGACCATGTTCACTACCTGCGGGTGGTATTCGATAAAAAGTTAAGCTTCAATAAGCATATTAATCATGCTACTGTGAAAACCAATTGTGCTATCTCCACCATTTATCCAATGTTTCGCCGTGAATTGTTCTTAAATACTCAATAATAAATTAATTGTCTACAAAATACTTATTAGACCGATCCTGACATATGCATCGCCTGTGTGGTTTTCAATATCCAGCGCGCGCGTTTTAAACAATTACAAAACAGGTATCTTAGGAGCATATTAAATGCGCTCCGCTACTGCAAGATTTCGGTAATGCATAATGCCCTTAGACTGCCTTGGTGTTCTTAGAAAAAAAATTTTTAATGACTTTTGAGTCCACGGTAATCCTCTTATTAACGTTAGTGGAAGCTACGATTCCAGGGATCTACAACTTATGTATTCAAAATATAAACATAAGCGTATAAAAAAATAATCTTTCGCAACTTCTGTGCTATATACTTTTCATTACCCTGCGAGGTACAGGTTGTTGTAACTAGAGTCACCTTCGCTAGTAAGTAGACACTCGACCCTCATATGGTGCTAGTTCCGTCGAGGGAGAAACGAAACAACAACCATGTGAGTTCTGTACGCCCACGTCGTGCAGGGTGGTAATTTTCTATTCGGCGAACTTAGCGCTGATTAGAAAAGCTAAATCAGAACTCACAATACGCCGCTGATAGGAAAACGGAGGAAGGTTACTTGCCGAAGGTGTTCCTTACGTTAAATACTGTTAAGCTTTTTACTGCATTGATAACAGCAGACTATCAGCAACTCGCTCGTGACATATGCGCCCCAGTCGGATTGGTGAATATCATTCTAGAGTGAGCAGGCGAGTATCCGGCGTCTTAAAGCCGGATCATTTCGGCTAAGGGAGTAAACCCCAACAAAAAATCAAGATGGAAGGCAATGGGATACAACCGCCATTATTTTCCTTAGAATTACATCTATGAGTATCGATAATACAATGGCCCTAAGTCTCCGTCGGGCTGCTTCTTATCCGCCAGAGCAGTCGGGTAGAGTGCGAAGAATCTGCGGAGTCAAAATAAGGCGGATAAATATGAAAAATTATATTAACATCGCAACTTGGAATGTAAAATCTCTGTATCAAATTGGAAAACTTGCTAATGTAATAACGGAAGCGAAAAGGTTAAACATAGCCGTATTAGGAATAAGCGAAACAAGATGGACTGGAAACGGAAGAATAAAGGTGGACGAAGATTATGAAATAATATACGCCGGGGAAGATAAACATGAACACGGAGTAGGTTTACTAATACACACCAGAATGAGCGATAAGATCAGCGCAATAATCCCAAAAATGGGACATAGAGTGTTATTCGTCAGACTAGAGACGAAGCCTAAACCGATAGTAATTATACAAGTATGTGCATTAACTGCGGAAAACGATCCTGAAAAAATTGAGCTTTTCTACCGCGACCTTGAAGAAATGCAAGCTTGTGGGAAAAAACGTGATATAGTATTCGTAATGGGGGACTTGAATTCAAAAGTTGGGGATCTAGTCATGGTAGCCAAATAGCTGGAAACTACGCTATTGGAAAACAGAATGAGAGGCGCGAAATGCTCGTAGAATCCGCTGAGAGTTACAATATGATGACACGTAATACTTGGTTCAGACACACTTAAAAGAAGACTGTACACATCGATTAGCCCTGGAGATAGAACTAGGAATCAGATTGATTATATTCTTTTAAATAAGCGGTTTATGAATACGGTAAAAAATTGTCATACGTATTCAGGGGCTGATTGCAATACAGACCATAAGCTGCTGGCTGCAAGATGTCAAATAGTTTTGAAGAATCTAAAGAAGAAAAAAGAACGATTTCAACAGCTAGATATTGACAAAATTAAGTCAGAAAGCATACAACAAAAATTTCAAAAAGAACTGGAGGAACAATGTGAGAGCAATTCAGATGAAAATGAAAATGATAACATTGAAGAGACGCGGACCACATGGAAGCATAAAGTAATAACAGCAGCAAAGAACACAATACCAATGAAAGGAGTGCGAGAACACAAGCCATGGATAACGCAGGAGATACTAAATATGATGAATTTAAGAAGAACTAAGGAAAGATCTAGTATCAAATATCGCAGACCGAACGGAAATATTTCAAAGAAATGCACTGAAGCTAAAAGTAACTGGTATCATGAAAAATGTAAAATTGAACAGCTTGAAGCGAGACACAATAACAGAGAACTACGTACCAGAATAAAACAAATGATGGCGATGCATAAAAAGAAACGGAGCAGTACAACATATATATGAAGGGGAAAGATGGAAAATATTGCGTGAACAGCCGAGAAACAAAAGAAGTCTGGCTAGATTATATCGAAGAATTATATAACGATGGCACTCGTCCTGATCAAGTTGATATTAAAACATCTGAAACGGCGCCGAAAATAGAAATTTGGGAACTACGAAACGCTGTAAAAAGAGCGAGAAATCACAAAGCGACAGGGGAAGACTTGATATCAGCGGATTTGATCAAGTACATTACACCGAGATATGAACAAGAGCTGCTGAGGATTATCAGCAAAATATACGATGAAGGTAGGCTGCTTGAAGACTCTTGATAACTGTAAATTTTGTGCCAGTGCCAAAGAAGAACCGTTCACAAATATGTTCCGAATATAGGGCCTTTGCTCTAAATTGCTGACAATAATTAATACCAGAATCGAACGAAAGCTGGATAAAACCTTGAGTGAAAACTAGTATGGCTTCGTAGAGCGAAAGAAGGAACGAGAGACGCGATTGCATTATTAAAGGTCATCATACAAAAAGAACGCTAAATGCAAATAGGGACATAATCGCGTGCTTTATCGACTACGAAAAAGCGTTCGATAGTGTTAATCATAGGAAAATGATCGAAATCTTAAATAAATACAAAATAGACGATAAAGATCTAAAGAATAATTACGAAATTTGTACTGGAACCAACGCGCGAACGTAAAAATCGGAATGGAATATTATTCTAAAGACAAATGCAGCATTGAGAGAGGTGTGAGGCAATGATGTCCCCTCTGTCTCCAAGATTATACAACATATATGCAGAGGAGATTGTAAAAGAAGCGCGAATTAAGAAAATAGGCCTGAAGATAAATGGGAAATAATAAATGAAATAAGCTATGCTGATGACAAAGTGATAATCGCGGAAACTGAATCACAGATGCAAAAAATTATGAATCAAATAAATAGTGCTGGATTAAAATATAATATGAAAATGAATGCAAATAAAACAAAGGTAATGAAGTTGACGAGAAGCGATGACAAAAAGGTAAATATAAATATAGGAACACAAAAACTGGAAGTAGTAAATTAGTACAGATACACCTAGGAGAGTTCTAATAAGTAACGATGGCAAAGACATAAAAGAAATAAAAACGAAAATTGGTATGGCAAAGAATGCATTAATTAATTTGAGCAGGGTGCTCGGAAATCAAAAGACGAGCTTGAATCTCCGGAAAAGGATAATGCGATGTTACGGGGCTGAAATAGTCACGCGAAACATGGACCATGAGCGCTGAGTGTGAATGGAAAATATCCGCATTTGAAATCTGGTGCTACAGAAAACTGTTGAAGATATCACGGGCCGATTATATACGAAATGAAACAGTACTCGTAAGAATAGGGGAAAAGGAAAAAGTTTTAGTTGAAGACATCAAAAGAAGAAAATTAAAATACATAGTGCATAAAATACGAGAATATTCATGTTGGCGATACAATACAGGCCAAACCGATTAGAGGAAGGAAAAGATTGGAACTAATAAACACTAACATACCAGCCAACTCAACAAGTAAAAATCTAAAAGAGATCATAATGTACGCCAGAGAACGAAAAATATAGATGTACGCAATCTCTTGACTCAGGTGGTGCGACGACGACGACTTTTCATTATCTTTCATTGTTTCTACTAGGTGTTTTCTTTTTGTTTTTGGTCGCGCAGCTACCACTAGCTAGTTGTCCTATTTATTTGTAGGTTCTTTTTACCTTTTTCCTGCAACCCATCGAATCGGCTAATTTACAACTTGTAGTAAGGAAAGTTTTTAATTCTAACGATGTGTCGTGCGGTCTGTACGCTAGTTTACTCACTTTTTAATGAACTTCAAAAAAGAAGGAGGTATTCAATTCGGCTGTATTTTTTTTTATGTATGTTACCACAGAACTTTCTTCTAGGTGAACCGATTTTGATGATTCTTCTTTTATTTAAATGGTGGTGCTTCTCATGTGGTCCCATTTAAATTTTATCAAGATCTGATGGTAGTTTTTGAGTTATCCTTAATAATGCGGGAGTTGAAGCTTTTTGAATGCTTTTAATTCATGATTAGTTTCAACGTCAAGTTAGATTTATTGACTTAAAATATTATAAATTTGCCAAATTACTGTGGAAATGTAGCTTTTGATGTTTTTACCGTGGAAATGTAGTTCAAAATAAAGAAATCGATTTTTTTGTAAGTATTAAGTATGGAGAATAATGTGAAAAAAAATTGATTTTTGACGAGAAAAAAATTCAAGCATAACGCTAAAAATTGTAAAAAAAAATGCTTTTTCGCAAAAAATAAATACCGACTTCAAGGTTTATTATAAACATTTAAAAATGCACTAAAAAGTAAAAAATAATTACTGCCGATAAAAAATATATATCAGAGTGATATAACTTAAGGTGATATCGTAATTCTTATACAACATTAACTTTTTGGAGTTGGCATCAAATTCATATTATAATAATAATTAAAAACTGCGTTAAATATTCATTCAATTGTTCCTAAATATTGTAACATGAATTTGATGCCAACTCCAAAAAGTTAATGTTGTATAAGAATTACGATATCACCTTAAGTTATATCACTCTGATATATATTTTTTACTTTTTAGTGCATTTTTAAATGTTTATAATAAACCTTGAAGTCGGTATTTATTTTTTGTAAAAAAGCATTTTATATGTATATTTTATTTCTTCCTTTAGTGTATTAGTAATGTTCTGTTGTATTCCCGACGGAGTTACTACGACGACGATCTAATACTCGAGTTAACTGTATTTAATAAAAAGACTAACGAACTTAATATCTCGTTTATTATTATTATTATTATTACGATAACATCGGAGACGTCGCGATTACGCGAACTGATCATTCACCGATAATCCTAAATCCAAAATTAGCACCGATTAAAACAGCCAAAGATAAACTTTAGTGTCAGCCGGGCAGACTGGATTCGGTATCGAACAATTCGGGTAACGCCCAGGATAGAAATCTGAATTATCCGTAAATAATTATATCTTATATATCAAGCGCGCTCGAACGATACGTGACAAAAGGGAAAATACATAAGCACGAAAGTTTATCAAACAGACGTGAAAAAAGAAGTAAATAACGAGTCGAGCGCGCTGACAACGCTTAAATTAGCTATGTCAGCGTATTTACAAATATTAGTGCCGCGGCGCATAGAAACGGAAAGTTATGACGGCTGGAACACAACAGTTCTATAAAAAAATATATTTTATTAAAATATTTCAGAAATTAAAATTAGAGAAATTAATAAAGAGTCTTACAACACAAGTTTTAATAGTTGCTATCAGAAATATTATTTACATTCAAATCTTAAATTTTCATATTATTTCTGACACAGCGCATCGAATGTCCACAAAAAGTACAGCGTCTAACTGACTAGTTAAGTTTTAACAATCGTTTCACTAAATGATGTAGTGCAGCAATTAATAGCGAAATGTTATGGCGACGAAACACGGTTAGCTTTGAGATTTATTGTCTACATATAAAAGGAATTACCTCGATTTACGATGTCTTATTTTCGTAATCCGTTGTATTTTACTCCCCCTAGTATTCACAGGTATGGCCAAGTTATAACTTCGAAGCATTAGATTTCTGATTAAGTACTTTCAGTGAATTTTACAGAAGACGATTTAAAATGATTTAATAGGCTTGTTAATTTTCTTTATCTAAATTTAGATGTCAATTTTCTCTTAAATAAATTTAGTTTCTTTAAAATTCTGAAAAAAAAAAATTGGCTCTTTAATTTGTTTTTGTTCATGTAGTAGTACGTGCGATTGTATGTTGAGTGAATTCCATTTCAATATTTTTCTGTTTGGCAGGGAAAAAATCAGAATTCACAAAATATTTATATATTTTTTTATATATATATACACGCGTGCGCGCGCGCGCGCGCACACACACACACACACACATATACATAATGTACACCATAATTTGTTAATATTTGAATTATCGAAAAAATATTTGGGAATGATGATGATAACTGTTAAAATTCAGAAAATTATTAAAAGCATTTTTAATGATTTTTTTAAACAATTACATGCAATCGACTTGTCGCGGGTAAATATACCCGATGATACTATTGATGTGGTTGCCGAAACGAACCTTGTAAAATCGCTAAAATGATGTGTGGGTGGTGGTGTTCTGCGTAAAAGGCAAATTTATCGCGCACGGTACCCGATAATGAGTACAATACAACAAAATGGTACTATCGTCACTGCGTGATAAGGTTAACGTTCGACACCACTGGTTCCAAAAACGGTCAGTACAACTGTACGTATTACTCTCGTAAAATTGTTCCAAGTTATGTCATTTTCTTGATCGTAAGATAAATTTTTATAAAACAAATAAAGAAAAAAAAATTAGATATCTCTAATTTTGGGAATTGCAACAATATACTAATCCGATAGAGGACTATACCGTTTTGATGCGTATCTATTAGTGCAGTAAACGAAAATACAACTGGGGTAGAAGGTAGAAACGTATCAATCGTCTTCCAGAAGCAACGACTTGTTCAAACCAGTTTGCCTCACATCGTATCAATATAATATATATATACATGTACGGGGAAGTGTCCAATAAAGACTCGAAAAAACACCTGTTTTATATACATGATAATCACAGAAAGTTGCATTATGTTCAAGATCAAGATATTCGACATGCTACCCGTGTGGGAGCGGGTTAGAATTCTCCCATGGTATCTCCTGCCTGTCGTAAGAGGCGACTAAAAGGAGAGCGAGTGTCCGGTGCTACATCCGGTTTCCCACCGCTACCTTGCGGTTATGATCTTTATCCAAAGGCTAAGGGAGACAACCCTGACAGAAAGCAAATACCGCTGCCTTGCGGTTAGGATATTTATTCAAAAGCTAAGGGAATAAACATTGACAGAAAACCCTCCAGCAGGCAATGGGAAACCACTGGAGAAATTTCCTATGTAAACATATGAAATGCTTAATAAAGTTGTGGGTTTGCCATGTGATCTGGCTGGCACCCGGCGTCTTGATCTCAGGCTCAAGATGTGAAACATGTGGCTGGGCGTTCTGGTGGACTTCAGGGCCGGGATGGTAAATTGGTGACTGGAGAAATCAATATGAAACTATGTAAAATTATTGTACGTGGTCTGCTAGAAGCTGGCAAGCTGAAGATAGTGGAGGATGAACTGAATCGATACAAAATTCCAATTTGTGGCATTTCTGAAACACATTATCATCAAAATGGACAATTCGAAGGTAGCAATTACATTATTTACTGGGCTAGCCACGAAAGCAAAAGTAGACACGGTGATGGCTTCATGATTAAAAAGAATATGAATCATTTAGTTAGAAGCTATGAAGCCATTAGCGGACATATAATCATAATACGAATAAAATCGAAGTCAGTAAACCTTAATCTGATACATATGCAGAAGAAATAGACCATTTTTATGATGAATTAAATCGAGCATTTAAAAAGTTACCACAGAGGGAAATCTCAATCATCATGAGTGACTACAATGCAAAAGTAGGTGATACTTCAATGAATGATCATATTAGAGAAACTGTTGGTAGCTTCGGCGCAGGAATCCGGAATGAAAGAAGTGAAGGGCTTATTCAGTTCGCGCTTGATCATCAACACAATGTTTAAGCATCACGTTCGCAGACTTATCACTTGGATTGCACCGGGAGACACATATCGCAATCAAATTGATTATATGCTAATAAGTAATAGGTGGTTGTCTTCATCTAAAAATATAAAAACCCTGCCAGGGGCAGAGTGTGGTTCCGACCATAGATTATTAATAATGGAATTGAAATTACGATTGTATACTTAAGAAAAATTCAAGATTGCCAAAAGAATGACTATTACCAAACCGGAAACACTTAAAAACGTAATCAAACAAAAATTGAATAAAAAGGAATATTTGAAACGGCGTCGCCGGAACACTTATGGAGCAGTTTTAAACATCATATAAGAGAGACATATACAACATCTGAACAGCAAAACACATCGAGAAAATGGAAACATTGGTTCTCGCAAGAGACAATAGATGTGATAGACAAACGTAAAAATTTGAAATGGGGGAGAAAAAATTACTCACAAGAGAAGGAATTTTGGAGCAAAAAAATAAAAAAGCTATGTAGAAAAGATAAGTACAATTATATATCGTCCATTTGCTCTGAAATAGAAAAACACGCTGAGAAGAATGGAACAAATTGTTCGTTTAAAAAAGTACGCCTTCTGGCCAGTGAATGTAAATTAAACAAACAAACGATCAAGGATGATAACGAAGAAGTGTAAACAAATGCTGAGGATATAGCGGAAGTACGGAAAAAATACTGTATTAAATTGTATGGCGCAGGAGTAGACACGGTGGATAGAACGAATATTGAAAATCTAAATAACCTATCAGTACGGCAGGAATTAGAACCAGGAATATTAAGAAATATAAAATGCAAAAAAACATCTTAAGAATAATAAAGCCCCAGGATCAGATGTTATACCTGCCCAGTTATTGAAACTAGCAGGGCATGAAGCGATACGTGTTATGCATACGATTTGTAATACCAAATCGCAAACTGGAGAGTGGCCAACAGATTGGTGCCGGTCAATTTATGTAACAATTCCAAAAAAAAAAGGATCAGCGACCGAATGTGAAAATTATCTAATGATATCACTGGTGTCACAAACGAGCACGGTAATGCTCAGGATAATTTATAACCGCTTACATGCGCTAATGGAAAATCAAATTACGCTAGAACAGGCTGGTTTCATGAAGGACAAAGGTACAAGACAGCAGATAATCAACATGCGACAATTAGTTGAAAAAGCAAGAGAGTACAAAACAGAAGTAATTCTGTATTTCGTAGATTATCATAAAGCGTTCAACTGTGTCCAGCGGAGTAAATTATGGTTGATTCTTACTGAAATGGGAGCCCTAAAGCATTTAGTCTCACTAATTGCAAAGCTGCATGATCAGAACATAGCTAGAATTAAAACAGGAAAAACGATATAATCTGATTACTTCAAAATGGAGAGAGGCGTTAGACAAGGATGTCTACTTACGCCACTCCTTTTCAATCTATATACAGAATATATAAGTTATTACAAATGATGGAAAGATACAATAGAATGGAACGATGGTTTCCCATTTGGTGGACAGAAAGTATTAAACCTCCGATACGCTGATAATATTACGTTGATAACTACAAGAATTGAAAATTTGATCTATCTTTTTCAAAGATTGGAACAAATTAGTAGTACGGATTGATTATTAATAGGAAAAAGACGAAAATGATGATAATCAACCGATTCAAAGATAACTACCCTAACATAAAAACAAACAGACGGCATAGAAGTGGTTGATAAGTTTACATACTTATCGATTGTCGAGAATACCGGAGGTTGCAAAGCAGAAATCGACATTGCACGCAAATAACTAGTAAAATCATTAATATTCTCGATCTTTTTGTACGGCGCTGAAACCTGGATGGTACACCAGACTAAACGCGGGTACACTGAATCTCTCGAGTTATGGTGCTGGAGACGAATGTTACGGGTCCCATAGATGGTCCAAGAGGACCAACCAATCGACATTAATGGAGATTGCTGAACCGAAACGTCTACTAACGGGGAAGTACTTACCAGAATTGGGCGGTTTTTCGGCCACGTGGTCCGGACAAATGGACTGGAGGCGTTCTTCGTCAAAGGGAAACCGTATGGACACCAAGGTCGTGGCCGTGTACCTTTAAGTGGTCGGATGGGATTCAAGAATTTACCGGGAAAAGCTTCAGTGAATGTGTTCATGAAGCGTACAATAAAGATAGATGACGTAAACTACTTACTCAATGATGACAGTATTTTTTTTTGTCACGATGTCTCTTCTAGAGATACACGATTCAAGGAGAGAGAGATTCAATATGCAATTTTATACGCACTACTGGTACTTGTTGAACACCTCCGAAAAATCGTCCTTTAAAATGCGCTTTTCGTTGTTCATGGGAAGACAGCGAATATGGTGTACTAAGCGAGTTTGTCGAAAATGAAAACTATGAGATCCATGAATACCCCCAATGGAAATTCGAAACTTCACCGTAACAATCTACGCCCCGAAGTCACGTATAATGTCGTCGAATATCTCATCTCAGAAGAGGTTGAAATTGTATCGCACCCACATCGCACCTTGGAGCACACTTTTTCTGGTTGGTTTTCGGACTTCGCACTGAAAAGACACAAGAAGACAACATTTTAAGTTTAAGAAGGCGACAATATATGGCGCGAAGCGTATTATTTTGAGGAACTGTGACAAGAGAACTTCTGGAAAAGGTGTGTCAATCTAAATGGTAAATACTTCGAACATATAATGTACCTTTCAACGACTGACACATATATAATGTTTTTTGAATATAGCCCGAGTCTTTAATGAAATAAATTAAAACACGTACATTACTAATATTATTTTGAAATCAATTTTATGTAATAATTCATACCTTAGAAACATATTGACTTTTTCTAATATTCCGCAGCAAACGATATAAAGCTAAATTTATGATGGCCGAATTAGTAAGTTGCGAGTATATGACGGCGGTAAAATTGGTCCCGGGTGACAATCTGAGTATGTCGTAGTGGAAAGGGTAATGGTGCAATGAATCGGACAATTTAAACTGGGTCAGCAGAGCACCTGGTGCATTATTCCAAACTAATCCATCTCGATATTGCTGCAAAGGTAATCTCTGGCGAATTATCTGCGAAGTAAAATTACAACTTAAAAGTAGTACCAGGTAAGATATTTAATAATTACATATCAAAAAGAAGCACAACAGTCCAAACGCAAAAAAGAGATGAGCCCGTTTCCTGAGGAACCTATTTCTCCTTAAAAAATATTTTACAATTCTTAATTTACTTTTAACAATAATTACAGTTTTTATAGAAAAGGATCCATGCATTTAATCTCTCAAGTGAAAATTTTCCATCCACAATTTTACATAAGTGCTAAATAAGATGAAAAGCAAATTCTAAAATATGAAATAACAGTTTATTTATATGTCACAATAAGAACTCATAAAAAGTAAAACATTTTCACACGAATGAATATGATTTTTCGAAAAATTAAAAAAAAAAATATCCTAATAATTTAGCGGGCAAATAAATTAAAAATTTGCCGAAACTATGCTGCAGTTAAGTAAAAACTGCCGACACAGATACATTTCAGTTTATATTTATTCAAACTGAATTATATACTGTAGTTAACTAAGAATCCAATTCACAATACGATATATGACTGTAGCATATCACATTAAATACAATAACTTATATAGGTGTAAAGCAAAAAGTTTAAACACATTTCGTTACCAAATGTCCGCTAAATCGGTTTTTAAAATAAAAAATTAACTCAGAAACATCAATAGCAAATAATGTTCCCTCAGTTAAATAATTCTGAACTTTCCTTCAATTATTTCCAGAATAATTCGTACAGCAGTGCCATCATTTGCACGCTTTAGTAATATCTAGAAAAATAAAATTCCGTACAGCATTAAAATTACATGTAATAAATTTCCTCATTACCCTGCTTTATTATTAGGCAAAATAAAGTGATTTCCATGGATCTTTCTATTGGTATTAGAGATTACGAAGTTGAATTCTCACAGTACCTAAAATTAATAATAAAGATAGCGAATAAGCTATTTTTTTCCTTTAAAAATCACCTTCACCTTTCTTCGGTATATTTGACGTCTAATATTAATAATTCTAAATCATCATAAATTTAATATTTTAAAAGTGATTTTCGAAAAAAAAAGAAAAAAAAAAGCAGTCATGTCTGCTATTTTCATTATCATTAATTTGAAGTATTGTAAACTTAACGTTAATCGTTGACGCTCTCAAAAGAGTTCATGGAACTCATTCTACTTTATAATACAGCAAGCAACTATTCGACCGCAATGTTAAAGAAATTCATCACATGTAATTTTAATAACAATAATATGAAATTTTGTTTTCTAATGTGACTAATGTAGCACTACTATCCGAAATTCTTCTGAATGTGGTTGAAGGAATGGCTCATTAAATATATTCTTATTAATTTCCCTTTAATAGCTTAGCTCCGTAATAACGAAATTGTATTTCCGAAACCATTCGCGCTTTATTTTTTTTTTTTACATTTTTTTACATGTTGATTGTTTTATTTTAAAAATTATTTAGAGCGCGCTTTAAATATGTATTCTAAACTTATTTTGAAAATTACGGGAATTACTACAACGAATAAGCTTTTAAGAAATAAATATTCAGCGACCTCTACTAGAAGAATAGGTCAAAAACGACTGAAATTGCGTTAACGAGAAACGATGTAGAACAAATAGGATTTTTTACAGGCACGCGGCGGGGGTCTTAAAATTAATGCAAAAATATAAAATACATATCGAAAATGAAATATTGAAATAATACTTAAAATACTACAACTTTATTTTGACACAACAAAAACACGAATCATGCATGACAGATCGTTGGCATTCAAAAGACTATGCTCGGCCACTGATTTGCCAGAGTAGCTCTGCCCTCAGTAGTTCTTCGAAATGAGCAGTTATTTTTCGCTGCTTCGCCGAAGCAGTTGCTCCGAAACAAAATTATTATTTTTACTCTCACAATTGACGTGCGAAACGTTTGATTAATACAGCAGATAATAAGGATTAATATTTTTTTACATAATTAAAAATATCGTGTTACAGTAAAGATTTATAAACTTAAATTCGCGACTACGTAAAAATTTAAAAAATTAATCACTTATGTTAACCGCGCCCCAAATTTTTTATTAGAAGAAACTATGTTTTACAATGAAGTTAAAACGATATAAATACCGTATTACTTTGAATTTAAGACACACATTTTTTACTCGATTAAAGGGCTAAAATTATTTTTGCGTCTTAAATTCGGGGTACAATGTAAATTACCTCTTCGCTGCCTTGTTACGTAAAGAGACTAATGGAAAATGTAATTTAGTAGTAATTCCTGGAGGTATGACAAGCCAGTTACAACCACTTGATGGTGGTGTTAATAAATAAACCCTTTAAAGATCATATTCCTGCACAATATACAATCGGTGGTTGACTGAAACTGACCACCCCCTTACACCAACTGGCAAAATTAAACGAGCTTCAGCAGCTACCATCGTAGAATGGATTTCGAAAGCTTGGAAAGATTTGCCAGCGGGTATCATCGTTAAATCTTTTTTGAAGTGATGCTTGTTTGGATGGCTCGGAAGATGATGTTTTTTGGAATCACAGTGACGTCGGCAAAGAATCCGATTCAACGTCCGACAATGATTCAACAACGTAATTAGAAAGTTACCAAAACAGACTACTTTATTATTTAGAAAAAAATACTGTTTACTGTGTCACAGGTATTTTAAGTAAATCACGTTTATGTTATTTCTATCTTGGGTATTTTTATTCCTTCCAAATACCCTTTCCCTAAATACCTAGTAATTACAATTTATGTCTTAAATTCGAAGGCATCTTAAGTTCGAAGTAATATGGTATTTCTAAAACGGTGTTTATTAGATTTTAAGAAACAGAAATAAATGTAAATCATATTTAATGCAATGAAAAAAAAAAAAAAAAAAGTTAAAAACTGACTCTAATATTTATACATGCGTCTTGCTTAATCATCGGTAACTTTTAAGAAATTAAAGTAAAATTGAAGCAAAATCGTTTAGAATAAACAACTAATTATTTAATATCAGAAATTTGATTTGTTTATTTTTAACAGATATTGTACGTATTTATACTAGCAACGAAACAAAAAAAAAAATCAACAGCACTGACACATGAAAAAGCGTGGACAGGTTAGTGTTTGAGATAAATTCCAAATCGTTCATATATCATTCATTTTAATTTCCCGAAAAATAGGATTGTGTCAGAAAAAAATGTGCAGTGCCGCGCCCACAGAAGCGCATATTTCGTCTGGCTATGCGTTTTGATGTGTGTGCGCGTGTGTAGTGCGTCTGGATGAGTAGAAGCGGTGGAACATTCAACAGAGGAGACAACGCCGTTTTCCCACTCGCTGCTCCGGAGCAGTATTCAGAGCAATTATCGTCGGAACAATAATCGGAGAAATTGTCGGAGCAGTGAGCAGTGTTTTTCTGATCACCGCTCAGAATCGCAACCGCTGATTTGTCGGAGCAGCGACAAAAAATTAGCGCTGCGATTTTCAAAAATCAACATAACGGTGAAAAATAGTCTTAACTGGCAAATATTAAATAAGAAACACGAAACGTGAAAAATTATTACTGGTTGCCTGAAAATTACACTTTCATGACTGCAGAACATTAAACGTCGCACAGCAGCGGAAAAATGGAAAATAGCCAACGACGATCGCCACCTATGTTACTTCACAGCTGTGATTACTCTTTAGGGCGAGATTAAAATCCGAATACACCTATTTAGAATAATTGAAAAATTTCGTTAAATTTGCAACAATGCAAATCTAAAAAGAGAAAACTGTAAGTGACATAAATGTAATCAAATCACTTCCAACGAACTACAAATTATACTGCACTGTGTGACGAACCTTAAACGGAATAAGAAGTGGTGCTGCAACACGAACTAAATATAAACTGAAAAAATGCGGAATTTTGAATGACGAAAAGTGCGAATGCGGACTGGTATAAAATGACAAACACACATACGGGTGTAATTTATTTGGTGCATTGGGCGCAACATGTCAACGTTAGTAAAGAAATGTTAAGGTTTCTAATGTATTAATCCGAGAAAGGAATGATATAACTTGAAACAGCGGTTAACCTTTCCCACGGAGGACCCCTCTTTATCACGTTATTTTCATCCGACAAGTATTAAGTAGTGTAAAATTAAGTTCCTAGAAAATATAAGTACATATTGGGAGTTGTCTTTCAAGTAATTAATTAAATATCTGTTAAATCTAGAGAGTAGGTGAAAAAATAAATACGTACAGTTTAATATTTATCGATATAATTTCACATAAATAAATATAAAATTTATAATAATAATAAAGCTCGTTTTTTTTCGAACTTTCGCAAACCCCCTATTATAAAGTTATCACAGCAAATCCCATACTTCTTCTTCTTCTTCTTTTTAAGAGCCTTGCTCTTGTCTTGTAGCTTAACCTATTACCCTTTTCCATTTTTTTCTGTCTTGTGCTGTGTTCTTAATATTATTATAATCCATTTTCAGTTTCGATTTTTGTTTGTTGTATCCATTTAAGTCGAGGTCTGCCTCGTTTCCTCTTCCCTTCTAGTTTTCCCTTCTATTATTGTCGTTATGAAGGTGTTGTGGCGCAGTATGTGTCCCAAAAATCTGTCTCTTCTTTGTTCCAAAATTTTTATCAGCTTCCTTTCTTCTTCTATCATTTCCATTATTTCTTTATTTGTTTTCTTCTGCGTCCATGAAATATTTAAAATTCGGTGCCATCCCCACATTTCAAAGGCCTCCAATCGGTTTTTAAGATTCTTTGTTAATACCCATGTTTCCGAACCATATAACAACACACTCCATATGTAAGTCTTCATTAATCTCTCTTCCTTGTACCTAGTTTGACCTTTTTGTTGAATAATTCTCTCTTTTTCATGAAAGTTTGTTTGGCAATTGCTATTCTTGTTCTTACTTCTATATCACTTCTTCCTTCTTGTGTTATAATACTTCCCAAGTATCTAAAATGATTTACTTGTTCTAATATTTCTTCGCCTAACTAAGAACTGTTAATCTAAAACAATCGACCGGATACGGTACACAATAGTAGTACGTAGAAATAATGTACTTGTCCGATTTTTTAACGTGCGATAACGTAACGACGCTGCAAAATTTCACCGTTATCGATTGAAAAATAGATCTAATGACAGCTTACTATATACATTTAAACTGTCAGCATAATCGTTCTGTAATGTCCGGTTCGGATATCTTTCTTGTATACAGTGTGTAGTGCGATAATTTGAAGAGATGCAAAGTTCGCCGGATTCGAACGGCAAGAAATATTTTAGTTAATCACATTTAAACGAAGGGATGAATCTGGCCTGGAGTCCACTGAAATTCAAGGGAGAAAACAATTCCAGAGTATCGGAACAATTGCCAGACCTATCTAAATACGTCTATTGTAATGTACGAATTCGAATTCGATCTTTTAAATGAACCGTTCCTTATGGATTCTATTATTTACATATGAATATTAACAATTTTCCCGGAATATAAATTTTTTATTTATGCCTCTTAATTTAATAGTTTTTGATCGCATAACCGCTTGGTAAAATAAAAACCTACGCACCTCGAACGTAGTGAAGACAATTTTTTCGATAGATGAAAAATACTGATCCCATAATATCTGCGTTTGCTGACGAAGAAGAAACGCTTTCGTTTCCGAAATAGAACGTAACATTTCAGGTACTTGCAACAATAATCTTTCATCGGCCCATATGGCTGCCTTGTTCCAATCAATCACTTCCATGAACGGTAATGCCCATCCATTAGATAGCAATACTGGAATACAACCTGCCTGTAAAGCTTCTAAAAATCTATAGGATCCCAATCGACGACCCCGAGGTACTAAACAAAACGAAGAATTTTGAAGAAGCACATTATAATCGTACCTAAAACAAATTTCCGCGATAATAAATATATTAAATTTTTAACGCTGAATTTAGCATGCGATATATATATATATATATATATTCATTTACACATTCAGTAGAAAAAGAAAAAAAAGTTTAAAAGCAATGTGTGTATATACCTGTCGTATAAATTATCATCCGGATCACAACGTTCGTCTTTCCAATTTTTCCACGATTTACCGTGTTTACAAGTAGTAACCAGCACCATATCTTTAGCATTATGTAAATGATAAAGCGAATTCCGTGTTTCCGAACCGATTCCGTGAACATAACGTTTACCTTTGAACGCAGTTAGATATTTCTTTTCAACCGGAAAGTTATTTGTTCTAACTAACCCTTGTTCTCCGCCTTTTTCTGGGAGTGTCTAGAAAGAATGACGACATACATATTATCCGAATTTATTATTCGGTTACAAAATACTACGTAGCGGAAGAAACGTAATTAAAATCCTACTTTTGAGAATAAAGGTATTGAAACGTCAAATCCCGGTCTTAAACTCGTAACAGACATGCTGGCTTTGGCTAGAAGCGCTTTACCGGTATCGAAACCGAGATCATCTTCTACGTAGTCCGGCCACGTACCGGAATATAAATTAAATATAATATGATTCTGTCCACCGGACCAATGCTTCAGTTTTTGCAATTTAAACGGAACGTTTCTAATATAATTCGGCGACAGCGGATCTCGATCTAAGGTATCTAACGTAGTAACAAACAAGCACGCTTGATCTGGATCATTTGTATAGTACCTAGATTCAACGATAACATCTAATATTTTTTGATATAACGGGCTTTTATTCGAAATTAACTCATTTTCTTCTACATCTATTTCCGGATAAACGTAAACTTTAAAATCAGTACCGCATCGATTAAAATCAAAGCACGTTTCCATTCTACATTTTTTGTCGTTTGTTTTATGTTCTTTTTTAGAATTTTGCAAATAAGCCCATGACTGATTTTCCGATTTAATTTGTTTTAGATCGTTCGCAATATAATCGAAATAGGACGGTAATTGGCTTTCATCAAAAATTATGTCTACGCTGGTATATTTACCTTTTCGCAATTGTAAATAAATTAAAATAAAGAAGAAAACAGTAATCAGAAGTAAACCAAGCCGAGTTTTACACCGCATCGCGCCGATTACTCTACATTTTTACCTGTCCACGCGTATTATTAATAAATTTACGAACTAAAATAAAGGAAAACCCCCTAACAACGGTAACTTAACATTTTAAACACCGCTATACAACTTCTCTAACAAGCACAATTGAAAATTGTAAACAACAGCGATCTGATATCAGTGTTAGAATATATGGAAAAAGTAAAAGTAGTACCGTATCATGCGGTATAAAGGTGAAATTGTTTTGTTTATAGTCACCATTGTGAATACATAGGCTCTGATAACCGTTGAGATATTTTACCGTTTTACTGCACGGTACTGACTGTGTTTTGTGTGCAGTGTTCTTAAATACATAAAATTGATATTAATATTAATTTTTTTTTTAATTCGGCAACTTTAGTTGAACACAGTGTTAAATAAAATAAGTAAAAAAAAGTATAAGAATTGAGTAAATTTTTAAATTTATAAAATTGACTATTCACTTGATATGACATAAAAATGCGAGTGCAATTATCGATAAAAGGTTTTGCATAGTTTAAAATTCGATAACAATGTGTGTTTGCATTGTTCACAATCATGTAGCTTAAATATCAACAATATTAAAATGTGAAGTATTATTATATACTCGTTTTATACCGATGCAAAACATTGTTACCATTATCACTTTTTTAATACTTAGTCATCTATAAATATGATTATATCATAAAGTTTTTAGTTTTTAGTTTTTTTTTTTTTTTTTTTTTTTTTTTTTTGAATTCCGTTAACGTTACTGGTCTCGTAAGTTATTTTTAACAGCTATGTCGTCGAAAAGGTAATTGAAACTATGAATATTTTGTGATTTTGTGCATTGCAACATGTTAATTTTATGTTAACATGTAAATACGATTACTAATTGCAGTTATAAAAGTATATGAAATTAGGTTTATTAGGTAGCTGTAGTTCTATTTTTATGTGGAGTATTCTAATTTAAATAGACTGTTGATTACTAGAAATATTTTCCTTACGCTATGATTTTAATAAATAATTTTTTCACCCTTCATATGTCATTCAAGAAGTAATTTTTTTTTTTTAACACCCTCTCTTAAAGGATCTTTCCTATAATTTGTAAATTGTATGTTTGAAATAACATACATATATGGAGAAAAATTTGAAAGTATCGTTCCTCTAATTTTTATGAGTTTTGTATAATGTAATATTTCTTTTTCTACCGACCGTGTTTTACAGTAAAATTTACACGTTTCTAAATATTTTGTTTCTTGTAACCTACAAGTTTTAAATGTAGAAATTTTCAAACTGATGAGTTTATTTTTAATCATTTTATTACTGCATTTTAGAATACATCATCTCTACATTGTGAATTAGCAGTATTTCTCATTTTTTACTCTTCCCAATAGTACTGGCCAGTTGAAGTTGTGAAACCATTATTCTTTATACTGCCGCGAGAAAAATATACTAAAATTACTCTGTAAATAATGTGATGTAGAATTTTATTTTCACGACTTTAATTTTCACTTTTATTTTAATTTTATTGATTCTTATAGTTTTCCAAAGAATTCGGAAAAATTATTATTTGTACTGGAATATATTAAGGTCTACCGCCACAATTTTCCTTATTTTATGTCCAACTAGATATTTAGCACTTATTTTTTCCAAAATTAAATCCTACATCAACCATTTCTCTCAATCTACAAATCAGTCATTTCGAATATTGTTTAGCTGTACGATTTATAATTACACATACCGGATGTTTCTGTTATGAATAATCTTTAGAAAGATCTAGAGTAAATCAGTTGATAGATTATTTTTAATATATTCACAATTAAAAATATTAAACGAAAGTTTTAAGATTGTCAATGTTTCGTTATTATTTTGTCCCATAAGTTAATATAAAACCGTTAGATTGAATTATAATTAAATTTGGCGTTTTTAAAGTGTTCCAGCGACTGTATGTTTCGTTTTTATTCCAAACCGACACTTATATAACTCGAAAAAATCTTTTCCATAATGCGGTATAGATTGCATGTTCGTCGCATGTTTTTTTGTTTGTTCACGCGTAACTTTTGACCATATGGACCGATTTTAATAATTCTTTATTTATTCGGAACGGTATCAACAGTAATGCCCCGTATAAGTACCGATAAGCATCGGTTAACACCGACTGAGTAGTAATTAAATAACATAAGAAAAAAGGGAATTTTTAAAGAAATTTTTATTAATAAACAAACGCGATTGACATAAAATGTTATCAGAATTATCTACCATTGAAACGTAGAGTAGAATAAAGAAAACGTGTTTGAAGTTCCCACAGAGCCGTTTACAAAATCATCGTTGATTGAAATATTACCCTTTCACATTAGTACGGAGTGTTTTGAATGATTCTTTTTGTTTATTAGAAAATGTACCGGTCAGTGGTAATCCTATGAGCATTGCTTGATAGTTCATCAAGTAACGTTAAAAAAAGTAAATCTTAGAAATGTACTTTCTTTTAATATGCCAGACAAAAATTAGGCAAAATACAAGTATTATAGTCAGACCAAACTGAAGTTGTAATAATTAATTAAAACTCGCATTAAATGTATCCGTTTTCAATACTTGGCTTAGAGTAAACGGGTGATCGCATTGTTTTATAATTATTTAACATGGTTTCTAATTATCGCTGCAGTTTGAATTTTATGTCGACCCCAAAAAAGTTAATATCGTTTAAAAATAATCATAGTACGCTCAAGTATATTACACTAAAATATATTACCTTTTATTAATGATTTTTTACTTTTTAATGTGTTTTTATCAAATTTTTAGGGTAAATCGTGAAGTCAGTTTTTTTTTTTACAATTTTACGAGTAGATATATGAATTTCTGAAATGAATCCTATTTTTAAGATGAAAATTTTACTTCAGAAATGTTGTTGAAAAAATTTTCATTATTTTGCTTAAATTGTATTTTCTTTATATTTTTAAAATTAATTGTTTTTTTTTTTCTCGTTAGTTTTATTATTTCAGACATTTAAAACTTGCCGGTTTCACAAAGTATATTTTACTATTCGTTTATTAGAGAATATAGTTTTAAAAAAAATGATAATTATTATCATTTTTATACTTTTGTTTAAAATACTTTTTTATATCGCAAAAACTTAATATGTTGTTTATAATTAAAGACTACAGCAGATGAGAATAAATTACGTTAATTCTATAGTCGATCACTTCGTTAATGCTGAAAGTAAAATTTTCTGAGTCATATTTGCAGTTAAGAGTGTTAGATCGGTTTCTTTGATTGAAATACCGGTGTATTAAATTGTTTTAGGGACAACTGTGTTCGTTCAAGAATATTCCTGTTGGACGGCTATGAAATATAAAATATTTTCTGTGATCATTTGATACACCGATGTGCTCAATCATCCCTCAAACAAGAGATGAAGCGGCTCCCTGGTGTACCGAATGACCCGTGTGTAGAACGCTTTATAAATGATTTAATTTCATTTCTAATATCAGTATAATAATTATATCCTTAAAATTTATCATTTTAAATGTCGCATAGTTTTCTGCTGTATAATGATAATAATTTAAAACTACATTATTTTATTGTGAAAATATATAAATACATAAATTTCTGTCACTTGAAAATTTAAAAAATAACAATTACGGGATATATATATATATATATATATATTATATAATTGTTTAATAACAATATAAGTACACATCAATACGATCTTCAGTTGCAAAAGTTTTTTTTTTTTTTTAACAAAATTATTAGCGGATTGTTTTTAGTTTTAATGAAAAACAACAAATTATTCTCTTTATTATATGTTTATTGAAATATAATATGGTTTATCGTGTTTGTATGATTTAAAATGATAATTGTTACTTTACATTTAATTTCAGTGAGTTGAAAAAGTTATCCGAAGAAAGTTTAACCAGACAACCGGAAGAAGTTTTTGACATAATCTGTAAACTTGGTGAAGGGTACGTATAATTTTTAGTCAACTATTCGTATAGCATGCGTAATAGTGATTGTTTCATTACATTTCGCGGCATCTTGAACATATTTTCCTGTTAATTATTTTTACTTGCAAACCATTTTCAATTATGTATTTCTTTTTTGGGGAAATTTCAGAAAGTCTTATTTTAAAACAAATTCTGGTTCAGAAAACGCCGAGAGAAAAAATTGCGATCACAATAAAAAGGACGGAAATAAATTTGATAACCACATTCTAACTTTGCACTTTTACAGTAATTAAAGTTTCAGTTGCGAAATTTGAAATAACAAAAAAATCCCCTATTAGATAACAGTAAACAGAAATTTTAAATTTATATTCGCTCCTTCCGGAATATCGGCTGGTATTCTGTTGTAGCAAATATATCCTCCACCACCATTATACTATTGCTTAAAAACTGGCTAAAAGAATAACATGTGTGGACAAAATTAAAAATAAGGAAGTGCGGTAATATATGATATGGAGAAAAAAAATTGGATATCTGAATGTTTCATAATTGAACAATTCATAGCACCGATTTGTTGTTTTAAAGTAAGTGTGATTTTGTTTTTTAAGATTAATGCGGTTAAATCCATAAACAGCGTTTCGAAAAAACAAAGCTTAAAGATAAATTAGTAGATTAAGCAGCGACAGAAGTATCAATTGAAAAATTTCCGACGGCTACGTTTTTGTGGACTGTTTTGAAACATTCGCAAAACATATTTTTTTTTTCTCTCTTTCATTTTTAATAAATATAATCGAAAAAAATAACGTGTTTTAATCGCTTTATAATATATCTCGTTTGTGTTCATTTGTAACCGTGAAAAGTAAGAATATGCGTGTTTCGTATGTTGGCCCTGTTTTGATTAAATAAAATGGCATTATTAAACGTAAAAGGAATTATTAATCGTACATAATATAACAGAATTGGATAACAAATAGAATGAAAAAATTCATTAAAATTTGACTGTGATTTAAAGGACTGTTTTTATATTTTCGTATATGGCGATGTAGTTTGTATTTTTTTTTTTTTTTTGATCCTTGTCGGTTATACCTCAAAAAACCAGCTTCGATAAATGACTACAATATTGTTATATTTATTATTATTATTATTATTATTTTATGTATTAATAAAATTAACTAAGTTTTTTCCTTAATAATACTCGATGTTAATATTATTTTAAACATTTGCATTTTCCTAACTATGTATATAATGATTTAGATCATATGGGAGTGTATACAAGGCTTTACATAAAGAATCTGGTCAAGTTCTTGCAATTAAACAAGTTCCTGTTGATACTGACTTGCAAGAAATAATAAAGGAAATATCGATAATGCAACAATGTGATAGTCCTTATGTCGTAAAATATTACGGTTCATATTTTAAAAACACTGATCTCTGGGTAAGTTTACTGTTTAATTTCAAGATAATATTGACGGTCGCACTATAAATAAAAAAGAATACTTTAAAATAAGTTTAAATTAGCAAAACTATCGATATCAAATTGCAATGTTTTTTTTTAATAAATAAAAATTTTATTTTCGTATATGTTTTATGTAAGTTGGATTTCAAATAAATAGAAAGTTAAACATCGAGGAATTATTTATATATGTGATAGTCGTTTTGGTATTTTGAATTTTTAGTGAAATACAGCAAAAAATAATAATAAATCTAAGATGAAAGTATTTTCCAAAAGCCGGAAGAAGAATAAGTTTCTATAAAAGCAACGTACGATTAAAAAACGGTTTTTTTGTTTTTTGTTTTTTTGTTTTTTGTTTTTTTAATGTCAGTCAACTTTAGCGTATTAATCCTGAGAATATTATGTTAAAAATGGTTAAACGTTAATAATTTTGACCAAACATAAATTTAAAAAAAAAAAAACGCTCGAAGTAAATGAATTAAAACCATTAAAACAGAACCTTCTTGAAGTTTAATATGGACGTGAAGCTGCGGGTTACATTTAATTATATATATATTATTTACAACAGAACAATAGATGTTTATCGCTTTGGTGTCCATCAAAGCTGCCTAAAGAAAAAGTACGGGATATTTAAAAAAATGCACAGAAAAAAAAGCAAACTAATCCCACAATACGAAATCATGTGAAAAATAAAATGAACGATGTTGTTAAACAACAAATTAGAATATACCTCACAGTAACATAACCATTCTTGTAGCCTACGAATGAATGATAATAACAAACAGATATTAAATATCTTTCGTACATTTGTAAACAGAAATATCGCACCTTATTTCTAGTATGAATCTTAAAACTTGTTGACGCATTAGGCTCGATGTTAATTAAACGCGCATTAAAAATAGCGACGGAAATTGAAATGAAATTAGAATTGATTATTGCTCAAATAAAAAAACAAAATTCGTAGACGCTGAATATCGCAGAAAAAAAAAAAATTCTTTTCGTTACGCTGTTACTGCCGAACCAAAGCACTATCGATTGAAAAACATGTGCAAATCTAAACTGTGTTATTCGTCCGCTATATCTCAATTGTGCTCCACAAAGTAAAATAATCTGATTTGTTACACGAAACAGCAAATTGTGTACACTTTTGAAAATTTTTTGTTAAAATCTGATTTTTAAAATTCTAAGAGCTCAGTTTAACAAGTCGCGTTTGACCTAGTGGCTAGAGCGCTTGACCTCCGATTCGGAGGTCTCGGGTTCGATACCGGGCGACGACAAAAATTATGCGGCACTATTTTAGTACACAGCAGTTTAGACACAGTTGGACACTGCATTTGTAGCGCAATAACAAGCGGCTATAGTCAGTTCTAATTGTAGTCGTACGAGTGCGTAGCGACGCATAGAAATATTCAGCCGGCCAACAATCGCATCAACGAGGGTAAATGCCAATCGTCTTGGCTTCGCCTCGCCATTGGTACCTTTCTCACGTTGTCGGCAGCACGAAAGCTAGGCTGCGCTTCTGCTTACGTGATCGGCTACATTAGCGTATGAAAACCTGGCAGCAGGTATAAAATGCATCTCCCAATTTGCCTGGCTAGCACGGGAGATTAGGCCAACTTATCCCGCTAGGGATTGCCTACACCCAGCAGTGGGCCGATATGGGCATATCGTGATCGTGAAGAGTTCAGTTTACATACTCATATCAGATGTTCGATGTGTTAACACTAAAAACAAAATATCAAACTTCCTCGCGGTTATGTTGTCTATTGAATAACGCTGGGTAATAGTGATATGGATTCGATTTTTTTGGCGCCATCTTTTGATCAAACAACACATTAAATTTTTATTTATACATTTCTGTTATCATTATTTGAGGAACTCGTATCCAAGGAGAGTCCTGATGTACATAAGTAGTTTGCTCACCAATCACAAGTTTGTAAATCACTAATAAATTCTCATACGGAAAAAACAAAACTCAGCCACAGTGTTTACATTCGTGAAACTGTTGTATGATTTCGAAATAAACCGAAGTAGTCTTTCGCGCGTCATAACCATTCGTGGCTAGCTTACAGAACTCCTTCATCTATTCCGAATTGCACACTATCATTTGTCGTAAAATTTCGGTAATATGATCCTCGAATCTATTTTCCTGGATCCGCTCGCTCGGCAGCCTTAGTCTGATTCATTGTGGAAAGTTTGTTTAGATAATCTGATCTCTCATCCTGTTAATGTAGCTCCGAATCATTATATATATCTTTCTACTATCAAATATCGATAAATTCGATTATCGTGTTTTTTGTTTTCGCTGCTGTCACCGTAAGCGTATCGAGGGAAATTGACCGGACCAAAATCAAAATTCCTTTAATCTTGAGTCATCTTGCCGCCCGAATCGGTTAGGAAGCTGAGCAGGTGTCCGTGTACGTGATTTTTGACCGAAAATGCCGTGTATATTTGCACATACATGTGGAAATGAGAAGTTACGTCAGCAGCGGATGTCCGGCTGACCGTAATTGTTACATCCGTGAGCAGTGTTGGACTGAAAGATAACATATAAAAATACCGCCTTTTAGAACAGTGTTGCTACTGATTGTTCGAATTTCTTTGTTCCATCGCTATATAGAGTCGTCTTTGCTTTTATCATTTTTTTGTTTTTTTTTGGTTGTCTTTATCTGACAGTTGCGACAAAGGAGAAGATGTATTTTTCACTTTTTTGTTTGTGACAAATCGCTATGTAAATATAATTTTTGCAGTGGAAAAATTCGCCGAATTTCGCGCTATTACAATTTGTTTAGACGTTATTCAGGCGCAAATTGATTTAAACAACATATAAACGAATTCGAAATATACATATTAGTTACTTACGTGCGAACGATATACTTAGATAGCCCTGAAAAGGGCTATTTCGAATTGCTAACAACGAGAATAAGATCTGGGGGAATCGCGAAGAAGATGATAAGGAGGATAAAAAACAACTAAAACGGGATTTATGTCAAAAAACGACTTTTTCAATTAAAAACACACTAAATATCGGCCGAGCGAGAACAACAACATTACATCTAAAACTAAAACTAACACTATTTAAAAAATCGAGATTGTGCATCGAGCAAGGAAAAATCATTAAAGTATTAAATTCCTCGACTGTACTTTCACTAATAATAAAATTAAATAAATATTAAGAATATTTAGTGTATTTACACCAAACATTCTCCCCCTCGAAGACCCGAAGGGTCTTTGGAGATCTAGCGGCTTGTGACGTTTTGCAAGCTTCTTACTGATCCTCTGCGTTGGGAAGCGGAATAACATGGATTACCGAAACTACCTTTGACTGCCCATCCGCTTATGGTTCAAACTACTCCGGCTCGATCGGGGAAGCACTCAGCTATCTTATACAGCTGCCAGAGTAATCCTTCAGGATTACATTTTGCCCATTTCGCAAATTCTGGTTATTAACGGTGACATTATTAGCGGTTGTGAACGGCGGGTTGGTGTGCGACTTAAGAGATGATTTTTTAATGAAATTCGACTTGCCGTCAGTCGGCAATGAAAGCGACAAAGATGATACGGGCGATGCCGATTTGGACAATGAAGATGATGAAGACGATACGGAAGACAACGATTCCAGCAACGAAGATGATACAGACGACGACGCTTTGAGCAACGAAGACGATATGAACGACAACGATTTAGACAACAACTATCTTGCCAATATAGATGGCAAAAATAACGACAGTGAGGCAGCTTTAGCAAACTGTTTATGCTGCAACGAAGCTGCAACCGCGAAGGAAGAAACATTTCCTTGGTGAACTTGATTTTAATGTCATTCGGTTTGACATAGAGCCCTGTCTCGTCAAAACCACTTTGTTGAGACTCTTCGGCCGTCTGTTTCTGTTCATAATAGGGCGATTTTTTGACTCGTTGACCGGCCGCATGTTGATTATTCATGGTCTTAGCCAGTGATACCGATGAAACATATTTTCCAGCTGCAGAAGCGGTAGCAGTAGCGGTGGTCGCGCCAGCAATGGAATCTGCGGCAACAGCAGTGATGCCGCCAGTAGCGGGCCTACTGGAAATTACCATGTTCGATTTTTTTGTCGCGGTCTAAGTGCCCTTCAATGGCCGCATTCAAACTGACCGATGATTTCGAGAATATCCGTTCCTGTTCTTTAGGCTTGTGCAGCGATCCTTGCATGACCAACTGCCCGGTGATAATCCGTCCCTGCCTCTATTTTTAATTTGTAATTGTTGAATCTAGATTGAAGAGACAGAGAGATCTCTGACTTCATTGGCAAATCCACCAGCGAAATGCAAGTGATTTCATTCTGAGTTGGCCTGGCTCTTATCTTTTTTTTTCATTAGAAACGATTCAGAGATACTAGATTTACTTGTGAATAGGCATCTAAAAGGACACGGACCTGCACCTTCCTTCCACCAATGAGCACAAAAACTACTGCACTAGGCAAAATAGGGTGCACCTGATGCACAGACTAATGATGTTCTTGCTTCGGGAAATCTAGGTTCATTGTGATCGCTTGAATACACTAACTCTCCCGTTGCCGCTGATAATATCTTTTGATGTATCATTATATGATGTGGGCTGCCACATGCCCTGCACCTTGACGACTTGCAATCGCGAGCGAAGTGATTTTGCCGAAGGCAATTGTTGCACAGCTGTCTATCTCTTACAAAAATTAATCGCTCGGCTATGGTTTTTGCTATGAATAGTGGGCAATTCGATATATAGTGATCTTTGCTACATAGAACGCATTGTGGAGCAGCAGATTTCAGCTGCCCCCCATCTGTGATTGTCGCTGTAAATTTTCTGCCTTTTGGTTCCCATACCACCAACTTATTGAACGGTTGCTTACTATCTGGCTGAATGTTCACACTCTCCTGCGCAAATCAACGATTCTGAAGAAATGTGGCCAGCGGATTAAATGGAAGGATGCGTCGAATTATCAGAAATTGAATTTTCCCATTCTTCACGCAGCTTCTCGGGAAGCTTGAATATCACAAGATAATTTATAAGAGGCGACATCGCCTCTGTATTGAGATCGCACACCTTCAATCATCCTCTTATTATTACGTTTAATCTGTCCAATGATTCGCTTAGAGTTGGCAGGGAAATTTTTGGGAATCCGATTAGATCTTGAAAATGGCTGCAATAATTTCCCTCCTGTTATAATACCGGTTCTTCACAGCAGCCCATGCTTCTTCGTAACGACCCTCCTGTAAGGCATAGTCTTTTAACAGATTTTCTGCCGCGCCGATCATCGCCTGTTTGAGGAAGTACAGTTTTTGTATGGGTCTCAGATTTTCATTTGAGTGAATCATTGCTTCAAACAAAGCATACCACTCTGTAAATCGCTTTATGTCTCCTCCAAACTTCGGGACCGGCATATCTGGCAACCTTACCATTGGATTCGCCGGGGCAGACTCTGCTATAAATGAAGATTCAAGAGATTGTCGAGATTGTCCTTTAGCCTTTAGTCGAGTAAAAATTGTATCGACCTTGCCTTTTGCCATTGCCCAGTCTAGCTCACCTTTTTGTAGCTCTTCAGCTATTTTAGCTTCTATAATTTCTACTTGTTCGAGAGTTTTTTCCTTTATATCAGTAGCTTCCGTGATCTGCGCTACAACTTCTTTCAATTCCTTCAAACTTGTTCTCCAGGTCTCTAGGAGCACCGAAATTTTGTATACTTGTGGCTCCGCCGGGCTGCCCAGTAGCGCAGTGTCCACAACAGCACCTTTGGTTGCATTTATCATGCGCAATATTGCACGCTTATTGCGATTTAGTGCGTCTAATGAATTACCCTTTTCTATCACGATGCTCTAATTATTTTAAAGTTATAAGCGCTATTAAAAACTCACGTAAACCTACAGAATAGCCAGGTAAACAAGCTCAGCTAAAGCTAACTCAAAGAGGGATACTACATAAAAAAAAAGTAAAAAGAAACAACGAAATAATCCCCGATTGCGAATAGAAGGGCTTTACGAAACTTAAACGATAGTATTGGTATGACTAGTTGAAGCCAAAAACGAAAAAAGGTGCTTATTAATACAATTTTATATCGCGCACACAGAAAACGCGAACTGGCTTTTAAATTAATGCTAATCTACAAAAGGAACAAAAAACGGAAAAGTCAGCGCGAATAAGCTACCGAACTTTAATTCAATTGACACGAACTAAACTAAAAACATTTGAAATTACCACAAACCGAACAAATGCACGCAACTTTTTATTTTCGCGAAAGCTATTAAACGTACTAAACTTTATTAAATAAACGGAACTTTTTATATTAAATACACGAAATTTATTACACCCACGAAAGTCAATGAATATACGAAATTCTTAATTCGCGAAACAAGTAATAGCGTGATAATTTATAAATTATCACGGAACAAATTATATTTTAAATTTAAATTATTCCACTACACTACTAACATATATTTGCTGGCAACTTGCAAAAAAATTTTTAATTTTCTAAAATGAATAACAGTCTAATAATTCAAATCACGCGAAATGAATTATAAACTTTAAATCTAAATTAACCGACTGAAACTGTTACTTCGATCTGTGTAACATATGAATAAAACTGTTATTGAAACAAACACAATTGCGCCAGATCTTTTTCTGTATATCTGCCTCGGAGGACCAAAATGTTTAGACGTTATTCACGCGCAAATCGATTTAAACAGCATATAACTAATTCGAAATATACATATTAGTTACTTACGTACGAACGATATACTTAGATAGCCCTGAAAAGGGCTATTTCAAATTGCTAACAGCGAGAATAAGATCTGGGGGAATCGCGAAGAAGATGATAAGGAGGATACAAAACAATTAAAACGGGATTTATGTCAAAAAACGACTTTTTCAACCAAAAACTCACTAAATATCGGCCGAGCGAGAACAACAACATTACATCTAAAACTAAAACTAACACTATTTACAAATCGAGATTGTGCATCGAGCAAGGAAAAATAATTAAAATGCTTAATTTCTTGACTGTACTTTCACTAATAATAAAATTAAGTAAATATTAAACATATTTGGTGTATCTACACCAAACACAATTTATTCTTAGTTATTTCAATAAACTCGTTCTTAATTAATTTTTATTTTTTTTATCATTTGGGAAAACGAAATGGACACTGCGATTCGTCCTTCATGCTGTGATTACATCAGCCAATTTTTTCTTTTTTCTTTTAATGTTCGTTTATTTGTGAAAGAGTAAATGCTTTCTCGGCGTTAAATTCATATTTCTTTTAATAGTATAAAAGTATCAAGGTTAAATTAAATTTTTTAATAATTGTTGTAAGAATTTTTCTTCTAACAATTCATATTATTGGCCACCTCCGGAAATGAATCAGACAACTAACTCATATCCTCCTTTTTAAAATGGTTCGTCATAATACTGAGGGATAATAAATAGTTGAACATGGATAATAAAAGGATCTATTCCTCAAAAAGAACAAGAGAGAAAGATTACGATGAAAATATATTAAACAAAAATAATTAAAAATAATGTATCACAACACATAGGAAAGAAAAAGTTTGCTCGGAAATAAAAACTATATACATCTACATATAATCCGATATAAGGAAACTTCGTGAAATGGTTGACCACTTTAATCGTAAGATAGAGAAATGGAAAAAGTAAATACTTCGGCATAGTTTTAAATTATTAAACGAAAATGTACAACTTTTAATGAAACGAAAATGTACAACTTTTAATGAAACGAAAATGTACAACTTTTAATGAAACGAAAATGTACAACTTTTAATGAAACGAAACCAACAAACAGCAATGGTAGAAACAAACGGTAGATTAATTGTTTAATAATTCTGAATGAAATTAGTTAAAAAATTATGTAATTAATGGAAATGTAAGGAATTTACTTTGAAGACTTCGCAGTTATTTACTGGAAAATATTTATGTTACCGAGAATGCTTTTTCTGAAGTAATTAATTCGATTGTGAATTAAAAGCGTTTTTTTTTTTAATATATATATATATATATATTGGAAGTGCATTGAAGATTGTGATGTGTATAGATCTGAAATGTTCTTATGGAACTAGTATTTCAAATTCTTTAATGAGGTGGTTGTAATATTACTTTCAAAACACAGTTCTACATGATTCATTTTTTTCAAGAAAAAATATTATGCATGCTTAATTTTTAACGAGCGAGAGCAAAGATAACAATTAAAGGTGTTGAAACAGTTTAAAATTTTAGTGCTCTTTTTTTAAAAAAACTAAATGGTATTAAACATTTAAATAAGCTCGTTAAAAGCTGAGTTATTTGACCTAGATGTGTATAGTAGTACAAATAAAATGTGAACGAAAAATTTTATTTTTTTATTTGAGTACTTGAAATACCGCTTGATTATTTATATTCTACAGATTGTGATGGAATATTGCGGAGCTGGTTCCGTATCAGATATTATGCGCTTACGAAAAAAGACATTAATCGAAGATGAAATTGCTACGATATTGTCTGATACCTTAAAAGGCTTAGAATATTTGCACCTTAGAAGAAAAATACATCGAGATATAAAGGCAGGTAACATATTGCTTAATTCAGAAGGCCACGCGAAGTTAGCCGATTTTGGAGTAGCTGGACAGTTAACCGTAAGTACATATACTTGTAAGGCAATATTTGTAAATGTGTATATATGTAAACGGTAGAGCGAATTCTGTTTTTTTCCCTGGTACTTCTTTAGGACAGAAAAATGTTGAACAATCGCACGCGTTACTGCACAAACAAAAACAAATTAAGTAAGAAATCATTTTTTTTTTTTTTAATTTTAAAAAATAAAAAATTATATTTATTTAAGAGAAAATTGATATTTCAATTTAGATAAAAAAATAATAATAATAATAATAAATCTATTATGAATAATAAATCATTTTAAATTGTTTAAGGTAAAATTCGCGAAAAGAAAAGACCTAACCAGAAATATAATTTGAAATTTTAACTTGTATATAATTGTAAATAATTTTAATTTATTTTATACATTATTTCAAATACTAGGAAGTGTAAAATATAATAAGAAAAGAAATAGAAAAATAAGACATTGAAAATCGACTTAATTTTTTTAATATGTAGATAAATTGCAGACGACTGTGTAAGTCTCAAAATCAGCTGTGTGTTATTGTAATAACGTGTTGTTATTTCCTGCTACACTAAGTCATTCAGTGGAACTGGTGTTAAAACTTAAACTAGTCAGATGTAGTACTCTTTTCATTATCACGTGATGGTGCTGTAATGGTGACGGCTTGAATCTAGCCATATATAGAATGCTATTGCTCTGATAAAAAATAAAGTGTGCAGTGTATAACGCGTGTACCACTCGCTAAAAGCGGAGAAGCAGCTAGTTTGTAAATATTCGATATCTGATTTGGTGTTTATGTCATTGTTGTTGTATGCTTCGTAATGCGCTCTTAGTGACTTGCTAACGTCGAAGAAGTACTCATAGCGCCTAGCAAACACAACACGAATTCAAGCCGGTCATCAAATCTGAATTCAATTCTTACTGGACACTGACGAAGTACACGTTTAGCATTTTTCTTCGAATGTTCAGATAGCGATATCTCTGATTTCTACTGGCAAGCTAAGAACTGTCTCTTTAATAAGTTAATCTCTGTTGCTTAAGAAATATCGGCAAATTTCAATTTGCTTTAGTGCTTTGTTACATGACTAAAAGTTCCGGAGGATTTGCTCTTGATATGTGTGTGTATGTATTAATTACAACATAATTCTTAGGCTACCCCCCATTAAAAAAAATGTCCCAATTTTATATAATAAAAGTTAAATGTTAGTATAGGATTTTTGTGATTATGTTATTTTTTTTTGTGTTGATGCCAGTAAGAATTACGTTGTAAATTTTGATCATTTTATACAAAGTATAAAAGAGAAGGAGACAGAAATGAAAGCAAGAGGAGTCAAGGGGCACAGCCCCTTGCGAGGCCAAAATGGCCGAGTTATAATATATATATATATATATATATATATATATATATATAAATGACTATTATTCTCACGCTGAAACTAATAAGAAAATTATGTTACATTTAATCCTGTTCAATTTTTACATTATTCGTGCGTTATTAAAATTTCTGTTGAACTTATTAACAAAAAAAATACGCTATATTACTTGAAACATTTGAAAAATTATTTTTTAAATATTTGACTGTAATACATGGTCGGACGGTACTATAATGTTTTGATGTAAGTAAATTTTGGTAAATATTAAATTGTATAACATACCTTTCCAATGTAGATTATTTACTGTAATTTCAGTAGAAAATTGAAAAGGTGAAAATCAAAATATACCATCTTTAATATTTGTATAATGTTAGATATAGTTTTGAAATAATTTTGGATTTAGATAGTAGAATTTGATATAGTTTTTTTTTTTCCCGTTCATTGCAAATATTTTAGGATACAATGGCAAAAAGGAATACTGTAATTGGAACACCATTCTGGATGGCTCCTGAAGTTATTCAAGAAATTGGGTACGATTGCGTTGCTGATATGTGGAGTTTAGGTATATGCGGAAAATATTTCATTTTTCATCAGGTTATTTTTTGCCGTTGTTTCAATTATTCGCTCCCATTTTCCTACTTTTCCATGCATGTGCGTTGTTACTCTTGATATTTTAATGAAATTTTATTATATTCCAAAGTTAATCACATTGCAATTTAAAAATTATACGGTATATTAATACATTTGTTGGTAATGAATATATCACCTCTACTATTATATAATTTGCAATAATCTTTTTAAAATACGTTCAATAGCTTCAAACTGAAAATTTAAAATTCAGTAAATATTATCCAGCCATTATTACATTTTTCCAAATTTTCCAATATTCATTTATGTGATGTGTTTAAATATATGTACATTGTTGCAGTATATTAGATGAGCCAAATAAATATAAATATTAAATGTTATGAATTATTTGAAACAACGTATACATTTTTTATCACGGGACAACATAACAGATTTAATTTAGTGAATAAAATTTAACGTTAAATCTTTTCTTACTCTATTTTCTGTGGAGGCGATCCGATGATAAGTGAACATTCATTGGAAAATGTTTTTATTTAAGTTTATGCTGCGATATTTTCCATGAATTAAATCAGAATTTCCTTCTCATTAAATACCTTACTTTTTCATTTAACGTTTTTAGTCGGAAAAACATTGGAGATTAAATTTGACGAACTATCTTAATCCTCTGAGTGATTTTATTGTAAATCGGTATAAATTATATGCCTTTTTCGATGTTTAGAAAATAAATTTTTACGACATTTTAATAAAATTTAATTCAAAAGAAAGAAAATAGAGAGTAAATAGAATGTTTATTTCTTCTAGTTTAGTTAAAGTATAGTCATTGTACCATTTTAAATTTCGCGTTTTGATTATAGAAGTAAATCATTATTAGCGACAATGCATTGTTTTTTGTTTTTTTTGTTTCTTGTTTAAATAGTTTAAATTACTTTTTGCTGAAGTTTACGTTAGTATTTATATTTTGAATTAAATTTTTATTTTTATATAATTAATAAATGTCAGGTATAACTGCACTGGAAATGGCTGAAGGGAAACCACCGTACGGCGACATTCATCCAATGAGAGCTATTTTTATGATACCTACCAAACCACCACCTTCGTTTCGAGAACCTGATAAATGGACCCCAGAATTTATTGATTTTGTTAGTAGATGTTTAGTCAAAAATCCGGAGGAAAGGGCCACAGCTACTGAGATGTTAAATCACGTGTTTATAAGTTAGTACATTTTTTTTTTTTTTAATTAATCATTTCCATTTATTCGCTGTAATTAACTTTCGTTTACACTTAATTTTTTTAAATTTGATTAGCGACATTGTTTTATTCATCTACTTTGTTTTGTTCGAAAAATTTCTCTATTAATTTTCCAAAAAATTTGTTCTTTTTTTCTTTTTAAAAAAAAAGTGTCACTTTTTATTTTAAAAGAAAAAAAGAACAAATTTTTTGGAAAATTAATAGAGAAATTTTTCGAAGAAAACGTTTTTACTAGCCATATTTTTGTTTTTAAAAAATTGAATACTTAGTACTTACGAGTATTATTTGCTTCTATTCAATGTACACTGTAGTATTTTAATTTATTCTATTTTATTTAACTTCAATTATGTTTCATACTATGTAATAATATAACAGTTGGATAATTTTTAATAGTGAAATATATTTCTTAAAAATGTTTTAAATAATTCCATTCATCGGCGAAAAGTTTAAATATTTTTAAGCGGTACTACTTTATAAAAAAAGGCTGTGCATAGTGAAAACCTGAAAAATACTTATTTCAAAGAAATGGCGATAACAGAAGAAAACATGGGAACATATCAGGCGGAAGCGAATTAATCGAAGCTTAATCATTTCCAACACTAAGGCAGTGTTATGAGCAAATTGTGATGATAAGAAGAAGATATCGATTTTACACAATTATTCATTTAAATATTACAATTAATACCCACAAAGATAAATTGATGTTTTAATAGTGAATTCGGTATTTCATGTTCCATGCATGAGATGATTTCTTACCAGATCTCTAATAAGAAATTACTTTTTTTTTTTTTGTTTTTTTTTAGGAAACAAAACGTTAACATTTTTGTAAAATTGCATCATTTTCAATAATAAATCGGACTTTAAGCAATACACGTATTTAAAATTTATAAATATGCCAACAAAATGTAAAAGAAATAAAAAGAAATGACTATAAGTTATCATTAAATTACAGAGAATGCGAAATCGTGTCAAATTTTAAGTCAAATAATTGCCGAAGCTCGAGAAATACGCGAGAATCAAAGTTACGCTGTAAGTTCTGGACAAGTGGATTTGAAACGAAATCAAAATAATCTAAAATCGGTACGGTGAGTTTCATGCCGTGTTTACTTACAATTTTTATATCACAGAGATAAATTTGAAAAGTTTTTCTTTATCGCAACTATTATTTCTTTTTTCATCTACCATTAAAATTATGCAAATGATAAAGTAACAACCCCTACATGTTCCATCGGCTAAGAATCGGGGGTAATCAATAATAAAACGAAGACATTCGAGTTAGAATGTTACAGGTGCAGAATAAAGGAAATTTCATGGACTGTAAAAAATATTCAAACCGAAATGTGGTTTAATAGCGAAAGAGAATTATATCATAAACTGCTTGGCGTTTCGCTAACGCATGGGTGATGAAAAAATTGAGGCCTACAGTAGCGTGGCTTAAAAAAAACCTGGCAGAATATTATGATTAAAATGAACTGGACGAAAGTGACATGAAAACCGAAAAAAAGAACTCGTTGTGACTTAAAATTTTCAGAAGTTGACCGTTCAAATTTTATTACAGTTTATAATGAAGAGGAGTTTACATAAAATTGATAACATTTGATATAAGCAAAAAATTAAGACTGATTATTGTTGTTGAAGAGAAAAGAACAGAATAATAACAAAATATTAAATTATGTCAATAAGTTTAAGTGAATTTCTTATAGAAATATTTTTTTCTTTTTTACTGTAACCATTACACTTGATACATCATTTTCAGTACTGCCATTCTCTATAATATAGATTTTCCATGACTTGCGCACGGTGTTATTTAAAAATTCGAATCTTTCTTAAAAGCTTTTAAGTACATACCATCAAATCTTGAAAGTTTTAATTGTTAATCTATATGATAGTGAAGAAACGAAATATTAATATCCTGTATTTTTGTCGTTTCGAATAATAATATAGACGTAAAGATTTTTTTTATTAACAATAAATACGTTTTTAAATTATTTTTTACAAAAAAGAGAAAAAAAAGAAAACTGTTGAACATACAAAATTACGAGACACCTATAATTTGACACATGTGATCTTTGTAAATTATTGCAAGATGTTACCGGCGACAATTCTCCGATATTGAACGGAAGTAAGTAATACCGTGGGGGCCCTTCCATAGCCAACTTCTGTGTAAATAAGAATGCGTTAAAGTGAGTACATATAAAAAAAAGTAAAATAACGCTAAATTAAAGGTTACTTGTGTTATATAGATACTCTTAATATGGAAAATGTAAAAGCTGATATTCGAATAAGGTTAAATTTGGACGAAATTGTAATAATTTTTGAACATAAAGAAGAGTAAAATTTTTGTAGGCAAGTGGAAAAAAAGTGAAAAAATACGGGAAACAGATGTTCTACAAACTAAAAAAGCAAACCTATCAGTTTACTAAAATCAAAAGATATCAGAAACATTTTTTTTTTTTCTTCGAAAGTTTTAAAATAGTTCTTATCAATAGTTATTGCGAAAATATTGCCTAAAAGATTGTTTTGTGTTAAAATGTTTGCACGGAAAGTATATAAACCGATCTGATTTAAACAATTGCGATGATTATTATGTAAAAACGTGAAAAACTAATGCGAATGCCTTTCTTCGCTCTAGTACTCGCATTTCGGAAGCATCAACTTTTCTTCACAATTCAAATTTTCCTACCAATGAAAGATATATATTAAAATTATTCATATCTCAGTAGGCAGCGGCGGTGTGTGTTTTCTGACTTAATTATATTCAAATATGCGAAAGTAATATTTTCAGAATGTTTTAAGAAACATTTTGAAAAAATGGAATTTTTAAATATGTAGGCAGTTTTTAACGAGAGCGAAATTTGCTTGGTATAATTTGATCTCGATTATTTTATAATTGCTTGAATTTGTAAAGGATGACAATGTTGACGCTCGTACTCTGGTTAAATCAAAAAGTGGTAACGTTACCGAAGAAAGTGATAAAACTTTGGTGCCTGAACGATGTAGAAATAGTATGGTTCGAATGAGTACTCTGACTGAAGAACTTGGCACTATGGTGATCAATAGTGATGATACGGATGATGACGATGCTACCATGAAAAGTATGTTCATCATAAATAGTAACGCACTGAAAATAATTAACTGTTAAAATGAAATTACCGATGTAATTTTGATGTTTATTTTATATGTATGTGTGTATGTATATGTTTTTTTTCATGGCATTTTTACATGATAGGGCACGATACTGGAAATATCGAACTGGGTGTTAAATATCGACCATTATTTCTAGATCATTTTGATAAGAAAGAAAGTGAAAGTAATAAAGTACGTATTTATTTGCATTCTGTTTTATTTATTTTTTTTAATTTAGAAAATTATAATTTTACTACTTTTTTTTTTAAGCGGGAAAACAATGAAGGTAATAGTGCTAAAAAATTATTACATGTAAATTTTTTAATCTAAAAAGTATTTAAAAATATTCTCCTATAATTAAAATGAATGTTACAGTTATTACACTGAGTTGTTAAAAATCTGGTTATAGTCCTTTAAATTGAATACATATTTAAGTTTGGTATATAAGAAATGTGTATTTCATTTTTTGCTTTAATCATTTTTTTTTTTTCTTCGTTTATTATAATTAAAATTATTTCAAGAAATATTGTTCCGCATAAAAAACAAATATCTTCGGTATTCGTGTGATTATTATTATTGATTGCTGATCATAATAATAATAAATTTTAACCTTAATCACGCGACTTATTTAATTATTAAAATCTGGAATGAGTTCGTTAGTTTTGTTTTTCTGTAATGGTTATGCATTTTATTTTGAAATTTTGTGGTTTTATATTTAGCGTGATTTTAGCGATCTTAAATTATTACACTACTTGTATTCGACTATTAACTTATTATATATTGTACTCCTATAATTCAATTCCTACATATAATAATCACACGTTTATGTTTTTTCTGTTCATTGTGCGCGCATACATAGTAGAAAATTCCCTACTATTATGTTAAAATATTATATTTGAAATTTAAATAATAATTTAATAACTATATTAAAATCAGTGATAAAATAAAAGCCTATGATGTAATAATTTTCAGACTGCGCCTCGCTTTATTGAAAAAACAAAAGCTGAAAAAAAGAAGAAGAAAATCGTGTTTTTAAAATATCATTATCCTCAAAATATTTATCCATGTTAATTCATTATCGAAAAACACTGAACAAAATAGACGATTGCAGTTCAATAAAACTCAGAAAAATGTAGAATATGTAATATGGACCAAAAAAGGGAAATGAAACCTTTTAAAATGAAAACAACACGTTTATATTACTAACAACAGAGAATTTTTTCGGATATTTGTAAATACAATGTGAATTAAGCAAAAAATTTCCCCATTTTCCTCAAGATTAATACAGACGCGGAGTAATTTATGTTCCATTTAACAGCACGCGGGATATTTGAAAGAGCATCAAATAAACTATACACTTTGAACCGATGAAAAGGGATTAAAAGCGATCGTGCTAGTGGATTTATGAAAAATTTTTTGTAATTCGATAAATGCAAAATTAAGTCCAAATGAAAATTACATGAAAACATATCCCCAGATTATGCGAATTGATAAAAATATGTATTAATCAGAAACGAAATAAATGCCGGGATACAAATGCCTGCATTGGCGTGATCGTCGCGAGCAGGGGGGCAAAGTCTCCTATTGATGTTTAAAATTTAACTAAAGACGTGATTAGTTTGATTTTTATGATTTTTTTGCTGTTATGTTTTTACACTTTTAATATTAATTTAATGTAGTGCAAAAAAAAAAAAACATTCTTCATGTTCCACTTGGATATTAAATAAAATGATATACTAAATTTAATGTTATCTATTTTGAGTGCACCAAACAGCATTAATAATAAGTATTAGAATTTAACATTATGTAGTTTAATAAATTTATAACTTACTTTCTTTCAGTTTAATATTAAAATGGTCCATTTCTTGTATATGAACACAAATAAGTGTAAAAACGCAAAACAGGAAATATATAATAATTCACCAAATATACTTTACAAAGAGTAAGTGATTCCGAAGCAAGTCGGTTTTTACAAATTTAATCATTTCTTAACATATATTTGGCGAATTATTATGTATTTTTATACTCATTTGTTTTTTAATTTAATTATATTAAGCATCCAGCAACAGCAACTAGTAAACATAATAAGCACAAATTACATATATATATTATATATATTGTATGGGCGTGTGTGTGAGTATATGAAACACTGATTTACGTTTACTATTAATGTTTTTGTTATTTGTCTGCAGAATGAAAACCGCTGGCCATCTAGTCCACTGACGAAACGTCATTCGTTAAATACTAGTTACAATTTCAATTTTTTACCATCTGTGCAAATAAGTGATGTAAGTAAATACACAAAACTGGTATTTGTTTGTTGTCTTATTATATATGTATATTACTCATATTTATTCATTTGATTAGTATTGAATGGACTCGCGGAATTAAAACAGATTTTAAGAACATTTAATGATAAAATCATTAGTAAAAGTTAAACTATAAAGCACATATTTTAAAGCAGAAAAATTTGTTCTAGAAAAATGTTAACGTAATTAAAGGCGGTTTATGTTTTTCTAGAAAAATTTTTGCTTCTTTAAATTGATTTTTTGATTTTATCATAAAATGTTCTTATAATTTGTTTTAATTCCATAAGTTCATTTAACATTAATCAAATGAATAAATGTGAATAAATAAGTCTGACACATTAGCGTAGTGGAAACGCGAACAACTGTTTATTATAACACTGGTGGCGAACCGTTGCTTTTAGTGTACATTGCCAGCGATAAAATGTGCCTGCGACAAAACGTAGTTTCGGCAAAACGTGGTCGTTCCTGTTCAATGTACGCATGTCAATTCAATTACTTTAGTATTTGGAATGGATATTTAAACGGGTCCTAGTTAAATCTAGAAAAGGCATACGAATCAATGGAATATTGATAAATAACATCACATTCACTAACGATACTGTTCTCATAGCTAGCTCTTGAAATGGACACTAATGTGTGATGTATGTAGAAGCGCTGAAATGATAGGTGTTGAAAAGACAAAATATATGGAAATATTTAGAAAGAAAGATAAAAACGCGGATAAAATAACAATAAACGGGAAAGGTGTAGGATAAAAATAGCACGTAAATTATTTCTCAATAGTTTAAGAGTGTATTATATTGTAAGGACATCGATATGAAAATAAAAACGCGTCTGTCGGATGTTACATCTGGACCGCATTGCTAAATGGGGTGGAAACATGGGCACTCACCGCAGCCGCATCGAAGAAAATTGCAATATTCGAAATGTGGGTCTGTGGTTGATTTTTGAAGGACGGTTGGACCGATAAAATAATAAGATCCTATAACACTTCAGAAAGAATGCAAATCACTAATAATTATAAAAAATAAATACAAGATACTCCAGCTGATACTCTAGAGAAAATATGGATGCAGAATATAAAATGCTGGACGGGAAATAATGAAATAAGGGAACCAACGGACATTGACAAGGATCGAGACATTTATAACAGTTTGGTCGCTGACGTCCAAAGAAAGAAGAAAATAGTATATGTAATAAACTATCATATAAAATAATAAGCATAATACAAACAAAATAATTAAAAATCAATACAAATAAAAAAAGGATTATGGCGAATAAAATACAAAAACAAATATAAATAGATTTTAGACCCTTGAGAAATATGTTTAATAAGAAATTTAAGAATAAGAGAATGATTAGATATGCATTAATAATATGAAGAGAATTATTTATTAGTAATTAATAAATTAAAAAACAATAAAGTGTTATAAAAGTTTCTATGGTTTTAAAACATAAACATTAACTAGGAAATAGTAAGGCTAGGATTTTAAAAATCAATATTATGAAGCCTAGCTTGATAAGAAACAAAATGAAAAAGGTACGAGTATCGTAAAAGCGTATTAATAAAATAAAAAGAAAACTTAATATAGATTACAAAACAGGGCAAGTTTCTTAACACAAAAAGAAAGAGAAGATATTGAATAGAAAATAGTTGGATTAATTTGAACAAAATAATAAGAAACAAGAGTTAAAAACAAATTAAACAAGTCGAAAATAGTAAAGTTGCTGAAAAACACTAAAAACCCGGGTGAAGGGGTGAAGGTATTTTATGAAATTACAACCTTTTTACAGAGAAAAGCAAAAAATTCAAAAAACTTTTAAATCCTATAACGAAAATTTACAATAATCTTTTACAAAATGAATATGAAACACATTTTTCTTTTAAAATTAAAACAATGAAATTACTTATATTTCAAATGTTAATTTTAAACATGAACTTTTATTACTTTCATGTTTAATTGGAAAATATATTATTAGTTTCTTTTATCATTTCTTCGATTTTTTTCTTTTTTGGATGCAATTTTCTTTTAATAGTTTTTTGTTTTTTTTTTTTGAAATATTTTAACTGCTTTTTTATTTGGTCATCCGAAGAGCTATTTTTCTACTTTGTTTTAATGAAATAGATTTTTCGCTATTTTCTACATTAGTTGAAACGGATGAATCACGTGTACAATAATTGTTCTCTACCTCTTTACTATCTGTTCGAGTTTTTACATGTTTTTCTTTTTCTTCTTATATCTCTTCCTCTTCGTCGAAAGAATAATTTTTTTTCTGTTCATCAACATTACCATTAAAAGAAGGTCGGGATAAAGGGAGAGAATAGATTAGACAGTAAAAGGAATACGAATTAGAAAAGAAGGATATATAGGTATCGGATAAAGTTTGAAATATGCTCGCTAGTTCAAAATTAAGTGTTTGGTGTCTTTTTTGACCCCGCAATCACCATTTGGACATTTAATAAATCAATTAACAAAAAAAAATGAGATATTTTACCAGCAGCGAAAAGGAACGAAAAAAAAACAACAAATAAACCCGCAAAGATAAAATTAGATTATTATTTTTAAAAAATTAGATCACTTTTTTTTAGTACTAAGAGATAAATTTTGGTCCTTATTTTAAATAATTTAACGAATTTATATTATAGGACTTCAGCACTCATATAGATGCCTGGTTTGCACAGAATGTGGAATTCAACGTTTTATGTTTATAATTATGAAAAAGTATTAATTACCTTCGATCGATAAGTCAAGCAATTTCGTCTAATTTATTTGTAAAGTAAATATTAATAAATTGTATAATAAAATATATAATGAAATGTATTCATTATAAATGGTTCCATTGTTATGGTATAACTAAAAGTATCAATTTTTTTTTTGAACGTTTAATTTCAAGATAAATATCAGGATGAATATACCGATACAAATTTAAAAATTAAAAAGAATTAGGGTAGTTACAAAAAGAAACGAAAATCCAATTTTTGCGCGAATATTCCAATTTTGTTTTTAATTTATATTTTTAAATTTCAGTTTTATTTTTGAACAATAAGCAAAAGAAATTAATATAATATTCGAATACAGTTTTTTGATATGGGGGTGTTTTATACTCATACAATTAATTTTGACAAACCGTATGATTCTCAATTAAAAGAAAAGAAAAGAAAAAAACTAAACATATATCTCCAATTATGAGAGCACACATATGAATTACTGATGGAATGAAGCCGTGTAAATCATTTGCGATTTTCTCGTTTTGAAAGTAAGATTTAAAATAAAACAAAAATAAAGAAACAATACCGATCGATCTCTGAACAGGTACTAGATGTTTTATGGGCCTGAAAGATACTTATACACATTATAGTAATATACACCAATCTGACTGCTGCGCATTCTGAAATGCACTCCCTTGCACCATTAGTATGTATATTTTTTTCGCTTGGTGAGACCAGTACGTTGTCCAGACTAAATTTTGTTTACGGGTCCCTTTAAAAACCACTTATTCGTGAGAAAAAAAAAATACGCGATATAGCATTATGGCATCCATATTTCCATACGTAACTGTGGTTCAACTTAGTAAATGTGCGGACGCAGTAATGATTTTGTTATGAATAAATGATAATTAATATTTTTTTTTTTTTTTACTTTTAGCAAGAAAATGCTGCGCCCGAAACGCCAACGCCGGAAGATCCGGAAGTAAATGCAGAAGTAAAAAGTTCTACATCTTCTTCGGTTACTGATTTACCAAAATCGGAAGAAAGTCTGAACGATGTATATCGTAATAGCATTATCGAGGGTGACTTTAGTTTTGTAAGTTATTTTATAAATCAATTGTCGTTTTTTTTTTGTTTGTTTTTTAAAAATGTTTGCCATTAATTAATCCTAAAAATAAAAATTTCCATTAAATTTAAGTTATAATTAATAAAACATAAACATAATTAATATTTATATAAATATAGATTCGCCAACCGGTTTCGGTTTCGTAAAACCTTAATTATGGCATTAAATTAGCCACACTGGATTCGCCATTTTGAATTTTTTAAATGTAATGGCAGAACCATAATCTACAACCCCAAAATCTTTGTATATCAGCTTTTATTTAAAATTGGATAGCTTGCAAAATGTGTACATATATGTACATGTAATTTATTTGTGTTAATCCTGATTTACCCTTTTAAAAAGCAACAAGAAATATAATTTTTGATACTTTACCCATATGCAAAGTTTCAAAAAAATCGTAGAAAGAACAGTTCCTTGTTTTTCCTTGTTAGAGCGGTAACTTTAATCAATTTCAACTATTCGTTGAGGAAGTTAATATTGGATAAATGCTTAATAGTTATATTTATAAAATGAAAACTAATAAATGGCTCTAATTTTTTTTTTTTTTTAACATGAAACTTCTTTGAATAAAAAGTTGTTTTACAAAAACCATTTTAGGAAATCTATCCTGTCGCACATTGGAATTATTGTTTAAACGACTTTTACAATGTTTTGAGCTGAATGCTAACTATTAATATTCAGTTTTTTTACAGTCAAGACAGGATCAGAGGTGTAAAATTATTAAATTGAGGAATTTCCGATCGATTTTATTGTTGCGGTAATACCTTTCCAGTCTAATTTTAAGTTTTTCTTAATGATGATAATGAGAAAATGATCGAAAAATCATCACCGATATGGCTATCAACCATTTGTAATAAACGGAGAAAAACAACGTAACAATCTACGGGAAAACGTTATTATTCTAACTGAAAAAAATGATTTCGCTAGCTACGTAAGATTATAAAAATTCTCGGGCGCAGACGTTTTTAGGCATAAATCCTCTTTGCGCGCCGAGATAAGAGGAATTAGTAACATCGCAGTTTACTGCGCCGTTCTTTAATTAAAATCACACATTGGTCTTACCAAATGTGTGTAAAGTCCTCCCCTACAGTGGTCAGAGTTATGAGTATTATCCGAAGAAGTCGCACTCACTTTGAGCCGACATTACACATACATAGTCAATCGTATTGCTTGCATCTATTCCTGTTAGGCAATAACTTCTTCGTGCCTACACTTACACTTTGGCATTAATTTTACTTTACTAAATTATTATGAATTTAAAATGCATGCGTCACATGTTATAAACCGCGAATCTTAGTAAGTTTAACATGACTACAACTATTGCTATTTTTTACTTCAAATTTCCGTTAAAATTTCAATCTTTTTACAAAAATTATCATTCAAGACAGGAGTGTTAGTATACGCCATTAATTAAAGCATTTAACATTTTTAAAGAAATTATAATAAGATGGTGTTTGCTGATTTTTAACAATTCGCGTTGTCGTCTACTTATCGACCCGACACCAGCACAACATCGTTGAGTTATGTACTCCAGCACTATTTCGATCGCCTTCAGTTCTTCATCGTGTGGTATAACACTTTGAAGGGGCTCGTTATTCATATTTTGTTCAACTGGATCCTCGTTGAGTACCATGGCCGCAATGTCATCATCTGTCCTATTTTTCGATCTCGTCGCTGTCCATCTATTCTGTAACGTCATCCCTATTACCCGTTTTACATTTTGGAATATTTTTTATTAGAGAAACAAACTTCTCGTCGTCTTTTGAATTTCCAAATCACATTGTTTGTAAATTTCATCCCATTTATCACTGACTCTATGATCTAATAATATTTTCCACGACCGCACTAATGCTATAGAATTAATCTCTTCCCATCCCTCAGATAACCAAGTGATAACATCAAGTATACCAACTGATTTTAAAGCAACCTGACAGTTCTCATTATTTTCGACGCTTGATACTAGTTTGGTGAGAAGGCGGCGTTGATATTTGTTTTTTTTTAAGGCCTCTAGAATTCCTTGATCCGTAGGTTGACAAACCGATGTAACGTTTGCTGGAAGAAACGTTGTCCTTATAACACCATCTTATAACTCCTCAGTTGCCGGATGAGAAGATGCATTGTCGAGAATAAGGATTGCTTTTCTCGGTAACTGTTTGTCGAACAAATGTTTCGCAACTGCGGGCACAAACTCTTTGTAAAACCAAGTTGACAGCATCTTCATTTGCAGCGAATGTAAACAAATTATAGCTGTGGATTTTATAAAAGCGCTTTGGTTTTTTCTTCTTTTTTTATTTATTTTTGTTTTGAAAAATCGATCCGGATCATACCTGAGTCTAGATAAACGCGAGTCGACTGTATATCTATATCTATCTATATATATATATATATACATATATATATATATATATATATATATATATATATATATATATATATACGTAGGACATTTCAAAAATAATGCACACGACGTTCTTACGCAGCCTGTACGCTTGGGTCGCGTCACAAATCTGGACTAGCGATCGTTTGTGAAAATTAAAACTTTTCGTAGTCGTACGCCTACAGAAATTCATTCTGCACTAGAAGAAGCGTTTAGCAATGACACCGTGGACCGTAGCAGTATTTTCCGCTAGGCAAGAAAATTTTAAAGAAAGCCTTTTGTCGGTTGACGATACGCCTCGTCCTGGTCATCCAAGAACGCGTGACAACACGAACATCACTATAGTGGCAACACTGATCGATGAAGATCGTCGTATGGCGTGCGAAGAGATTGCTCATACAGCTGGTATCGAAAACCTGTCTCGGTCATCAGCCTTTTTCGCATTCTACGAGACGAGTCGGGGAAGAGGAAGATTATGATAACGCAGTAGCAATCCTGCCGAAACCAGGACTTCGATTCCGTCCGAAAATAATTTTGCGAGTCAAGCGAAAAGGTCCATGGACACGAAGAAAAAAGAAAATGACAATGATGAAATTCGAGCAATTTTTGCGGAATACGGTTGGGAATTATTACCACATTCATTATATTCGCCGGATTTGTCTCTTTGGGATTATGACCTGTTCTGCAAACTCAAGGAGCCGATGCGAGGAATCCGTTTTCCGGATTTAGAGGTCTTAAGTAGTGTTGTGACCCTACGGATTCGTGAACTAAACTTCAAAGGCCTCCTGGACGTCATCCAGAACCTTCCCCGACGCCGGGAACGTATCATTGTAGAGGAGGGTGATTATATTGAAAGATTATAGTATTTATATGACACTTTGTCAAATAAATATTTTTTTTTGTATGGACATATGTGCATTACTTTTGAAATGCCCTACGTACGAATGTATATAATAACACTCGCTTATCAGCATTATACCGTCAACGGGTTCAATTGGTCGTGTTGTAACAAATTCATGTATTACGAGCATTTCAGTGACACGTAATTAACATATAGTTGGCCAGAGTGAAAATCAACATATGACTCCTACATCAGTTAGGAGCCAACTGAAAATACTTTAATAAAGACACGGTAGAATAATTAACTGATGGAAGATCGTTAATTAATTACGAAAAATGATCACAGCGACAATGACTCTTAGTTATAGAAGTGTTTTTTCTATTCATGCGATCTAGTTGGCCATGTTCTGTTGTTGTGGCGATAGATGGTCGATAATTTCTAAACTATGCTTTGTAAGTTTACGAAAATTTTATTCATTAAATGATAAAAAAATAATCGCAAGTTTGTATTTTATTTTAAAATGATTTAATTTCTAGAGCATGGGATAAAGTGCGAACTTAAATAGTTTACAAGTTTTTTTATGTTAACTTTAATTTTAAACTGATGCGTATAACTAAAATAATAATAAGCGTTACTTTTGGAATATCCCTTTGTAGTTTTAGTTTGTGGATTAATATAAATAACCTAGAAAAGTACGGTTTTGGAGTAGTGCTGCTTATTGTTTTGTTGGTTTTTTTTTTTTTTTTGGTAATAAAAAAGAAAAGTGGTGCCTATAGGGGGACACCCGGTAGTAACGAAGTTCCTTTCACTTTTGGTAGATATATAAAGTCATTCATAAAGTATACGATAAAAAATAAAATAAAATTTACACGTATTTAGAATTGAGGTTATACAACTGACCGCGCACAATGCTTGCTGCTCGAATCTCGATACTCGCACGCGCATACACACATACACACACCCGTATATAATAGAAAGAGACAGAGAAGGAGGTCGCCTGGAGGACGCCTAACGCATTTTCCTTACGTGACGATTTCTGCCAGTTAACTAATACCGTAAGCCGCGTTAAGGAACTTCGTTTGAAAAAGAAATGATTTAAAATTATCGCTTCGTATTTTTTATATTTTAGCTAAAACTATTGACGTTTGAAGAACTTCAAGAAAGAATGAACACGTTAGATTCGGAAATGGAAGGCGAAATTGATGAACTGAGAAGGCGATATCAAACAAAACGGCAACCAATACTGGATGCGATAGACCAGAAACGTAAAAGGCAGCAAAACTTTTGACAGTACATCATCTCAGTGTCACCTACTCTTGCTGATTTCACAAGTAGTAAAAAAAAAGATACTCATTCGTATATTTATTTATTATTATTATTATTATTATTATTACGCAAACGTATTATCATACTAGACTATATTTAGATCGTTTCTTATTTAGAAGAATGCATTTAACCATCATCGAAATGCCATACACGTAAACATGTATTTATTCTACGACAACGATACATTATTATTTGTATTGACATACCGTGATAGCGTATTTTAATCATAGTGTGCGTATGTATGTATGTATGCGCATGTACGCGTGCGTGCTAATTATTAAAAATCAAAAATTTTTATTCTTAATAATTATAAATAAATATGTTTTAATTTTAACTTTCACATATTATAAGGCATAATTCAGATTTTTGTTAAACTCCACTCTGAAATATGTAATGCTGATGAAAAAGTACGTGAGTTGGATCATGGAAAATTTATCTTATTTACATTCGAATTTTTTTATTTAAGGACTATAAGAACGAAGATGAACTAGAGTGGCACGACCGACAGCACAGTCTGTATGCATTACAATTATTGTAGAGTTCATTTCGGTGTGATATTGAGAGTATTACAGAAATACCAGAATTCTGACAAATGTCATGGCTAGTTCGAATCTAAACGAGTAGCACAAGTATCACTCTGTAAGCGTATAATTCGAAAGATTTTGAAAGAAGTAAAATATTTTGTTGCTTTCATCGGTTGAGTCCAATTAATATAAGGGATGATGTAAAGCTCTTTCTTTTATTTGACGGTATACAAAACACAAGGTTAGATTTATTCCGAAAAACGTAAATATTATAATATTAAAATATATAAAGCATTTAAATCCATTTCATTCAGTTTGGTTACGTCTTGTTAAACTTTCGATAAATCGAACGAATATCCTCTTTTGTTAGTCTTCCTTTTTATGCATATTGATTTACGTAATTATTACTGCCTATTTTTCTTTCTTTCTTTTTTTTTTGGTTCTTATTTCTAATAGGTAATAATATTATTTCTAAACCCGTGCCGTACAATTGGAAAATTTTCCTATTGCTAATCCGATAGCATAATTATTGCTATATTCTGCGTAATTGAATTTTTGCATTTATTTCGAGATACGTTTTAAATAAAATTAAGAGGGATGAATGAATATTTTAATTGAATCGTTTATAATTCGACAAAAACTATTCTAAAATATTTTATATTAATCTTTCGTCAAAGATATTTAATTTTCCTAATGCGGATTGCAATAATACATGATGCAATTCAATTTTTTTATCTTTAGAATAATTGTTCTAAAAAGTGGCGTTCTCAGAACAAAAAACAATTAAAATTTTTAATCAAACATCGAAAGATTTTATTTTAATTTCAGTTAAACAGAACGTCGGTGCATTTAATTCAGCAGAATTAAAACACAATTTATCGTTAGTTTGTTAGTATCTGTTGTTATTACTTATCATTCGTTTTAACTGTCATCTTTGCCCACAGAATTTCAATGGCGGTTTATTTGTGATGTGTGATAAAAAATTTTACTCCCTAGTGCCTTTTATTATATATATTTTTTTTGGGCGGGGGGGCGAAAAAAATGCTAAATGAATTGGTACACGAGCCGGATATATAGGTATACCAGAATACGTTAATAATATACAATATTTAAGTTTTACAAATATTTCAATAATACGTTTCAATAATGTTTGCTCTGTTCCGGGTTATACGAAAATACAAATTACCAATTGAATTTTTACTTTAAATGTGCCTAACTACTGTTGATTAATGCAGATTATTATAATGAATGCTGAATTAGATTTTTTTTTTTTTTTAATTCGAGATTTTTCTCGGTTTCGTGAATTTCCTATTAAGATAATGTGAAAAAATCTTTAATGTGATATTTTTTTGAGAAATTGAAAAGAAGAAATTGAATAAATTACCACGCACCTCATTAGTCGGTTAAAGTATTTTGTTCATATTACGCGCACGTATGCACACACAAAATAAAAAATGTAAAAAAAGAAAAAAATAATAAAAAAAACTAAAAAAAAAATCGAAGATGTTTTACACGTTTTTGTGCTTTTATTTGAGTGTTGATGAATTGCTTTACAAATATTTTTTTGTAATGACTAACAGTGCGCCAAATACCTACCGAAATGTATGCACGCGGCTTCATTCGTATTTATGTGTATTTGTTATCAGTCTGGCTGAAATTTTTGATGATTATTCGCGAACGTTTTATCTTATTCAATTTGCGGATGAAATTTACATACGTAACATTTGTAATGACTGGATTTGTTAAAATTAAAAAATTTTCAGTAGAAATCACGTCACTATTAAAAATACTATTTAACATTTCAAACACACAGTCGGTCCATCATCAGAAACTAAAAACTAAAACTAAATCGGTTATTTCGGTCGTAATTTTTTCCTTTTTCCCAAAAAATGGAATTGGAAGAAATATTATCATTGATTTCAACGTTGACTACTCAAGGATTTCTTTTTTTTTTTTTTTTTTGTAGAAAGTGCATCATTAATACTTGTTAAATTGATAAATCTCGTGGGGTTTCCGACATCTCTTTATTTTTTATAGTATTTTTTGTTCGTCTTTATTATCAATTATGCTTCTTTTTAATAGACTAATGACAAGTGTGTAAAATGAACTCAGCTGCAAATTTTTAATGATTTCAATGGCTTCCTCTTAATTAGTCTATTTTTTGAAGTTTATCAATTTTAACTGAAACTTCTGTTTTGCCAAATTTCAATACCTGTCCAGGGACTGTTTCGTGTTCCGCCAACGCTGACGGAAAAAATATTTGGATACAATTTTAAAACGGAGTTTTAGTGTCACATCTATCCACTACCTGAAGACTGTGCGGTCTCCTGAAAATTCACAAGGATGAGTGCCGTGTGCTCAATAAGCAGTTCAAATTATTTTCTAGGAGTTTACACTGGTAAACAGTTAAAATCATTAGTTGATACAATTGATTCACGTACAATGATACAAATGAGACCCACGTATAAGAACTCTGTTGTCGCGATAAGCGCTTGACTTCCTTTACGGAAATCTCGATCCCGGGCGACGACAGAAATTATTACGAAAAACTAAATTAAAATACTCGCGAATAGTCACATGAAAGGCAATGGCAAACATGCATACCATAATATGCGCGCTGGTTAGTACATAGCAGACATACACGGGACTGCACTTGTAGCGCGGTAAATCAAACGATTACTAACCAGTTCCGAATGTAGTCTTACGTATATACACATTCGTACTGCATATAAACAATTGCCTAAAACATTATGCCTATGTCTGTACAGCTGAAATGTACGTATAAGTAGTCGCTAACGTTCAGAGGTTTAGTATGGTGCTATCAAGAAGAAGATAAGAAATCTGGAACAATACATTAGTAAGGTTAAACAATTGGTCGTCACGGAACATGATTTGATGGTTAGCTTTGATATTGTTTCGTTGTTCACTGATGTCCTCGGCATGATCACGATTATCGAGAAATACGACATTAGTAATGAATTAGATTTCATTGATGTGGTTACAAAAGCAAATATATTATCCTTTTAAAGTGAGAATATTATAGGATCATCCAGGTTGATTCCTATTTTTGCAAATTTTTTTTTATGAAAGAAATGGATAGATGTGTATTGAACAAATGAAAACCGAAATGTTGGTTTCGTTGTGTTGATGACACGTTTGTAATATGGCCCTTTGGTGACATTCAATTACAAGAATTTCGGAACAATCTAAATCATTTTTAAACGAGAATATTCACAATGAAAAAGCAAAAAGACGAACAATTGGCTTTTTTAGATGTTTTAGTGTAAAAGGAATTAACCTGGAAGGAATTACTTCGGGTTTTCGTAAGCCATCACATTCCGGTAACTATTTTTGCATAAAAATTACCATCATTGCTCGAGTCAAAAATTATTAAGCACTTTTACGGCATTGGAAACCAGTGGCGAAACGTATTTCCCACGGTGAGCATTTTTACCACCGGAATTAGAAAAATTGACGGAAGAGATGATGTTCGGTAGTTACAGTAAACAACAGACCACCATACTACGTAAGAAAGTTCAGCAAAAATATTAGAATCCATAAAGAAAAAGTAAATACAGAACAACGAATTAATCGTTTAATTTTTGCTAGTGACAAACAGAATTCGGAAAATTCTCGGGAAAAATAATATTCGACCGCAGTTTAACGTATACATAAAAATTACACATTTGTCGAATGATATTAGCGACCTGTGTCCTAATACCAGGTGCCCCCCCGGTGTTTATAACATTTCTTGTGCATGTGGTTTACATTGAACAAGTAAAACAGTTAGCAAATGTATCAAAGAACATAAAATGGATTGCGCACATAAACGTCTAGAAAAGTCAGCGTTAGCAGACACGAAAAAGTCCCTGGTCACGTATTAAAATTTGACAAAACAGAAGTTTCAGTTAAAATTGATAAATTTTAAAAAATACACAAACAAGTTTGGGGTAAGCCATTGAAATTATAATTAATAATAATTTTGAATGGAAAGAAGAGTTTGCAGCTGAGTTCGTCTTACAGACCCGTCGTTAGTCCATTAATTGATAATAAAGACGAACAAAAAATACAATACAAAATACAGAGATGTCGGAAACTCCACGGGAATTTATCAATTTAACAAGTATTAATGACGCACTTTCTACAGAAAACCCACGAGTAGTCAACGTTGAAACCAGTGATAATATTCCTTCCAATTCCATTGTTTGGAGAAAAAGGAAAAAATATAATTTACGAAGTCGAAAAAACCAAGTGAATTTTTGGTTATGTATTCGAAACGTTAAATAGTACCTTTAATAGTGACGTGGTTTCTACCAAACAAAAAAAAATGAACTCGTTACGTATTGAATGTATTTGTTAATATATAGAATTTTATCACCGGAGGAATTTTTGAACTAAACAAGGTCAAAACGTCGAATAGTGAGAAGTAAATATTTTATTCACTAATTCCAAAATATAAGTAAAACTTTAGATTTAATGCAAGGAAGCAAATAAAATCAAAATCGTTTTTTTTTTTTTTTTTTTTTTTTGTCAACTTGTTAAATATATAGCACTTTACTAATTTAAACCATACTTTTAATGTGGAAATAAAGAAAAGTCGGAACCACCTCATATAATCTAGTCGTTATTACTGTCGATATTTTAATCGCTACTAACTGACAGAAGTCGGAGAAAAAATGAAAAAAAAAAAGGAGTAACAAACAGGAATTATTATTTTACCAGTATTTTTTAGTCGGCGCGTTCCTCTTGATTTTGAATATACAGCGCTAAACATTCTGGCTATCATTTTGTACATATACGTATCGATTCTAGAGATCTTTTTAGGAATGATTTTTTATACGACTTCAAATTTGCGTGAGTCATCCTTTAAATTATTCCACAGGTTGATATTTTTATGGAGAGAAAATCAGAAATCTTGAAACTCTTTGCGAATACCATTTATGCGCTTCTGTATGTAAATTGTCACTAAAAATACGCGGGTTTAATCTTATAAGTGACTATTTTCTGTTTGTAAAAAAAAAAAAAAAATGATCAGCCGGGCGGCTTCCACTTTTTTATTTTGATTACACTTGCGGCCAATCGTTTCATGTACGATCTACAACTTAAAAATTTTATCATTATACAGTTGTATAACGATGAAATGTTCGCTTATTTGTTAGCAATTCAGAAATTGGAAGTTTCTAGTATTCAATAAATATTAGACCGATGAAATGTTAATTTCATCGAAAGAGTGATCTGATAGTTATGTTAATTTGAAATTAAATAGGAGAGTCTCCTCGGATACACTGCTCTTCGATATAATTCTAATATTTTTTCACTTCAGTTATTTATATACGATGAAGTTCGGTTTTATATATAATTTGTTTACATGATCTACTTGTTTACGATGTAAGTAATCACTGTTTTCCCTTCATACATTATCGATTGATAATTTAGCAAAAACATATCTATTGGTCATTTTCTATTATTTTAACACTAACATAAACGTCGATTGTAATAAAACAATTTTAGTTTGTATTAAATAATTTTTAGCTCCAAGCCAAATTTTTTATTTGGTAACAGGGTCAATTGTTTTGAATTTCGTTTTAATTAACAAAATACTATAATATAGAAAAAGCACTTAAAATAGGTAAAATAAATAATAAAAAAAAAAAAAAGACTAGGTTGAACAATTGGTGAAAACCTCGCTATTTTAAAACATTGAAAAGTAAAAAAACATTTTATTATAAAATATAATCAATTAATATTCGGATGATTTTTGCACTAATTATTTATTTATAATTTATAAATTATGCGTCAAAAATAAGATTTTTTAACATAATTCGTGTATGAAACATGAAGCAATATTACTTTACTTAGTTTACAAACCAGTTTTACTACCTGTATTTGTGAAGTAAGAATGTCCGATAATTATAACGTTTAAAAACAAGGACTGCTATTAAGATAATACAACTGTATATCGTACTTAACGTTTGAAAAGTTTCACTTTTACCCTAATACATATACCAAAACATCTCATTTCATTTGAATAATCTATTACTTAATTTTTGAATATCACTTAATAATTCGATTTTTCTTTTCTTTTTTTTTTTAATTTATGCATTTTCCCTTTTTATAACATTTAATTATTTAGAAAAACCTTTGACTTTCGTCCGCTTTCCCGCTGTGTGATATTTTTTAATAAACTTGCGTACGTTTTCTTGCTCTATTATTTCGATGCAAAGCCTGTATTAAAAATTTTTTAATTTTCCTTAAAATTATCTGTGTATTATCATATACATTCACGTGAAAACGGTAATGCTATAAATATTAACGTAAAATTAACACTTTCTCTCCAAAAATTAAAGATGTTATTTCTCGAGAATATTTTCCAAATTCACAGACAGCTTGTAAAATTGTTTCTTTTACCTTTCATTTAATAACGTAAAAATGATAATTAGAATAGTCTTATGTTAAATAATCCACTTTCGTTTCTAAAAAGTAATTTAATTGGAAATGTGTAACGTTGGAGTACATATCGGTTTTAAATAGAACAATCTTATAACGAAAACACCTATAGCATAATTCGCGGAACTGTTACAATAAATAAAGTGCCCTAGTGATTTCGATTTTATCGAATTTAATTTTAAGTAAAAATTTCTGTGATAGTTTAATTCAAAAATAGCATTTTGACTTTGTTTTAATATAAATTAAAAAAAAGTTTACACAATTGAAGATATCCTTATATTACAATAAGTTTGCATTTTATTTATCGTGAAGTATCATCCGAATTATTTTGTACAAAACATATTTTTAAACTAGCTACTGATGTTTATTATACATTTGTAATTTGTACATGCATCATACATAAACGAGTATTACTAACATTGTAGCTGAATTGTTTAACGAATTTCATTATGTTTTTTAACTTCTTCTGACGTTTACCGAACTCTTATTTAATAACTCCTTACGTGTCTTTTTACGTTAATGTAGTCAATTTTGTGAAATATTTACATCTTTAACGTGTAACGAAAATAACATAAAAATATATTAATAATACTCATAATTAATACAATTATGTAAACATAGTTAATGTGCTCAATTTTTATAAAAATAAGACTGTTCGTAGTAAAATAAATTCGTTTTGGACTTTACATTATTTTTTACATTAATAATAAACACTTATTTTTAAATCTACGCGCATCTATATCTGCAGCAAAAAATTTTGACCTTTCAACTTGAATTTCCTCTACCTCCACTTTTTAAAATATAACCAACGTCCATTGTCATCTTTATCCGCATAAATTTACATAGATCGCAGAAAAAGGTTCTAATACTTGTACTTTTTAGATTGTCTTAAAATCATCAACATTATTATTCACAGAACTTCACTCCGGCACTGTTTTTAATCATCGAAATACAGTTGAAAGTTGTTTACCCTTGCGGTTTTCTTCGCACGTTTGAATCCCTCCCCGACATCCCAGTGCTAGAGTTATATGTAATGATTTTACCGCATAGGGACAAGAAAATGTTAAAGCGCTAAATCGTACGATTAAGTATGATAACGACATTTTTCGTTATAGGTTCCATCACAGTAGAATAGCTGAACGAGTTGAAGCGTTGTTATTTCAGCGGTAAAGTCATGAATGAATCTCAAAAAATTCGAGTTGCCTTCATTTCATTGCCAACACACGTTGCATTTGTGACCGAAAACACAATTATATCGAACTGTCGGTTTATTCTAGCTTTACCGTGTGAACGTGATTATTATTATGTGAAAAATGTTGATTTTTTTTATTCCAAAATAACTTATAGAACACGGAGTTGATGTAAACTAATTTAAAATGAAATTTTAGATTCAATAATACTCATTAACACGTAATAATCGCGCGTTTACTCACGGCGAAGCTAGAACAAATTAACAGATAGCATAAAACGATTTCAATATAGTTGGTTTCAGCGTATGCTAGCAACGAAGACAGTCTCCTACAAATTCAGTCCCATAACTTATATGATGCCATATTTTAACCATAAAAACTGTATTTACTATTTGCTATTAACCAACAAATATACAGAAGTGACAATCTAATCTCGGCAAAACTAAAGTCTAAGTAACTTTCGAAGAACGAATTTTCTCCAAACATTAAAAATATTGTTTGAACCTTTACTAATTTTCAACTCATTAACTATTATTTCTGTCTCGTCATTACGTGTATGTGAAACATATCTGTTTTTAGGAAGTATCAAAACCGTTTCTGCGTTCGTGTATAATAAGATAAAAACACAATTGACGGGGCATATTACGAAGGTCAATCAAATATAAATGAAACTTTTTTAAAAATTAAAATTTATTGAAACATTACGAAAAATTAACACTAGCACTATTTTCCTACATAGTTACCACCTTTATTAATGCATTTTTTCCAGAGTTTTGGTAATTTTTTAATGCCTCTATCAAAGAACGAAGCAGTAAGTCAGAGAGCCAATTTCGCACGAATTGTATGCAACCTTCATCATCTTCAAATCATTGTCCACCCAATGCCTCTTTCAACGGCTCAAACAAATGATAATCGCATTGACTTAAATCTCGACTATATGGCGGATGTTCAAAGGGTTGTCCAGTGTATTTGGTCGAGTTTGGCTTGAGTAAGGGCAGCTGTGTGTGGCCTAGCGTTGCCATGCAAGAGCTAAGTACGGATCGGATCGGAACGCCGCGTCTTTTGGGACAATATGCCGCCTTGACTGAATAGAGAAATTGACAATAGTATTCGACATTAATAGTCCTTCATCCGGTTAAGAAGTCAACGTAGACTACGCCTCGGTAATCTCAGAACACAGTCAAAAAAACCTTTCCCGTCGATAACTTGACTTTCGTCTTCTTTGGTGCAGCTTCGTCCTTTCTTCGCCATTCCATACTACCTCTTTTTGATTCCGGAGTGTAATGGTGCACCCAAGTTTCATCACACGTTAAAATCCGTTCGAGAAAAGCATTTCTCTCTTTATTTTATAAATAATAATCTCCGTCAATTGTGTTTTTATTTTATTATATATTCGTTTTTATAAACTAGTAAATCGGCACGCGTATTGCTATTAACATTTCAATAATTTCAGCGTCGCTATCAAGTTCGATTAATTCGTTGTCGAGGTACCTTAACCCGCTCTTAAATACCCGAATACGGAATGCATCTAACAATATTGCTTACGTAATGACGTATTTAGTCTCCGAAAAAAAAAAAAAAAACAGTAAAATTGATTTAGCCGCACACAGATATTTTAATGTATTTAATAATCCGAAAACAGGTTGAAGAAGAACGACCAGAATCACATATTAGAATTCATATATTCGTATTAAAAATATAAATTATTAAAAAAAATGATCCCAATAATTCGATGTTTTTGACGATAAATTAAGACCTGTAACAGATTAAAATGAAAAAGCCCGAATTTAAAAAAGTTGATGTTAAATTGGTATTTTTCAGATAAAAAAAATTTACCATTAATTTTAATGAGGTAGGTATAGAGAAAAGTGAATGAGTCTAATCATTATAACAGTTGCACCCTTCCATTCGTGAGGTTTAAATGTCACGAAGACGAAAAATTCCATCTGGCTAATTTTGTTAGTAAGAAAAAATCTTCAATTCTTCCCCTGTATTTGTATTCATTCATTCCAGTCTCTCTTCCTTTTCGAGCTGTTCCCGTAATTTTCCCTTTGATAGCCACAAACATAAGTTACAGAGAAGCTGGGGCTGTCTTGAATTACTGGATAATCGTAAATATTTTTTAAAAGATATTTCGTTATAAATGATTTTTTGTAATTCTTTTTTTTTTTTTTTTTGGCATTTGGATGCTTAGAAACTCATATTAAAAATATAAATTATTAAAAAAGTTATCTCAATAATTCGATGCTTTGGTGATAAATTAAGCCCTACAACAGATTAAAACGAAAAAGCCTGGAATTTTAAAAAGTCGACGTTAAATCGATATTTTTCAAACAAAAAAAATTACCCTTAATTTTAATCGGGTAGGTATAAAGAAGTAAATGAGTTAATTATCATCATAAAACAGTTGAATTTTCCATTCGGGAGGTTTGAGCGAACGAAGACGAAAAATTCCGGCATCTGGCTAATTTTGTTAGTAAGAAAAAATCTTTAATCCCCCCCTGTATTTGTATTCATTCATTCCAGTTTCTTTTTTTTCGAGCTTTTTACTTTAATTTTTCCCCGTGTGACCAGATTAAACAAACTTTTTTCTCGAATTTTATGTGCAATGTATGCAATTTTTCATTATTAAACTTTGTACAACTTGTTAACTTTATACAACACTTGACGGTGTATCTTATCCGTCCACGGACATTTTACCATGCGTCTGTAGGCCCACATTCCAGCAGCGTCAATTATTTTCTTACGATATACACTTATTGTCTAGATTTCAGCAGAATACTGCATTACGGACCACACACAGCACCGTAATAGAATGAGTTAATGCGAGAAGAAATTTTAAGATGAGTAACTGATAGTAAATTTAAAATTTTTATTTGAAATTAAAACCAGATAAAATTGTCGCGACAGTCGGTTGGCTAAAACGACTGGACTGCCACATTAGAGTCTTGAGTTAACAAGCGGTAAATAATAAAATTAATAAAATCATCAAAGGAAAATAATAGCTAATAGGCATGTGGAAGGCAGTGGCAAACCACCACGCATACTGGATATGCGCGCAGATCGGTGTATAGACACACTTGGAATTACATTCCGATAACAAGCGTTTACAATCAGTTTCAAGTGAAGTTTTGTATATACACCTGCGTTGCACTTTAAATTATAATTAGTGTACTAGCTATATCTGCACAAAAAGAAACGTACGAGTAGATAGTCAGACCAACCATTAAAGAAGAATGGGTTTTGCCGAAATTAAACAATTAAAAAAATAATGGAAATACAGTAATACTAATACAAGCTTTCTTCATAAATATTATTAATTATACATCGAAAGAAAATCTTGAAAATATTTAAAATTGACGCCTCACAAACGATGTTTGAATCAATAAAATTGCCCGGCCACTTGCATTATTTAAAGAGAAACTGAGGAAATGTAGCGTAAGTCATAATTATATATCTGTTTAAACAGATACTGAGATATATATTACTTCTTCTTTATAGTGCCATACTTAATTCCTGAGCGTCGGTGACTACCTATTCATACATCTCAGCTGTACAAATATAAGTAGTGTACTAGGCAATTGTTTATATGCAACGCAGGTGTACGCACGCAAGAAACTACATTCGGAACTGATTAGTAATCGTTTGATTTATCGATATACAAGTGCGGTCCTATTTATGTCTGCTGTGTACTGACCTAGCGCGCATATGATGTCGAACGTGGTGGTTTGTCATTGCGTTCCACGTGACTATTAGCAATTATTTTATTTATTTATTTATTCTTGTAATAAGTTCGTCGTCGCTCGGGATCGAACCCGTGACCTCCGTAACGGAAGTCAAGCGCTCTAGCAACTTCAGAAATACAAAAAAAACAAACTTACATTCTACAATAAAGTTTGATGGTTTTTCTCTTTTTTTCTGAAAAAAAAGTGTAGTTTTAGAAAGACGTATTACAAAAAATAATCTTAACATAAAAAATTGAAAAGAAACGTGTTACGATAAAATTAAATTTTAATATTATTGGATTTAATTTGGCCTCTTTTTTTTATTAAAATTTATTTATTTAAAACAGCTTATAAGACAGTACAGATTTTAAAAAATTAGAAATTCTCGATAAATTTGAATATTTCTTATATTGATGTAGAGGATTTCATTGCGTAAAAGAGACACAATATATATTATAAACTAATCAAAAATGTTTAATCTTATTTTAAATTCAAAGAAGTCCACCACAATTAACAATTCCCCCATTACAAAAATAAAATTAGAAAACCGATACCACTAATCACAACAAACAAGAAGCGTCGCGACATCCTAGTTACTAAAGCGCTCGACTTCCGTTACAGAAGTCTCAAGTTTGATCGCAGGTGACAAATTACAAAAAACAATTAAATTCAAACCACCACGTATACCATCATATGCGCGCTAACTGATGCGTAATAGGCAGACACGCACAGGGGATTACATTTGTGTATCGATAAATCTCAAACACTCACAATATCAATTGCACGTGTAGTATTTTGCGTGTATACTGACATTGCATACAGCAATTGCCTAAAACATTATAATACCTATGCCAGTACAGCTAGAATGCACGAGTATAGGTAGTCACAGAAGCCACCATAATGATGATGAAGTATGATATATTTGTCATTGAAATATTTTAAAATTATTCGCAATGATAAAAATTTAATTGAAATTTCTTCAAGAAATGTTCCGTTATATACTTTACGTCAATAATTCATGTAAAAGTAATATTTCGCTTTTTCATAATTTATTATCAAAAATAATATAATAATTATATCTACATAGATAACTATATTACACAAGAAATAACAAATTCTTTATCTGAATCTCGATATTACGTTTTACTAGATTTCACAGGAGAATATTGCAAACCGATAATGGTACCATCCGCTTCTAAAAGTGTTAAATCACTCTTCGCTCCCAAAAATTTTGACGATAATTCCAAATCTTTTATTCGCAAATAAACTTTAGTACCGCGTACATATAATCTGCAATGAAATATAAATCATTTAATAAATTATTAAAAGAAGAAAAAGAAAATAAAGGATTTTAATTATCCTAAATTTTGAAAAAATATCCATTTAATAAAATTGATTAGTTATCATTGCGAAAACAGTTTTATAACGTAAAATATGAATTACGGAAATATATCAGTTAACAGAAATCACGAAAAATATAAACATAAAGTAACATCAATTAACGCGGACATTTATGAAGCGGACCCGGTTCATTTTCAGTCATTTGTTGTATTCCCGACGGAGTTACTACGACGACGATCTAATTCTCGAGTTAACTGTGTTTTAATAAAGAGACTAACGGAACTTAATATCTCGTTTATTATTACAAACTATGATAACATCGGAGACGTCGCGATTACGCGAACTGATCAATTACCGATAATCCTAAGTCCTAAATTACCACCGATTAAAACAGCCAAAGATAAACTTTAGTGTAAACCGGGCAGACTGGATACGGTATCGAACAATTCGGATAACGCCCAGGATACAAATCTAAATTATCAGTAAATAATTATATCTTATATAGCAAGCGCTATTGAACGGTACGTGACAAAAGGGAAAATACATAAGCTCGGTTGTTTATTAATCGGACGTGAGAAAAGAAGTAAATAACGAGCCGAGCGCGCTGACAACGGTTAAATTAGCTTACATCAGCGTATTTGTAAATATTAGTGCCGCGGCGCATCGAAACAGAAAGTTATGACGGCCGGGATACAACACATTAATTTTAATTCGTTCATTAGTTGTCGTTTAGACATTCAACTGAAATTGAAATGACAGAAAAAAGCGAATAACCTGAAGTTACCAGAAATTAAAAATTAAGGAACACATTGACTCTGTATTCATAAGAACTTCAGAATACTCCGCAAATAAAGAAAATATGCCAAAAGAACAATTTTCGGAAATTGCAGCTTTTCCATATTATACTTATATAATTACAAATATAGTTCTATAAAAATGCAATGATCTTCAAAATACAAAAAGATGTGCACATTAATCAGAAAACTAACGGAACATCTAAGTTATTAGTTCGCATTTGCAAATGCTGTATACTAGACAAATTATTCGGAACACAACAAAGCAATAAAAAAAGAGCGTGAACACTAAACGAAAAATAAAAATTTGCGTAATTTTTAACTAAAATCTACTCGGATGAAATAAGATTTTACGAATCATCAAAATGTTTTTTGGTTTTGGATATTTTGAATTCCTCGAAACATTAACTGCCGCTTAAAAATACACTTACCGCATGCGTAAGTTAAATATGAATATTCGACGATTAAGATGAATTATGAAACAAGTTAATCTAATATACATTCGCGAGAAACATTTTTATGAAATTAAACAATCATGTACAAAATATATTTGTGTTTTCTTTTTGTAAAGATCCTGATTTTAAAAATTACGTCATCGGCAAATCAGAAAAACATTTATAAACAACCGCAAGTGTGGGAACAATATACCGTGTATATAAAAAAAATTAATCTCAATGAGCTGAAAACATTTTCACAGCCAGCCTGTGAAAGGTGAAATTCAATAATTTCATTGAAATAGAAATTTTAAAAAAGTGACCATTCCTTTAAATAGCATTTAAATAATTCTATCAAAAGATAATCAATGCCAAAGGGCATTTAAAAAAAATATATATAAGCGTTTTCAACAAAACTAACGTTTCCCGGTTTATCAAAAGCAATACAGTCTGCACCGGCTGAACGATAAAATTCGCGAAAAAATGTAATAAGTGTTCGATTCGTGTATTACACTCCATGATATTTAAACTGCAGCTATTGTCATATAAAACCCACTTCCGTATTATATAACAACTTAACAAAATTGAAACGAATATCGAAATACAGAATCGTATTAAGCGATAAAAAACAAAACTGGCAATATATATAGTGAAACAGTTGAGATGGACGAAATTTGAAACTTTTTTTCTTATCGACGCTATCAATTGATTCAAAATAACAAACCAGTGCATAGTAAACTCTGGAAAAACTATGTCTATATAGTATAGTCGAAGAGAATATATGTGGAGTTTATGTGAAACATCGACGATCACACAGAAGACGATTAGACACATGTCGTTGGTATTGTAAATCGAAGATAATCAGCTAAAAAACGTTCACACACATGAAACTTTGCAAAAAGTAATTTAAAGACAAAAATATACCAGTAAATGAACTGAACGTTATGGAAAATCACCCCGCTTTGTTTTCTAACCTCATTAAATATAATCTTAATTAATAAAAAATTACAAATCATTAAAAATAACTTAAAATATTTTTGGTAGCTTCTTGAATTTATTATATAATTATTTCCGGTCAAAAGCACGTCCCACGTATTATCAGCTAACGTTTCGAACAAGTAATACTTTATTCGAAATCATAGCCGAAAATACATGTATTACCGAAAATATTCATGTAATGAATTACAAATTATATTAAAAATCTGAATATAATGTTAAAATAACTATTATTTCATTAGGAAACTTATGTCGCAATAATTAATTTATAATAAACGACACGTTCCTTTTTACGCAGAAAAATATTTTATTAAAATACAAAAATCACAAGTCCCGACATAATAAAAATCCGTTTAATTGTTTTAAAATAGTATATGTAGACAAGGTACATGAGCTCGCCTTTTGTTTAGTTCGATTATTTTACAGTTATATCTGCATATTGCGAGCAACTTACTCTCCATTTTTATAAGGTCTAGGACAGACGCAGTAGAACTTCCATCCAAAGTCGACATACAAATCATCTTTAATAACGTGGAATACTTTTCCAACTACAACTTTTCCCAAAGGATCTCCTATCTGCAAGATGTTTTAAAAGTAACAACTGTCGTTAACGCATTTTTAATAACAAACAAATTATTCAAAACGTCCTCGAACATTTTTCTAATCAAAAACTTTACCCACAAAAATCAATATTTGAATTTTCCGTTACAAGTTATACTTCCGTAAAAAAAGTTACGCACTTACATTGATAAACTTTGATTCTCGTAACAAATATCTAAAATGATCGCCCTCATTTTCTATATCGGAACTTTTTACGCTATTAAGTAAATCTTTTGGTTCCTTTTGCTGCTTCGCTGAGCTCGTCGAATTCCATCTATTTATGACATTAATACAACGTTTGCTTTGCACATTACAATCATTATTAAAATAACGATTTATTACACTACTAAACAACCTGTAACGCCGCATCATTCAATAATTACATATTCTCGAAAAAAAAATATCGGCGTTATCAACAGTATTTTTTGGGGTTTTTAAATATCAATCTTATAGAGGCAGTTTATTTTAAATATAAAATTGATAACCGTTAAAACTTGTTACGCATTAAATCAGTAACCGGTAATGAAAACTTGGCAGTATTAAAATATTTTTATTTTACCGAAATTTTTTTGTGAAATCCATTTCGAAACTAAATATTTAAATCGCCTAATTGGTTTCCAAATAATCGAAAAACGATACGACAAATTGCTATCAAATATGTATCGATTATCTAATTACAGTTTATTAAAATACCGAATGTTAGCGGTTCATTATTTACAATGTGAGATAACATGTTGAGGAAAGTGAGTAGAGGTAAATCCTTTTCAGGATTATTAAGTTCGGTGCAAAGTAGCGTAATTCGTAATGTTAGTACTTGGACTCCTTTAGCAATAGCGTTTAATACCCAACCGAATAAAAACGGTTTAGACTTTTTCAAAGGTTATACTGTGAGTATATGTACATTTTTTATTCGGCACGTTTTAGCTGTATTTAAAAATGAAAACCGAATTATATTTTACTACTTTTAGGGTTTGTTCGGGATAAAAACCTTATCCACTCCAGAAGGATTGTATTTAATGAAAGAGAAAGCAACTACAAATATTGATGAATTATTAAAGGAAGTAATGGATCCGAATAGGTAATTAATTTTGCTATTTAGTTTTATTCTAACGTATCGATTTGTTGCGATGAATTATATTACCGGTTCAAATGAGTGCATCATTAGTTATTGAAAATAGATACGGTGAATAATAATCGAATTTTAGACATGATGTACTGGTAAAGAGTAACTGGAGAGTTAAGAGCAAAATTTAGCAAAGAGGTTAATAAGCTAAAAATGAAAGCAGTTACCGAAATAACAAGAAAAAGTTTTATAAAGGCGGAAGGGACCTATCCAGTTAATGAGTAAAGATAATGTTGTAACTGAGAAAATATTTGCTTTTCGTAATCCATTTTTTCCCCATGCGCTGGAAATTAATTGTTATTCCTGACAAAAAATTATAGAAAATAACAAAATGCGTTAGTTAGCTCTTTTAAAATTAAACTAATTTTTAAGCAAATTCTATAAAACTTTGGTTGTTGTTTCACACTTCCTCGCCCATAATTTTAATAATGTCTGACGTTTAGATACTTTGTTGGCTTACTGGTTTTGAAATGTAAACTTCTCTTTTTACATTTTTATGATTTGAATATTTTTCCTAGTAATTGCAGTAAAACAAAAATGTAGTAATCAAGTGTACTTTAAAGCAGTAACGTGACAATACATTTTTTCCTACTTTAATTTATCAGTTTATTGTTATTTATACGATGTTTTTTCCCGCAATCATTTTTCTGTTTTCTCATCCGTTACTTTTTCGCTTACCTAATTATTATATTAATCACTATGTCATTCTTTCGTCGGAGTTAATGTAAAACGAACATTTATGAAATCACCTCTATTCTTTTATAATGCCCTTCTGTAACGTTGTCTGTCATGTTAGATCACCACCGGCATAGTAGCATATTTGTAAATTGGAAGCAGTTTATCTGTAAGCAGTACTAATAAATTATTATATGAAAGCTCACGAGTTTACCTCTGGACGAGATCCGAAAGAATAAACTTGGCCATTTTGACTTCGCAAGGGGCTCTGCCCCTTGACCCTTCTTGCTTACATTTCTGCCTCTTTTTCTTCTATATTTTGTATAAAACGATCAATATTTACAACGTCATTCTTACCAGCATCGAACTTAAATCACTCCTAACAAATTAATAAAAACTTTCGTTACATAAAATTGGAACATTTTTTCGTTACAAAATCTAATGGGGGCCGGCCTAAGAATTACGTTGTAATTAATATAAGTATTTTCTATCAACACTCTTACCTCAATTGAAGAAAACGTGACTTAGCTGTAGGTTTAACGTAATCTTTATTACCTAAAGTTTTGAAAAGAAACTCATTCTGCAAAATTTTAAGCCTATTTTACCATGTCAGTTAAACTTCTAACTTTAAAAAAATATATGTCGGGAAAAAGTATCCCCTGCAATGTTAACCGCAAACAATCATTCATCATCTAGCTCACCCGAAATTCCGAGTATGAGTTATCTTCTAATTCTGAGGAGAATTAGAGGATAGGTATCACGTAAGCAGGAGCGCAACGCCTAGCTTTCGTGCTGCCGACAACGTGAGAAAGGTACCAATGGCGAGGCGAAGCCAACTAGTGACGGGCAATTTCGAAATGTTTCATTCGAATTATTCGATTGTTCGATGACTTCGAATGCATTCGATTGTTCCGTAGTTGCATTCGAAATGTTATTTCATTCGAATAATTCATTCGTATTCACAAAAATCATTCGAAATGCTATTTCTCTCGGAAGAATCTAGTCGATGTTTAACGAATACTTCATTCGTTTGTGTTCGGATAGTTTCGGTTTTTATTCGAATAATTCATTCCTATTCGCAACAATCATTCGAAATGTTATTTCTCTCGAAAGAATCTAGGCGATGTTTAACGAATACTTCATTCGTTTGTGTTCGGATGGTTCCGGACAGTTCCGGTTTTTATTCGAATAATTCATTCGTGTTCACAACAATCATTCGATTGTTTTTTTGACGATTGTCGATTGTTTCGATTGTAAAAACGTTTCGAAATCGCACATCACTAAAGCCAAGACGACTGGCCTTTACTCACGTTGATGCGATTGTTCGCCGGCTGAATATGTCTATACGACGCTAGCGCACTCGCACGACTGCAATTGGAAACTGACTATAGTCGCTTGTTATCGCGCTACAGATGCAGTCCAACTGTGTCTAAACTGCCGTGTACTAAACTAGCGCCGCATAATTTTTGTCGTCGCCCGGTATCGAACCCGAGACCGCCGGATCGGAAGTCAAGCGCTCTAGCCACTAGGCCAAACGCGACGACGAACCGCAAACAATATTATTACAGAATTCCTTACAACATATATATCAATCTTCAAGAAAATATTAGCCTCTCTCATTTATCACATAGAATCAAAAATGTTGTTCTAAAGTTCAGTTTTTAACTTTTAACGACAATTGTAGATTTTTTTATTAATTACTTAAATACATCATTATTATTTCCAATTTCTTAGCTGATCAATAGACACTTAGGAAACACCCTTTAAATATCAAGGAAAATAGCGTCATTTTTTATTCAGAATTATCCGCATTAAACCGAACTGAACAGTTGTAACCTTTCAATTAACAGAAATTACCTTATTATTGTGTAAGGAACTCGTGTCCGACTAGTCCCTTATACATATCACTGGTCAGCACACTAACGATAAGTTGATAAGTGGCCAATAATTCCTATGTGAAAGAACGAACGCGACCCGAGGGATTCGTAATATTCTTTAATTTATAAAGAAGCAAAAGTAACCCCTTTCGGGTCGCAAGTATTCGTGGCTAGTTCAGAGATTTGCTTCTATCTTTTCTCCGTCGTCTAGAGCAGCAATTTCCAATCACGTGCTATCACTGTAAACCGTAGAATTCCGATGATCCTTAAATTTCCTTTTCTGGTTTCTCCATTCTCTTAGCAATCTTAGTTTAATTCATTGTGGAAATAAATATATTTAATAAATGCTATTTTCAGTATTGTTTAGATGAGTCTTATTGTAAAATATATTTCAGAAGCAGCTCATCTTATTTTGTATTGAATTTCGTTGTCTAATGTTGTTTTATTATTTAGAAAAAAAAAAACAAGGTACCGTAAGGTTTTTGTACCTTCAATAATTTATCCATCAACCGATCGTAATTGTACATTTTTTGAACTGCTATTTTAAAGCACCGATTTTTAGAACTTTGGCGGGAGTTGCATCCGGCCTTGAGGCTTTATTATTTTTCACTATCTCCATAGTTTTAGTAACTTTGAAAATGTCGGATTCATATATTCATATAATAACTGCGTATTGTGGCAACTGTTTTATTATTTCTAATAAGCCGATTTTGATCTAGTAAACTGTAATAGTATTCACGTTATCTATTTAATACATCACTGCGATAAACATTTAGCGGTTAACTGTAATTATCTTTGACTGTAACCAAATTATATCATATGTTGGCTCTTAAATTTGCTTAAACGTGAAGTAAAAAATCTCTGTTCATATATTCTTTTAGCACATTAATTTTTTTGACTGGCACTGTGCATTTTCAAGTCATCTTATTGTTCGTTGGAGCTTCAATTTTATTTCTTTAAATTTGGAATTATTAACATCAATTTTGTGCATAAACTTTTTAAGTTGACACGCTTTATTTTGTCAGTGAGTTGGAACAGCTGCCGCTGTTGTGTCCTTAAATCATCCAATTTTTTTCTTTTCTTTTATTTTCCGCGCATTATATGACTGGTATTTTTAACTAAATTCCACGCTTCTTCAACATTGAGAAGTGGACTTGTAGATATGCAACTTAATAGCATGCTTTGAATCTCATTTTTGGGTTTTTTCCAAATCATGGGATTAGTAAGAGCTATAATGTCGGTCCTATCGGTATTAATACTGGATGATTTATATTACATCCAGGGACATAGGGCAAGACGAATTTTTGATCGAACTGCATGATGGTCTATATCAACCTCAGCACCTCTCGTAATAGCGTGATCTTTACATCTTTTATGTTCGCACGTCTCGTAAAAATGTAATCTAGGAGGTGCCACAGACTCGAACGGGGAAGTTCCTATGTTGTGTTTTATATTTGTTCTGCAATCTGATATTTGTTATTGCTAATTCATTTGCTACACATAAGTTAAGCAACGGAAATTTATTTTCTTTGTCATTCCCGGTACTATGTCTGCCAATTACTCCGAGTATTATTTCCAGCGCGTGCATTTAACACGTCCAATAGTAGTATCTTAGATAAAATGACGTGCGAAATTTTCCTATCTTAACCGGAAGTCAATTCTACCACAGCTGGAACATAATGCCGTCGTACGCGTAAAACTTGAGTTAGAGACTTCCAGCGAACTATGTCTGTTTCTGTTGCCATTGATCTTTAGGGTGTGCATCGCATAGTATGTTAATTTTTCGAAAGAGTGTTTGCACAGACGCAGACTCATCGGGTGATATTGAACGTAACAGAATTCAGCGACAAACTTGAGCAGACAACTGAGATTACCGTAATACAATTGAGCAGAAGACCGAATTTGCAAGAAACACTGTGTACAAAATTAATTGGTGGGTTATTTATTCGTTGTTTGCATTTTAACAGTATGATATTGATAATTTTAGCTTTTAGTTTATATCTTGTTATTTTTAAAAAAAGGGTGTGGCTAATAGACTTGCCTCTTTCCAATGCTCTCCAGTTATGCTATTTAAAAATAGGAGTTAGGCAATATAAGTGTAAATAATGTCTATTCTGGCACCATGCTTGTATTTTGTCCACTGCGGTAACCTTGCCTACATGCTTCATTTGGACCATACAACGTGTATGGATACTAAAAGGAAAAATTTACCTAAGATGAACATTTATTTCCTTTTACTATAACTCTTACATTTTGAACAGTCCTTTACAATAAAATTACGTAATAGTTGAGTCGCATAATCGGTACGTCTAACTATATTAAAAGAGTTCTACTTTTTTAAAATACTCTTTTTTTTCCAGATAATACCATAGTGAAATTTTTCTTTCGAACGCTCTCCTCGGCTTGAATAATTGATTCATATTTTTATATAGTTACATCATTTTTTATAACGCTTATTTAGAAACTCTTTTTTGAAATTTTAATTATGACCTTTAAATGTTATTTTAAAAATGCCTCTCTCGATGCTCGTTTTTACACGATCATATAATAAAAATTATCGTTTTTACTGATATCTTAAGTGTACTCGCTTTTTTTATTCTAAAGTTTATTATAACGGAGACTTCCTTTTTCTGAAATTTCAGGACTCGTAACGCTGTTCAGATATTCGACGATTTATCCGATGGCTTATGTCAAGTTGCGGACTTGGCTGAATTCATTAGAATGATGCATCCGTCATCTAAGTTTACTTATGCCGCTGAAGAAGCGTGTATAGCAGTTAATGGTCTTGTAGAAAAGTAAATGTTGGTTATAAATACAATAATTAATAATATGTTAATCTCACGAAGGGCACTACTATAAGGAAAAAGTGAATTATTGCAAAGGAAAAAAAAGGCGAACAGCTACACGATAGTCGCCGGGAATACTTAAGTAACAGATATAAGATAAGGGAAATTTTATGATAAAATTTTCTGTTTTGAATTAAAGCAATAAAAGAGATGTAAATTTAGTTATTTAAAATTTAAAAAAAAAAATTAAATAAACACGACAAATGCAATTTTAAATAATTTTAAAAGTATTTATAAAATTTTTGTTTACTATTATAAAACACTAAAAATCTACTGACTGCAACAAATTGATATTTACATATTCTTACGTGATCACACAAAAATAAAAGGAACAAATCTGAGGTTCATCAGATGATATCATCTTAGGGATAAGTATTGATCTAAAAATCGACAGTACGAAATTAAAATTTTCGCTTATTAAGTCTAATCTGACATAATCTTAAAGAGGTATATGTTTATTTTAAAATATGCTATGTAAAATTGAACTGCTTATAAATATCTATAAACATATAAATATATATATATATATATATATTCTTCGATTGTCGAAAATCTATTTTTAAGATCAGTTAATTATTGAAAATCAAAGGGAATATTATTCGCGTTTAATAAAAACATCTTATTTAAATGAGTGTTAAGTTAATCGGCCTATAGTTATTTAAATGCATTTATCTCGGAGTATTAACCATTAGTAAAAGTTAATTAAATAGAGAGATAAATAATTTGATGAACAGATTTGTCAAAAATATTAATGTGTTGAATTTAGATAAATCCATGCCTGTTTCTTAATATTTATAAATATAAAATTAATAAATACCTCGGTAACAAACTAAAATAAGTATAACATAATTTACTTTAATAAATTAAAATAAACACCTCAATTTAAAAAAACAACGTTTTCAGGCATAGCCCGTCATCCGCTAATAATACAGAGTACACTCAAAACTAAAAATACGCTACAGAGAAATATTGGAGCTACATGTGTGTATATAGGAAAATAATAGTTGGATGGCGGTGGAATTACAGTCAAGGGGGAAAATTGAATACAGATAAATCAAAGGCGGTAAAAATGAATCCTTTAATAAAAATACATGAAAATAATAAACCAGTAAGACCACTAATAAATTATACCAGTGCTCCATCTTATAACATACCAAAATGAATAATTAAATTATAAAAAATAATGTATTAATTAATAACAAATATACCATCAAAAACATGCTTCAGGATGCCTTTGAGAAATTAAAAAAATAAAAATAAATAAGACAAAATTAATTTCTTATAATATAGCAAATCTGTATATAAATATATACCTGTAAATGAAACAAAAGATTTAATTAAAAAATTATTAAACAAGTTTAATAATAAAATTTATTGTAATCAATTAGTTCGCATGATTAAAACAGTCACTGAACAAAATCGTTATCGCCAAACTACTAGTAAATTGACGATTTTATGTCTCCTTAGGTGGGAAAAGTAGCCGCTGGAGAAAGCAACGCAGTGGGCTTCCACAAGGAAGTGTGTTAGCGCCAATATTATCCAATGTTTTCACAAATGACCAGCCTATTCTCAAAGATAGGAGTCACTTTATCTATGTTGATGACCTGGCTGTTACCTGCCAAGGAAAGTCGTTTGAAGTAATCGAAGAAGGACTCTCAAGCACTTTAGAAAAACTAGGAGAATATTACTCACAGAATCACTTGAAACCAAATCCAAAAAAAAAACTCAGTGCACCGCTTTCCATCTAAGAAACAGAGACGCTAACAGACGCCTAGAAATGACATGGCGAAGGACAAAAGTGGATTTCAATGAGTATCCCACGTACCTCGGAGTTACCCTTGATAGAATACTATCTTTTAAGAAACACTGCTTGAACACAAAAATGAAAATTGCAGTCAGGAATAGCATACTACGTAAGCTAGCCGGCAGTTCATAGGGTGCTAGTCCGCATACCTTGCGGACATCAGCACTGGCATTATGCAACTCAGCCGCGGAGTACGCATGCCCAGTATGGCTTAACTCTGCACATACGAAACATGTTGATACCGCACTAAACGAGAGCTGCCGCATCATCACATCGCTCCATTTGCAATTAGACGACAAATAGCTGCTCCCACTGAAAAGAGCAAACAAGAAATGGACAGTCGGCATATGATGTTTGGATATAAACCAGTTCAACGAAAATTTAAGTTCCGCAACAGTTTCATGGCAGTTATCAAGCCATTAACAGTAAGCCCGGAAATCACTCGACACAATTCCTGGAAGGAAGAATGGGCGAAGAAAAATCAGGAACCATGAATTGAACCTAAGGAGGAGCACCTTCTTCCAGGAGCCGAACTAAAATACGAAACATGGCGTTCATTAAACAGACTAAGAACAATGGTTGGTCGAACAGGGGACAACATGAAGAAGTGGCGAATTTCTGACAACTTTTTCTGTACATGTGGCGAGGAGCAATCTGTTCAACATCTTTTCATCTGCAGTAGATGCCCGTACAGGCGCGACTTTAATGAGCTATTACAACTGGGTGGAGACAGTGTCGCGTTTGCAGAATACTGGACAAATACTGTGTAACCCATAAAGATCTTTTTCCTGACACGAAGAAGAAGAAGACTGAACAAAATTACTTTAGTTTTGACAATTCTAGATGTTATATACAAAATAATAGTTTAGCTATGGCCTCACTGTTTAAAAAACATAATCTAAAAATATAACATAAAATAATACATTAGATATGTAGGTGACGCATTAATAATGTCTGATGAAAATAATATTCTAAACGATTTCAATAAAATAAATAAAAACATTTAATATACTGCGGAAAAAGAAGAAAATAATAACATCAATTTTTTAGATATAACAATAACAAAAATAAAAGACAAATTATCGTACAATATAAAAATAGAAAACAAACAACTGATAGTATAATTCACACAGAACATCAAATCACTCAAACCAGCATAAATATACATATTTCAAAATTGTAATCAATAGATTATTAAATACTCCAATGACTTGAAATAAAAAACAAATAGGAATAAAATTATTGAATAATTCGACAAAAAATAATGATTATGATGAGCAAATAATGGGTAAATTGATCTACAAAATAAAATCTAAATCAAAATATACACATAAAACAAATAAATAATAATAATAAAGATTGAATAACATTCACGTTTATAAAAAACAGTAATATACATAAATTAACAACCGGTATATGTATTTAAACAACAATGACTAAATGTAGAGGTCAAAACTAAAAATAATTTATGAAGTAATTAAATACAAAAAATAATAATATTTATGAAAATAGTGGTATGTATAGAATAAACTGCGTAGATTAATCGTATATCGGTCAAACAGGTAGAAAAATTAAATGCAGATGCAAGGAGAACATATAAGATTATTCAATAAAAATTTAAATTTTTTTCGATTTTCGTTCTTTATATATTCTTAATATTTGTTTTAAATATTTTTCCGTTATATCCGTTATTATTTTGTAAACGAAATTCTGCCTTTGATCTTTTTTGTATATTTTACCGCCTTTGATTGTAGTTCTAATGCCATCTACCTATTATCTTCCTATGTATACACATATTTCTCTGCAGCGTGTTTTTAGTTTGAATTAAGTGTACTTTGTATTGTTAGCTGATGATGATCTATACCCGAAAACGTTTCATTAAATTGAGGTATTTATTTTAATGTATTGAAGTAAATTATTTTATACTTATTTTCGTTTGTTAATTAGGGGTATTTTGATGAAATTCTTTCATTTTATCAGTTCTTGCCATCCGAAAGCTATTTAACTTTTCGAATATCTTTAATATTTCATCCTTTTTAATTAGAGGTATATTTTCGTTTTCAACCCCAATTATTTTGAGCAGTACGTTTAGTCTCTTATTCTATACGCTTGCCTAAATATAATAACATAATTTGTTGTAAAAGTCGGTCGATCCCATAACGATTGCTTGTTTGTTGTACTGCCGTTATAAATCATCTTTTATTTTCGTATAAATTTGTAAGTATTGAGATAATGATTTTTTTGGACGTTTTTGTAGACCCCAACTCTCTTCATTAATATCTTTTACGAGTATTATATGTTGTAACTTTATTATTTGAGTAAGTTATGCGATCACAAGATAATCAGGCAAGTACGCAATTTATAATCGAAGTTAATATATGTACATATGTATAAAACGTAGAACGGCGATTAATGTACTACAAATGTAATACGGACGTGTGTAATAATGAACAATGAAATAATAATTAATTATCGGAAAAAGTAATATCGCGTACATATATCTTTATCACTTAACATAGAGTGTATATCACTTCTTTTCTTTTTTTTGTATTTTATCATAAGATGTTTATTTACACTTATATCGATATGATCGATATATATATATATATATATATATATATATATATATATATATATTTTATAAATATAATTTTATAACAGTTTAGAAATAGTTTAGAATCTTATTATTCATTACAATCCCGATATCGTCAAGTTAGAGAAGATATCTATGCCGATTTTCTTTCAGCTTTATTTCTGGAAAATGTATTTACTGTTATTATGTATTTTTATCCGTTAATTAATAGTACGAAAACTTCTTCAACATATGCTCTATTTGATAAAAATCAGCACCATCAAATTTTGCATTTCAGCCGTTCGTAAAAAACGTGTAATATTTTTTTACTGGTAAGTCAGCACGATTATAAGATTTGTTCGTTTCTATTTTTAGAAATGGTATTTGTAGTAGCGTAAATAAAAATTGCCTACGCTAAGTTGTGTTTATCCTTTATTTTAAAGTAACCAACTTCCGGAACTGCCCTTTGCTTCGGTTATATGATTCCGTTAAATGCTTTTTAGTAGTGTAGAGCGAGTTTTCACTGCAACCTTTTATTTTATTATCGCTCGATCTTCTTACTTCTAATAGTTCTTACTATTCCAGTTTTAATTGTCCCGCGGTACCCCTTTCTAACTCGTAGAGTCTTCGCTTATGCTTAGCCTTAACGCAACATAGAAATCCCAGTAAACCCGGAGATAGAAAACTGCTCAACGAATGTACATTAACGGTAATCACCTTTGAAATAGGCATTAACAAAGATGTAGTTGAATAAACCGAACTGAAAGAATGAAATAACGTTTAAAGATAAATAAAGAATTGGGTATTTAAAAAAAAAAGAAAAAAGTAATAACAAAAAATGACAAGTAAAGATGGACCGACCATATCGTAGAACAGGAAATGATCAATGGTTAACGTTATGAACAAAAAAGACAACTAAAAAACGTTAGCTCATCCGAGAACTCGGTGAACAGTAAGACGGATCGCAGCCGGCTGAATTATAAATCGACAGTTTCAGTTTTATTTCACTCGATGGTGCAACTAGAAATTATTTCTTATGTTCAGCGGAGCTGTTTTTAGACCGAAATGTGTACGACGAAGATCAGCCTCCTAATTTTTGCTGCTCAGACCGATTTCGGTTTCGTTACAGCATCTCTGTGGCTTATTGTTAGTGAGAGTGTGTGAAAGCTTTACAGGGTTTTTACGGCGAATGCTGACGCGTGCGAACTGATCTCCGCGCGTGTGTCTAGGTAGACAAACTGCGTGTCTTCGACATGGTTTTTGTTCGTAACTTTAGTCTGCCCGAATTTAGTTGCGTAGAAGTTGTCATTAACGTTCTTCCCCCAGCCGCCGTTCCAGTCGCCGTTGCTCTTCGGCAATCGCAATGCCGTTAATTATATAGTTACCGTGTACTGGAATATTTAGAAATTTCTAGCTCGGGGGTTGTTTTTTTTTCTTCTTCGAAATAAAATTTCATACATAAAATATTTTTTACGGCAAAAATATGTCCCACGGCTGGCAGTCTGTCCGTCACACATAAAATGTTACCATCAGATGTCATCACACTCACACATACACATATATACATATGTATATGTATATATATTGTGCATGCGCTATCGTGCGTGCGTTACCATTTGTTGTGATTTCTGATAGTAATTCAGCGGTCAACATATCTTATCGTGGAGATGTCTTATGGCTTGAGGTCATTCCGAACCGTGCAGTTCCATTCTGTCTCACTTTTTCCTATGTATGTTTAATACTCAATCGTTAAACGCGCATCCCTTCGGTATCAATTCGGACTTTATGCTAGCGCGCTGTAAATTACTCCCGCTATCCGTAACTTGATCGAAAATGATCACCCGCTCGAAATACCAGGTTTCCGCACAGTGTCGCAATCTGTCGAACACGATCTGTTAAAATTCGATCAGTCGGAAATGTGCGTCAAGAGAATAGCGACGGTGCACAACGGCGTCGGCGACATTTGCTTCGTCCAGACTAACATAAATGAAAAACGCTCGCTGTTCGTTTCGGTCTGCATCTCACCAAACAATTGGTTGGAACGCATTCGAGAATTCTTCCTCCTCAACCTCCTCATAGCTCGCCGTCCAAAATTAAAAAGTTTGTTTAAGAATTTAGTTATCACGATATTTCCGTAGTTCTCGGCGCTAATCTTAACTTGAACTTGGGCGGATCGCACGATCCCGCATTCATCGAATTTATGAGGACAGAGCTCGGAATCGATGTGAAGAACGATTCAACCATTTCCACGTCGCGCAGTTCGACGTGCATCGACGCCATCTTTTCACGACAAGTCGACGCACGCGAAACACGCCACTACACCTCCTGCTTCATTACGCATCGTCTTCTCCTTTCGATAATGACGCATACCTCTCATGTTAACGTTGTAAATGTTATAAATAATGTAGATAATGTGGACGATGTTAATAATGTAAATATGGCCAACGATGTAGATGAAAATACCGTACCTGTCTTTGCGGAACCACTTTCTGTACAATAAAATGAATAAACACGTCGGCTTTCACACTCGTTTAAAAAGCCAGCCGACCAACAGCTCAGCGAAACCAGTCAATGTCGACGCGCCTATGTGGAGTGTACGAGTGAAGCAATATCAGAACGTCCATAAGACATATGTATTCATGCATTCATGTATCTGTGTGAAATTTTTAATCAGATAACAATAAGCGAAGGTTTTTTTTTTTTTATATTTGTCCGTTTCTTATCTGATTCGCTATAAGTTCGAGATTCCGCGAAACGCATACTACCGCGTAATTTTTGCATCAGTTTTTGGTTGTCCATGGTCTCTTCTCCTTTCGAAACAATAAAGTTTTGTTTTTTGTTGTTTTTTTTTTTGGTTTTTTTTTTAATTTTGGAAAGTCTAGTGCTTGCCGGACATGAGCAAAGTTACCTCTAGTTCTCATCGGTAGACATCAACAGGCTTCGAATCTGTCAAAAAAGTACCGGGAATTTATTAATAAAACACAAATTTTACCTACAATCATCAAAATTTATTTTGTTCCCTTCAAAGTATTCCCCATTGGAGGCTGTGTTCTAGCGCTTTTTCCAATCTTCGAAATATTTTTTATAGGCACTTTTCAGCGTATCTTTTAGCTCCTTCCACGAGCTTTGTTTTATGGCTTCAATGGACTCGAACGAAAAAAAGTCACACGGAGCTAAACCAGGCGAATAAGGTGGTTAATCGGCGGTGTAGCTATTACGTTTTTGGCCTTAAAGTCGTTCACAGTTGTGGTTCTATGCGATGGCGCGTTATCGTCGTGTAAAATCCACCGGTTGTTCTTCTGTAATTGTGGCCGTTTTTGACGGACTTTCTCGCGCTAATGCCTTAGTACGTCCAAATAGTACTTGCTACTGACCGTTTGTCCTTTTGGAATCAATTCATGATGTACTAGACCGCGGATATCGAAAAAAACAATAAGCATATACCCTTAACTTTTGAACGAATTTGACGTGGTTTTTTCGGTTTCGGCTCGCTTTTCTCCCTCTATTCTGATGATTGTTGACTTGTTTACGTTTCATACTCGTAGACCCAGTTCTTACCACCCCAGTTACGATGCATTCCATAGCGGAATTCGCACGATGAAGCATGTCCAAAGTTACTTGCTCACGGTAATTCTATTTCTGAAGAAAATTCAGTTCTTTTGGAACAAGCCGTGCAGCGACGCCTCTCATGCCCAAATAAATTTTCAATCAGAATGGTACGAACTGACTCGTGAGAGTCTTAAGCTGTTACGATGATTTTTAAGCACAATATTTTTTCTCGCTGCGTCGATGTTAAGTTCGGAGGTAGTGGTCGAAGGTCGTTCAGAAAACGCGGCATGTCTTCAACGACACGGCCCTCTTAAAACGCTTTGTACCACTTATACACACAAGTTTTTGATGAAACTGAATCACTAAAAGCCTTTTCTAAAATTTTTAACGCGACGGCATATGATGAAATTCCATTCGCGACACGAAATTTAAGGCAAACTCTTTGTTCAATAATTTCGTTCATTGTAGAAATCGCGAACCACTACTGAGGTACACTTACTTATCCAACTAAACAACTGATAGACAGATTGCGCTCATAGTTGATATCATAATGAAAGACAGTGTTATCAACCTAGGGGAAAAAAAAAAGAAAATTGAAATCTCTTCAACTCGGGTAGTTTAAATTAACAATTCCCGGTACTTTTTTTACCGAGGGTATTAAAATGCGCTGGGAACGGGGACAGTTCGAATAATAACAATTTATAACTAGAATTAAAATAAGGAAGTTCAAAATGACTGATGGAAGACTGTGAAAGATTAACACAAGTCTTAGGGAAGAATTTCGTTTGTTTTTGGTCAATCTGTTTTACCTCTTTTAGTGCTTCAGTGTATTTTGGGTTTTTTAATATTTCACATTTTAAAAATAATCTATCTTGTACCGACAGTTTAAAACAGTTATGATGTTTAACCGTAATAATACGAAATTCTGAGAAAGATTTAATAATTTATTTCATAATTACAGACTAAACACAAACAGACAGCTGTATGAAATTTTAAAAAGGGTCGCTGAAAAAGGAGATAAATCAGAAATGAGCCAAACTGAAATTCACGTTGCCAACTTGTTTCTATTTGACTTTGAACAGTGCGGGATCCATTTGAATGAAGAAGACAGAAAACAAGTAGTATATTATAACGATTCTATTTTACAATGTGGACATCGTTTTATGGCCAATACCGCTCTTCCGTCTGTTGTTCCCGAAGACAGTGTACCATCTAGATTTCGTCACTTGTAAGTATTTGTAAGTATATTTGTAAATTGAAAAACGTAATATCTGGTATGACAGATAGCGCGTGAGCTATGGCTTTAGTTACTTGAAATACTAAATAAACTATTTCGAATTATTTCTATAAAATAGTTTAGTAATTACTTAAATACACTTAATTTTATTATTTTATTTAATGTTAAAATTTTGTTGATCGCGAATACGCGGAATATCGGTTGTTGATAAATTAAATCTCCTTTTCTCATACCAAAAAAAAAAAAAAAAAAAAAAAGGGCGAAAAGCCTATATCATTAAACGTGCATTTTAGTATCTGACTGTTTTGATCAAACGATATCGAACACTACTAAAATTATCGGCTGGTGTTAGTAATGACCAGACTACATCGTAGGCTGACTTACTTTAGTTGAAATGAGTATGGGTTCGCTTGAACATCGTACGAGCTCATTCGCACAGGTTTGGCTTACGTATACTTCAACACGAAATAACACCTAGCACGTAGAACGTTAATCGTGTAATATTATATGCGTGATTAACAAATTATCTGAACATTAAGTGAATTTAACTGCATGTACGTTTAACTGAGCCAGTTCTGTTTTCTGATACATCAACAAAGACCAGTATCGATGCTCTGCATTTTACGGGTGGTAATTATAGTCTGTGGGTATGACGACCGAAATAGTCTTAAAACCAACAAGCTCCTACAGTGTAATTAATTCTACATTCCATCTAAATGCACTGAGTTGAAATTTTACGGCGCTTGTTGAAAAACCTGAAAATAGCAATAAAGAAAAAAGAAATTAAAACGAGAGATTCAAGAAAATAAAAGTTAATTTTTATAAACAATAAAACGCGAAATACATATTACTCCAAAGTATGAATTTGATAATTATTAAAAACAGTGACTTTTTAAAAAAAAAATTAGCTATAATGAAATCGAAATTATACATCAGCTGAGTGTATTAATGTTAAAATATAAAACATATATACAAAACAAAATGAAAAATTATATGTAATGTATGTAGTCTATTTGTTGAATAGTTAATAAAAATTATAAACACACTAACAAACACTTAAATTAAATATGAATGAATATTCCAAAAACGTTTTCGGAAACTGTCCATCTTTAACTAGAAGAATATTAGTAAAAATGAACGTAAATATTTTATTTTGATTTGAAAGAGATCTAAATCACACGGAGTTGTAAAATAGAAATATAGTGCATATATATTAAAAGGGATTTCATATTTTAGGTTCATATTCAGCTGCTAATGATGCAAACTCTACGGTACCTTTTCCGGGAGTCAGTAATACGAGTTTGCAAACATGTTGTCTCTTTTCTTTGGGTCCCTAACCACCTAGGATTCCGAAAATTTGGAATCCCTAGGTTTTTCGAATGACCCAAACTAATACCACGAATCAATTTCCAGCGAGCATTCGGGTTTTAACTTCTTCTATTCAAACATGCGAAACGCTGTTTTTATTTTTTCCGCCAATACGCGGATGTGGGACTCGTCCTGGAGGAGTAGCACTCTGACACGGGCGGAGTGTTTACTAAAATTTTTTGTGACACAGAAGAAAATAAATAAAAATAACGCTAATAGCTTTAGTTACTGAACTCATGTATTTTGTTCTATTCACTAATTTACGGGGCAAATTCCGCCCTTTGTACCTTTTATTACGAAACAAATAAATCACCGAGTATAAATAAAAAAACATACACATGAAACAAGCAAAACGGCTTAAATCGATGGCAAGAAAAATGGATGACAAGCAGCATTTGCGTGGACTATACAAAACGGTAAGTGCACAATAATCGCGAGGACCGATATATCATCTGAGCAAATCGCCAGACAAAATGAAACGAACGCAAAAATTAAATTAGTCTAAAATGCTATCATCAGCACATAATAAAACTGATCGAATGATATGCCTGATTATACTTTTCACGGCTCCCGCTGCTGGCAGTAACGACTGATGCGTACACGCCGAGGAACAGACGCTACTCTTTTGTCGTAAGCCACACACACCAAGAAACTTATAAGTTTTGCAACCCTATACGTGCCGGAACTCCGAAAGAAAATTAGAATTTACACTTTTAAACGCAAGAACGTCTTGGGCGGTGTTCGCCAACGACAGTGAACAATACGATGACGCCGAGAGATTGAAAATTAAAAATGATTTTGTCCGAAGAATAATTTCTAGGTCGACATCTTTGCGAGATAACACTATAAATATCAAATCCGTATCTATATCTATCTATCTATCTATATATATATATATATATATAGATAGATAGATAGATAGATAGATATAGATATATTATTTATGGTACATGAGTATTAGGATTGGATTATATTAGTAAAGACGAATTTGATATAAATTATAGCTGTAAAAAATCGCAGTTTTATCTTAATATACCAAAACACACTACTACGAAACAAAATAGTTCTTTTTTTTTATTTTCGAATTGTTCGACGTATCTTATTTCCAGTAATTTAGGTAATGATTTGTGCTTAATTTAAATACATTAATTAATAAAATGTGCTACAATTATTATATATTACAATTATTCATTTAATCATTTTTATTTACTTTAATTTTCACTTTTGTCTTTAATTTTTTTTTTTTTTGGATATTATGCGTATTTATACGTATTACTGAACTATAAATTTAAAATCAATATATATTAGTGGTATAGTTTTCCATTATATAAAATATATAGATGGAGATGGTATATATAATATTTGTTTTCGGTCAATACCTTAGTTACTTTATGATAATAAATTATTGGGACACTAGGAATGTGAAAAAGTCTTATGCAATATGTTTATACAATCTGGAAAAGATTTAAGCCATGTACCATTGGATTTAATGGGAAATCATATAGAAATAAAATAAATTACTTAACAGACATTATGTTAATACTTAACAGAGTCAGCGCCAAATTCAAATTACTATAATCATTAAAATCCGTAGCAAAGGAGTGTATACCAACACAATTACTCGTTTTCAAGCCAAGTATTGGAACGATGAGAGACATTTAATTTGGTAATTATGGCTGTAATTTGAATTTGTTGCCGATTCTAAGAAATATTAATGCTATTTAAGAATAAGCGTAATATCCTTTTTTACGTGTATTACTCTGGAATATCTTTATTAAATGATTATTTTTTACTTTTTGGTGTATTTTTTTTACATTTTTGAAGTAATCTTGAAAGTGGTATTTTTTTTAAAAAATAATTTTATTTCGCAATTTTTAATGTAAATATTTTTCAGTGATAATACGGATTCCAAAAGTGCTGCTACCTTCTGCACTCTATAAAGCTAAATTTTGGCTCGAAAGTAATGTTCAAACGTAATATTTTCGTCAGTTATGAGCCTGTAAATTGCGCTATGGGGACGTCAAATTTTTTTTATTTATTTAAATCTACATTTCCAGAGTAATTGACACTGATCATATTTTAAATCGCTCACACTCGTCGCCTCTTTAATTTCAAAATTTGGCCCTTAAATTTTAGAATTTTGGGAATTTTTTCTACATTCCCGAAGGCGAAAAAACGTCGAGACTAATAAGAGTAATCAATTCTCTAACTGCTACAGAAATGTTGCAGACTTTTTAAAAATCTGTTAGCTAATGTTTGTCTGCTTATTTACAATTTTTTTTTCTTTTCTATGGTTCTGTGATAAATAGTATTGATAATATTTCAAATAAATCGTGTATGTCATATTTAAAGACACCCTCCTTTTTTTCACGTCGTTTGACGACTATTGAATATTTCTACGTATCGATACTCATCGTATTCATGGGACTACTATGATCGACGCGCCATTCAATATTCTATGAATAATTCAAATTATTTCACATAGTTAAAAGTTAAATGTGAATAAATATATATTAAAAAAAAAGACACAAATATGTAAACTGTTTCTTTTGGAGTCGGTAATAAAAACAAATTAAAACAATTATAAGATATTGTAGGACCATTTTTTCTTTTTGCTCATTTTTTCTGTGTGTATTATATAATAAGAAATTTCATTATCGCTATTATTAGCTGTATATCTGTGCATTACTGTTACATTTTTTTGGAATATCTTGTTATGTTATTGATTTATTTTTTACGATTGTAGCTTTGAATCAGACGGAACTGCTAATATCATCGTATCCGGATATTTCGAATATGCTGTAGATGTTGTACGAGAAACGGCGTATAAACTTTATTTAATGCGCAACGAGCACAATGAAGCTCTTTTGAACGAATTATTAGTGCAGAGACAGAAACTGGCCCGTATATGCGGGTTTTCTGCATATGCTGAAAAGTGAGGAAAACTCAATGGATTATTATTTAGTATTTTTTACGCAATCAAATTTGCTGAACTTGAATTTTTATTTTTTTTTTTTAATTTCCTTCTTTTAAAACAATATAAAAAAGGATCTCCTTTTTAATTCGATATTGTTTTACTTTCGTATCGTCAGTAGATTTTTAATCTTCATTATTTCATTCATGTACGCGGAAAGCGAAAAATGAAAAAAAGTTTAGGTCAATGCTTTTATCTGGAAGCTAATAATCTATCCGACAAATACGTTAACCTGAGACATTTACTGAAAGATGCCTTCTTTGTTTTATTTATTATGTAGTTATAAATAAGGTAGCTAACATACCTAAAGGGGATACTATTTCTACGCGGTTTTATTATTTCATTTTTTGTTCACCTTATAGACCGGTAATTGTTATTCGTATTTATATTATATACTCGTAGTGTGCTATTTTGCCGGTTAAAGCCGCAAATTTAATATTAACAATGTTTCAAATAGTAAAAAGTTTCGAAATTTTAAGTTTCAAGAGTACAGATAAAACTTTAAATGACGTGAAAATGCTAAAACTCCGTAAATGCGCAAATTTTTCTACTCCGTTTAATTTATAAAATATAACACTTTAATAATTGAAACCAGTTCTGTAATATCAAAATCAAAAAACACAATTTCGAAAGACTTCCTTTCAACTAACAAATCTCACTTGTTTTATAAAAGAAAACAATTTAATATGGAAGTTAATCTAAATTTTTCGATTGTCCAAATTGATCAAGTTTGATTATAGTTTAACCTTGTAATATATATATCGCTCATTAAGTACAATAACGTCATAACTCAAAAAACGCTATTTCGGAGAAAACGCAAATTAATATTTACATTTACTATGGTTTTAAGTCGAACGAAAAAGGTCGTGTATACTCGTGTTTCGTTAAAATCGTTGATTTTAAGTCGAACGGAAAAGATCGTGTAAACCCGTGTTTCGTTAAAATCGTTATAATATAAACAAATTAGGTGTACGGACGGCACCGCCATTATGCCGCCCGATCGTCCTGTAGCGGCTCCACCGCCGTCGCAAGACCCACCAATTCTTCCAAACACTTTACGAATTACAAGATCTACAAAAAATAGTTCACAACTAACCTCACTAATCACCGCATCGTCGGCAACCAAACCTACACCGATTTCGTCAAAGGCAGCAGAAACTACACCACCAACATCAGCAAACAATGCGTTTTCTCCAGCGTATAACAAAGTGGCCGAATCTATAAAATTCCCAGACCGAAAACAAGCCATTATACTCGATGCAGCTGATAACATTCCGCTCGGCAACTACGTAGAAGCCGTTAGCAACAAGGTTGGTCCACACAATATTTTATTTTCCTCTCGTATATCGAACAACCGTATATGTGTGTATTTATCGAACAGAAATGTAGCTGATCAGTTTATATTATCTTACCCGTCTCTTACTATAAATAATATAAGTATTAAGACGCGTAAATTAATAAACCCATCCAAGCGCATAGTTCTGTCTAATGTTTCGCCACATATTCCGAACTACATACTTGAACAAGCTCTTTCAAATATTAATCTGAAACTAACCTCCCCAATCACTTTCATTAAAGCTGGCCTCACTGAAGAAAAATTTAAACATATCCTGAGTTTCCCTAGACAAGTTTATGTAACATCTGATAAGATAAACCAAATTCTTATACCAGAATCAATGATCATCAAATATGAAGATGAACAATTCCGTATATTTATAACAACAGAAGAAAAGTGGTGTAAAGCTTGTAAAACTCACTCACACAACGAAACTACTTGTCCAAAAACAGAACAGGCAAAACTTACAAACTAGAAAAATGATCAGACTGGCAAACCGGCTACTAGCCAACAAAATGAGAAAGAGAACAAAATGGTAGAGGACGAACTGGCGATACAAAACCCTAGCAAACTGATTAAACCTCATGTTAAATTAAATACTTCCAAAACTCCTGTATCAAAGGAAAAAAGTGAGCAACAACAAACAGTCGCTAAACGAGTACATCCCGTAACACCAGAACCACAAACTGCAATGGAGTTTACTTTCACAGACATGCAAAATAAACCTTCTGAACAAAGTAATACCGAAACTATTTTATCAAACACCAACAAAACAAACACGAATAAGGAAAAAGAATCACATAAAATTCAAAAAAAAATTAAACTGTCAACAAAAGAGATGTTAACACCAATAGCCGAAAATATAACAGAACAAAAAAGTTATCCATTATCCTTCACTAATTTCACTATTCTAATGGATATGGTTAAAGGCAAACATGAACCATTAGATATCATACAAACTTTCACAGATGACATCGAAGGATTAAAAAGAATGTTAGCGGAAAACTACGGATTGTTGCAGAATAGAGAAATGAAAGGTCGATTTAAAAGACTACTAAAAAACCTCAATAAATCAACTGACGAGTCACATGACAGTGATTCTGAAACTGAAGAATAAATTTCTATATACGAAATTAAGAAATATATATTATTAATAATACCAGTATTTCCATATATTTTTATAATAAATGTATTCCCTAATTAGACCTCATATTATAAGCAATGGTCAAGATCTTACAGTACAATGAAAATCACTCTAGCGTAGCTAGAGATATTTTACTAACAAAAGTGATAACTAAAAATATAGATATTATATTTATTTGTGATAAGTGTAAAAGTAATTATGTACCCACAAATTTTAAGAACATAGCACACAACAAGCTTATGATAATCTATCGATTAGGAATACCTTTAAAAACTAAATTTATACATAACAATTTTAACATTATTATTGTTGAAATTGAGGATATTACTTTTATTTTAACGTACATACCGCCAAATGGCGTATCTGCTCAATATTTTCAGTTTATCGATATGTATTTAAAGAATAATAAATTAACGAAATTGATATGGTTGGGAGACCTAAATTCTCGAAATTTACTATGGGATACAGTGAATAATACGAGAGGAAAGAAATTATTAAATATAATAGAATTACATGACTTACATATTTTAAATATCAAAAATAAATATACTTTTAAGAGAAGCAAACAAAAAAGTGTAATAGACTTAACTTTGGTAACTAGAAATTTAATAAATCTAGTTCAAAATTGGGAAGTTAGTCACGAATTAAATGCCAGTGATCATTTTTATATTACTTTTAACGTAATTTCGGCGACGAGCAAGACAGAAGAAAGTGTTATTAAAGTAATTAACTACAATAAGTTAGCAATTAACTTAAGAAAATACAGTTATATGATTGATGTACATGTTAACTGCAATGATATACAACAAATTAAAAGTTGGTTGAATAGTTTTCAAGACTATATCAACACAGTTCTAAATAGTTCATATTCCACCATCCGGTCAACTGTCTATTGGTGGAATACTGAATTACAAATAAAGAAATTACTGGTAAATAATTTATACAAAAAGTATCGAAACTGTAAAAACATACATGTAAAACATAACCATTACAATAATTATAAAGTAAATTTTAAGGAATATAAGTTTATGATTAAAAACGCTAAGTTGAAAGCCTGGAAAAAATTACTGGAAGACAAAAATGTCTTTGGATTAAAATACAGAATATTAACTAATAAAAAAAAAAGTATTAATATACCAACATTAGATAATTATGCATGTACAGAAAAGGATAAAGTCGACTTATTGATGTCAAAGTTATACCTTAACGTAAAACCATTTAAAGCAGAAGTACATGAACCTAACGTAATCATATCGATTACTAAAGAAGAAGTTAACGTAATTATTAAACAACTTAAAAATAAAGTGTCAGCAGGACTTGATGGAATATCAAATGGATTTATTAAAAGATTTCATAATTTGTTCCCAGATGTAATACCGAAAGTTATTAACGTACTATTTAAATATAGTTATTATCCTCAAGAATGGAAATTAAGTAAAACAGTTATAATACCTAAAATTAATAAAAATCCAAACTCGTCTACTTCATATAGAGCTATATCTTTGTTATCTAATTTCAGTAAAATTTATGAAAAATGTATTCTTCATAAATTAAAAGAATTTGTAGAAAATAACAGAATAATAAATGATAACCAGTATGGCGCATTACCAGGTAGATCATCTGAATTGGCTATTCACAATATTTTACAAACAATAAGAATATACAAAAATAAAAATTACTGTACATGCTTACTTACTCTTGATATAACAAAGGCTTTCGACGGTTTAGATTTAAATAGATTACTTGCATTATTAAAGGAACTAGGATTACATAATGGCATGTTGAACATTGTAAATCGATATTTCGAAAACCGTTACACTGTATTACAAATCGGTAATTATTCAAAAAAACAAGAAACCGTTATGGGAGTACCGCAAGGGTCTGTTTTAGGACCGTACTTGTGGAACATAGTTTTCTCTCAAATGTATAACATTAGATTACACACTAATGTAAACATTTTCACATTCGTAGATGATATTGCAATAGTAATAGGCGATAAGAATGAAAATGTATTGGAAAATAAAGTTTACCAGGTTTATACAGAAATCGCGAAATGGTTAGAACAATACAATTTAAATATTAACGAATCTAAGTCAACTTACATGTTGTTTAACAAAAACTTAAAGGATAAAAGATTAAATTTGCTCCAATACGGATTAAATATTAGCATGGTTAGTCAAACCAAATACTTAGGCATAATAATAGACAATAACTTAAAATTTTATAATCATTTTCACTATATCACTAAAAAAATAAATACATTTTTAATTATCTTTAACAAATTATATAATAATAATAACCGATTAAATTACAAGAAGGGACTAACCTTATATAAAAGCGTAATATTGCCTAACATACTTTATGGTAGTGTAATATATATAGACATTTTAAAAGTTAAACGATTTCAAAATATATTTAATAGTTTTCAGAGAACTATTGCAATAAAAATGATTAAAGCTTATAGAACTACCAGCTACATGGCAAGCGCTGTCATTGCAGGTATTAAACCATTAACTTACGAAATACAGAAACATATTAACATATTTTTAATAAAAAATAATATAAATTTAAATCATGAATTTCATAACGTACAGTATCGTCAACCTTACTTCATACACGAACAAACCTCGTTAACACTTAAACAGTTTAAACTTATATTAGATAAATATTATAATAATAAATTTCAGGCGCAGTGGGACGAATATAACGGTATAGCTAAAAATTTTTTTCCAACCATAGATGATAGACTACATAATAAAGTTTTTACGCCAAATTTTTTTAATGTACAATTTCTTACTGGACACGGTCTATTTAAAGATTATTTACATAAACATAAAATTGCACACTCAAATAACTGTGTAACGTGTAACTTTCCCGATAATATTAAGCATATCTTTTCCGGCTGTAACCACAGTAATACAGATTTTAGCAATATTAGCCCTGATCAGTTAGTAACTAAGCTATTTACAATATTCAATAGTTTTACGATAGCCGAAATAAATCACCGTAAAGTACATGTACATCTGTATTAATATTAAATTTATGTATACTAATTATTATTAACATTGTAAAACAGTCTGTCAGGGTTCCATAAACTTAAATGGAAGGGCTCAGGACAGACCTGTTATTTATATAAATTTTCTAAATATATTTACCCCATCGTATTACGAATTGGGGACAAAAAAAAAAAAAAAAAAAAATATTTACATTTACTATAATTTAAACGGTGTATACTTTCCGACAGCTATGCTTATTTTTGTCAAGTTTCTCATTTACAAATATTACGTTCTAATCTCTAACTGTTCTCATAAAATGCATTCCAACTATGCACATAATTCAAATTCGCTATTTTTTGAGTTATGACGTTATTGTATTTAATGAGCGATATATATATATATATATATATATATATATATATATATATATATTTCTAAGCTTTGATAAAGTTAATAATATGATGTATACTATTCATGTTTAGGGCAATCAAAGGAAGTACCGCAGGCGAGCCCAAATTTGTTGAGAAATTTCTAAACGATTTAAATGTTAAGCTTGCTCCATATATGGAAAATGACCTAAAATTAATGCGAAAAATTAAGGAAACTGAGTCTAGTCAAGTAAGTACTGTAGTATACATCAGAGTTGGATATTTTATAATTAATTACAGTTACTAGATTATCAGTATTCTAGACTAAAATTAAGCGTAATCGATTACTTTTAATAATTAATTACAAAAATGATAATCGCAGCACGTATGTGATAATAATGAATGAAAGGATTATTTCTTTAATTGTTACTTTTCTTTTCAAATATATTTGTTTAGGGCAATATATACATACTTTTAAAAGATTAAAGCTATTAGCCGAATATTTAAATATTAAAGTGTTACTGTATTTATACAAGTATAATCATCCACACCGTTCACCTGGAATCTTGAAGAAGAAGAATTCGGTTACTTCATGGATTACTTCGTAATTACGCGTTATAATTATTTTTAATTTGCGATTACTAAAGTAATCGATTGCTAAATACCAGAAATTTTGAGGCGGAATCATTTTTGTAATTAATCGATCTAAAATCGTAATCGACTGCGCCCAACTTCGGTTGAGAATAAATCACATGAAATCGTGTATTCACGCTTAATTACAAAATGCTCAACTCTAATATACAATATTGGAATTAGTATTCTATATACTTTTTTGATTTCTTTCGCGAAGTTGCCCGCTTACTAGTGGTGAGTATGTTTGTTACCTTTTTTGGAATACGAATCCAGAACTGAATTGTAGATTAGGAAACTGCGCATCACGAATACGTATCTGTCGGATCCATATGACATTTGTGCGCGCTGAGTATACTTAACACTGTCACTCGTTTTTCTGGTTATTAACAACATACCATGACAGACCAGATTGAGTTATGCCAGTTGCTTAAACAAATCCGAAACTGCATAGATTGCTCGTCTAGTAGTAAATTACATGTTAGTGTTCATGATTGTTGTTAATGTGCTTAGTTTTTCTGCATTAAATCAATTAATCAAATATTTTTTGTTATCGCCATTCCTTCAGTATGTTTCTTTGTTGTTTTGTTTTTTTTTAAACCCGATTTCCTATGCTCAACAAAAATGAAAGAAAATAAAAAAAATGGAAGAAAATAATTGAAATGCAACTAAATTGCAATTTATACATTTTAAAATCAGAAAAACTTGGATCTTTCGTTAACTTTTTGAAATCGATTACCGTATTTACTCGCGTAATTTACGCACTTTTTTGTCGTTTTTAACCTGCCAAAAAAGGGGGTGCGTAAATTACGCGGGGAATCAGACCAACCTGCATTTTGCGGGTTATACGTAATAAGTGTGTATTTCAAAATTACCTCTTACCCAAACAAAACATTCATCAAGTGAAACTGAACCCTTATTTCGAAAAATATATTTATATAATAATAGGTAACTTCTTCTTTTTCTTTCGGTGCCATGACCGTTCCCGATCTTAGGCTCATCTGATGGCAAACTTGATTAATTCTTTGTAGTCGCCCCTATCCTTTACTGTGTAGAACAGTTCTTCAATACTGCAACCTGTCCATGTCTGTAGGTTCTTGAACCAAGATAATTTTGTTCGTCCAACTCTTCTTTTTCCTTCCACCTTTCCTATCAATATATTCTGCAGTAATGTGTATTTCGGCCCACGTATCACATGACCGAAGTATTCTATTTTTTTTTTCTTTTGACAGTGTCGATCAGCTTCTTTTCTTTTCTCATCGTCTGTAGTACCTCAGCGTTTGTTTTCTTTTCGGTCCACGAGATCCTGAGTAAGCGTCTATAGCACCAAAACTCGAAGGCTTCTAATCTGTGGAGCGTTCTGGACGTCAATGTCCACGTTTCGATACCGTATAGTAATACCGACCAGACATAGCATTTCAAAGTTCTGAAATCAAGGTCCAAATCGAGTGTCTTCTTCATTTTCATAAAGGCAGAACGCGCTTCCTCAATGCGACATCTAATTTCTCCGTCCGGGACACCATATTTATTAATCCAGGCACCGAGGTATTTGTATTTATCGACGTGTTCTGGTCTGCCATTGTTTATCACTATGTCGGTAGGGCGTGGGCCGTTTTAGATGTCCATTACCTTCGTTTTCTTTACGTTAATTATCAGTCCATATTTATTGCATACTTTTTCCCCCGCTTTTGTTAATATAGTTAGGTCTTTTGCACTTTCAACCATCAAAACTGTGTCGTCCGCATATCTGATGTTATTGATATTTTCACCGCCGATTTTAACACCTTCTTCTCTGTCATCAAGGGCTTCTTTTGAAGGCCTTTTCCGCGTATATATTAAACAGCGAAGGAGACAACATACATGCTTGCCTTACTCCCTGTTCAATACTAATTGGATCTGATATTTTGTTGTTTTCTGTTTTGGTGTAAGTAAAGATTTTTTATTATACGCTTATCCGCTTCATCTAGGCCAATAGTATCGAGTATTTGGAACAATTTGTCATGAGTTATTCGGTCAAAAGCCTTTTCAAAGTCCAGGAAACAGAAAAATACTGGACGTTGGAACTCCTTCATTTTCTGAATTAAGATCTTCATACAGAATAATGCCTCTCGAATTCCCAGGCCACCCCGGAAGCCATACTGTGTTCTCTTCCAATGTTTTCTTCACATTTAGTTCGTATCCTGTTATGTATTATCCTAAGAAACATTTTCAAAGTGTGATCCATTAAACTAATCAATCTGTACTCAGAGCATGATTTTGGATGCGGCTTTTTCGGTATCATTATAAATCATGATGTTAACCATTCCTCGGGTAATTGACCAATAACATAAATCTTATTTAACAACTTTGTAAGGATACAAATTCCATAATCGCCGAAAACTTTTATCAACTCTGCGGCAATCTCATCCGGTCCAATAGCTTTATGCACTTTTGATTGAACTATCGCTTTCTTTACTTCATCTTCATAGGTAACTACATTACGGTAATTTATAAATTCGAGTACCGATAATTTACTTCTAAGAAATTAGACATTGTCAAGTAATGTTGAACCTATTAATGTATTTTAATAACGAAAATATGGTTTATATTATTTCTCCAAAAAATGTGTGCAAAAATTAGGGTGCGTAAATTACGTGAGTAAATACGGTAAGCCAAGTCACATATGTTACGTATGTTATAATATAGGTATCTAATAAATATCGAACATAATGAATATTTTGCACAAACATTTTGCTTGTTCCAACAAACATGTTTTTATTTTATTTATTTATTTATTTATTAGCCTTATGATATAACGTTACACAATGTACATTGAAGTAAATAAACTATTATATAATTTAATTTAGCCCTGAAAACGAGCAAAGGCCTCCCTCAACCGAGCCCACTCTAGTCTGTCATAAGCCACCTGATGGTATTGTTTGTGTTTTAACATTTTAGCGAAACTATCTTCCCACCTGTTTTCCGGTCTTCCTCTTTTTCTCTTTGCGTATATCGTCCAATCTGTTATTTTTTTAGTCCATCTTGTGGAATCCATTCTTGAAATATGTCCTGCCCAGTCCCATATTTTCCTTCTTATTGCCCATGTAAAATTGTCTTTAACTTTTAATTCGTTTTTGATTTTTTTTGAGTTTATTTTGTCTCTTAATTTAACTCCAATCATAGATCTCTCTAATGCGTTCTGACATATTTCAATTTTATTCATGATATTATTTGTTATTGTCCATGTCTGACCTCCATATGTTAAGGTAGGCAGGACGCAAGCGTTTAGAATTTCCCTTTTTAGTTCATTTCTGTAAGGTCCCTTAAAAATATGTTTCAGTGACCAGTATTTTCTCCAAGTGAGTGCGATTCTACGCTCTACTTCTTTTTTTGTTTTATTTTTTAGAGATATTAGTTGTCCTAAATAAATAATACTCTCTGCCTTTTCGATTTCTGTGTTATCTATTGTAATTCTTGTTTTATTTTCGTCTGTAGATAGTATTTTTGTTTTATCTAAATTTATAATTAAGCCAGCCTTCTTTCCCGCCTTGTTTAAATCATTTAGCATGTTCTGTAGTTCGTTTATATCGTCGGACATAATCACTACGTCATCTGCGAATCTAAGATTATTTAACTTTATCCCATTTATGCTTATACCTTTCTCCTCCCAGTCCAACTCTCGAAAAACTTCCTCTAAAGCAGTGTTAAATAATAAAGGAGATAATGGGTCTCCCTGTTTTACCCCTTTTCCTATATTAAAATATTCGCCTTTTATGTCTGTTACTATTCTTGCCTTCATATCCGTGTACATATCCCTTATAAGTTCCCTGTAATTTCCGGACACTCCTTGATTTTTTAATGCTCTGTCTAAATATTTGTGCTCTAACGAGTCGAACGCTTTTTTATAGTCTATGAATGCTAAATTTATCCCTATTTTATATTCCTTACATTTTTCTAAAAGTTGATTTATCACATGTAAGTGGTCGATGGTTGAGAATCCATTTCGAAACCCAGCCTGTTCTATAGATTGTTCAAAATTTAGTATTTGTTTCAACCTATTAGCTACAACCTTAGAAAATATTTTAGACACCGTGGCGCTTAAACTTATTGGGCGATAGTTTTCTATTTTATCTTTTTTTCCTTTCTTGTATATTAAGATAATCTCTGCTTGTTTCCATGATTTAGGGATTTTTCTATTCTTTAAAACTAAATTAAACAGAACATTAAGTAATTCTATCATTCTTTTACCCGCTAATTTAATATGTTCGTTCGTTATTCCATCCGGACCAGGTGTTTTGTTCATTTTTAAGCCCTTGATCACTTCCTCTATTTCTATTTCTAAAAAAGTAGGTTCCTCTAATACACTTTGTTTTGCATAGTCATTAATATTAACGACTGTTTCGCTTTTATACAGTTGAGACAAATAATCCGTGGCTATATTTATAATGTCTATCCAACTATTCTTTTTTATTCCTTTTCCGTCAATGAGGCAAGTTTGCCATTTTTGTCCTAGGCATAAATTTTTCTTTATAGCTTTCATATTTCTTGTTGACTCGATTATTTCTTTTACCATTTTTTCTTCCTTCTGTTTATTAAATACCCTTAATTCATATTTTATTAATTTGCATACTACATTTAGTTCTATTTTTTCTAAACCTGATTTATGCCTCTTATTTAATAAACGCTGTCTTTCCTTAATTTTTTCTCTTATATGAATCGGTATTCTATATTCCCTAGTTTTATCTACTTTTAAGCTGTTTAGGTGTAGTGCCGATTTTTTAATTAATTTAGTAATGTAGGATAATCATATTGTGGGAAACATTTCACCAGAAGTGCCATTAGGAAAAAATAAATGGAAAAGATATAAAAAGTTTCGTTAAATTTGATGAACTCTATTTTTAAATCGTTCGGGAAATTATTCTTAACGGTGGTCAAAATAGGCCAAAACAGTTTTCTCAATTAAGCCAAAAAAATTTTATACAAAAGCTGTACACAACCGTTTAAAACTGACGAATGGATCACCCAAATTTCGATATAAGTTAATTAACAAATTAATCGATTACTGCAAAAAAGCATTAAAAATCGTGTTTTTTTTTTAATCGTTTATATATTTTTTAAAGATTTTTCAAAAAAAAAAAACTCGCTGAAAGTATAGCCTTTAATGAGTAGAATAAGTATGTTTTTTTGAAAGAGTGAATTGTGCAACCGGATAAACTGACCGGCCGATGAAATGACCCTCCACCGTTGTGTCGAACATTTCGAAAACGTTTTTTATCTACGTCACGTAAACGTGATTGTTGCGTGTTAGTGAGACATATTGATTCTTAAACTTCCTTCTACTATCACTTTAGACTCTTTGGTCGACAAATTACTATTTTGCAATAAATAAAAAACAAAAAAACAAAACATCAATAAACCAATTTAACGGTTCGCAACCCTCGAATAAATGCATCAACGGAAGATAAACTGGCGTGGATTATACTAGTAGTAAATTATAAAGTTTTTAACAAACGTGCCTATAATAGAAAATTTCTTTAATTAAGCATAACCGAAATTTTCAGCCTTGCATTTGGAACTTGAAAGCTCCGGTAATTTTTAAGATTGGAAAAAATAAAATTAAAAAAAAAAAAAAAAAAACTAAAATATACTGTGCGATAACCAGAAAAATAAAATTTATGCTATGAACGCGAGCTCTTTATTCACTAATACTGATCATTCTTCATCAGTTAAATATTTGAACCTTTCACAGTGATTACTCATAATAAATAATTTTCGGAAACAACTGTGTTTTTAAAAAGATATTTATTCGCTTAACATTTCGACCAGCTTACACTGGCCATCATCAGAAGCAAACTGAAGAACGGAGCGAAAATTGCGATCGACAATAACAATAAAATAAGAATCGAAAATTATGAAAAACCCAACTCAAAACAGAAAACCTACCTCTAAACAGGAAAAACCGACAAAACGCACAACAACAGATAGATAAAAATAAAATAATATAAAAACATATGAGAAAAAAAGGTAAATAAAAGTATAAAAGGAACACAAAAAAACATCGGGTCACAATTAGGACAAGGGAGAAATAAAAACAGATAACGACTTATAAAAATAAAAAATAAATACAGAAGCGCACAGAAAGAGCGCCAAAAAATCGAAAAAGAAGCGCTAACAGAAAACGCCACAAAAAAACTTTGAAACATAAAAGAACGAAAAACCCACAAGGAAAACGCAAAGAACAACCAATCGAATTAAACAAAAATATAAAATATTACACCGATGAAGAAAAAAAAAACAAACATGATCGGGGTAAGCACCTTCATCAGTGATCTTGTATTTTGTAAGTTTTTTCTACATTGCCTCCTTACTCCACCGCACATTCCATTGCACAGAAACACATAATGGGAATATTCATCCCCTTATCTGGACAAGTTAGCGTTTGGCAGTAGGTGTGTTGACTGTTGCTGTCTAAATCCAAATTAATCAATAGATGGTGTGTTGTTGGTTTCGAGTGTCCTTGAGGGTCTTTCATTTATTATTCGTTCGAATATTTTGCCCTTTGTTTTGCAATAAAACTATAAAAAGTCAGTTCAAAGAAAACGATACGATGTTCCATGACGATTTTGTCACTGCGCCGGTTCTGTTTTTATCCCTACGAACTCATATCCATTATAAAATATCCGAGATCCTATTCATCGTCTTTTTTCAATCAATTCTAACGAACCCGAAGTAAAGTGGCATTTAAATTGTTTATGTTACGCCATGATGAGGATGTAGTTTGTACTACGAAACATGTGTCGGTGTTGTTTTGGTAAATAATAATATTACATAATTATAATTTCTGTATTGTTTTATTTTAGTTTGGTTTACAAAGAGTGGGAGCCGGCCAAAAAAAATTTACCTGCGTTTTTTTTTGTTTTTTTTTAGAAAATATTTTGGGATATAAAAACTAGTTCCCTTCCCCTTGAAAAAACACTTTCATTTATAACAAATGAATAATTAGGTTTGACAACCGAAAAGGTGCTTATTTTTAAAAATTCAGGTAACCGACATTGCATTACATCAATATAAAGGAAATAAAAGAAAATAAAAACAAACGTAATGACGCTTTGCCGATAAACAATTCTCAAGAAATATATATAATCATTTGGGTGACTACCTACATTTTATGTTAGAAAGTAACGTACACTTTTTTTGTAAATGGAAAATAAGGGAAAAAATGTTCCAAATGAAAAAGAACAGTTTTTATACATATCAACACCATGGTTAAAGAGTTGACTACATTAGTACTGCCATAAAATAATCTTGATTTAAATTGTTTTATTCTAAGCTGAGCTGTCATCTATTTAATATTAATAACCTCTAAATATAAGATAAAATATACATTTTTTCAAAAGTAAATACACTTGCTCCCATATTACCTATCTCACAACGAGTTGGGAATAATATATTATTTCACAATGAGAAAAAACAAAAAAAAAAAAAAAAAAAACTTTTTTTACGGTATAAAAGTTAAATGTTTAAAAACACGTGAGTCGGTTACAATATTTCCGTAAAATTCCTCTTCGCATTAATATTTTTAAGTGCTGTTCTGTTAATACGATCAATATTTACCTATTTTTTAAAGACATGTAACGGTTATTGAACAAATTTATACTTTTGGAAGCCCAAATGGTTGCTTAAAAGTTAGAAAATTTTTATTAATCTATTTTATTATATGTTTTAAAAGAGAATTTTTAAAAATAACGGTTTCCAAATGATTGAATTTTGCATCTTTTGAAAGAAAGTTTAAAACTGTTAATCGCACAGGATTAAATATACAGCATAGTTCAGTGTATTGTAGAAAAATATTTAAAAGATAACAAAATAACCGAAAATAAATGTTACCTCATTTGCGATTTTTATCGTGGTGATCAATTTTGGTCGAGGGTTACAAATTTTTTGTAAGAGTATTTATCCGTGATTTATGTGCACTCATTCAAATTTATATATTAAACACAGTTCCAGGGTCATGTAACTTTATTTTTTTTTCTTCCCAAAATGAGGGTAGTCCGCTGTTATATTTTTTCAATATTATTATGCGGCGTTGAAAGTTGGACGATAACCAAAGCAACAGAGCAGAAGTTAAACGCCTTCGAAATGTGGCTGCACCGCAGAATACTTCGCATCAGTCGGATGCAAAAAATGCGAAACACGGAAGTACTCGGGCGTATAGGGAAGGATTTAGAAATCGTAAGAGCAGTAAAAACTCGCAAGAAAATACCTTGCCCATATATTACGTGTCAGCCAACGCAATACAACTTTCTCCGCTACTAATGTTGTAAGGAAAAATAAACGGGAAAAGATCACGAAGAAGAAAAAGAAAATCATGGAATTTATTTTACAGATTGATTCAACATCAGTTCCATTGATCTATATCTTTACCGCTAACATGGTAACGGACATGGCACTGCGATGACGATAATGATTATGTTTTCCAAACCGTTGTATTAACAATCAGCGTATTATTCGTGCATAGTGTCCTAAAAATTACAGTTTGAAAAATGTCAGTTTATCTTTCGTTGATGCATTTATTTGAGTGCTGCGAACTGTTAAATTGATTTATTGATGTTTTGTTTTGTTTTTATTTTTTTTGTTTTTTACTTATTGTAAAATAATAACTTTTCGGCCAAAGAGTCTAAAGCGATATAGAAGGAAGTTTGAAAATCAATATGCCTCACTAGGACACAAGAATCACGTTTACGCGGCTGGATAGAACAAAACAGCAAGTAGTCTTTTTGGAGATATTCGCCTTTGGTGTATGGCCATTCTACTAGCCACTCAATTAATTTTATTCGCAATTCACTCTGCAGCGGCTAGTCGACCACGGCTAAACGAACAGTCTCCGGAAGTGGTAGCTAATTTCGCCAGCTAATAAGTCTTATCAAATCAAGATAGCCTTAGAAAAGTTTGCTTCCAAACCGAAAAGAGACTACATGATCGTCGCTAGATTTCGATTAGGTAACATAGACTCACGCATGTTCAATGAGCTGTGCGCGGTATTACCCTTTCTGTTTACGGTCCTTGCCGAACGCCCGCTATATTTCTTATACGGTGCATCTTACAAGTATCCTTCTTTGCTTCCTCGCCTCTTCGAAAACAATACTTCTTCCCTTTCTAAATTATTCCTACTCTTTCATAAATCCGGTCCACATTCCTCGATATATAGTCCTCCGTTTTCTGTAGCCAGAGTTGCTGTAGTATACCGTGGTATACATTCATTGAATTTGATAATATATAGAAAGATTTTTGCGAGATACTTGAAAATGTTCAATTTATTTTGATAGCTATATTTTTGTTGTTGTTTTTTTTTTTTGTTTTTTTTTTAAACTGGCTTTACAAAAAAATAAAATAAAAATGTATAATTAAAATTTTAAAATTGAAAAACTCTTTTTAAAGTAGAATTTTCGGGCATGAATTTTCAAAATTTCTTTTATGTGTCTCGCGGGAATAAGTTCTAAACTTTAATGTTTTTTATAATAATTTTTACTGTTTCCAATTTTTTTTTTAGTTGCGGTTCTTCAGTTGTAATTTTCATCCTGAATTGTTCAATTTTCGGTTCAGTCTATTGTTTCTTTTTTAATTTTTCCCAAAATCGTAAAAAAATTTTGATGTCACAAAACTGTCTATACTACACCGCGTACAATTTAGAATGACTGGCAACTTTAAAAAAATCATATCTATGTTAAAAATCCTTAACAAAATAACACGGTAGAAATACTTAATCTAGTAAAACCAGAATGAAAAATACATTAATATATGTTGAGGAAACTCTGAAAGGTTAGCTAAGACGCAAAACTTTTTGCATTCAATATAAAATTTCGATTTATTTATAATTCCAACGAACTTTCACTAAAATTTATAATTATAGTTAAAATTATTTAAAAAACTAAAAGAGGGACAGTGGAAATTTATAGTCAGTGACATAAAGTGACATTTACGGAAACAGTAGTATAGCCTACATTAGTGGATACTCGCATTACATGAAGAGATAAAACAGGAGCCGATAGAAGAAGAAAAAAAAAGTGGCATAACTAGAAGTATCGGTTGGTTTCCATTTTTTAGTCGAATGTGAAACCATATAATCGTGAGAAGCGCAAAATAACTCGATAGCATTTAACATTACGTTTTACATCTGTCCTATTTACTTTTAACGTAGTGATTTAGAAAAATTATGAATTTTTTTCCGTTATGGATAATGTTTTAGGTTTTTCATTTGTTATTCAGGAGAAGATAAGTTTTCATTATTTACAGCAGCATTATGTTATTACACAATTAATTAAATTGATTGTACATCGCCATAATTTAATTTATGAAATTTTCTATTCGAAAAAATTATACGATGTCTTAATTTAACGGAAATATAATTAATAGTACAAAAGTTTTGCTTTGTATTTTTAAAATTTGTTTTTTTTTTTTTTTTGCGTTTTATTTTTAGCCGTTGGCAATGTGGGATGTCGCCTATTTAATAAATAAAGGAAAGAAAGATTACATGAAAACGAATATTACCGATTTTTGTCCGTATTTTTCAATTGGAACGTGCATGGAAGGATTAAATAATTTGTTAAGTAACTTATTCGACATATCATTAGTAAATACCAAGCTAGAATCGGGAGAATCTTGGGGAACTGATATATACAAATTATCTGGTAAGTCAAATCATCCGTATTTTTCAAAATTAAATTTTAGAAATCGGGAAATATCTTTCGCAAATTTATAATAAGTTGCATTCATCAGCTACATTTGAACGTTAATTTTTTTTTTTTTTTTGAAAGATTTCGCAAAGACAATTTTGCAACGCCGACGATTATTTTTGGCTTGTACAGCATTCCGTAATTATTACGCTATATTCAAAATATATCTATAATTCTGTGTTCCCATGTGGCGGAGAAAATGTTTTTTGTTTTTTTTTTTTTTTTTGTATAATTGATACTAGAATCTTAAGAATTATTCCGTAAATAACCAGTTATATATTAATTATATAAATGAAATCAAATAACAAGTAAAGATTAAAACCAATTAAGAGTCAATCACGTGACTGTTATACTAAATCACGTAGTTATGGTGCATAAGTCTTCGCATAATTTACTTTATATCCCAGAGTTGTAAGATTGCAGGGTTGACAGGTTCTTGAATCCCTTTCTCATGGTTTTCGGAAAATGTGCGAATAACCCCGTATCTACATCTTGTAGATTCAAATTTCGACGTATCTTTTCAATTCTCTAAAATCAACTCACGTTAGTCAGAGAACATAAGATTACATTCTGCCTACCAAATTTTTTTTTATTATCTTAATTTTTATTGATTATTTATTTTTATCGTCTTCAGGAATCGAATACGGGACCACCGTATTATTAATTCAGCGCAATACACTTCGTTTTAAAAGGCAAAATTAACATGATTTTTAATATTTACAGTGTATAGGAAATATTTCTTTTATAAATGTCCGTAGAAAATAAGTTTTGTGTTTTAAGATTGTAGATTTTTATTTCTTTTTATTATTGGTATTTTTTTTTTTTTTAGTAATACACGAAAAAGAAGGTTTAATGGGTTACATTTACTGTGATTTCTTCGAAAGACCTCAGAAACCTCATCAGGATTGTCATTTCACAATCCGAGGAGGAAGATTGCTGCCTGATGGTTCTTATCAGGTACGAGGTATAGTAAATTTTATTATATAATAAATTCAGAAAATACATGCCGCCCATTATAATACCGATATAGAGGAAAAAAATTCTATTGGTAATGTTAAATTACCGTTTGTTGTATTTCAACATGCGCGTGACAGTTTTTACGAAGTAATCGGCCGATGCGCGAATTATCAAACGAAAGCCTTAGTTGTTTTGTTGGAACATTTTCATGTAGCCTAATGTATCAGTTGCGACATCGACAAGCCCCAGTGTGTAACTTTAGTGTCCACAAAAAATGATATAGGGCTTACCGATCAAAAGTTTTTTTTAGCATTTTAGCATGTACGACAGACCATTCGTCTCAGTCTTCATCTTGTGTACTTGTTGACAAACATACTTTACTTGATCATTAATACCGGTCCCGGGCGACGTGCTTGATTATCGTCACGACGAATCGAAACGGCGTTGAAAGCGTTTACTTTTAACGCACTTAAGAACAATCTTATTGATTCTCAATAATGTTCATCAACGCACCCTCGCGAAATAACTTACTCTTGATTGATGTTTTCCCCTTCGCATCAGTTGTTTGCCGTTTCTGGTCATCTCATTAGCCTGCCGAAATAATAACACTGAACGACTGTCGCACGATTTCGGAAATTCGCTCGAGCATGTGTTAGAGTTTGACATACAGAAAGTAGCTGGCCAAGATCGCCGCAGAAGACTATCCATTCCGGCAAAGGGAATTGCATAGAATATAGTCGTATATTTATTCAAGTAGTTCTAAATCGATTATGCTGCACTCGTCGGTGAGTATGATTTTATAAACGAATTAATAATCGCTTTGGTGAAGAAATCAGTACCCCTCGATTTCCAATGTAAAAAGCCACATGAGAGCCGTAATACCATTGATCGCGCTGGCCGTCATTTCCGAAAAAAGCGGTAGCTACGTACGCATTGAAAGCCACATTGTGTGCTTTACGAAATCAATTGTACATCTGCAATATCGTGAACGTGTTACCATATACGGAGCGGGAATGTTAAGAAAAATTTAAAAAAGCGTTCTCTTTCTATCCACTTGCATGCGTGAATAACTTTCAAGATTACACATGACTTCTTTCACAGAGAATAAATCCTAATAGAAATATCGCAACTTCTCTGTTAAGCGAAATTAAAGGAAATAATAAATTTGATGTTTTTTAAGTCTGTTCAATTGGGGTGGCTACCCAACCCGGAAAACCGGGAATAAGCTGGTAATTTTGTTGTAAAACCGGGAAAAAAGTAAGAATAGCCGAAAATAATATTTTTAATATGAAAAAATCATTTGAAGCGAAAAATTAATGTGTTTTTTAATGTACTTCCGGGATTACTCTCGCAAAGGGGGTGAAATGAATTTTTTAAAAAATTTACCTCAAACTCCTTCACCATAGTCTCCTTCCGACTCAACACACCGGTGACAACGCGCCTCATCCACTCCTCCAAGCATCTGCGATAGTCCCCGGAAGGTAGAATTTTCAGTGCTACCGTCGTAGCCGATTTCACTTCTAAGTCATTGTGGCGTACTACTTTGTGGTGGGTTCTGAGTTTTGGGAAAAAATAAAAGTCTCACGGAGTCAGATCTGGACTGCGGAATGGTTGGGAAAGCGTTGGGACGGAAAATTTGGTCAAAAACTGCTTCTCAGTGAAGAACGCATATACAGACGCATTGTCGTGATGACCACCCAACCGTTTTGCGCTAATTCCGGTCTTACATGATACACACGAGAGCTCGTAAACGTTCTAAAACACGAATTTAGAATTCTACATTCACCTTACGGTGGTCCGGTGGCACACATATTCACGATGCGTAAGTCTTCACTTTCGATTTCGACATTCGCGCTTTCTGCGGCCGCTTTCTTCGCTTTTCCATATACCGCTTTTGGTTTCTGGATTATACTGGGACACCCAGCGTTCAGCGCCAGTAATTACGGTTTCCATCCAATCGCGTCCTTCCGTCTTAGTTCGCGAAAGAAGATCTTCGCAGGTGTTGAAACGCAACTGATTTGTTCTGTGCGGCCAACAGCTTGATAACATTTTTGCGCACAGTTTACACATGCCTAAATCTTGTTTTAGTTCGTCTGCTATCATTCTAAGGCTCATTCGATGCGGAACGCACACATTCACGGTTTTCAGCGGCATGTGTTGCGCTGGAGAAAGCGCCCTGGCGCAAATCGTCTTCGAGCGATTCTAAGCCGCTAAATCGTCTTCGAGCGATTCTAAACCGCTAAATCGTCTTCGAGCGATTCTAAACCGCTAAATCCACTCGAATGTATCTTGATAAACTATCATCTCCGTACACTTGTAAAAGTTTTCGATGAATTGTCGTCGCATTATCGCCTAGTTTCATGAGAAATTTGATCACGCACGTTTTTCACGATTTTTTATCACGCATTTTCGCGACGACGCATCGAACGAAACACTTCTGTTTGAACTGCTGTAAAACACGAACCAACGAATCTTTCGACTTGAAATCTCGGTTACTAATACAAAAATGACACGATCCCTTTTTCAATTACTACTACGCGGAATGGCGTACGTTAATTTGGTGGAAACCTATCGATGCAATCCTGAAACGTATTCGACAGACTTCGTATTTTCGTAGCCACCATGTCACAGAGGTTTCATGGTGCCCATAAAATCCATTGTGAGCGCCACACACCTAAGCACTTGGTCTGTGTGGCCCCCCTGCTGTAGTAACGACGATGTTGCAATGGGGCTTTTTAAAACTTTTCTTTTTAACTTATCCGTTTATATTATTTTATTTACTTTTTTATGTAATTCTAAAATTGGCCCATAAACCTAAGAGTCCACCCAGAACACCAGTTAGAAGCTGATTGATCTGTTATATTGATTATCACGAGTATTATTTATAGAGTAAATGAGATATTTTTAATTTTAGATAAGAATTTAAAGAATTTAACCTGTATTTCTTTTTTTTTTATTATTATTATTATTATTTAATTCTTATCGAATGCATATTTTTTTACAAAATAATTTAAATACTTCCGATTTAAACAGTGTTTTTTTTTTCTTCCGAAAATGTATTTGTTTATTTACAATTACTAATATAATTTTTAGAATCCAATTGTTGTGGTAGTGTTAAACTTGCCAACTCCTAACTGGTCGCAACCCTGTTTGCTGACACCTTCAATGGTAGAAAATTTATTTCACGAAATGGGCCACGCAATTCATTCTATGCTCGCGCGAACTCGTTACCAACATGTTACTGGTACTCGTTGTGCTACTGATTTTGCGGAAGTGCCATCGATTTTAATGGAATATTTTGCTAACGATCGACGGGTACTATAAAAAGTTTGCTTTTATTTTCGAAAATATTCAGAAATACGTGTTTTTTTTACGATTAATTTTCCGAATAATTTTACTTCTTAATATGATCGAAATTTTATAAAAATTTTTACTATTTTTCTAATTCAGTATATGTAATACAAAATTAAATTTTCAGTGTTTACATTAAATTATTCGTATTTTTACGGCTTCGTACTAATTTAATAATATATTCACGTTCAATATAAACCTTCAGTTATTCAAATTTATAAATACTGGACATAATTTGGGTAATTAAAATAATTATTTAAAAAAAAAAAAAAAATAGCTTCAAGTATAAAGTATAACGGCAAAATTTCTTTAAAATCACTTTTGTTTATTATTATGTAATATTTAACAGGCGACTGTAAAATACATGTTAATTATTTTAAAAGATACTTCAATTATAAGTATATAAGGACACTGCAAAATGGACAAAAAGTGTACTAGGTAAACCGTGCATTAATTAGAAAATAATATTTACACATTATAAAAAGAAAACAAGTAAAGCGCACAGGCGAAAGAAGCATCTAATGGTAAAACGCATACTTTTCGCACATAGATAATCTGCGTAATAGATAATGTTAAGCGAAGAAATTAGTATAAAAAAAAAAATTAAATTTACGGTAATTTGTAGAGGTAACTATAAAACTGAAACCATCGGAAGAGCGACCATAGAAAATGTTCAAGAATTTTCGAATATTTAGCATTTTGAACCAGATTTAAATTCCGTAAATGAGATCAAGGGCTGCAGTGGTTTTGTTGAACAAACTTCTATAAAATAAAATATCTTCTTACAGACAAGTTTTTGAAGGTACGTATCAGACAGAAATTAGTAGAATGTATATTTAGTACTACTGCAGTATTATAGATATATTATAGTAGTCTAAACTTAACGGGAGGCAGTTTGTAGACATGATTTTTAGTTAATTTTTAGTCGATAGAGAGCGTTTATAGTTTTGTTCGCCGAACAGTCATGAATTAGTGAATCAGTTACCATGGCGTATTTGGTTAGACGATGATATTACGTTCTTTTTCATTTAGTTGCCGTAAATTGAAAATTGCAAAAATTTTTATTACGCTAAGTTAACAGTTGTAATTGGTGCGCCCAATATAAAAAAAAGTGTTAAGTTGTGCGCCAACCTTTTTTTAAACCTTGGGTGTATATGCTGAAGGGGGTAAAAAAAACCATCCTCATACAAAGAAAAACACATATCTTCACGCACGCGTCCCACATTAAACTCTCGTTATATTATTAAAACGATAAACTGGCTATTGTTTCAGGACGCCGCCACGGTCTCAAATACGATGGACGTGTTAAGTTTTTTACTTTTATTTGAAATTTTAATTTTTTTTCCTTTCATTATTAAAGTCATTATCATTTTTATTATAATTAGCTCGAAAGATTTGATGTTTTTTGATGTTTTCGATTGAAAATGGTTAATTTTTACTAAATTTATTACGTAAAATAAGATATTCTGTTAATAAGGTAACTAATAGTGATTACAAAAACGAATGGAGTAAAGAGATGGAAAAATAATGCATTCTTTTTTAAACCTGCTACCCTGCTAAACACTTTATCTACTTTTGCTTTGATACTTTGCCTTTTTTTGTATTTCGAAATAAAATCGCTCATTTCGTTCCGAACCGCTTTTAAGTATCACATCCTTCTTTGTCTAAAAAATTAATAATTCCTTTCAAATTTGTTTTCTTTGTTATTCTAATCTGAACGTAATTATTTCAAATGAAGCATAAATTTAATTTACATATATTACTTTTTTCTCGTATATTTATAGAATAATTTTTCTATTTCAAGAACACGAAGCGTTTTGTGTGAACGATATTGAATATTGTAGGAAAATATAAAAAAGATAAATTGACAGTATAATAATTTGTATTAAATTAATTTTAAGAATTTGCATCAAGAAAGAAAATGTTAGCGAGAAAAATTAATCTCTTTTTTATTTTTAAATAAAAGTATTTTCCAAAAAAAAAAAAATTAAAAATGAAGAGAACTTAAATCATAATAAAATTTAATAATTAAAAGGAAAAATTACATTGAAATGAAAGTACATGAGGAACAGAGATGATGGCCGTTGCTGAAATTAAGCGAATAAATATTTTTTTAAATAAGTAAATAAAACAAATATAAAAAAAAAACAATAGAAATAATCAAAAAAATTTTGAAAGATTTACGGAAAACTGAAAAATATGTAATACATAATTATCTCATTAAAATTACTTGAATAAAAATTTTATAGTTTGTTAAATACGCTGCTGTACGTATTTATGCTATATATTTTTTCTTAAATATTACGGAAAATATTAATTTTTTTTTTTTTTTAGCCAATGAAAGATCACTTTTTAAATTAATGGTTTCCCATTAAGATCTTTCCATAATTTTACGTTTATTAGCTGATGGATAATTTGGGTAGTTATATGTGTCACAAAATGCGAAAAAGTATTGTTCTGACACAAACTCATAATTTATTTATTTTTTTTTTTTGTAATTTTTCGTAAATTCCTTCGCAGCGGCGTTTGTTGTTTCAAAATACTCCTTAAAATATGTTTAGAATTTATTACAAATTAAAGAAATTTATCATTTGGTCGTGTCAATTTCTCTTCCATAACATTATAATTTTTCCGCAATTATTAATAAATCTTTCCCGATTTAGAAGCATTTTTGGTATATAACTAATAACCCTGGCTGAGAATTCATAAATAAATTTTCTTCTTGATGAAACAAATTGTTTTTAACATTCCTGTCATATAAAAAAAAATTTTCCTTACATTCCAGGGAAAAAATTTCTATCGAAATGGTGTAAATCAAATTTCGCTGTTAGTAGAGAAATTTCAAAATGACTAAACTTGATTATAGAATGATTATTTAAAATCACTCTCATTGCAGCATCAAATGGAAAAAGGATTTTTTTTTGGTAGCTATTAAATTTTTGGTACATAAAAGGTGTTCCGTAAGGAATAATCGAAAAGCGGAAATAAACCATTCTATGATAAAACTTTTCAGAAATTACAACAGTTGAAAAGTAATTTAAGTAACAGTTTTTCGCAGCCTAGAAAAATAGATGACATCAATTAAGATGCCAATAACGAAAAGTAAAAAATCTATTTAGTGTTAAGAGACGCATACAAATTGTTTTTGCCATAGCGATGACTACGGCTAAGTAATGACGCGTTAAAAAAAAACTGACATATAAATAAACGAACAAAACGCAACAAAGTATGGCAGCGATGAGAAGTGTCAACACTTATTGAAGTCTGCAGCATTGAGAAATTCCTTGAATGCACAACTTTATAAGTAGCTTCAAATTTTTTTATTTCGTTACTTGCGTCACAAACTAGGAGGCATGGCAATTTTCACACTTTTTAACATTTTTCACAAACTTGAATGTTTTCTTGTGAAATCGAAATTTAATTTCTTTACCTACAATAGCTAGGTTTCTACCGATATATCACATATAGGGAGAATTTTTTTTTACAAATTTTTGTTTCGCGCGCCATGAGGGTCCAAGTGTAAAGCTGTGTAATATCGGCTTTATTTTTCCCTTAAAGCTTTTTTCTTGTTTATATTTTTAGGATGTTACTCGTGCTGCTACATATAAAAATATTCTTTCTTTTTTTACTATTTGTTGGCTCGAAGAGGAAGTAAAATTAATTTTTTACTGATAATTTTTTTACTTTATGAAAAAGAACTTTTGATTTTTGTTTCACATTTTGAATTTCACTTTTAGTGAGTTATGCGTAACGAATTATGAATTTTTTACGTGATTTTTGACGTTTTTACGATTTTTGACTCCAGTATAGATTGGTTGTCCTGGAATTGTACATTGTTCTAAAAAGTATTTTAAATATGATTTTTATATATATATATATATATATATATATATATATATATATATAAAGTTTGACGTTCATTAGTTAAGCCGTTCCTAAGTACCGTAAATAATTCCCGAATAAAAATTATGGTAAACGCTTTTTCTTCTGAGAGTACGCTGTGATTTATCGAGTATCCGGGAATTTGTTGATCAATCAGTGAACGCGCGTCGACATGTCGCGGTATGCTACAACTGACGGTCTAGTTACGGAATGTGGCGAAGAAACGGAAAGGAATGTAAGCGAGGTTAATTGCTCGTTGATGACAGACGCGAGAGATAGACGGTACAAAATGAGATCTCACTGGCGAAAAATAAAATCTCATTCGTTTGACAAATAAGTTCTCGGGCATTAGATTTACTATAATATATCTATACTGTGGTATTACGATACGGAAGCGAAGCATATTCCGAAAGCTTGTAAAATTTAGTTGCAGAGGCGAATATTACTAAATAAATTAAACCGTGAAAATGAAAGCGGAGAAGTACTACCTACGGCTAATTCTGAGAAAAAAATCCTAGGCAATTTTACACCTGTAATAATTTTTCAAGCTAAAATCAAAGAACAAAGAGGTAGAAATTAAAGGAAAATATGTACGCTTGTACAAGCCATTATCGACAGTCAAATCTAAAATTTATTATATTGTATATCTGTTGCGTATGGGCACTATGAAAAAGAAGAAATTAATGCCTATCCGAATAATCGGTTCGAATTTTTATTACACGTGTAAGAATAATATGCTGCTGTAATGAAATAAGTCAACTAACCCTCGAAGAGATATCGCTATTAGAATGTTGCATTATTGCCTAATCTAAAGTTATTTGATTTCTAGATTGATAATTTTTTATTTAACGCAAATGCACGGGTTGCAATTTTCTATTTATTCACCGTGGTTATTGCGCAGGTGCTGAAGACGTTTGCAAAACATTACAAGACTGAAGAACCAATACCAGATGAGATGTTGGATACGCTACAGTCTTCGAAATCGTTGTTCCAAGCTGTGCAGCTACAAACGCAAGTGTTCTATTCGGCAGTAGACTTTGAATACCACGCAAATTCACTAGCTGCGGGAAATACCTCCGAAGTGCTAAAGCAAATTCAGTCCGAATACCATAGACTACCTTATGTAGAAAACACGGTAAATACAAATAACTTTTAGAATAAAAATATTTAGAAATGTGTGATACAATTATAAACACAAAAATATAAAAAATAATATAATTTAAAATAGCCGACTATATTCATGTAAATTGATCCATATGATCATTGCAATGAATAATTGTGTTTTTATGATTTATTTATATCAAATTTGAAGTTCATGCATAAATTTAGATTCCTTAGTTCCACTATGGAACTCTTCAGAATTTCGAACATATCGAATAAGTTTTGTATGAAATATTGTCTGATCATTTATTTATTTTGGTTGCTTTTTTATAAATATTATTATTATTACTGTTATTTGATTTTTTAAAATTACGAAAAAATAGAAGTCGTATTTACTGTAATTAAATAAATTCGAATACTATAGATGTAAAATTGACCGAACGTCAAGAAGTGTTAAAAACAAAAAAAATTTTTTTTTTTTTTTTAAAAAATAGGCTTTTATTTATGCACTAAAAGGTACAAAATAACTTTATTAATGTGCGACTTCCAGATACGCATCTTAACATTAAAATGTGAAACTACAAAATATTCTGAAAAATAAATACGGGGGCCGCAGATTACGAAAATATTCGGTGTGTGTGGTATTGTGATGCACAACAATGGAATAACATTAAATAGTGATTGCAATTTTGGCTTAGGATGTATTATAATATTAATATTTAATTATTAATCTGCCGCCCCCGCTTTTATTTTTCAGAATATTTTGTAGTTTCGGATTTTAACGTTAAGATGCGTATGTGGTAGTCGCACACTAATAAAATTATTTCGTACTTTTTAGTGCGTAAATAAAAGGCTATTTTAAAAAAAAATATATATATATATTTTTTTTTTTTTAGTCTGGACTTTTTACTATGTATTTCAATAAAAAACAATAATTATATTTGTTTTTTCTTTACGTAACCACACTTTTAAATGAAATTATGAAATTATGAAATTATAAAAACTTTAAAAAACAGTTAAATTCAGTTACATACGTTATATTTTAACGTCATTTATAAAACATATTACACGTAATAAAACATTAAAAAATTAAAAATTTTTAGATTATAAAATTAGTCCGACCAGTTTCGTCTTCGACTTGGAAAGAATAACATGATAAATTGTTTAGATTTAATTATACATATAAACAATAACAGCATAAATTATAACATATATCATAAAACATCACAATCAGATACAATTATAAGTCAAACGTCAAAACATCCAAAGACACATAAGTACGCAGCAATGTAACAGTTGTGATAAAATTTATATAGGCCAAACTAAAAGAAATTTTAAAACCAGATATAAAGAACATATATATGCAATTAAATATAAATATCTTGAAAAATCAACATTTGCCGACCACATAATCAAACAAAACCATACAATAACATACAATATTGAAACAGACATGACAATTTTAAAAATAATTACCAACAATAAAGTTTTAGAGACAGCAGAAGAATATTACATTAATAAATATAAATACAAGACATTAAATATACGACAAATGATACAAACACATATGTAATTTAATATAAACAATTTTCAAAATAAAATAAAAATATTTATAATTTATATTTTTTGTTTTGCATGCTTTTATACATTATAATTTTATCGCATTCATTATTTTCATTATTTTAACCATATATTATTCATTTTCATTAATTTTATTCACATTTATATAGACCAATTATTATAATATATCGATCTAATCATGCAATAGTGATCGACCAACATGGCCGACTTTAGGGTATGGCAACCCGGGCGGTCGCCTGGGGCGCCAGCGTATAGGGGGCGTCGTGCGCGTGGTGCTTGCTTAACCACTGAATTTGAACACCCATCTACACGAATTTAAGGAAAAACTAAACTTAGTGCATTAACTTTTATGAACCTATCTTGTAGGAGTGAGTTCGAATATTCAGCACATCTAATGCGACCAGTCAATTTTGTCGTTTGTTACATTCCCGATTGACTAGTGTATGGAATTAGATGAATGTGATTGCGAAAATTGATGTCTGCTGAGTGTAATGTTAATCGCCGGTTATTTCATGTTCGTTGCTGAATCAGTTTCTGGTAAGCAATATTCTGTGCTTTTTTTTCTCTCCACTATCATCATCCGCTTTGTTCAAATTCAAAAAGCACAACTTTCAAGAGTTATATCTCAACATCCGGGTTAACAATATCAGTGACTGCTGCAAGAGGCGAACGCAGTTTTTCTAAAATAAACGTACTTACGGTCTACAATGTCTCAAACAAGATTAACCAGTTTGGCCTTGCTGTCCATTTAAAATCGAGCTTCAGAAAACCTAGATTTTTCTAGTCCTGTCGGAGAGTTTGCTGACAAAAAAGACAAAAAAATTATGTTTTAGTTGTTTAATTTTTGTTTTTCATTAAATGTTTAGTGACTAGCTGGCAGACAATACAGGTACATTGCATAGAGAACGAATCGGTAAAAAATATTAATAATAATAATAATAAATAAATTTTTCTTGTTTTGTATTATATTAAATTCAATAAAAAATATGGTACCAAATTCAAAATAAGTTTTTTAAAATTATAATATAAAATAATAAAGGGCGCCAAATAAATGACTCGCCCGGGGCGCCTAGATGGTTAAGGCCGGCCCTGCCGACCAATATAAATAAGAATACAATAAAAATCCGTCCATGAATATGTCGAAGACGAAACCGGTCGGACTAATTCTATAATGTAAAAATTTTCAATTTTATAATGTTTTATTACGTGTAATATGTTTTATAAATGACGTTATATATTTTGTGTGAATTGAACGTATTCATGTTCGTATAATAATAAAAATATAACGTATATAACTGAATTTAACAGTTTTTTAAAATTTCATAATTTCATTAAAAATACAATAAATTTAGAATTGTAATTTATTTTGCTTTATTTTATTCAATATCTTGATTATAGGGCATTTACAGAAATTTGTGTTACATTTTATTAAATAATGGATCACATTCTTTCAATTATATTGTCTTTTGTGTTTCATACAATACATACGAAATCTTCAGCGCATGAAACATAATATTTGACTAATAGCAATCTTTCCATTAATATATCACATGACCGCAAAAAAATATAATTTTTTGAAACTTTCGAGCTTTCGGTGTCCCAAGGACCGATTTTAAAGTTGGAAATCCAAATGTTCCATAGTAAAGAAATACACAAGGATGCGCGTTTTTTTAACCTTGTTAAAAATTTTTATCTATAAAGCTGAACCACAAGCGGAGGCTACACGTCATTTTTTGTACCTTTTTAAACTTTTAGTAAACTTCCAATGTTTCGTAAAAAAATGAAATACGAGTTTGCTTCCGACAAATAGCGCTCTTTCCAACAGTATATAATATGCCTGGAAAAAAAATATTTTTTCCCAAAATTTTGAGCTCTCGAAGCCCCGAGGGGCTAATTTTAAAATTGGAAACCTAGATGTTCCAAACCAAAAAAAATATATATACATATATATGTGCATGTGCATATTTTCAACCTTATTCAAAATTTTTAGCTATAATATTCGCATCGTAAAGAGGGAGCTACATATTAGATCTCGCGCTTTTTTGAACTTTTCGTAAACTTCGAAAGTTTCATTAAAGAAATAAAATATGGTTTTGTTCTCGATAAATAGCTAATTTCTGCAAAAGGACACTTTTTTAATTCATCGGGAAGTAGGTGAAAAATCGTTCGCAAGATTCCCCCGAGACAGACAGACGGAATGACAAAGCGAGTTAAATAAAAGCCTATAAAAAGGTAAATAGTAATACGGATTCGGCATTTTTGACGTCATTTATCAATGATATTCGATTCAAATTAATAATATTCAGAAATATTCTATTTTTATTTCATTTTCTCAGCTATCATCATCTTTTGTTATAGTTGCGGTCGGTAGAGGCATAGCGGAGACGCTTACACGGCCGAGTTCAAAAATTCCCGTGGTCCGATCATCGGCACACTTCTAGTTAGAGGCGGCCTAAATGTCTTTTTCTGCGAAGCTAAAAGCGAGTTTTTATTCATAGCGGATGCACTCCGATTATACCGTTACCAATATAACGATCGGTGTTGAGCGACGAGAATAAAATGGTGTGAATCGTACGCTTTCGGGGAAAGTCGTTCGATCGTAATTGTTTCCATTATGAAGTATTTTGTCCGGATATGAACGTGTGTAATTAATGTCAATCGCCAATTCCTTAACAAATTTTTCAAATCTAATCTGCCGTAATAAGACTCAAAACAGTGTTCACCTCTTTGTGGAATAAATTTTTTTTTTCGATTTTTTTTTATGTCCCTGTAGAATTATCCACTGATAGTCGTCGTACGTCCCTAACCGTTATTCGGCGTGAAAAGGAAAATAAATGCTAGTCTTCCGTAATCATAAAAACGACTTTCTCTCCGTGTGTATATTTTGGTTTCGGTATTAATAATGTTTAAGTTTTCGATTATTGTTGCCGTACGTGAAAGTCATGTAGGGTTTTAATATGCGGCGAAAGAAATATGATCTTTTTAAATCGTTTTACAATTTTTGTCTTCCCAAACCGACAACGCATAAAAGACATTTGTAGAGTGAATGAAGATAGTTATAGAAGTCGTTCAAGTTATCTTTGTAAAATTTTCGCATCGCTAGGCGGCGCGTGGCGCCCAAAATCAAATTTATTCTTCAAGGCGAAACGTCAGGACCCAGCGAAACTAGCGAAAAGGAACTCCAAAGAAACCGAATCCTTTACGCTGGCTCTGCGGGCAGAGACTTGTCACAGATAAAGAAGAATACGTAACAATAAGTAACACTGAAATACTCCTCGAAAAATAACGGTCAAAACGTTAAAGGACTAAGCAGGTGAAATTATTTATAAGCGTTTCACGCGCTACAATAAAAGTTTCTTCCGGGTATTTCTTAAATTTAGTTAAGAAAAAATTGTATAATTTTAACGTCAATTTATTTAAGGGTGAAGAAGGTTAAAGTAACTTCCTTCGCAATGCAGTAAGTTATTTCGGCATTTAAAAGATATATAAAAAGTAAGAGAGGTGTCAAATTTTGGTGTAATCGTTTATGTTAAGAAGAGAGAACAATATATTTTCATTCAATTGCGAAATAGAATTTTTTGCTTTTTCTCTCTGTGTGCGATTTAACAATAACTTCTCTTTTTCCGAATTGATTTTCATGTTTTGATTCGTTCGGTGTTTATCAACACTCCAGACAATGTAGTATTTATTCTGGAAAATGACAACATATATTGCCGCCAATGATTAGAAGATTAAACTGTTTTTATTATACTAAAGTTAATAATTTTCGTCTGCGAGTCATAAAGTTGAAAATTTATATATATATATGTATATATCTATATATATGTTTAAGCAGTCTAAAAAGAATTGTAAATGAATCAGTAGTTCTTAATAAACTAAAATGCGCATTTATAACATATCTTTCGTTTCTGCATTAGTTTACAATTTATGTAAACTGTAATTCCCATGTTCAAAGTTGTACAGTTCTGCACTATCCCTCCGAAAAATTTAGAAGACGTACCTCTAAAGCGGAATTCCTCATTTAAATTAACGATGAATGCGTGCTACAAGAAATGCTGCATGTATTCTGAGATATCGACAATGTCTGATAGGAGAATTGAAAAATTACACTCCAGAGGATAAAGCTATACACTGCCCGCTTCAAAACGAAGAAACAGATTTGTTCACCGCACTGCCTATCCATTTACGATTGGAACAAACAACCGATTTTACAAGGCGAACATCGATGAACTAACGAAGGCTGTATGTGTTACCACTGTATAGCAAAGAAGCTTCGGTGTATCAAATATTGTCGACAATAAAAAAAAACATTAAATTCACCGCATTACACATATTCTTAACCTTAAGGTAAAACGTGCCAAGCTTCAGTGAAAATTTTTTCATGACTAGCTCTATGTATGAAAACTTACCACTGGCGTCTTTTAATCATATTAATACACCTCTTGCGTAATTTAACTTCACTACAAATGTTACACTGAAATATAATTATTCACTCTAATAGGTTAGTGATTTACTGACTGATAGAACTGTTAAAGCAAAACATGCTAAGAAAAAAAAAGGGTGAAAAGTATCCTCAAACATTCATATAATTAAAGTTAAAAATTTTAATTTAAATGTAAATTAATCCATGTTTCAGGCGTGGCAGTTGAGGTTTTCGCATCTAGTTGGATATGGAGCAAAATATTATTCATATTTGTTATCTAAAGCTATTGCGGCAACCATTTGGCAAATGTATTTTGAAAAAGATCCTTTCGATAAATCTGCTGGAGAACAATACAAACGAGAATGTTTAGCACATGGTGGCGGAAAACCACCGCAACTCCTAGTCAAGGACTATTTAGGAATAGATGTTTCACCTAATAATTTTACCTCATACCTAATCCAAGATATCCAGAAAATATATAATGTCTAATTGTGTGTAGTGAATTGTGGTCGCTGTATTATATATTTTATGTATTATATATATATATATTTTTTTTTATACATATTATTTTATTTTTATATTTAAAGTGTACGGATGAAACTAGATTTTAAATTAAATAAGTAAGTTACAAATATATACATATGTATACATATATAAATCGCTGGATAGACACTATTACGACTCATACTGGATTAACAAGGAATCAAGCTATAAAGGAAGGCCAAAATAGGATCAGTTGGAGGAGAATTACATCAGAGGCATTACAATAGAGATCACATTACTGTCACTAAGTTATCAACTATAAAGAAGAAGAAGGTATATATATATATATATATTTTTTTTTTTTAAAAACTCATCCTTTCGGGACTTGGAAGGGGACAAGCCCCCTTCACCGCCAGGTCTACTTCTATAATTCTTATAGAAGAGTAAACTTTTTCATTGGCTACGCCGCTCGACAAAATGTTTTCGTTACATTTTCGTTACATATTTCGTTACATAAAATTGTGACATTTTTTAGGGACAAATTTCGTGACAGGACACTTTTCCTGATGACCCCTGGCGTAAAAATGGCGTAACCGTTAATATATATTAATGACTATGTCATTTCTGAGTAGAATGAGAAAATCTATAACGTTTTTGCATTATGAAAATTATAACAGAAATTATTAAGCGATTGCGAATTAAATTTATCAGTTTTAAGCTTTTTTTTAAAGAATGATATAGTCAGTTGAAATCTACTTTTTTGTGAGTAATATGTCCTCATAGCAAAGTCATAAGAGTTCGATTTTATATGTTTTCTACTAGTTCTTGAATAAGATTTAATCACCGTGCTTTCGTGTTTTGTATGTATTTTCGTCAGAAAGGTGGAACGTACGTTATTTGTGGTCCACAGTTTTCTGCTCCAATTAACGATTTAACTTTTTTTAGCAGCTAATCGACTTTGCTGATGAAAACAACATCGCTGATCTTAAATCTCACTCGTTTACTTGTGGTAAGATTAGACTTACCGCACACTTTCGCTATATTTCAAATAATTTTATTCTCTACACGCTTCATAACATCAACTGGGGCAAACTTTATCGTTCTATGTATACTTGCGTTATATTTACATATTAGTTTCAGCCAGCATCCATTTCAAGGATTCAGCGATAAAAGAGCAACTCTTGTTCTTTACTTGGAATAATAAACATCCTATTGACGTTGTATTTGTTGAGTTTGCTGAAAAAACATTGTATACCAATGACAATTTAACTGTTATTTTTATTGACGGTAATTTTAGCAAGTAAACGAAATAATATGGACATGGACAAGGTAAACTATTTTTAGTACAACCAAAAATACGACTGACGTAATTTGATTTAGTGCTACCATTTATGTATATACTTTCGTCATGCTACGGGTAAAACTGTTGACCTTATCGAAATTATGTAATTTTATACAGCTCTTATACATTTAATATGTCACAATTGACGTTTTTATCGTGTATAATTAGAGCATGCACTACTGCATTATTCGGAACGCTTTAATATCTACTCTTATCTGAATTGTCTATTGTCATCCAAAAACTCGTTCCAAAATATTCACGAGATTACAAAAAATGGGCAGTTTCTTCAAAATTCCGCAACATTAATAGCACGATATGTGATTTCTTTCCCAATGCACATTGCTTTAAATTTCATATAGGCTAGAAGCATATGTGATAAACTTTTTTTGCTCAAAGTCCACCATATGTGACTCGTGCAAACACTTTCTTGAGTTTATGGAATAGCATAATTCGGTAATATTTGTATGCTCGAATGTCTTAACACTGTCCCGCTTCTGCCTTTGAAAGTCTACTATTACACCCATATTATTAAAACGTTCCATTGTGGACATAGTTTTAATCATCCAACCATGATCTGTTATATTAGGTAAACTTGACTAAGAATATAAGGATTCATATTTGAAATTTCAACGACACAATTCTTGTTCTTTTTATTCGATTTAGTAGGAAGACCTTAAATTCATGCTAGGTTTAATGAACGGCAATATTAATAGTCACATAACAGTTTTTTCCTCCTCATTAGCCCCTGCTTTGTAAAAAGCCTTATCTGTGTTGGATCGTATTAATAGAAATTCTTGCACGGGCAAACAATACCTTTGGTGTAATCCTCGAAAAATCCAAATAAAAGGCGCAACCTGATAGTGAATGAAAATTCCATGCCTTCTGCATTATCTAGCACTCGTATAAATGCTTTAATATAGATTACCTTTAAAGCTCTACTGCTGTAGGTGTATCTGAGTCAGTATTCTCCGAGGTTAACAGTGTCTTCATCCGAGAGGGGATTCCTGTTATTCTGCTTATTTTGACAACGTTACGGTTAATTATGTAGCCTAGCTCTCAGAATAAGAATAGCGGACCTTCTTATTAAAATTCTAGTTCCAGTGTAAGTCAACCTTCGATTATTAGGTAACTTTCTGACGGCAGAGTAATCACGTCTTGTTCTTGTATAGGAATCCGTATCCCGTCGTTTAGTCTAAATTTGGAACTCGAAATCATATACAGCGATTAATTCGTCATTGTACACGGCGCTGCTTTGCTCCATCTTACTTTGTGTTCCAAGCAGTATTAGCCTACTTTTTCTAGTCAAGCTCTTTTTGTCGAGTACATTTTTGTCCACGGACCCTTACATATATTATTTGTTTTAGTGATGGTACTACTATTATATCGATAGGCATCTTGGTATTGGAAAAATTTTTATTGTAGTTAAACTGGCATACTGTTTGTTCGTTTCTAGTACGAGTCTTTTAGTTCCAGCGTATCCTAATAATCTTCCATACTCCTTGCGAGGTAAGGTGAGAATACCAGACAGTACTTACTTTTTACTACGCATTTCAATATCAGGCCGTTCAATTTTATCTGGATACTATTGTCTAAAGTACTCTTTAAATGCTACTAAATGTTACAGAATAAGCGACACAACCGAATCGTTAATAGCATAGCATATTACACAAAAATGTCACATTGTGAATAGGTTTGTAACTAGTAAAGTACATAATTTCGGTGCTACATTTTTGTTAAGCATTTAAGACAGCTTGGCAGACTTTCCACTATACGACAACTGGCACTAAAGCTGTTTATGTAACAAACTATTATACCCGCTGTTGTATATTGAAGGAGACTGAGTTATTTTGCCGAAGTTCCCTCAGTTGGCGAGTAAAAGGTGTACAATTATATTCGTGGAATTTTGCCCCGGAGGACCTAAAAATAGGGAGAGGGGAAACTTACTCTAAATACCTTCACATTAGTCTCCTCCGAGGTTATCACACCGCCGCCAACGTTCGGCCCATTTTTGGAAGACCCCCCCCCCCCCGAAAGGTCTATCAGGACCCTCGTCGTGACACTTTCGACTTCGGTAATGCCGCCGTATCGGTTCCCCTTCAAGTAGCTTTTTGAGGGAACAAATGAAAGTCGCACGGAGCCAGGTCCGGGCTGTAGGGGAGGTACAGGAGCGTGGCGATACTGTGGAGCGTCAAAAACTGGCGTACTGTGAAGGACGAGTGTACTGGAGCGTTGTCGTGATGCAACACCCAACCTTTCTCGGCCAATTCGGGTCGTGCGCGATACACGCAGGCTCGTAATCGTTTTAAAACTTCGATGTAAAATGCTGCATTAACTGTCTGGCCTGCGGGAACATATTCGTGATGAATAGTGCCGTTGATGTCGGAGAAAGCGATCAGTAGAGACTTGATTTGGACATGCGAGCTTTTTTCGGACGCTCCTCGCCCTTCTTCATTCACTACATGCTCTATCTCTTGGTCTCAGGGTCATATTCGAACACCCAAGACTCTTCTCCCGTGATAATGGACGACATCCACTGGTTTTCTTCGGCGTCAGTTCGATCAATCATGTCCTGACAGATGGATCTCCGGAACTCTTCTTGCTCAGCTGTGAGCAGTTTTGGAACCATCTTGGCGCACAGCTTGCGCATCCCTAGATCGTCATTTAAAATCTGCCGAATGGCCTCGCGGTTGATGTTTAATCCTTCTTCTAACATTCGACAACTCACACGACAGTCTTAGAGCACGCGCATGCACACACGTTCAACATTTTCCGCTGTTTTTGCGGTAAAAGGATCGCCGCGGCGCGGATCGTCCTCGACTGATTCACGGCCGTCTTTAAAGCGCTTAGCCCACTTGAAAACAGTCGGTTGTTTCATAGCGTCTTCCTTAAACACGCCTTGTAACTGTACGAGGATTTTCGACAGTTTTACTCCACGTTTGAACAAGAATTTGATCATGATACGTTGCTCAGTATTTACATCGCACATTTTCACGACACGTGTAAAAATCTTACTTTGTTTAAACGACCACAGAACGCAAAATATACGTGCTACCATTATAAAAACTGGATATACTGACTCAGAAATGTCCCCTCTTTCCAACGAGACCGCGAGCACCATCGCAGTATTTCCACAAGTCGCGCTATGAAACAATTCTACGAATACAATTGTCACACCTCGTATTAGGCTTTTATATTTTTTTAGTGGCCAGATACGAAAATCGTATTCAAAGGAAAACAAAATTAAATTAAATAAGCTAATGTATTCATATTCGTCAGCGTCGATATAATCAATCGGCGACTAGAAGAATTACACCGTTGTATAAAGCGGTGAACAGTAATATCAGAAGATATGACAACTAACAAAAATAACAATTAAAAAGAAATACTTCAAAACGGGCAAATCGGTTTTACAAAACCAAAAGCCATATCAACGATGCGCTGCTCAGCTAGCTCTATACGTGCGCGTACAGATCAACTTGCACGCGTCAGCCCTGCAACTCAATACATAATAGCCGAATTAACGTTGCCGCACGCTAAGACGCAGAGTTGTTGCAATGAAACCTAAATCTGTCTGCTTAGGCAACAAAATTCCCCGGCTCGAGACTGATCGTCATCACACACATCTCAGTCTAAAAATAACTTGCGGAACAAATGAAATGATTTTTCGCTACACAATCAAGAATGCTACTACTGACAATTTAGTATCCTTTTGGTGGTACATATAGTATTCATAATGAAGATCGCACTTCAGCCAACCAGATTACTGATAGATAATGAGCTCATGGTGTTGGAGGGAGATAGGGAGGATGACGATTTCAAACTCAATATACGTTGCCTACCTGTAGGACTGAGCGGATGTGGGAAAACAAATTCTGTATTTACCTTATTAACTCATCCGAATTGGCTACGTTATGAGAATGTCTACATGTTTGGAAAGTTTCTCCTTCAGCCTAAGTATGCACTACTAGAGCTATTTTTTCATCCTACACTGAAAACTGGCTATCACACGTGTAGCAAAGAGAAAAAATGCGCTTATCGGATGATATTAAACCAAACTCTATACTAGTATTTCACGATGCGGTCGTAGATATACTTCAAATTAAATCAAATCAAATATTTTCATTTTAAAATTCCACGCGTGGGTAAAAAGGCCCGAGCAGTGAAGTACAATAGATGCGCACAGAAGATAACATTATAAAAAGTAAAAATAAGGTTTTATAAAAACTTTTAAATTTAAAATTATAATATTCTTTGGTATATTTACATCAAATAAACCTAGCAACTAAGAATAAGCATGCAAGCCACATATACCACCCATTCATTGAATCCTCACATTTTACATTTCATACATACATTCAGCCACCATAATATATCCCATCATATGTACATTCATACCAAAAGTCGCGAAAGTATTTTAAGCACACACACACATCCTCACATACTGCAACAAGTTTAAAGTATTGGGACAGTTAATTTTTCCCATTTTTATTTATTTATTTTTTTTTTTATTTATAAATCCATTTATTTGTATTTTAATTAATTAATTAATTTATTTATTTATTTATAAAGTACTAGAACATAAGTATAAGGTCAATAATTTACGCCTGTGTTTGGGATTATTTAGTAAAGTTTTTACATCTGCCGGTAAAGAGATAACAGCTTTAGCATATTGTATTTGAATTCCTGTATGAAATTTATAATATTTGGGAATTTGGGCGTAGTAATCTTTAGCAAACCTAATTGAACCAGATTTAAAAGCAATCGTAAATTTACTCCTATTTGCAATCACGTACATAAGTAATTGTAATTTATATATATCACTTAACTTCAGTAACGGAATAAGTGCCTCCTGTAGAATTTTTAAGGGGTTTAAATGACATTTAGCACCCCCCCCATGATACCAAATTAAATGACCGGTAGATATAACACTAAGTAAATTCTCTACGTAAATGATAGGGCGGAAAATATTGCGATAAATAATAGAATAAAAAATTTAACTTCCGTTTAAACCAGCGATAAACGACGGGTGCAAAACTCAAATCTTATACCTAAATATTTAATATCCAACACTCTATCCATTTCCAGATTACTTGCAATTTTGAGATTTACACTTTCACTGGACAAGTAATTATGAGAACTATACAACATATATTTAGTCTTTGATAAATTTACAATTAATCTATTACAATGTAATCAATCAATTCCCGATTGAGCAAGATATCTGGATAACGAGAATTAATTCATAAAACTGTATCATTGGCATATACTATTAATTTACCTGGGATGTGCAGATTACATAATTCATTTATATAAATCAAAAATAGGAAAGAATCCAAAATGCTTCCTTGCGGCACTCCAAAATTCTGGACCATTTCATTACTGTATACATTGTTCATTTTAGTAACGTATCTCTTACCCGCTAAGTAAGATTTTAACCAATTTAATATAAACTCTTGAAAAACTGCATTTTCCAATTTAAGAATTAACAGTCCATGATTTACGGTATCAAATGTCTTTTTTATGTCAAAATAAATGGCAGCAGTGTATCTACCTGCTTCAAAGTTTTCTGTAATATATGAGATACATGTTCAAATAGAGCAGCATCCGTACCCCGGTCTATTAAAAACCCGTATTGGATTTTACTGAAATAATTATTCACTGTTAGATAATTCATCATCTTTATTTTAAAACATTTCTCAAAAAACTTTTGATAGAGTGCAAAGAATGCACATAGACCTGTTATTGGAAACAGATGATTTTTTACCACTTTTATAAACCGGTACAATAACCCCCAATTTAAGGACTTCCGGAAACGCTTTCGCAAAAACAGATTCCTTAAATAAAAACGTTAACGGTCGTACAAACAAGTTTAAGTTTTCCTTTACTAGTTCAATTGAAATTTTATCCAATCGAAATGATGATTTATTCGGTATGGACAAAGCCGCATTCCTTACATGATCATAAGAAAATTTTGTAAACGCAAAGGAATCGTTATAAGCTTCCTAATAACTTTATTCAACACTGCCGTAATGCTACAGAAATTATCGCTACTTAAAATGTTACATACGCAATCTTTAAAGTAAATATTAAAGTAATTTGCTATTATGCCCTCATTACCATCCACTGATAATAAATTATTATTTATATTTATTTATTTTAATGTATAGACGTCTTTTCCAATAGTTTTATTCATAATTGCCCAATACTTTTTTTTGCTTACTCTGATATTTAGAATGTTATTGTAATAATCAAATTTAGCTCTCCTTACTGCCTTTTGGAGTTCTTTTTTTTTTGAGACAGCTTTAAAGCTTTGTCGTAAATTTTCATCTGAAGGATTTATTTTAACGCGACAGAAGATATCTTTTTTTCCAGACGGAAGTTGAAGCACAATATTGTTAACCCATAGGTTTCGTCTACGCCTATGTTTAGTAGTTTCTAATACTTTATTGCAATTGTAGATAAAGTCTGTGATGTTTGAAATGAACCAATTAAACGTTTCATTTACGGATGCATGACTGGTGAATAAATACTCAGTATTCCAACTCGATATAATAGTACTAAATTTCTTTTTATCGAAGAAGTAATGCGGACCTTCAAGAGATAGATATAAGCCATTAGAGAGAATAAATTCAGCCTCTAAGCCCATATAATCAGAAAACCGAATATCAATGATATTTTGTTTAATCATTACAGATGTATTTTTGTTATGCATACCTCTTACCAAAATATGATCTAAGCAAGAAATATACTTTCGTTGAGCTCGGTGATAGGTAGGTTGGTCTATTATATTAATAAATCGATAAGCGCTATATAAGTTACAGTAATTTGCACTAGAAATTTTGTCAGAAGTGTTAATATTCATATCGCCCGTGATTATTGCTTTTTCTGCTGACGTATTCAGAATATTTTGTAATTCAAACAGAAATTTTTCACTGAAAGAATCACAAAATTTATACAAACCGCAGACAGTGAGAAATTTATTATTACATAGGGGGATATATTTAGAAAAATGACATTGCTGAAATATATTTTTATATCAGCAGTAACAAATTTAATTGATTCCTTTATAAAAACAGCAATTCCTCCAGAACGCTTCATTTCCTTGCACTTAAATACAGATTTGTACCCAGGAATTGAATATAAACGCTACTTTTTAATGGGAAGACATAAAAAATTATCAATTCCTTCTCTCGGTGCAAGACGTGTATAAAAATTCCAAAACATTTAATCAAAGATAATGTAAATGCCATCCTATTATTTTCACAAGACAACACAATTATGTACCATGTATTTATGGAGCATATGAATGGCATGCGGTTGCTGAAGATTTTTCAAGATATCTCCATCCATGCTGAAGAGGTAGGTATGAGTTTTTGACCCTAAAAGGGGAAAAACGTCGCCTTCAGCGTGGGTTTAACGATTTTGTAATTCTCGAATAAGTTAACATGGAGTATATTAATTGTGAAGTACGACTCAAGACTAGCTTGGATAGATTGCACGCTGATATCTAGTTATAATTAATACAGACAGCCGGTTTCAAGAGTGAAGGCTAGTAATGACGCTTCCTTAATAGACCCAATTGTCCTGTCAAACTCCTCCCTCCCCAGTAATACCTAAATGTGAAATGCTTTTCTCACCTCCTTCTAATACCATAGACAGATTACAAATAAACAAGAGTATTGGTAAAGTCAAACTTGGTGATGTGCTTATTTCATTAGTCCACAAAGAAATAAATCGTATTTAGCAAAGGAATTTATACAGTAAAATTCTTTCCCCTTACTTAGGGTCCACACCATTTACTCTCCCCAATTGAAAGTTGACAGAAAGAGTACATACCGAAGGACTTGAAAGTATACACTTACTTTTAATAATAAATAGTCAAAAAGAAACTCAGTATGAGAAATACTATAAAGTAATTAAATCAACATTTCATCAGTTAGCTTAAATAAAAATAAATCTTAACATCTTCTTCTTGTTACGCTATCTCCGGCCAAAGGTTAGCGATCATCATAGCTATTGATTCCTTATTCTCGGATGCCTCTTGAAGTTCGGATATTGACATTTCGTAACAGTTTATTATTATTATTATTATAATGGTCGCAAAGAAATACTATTTCAATACATTTCACTATTTCAGTACTAATGAAGCTAATGGAATTAAAATTTCTTCGAGAAATGAAGTATCTGTTGCAATCGTAATTCACAGAAATTACAATTCGCGTAGGTTATTGAATTGATGAGTCAAAATAGTCACTGAGAATGAGTTATCTTTATTCATGTTACTGTTTCGAATCATTGAAATCAGCGGTGTGATTCGAATCAATATTGAGTTACATACTTCTAAAATAAATATATATTTTGATTTCCTAAAATTGTATAATCGATAATATATTTATAGAATTTATCAAAATTTTATTTTCAAACAGGAACATTAATATTCTCATAATTAATAAATTGGGTATATTCTATAAATTATTCATGTACAATTATATAAGTTAAATAATTTATTTAACACCTTGTATTCTTCTAAACAAAAATGTTGTTGAATAAAAATTAATTATTTTGAAGTTGATTTTTTTATTGTTTTCATACTACCCAGCTCTTGGTAAAAACAAATTTGTCGGTAACCAACGCTATGCGCTAGAATACCGTATAATACCTATAAACTTATCTTGAAAATTTGTTTTGTTTAGTATGTGTTCTGAGTTTTAATAAAATTGTTGTTATATCTACTTGCGTTCATGTTTTACAAAATTCGTTTTATTCTGTTTATTTTATTAAAAAATCCTGATTATAACTGTATTTTTAAGTGATAATTATTATACGACATTTAATGCAGTTTTTTATAACTAATGTGTTATAATGTTAGAACGATTAGTTGCTTGGGTATTAAATAATTATTTGGGAAAATATGTAGAAAATTTGAATACAGATCAACTAAGCATCGCTTTATTAAGAGGCATGTTTAAATAATTTTAATTCTTAATATTATATTGTAGGGTAATGAAAATAATTTCTTTATTTAAGAACAATTAAAAACGTAACAACCAGTGTGAAGGTGAAATTTTTAATTTCTGTTTAAAGCCTAACGGTGTTATAAATCAATTTTTTTTAAAATAACTTTAACGTTTATTATTACATTTTTCAATAACAATTTAGAATGCGGTAATATAAATTAAAAAAGATATAAAATTTAAGAATTAATCTTTTTCATAAAGTAAAGAACCAAATGGATTATAATATCGAAAATTAATTTTTGCACACTTATAATTTAATGTACTTAAAAAGTGGAAATTAATTCGTTGATACTTCATAAAAGCGGATATATATCGGATATCGCACCTCTGTAATCGTGATTAAATAAAACCACAACTACTGAGCTGAGATTTCTGATTCATATCGGTTTGTACAAAATATTAACCAAAAAATTCCTGTTGTCATAATATATTAAACAATTTTAACAGTTTATAAGAAACTATTGTCGTGGAGTTGTTAATTAAAAATATCGTGAATTTTAACAGGCTCGGTAGAGTTAGAAAATTTACCGTTAAAAAAGGATGCTCTCAGACATTTTGGATTACCGATTAAGTTAAAGTCCGGGTTTATTGGAAAAATTCGATTAAAAATCCCGGTAACCAAAATAAAAAGTGCTCCATGGCATATATGTATTGAAGATGTTACAGTTATCGTTAGTCCTATACATCTTAGTGAAGTAAGCAGTTTCTCTTATTATTTATTCTTAATTCATTTTAGTTATCTTACATTTGAAAGTACGATTTACATCATTAAAATTGATAAAAAAAATTTTTTGTCTGGTTTATTGAAGTTCTCTATATCCAATTGCCGATTTCTGTTCTAAATATTAAATATGCTTTCAAATTAGTTAGATTTTCATTCCGTAATTAAACCATTAATATAAAATGCAGTGGTTTATTATTTTTTAACCGTAGTTTTTGTTTTATTTTTATAAAATAGGAATTTTATATTTTACTATTTTGAAATTACTGGAAAAAAAAAGTATAAAAGCGAGACATACGAACATCTTTAAATTAACATGTGATGAGAAAAAAATGATACTTATAACTGTGTAAAGATATATTTATTCTAGCTTTTGAAGAATCGTATTATTTTTATTACTAAAAAAACAAAAAAATCAGAGCATTGCTCTTGATATATTATCTCCCGTATGTTTACTATTATGTTTACTATTTTACTGTCTGTTAATTCTAGAAACGTTTACGTAATATTTGTTATCATTACATCCAAGGTCATGCGATTTTGTCATTTTATGTTGATAATACTGATTAGGTAGTGTTTCGCTTATTTTTAGGATATATATATATATATATATATATATATTTTGTTTTTTAAATCCCACAAAAGTTTACATATAAATAAAGAAATTATAAGGTTTACTTTATTCATTCTATTTTAGCCAATAAAATCTGAAAAAATTTCCGTTTTCGTATATATTCCAAAGCTATATGAATTATATTTGTTGTGTTTATGGCATCGTATACAATTTAACCGTATTTAAATTATTATGGGTTATTTATTTTTAAAATGTAATTTCATTTTTTATTTATGGAATTATTTAGATATTCAAAAGAAACTATTAAGTTTAAAAATTATTCTGGTCAAATAAAAATTTCGTAGTCTATTTACTTCGTTTGCAAAAGTTTTATTAAAATCACGTTTTCTTCTCGCTATCAGTTATTTGTTCTTTTTTTTTTTATTCATAATGTCCGGTTTAATTTGCGTCTAATAGCATAAATAAGTATAAATTATAAAATGAAATATTTTATATTTAGACTAATGATGAATATTTTTACTGCCCTATTTCCGAACATTTTACGATTTTCTTTTTCAACTTAATTTAATAATTCATTTTACTATACATTTGGGACTCTATTTAACATATTATAACGAAACGATATTGTTTCACTATAAAGGAGAGCACAGATTAGCGTCGAAGTAGAATTGGAAAAATAAGGTGAGGGTATGAAATTTTCAATGTAAATTCCAGTCAGAGACGGAGTGTGCGATAAACCTTGTAACAGAACGATGGAGAATATAAAAAGAAAATGGAACGGACAAACTGAGGAGGATTCGAAGTTCCATTATATAAATATAAGATGAGAAAATGTTCCCAACTATCTTTAATTGATGATTAAAAATTGATGGCAAGATATTTTTTTATGCGGTCGTTCAAAATTAATTGTAAGTTTAATTTTATTCGGGAAAGTTTATTTATTTAAAAGCTTGTAACAGGCTATATTTCGATTTAAATTAAAATAAAGCGAGCTTCCCATAGATAAAGGAGAAAGTATTGAAAGGGCTAAAAGGAGAATTACTGATTAATAATTCGATTTAGGCTTTCAAAAAAATCCTGATAACCAAAAGGAATAGAATTTGATAAAAATTACTGTAATTATTGTACAGTATTATTTTAAATACTTATAACTTTTTATATGCATCACGTAACTGACTACTTTATGATTAATGAGTGCTTTTAGTTTATCAACAATAAAGTTGCGATCTTTATGGTAATGATCTTGACATAATTTTTTAAATAAAGCTGATTTAGTACTTTCACAAAATGAATCGTTACTATATTTAAAATTTTCGCAGATTGCAATTTTTTCACACATTTTTAATTTGTATAAAACAGTTTTTTTTCCCTGTTTTTCCTGTTTTTTTTTTTTTTCAAGGTAATTTAAAACTAAAATCGAAAGTATTTACAATAGAATGACAACAATAAAATTAATTCATAGTTTTTTTTTTTTGTTCATTCGTACGTTTTTCATGCGACTAAAAATAATAGCATTAACAATAACAATTCGAACACTAGCATTATCAATAATAAGACGAATGACCAATGTAATAATAATATTGAGGATAGCGTCTACAGCACTATTAGTCTTAATAAAAATAATAGCGTCAGCAATAGTAATAATGGCACGGATAATAACAGCATTAATAACAATAACTCTAACAGTCATCAAACCACTACTGAGGCCATCTTCCTTTCCGACCATCTCGGCCATTTCACAGTTCTTGTCGAAAACTGCACCTCCGAAGGAAATATTGGCAACCTTCATCCGTTATCTTTGGCTAAACTGATTAGCAAGGTCTGTACTTCCTTTACTGATATCAAAACGCAAGGTAGGGGGCGCATTTCGGTCTTCTTCCCTAATGCTTCTTCCGCTAATTCCTTCCTTAACAACTCTTCCTGTTTCAACGCCAATAATATTAACGCCTACATCATCCCTTTTAATGCCTTATATAGAATTTATGTTATTACCGGAATTCATCCCTCCTCTTCAGACGAGGATATCAAAGAAGGACTGGGGAATCTTCAATCCCTGTTATATCTCCATTCGACGAATTTTCCGTTCTTTCGAAAGTTCCAAAGTTCCTACTAAAAGTGTCGAGTTAAAATTCCACATTTCCATTTTTAAACTTCGCTTCCCGATCTCTCCAAGTATTCGCTATCCCACGCAATGTGCCGAATGTTTTCTTTTTGGGTAGATTGCACAACATTGTCGGAGTTCTCACTCGATCTGTTCCCATTGTTCTTCCCAACATCTCTTCTCTGAATGTGATAGTCTCCAGGAGCCCCCTCTCTGTTACAAATGCAAAGGCTGCCACAGTCCGTCCAATCGTCGTTGTCCAGAATGGCAATATATCCTTCTACGAAGCCCCCAAATTAAAAGCTTCCAGCACTGCTTCTCAAGCTTTTTTCTTACGCTCTTCCTGCTCCAAGTGCTTCTTACTTTCCGCGCAAAATAACTCCTCCTCCTTGACCAAAGTTTGTCACTTTTCATAAAGCTCTCAAATCCAAACCGCATCCCAAACCTTTTCCTCATTTCCCTCCTGTCCCTTCTCGCTATTCTCCTTCGCCATCAGCGGGATGAGCTCTAAATAGAGTGGAATCCTCTTCCCTTAACTCGTCTCCACCTAAAAGTCATCTCCCTCTTGTACAAAGCAGTGCTCCTATCCATCACTTAACACCTCTTCTAATATTTGTAATTTATCCACTGCCATCATTCAACTCCTTTCATCTTATAACATAACCACCGCCCCCCTTATTCGGGGACAACCATCATCTTTTCTAGCTATTAATGTTCAGTTCAACTAATTCTTCTTCTATTGTCCAATTCTCTCATCTTTCCTCTATCTCAGTCGTTCTTCTGTCTCTTGCCACACTAGGTCAAATACAAAGTTGCAACCTACATACACGGGGCACCACCGCTAGTCTACCATACGCTACTTACATAGTAGGAAGTCTACAAACTTGCATAAATCCAAGTTCGTGCAGTCATTCTTCAGAATTAAAACTGATTCTTCCATCGGTAAAAGGTATTTTTCAAAGGGGACCATATCATATTTTAAGTAGGCCTCTTCATCTCTATGTTTACTAATCTTCACTATCCTCTCTTCCACCTTGGAAGTGCACCCACGTTTTACTCCACTCATTGTATCCTACTGTTTCGTTTCTCTTCTATCATTATGTTACTATGTCGCAGCTCCCCTTCTTAAACATTATACAGTGGAATTGTTGTAGCCTACGAGCTAACAAACAAGCTTTAGAGGGTCTACTTGTTCTCTATAACATTCATATCGCTTTGCTGTCTGAAACGTAGCTGAAATCATCCTCCTCTGTCACTTCAGAGGTTTCTCCATAGTTCGAGCTAATCGCGTGGATGGGTATCCTAATCAGGAGCGACTTATACTACCAATCGCACACTATCCCTTTTCTTCCTCCCCCAATATGATCCATATTTCCCTTCTAAATCTGTTCCTAAAGCCTATCCAAATAGCTTATGTCTACAACCCTCCCACCTCTAGTCTTCTTAATATATCGCTTTCTTAATTTCTTACAACTCTATCAGAACCATAAGTCATTGGTGGAAACTTGAACGCTCATTCTCCTCTTTGGAGCTGCACTGGTCACAACTTCAGTGGCTCAGTGCTGGAAGACTTTATCCTGAATCATAATCTCTTCCTCCTCAACGACCATTCTCCAATCTACTTCAAAAATGCTTTTTCCTGAAGTTCTGTGGACCTCTCCTGTACTTCTCCCGACGATATAGCTCCCATATGCTCCCGGAGAACACTCGATGGCATTTTTGGTAGTGACCATACTCCCATTTTCCTATCCTTTAATGATGTCTCCCCTCCTATTCAATCCAGGCCTCTTCGTTCTCCTAGAACTGATTGGACCAAATTTCGTTTATTAATGGACTCTTCTCTCCCTTTTATCCTGGCGAATCCTAATCCTATAATCCAATACAATTTGTTTACAAAATCCCTTCATTCGTCCCTTTCTTCATCCGCTCCGATCATTCCCAAAAATCATCACCGAAAAGCCCCTTCTGCCTCTTCACTCTGGTGGAATGAAGGGTGTAAACAGGCTTTCAAACAAAGTACTGTCACATTCAAATCATTTCGTTCGCGGTCTTCAATGTCCAACTTTTTGGCACACAAGGAAGCCAATGCGAGAGCCCGGTTCGTCCTTAAAAATGCTAAGAGGAATTCGTGGAAACAATTTTGTTCTGCTTTTTCTAAAGATACGCTCTTTTCTCAGATTTGGAAGATGACTAGGGCGTTTACATCTTCCTTTTCTAAGCGACCTGTATACTCCCCCTCCTGCAACAATTTATTTCTTTTCTAGATTCTATCGCGCCCGCCTATGTTTCTTCTCTTGAGGAAAGCTCACTTCTCGTCCTTTCACCCAACTTAGAGTCGCATTTCTTGTCTCTTCCTTTTCGTTATGATGAGCTACTATCTATCCTTAATAAATCCTCCAACTGCTCACCAGGTTTAGATGGTATATCGTTCCTTATACTTAAAAATCTCTCCACGCTTTCATTGAAACACCTAAATCCTGGAATGACGTTATTATTATCTCTATTCCTAAAAGAAATCAGTTCACGTTTCGTCCTATTTCTTTGGCTCCCTGTCTTCGTAAACTCTTCGAAGGCATGATGAACAATCAACTGGTCTGGTGGCTGGAACACAATGATCTAATACCTTCTAGTATGTTTTGGTTTTGCCCGGGGTTGGGTCCAGTCGACTGCTTCAGTCCTTTCCTATTAGACGTCTACAAAGCTTTCCCAGAAAGGGAATTCACTGTTGCTACGTTTGTTGATGTCTTTTCTGCGTTTGATAATTCTCATCTTCCTACTGTATGCGCCAAACTTCTTAAGCTTAATATTCCATCTACTTTCATTTTTCTTATTTTAAACCTGTTCCAAAATAGATCCATCTTCCTCTCTACTCCCTCCCGCGACATTCCTAGATGCATCTACCGCGGACTCCCTCAGGGATCTTGTCTCAGTCCCACACTTTTCAATACCTATCTTCTTAATATTGCGTCTCTCCCTATGATTTCCTACTCTCTCTTTTTCGCAGATGATATCCTTATCTACTCCAGCTGTGATGTTTTTCCACCGCTCCTACAGTCAAGCTTTGGTAAGTAAAATTTCATCTAACATTCCGATTCCGCTCGTCAGCTCCTTCTAAACAGCTGACTCACTTTCCATGAGCACATTAACAATCTTTACAATTCCTCCCTTAAAAGACTCAATTTCCTGAAAGCCCTAATTTCATCTAAATGGGGTGGTGACCCTTCTATTCTCCTAATCCTTTACAAAACTATAATTCGTTTCAGGATCGATTGCTGCTCTTTTATCTATGGAAATTTCGATAAATCTCTACTCGCCAAACTGGACAAAGGTCAATGTTGCTGCCTTCGGTTGTGCATTGGAGCGTTAAAATCCCCTCCTGTTCCTGTTGTCCTTTCTGAATCTGCGATACAACCACTTTTTATTCGTAGATCGCTGCTTAGTTACAATTTTCTAATTAAACGTCTTTCTGTGTCCTCATCTTATATCCTCCTATCTTGGTATTAAAAGCCAGTGGTGTTTTACTCCTTATAAAATCCCGATTGCCTTTCTCTTGTAGCAGCTCGAGTTTTCCATTTTTCGCCTAATGTCTTTTCTTATTCCGAGCTTCCTTACTTTTTCCATGACTTTATCAGCATTTGGCAGACTATTAATCTCGTCTCTCTCCCTCTCCAGACTATCTCTATCGCACATTCTACAATCCAAACCGAATTCTTCCACTTGTTTGATACGTCTTTTCCTTCTCATCTAACATTCTTTATTGACGGATCTAAAAATGAGAATGGGGTGGGCGGCGCGTTTACTTCCCTCTCACTGCATCACTCTGAATCCTTCAAGCTCCCTTCCTGCTGTTCTATTTTCACAGCGGAGTCTATCTCCATTTTACGCGCAGTCTCGTTCATTCCATCCATAAGAGGGATCAGTAAATGTCTTATTATCTCCGAATCCAAAAGTGTTCTTTAAGCTATTTCTTCTCCTCTTTCTCATGGCTCCAATTCTATTATTCTCTTAATTCGTTTTCTCATATCCAATCTACTCTCATCCCGCTCCATTACTATTGACCTTTTGTGGGTTCCTAGCCATTCTGGAATCGAGAGCAACGAGTTAGCGGATTTTTTAGCCCGTTCGGCCGCCCGCGATGGTCCTTTACTTTGTAATTTTCCTGCCTCGGACATCCTCCTTCTTTTCTCAGCCAATCATTCTCGACTATGGCCGGACATTTATCCTTCTTTATTTTCTAATCCCGCCTCTCATTATCTTCCAATACAGCCGATTCCCTGTTCTCAGTCGTGGTTTCAATCCTCTTTTTATCAACGCTCCGCGATCGTTTCCTTAATCAGACTGCGTTTTAATCACTTCCTTCTACCCTCTTCACGTTTTCGTTTTTTTCCTGTCCTCCTCTCTCGATATTGTTCTCTTCACAGTTTTATCTATACTCCACTATATATTGCAAACCACATCTTCTTTGAATGCCCCGCCCTTGATTCTGAACGCTCTGCTTTATACTCTAAAATCTTAGCACCAGGTCTTGCTGCTTCTTATAATTCTTCCTTTGTCTTTTCCTTCCCATCTCCAAATATAATTCCTGTACTTCAAATTTTCCTAAGCTCTATTTCTAATCGTCTCTCTATTTAATCCTTTCTATAATTTCTGTAGTTGTTGGGTCAAAGCCGCGGGCGCGCCCAAAAGATAATACATAAAATAATATTATTATTTTATATTATTAAAAAAAAAAAAAAAAAACTTTTTCAATCCCATTTTTGGAATAGATGAGATTTGTTTTCAAAAATCTGTTTGAGTTTTCTTTTCGGTTCCTCTTAAACTTGTTTAACGTCTTTCTTCGCTCTGGTTCTATCCTTTGTTTCGAGATACCTTTAGTGTTATTCCAATCCCTAAACTGAATTACATTTCATCCAGTTTCGCTTGCTTCTTGTGTTAGGAAGCTTTTCGAATGTTTAATCAGTAGACGTCTTGTTTAGTCGTTCGAGCATAATAATATGTTTGGTTTTTGTTCTATTAGTGCATTTTTAGCAGACGTTTTCACATCATTTATCTACAAAAAATTCCTGATTCTCTCTCGTTGATATAATGCTTTCTTTAAACATTCGAGTTTACTTTTCTTCTTTTATTAATAATCCTTCCCAGTGCAGAACAGTCATTTCTCTCTCCTTTACACTACTACTAATGTAATCTTACGTATTTTTCTCGTCACAATATCTTGTGTGCTAACTTTCAACTTAAAGTCTCCTTAACATCGTTAGAAAACGCTTTATCTATTATGCATCCTTTTATCTTCTCTGCTAATTAAATCTACTGTAATTTTTACATTGTGCCTTTTTGATCTTTCTTTAATTAACCTTATTTCTAAATAATGGTTCCATCTCTCTTACTTTTTCCTTCCGTTATTTAGGTGTCTTTCTGGGTAGTCGTCTTTCATTCCATAATCATATCGGCCATCTATACTTGTTGTGCTTCAAAAGTCTCAATCTCATTAAGTTTCTTTCTCACACTAATCAGAGAAGTGATCCTGTGGTTCTGCTTATGTTTTGTCCGTTTTATCCTTGATTATTGTTATTTTATTTATGGAAATTCTTCTAGGTTCCTTCTGTTCAAGCTTGACTATGTCTAAAACATATGTTTCCACCTCAGCCTTGGACCTCGAAAATACTGCGATTCCTGCTCTACATGCGGAATCCCGTATTCCTCCTCTTTTTATTCAAAGGTCTTGAATGGGCTACCGTTTTCTTATTATACGTTTATTTATATACTCGTCTACTCTTGTTCCTTCTTATACCTCTATCTACTATAAGTTTGCGCTTTACCGTCCGATACTATCTCTTATCTCTATCCGCTTTCTTCAGTTTTCACTATACACTTTTATTCATGATATGTCGCAATACTTTTCCTTCAACTTTTCTTCGTATCTTCATCCTATTAATTGTGATTGTACTACCATCCGGTCGAAATCTATTTTTCAGCATGTTATTAAATCGAAATTCTTAAATGGGATCTATTTTCCCAAACCGCTTTACAATCTTCACTGACGGCTCTAAAGGATTCTCTATAGTATTGGTTGGTCTTCTTTTTTTTCTTTTTTTTTTCATCTCTTACTCTTTATATATAATTCTAATACGCTCTTTGCTTCATATTTTTTTTCCTTTGTCACTCTGTCTAAATTGATTTCTTATGGATATCTGGACACACTGGGATCATCAAGGGCAATGAGTTAACAGATCGACTAGCTTGTTTAGTTTCTTCCACCGGAAAATTTTTTTGGTACTTTTGAGTCTAGCAATATCTTTTTTTCCGCAGCTCTCCATTCTAAATTATGGAGCAACAATTATTCCTCGTTATTTTCTAATCCTGACTCCTGCCTGCTTGATTAGACCGAATCTCCCGCCTCATAAACTCGAAAATTTGCCGTGCCGGGAGGATGTTAAATTAAATGGTTGTCGGAAAATTTTTTATGGAAAAGTGTTTAATTTTTGATGTATATCTTAAATTTAACGTTTACTAGATTACTTAGGAATTGTTTTGAATTTCATATTATACGTTCTTGGCGGGTTTTTTTTTCGTTGTTTTCGCAGTCCACTTAGGGTAATCGGTCGTTTCAAGTATTTAAACTTTTAACTACGGATATGTATATTATAAGTTTAGTCGTTCCGAAAGTTAGTGACTTTTTTTTTTACATGAACCATTTTATTATGATTTGGCATATTATATTTCTGGAGAATGGAGAGAAAGAAGAAAAGAAAGATTTTGTAAGCACTGTGTTAATACTGTACGTTTAAATAAATTCAGTTTTGAAAATGTTGCTAAATTATAAACATTGCAGATTGTGAATGTTTTGATTTTTATTATTTACCCTGCTAAGAGTATGGGACTTACTTTATTTTATTGTAATTTTTCCAGAGCAGGAAGTTATTAGATTAATTCGCGATAAAATAACTGTCGTCATTTAAAACAAAAAAAATTTTGCTTTGATAAACATATTAATTATATCTTATAGTGACGATTTAATTGATCAGATAAGAATTTAATACACATCGTTAAACATAAATAAATTTTAATATAGTGGAACACAAAAATGCTGCTTACCCATCAACACTGTTCGACATTAAATTATATTTCAAAGTTTGTAAAGTGATTCATATATACTAGTTTGACAGTAAAAGTAGAAATGAACAATGTTCTGTGTGTAAAAGTATTTTTTATCGCCAAAGATTAATTAATAATTGAAGAGAGATGCAAGAAGAACCTAGATACTCGGTATATATTATTTACATTCGCGGCAGAGATGTTTGTAGCGGCAATCCTGTTTGGATCATGAGTAGATGGATGAATATAAATAATTGGATAATATGCCGTTTGCGTATAAGGAAGAAGGAAGTATTAAGATATTTTATTTAAAAATCTACGTATGATAATTAGAACTGGCCTAGATTCATATTATCAGAGAACTAATCTCAACCTGAACTAAAATAAAAGTGAATTATTATATGTTGATTTTGAAGAAGTGTAGAAAAAAAAATTCTGATTTAACGAAAATTAATTCATAGTCAGTTGGTATTAAAATGTGCGAATAAAATCTAGTAGAGTTAACAATTAAAGCTGCAAAATGGTACGGTTTATTCTACAACGTTCACCAATGTAAAGTGAGATAACATAATCCTGTCGGTGAGGTTATATTGAGGGTCAAGGAAAGCAACACTGATTGAAATGTCGTTATTTTAGTAAAAGTATGGAAATTAGCTAGGTAAGATGTTATTTAAAACCAACTCGAATGATTAGAATGTTTGCACTATGTCTCTGCGATGATACTGAAACTAGGAAAGTAAAAATTAATTTTCAAGAATTTAAATGAGAATTAAAACTTCTTTTTTTTTTTCGCCTAAGTGTTTCCAAAGTGGTGAGCTGAGCTGTGATTGTGAACAAAAGAAGTCTGTAAATTGCGTATTTTTGAATATTTTAAAATTCTGTTATTAATACGTGTTAAAAATTTACCTGAAGGGAAAACGATTTTAATATCAAATGAAAGTATCGGTTTCAACTTCTTATTCTGCAATAACTCTGAAGTTAAACGTATATACTGTTGAATCGTATCTAATTTTTCAGTTGTTTATATTCGGAAGATGCGTGATCTATTCACTACGAATAAAAGATGTATGAAATGTTGGAATTTTAAAAGGCACTATTTTTTTTTTTATTTTTTTGAAATATATTTATTTTTAATTATGTAGATTTCTTTTGTCAGGCTAAATTTATACATTTTAACATAAATTAAACATATACCTCATGTAATATCTACTGCCTATATCTTAATCTATTTTTATACTTATTGATTACTATAATCTGTTTTCTTTTGCTTCGTAATCTACATCTATTTCTTTACTTTTTTATCACGCATTCTCTTATTTTATGTTATTTTTTTTACATTTCCTTCTTTCTGGAGCTATTTCTTTATTTTCCTTTTCCTTTCCCCCTCCTCTTTTATTATTTCCTTAAGTATTTTATTTAACATCCGAGTTATTACATATTTGTATTTGTCAGTTTACTCCCCTATATTTGTTCTTACTATAATAATAGTAGTTGATACGTAAATTTTTTCCTCAGTTCGTATTCCGTTTTTTCCTCTAATTCAATTTTCTTTCCTGTTGTTATGTATTCCCATATCTTTACAATTTCTCTTATGTTCAGTCCATCTTCTTTTTTAATTATTTCATTTTCAGTTTCCCCTTTATGATTTGTTATTAATTTCAAGCATTTTATTTGCAGTTCATTAATTTCCTCCAAGTATACTTTCCTATATGATGCTCGAATCTACTCGTGCATAATGAACTATTTTTATTGTTTTTTTATGTGTTGCATATTTCTTTAGTGTATATAAAGCCGGCAACATTGCCCGATTTTTCTTTTCAATATGTTCCATATGTACGTCCCATCTTAAGAGTGTGTTGGTCTATCATTACTTCCAAATATTTACACTGAACTACTATTTTTAACTTCTGATAGTTTTTCATTTCACATTCGTTAGTGTACACATTCATTTGAGTGCTGATTATATTTTGGTAGTACGAACCCCACCCCTGTCTCTTTTTTTTTTCGTAATACCATTTATCATTTTAACATTAATTCTTAGATTTTTATCATACGCTCATTTACTTATTGATATTAAATCTTTTTGTATTCTTACTTATGACCACTTTAACATCTTTATTTGATCTGTAACTATTGCTACATCATTCCCGAACGAGACTATGTCACTATAATTTAAATTCTCCATCCAGCGGTATTCCTACGTTCAGTTTCTCCTTTACATTTTGTGCACTTAATACATTTACACTTGTTTTCCTTTGATTTAAATAATTTTGAAATCATTTTTTGAAACTATTCGTTACTCCTATTTCCTCTAATATGTTTACGAATATATTTTATGATCAACTATTTCAAATGCTCTAGTAAGATCTAAAAAAATTATCGATACCTTCTTTCTTTCTTCAAAACTGCCTCTTATTTTTTCAATAAACTCCCTAATTGCTTTCTATGTGGATTTTTGTTGCTATTGAGCCGTGTTTTTCGTCATTTTATTTACTTTATATACTCGTATTATAGAATTATTTTCAAAGTATTTTCTATAAATCTTCTTTATCTCTTGTATCCTTTGCCCTTCCTGATGGTGATCTATATAACGCTCACAGGAATATTTTTCCTCATACTATGTTATTTTAATTATTACATTATCCGCATTTTTCATATTTTTGCCTTTAATTCGAGTTTGTATTTTTTTGTTCCGCTTTATGTATATCACAATCCCATGTTTTATCACTTCTACATCTAAATTGTGACATTTCTCCTAACTTTCTAAATTATATAAATTTATTTCATTTTCTTTTATCAAGATTGGTATGCCGTATTTTTGTCTTGCCTCTGGTATCTTTACTTCCTCCCATTTCTTCTCCATTGATCTAATGTTTATGTGTATACTGTGTTTAATTTTTTATTTATTTATTTACTTTTTTTTTATTACCTAACGACTTATTTTTTCAAAGCTTCTTTTAATTGTATTTATACATATTTCTTTATTCCTCATATGGCTCTTTTTTTGCTTTTATCCGTTGTTGTTTTTAATTTGCTAATTATAGCGAACCAAAATTAAAACGAGAAATTAACGGCAATATTAAACAATAAATTACATTACGATATATACACATATATATATAATTTAAACGTGACGTAGACTTGCGAGCGGCGAAGTAAAATATATCTACGCGGTTTATTTATTTCTCCTGCCACCCCGTCTTTTTTCTTTCCATACATCCTATCCATCTGTTTCTCTCTTCTTTTCCCCGTGATTACTTGCTCCTTCGTTTGTCTGCTATCTATTTTTCACTTTCATCTTATCTTTTTTCCTCTCATATCTCTCCTAAGCTGTCCTCTTTGTTACCACCTCAACACTTCACTTCTCGCTACTAACCACTACGCTCGTCTATGTTATTATTAAATTGGAATTGCATTTATCTCTGTTTGTATATCTGGTTTTAATTGCATTAGGTAATTGTAAAGAATGCTTTTGATTTCATGGCAGACGTTATAGCTGTTTGCAAGTTCTGTGACGTGTGTTTTTAATCGGTTCTATGTGTGCTATTGGACGGGTATTTGTGGTTTGCAAGCGTTTTTTTTTTTGTTTAATCCCCTAAGCTACAGTCTGCCGTATTTAACTGCTGCGGCTATCACGACTTACTGAACGGGATTTGCGACTATATTATTTTAGATATTTTGTTTGTTTTAAGAAAATTAATGATTGAGTTTATTGCTGTTTGGGAGTTTGATAGCATATCGGAAAGTGTTTTATACGGTAAGAGGGCCCGTGTTGGTATAAATACTGTGCATTCTATTAATGTGTGCTGAACGGTTGGGATGATACTTCCCATACAGAAAAGGCATTGCGTTGGAGAAAATAACCCATTTAGAAGGTGGTCGTGCGAAATTGCGGTATGTCGGCTGATTACACTGAAGTCTCTGCGGCAAAAACAATTCATGGCGGGCCACCATGGCTCGGCCGTTGACTTTACTTGAGACAGAAAAGTCTAACACACGGCCGTCCATTGTTCCTTCCATTCTTGTGTGCTTTTCGCTAAAAAGAATTTTGCTATGGATGAAGGAGGAGGTGAATATCTGTTCTGCGGAGCTCGTAGTGCTGACTGTGCCATTACGTTCGCCTGTTCATTTCCTGGTATTCTCGCGTGACCGGGAACCCATATAAACGTCACCTGGTTTTCAGACTTTTGTATATCGATGATGATACGAATGATTTGGGTAGTTATTATATTTCTTGTTTTAGAGTTGGATAGGGCGTTTAGTACGGCCAGCGAGTCTGTAATTTTTAATGTCTTTTTGTTAGGCTCGCAAGAAGAAATATATTGTAGCCTGTATAGGATGGCGTACATTTCTACGTTTAGTACTTTGCAGCCATCATTGAGTCGGAAAGAATACGCTTTATCTGATGCCATGAACACACATGCTGTCGGCGATGTGTTTGTGGTTGTTCAACGGAAACATGCGAAGTACTGGTGACTGTATTCCAGATCGGATCGAATAAAGGTCAATTAATTACAATACCGGGGTATATTACTACAGTGATCCTCAAAATTTTTAAATCGTGGAATCCTTTAAAATAATTTTTCTTTTCGCGGATCCTTACGTTTATTTTTTATTTTTTAAGGATATTTTTCTTCGTCTTTCTCCGTCGGAATTATGTTTTATAGTTTAATATTTTATAAATAAAAATGATTTTATATCGATACAATGGACGTGAGTTAAATTTAAAAGAAGTTCACTAAAGGAATGGGATCCAAAAAGAAATTTGAATAAATATGGAAAGTTTACTGGGTGTAGATTGCGCTTATTCAAGTAGTTATAATCTATGTATGTATTTAATGATTACATGTAACGCCTATCATCGTAGCATAAAATAGCTATCAAGAAGAAACTGTTATAGCAACTCTGGTAATAACATGCAGGCTATGAGAATGTCATGAGTTGCTACAGTATTAATAAACTTTATTCGCATAACGATGGGGCGGTAAAAATGCGATTACTCCGAGGTGAACTGGAAACTGCACATGGATAAAATGCACGGGACAGTAGTGTTAAACCATTTTTTATTTAGTTTTTTCTAATTTATTGAAAAGAATTTCAGAGTGCGCGTAAATTCTTTTTCAAAATTTTCAAATATTTCCTCCGGAGGTGTTCCAAAGGCTGGGCTACGAAGTAGCGAATTGCGCATTTAAAGAAAACATTCCTCCTAACTTTGCATTAAAATTATGGAAACCGAAGACGGCACGGTTTATTTCCTTACTTCCTATTTATAACTGAATGGTGCGAAAGTTACACGTGTATAATAGGGGTTTATTTTAAAACTTGTCTTGAACTTTCGGTTTTTGAGATTTTTTACGGAACCTTTACGATTATTTTGTGGAACCATGGTTGCAGAAGAACTGCACTGGAAAACATTTTGAGTCAAATGCACCGTGATTGCTATTAATTACTTTCAATACTCGTTGGTTTGCTGCTTGTTTTTTAAACCGCAATATTCGGTATTTATTTGATAGATTGGGTAATTACTTTCAAAACGAATTTTTTTTTTATTTCATTTAATTTTTGGTCTTTTGAATAATAAATTCATTAAGTTTTTGGATTTTAATTTTCTGGTCTTTCTTAAAATTGTACTAGTTTCATATTTGATTTCTTTCTTCTGTTTAATTAGCTTAGTTTACAAATATTAGTTTTCTGCTAAGTTTTCCTTTCGCGTATTTTTTGTATTAATAATGAAATGCTGAAAATCTGATCTATCCTCAAATCGTAATACCTCATCACCATTTCCATTTTTTTTTTTTTTTTACACTTCTATATATATATATATATATACACAATTCGGCTATTTTGGCCTCGCAAGGAGCTGTGACCCTTGACCCTTTTTGCTTACATTTCTGTCCTTTTCTCTTTTATACTTTGTATAAAATGATCAAAATTTACAATGTAATTCTTAGGTCGACCCCATTAGATTTTATAACGAAAAAATGTCCCAATTTTATATTAAATAAATTTTATTAAACTACCGAAACAACTTAACATACTACACAACACATATAAATAATAGTTTTTTTTGCGTTTCTATGGTATTATTAAATTAGCAATATAGTCTTTACATGTTTCTCCGTATTATGGTGGCACTTCTTATTCATCAACCTGCACAGTAATAACAAGTGTATTCATTATGTTTCCAAAAACGGAGTGAATTGCGGAAATGAAAATGGGACGACGAACTAATAGCGAAGAATTTGCCACATTTATACGTGATACGCTTTTTGGTTCGAAAACGACAGATGTAGAAAAGTTTGAAGTGATAAAATGTAACAAACGTTACATAAAATTGGGATTTTTTTTTTTATGCGGGTCGGCTTAAGAATTTTGTTGTAATTAATATATATATATATATATTAATCAGAATCTGTTGAGTCCCCAATTCGAGGTCCACTTAATACGAAAGTCTTTGAAATTGCTTGTTATTTATCTTGCGGACGTCTTATGATTCGAATGGCTGTAAAAATTTATCTGTATCCAGTTCCGTCGGCGACTTTTAGCTGTACTTCGATTTATGGTTCCTACTTAGCCCATTATCGTTACGTTACACTAATAAAATTTAGATTCCAATTAAAATTCTATTTAAAACTACTTATAACTTCAAACTAACCGATTACTCTGGGCGGAAAGAAACACAAAAAACAGTCAAGAATATATAATATGGAATTTAAAACGACCTCAGGAATTACTCAAAAAATTCATAACTCATCACCAGATGACCCTTTAAAAATGAAATTCAAAATATAAAACAAAACGCAAAAGCTCTTTCATAAAATCAAAAAATTACGACAAAAAAATTATATAGACTTTCCCTTTGGGCCCAAAAACTGCAAAATAAACCGCATTGTAGGAAAACTATAGCCGAGCTTACAACTTTATATTTAGACTTTCGGGGCGCCGAAAGCTCGAAAGTTTCGAAAAAAAAAAATAATTCCCGGTCATGTGATACATCGATGGAATAATCGCTATTTGTCGGGAACAAGACCGTATTTAATTTCCTTAACGAAACTTTCAAAGTTGGTGAAAGTCCAAAAAATCGCGAAAAATGACGTATCATCTCTCCTTCTGAATGGCGCAAAAAGTCAGATTTCTTTGTTTTAAATTTAGTTTTGTGTGAACGTAAATTATAGTTTTACATACGGGCAAAGGCGCACTCAGAATTTTTTTTTGTTCGGGGCTAGAATTTAGAAAATGAGTTAGGGGGTGGGGTAATTCCGTACCTCGACTAAGTACCTATCTATTTCCGTGGTCTATAAATTAAAATAAAAAAAATAAAAAAATACACAATTAACGAATATTATTTTTAAAAAAATTACGAAACTGACCAATTTTATTAAAAAAAAAAATAATAATAGAAACGTAACATTATGTTTGTAATAAGCACAAATTAGGTAAGCATACGAATTTTATTTTAAAAAAATTAGGTAAAAGTATATAACATTATACTTGTAATATAAGCAGAAAGTAAATATGTATGTTTTAAAAAAAAAAATTAAGTAAAGCAACATTACAAAACGAAATTAAGATTTCGAAGACTTTTTGGGGGAGCAATGGACCCGTGGCACCCCCCTTGAGTGCGCCAATGCATACGGGAAGTCCTCAGCGCATGAAACATCATGCTTGACTGAACTTGGTTTTATTTATTTTTGTTTAAACACTCAGCGGTTGTAGTATACGAAATATACGTATTTATTTAAAAATATTTATTGAATCCAACAAATAACACAAAGAAAATGTACATATCACATATAAATTACGTTACGTGTTCTAAGATGGATCCAGACTAAAATGTACCTGCTTTTACACTAGTGATGGGGGTAAATTTGTTATTTCCTCGGTTACGGATTCGGAACTGAATCGCAGGTTCGAGAACTGCATCCCGAATACGTCATATCGGATTCATATTGATCATCCGGTGTTTATGTTCATAGTACATTCGAAAATTAGAAATAGTTCGCACTGGTTGTGGGCGCAGTGTACTGTTATTACCGGTGTTAAGTTAGATATTGTGTGTTAGAAAGAGAAAGAAATCGCAAAATAACTGATGTAGGATCATAATCATACAGCGAGTTATGTCTACAGAAAAAATTCCAATTCCGATATTATCATTTTTTACTTTTCTATCTGATCCGACACATTTCTGCTCTCCGATATGCATTATGAAACGCAGAAAAGGACAAACGGTTCATTCTTCTTTGTTCAAGGGCTATCTTTTAGCTTTTATAAGCGGAACCTTATGAACCTAGATCTATATAACATTCATTGATTCAGTATTTACTAGGTCGAAGTTGTGGATACATGTCCGGAACTGTGTGGGACACGGATCCGCGGATATGTATCCTTCCGGACCTACTCATCACTACTTTACACTATATCTTTCAAAATTGCTAGCCAGTAAAATTAAATTAAAATCTTAAAAAAACACGAGAGCCGAGATATATTTCATCCACTCGCGTTCGCAAGCTTTTCTTTATCAGCGCCGTTCAAATGGTGATAAGCCGAACTTTCTGCTACCTGTACTAGCAGCGAACTAAATTATATATTTATTACAACTAAAACAGTTCGGTATAAAATTATTCCGCCGCTTATTTAATAAAAGATAGCGCCACACATCCTGATTCGTATCAGTATATGTATATATGTATGTATGTATGTATGTATATATGTATGTATGTATATATGTATGTATGTATGCATATATATATATATATATATATATATATATATATATATATATTGTGCAACCAACTTGTTCTATTACACCAATTTCCACACCATTAGTTAAGGTTTCAAACTGAACAGCAGCAGTTTTGTTTCTGAGGTTTTTTTTTCTTTTATGGGTGCGCCGGCGGCATTGACTCAACAACAGGAAAAGTAAGCTAAAAAACTAAATAACTAGGCGGTCCGAAATGGACGCAACAAAGGACAGCAGTGCGGACATCACAGAAGATGAAGGAAAGGAGAGGATAAAGGAAGAGTTATAGGGAGTAGGGAGACCTAATGACAAGAGCTGACTGTATAAAAGGGAGCGTTCGTTACGAAGAGCAAAACACTCGAAAAAAATGTGATCAGCATCATATGTACGAGGAGGATCACAATCGTGAAGAGAACAATAAGAAGAAGGCGACAGAGCAAATCGAAAGTGAGAGGTGGGGAGGAGAGAATGATTGACCTGGATACGAATTAGGGAGACAATAGAAGAGCGACGACCGAAAGGAATAGAATGGAACCAAGACAAGGAACGAGGAATCGGCTGAATAAAACGGTAATGCGAATGACGATTAGAAAATAGGGAGGGATAAATATCCCGCCAAAGTCTGGCGTAATTGGAGGTGGATAAGGAAAGGATATCTGAAGAAGGGAAATGGTTGAGGAATGAATCAAGGCGACCTGCAGAACGAGCCAAACAATCGGCTGCATCATTGCCATCAATTCCGGAATGACTGTGGACCCATAAAAAATCAATTAGAATAGAACGGGATGACTGCAGAGTGGAGGTAAAAGAACGAATTGAAAGAATAATACTAATGATATGAATGTGAAGGAGGAGAGGATAGGGCTTGAAGGACGCCTTTAGAGTCTGAAATAATGAGGAATTGGGAAAGATCGCTTAAAGAGGAAATAAAAGAGATAGCCTGAAGGATGGCGATCGACTCGGTAGAAAAAATAGAGCAGAAGGAAGGAAGCCGGAAAGACTCAGAATGCCGAAGCGACGGGGCAGTAAACGCACCACCCACGCCGTCCTCGCTCCTGGAACCATCAGTAAATATCAATACATAAGCAGGAAAATAGGAATTCAATAAATGAAGAAATTCATTGTTGACTGCACCGTGAGAGGAGGAATTGACTCGAAGTAAAAATTATCAGCAGTTTTAAATAGATCTAAAAAAAAATTTGAACACAAAAAAAAGAAAAAAAAGAATGTACTGACTTCAAGAATTGACACTAAAAAGTAAAAAAACAATTATTCGATCAAAACTAATACATTTTAGAGAGTAATATAGATAAGCATATTCTGACCGATCTTAAAATACATTGACTTTTTATAGTCACATTAAATTCAAATTACAATAATATTTAGAAACAATTTAATGGAATATAACAAGACAATCGTTCGTTTTCTACGAGCCGAGAATTTGAAAACATCAAATAAATATTTAATGTGGTTTTTAAATTGAAATTTATGAATTTGGTGTTGACTCTAATAAGTATTAATGTTGTTTAACAATTGCTCTAATATTTTCTTAAGAAATATATTATTTTTGATCGAATAATTATTTTTTACTTTTTAGCGGATTGTTATCAAATTTTTAAAGTAAATCTTGGAAAAGCAGTACCTTTTTTTTTTTTTCTAAAACAAATATTTTATTTCACTACTTTTAGTGTAAGTATTTTTGACTGATAATATGGACAGACTAACTTAAAATGATATAACACTGCTTAAAATTGGGTATTGGTTTTAGAATATATGTTCAAATTCCGTCGATGATGAGCTGTTTTCTTGATCAACTTTTGTCTGGTTGTATTAAGCCAAGAAAAACTACCCCTAAGAAGCAGACTCATTTTTGTAATGTTATTTGATGAATACTTAAAACTGGCCGATACTTACCGATATCCTTGTACGATACCACCTGTACCACATCACTGTCCGGTAAAATTTCTGATGAATAAAGAATCATTCGAATGGCTCTACATAGTGGTCATATAAAAATGTAATATTTCTGTCAGTAATGAATTTCTAAATGACGCTATAATGACGGTTTTAAATTCGTTTTTTTTTTTTTTTTTATTCGAATCTACGGTAATATTTTTAATTTTTTGTCTTAACTGAAAATTAACTTTTTTCCAAACTACATTCCTATGGTAAATTGATAATATTTTAAGTCAATCGAGTTTGTTAAAGATTACTAAAAACTTATCTAAAGAGACCACATTTTTTCACGATTTTTGCTGACTACTCCGTCCGTGTTCACTGATTTTTATCGGTCCCACGGGGTACCGCCATTGCGCGAAAAAGAAAAAAAAAACGAAAAACAAAAAAAACGTGATTATAACCTTTTCATTTTTGATGTCGGTAAAAAACTGATTGATTTTCAAAATATTTTTACGTTATTATATCATTAAACAAGATTACGGATTTTAAATCATTTCGCTATACTGCAATGCAGATTGTTCTCTCAAATTTTGATTTATCTAAAACCAAATTTATTGCATTTGTACCGAACAGTAAAAATAGTTTCAGAAATAAAAGTATAGCACATAATTTGTAACGGGTTTTGGTAAATTGAAATAACACAAATTTTACTTCCTGCGCAATGAAATCAAACAGATTGAAGTACAAAGAAGTGCGTTCGTTCACGAGGGATGGACATTCAAAGAAGATAGGGTCAGGATCGTTATCACTCAAACTCCCTACTCCTTATTGTGCCTCTATCCTCAGTTCTTTTATCTTATCAATATTTGACACCGACTCTACATTTAACTGATCCTTCTTCCTCGTGTCGTTTCTGGGCGAAGATCCTTTGTTGACATGCCTAACGGGTGGGGGGGGGTTAAAAAAATCAAACAAATGTTTTTTTTTCTAGCATTAATCACAGTTGTTTACCTATGTTTATAATCCTGCAGACTGATCACGGCCTAACGCAGATTTTGCATGTAAGCTTTCGTAATTTATTAAGCATCTCTTTATACTTACTAAATTTTAGAATATGAAATTAATGTAGCGGCTGCGCGAGAAGAGAGATGAAAATTTTAGTTGTTCGCAAATAACTCTTTTTTGTTCATTAAATTTTTGAAAAAATCGCAATTTTTTTGAATTTAATGAATCGAAATAGTTTTAAAGTAATTCGTTTTTACGAAAACAAATATAAAAAATGTTAATGGAAATTAAAAAAATATTCTGCAGAATAAATTTAACGTTTAATGCAAAGCGAATATGTAAGATGTTAAGCTGAAAACGAATGAAAGAAGAACAAAGAACATGTAAATGGTAAGCATATGAGTGCGGTTTACTGAGAAATGTTTAATTTAAATCTGAATTAAAATTATCCGTTGAACTACTGTTTTAGAAACGTAACGGTTTATTTTTTTTTTTCACTTGTTAAGCTTGAGCACGTTTTCAATACTTTGAAATTTTAATGTTCGGCCAACGTTTTTTTCATGCTAGATTGTAGGGAAATCGTAACTAGTGAATCCGTTAAAGGGGAGAGGAATAAAACTATTCGCTTACCGGCTCTACAAGAAAGAAATATTAGTAATTTCCTTTACATTCAGACATCGTATACATTTTACATTCTTTCGTATATAGTTCTTTGATTTCCTCTTTTCTAATTAAAGATAGGATGTTTCCGAACAGGTTTTTGGAATATTCGTATTTATCTTTAAATTTGTTATTGTGTTTATAATTTTCTTTATTTTTACGAATTATTTATTAATTTTAGCGAGTTTATCGAACAGAGACTGCTGTGTATGAATAAAAAGAAAAAGAGTTAATTGGATGAGAAAAACAAAACTGAAGACAGTGAGCAGAGAAGAAAATGACGGATGATGTGAGATATCGTCGGAAGTGTAATATTTATAAGTAGAACTTTTAACAGTCAGAAAAGATCATTCGAAGAAAACACGATCAAATTCGGAGATAATTGCATCGCTTGAATGAAGCGACAATTGCAGAAGCGAACATAGCATGACTGAATTGCGAGAAATTAATGGAAATAACAACGGAGTTAACAAATAAAAGATTGCGAAGAAAACGAGATTTAAAGGAAAAAGGGACGGGCGCAATAGATGCAAAAGAGTGATCATGAGAGTATTTGTTTAAAGAAGCGATTAAAAGGAATAGCGTTCCGCATCCGCGGCAGTTAATACGAAGAAAATATAGGTAAATTTGGCGAGAAGAAGAGAACATTGTATTACATGATTATGGCACTTTGTTGCCGAAACATGTCGTAATTTTATGTAAAATTTAATTATAATATTTCCTAAAAACAGTGTGTTTGTTATTAACAAATATAAGAAGAAGAAAAGTTGATTATATATTGAAATTCCGAAGCTATAGCTCGAAGAAGTCATTTGGAAGGAAAGGATAGGAAAATAATTTGAAAAAATAGATAAATGGAAAAAGTTAAAAACGAAGGGAGGAAAACTATTAAAAGAAATTATGTAGCGAGGAAAGCTATTAAAAGAAATTATTTAGCGAGGAAAAGCAGTAACACGGAGAAAAATAATAGGGTTTTTGTAGCAGTGTGACGCGAATTTTAAAAAATAGAGAGATACAAACGAAAACTGGAAATTCGAAGAGTGCGAATAAATAAGAGAGGCATTTATGAATTGACAAGAATAAAAAGATAATTTAAGAGAATAAAAGTAAAGTCAAAGGGTAGGAATTATTTTAGATAATGACTGCAGGGGCGAGACGTGAGAGAACTATAAACGTATCGCTTCAGCCTGAGTTTCGAAGTAAATTTAGTTTAGTGTTGATGAGTTTTCAATATTTTTTTTTCCTTTCTAGTTAATATTATATTTTAAGCGTAAGGTAATTTCTGAATAAAAAAAAAAAACACCTACAAAATTAGTTATTTGCGTACAAAATAAATCAGCGGTTTTTAATAATACTTTTCTTGTTCATATATAGCTTAAAAAATTGTCTTACATTAAATTAAATCCATTTTGAAAAAGGACGAGGCCGAGACGCTAGAAGCAAGGGCGTCGCCAGCCAATGAGTGGGGGGGGGGGGCAAGATGAGCTACCAGTCGCCGGGGGGGGGGGATAGAAAGAGGATATGAGTTATAGGAAAAATAAGATTGATAAGTTGTAAAGGCTTAATATTTTATTAAGTAAGAATAAACTCTTAATTAAAACATAATTTTCGTGGGTTTCTGGCAAATTTTCCATGATTACTCGCCTATGAATACTCATCATGGCCAGTTGATTAAAAAGTTTCAAGGCCCAGGGCAGGGGGGCAGCTGCCCCTTTCGCTCCCCGCTGGCGGCGCCCATGTACAGAAGTAATCAGATTTAGATCGTTAGCAAATAAGAATGTAAGGATCATCTTTCGTTTTATTCGTAAAAGAGGGGGTTTTGGGAAAATTTAATCTTTTAAAAGCGGCTACAGAGAGATTAATTATTAATGGTTCAGAAAAGATTAATCGAAATTGAAGTAGCAACAGTTAAGTTAAGAAAAAGTTAGGTTTCCGGAAGATAGGTTGACTAAAACGGAATTCAGTATAGAATTATTTACCATACTGTTTGTTAAATGTGATTGTAGTGAAATTTGTAACCAAATAAAATACAAACATAATAAAAATAAAATCTGCGTATACTAATGAAAAACGTTTTCAGGTAAAGCTCATCTTCAGCTAGAACTATTTGGTTTTGTGTTTCACGTTATAAATTCTACTTTCCAACTGAAGATGGACTTTGCCTGAAAACGTTTTTGATTAGTCTACACAGATTTTATTTGTTTGTTATATTTGTATTTTATTTCATTCCAAATTACTATAAAACAGAATTATTAGAACGAAAAGGAAAACGCTATACGTCTGCTTCTCGCAATTTTGTTTGTGTGCGGGTGTCTCCGTATTAATGACTTTGTCATTTTTATGCTGGGAGTAATATGGCAATTTTACACATTTTTTTTGTGTTATGTTTATAAGAAATTTATTTTATATTTTGCAAAGAATGGAATAAGCAATTAAAATCGATTTTTCTATGAGAATATCAGGAGACTGTTCATTACGGGGATATGGGAAACTTCTCTGAAGGATCTAGTTTTATATATATATATATATGCGTGTGTTTGTGTGTGTGTGTGTGTGTGCGTGCACGCGTAAATATATATATATATAGTGTTACTTTTACACGTGGGGTAATAAGAAAATCCTATCACAAAATCTGTTATATTTAACTCTCTTATGTTTTTATACTGTTTATAAAACATTTAATACATTTGGAGGGAGGATTCTTTTTTTTATTTAAGAATGACGTAATCAACTAAAATCAACTCTTCTATACGTTTTTTAGAAGAACTAGTATTTGTTGTAATAAAATTTGGGGAAAAATAAAATTAGTCAACAGATCAAATTTTATCCATTTTTCAATGTCGAGAAGTTAAGCAAGAACCGAATCAAGGTCTGTTTATTTTCACTGTAGCCTACTCGTCAGCGGTAGTTGTACCAGTTTGCTGCGTTTCATCGTTATTGGCATGAAGTTTAGGTAGACCACTTGTACAATTCCACTATCTAAGAAATTCGGAAAACTTCAAAATTGTTCCTGTAAAATATTAATGCTTGTACTCTTTACATCGATATGTGTAGTTGTAGCGTTTTAGGTTTATCTAAGTTCTGTGTACTTTTTGTTCAAAGAAAATTTTGTATATGAACTTTAAAAGTTACTTTTACCAACAACTCTTTTTTGAAATTACATATTTGCTGTACGTTGTTTTTTTTCTTTTTGTTTTCGTTAATTTTATGAAAATGAACCGAAATTTTATTTTGAAGAAAATCATTAGTCGGGGAAAAATGGTTAAGAAGATTTGTGCGATGAGGAGTAAAATGCATTATTCGACTTTCCCGTGAAAAAGGACGTTTATTTAATAATAGAATTCAGCGTCGTTTCGAAATATTTAGGCAGTTATTGGTTCGGTAATGTTTAAGCACGATTATTGTGGCTGACAGCAGAAAAAAAATATTGGCACCGGACATTTATTTGTCATTATTTATTATTACATGATCACGTACATTTTATGTTCTCGCATGTCGTTCTTTTCGAACCGTTTAAATCATCTGTGTGTAATAACGTGTTAAGTTACGAGGCTGTGTATTGTTGACGCATACATTGCATGTTACCGAAAGCAAGAATTTCAGTTATGCAAAAAGTTGTTATCTAAGTTAAATACTCCTTGTGATATTTAGACAGAATTACCTCTATCGGGAAATAAATCCCGACAGATAATAATTTTTTGCGTTACCGAAGAAGTTCGAAATGTATTTTGATCGATCCATCGGTTGTCATTTAGTTGTACTAACTGCTAATTCCCTTTTATTGCATTTTATTAAAAAAAATATCATGCTGGTGCATGGACCGACCTTTAAAATTAAAAGAAATAAATCACGATTTAATAATGGCTACAAAGCAGAAATACGTAACATTAAACAGATAAGAACAAACAAAAGATTGTATCGTAAAAAAAAAAAAAAGATTAAAAAAAGGTGTTGAAAGTTTTTTTTTTTTTTTATATACATAGACGGGCTCTGAAGACATCTTAGGTACAGAAAATATCTAATGAAGATGTGCTAAAGAGAGCTAGAACGGAAAGGAAGAGATAATTGAAGTAATAAAAACAAGAAAAACCAAGTATTTTGGTTATATTATACGAGGACAAAATTATGAACTATCACGTCTGATTATTCGGGGAAAAATAGAAGGGAAACGATGAAGAGACCGAAGAAGGATATCGTGGACCAGAAATGTGTCTGACAGTGGACTGGAAAATCATCAATGGAACAGCTGATGCAAGCGGCAGCCATAATATATGATCGCCTGCGCGCAAAACACTGCGCCCGACACACCGAAGAAGAAGAAGAAGAAGAAGAAGGATTTTTATTCTACCTTGATTTACTGTCCAAGTATAACCCCAAGATATTTTAGCTGATTCTTGATCGAAATTGTTTTAGCATTAATTTTAGCCAGCGGGCAGGCTACATTTCGTAGCGTGAATGTAATCTGCGTGCATTTTTTCTCATTAACTCTAATCCGCCATTGATCTAACCACTTTTCAAATTCTGCTAGCGCCAGCTCTGGAAATTTATTTGTTGCCACCGCAGCATCTTTGTCTGTTGTAATGAAAGCCATATCGTCTTCAAATGTAGAAATAGCTACGTCCTCGCTGTCTGGGAAGTCTGCAAAGTATATTTGGCAGAGAACCGGACACCCAATGCACTACTTTAAGACCCAAAACCGGCGGATACAGGATAAATGTTTGATAATTTGTTCTGGAATTTAATCTGATATGTTCGGTTCTCGAGCTGGTGAGACGTTAGAAGATAGTAAGGATGGGGAAGATTTTTTTTAATCCTATGTAGCTGAGATCACGATGCCAAACCTGTATCGAAAGCTTGTTTTATATCCAGGAATACACCTAATTTCCTTAGCTTCAAAGCTTTCTTGGACAATACGTTGGTTTCGGTGTTGATCGAGTGCGTTTCTCGAAATCCGAAATGGTGTGATCAGGAATAATATTCCCTGTCGTAATAAGAGAATTTCAAATCAAATCAAATCAAATATTTTTATTATAAAATTCCACACGTGCGCAAAAAATCGCGAGCAGTGGAGAAGAGAATATTGTACGAAGAAGGTTTTTTCATAAACTTTTAAACCTAAACTTATAATAATAATTTAGTCTTTTTAAGATCAGTTTTTCCGAGACTTTGGATAGTATAGGTACTATATTGGTCTGCAGGAAGTTGAATTTCTCTGGTGACTTACGTGATTTAGGAATTACTAATATTTGTGCCAGCTCCAAGACTGCGGGAAGTATTGCAGACGGAGAATTGCATTAAATGTATTAGTAATAAACAAAACAGCTTTTCGTGGCAATTCTATAACAATACCTGTTTGGTGATCAGCCATATGACCGGGACTTTTTTTATCGATTAGATTTTGAAACATATCTTTAATTTCCTTTGGAGATGTTGGCGTCATGGGAACGCTTAGTTGCAGCGGTGAATTCAAAAATTCACTTATATCGAAAATTATAATAAGAGATAATACCAGTTTTTGAATCGTATTTGATGAAAAATTAACTTTGATTTTACGAAAATTTCAAGAAACGCCCATTTATTGGCATGTGTTTTAATTATTAATTTAAACGCTCATGGACCGTCATTGAAATTTTACCGAAATTATAATTGCGTTAATTAAATTATAATTGCGTTAATTAAATTATAATTGCGTTAATTAAATTATAATTGCGTTAATTAAATTATAATTGCGTTAATTAAATTTTCTTAATTACTCGGATAAAATTATCGGTTAGGTTCGAAGAGAGAACAAACGTAAACTTTCAAAAATTATATTTTTTAAATTAATTTTATGTTTACTAAAGAAAACATTGTTTACGAGAAGAGTTTTAAAATAACATTGCATACGCGGTATTTTAAAATTAAGTAGGATTTTAATGCGTAGAATACTGCAATAGAATTTTTAAAAATGCAAATAAGTAAATAAATAAAATAAGTAAATAAATAAATAAATAAAATAACGGAGTTGGAAATGAAAGACGACTAAAACTTATATAACTTTTCTCTCGTTAAATTGGCAATTCCATTTATTAGCTACTCGCGTTTGTTGATAGCGATCCGACTACTCTTGACTAATGTTTGCTTATGTTCTAGCGATATTAGCAGCGCGTAAATTATATTACCGAAAAAATGTGAAGATAATAAATAAATGTTTGCCAGAGTTGTTAATGAGTTATTTATAAAAACGCGTAAAACCGGGAAAAAGTCTTAAAAACCAGTTTGCAATAATTGAAATAATTAATTCTATAAGACAATATTTTTCTCTCTGAAAAATAGAAAATGTTTATAGCAGCGAGCGGTCATTTTCTTTAATGAGAGAAATACTTCGGCGGACTCTTCCACAAAATGATATTTGATCGTGGTAAGCGTATACGTTAATTTCTTTTTTTGGTATATTTAGGTGTAACCTTAATTTCTTTTTTTTTACTTTTTTTTTTATTTTTTTTTTGGCAAAAAATCACGGTCATGTTTGCAGGATTATTTAAGAAGACAAAAAAAGTAATCGTAATTATATTTCTAATATACATATGAACGGGGTTATATTTTAAATTATTCATTTTTCCCTGCTTTACGTTACTTGATGGAATTGAGTTCGGAAATGTTGGAATAAAGCGTGTCGGTGTTATTGCGATGATATTTTCATAAATAATCGTCTTGTTTTCAGCGAAAGTTTTACTTCTCTTAATGTGAAATTGATTGTAAAAATCTGAAGCTTTTAAACAATTGTTCTTTTTCTCGTGTTAATTGTTTATCTTGGGGTGTGGTGCCTTTCTGGACAGTCGTTTCTCCTTCACAAAACATGTCGAATATCTTTCCTCTTCGCCAATTGAAAGACTAAACTCGCTGAAAGCCCCCTATCGCCAATTAGATGGGTGTAGCGATCTTTATATCCTTATTTCTCTGTATAAGTCCTTCTTCCGTTCCAAATTTAATGCTGTTCTTTTTTCTTTGTGGTCGTACCTCTCGATTTTGTCTCTCTGGTATAGATGTAATCTTAAATTCTCGTTTTCGACCGTGTCTTTAGTACCCTTAAATATTCTCGAATTCCAGCAGTTCTTATTGAATCTGATATACGCAACCCCCGTCTATTCGCTGCTCTTATTTGGGCTACTGTTTCTTCTCGCTAAACGTCCGCTTCTCACGTTCTCTACTTTTATTTATTTCACGATTTTCAAAAAAATAACGTTTTACTCTTTATCTTGTTTTTGATTTTTTTTCGCTTCAGTTGATTTTGGCCAAATTTCCTTAAATAATCTCTGTTTCTCCTTCACCCTTCGCTGAACTCTGCCATCCTCCTAAAATGTTTTCTTCCGCAAATCCTAATTAAGCAGGAATTCCACAATACTATTAATGCTCAATTTCTTTTTCGTGTAACCGTTTTTATTACCGTTGGTTCAAAGAAGCGCAGGGTGTTTGTCGGTGGTGCCTTTTTTATCCTCCCAAATTTTAACTTTTTAGAATATTTTCATCTGCCCACCTTCTGTTCCATATTCATAAACGAATTAATGACTATCCCCGACGTTCCATTATTTTCATTTCCTCCGATGACCTATCTTCTAAATTTTCGATTATATCTGACTCTCCGTCCTTCGGGCCATCTGTTCCCCCTTGCCTGATCATTCCTATGATTTTATTATTAGACGTATACGTTCGCTTATCCGCTCTCTTTCTCCCCTCCATTCGATTCAGATTGATTTGCTGCTCTGGATTTTTCTTAACAATCGCTCCATTCATCTATTTGTTCGGTCTAATCTTCCTGTTAATACGTGGTTCCTTTTATTTCCCTCACGTCGCCATTCTGTTGTTGTTTCCATAATTCGCCTTCATTCTCAAACCGTGCTCTATCCTCCCGCTTTCGCTTTTTTGTTAATTGCTCCCTCGCATTTTCCTTTCCATTCTAGTAATTCACTTGTTTCCAACGCCGATTACGCGTGTACTTTGAGTGTTCATTTCTTTCTGTTGGGCGCTCCATGCTATATTCCGATTTTCTGCGATTTCATCGTCCAACTGTTTACTGCGCCGTTATTCCCCCGATTTGTTCTTTCTTATTAACCATATCATCTCATCGTATTAAAATATAACCGAATTTTTCCTCTTCTAATTATTTCCCCTTAAAGTTTCTTGGTTGACAAGCCCCCTTCCTACCTCCTAAAACAAGTGGACCTCTTGAAATAATTATTGTTTACGCGGATCTCTAAATTACTTTTAATTTTTCCCCCGATATTTCTTCACCTTCCTTCATTGTAATTACGTTTTGTAGCTTAATATTTTATAAATAAAAATGATTTTATATCGATATGAAGAACACCGGTTGCGTTTAAAAAAAGATTAATAAGACTATCATATAATTAAGGGGGTACGGTACATACGTCCAGCAGCGCCAAAAATGTGCTAAAAGAAAAACTGTTTTTTAGAAGGGATAGCAATAGAAATTAATAAAACTTACTTTTACAGATTGTTTATTAGCATTTAAACTTTATAAAAAACTTGATTTCATTCCCCCCCCCCCCCCCCAAAAAAAATTACAACATAAAAAATTACGTTTCCCGAAGCACTATGAAAGAAAGTTGCTCCACGGTCTGCATCATTTCTCTTTGAAATGTTGATGGATCTGTAAAACGTAAAAAAAATCTTGTAAAATAAAGTTGTACTTATAGTCTGTCGAGCCGGATTTTCGAAATTCGAAAAATTTCGCAATTTACAGCAGTTTAAAAAAAAGTGTGCATTTTGTGTCATAAATGTCACACTTTATAATTATGTTTATAAAATTTTTTAATCACAATATCAAAAATCCGGCTCGACGGACTATAGAGAAAATAATTACGAATATTTAAAAAAAAAAAAAAAAAAAAGCATTAAAAAATATTAAAAACTGTACGAGTTATCATGCAGACCGTGTCGGAAAAAGTAGTTTTGAGAAAAACGCATTTAAAGTTTCAAGTGCATTTCGCTCGAGGTCGCGCGCAGCTAAAGCAAGAACTTTATATGAATTTTTAAATTTATTTCGTTAACTTACGTCTAATCTCCCATTCCAGCTTCAAATTGTATGCCTTCCCTGTCAGTAAACAATTGTTGTTGTTTACTTTTTTTCCAGTCGACGAGTTGTTCTAGCCTCTTTTGTTGCATTATTAGCCTTGATTCGTGCGTGTTTTAGCCGATTCACATTTTCTCCGAGACAATAGTAGTGGTACTCCTCGTATCCAATTGTTATTCCAAGTAATCTTTCTGTTCTTAATAAACTCTCTGCCCCATCATTAAAAGTACATACAGCAACATTGGTAGCTATATCAACTACTTTCTTACTACCTGGACTACATTTGGGTGCAATTTTCCAAATCTTTGAATTGAGACTCTCATTGACATTTTGTGTAAATCCACCCGAGCATTTTTTTCAGTAATTGATCGTCACTTAATGATTCATAGATAGCTTTCAACATTTTTACGCGTCGTATGCTTAAAAAAAAGTTCATTTTTCGCAAAACCTTAAAGGTGGTTTTTTCTAAGCAACCGAAATGCGGTTATTCCAAATAGCAAACGTTCCCCCCCATCGAGATATGATAACGACATTTTGGAAGTCACTGAAAGAAGAACGACACACTTTTACTGATTTTATTCCTTCGTCGATTTTATAAAATCCGGAGTTTTTTTTTTATAAAGCGGTGCGCAATTCGAGTTCTCAGCAGGCGGGTTATTTCGGGTCGGTGCGCAATTCGAGTCCGACTAGTCACTGTGTGAAGTGTTGGTGATTCGGGTGTGCGCATTTTTCTGTGTTTTTGACAATTTCTCAGACTCCTATTTCTCCGGCTTCTTCGGGCAGCGTTCAAACTGAGCATTCTCCGGCAATAACGCTAAGTCTACAAATTTCGTGAGAATTGCGACTGTGCACAGCGTCAGAGTGGCAATCCGTTCGTAGTATGCGTTAGTGCATTAGACTCTCGTCGGGCAGTCACGTTTTCTGTAATAACTTTCGATCTATGGGGAAGTTTTACAATCGGCTTTCATAGAAATACGCCTAAAACTATAGAGAATAATAATCCGCAAAAAAAAAATCGATTTTTTGAAAATTCTGGACGTATGTACCCCCTTAAATGGCAGTGTATATTTTTGTTTTCCTTTTGCTTTGTATTCTTTTCTTTTGAACAGTTTCTATTCTTTGTCGAGTGTATATTTTTTTCCCTTCTAGTTCATTGTAAACGAGCGTCACATAGATGTCTCTGTATAGATTAATAATAATAATAATAATAATAATAAAAAATTATAGAACAACTTTAAGACACATCGTGTATTTCTACATACTTTATTACAGTTATAAGATTTTATTTTTTCTTCTTAACTTTATTGAAGGGAACAAGATTGTTATTTAATTTTTTCTCTAATTCATTGGAGTTTATTATTTTATTTTATTCTCCTCTTTAACTATTTATTAATTACTTCCTCATTTTCTTTTACATTATAATCTTTGTTCACTGTAGTTACTTCCTTCTTCTCATCGGGCATTATGGACAACACTCTGCACTTGCGGCCATATTGCAGTATGGTGACCTGATTTATTTTAAATTTTATTTTGTTTTTGATCAATTTCATCGGGCATTGTGAGCACTGCTCTGTAGTTGCGGCCATATTGTAGGATGAAGTTTTCTTTCCTCGCGTTCCATTCATTTCTTTATCTCTCCAGCAGGCCGGTGCCCAAAATTTGTAGGGGGAGGGGGGTGAACATTTTTTCCACATATTTATTTTATAAATAACAATACATTTTTCACTAATATCCATACTATTAATAATTTCCATCGTTTTGATTTATATATTAATAATTTATATAAATGAATTACCGTCATTAATAAAAATTACGTATGTTATTGATTTATACTGGTAATAAAAAATTTTGCATAAAATATTAATAAAGTACTTTAAAATATGGAGCATATTTTTTCTTTTTTCTTTTAAAGGTAAGAACACCCTAAAAAATCTTATCTTATACATTTAAAGAGCCTTGCTCTTGTCGTTGCCGTACGCTACATAGCGCGTTGGCGCAACCTATTCGTACATTTAGCTGTACCGATATAGGTTGTGTACCAGGCAATTGTAATATGCAACGCAGGTGTATACACGCAAGACTACATTCGGGACTGATTGTAATCGTTTGATTTATCGATATACATACAAGTGCAGTCCGTCCGGTGTGGGTCTGCTGTGTACTGACCTAGCGCGCGCATATGATGTTGTACGTGGTGGTTTGCCATTGCCTTCCGCGTGACTATTAGCGATTATTTATTTTATTTAATTCTTGTAATAAGTTCGTCGTCGCTCGGGATCGAACCCGTGACCGCCATATCGGTAGTCAAGCGCTCTAGCAACTAGACTATCGCGACGACTTCATCAATATTTATTTTAAATTTTTGATTTTTTCCCGATTTTTGTGTATTTATAATAACTATTTCAGTTCTCATGGGGGGGTTAACCCCCTCTCGCCGTGGACACGGCCTTGCTCTCCAGCAATTATTGTGTTCATTATTAAATCTGATTATAGCGTTGGTTTGCTGGCTAAATAAACTGTGCTTGTTCGGCCCCAAAAAAAAAAAAAAAAAAAAAAAAAAAAAACTTTTCAGAAGATATATTTTTATATTAAATTATTATTTTTATACTATTAAAAATAAATAAATAAAGAAGTAAATTTTTACGAAAATATATTAGCTAAAATCATACATACGATTTAGCATTTTCAATCAAACTGAACAACCATATCACTTTTTATACTTTAAAAACGTTCCTAAAGAGATTTCTTATGAACTCCGTTTCACTAATATTTGTTAAACATTCGTCCGATGATTAATATTTATTGCAATAAATGTATGCCCTCTTCTGTTCGTAATGAAAGATATTGTTTAATGTTTTTTTGTTTGTTTTTTTTCCTATATGGACTATAGCAAACCGCTGTGTTTAACGAGTATTCAAAAATATGCCCCCTAATGATAAATTATATATCTGTTATCTGCAATACGATTACATTCTATATACATTAATCTTTTCTCGTGTTGCATTTCAATAATTTAGTGTTCTGTTTATAATAGTGATTACGATAGTAATTGAATATAATCGTTTGTATGATAAGGCTGATTCCCGATTTTTTATCTAATAACTTATATCGATAGTTCATTATGTTGTAGCGAGTGGAATTCGATCATTATGCAAAATTGGTGTAATAATTGCTTATGTTGTTGTAAAGAAAATGTTAACTAAACAGCCGCAAAATTTGTCATGTTTTATTTTTGTCTTCCGTCAGAAATTTTTTATCCATCGATGTTTGAGAAAATTAGTCTGCTAATATCGATGTTTATATTGAGACTGACTGATCCTAGAAGAAAAAAAACTAAATTTCTAACGGTATTATTTGTTCTCGATGCATGTAGTACAAATTATTGTATGAATTTCAAAACAGAAATATGAAATAATAAATTCGACATAGGATAAAAATAGTATTCCGGGTTAATTATCGTACTTTTTCAATACTATTATAACAACCGTATTACATTAATTTCATAAACTTTTTACGGAAGAATAAGAGAGTTTAACAGATAGTGTTTTTTTCTCGTTGTTTTTTGTTGTTTTTTTTTAATCCGACGTTAGTTTATCAACATCAGCACTTTGTTTACGAACTAATAAGTGTACGTTTATAAAATTACATTTTTAATGATAATTTTATTAAAACTTCTTGCAATTATTTTATTGGAAACGTTGTAAATTTATTACAACACATTCCGATTTTCATTTGAAAGGAATAAAACTGCATTAATTTTATTTCTTTCATATTGTTAATAATAAAATGACGTTTTGAATTAGAGTTCGACAGAGTTTTAATGGATATTTATTTGTTGAAAGTATCATTCAATGCTAAATACGATGATACATTTTACAAAATAGTAAATTCATAGATAAGTACAGGAGAGTTATATTTTACTTCTGCTACAAAATGAAGAAATGAATAAAACAATGATGGTATATTTTCTTAAATATTTCTATTTAATATATTACGCTGAAGAAAAAAAACGGAAAATATTTGTAAACATTTTTAAAAGTGATGAGAAAGTTAAATTATCATCATCGGTGTTTCAGTTCGTAGGCTAGTCCGTCCCATGCACCAATAGTCTCCAAGCAAGTCTGTCAACTACTTTTTCCTTTAATGCTGCACATGTAGATATACCCCGGCTTTTTTCAATACGATGGCAAGTTAAATTATATTTAGATAAATAATAAACAAAAATTTAAAGGAAAAAATACGATAACAAAATAAAAATTAGAAATGCAGTTATTTTCAAAAAAAAAAAAAAAAAATAATAAATAAATAAAGATAGAATATTTAATTGAAAGACGAAGTTAGAAATGATACTTTAGGCTTTTTAAAAAAGTGATTTTACAAAAAAAAAAAAAAAAAATTGTACATTATAAAAACTGCCATATAAATATATTATTAATCACGAGTAAAATATTTTTGATTTTATCTAGAAAAATATCGATTAAAACATTTTTTTTCATTATTCCTTTATTAATTTAAGGAAGCTTAGAGAAATATAAATAGAGATCTGTATATTGTACCATCATGATGTAGTGTTTGGTTTAAATGTTAGACTGCGTAAGGGTTAATAATGTTCATTTTATTTTTGATTTTTCAACAGTGGGATAAAGATCTGGAAGAACAAGCGGCCCATGAGTACAAACTTGGTTTATTGGATTCAATGGAAGCCGTTTGGCGCACTTCGAAGAACAACGCGCAACAAGATTCCAGTGGATATTATGCTTCCAGTTATAACTCGTGGTTCAGCTACGGATCTGGTTTGGTTACCACTATTATAGATAATTTACAGGTACGGGTTTTTTTTTACGCGTCCTTAAGCGTAATAAATGAAAAATTTCAAAATCTCTTTATTAATATACATGTAATGTCCCGTTTATCCCCTCCTTTTCTTTTTTTTTGAAGGGGGACCTAAAAAAGTATTTTATCCATTATAAGAACGAATACGGTAGTTAACCCTTCTTGGCGGCTAATGTATGTTTCATAGAATTATAGTGGGTGCGTCATTTATGATTATTTATCGACCATGAGATGAAGTCATCGTTCAAAAATAAATAGATGCGATGTTATATTTTGTTAGTAAATAAATTCTTCGATTACATTAGACAGTTATGTATGGATTATATTAACTGTTAATACAAACGCACTAATATTCGTACGAAACTGTATTCATACGTATTGTGACCGGTTAAAAGTTAAAATACTGGTTTTTGCGGTTGCATCAATTTTATTAATAGTTTTATTTCAACGGACAACATTAAAGATATCAGCTTTCAAATGGTGTTATTTTTTTTTTAGTACTCTATCTGTAAAATTTTAATTTATACTTTTAATAATACGATCAATTCCGCGTTATATTAATTTGAATACGATGTTTCATTATTGATTATTATTGGAATTACACACTACCAGAATAGTTCAATATCGAAATTTTTGTCCTACATATGTAGATGTGCCATAACATTTGTTTTCTACGAATTTTAATGAATGCCCTGCCTCTATAACTATCTTCTTAAATTGTCCTTTACACTTCTTCTTTCTACTTTTTTTCCCTCATTAGCCATTTAGTTTTGTTTTATAGTATTAAGAACATGACACTAATACATTTCTTAACTTCATGTCATTCTATTATTCAATATAATTTTTTAAGCAGGAACGTTTTAAAATTTTAAAACTTTTAAAAAACTGTTAAATTCGGTTACATACGTTATTATATTTTTTATTATTATTACATGAACATAAAAATACGTTCAATTCACACAAAAAATATATAACGTCATTTATAAAACATTAAAAAATCAATAATTTTTACATTATAAAAAATTTTATAATGTAAAAATGTAGAAAAAAAAATTTTAATTTTTTAATGTTTTATTACGTAGGCATATGTTTTATAAATGACGTTATATATTTTTTGTGTGAATTGAACGTATTTTTATGTTCATGTAATAATAATAAAAAATATAATAACGTATGTAACCGAATTTAACAGTTTTTTAAAAGTTTTAAAATTTCCAAAGTCCGGTTACGGAAGAAAAAGAAATATGAGGAACGTTTTAAGTAAAGTAAATAGAGTTGTTCCCTCTTCTCCTGCAATGAAGATAAAATTCTATCATCTAAATTTGATAATTTTACTTCATGTTTCATTAATTTTTTAAAAATCAGGTATTGTTCAATTTAATTCATTACGTTAATTATCCGTGCAGGTTTTCCGGACGGCAATCTTGTTTCAGGAACTTTATGTATTTGCTGATATAATTTTTCTTTTCGTTGTTGAGTTTCATCCGTTCTCGTTTAAATACCTCCTCTCTTCTGATGTTAGGTGGGCGGATATTAGCCAAAAGACAGGGAAGTCAAGGCAGAGGTGCTACTCCTCAGCGTTCCATTATTATTCGCAATGCACTATTCAGTTGCACGTCCGCCTTCTTCATGTGTGCGCTGTTTAAACAGGACAACAGTACTCGGACACGGAATACACCAGCGCTAGCGTTAAAATCCCTAAGGACACATTGGGTTTAGCTTCCTAATTGTTGCGCGCCAGTCTAACTATCAAATTAACTCTTCAGTAATATAAAAAAAAAAAATGAGTAATGATAATTCTAACGAATACTACGAAAATAAATTGATTTATTAAAAAATACAGCACCAGTTCAAACAGAATTCATTTATTATCACTTGAAAATTTCCATTATATTTTTCATCATCATCTATTTTCTAAAATAATTTTTTTTTAATTTTCGTTCGATTTGTTCATGGTTTTTTTGGCCAATTTATGTTTTAGTTTCTTTAAGTGCATCAAGAAGTAAGCAATGTTTGTAATTTGGGAGAAAAATCGAACTAAATTAATCGAAAAGTTTATGGCTAATGTAAGTCAGTGATATAAAGAACTACGCAGAATTAAATCCATATTTTACCTCAGTATAAACGAATGCACATTTTTTTCCCGCACATTTGAAATTGTAAGAAAATAAATTCCAGCGCACATTGCGCGAGTAAAATCGTGCAAGTAACGATTACTATGTAAATAATTATTTATTTCCACCTGAATCCGAGATTGAGCGTTGCTAAAATTTGGGTTTAAGAAGAGTAGTTATATTTTGTATGGGAAAACAATCTTACACGGTAGGCACTAAATAAATTGTGCAGGAGACCCATAGTCGACCTTCGATTACTAAAGTATATTAACTTGCACTAGATCTTTATCAGCAGTAGTTGTCGGTTTTGAATATTGACGATTTTTAACGGCCGTTTATGTTGCTTTTACACTGCTGTTTCCCAAACGTTATTTCTTGTCACGAAACAAACTTATCTTGACATCCAGAATAATCTACATCTTAATTTTGAACATCCAATAGTTCATGTTCTCACGGAACCATATACAATTTTTTGGAATTACGTTTAGCATTCATACGATACATTTTAAATTACTATTACTATTATTATTATTATTATTATTATTATTATTATTATTAGTGTAATAATTTATATTTAAAATAGGTTAAACTTCTCCGAAAATTAAATTGAAATTTTAAGTGGTTACATAAAATCTATCAACATACAATTAGACAAGAAAATCCTTTTTTTCAATTGTAAAAATATAGCTTTTGTGGGTGATTTTTTCCAGTATTTGAGTAATGTTACCGCTACAACAGTAAACTTCACCTCAATTTTAACCGATGATTTTAAAACATAAACCTACTTAACAAAATAAAAAGTTTGAAATATTTTAACCCATTATCTGCAAATGGATTTTATAGTGCAATTAACGATCCAACGTATACTCGACGTGATTCTAATTATGTGCCCGCCTGGATCATGTTTTTGTTTAAGAAACTAAAAGCTTCAGTGTTGTAAACTTTGAAATTAAATCAAGTATAAACGAAGTGTTTTTCTCAGACCATAAAACTCTATATACAACCATCATATTTGCACACAAGCATTACAAATAGAGCAAACAATTTTTATCCTGTTTTTACTAGAGCATTATTTGTTAAAAATCTGACGATGTTAAATTTAATAAAATTACATATACAAAACGTGTCATTTATTTAGCCACAAAACTTTGCAAATTAAATTACATTTTTTATTTTCTTAGAATTTTTTTTTATTTACAGTCAGCTGCAATGTATCTATCCGTATATTAACCAGCCCGGGGCATAATCCACTGGTAGGATGCTGCATATTATCGCATTAAACTACTGAAATACTTACAAAAGGAAGTATGTTAATTAAAAATATTTTTGATAAAAAATTTAACAATATTGAAAATGACCTACTGACTCTAAATCAAATATATAAACTAGAAACATTAATATTTGTGATGAAAAATAAATGTAAATTCAATATTTAGATAGTTCAGTGGGAAAACTAGACACGCTAACTTTTGCTTCAAGAAGTAGACATGTCGAATTTCATTTATATTAAAACAGGAATTACAAGGTACCCAAGTATAATAATAGTCACCAAAAGATATCTTCTTTCATTAAGGGGTTAGGTGGGTTTGAAAATTTCAAAAAATCGATTTTTTTTTTCCCCGTCTTACTAAATAATACAATATGTCTAGAATATTCTTCCAAAATTTTAAATCGATTGAAGTAAAATTCTAAGAGATGGAGCCTTTGGAAGTTCCGCCCGTCGGGTCATGTCAGTCTGGCGCGTCGCAGGTATATCGAGGCAACTGCTTAGCTATTGTTTGTCCGTCTTTCTTGCTTGCTTTTAACTTCTAAGGGCAATTAGTTTTTTAAATTTGTACTCGTCCGTAAATAGTACATTATGCCAGAACGTTTTGTTGTGCGAAAGTTATTATTTCTGGGCAAACCGAAAGCGCTTGTTTTGGTTGACTTCACTGGTATATAAAAGGTTTACAACGTGCAGTGCCTGAATTATATCATCCTAAATTACGAATTGCATTACATACCGTTTGACCACAATCCCGCAGTTGTATAACCAGTTTGGGGGCACTTACCCGGGGGGTTTTCCCCACTTCTCGGTAGATAGAACGCCGGTCATAGGCCGTTAACTTCTCTGCTGCACCTTTATACTTCGTATTTTCATCCCGTTTATAATGTAAAATAATATCAGAAACCGTACTTCTGGTAATGTTCACTAATTTTGAGATCTGCCTGAATGGCTTACCGCGTACATTACTCAAAATTATTAATTGACGCATTTCACACGTGGTGTTCTTTCCCAAACGAGACATTTTTCATTATTCACCGTTTTGATTCGCACACAAAATGGACACATATGCTGCAATTCGCGTGTATTGCTGAAAAATGAATAAAAAATGACTGAGCGGGATATTATTACTCATATTTTTGAGAAACCCGACCTTATACTGTCTCGTATGTGTGTACATTCGCAACATTTCTGCTGTGTCCGGATTTTAATTTTGCCTACATAGATGCAGTTTTTTTATAATTTTGCTCGGCATTAGGCTTTTTTTTTTTTTTTTTTTTTGGTTTATTTTCTTAGCATTTACAATATATTCCGTAATTCTCAATGCCGAACCTTATGGTGAAAATTTTGCAATAAACGAGAAAGAATAGGTAGGACGTGTACAAAAGAGGATGGGCACCTGCTTACGCGATTTGGTCAATAAGACAGTTGATGAAAAACAAACCAAGGCCGGTAAAACAACTAGAAAAAAAATTCTTTTTGGTAAAGGCAAACTTACCGGAAAATTTATCGATAAATTAACAGTTTATTACGACCTGGCTGTAAGAAGAAACTGTGATTCGGTACAAAATATGAAAGGCGCTATATGGGCAACTTACTTTCATTATAACTCCACAGACAAAAACCCACAGCCTGATCCATAGTGCGCTTGGCAGAGTGCTTCGGCTATGAACACGCTTTCACCATTCAAACACGATTATGATCCATTATAGACCATTTACGAAGAACTCAGCAAAGGAGATCTTTTTGAGCGGTGTGTTAGTTTTACGCAGAATAATAATGAAAGTTTGAATCAGTTAATTTGGAAAATTAGTCCAAAAATACTTCCTGCTGGTTCAAAAATAACCCAGATTGTTGCATTTGTCGCTGTTGGCACTTTCAACGACGGAATCTTAATTTTATTACTTTTTATGCACGGTATGGATTTAAAACTTGGCCGAAACAGCCACGAGTATGCCCGAAAAGAGGATGAGAATCGCATACTCGTAGCCGAAAAAAAAGCTGACGCTGGGACTCGAGAAGCAAAAATTCGTCACAGGCAAGAGCCAAGGGATGCCCTGGATATTGTGGCTGCAGCAGGTTCTTTACTTGATGGTGCCGGAATCGACGATTCTAGGGAATTTAAAAAAAAAAAAAAATTCTGCGTGTTATTTCAATTTAAAACTTTAATCGCGTTTTTCTCGAAGAAACTCTATTTTTGAAATCGGTTGTCATGGTTTCTCAAAAAGTTACCAACCGATTTTGTTCAAATTTTGCACACTTCTTCAAGATAACATTATCTAGTGCTTGAACGAAGGATTTTTTTTTTTTTTTCATTACAACTAATTTTACAAGGCAATACGTGTGCAAATTTAATAAAAAAATGGGTATTTTTTCTTTACAACTCCGCTAAAAACTTAAATTTTAATTTTTTTCTTTTTCCTTCGTTCAAGCACAAGCTATACTCATATACTAAAAGAAAATATTTGGTTTTTTAATTTCGGATGAATTTGTCATGAGTTATCCTGACAACGGTGAGAGAACTTTTTTTTTTGTGGGGTCAGGGGAAATGAGGTCCCAATGGCTGAATTTTAAAAATTTTTAAATGAAAATTTCATAAAGTACTTGTCAAATGTGTATCTTTGATATGTTAAATTTTTTTAATAAAATATCTCATTTGATATATTAGAAAAAAAACTTGTAAAAATATGCTTTTTTTGAGTCTTCGAAACCCACCTACTAACCCCTTAAGCATTGTTCCAGACATTAAATCTAGTATAATGGGTTCTATTAATCAGTCCACCACCTTTATATGTGCATAATGTATATGGATGCAAGAGAAGACGTAAAAAATTAAAGATACACTTTTTACCCGAGTTGCAATTAATTCTCACATTATTCCTACCCACACCATTCAATTGATTTTTTTTTTTTTATATATATATATATATATATATATATAAATCCAAATAGTATGCTTCAAATTGAAAATTTACAAATATTATTATTATTATTATTATTTTCATTGTTAAATAGCTTACTCATATTTGTCAATTACCTCTCCCACAATTGAAATTTCTTGTTTGTAACTTTTAATAATAATAAAAAGTACTCACTTAAAAACCACTTTGAAATATTTTTTATTTTATTACTTTGAACAATACCCTATGTAAAGATGACTTTTTTGAAAAAAAATTAGTACATAATCGTTGTTTTGTATGTATATGTATTAATCTAAAAACTTATTCAGTTCTATCGGTTTTTTGTTAAATGCCAATATTTTTCATAATTAATCGTTTAGTTTCATATAGTTATTTTAAATTTCGCATGCACGCCGTAAACGTTTAATTAACTGGTTTTGATATCAACGTCGTGTTTTTATTTTTCGCCAGTAGTCGATAGATATTAGTTGTGATTTGGCACGCGAGTTGAGAATTCCTTGACCGACATATCTGGTTTATTGCGATGATGTTGACCTTAAAGTGGGCCTCTATTTCCCTTAATGTTGATATGGCTCGCTAGTAAAAATCGTTTTTAACAATCCCTTTTCTCGTTTCTCTTTCTAGTTACTGGTGGCATTATTGCTGTGTATATATATATATATTTTTTTTTTTTGCAGAGTTGACCTTTACTGTGTTTGTGCAACTATCTAATTTGTTTACGATCGCCCTATTTTATTTTGTTTCAAGAAAATAATTGCCTGTCGATAAATTTAAAAGGCGGGAACGTAAATTATGAATTTTAATTATTTTCAGGTGAAAAATTCCAGAATGTGAAATGAATTCTTTCTCCGTTACTCGTAAATTTTTTTATCGTTCTTTTAAAATTTCCGCAAAGTAATTAATTTAACCGCGGTATTTAAATAAAAGAAACATTGTAACGAACTAAATTATTATAGTACTACGCTTATTCATATTCAACTTGCAGAAGTAATCATTTAAATGTAATAATAAAAAGAAATAATCAGTTTAAATAAATACTAAATAAGTGTACGTTACTTTTTTCTTCTATATATAATAATATCGAAGTATTCCCTTTTTTCCGAAACCAATGATAGTTTTTTTTGTAAATTACGCAATTATTGCTGATAATATTATTTCGCGTATATTTTTGTGCAAAAACATTCTTCTTTTTTATCAGTTATACTAGTTGTATTTGTCGGAAAAAATTCGTACGAATGTAAACTGTAGATTTGAAATTTTGTAGTTCGACAAAAGATTTTTTATCTATATTCCATTTGTATTCCAGCAAAAAACAATACATTATGTTTTTTTACAATTTTCCTTTTGACTCAGCCATTCGGCCTTTTTTAATTTGTTTACGGGATTTTACATGGCGAGTTAATTTTCTAAGTTGTAATTTTTTTAAATGTTTCGATTATTGTTTAAAGCTTAATTTTTTTTTTGCTTCGCAAATTCCAATATTATATATTAAATTTGACTACAACTTTTTCGCGTACTGATTCATATGGTTCACACGGCATTTTAATTCATGATGCATCGTTTATTTTTTGAACTGAACTCAGCCAATAAAAAGATATTAATAATTTTTTAATTATTTTTCAGTTCCATCAAATAATTAATACGACCAAAGGTACGGTGTTTAAGTTTATATATATATATATATATATATATATATATATATATATATATATATATTTACATGTATGTATATAATGGAGGGCGAATAAAAGACTGAACTTCAAAACTTTTATTTTTTCCTGTTAGATAGCTTCCGAAGTAATAGTACTAATAATCAATTTTTAGTTTAAATTGAGCCACGTCGATGTTATGTGGATATCGTGTAAACGTAGAAAAATAAATTTAAGAAATTATTGCCTACGTTTTTCTTTTTCTTTTTTTTTTTTTTATGGCTTATTCGCAGAAGTTTTATAATAAGTTACAACATCAAGGTGGTCATCCAATCGGGAATAAGCCGTGAATTTTGTTGTAAAACTGGGGAAAAAAGTAAGAACAGCCAAACGATAGTTTTGATGAAAGAAAAAAAATCATTTGAAGTGAAAAATGAATGCATTTTTTAATGTGCTTTACTCAATAATAAATTATAAGGTTCTTTTTTATTTTGTATAAAATATGCTGCGGTTGTTAAACATTATTAATGGTAACAAAAAAATTCTATTCTTCTTTTACGGTTTGCCTCTAATTTTTCGTTTAAAAGTCTATTTTAATGATAGCAAATAAGTACATTTTAGTTTAAAATTTTTCACGAAACGCATAAAAAATTTTTTGCAACATTTCAATTTATGTAAAGGGTTGAATCCTCTTAATAAAACTTTTGGAGAGTCACGAGCTCCATAAATCCCTTGAAGTCACGCTTGTATGATTACAAATGTAAATATTAGACGTCAATTAAATTTTATAAGCCAAAACTATTTAAATGAGGAAGAAGCAAATCAGCCTGTTATAAACTTCACATTATTAACTTTTGTAAAAATAGTAAAGTAAGCGCATATTGTTTATGTTAGTTAATGGTCATTATAACGGTAAAATATTTAAAATGTAAATAAAACAACTTTAAAAAATAAGAAATTGAATTTGCAATTTTTTTGTTTCTGCTGATATTTTATTTGTCTTCATTTAAATTCATTGGGTTTGTTATTATACTAGCGGAGGAAGGTCCGTGTAAGCTCTTGTACAATTCTAGTAATCAGGAAATCCTCAGGGATTTGGAAAACCGGGAATTTAAAAATTATATTTGAGTGGCCACCTTGAACATATTTAATTAAAACACGTGTTGAGATGTAATTCAATTTACACTTCGGTCATATACAGAACGGTAACATGAACTTTACCCTCTAAAAACAATTTTTACGTCGCAGTTAAGATTTTTTTTTTGTTAACTAACTGTTGTACTATTGCTTTTATATCTGTCTAACTTATTTCCACTATTCGTTATTGTCGGCGTATGTGATTTTTTTAAAACTCGCAATTTACTTTTAACCGCTTTCTTCTCCATATATTGGTAATTTCATGAGCTTTAAAATAGTGTAGAATCTCTGCAATGGCGATAATTGAAACAAAGATCTCATACGGAATTTCTGGTATAGGAACTATTTCTCATCTTATCTCGCTTCGAAGGCATTATATGTATACTCTTACTACTTATTTTACGGCAATTACACGCGATCTGTTTCTTATGTTTTTTCGTGCGTTTGTAAATGTCTAGTTTCTTCACTTGGCTTTTAAATGGAATTGAATATGGTTAACGTAAAAGGTCACGAGAACCAATAATGTTTTTTTTGTATTAATTGAATTTTACGTTAAAGCAAAGTCCGACTTAAACACAAGCAATTACTAAAGAATTGATATCGCGCCACCTGATTTAATATAATTATTAATTATTGTTACCTGTTCTCCGAGCAACACTTTAAGTAATAGCAGTCGATTTGGTTAACTTATTTTCTATCTACGTGTTCAACAAAATAATTGATCGCTTTTCAGTTACTATTAATTGAACACTAAAATTTTACTTGACACAAATTCCATCCATTTTATCTGGTATTTGTAAATACAATATTTATTTTCATTTAATCGAATTTTCTTTTGTCAAACTTTTTTTTATTACCATTATTGTTCCTATTACATGGCTCATACAGAATTAAAAAGATAGCTAAATTCGTCAACAACATTCTTAAATTTTTGACCACACTTTATAACGAATTTGTTTAGAAATTTTGTTCCAAAAGAAAAGAAAATGTAACTGTTTCGTGTTGAATGTGGTTTAAATTATTGAAATTTATTATTGTCATCATCGTATATGTAATATATACTTATACATTTACTTACACACCCACACACACACACACCCACATACATACATACATACATACATATATATATATATATACAAACGCGTGCCAAACAGGGGGTGGGTGGAGTATCATACCTCCCTAAAAACCTCCAAAAAAAATTTCAGTCGGCATTTTCGGAAAATTCTAATTTGAAGTCGGCAAAACAAGTTTGTTGCCGGTCATATATGAATAACAAATGTGAAAATCCTTTACATAATACTGGTGTATAATAAAAATAAAATTATGAATTAGTAATTTGAAATGAAAATTAATTTTGGTTTATTTAAGCCAAAAACTTTGAGAAATTTAAGTTAATTCAGTTTGTCGGCTATACTTCAATATTGGCGAACAAAAATTTGTTCATTAAAACCAATAATTCGAAATATAGAACTCATTTGCGCGGATTTGAAAGAAAAAAACACTTCATTAGTTAGTAAAAATGCTTGGCAGCTCTTTTTTTTTGACACTAAAATGAACACAGAAAAAAATACTATCTTTTTTTAAAGCCCGTCTTTGATGTTGCATTTTCGTTCTAGGACAAATTAAAATGCTTTTATTACAAATCTGCGAATTTCCTTTATACATATTTTTTCCCTCTTTATGGATAATTTATTGGCTAATTACTTCACCACCACCTATTGGGAAAAAACTGCAATAATAAAAGTCTTCAAAAACGGAACAGCACCTTGAGATAATAATAAAGTAAATACACATTTTACTTGGTATTCCTGGTAAAAATAATATTAAATGATTAAAATGCTAGGAGATTTTACCCCGTATTCGCTTTGCTTTAAAAAAAAAAAAAAGTGAAACTTTTTCGTATAATTAGAAATTAAAAATTATAAATTTTAAAAGCGAATTTTCAATAAATATGGACTATCTCTGAAACATGTCGCGATAAAATTAGAAAATGTTTTAATTATTCTATTATTAATAAGTAGCGGCATTAGACTTGATTATTTTAACGAGTTTTCAATTACAATGTTCTTAATTGATTTTTTCTCGGCTCTACACGGGGACTCTTACCATTTCGGTAACTAAGTTTTTGAAGTATTTTAATGAAATCAATTTTTTAATCAAAAACTACTAATACACGCAGCGTACATATTAAACTTCAAAGCCCAATATTTTAGTCTTTTTTGTTTATGTTTTCGGTCCGTGTTAACACAGTCTAGGAACTCAATGGAATATAAATATTTTTAACGTATATATATCACTCTTCATCAAGGATTGAATCGTGAACTTCTTGACAACGGCTAAACATTGTACCTATTACGCCACTATGTCGGGCTTTTAGAAATTTAAAGATATATACAACAGAAACCGTATAATATAAAAGGCGTTAATACAAAATGAAAATTTGGTTCAGAATTAAACTATCATCATCATCATCATCATCATCGTTGTTACAGTCCTAGAACTGGTTTTATTCCATGATAAGTGCTTTCCAACTTGTCCGATCCTTCGCCAATCTTTTTATTTCCGAGTATTTACTTAGCTGTGCATCCTTTACTAACATATCTACAAAAGTTTTCCTCGGTCTTTCTCTTCCTCTTTTACCTTGGACTTTTTCTTCCATCACGTCACGTAGTAATCCACCATGTCGTAGGACATGTCACATCCAAGCTAACCGCCGTTTCTTTACTTGGCTGAGTAACGACCTTTCTTCCTGAACTCTATTGAGTACTTCTTCATTTGTGGCTTTTTCGGTCTAGCTTACTCGTTTCATTTTCCTCCAGCACCACATTTCAAAAGCCTGAAATGTCTGTATATTTCTTTTATTCAAGGTCTGCCAAACATAACTTTTCACAATGCGTTTGCGGAGCTCCTTCGACATCGTCTTTTGTCGCAGTATGTTTTGTTTTCCTTCCTATGCTAATTTGGCTAATCTAATTCTTACATTTACTTCTGTATCGCAATAGAGATCTTCATTTATTATCTGCCCCAGATATTTAAAACTTTTCACTTGTTTGATTTCTTCTCCATTTATTTTTTACTTATCACCATTATTTTGGTTTTTTTAAAATTAATTTCTAAACCGTATTCTTTTACTTTCACGCTTATATTCTGCAACATTTTCTCTCAAGAACCTTAGGAGACTCTGCCATTATGGCCTGGTCGTCTGCGAACTTTATAGCTTATAATGTTTTTCCTCCTATGGATACTCCGTGCCTTGTATCTCCTAATGCTTTTTTTTGGGACCGCTCCGCATATATGTTAAACAGATAAGGCAACAAGGGACAGCCTTGTGGCACTCCTTTATATATTCTTGTTGGCTAAGAGATATCCGTATCTACTCTAATAATCGCTGACTGCTCTGAATATGTTTATATATTTATTCTGACAATATGAAAATGGAAATGAGCAACGATGTTTAATTTCTTGTGAAACAAAAAGAGATTTAACGTTTTTCATGAAATCGGACTGATGATTGAGCAATTTTGTTGATTAAATGAATACTTTAAAAATTTCTCCATTTAATTAGCAAAATTGTACAAATCAGCCTCTATTAAACTGTTGAAATTATATTTATTTCGAACTGTGTTAATGCTCGTTACAAGCATGTTCAGATTGTATTTGTAATAAATTTAGTGTAATATTATTCTATAATCCAGTTTATATAAATTCACTGAATGGCGGAAAAGCATTTGCAATTTATCTTTAAAATTCTGGTTTAGTAATTTAAAATTTACTTACTTTCTCTTTAAATTAAATATGCCGATTAAAATTATTGTGCAGTTCAATAATAATCTTAACTAATATCATTATTATTGTAGAAAAGAAGTATAACATACGATTTTTATGGTTTTTACATGTGCAAATTTCTTTCTTTCAGTTAGAGATAAAAGATGTCCATTTTCGTTACGAAGACAATTTATCAATTGATAAAGAATCGTTTGCAATAGGCGTTTCTATTGACTCCTTGCTTGTTCAGAGTTGTAATGAAAAATGGGAACCCGGATTTCATTATTGGGACCCGAATACAAAATATTCGTACCAGTTGCTACAATTGAATGGATTTTCCGTTTACTGGGATTCTATTCCGGTATCACAATTTTGGGGCGATTTAGATTTGGCGCAATTGGTATGTATTTCTTACCTTTTATTTTTAAAAACTATTATTGATATATTCCTTAGTGTTCGTTTACTTTTGTAACCGTATCGGTCAGCTAATGGAAATGGTTTTATGAAACGTCAGTTTAAATTTTTTCTTAAATGAAGATATTAAAAATTATGTTTACTCCTCATGATGTGTTATTGAAGTTACCTCCTTTAAATTCGTCATTAACCTAGTATTTAACTTATTTTTATTTTAATTTCATATTTTACACGAGGTCCAGAATAAAATAGCTTTTAATCGGATTAATTAACAATTAACATGACTACTTTTAAGGGAAAAATCAGAAATATTTAAAAGTTATTTACAAAACTTATCTCCAATCACTGCCACTAAAAATCAATACCAGTGTCTGAGCAAAGAATGATGATAAAAATGTCGAGCGGTCACCTACCATTTCGCTGAAGTTAAAACTTGCCGATGTTGATTCCGATGTTATATACCAGACATGGGATTTGGAAATTCAAAAGAGATCGATCGTATTAAAGCTCCTGCATGTGACAACGTCAATGCCCAAGAAGAGGTATCATCCTTCGTACACTCTTTTTAGTGCAGTACTGCATCTGAATGATTTTCCTATAAGGCCAAGTAAATCGCCTATTTTACATCATTACAACGATAAATTCCTCTTTTACCAGTACTTTCTAATATGTTTGAAAAGTTGTTCCTGATAAAACGTTTAAAAACTATAATAGAAAATAACAGGATACCTAATTTCCAGTTTTGATTTAGAAAATAGCAGAGGTACTGTCCGTAGCTATTCTCTTCGGTATTGCGCTCTTGAGAGGTCTGACATGATGGTTAACTTTACAAACTACTCCTGGAGCATTTTGTTACATCATAAAATTATACCTTCAAATCACTATGCGTTTTGATGAGATCCAGTGAATAGAGGATATTTAATGCAAACTGATACTCCACGGCGTTTTTGGTCCCATTTTGAGTTGTACTCTTTATTTTTCCTTTGATGGCATCGAAAAATATAATTACGTTCTAATGACATCTCGTAACATATACTGTAAGTGATGCACGGAAATAAACTGCAAATCTACTACGGATAGCTACAAATAAATTAATTTTATATGTACCGATCGATTAAAAATGAAGTTTAATTTAAGCTAAATCGATTCCCGTGATTTTTGGTGTAAGGTTGACTTGGTAGCCGCTCGTTGAAATGAAAAAAATAAAAATGAAAATACGTTTTAAAAGTTTGTATTTGCTATTAGGATGTATATTTTCACCTTCAGTCTACCTAATAAGTAACGTGAAACTTGCTTGAATATATGGTGTTCAGCTGAAGGGCTGAACAAAGCCATCCACTATAAAGCTTATTCAGAGAATGCAAAATAAGATTTTGCCATGCATTGTAAATGTTTCATTATATTATGCACAAAACGAAACTGTACATAATGATTGTCATCTGCAAATAGTTGATGAAACAGTTGTCACATTAGTAATAGAATATAAAAATCGTTTGCGTCAACATGCAAATCTTAACATAATGTAGTTGTTACATAGGGATAATATTGTTAAACGTCTAAATTTACAGAAAATAAGTTGATCTAATTAACTAAGATGTGTGTAAATGTGTGTTTTTATGTATACATTAATGTGTACTTACGAATACGTGACAACTATTTTGTAGTAATATGGGTTACAACATTGGCCAATTTGTCCGTTTGTGGAATTTTACGTTTTAAATGCTTATTCTAATTTCTAATTTTGCGTTAAATGGTTTAACAAGGCCAGTCCAAGCATATTGACAAAAAATAAATTAAAATACGTATTTTTCTGTTGCTATAATTTGCAGTTCCTTACGATGGCTCGTAGTCAAGATATTTTGCGAAACCCTTTACAATTTTATTTCTTCTTTTTTTTTTGAAAATTTTCGACTTCAACTTAAGAAAATGTTTATTTATGTAAAACAATTGGTTCAAAGAATTGTGCGATATTTTAATATTTCTCTGTTAACTGTTTAAAATTTACTTGATAGTATACTGCCGAACAGATTTGGAACTTCGCAACTTTTTCAAGACATGTATCTGGAATTTTTTTAATATAAAACTATTTTCCGAAATCGCATTTTAGTTTTACCAAATTTCTTCCTCTTTCTCCTTCCCTGCGTTACTCCAATTTCGATGAACTGGTTATGCTACTATCTTTTAATAAACTGAAATCACGGTTTTTTAAAATTATTTTGCGTCTCTCTGCTTTTTATTTACAACGTCAAAATTGATAACATATTTAGAATTCGGTATGTAATTCTTGATGTATCTTTTTTGTTTTTGAACAATTTAACCAAAAAAGAGATTATATATTATCAGCCATCGTGGTGTTATCGTTATTATTATTTTTCTGGTATCTTTTTTTACGTATGCGCCATGACCACAAATGTGAGATTGCATAATTTTTCAAAAGTGAGTATAAGTCTTTATTTTCCTTGTTGAGATAGTGAATAGATGAACGTCATTATATTACGATTATTCTTTTTAAATTTAACGCTATATAAATAAAGTGGCCATTATTTTTAGAGAAGATGACTATAAACAATTTTTCTAGGTATAACATATTAGCTGTGTTATGCTTTGTTCAGATGTTTCACATGAAATTGTATTAAGGAGGTAATAGTTATTTTCCAACGGAATACCGTAATTTAAAGTTGTTAGATAAAATACTAATATTTAAGCTTATTAGATTTTTTGCATGGCAATATAATTGTCTAAAAATTCAGTGGTCTACAAATTCAAGATAAAATATCTGAATGAAATGTTAGAACATAAATTTTAAGAGATATTATATCATCTATAGATAATAGAAATGTCTGTAATATAATTGTATTAATATTATTTTACTTTTGATTTAAGGCTATGACAAGCAAAACGCATACGTCGCCCGGTCACAACTACATTTTATTACCAGTAAGCGGGAAAACTCGAGTAAAACGAAACAGAAGTGTAGCTCCGCTACGATCTAGATCTCATCCGCGGATTGTTTGCGACCTACAATTAGAATGTGTTTCATTTTCATTGTCTGATGTAAGTGTATTGTTCTCTGCAGCATACTTTGCTGTAATTGGAATAAATAAAAGTGAAATGAATGATTTAAAGAAAAATTTAAGTTGTATTCAAAAATTAAATGGTACATTTTACACGACTCCATAATTTCACAATAACGCGTAAAATGAAGAATAAAGTTAAACTGATCATAAACAACATAAAGTACACAAAAAATTATCTTTCACTTGTCAAAAAATCAGCACTTTCGTTAAGGTAGCGATTGTTATGGTTGATCTTAATTCGCACGAAGAGTTGTATATTAGCTAATTTTGAAATTGTCGTTTGTGTTTTCTTTTTCCACCCAGTATATTTTATACCATTATTACTGCGATAAATTGTTATGCGGTTAAGTGAAAATGAATTGAGCCTTTTCATTTAGTTTATTCAGTATAATTTCATTATTTTTCTTATCCAGTATTCATATCCGTACGATAATTTACTTCGTATTCGTGTTTGTTTTTTTTTTAACGTTTCCGTACTAACAGATCAATTTTGGCCTAGATTAGTAATTTTTTTTTTGTTCACGAATGCATATTTAGATCCTTTATCGTCATTTTTTTTTCGCATTTATTTTCATTTATAATACTTTCCTTTGTAATTGTTCAATGAGTTTATTATTACGTTGTATTTGTATTTGTTCCTTTTTCTTTTCTTTTTTTTTTTTTTTTTTCATTAATCGTTCTTTTCTTTAGACTGCATTATAATCCTCTGGCGAAATTTCTAAATTTTGCAGTTTTTGCCTTGCAAAATCTTTCGAATTTATTCGTAAAACACATCGATCCGATTATTTTTTAATAATTAAATAAAAAATATAAAACATTTTTCAATAAATTTATGTTAAAAAAGTATGACAATAAATTTATATGCACGTATATCGAACATTCGCTGACGTACTGTAACATTAACTAAAAATACGTTCTATATAAGGAACAATATTTTTTCCTAATTTTTGTATAACAGCGTTACGCGCGATTTAATTAGTAAGTGAGAAAATATTTTCGCTATACATTTCTGTCGGCTCGATTTTTTGATTGTATAAGTATTTACGTTTTTAGGTTCAATACAGTGAGATGATTGGCTGTGTAAAAAATTTAAATTCCGTTCAACAATGTCAGAAGTTTATACATTTACGACCAATTAGTTCGGTAAAAGAAGATGCCAGATCCTGGTGGATTTACGCATTTAATTGTATTAAAATAGAGAATCGTGGTAGTCTAAGTCAGTACATAGACTGGGATAGTTGTTTACAACGCGCGAAAGAAAATGTCGCTTACGTTAAACTATATACTATAATACTATCTAGTCCAGTTGGTGCTAACGTCAATTTATCTCCTGACTTGAAGGAGCTTAGGAATAAAATAGAATGGGATAGAGGATTTGAAGAACTCCGAGCACTACGGGAAGTAGGTGTTTATTATTTTATTATTAATGAATATTTTACTTAAAAATATTTTTTTTCTTTGTTATTAATCAGCTAAAAAAAAAAAAAAAAAAAATATGCAATTGAAATTTTTACGAGACATTTTTGACGTTAATTATTTTCTCATAACCTATAGAACGATTCTTATAACGTAGGTTAAACGGTTAATATGGCCCATCAAACAAATTAGCAAAAATTAACAACAACTCACTACCGATTCCCGTTTTAGTCCATTTACATTCGTTTTGTAAATCTAACGTGACTCTTCTATGTCTTTCGTCTATGATCTGTATGACCGAGTTTTTAACTTCATCCTTTCAGATTGTTTACTTGCAAATTTTTATAATCTTTTTTGAAAATTAGTTAGTATATGATTGTTGTATTCAATATAAAATACTATTAAACGAATAAATGTCGAAAGTAAAATCATTAATAAATATTTAATTAGAAAAACCTTCGAGCACCGTTCATTATTGAAGTTATTTTCAAAATTTGTTTCTTTAATAATATTTTACATTTGTTGCAATACTTTGGCATTCTTCTATAAGAGCGAATACGAATTTAATATTTTTTAAAAAAATTATCAATATAAGTAGTTAAATTATTTTAAATAAAGTGTGTGAGAGAGAGAGAGAGAGAGAGAGAGAGAGAGAGAGAGAGAGAGAGAGAGAGAGATTAAGCTTGAAAATTCGAAGCCAGTGTTCGTCGGTAATTGTATTGCGTATGCACTTCGAAAACAATTTTTATAGAACTTGAAATAAAGGTTAAAATCTTTTTTAATTTTCTTCCGATCATTTAATTGTAATACGGCGTCATTGCTTGTATCGGATAATGTAACTTTTATTTATAGGTCGCAATGCTAGCAGTCAGACCACCACCCGCTGCGCCTGTGGAAGAAAAAGCCAAAAGCGAAGGAGGTAGTACCCTTCTCAGGTGGTTTCCACAATGGAGAGGATGGTATTCGAGTTCAACCAAAGAAACGAATGCGGAAACACCAGTACCGGCTATAGAGGATATCAAGATTGACGAAGATAAAAAATTAGGACAGTTGGAAGATGAAATACTGGACGTTTTGGCTGATACTGTCGAAAATAATACCTTATTGAGGAGAGACACTGTATTCGGTCAATTTAACTTTGAACTGAAAGAGGGAACATTTTCATTAATAAGCTCAATGTAATTCCTTTTTTATTTTTATATTTTTAAATTACTTATCGCGGTGATTTTTAAACGTTTACCAAACAATTCTTAATTTTATTCTGCATTGTTTAAATTTTAACTTGTATTTCCGAATATAGTTTTAATAAATAGTACAATTTTAAAATTGGATCGTTCAATGCGATGTTCTAACACCCGTATTAGTCAGCATATATACCCGTAAGGCATGAAAATTCATACGTTTAATGCAGAATCAGATGTTTTATGTTGCTTTGTGTTTTTACTTCAGATGTATATGGTTTTTAGTTCTTTGAAGTGTCTAGCGTAAACTATGACTTATTAACTGATTTTCTTTCGTGTCTATTTTTGTATTAAAAATATTAGCCATTAATAATTATTATCTTGAATTATTCTTCCGCTAAATCAGTTAAATGCATCATTTCTGTTTTTAGAATTGTGACCAGCAATAAACAGTAAACTTACAAACGTCTTTATTTCAGTTAAATTAATTTCAACAGCATTCCCCGGGTCTATATTTATAATTTAGCTGCACGCTGTTTTTATTTTGGCGTATTTAATTATTTTTTTTTGTAAAATAGCATTAAGAAAAGGGCGTTTTATAAATATCTTTTATAGTCGAATTTTCTCTTCTTCTTCCAGTGGTATAGGAAACTTAACTGAAAATGTTAACGCCTGTGTGTTTTCCGATAAATTGAAAAAATCATAACGATCCGTCTTTACCTGTAAAATTATTATTTTAAAATGAATTTACTATCTTGAGTCTAATGTAAAACTTACAATTTATTTTTATTTTCAGTCTAAGTTGCAGCAACATTTTTGTCGATGTTAATAACTTTTCTTTTATTGCCTTTTGGTTTGTACGGCTTCCAAATATATCGATATTTTTTTATCATTTAAATGATTAAATTCTTCCGTTATTATTAATATATAATCGCGTGTAAAAACAAAATGTGCAAAATACAAGATAAAAAGAAAAAAAGTACGTTTTACATTACACCGAAGTTTTATTATATGTATAGAAAATTTAAGTAAAAATTGAACTTCACAACGAGATGTGATCGAAAAGTAGGGTCCGGTATTTTGTTTTCGTTTTTGACATACATAATAAACTCTACGATATCGAGGGAAGATCTACGGTTAGTCCCCATGAGTTATGTAGTTGTACAAATAGTCAGGGAGGACTACTATTGCTAGGTGTCGTTAAATGTTTGATACACACAATTATCTATCTTCTAACAATGAAAGGTAAAAAACTCTTTTCACTGTTCGCTCTAAACTTATAAAAATGTAACGAACATTTTCAGCAATAAAAGATGAGAAAATGGGTACGCGTGTTGAAAGAAGTCAAAAAAGACCGCGTGGTGCTAAGTATAGTGGACAATCGTCTGATGTCATTAACGGAGGATCAATTGCAACTGTGGTCCCGTAAATTGAGTGTACGGCACAGATAGTAGTGTGTAGCATATTTTGATAAATATTTCTTCACACAGTACGGTCAGAATTCGGGCAATCGAATAACAAACCCCGTTCTCCTAAATCATCTGTACAACTTTGACCGATTCATTAATAGCATCCGATGATTGCCTGTTATGCTTGGTATTATGCGTATTTTCTCTGACTTCTTTCAACCAGTGTATCCGTTTCCTTACCTTTTCATTACTGAAAACATTTGTCCTATGTTTGTATGTACGTAATGTATTTTATTGTTATACTTTTTTCTATAGGAAGAACATGATGGAATTACAGTTCAATACGCTAAAATTAGAATTGGAATCGAGGCCACGAACAAGTTCTTCGCGAATTTGTATTTCGCTCGGCGGCATTACGCTTCACGACCGTTTGAGTGTAAATTCTATCTTTCCAATTCTAATATCTCCTCAGAGTATGTATGTCTAATTTATTATTATAATTTTGAAATTAGGTTATAAATGATTAGATTATTCCATTGCAGTATTTCACAATAAATATGAAAATTAAAATACGTATCGCGCGAGTTAATTTCTTTTATATATTATAAAATGAAAAAATAAAAATTTTATATTCGCAAATATCTAGTTGATCAAATTGACAAAAATAAAACTAGAAGAGGAAAATAAACGAATGATCAAAAACATTTAGCATTTTAAATATATATTTCTCTCTTTTGTAGTAAAATTAAAAATGATGAAATACTAAATCAAAAAAGTTCAGCTATTAAAAGTGGAATAAACTAACGCTGTATATCCGATTTATTTCATTTACCGTATGCATAGAAGATAATATGACAGTAAGGAAAGTTGTGATTAGATACGAGAAAGAAACATAGGTGGATGGAAAAAAAAAAAATGGTACAGTTATAAATCACCTGTGGATTGTTACTGAGCCATTTTATCACATAACTATTTGCAAAATTTACGTTTGTAGTTATAATTTTAATTATTATATGATTTAATTCGATTCTACCTAAAATGTATGGTTTTATTCGAGAACAAAAGTATGATTATTATTTTAGAACAATACAACATAAATATATTTATAATTTTAAGAATGGTTAACACAATTAATAAATCAATTTTGAAAAAAAAAAAAGGCATTAAGAAAATCGCAGCGATGATTTGAAAATTAATATCAAGATTTGATTTTAAAGTAGTACTAATTTTATCCAAAATTAAATGAATAATTTTCATTATCTCCATTTTTATATTCCGAATTAATTTCTAGAAATAGTATGAATTTGAAATGTAGATTTATATTGATTAAAATAGAACCAAAATATCTAAATATAAAAGAAGTGTGTCTTAGAAACATGGATAAATTGTATGCACATAACGCGGAACTCTTACGAAATATATGCAAGAATAATTCAATTAGCTTGGACATTTTTAATAGCTACATAAGTTATGCAGAAAATTTGAAGATTAACGGTTTATTTAAAATCGTAACTGTTTATAATTGGGATAAATGAAAAGTAGCTGCGATGTTAAGTTTTCAATTTTAAACCAAAATATTAGCATGGCTTGTATTTGAAAGAGTAAGAAAGTGTAATCTCCTGAAAAGAGAAATGTAGGAAGTAAGGACGAGATATCAAAAAGTCAATGTTCTTCTATGGAGAACTGTCGTAGTGTGTTGGAGTTTGCGAATGACAGGAATGAAGTAAAAGAAACTGCTAGTACTTGTTTTTGGACATAGTGCAGATGATGATGATACAACTGTTTGAAAGATCACAACATGTGTTTTACAAGCATATATGTATTGTAAATTGGCAAGTTTTAATGCAGAATAAATATATTTTAATAGAAGCGCTTTTAATTTAAACAGAAATTTATAATTTTTTTATCCAATATTTCAGATAGCGATAATGCTCCGAGTTCAAAAATGAATCGCAATGTACCGCCGACTGTTGCAAAATTGCTCCTTAATCAAACTTCCATGTTAACGGGCTCTACGACTAATAGTTTGTTTCAGTTATTATATGAAGTTAATCCTTTCAATTCAACTTTCGATTACAGGTAATTTTAAATAATTAAAAACTTTTAATCTGCGATTAGTCATTGATTCAAATATGGTGAATATTTGCGATATTTCATTAAAGTTAACATTCACAATAATTGGTTTCATTATGTTTATTAAAAAATTATTAAATTTTTTAATAAATAGATGGATTTAAAAAGTACAATGCGCTACACAATGTATTCAAGTTGTATTTGAAACTCATTTATTTTCATAGATTCCACATTTGGACTCAATCCCTTGACATGGTATATAATCCGGAGGCTACCAGATGGCTGGTTGAATTTTTCACAAAGCCGCATCAATCGTTTAATTACGATAAATTAAGGGAAGCAGCTAAGCAACAATATAATGCAATGAAACAACGGACTAAAGAAGAGATTATGAAAAATTGGGACAAAATACTTCACGGAGATATGGTAAAAAAAGTTCTTCGTGTTTAAATAATTCGTAATCAATTGTTTATTTTTTTAATGCAGTTGATGATTTTATTAATTTAACAGGAGCATTTTATGATTTAAGTTTATTTAGATATGGGAACCTATCGTATTTCAAATCGTTACTGTAACTAAACAAATAGAGTGGGGGGAGCGAGATATCAGCTGGTGGTAGTCTAGTCTAACAACTTTTGTTTAACGGTAGTATTTAGTAACGATAAATGAGTAGAAAACAAAACACCGTGTGTTTACGGTTAAATCATTTTTCAAGAGTCAAGAATCGTACACATCTACTGCTTTTCATAAAAGTTTTTCTATTCAGCCATGTAAACCAGTGCTCATTGAAGCAGCTGTTTGTCTACGAGTTAAACATTTTTGCTAAAAAAGGACTATTAATGAAATAAAGTAGGCATGGGTAACTCCGGACACAATTATATCCTCGAAAATATATCCGCGGTCGGACACAGTCGGATATATCTCCGACGACATGATTTAATCTCAACTCCGAAAGACGTCCCACAACGAGCAAATGTTGTCATTCTGGACACCGTTGAATTCACTGAAATATCTCCACTCCGAAAGGCATCAGCTGGGCGCGTAACTGTCAAAATTTGCCTTATCATTGCTATTTCACAGAATTAGGTCGTGTTCATAAATTGCAGTATAGTGCAGTATAGAGAGGGAATAACGACGGTGTGATTTAACATTTTTAAATCTGAATGAGTAGTGTGATCCACGAATTGAATGATGCCAACTAGCTACTTTATCAAAGAAGTGCTGGTAAATCGGAATTGTTCGAAGAAAATACGCATCGTGTTCAAGGACGTTCTGTTGCTGTGTGCGTTTCGGAGCACTACGCGAAATTGAAGTTGAATACGCAGCAAAGAATGCGATTATACACTAGATATGAGATATGTAACTCCGGCGGAGTTGGAGTTGAGAAGCGTATATATATATGCGCAGTCGGAAAGGATACATATACATCCAACATCTCTAGCGGAGTTGACTTTCGCATCTCTAAAACGAAGTCTCTGGGGCCCGTGAAGAAGGTCAGAATACTACAAAACATCGACCTTGTGTGTCTGCAAAGATCGGACGCACGCTGGCAGTTTGCGCCTAAACGATCTAACCGTGTGACGTATTCGAGGCCTGCACTTTCATCCATATAAAAATTTAATGACCTAAAAATCACGCTACTCCATTAGAGTTTTGCAAACGTGTGTTCCAAGAAATCTAAGATAAGGAATTGTCTCTAGACAGCGTTTTAAAGTTCGATATAAAATAGTAATAACAACCTTGCTTGTATTGTACATCTATTCTATGCTAACAAACTTATACGCAAATAACAGTTGTAGTGATCTCCACCATTTGTATGCAATAGAGTTGTTCATTCACATCATCATAACGTTTTACGAAACTGGGTATCGGTAACCGATCAGCATTACATATCCTAGTATAGCCCACGATAAAAACCCTATGCACAATATCATAAATTTTGTTAAATTGCTTTTTAAACTTTTAGTTATTTTTAAAATTATTGTTATCGCTGCAGAATATTATTTCAACAGTTCAGAATATCCCGTATTAAAGTTCGACTAAATCAATTTTCGATTTTTGGTATTTTTTTAAGAGTAAAATTATTTAAAATAATGTAATTAAATGAATATTAACATTATTTTGTAATTAATAATTTATTTCTATACAGTTAAATGAGCGGAAGTATTGGGATGTGAAACTGGATATCTGCGCTCCTCAGATATTTTTAGTTGAACGATTCGCGGATAAAAATACTATTGTTTGCGTCGTTGATTTTGGTAAATTGTATTTTACTAATCGACAAACAGCGTTAGAAGAAGCGGATAGTAATAATTCTAATGTTACTATTGATGTTCAAAAATCTGCCAGTAACGACAGTGATGATAGTAACGGTAAGATACATATGTCTGATTTGTTGTCGATTTAAAAATATATGCGTTTTACTTAAATTTATTATTTAAATACAATAAAGTAGCTAAGTGAACTTTTCCTGTCTTTACGGTTGATTAGTACTGAGATACGAGTAGATTATTTAAAATGCGTGTAATATTGTTACTTTTAATGAAGAGAGAGGGTTGTATACGGTATTTGGATTAAGTAGTGTCAAAAAAATATTACAACTAAATTAGGTGAAGTAAAATAGGAAAAGAAAAAAAAAATCGAGTGAGTTAGCAATGCTTATAAATATATTTTATATTATCAGTGAAAAATAAGTGAGTTTTGCAGTGAAGATTTGACGAAATATAAATGTATAATTAAAGTAGTACATGTAAGTTAAATAAATTTGAAAGAGATATTTTGTTTTTAACAAATTACAGAAATATTTCTTTAGATCTTCTTAGAACAGTAACTAATGTTTCGATAGTTAAAATGGCGATGTAAATTCATTTTTGTGATCGATGATATTTATTACGTGGTTTATTTATTTAAAATAATTTACTAATGAAATGTTGTATGAATTGATTAAAAGTGATGATGAATACGAATATAAATAAATAAGCATGCACTGAAAAACAAAATAAAATGAAAAGCTTTTTTTGATTAACATAATTTAAGAATAGGAACTTACGATTATTTTTAAAGTTCAGTTGTTCGATATAAATTCTGAATTAATAAAACGGATCATTATTGAATATATACAGTTATATACCATATTTTTAAGTTCTTGCTAATTTACTCGTCTACAAATATTTACGGATAATTAAAAATAAAGTAACCAGCTTTTTATGACTGTACTAGACGAGTTTGCTACTCCATGTTCTACTCCACCTGAAAGTGATAATGAAGTGTCTTCAGTTAGTCAAAAGTCATTGGATGATCTAGTCAAAAGCCGTAGTGCCGAGAAACGACAGTCGCTTAGTAACGTCCTGTACGATAAGTAAGTTTTATTTTTACACAACGTATAAATTATATTTAACGCGTAATAAGTGGCACGAACTCTAAATCAGGCTAAATTAAATGGGTTTGAGTACAATTAATACATTATTATAAGAAAAAATTGACACAAATTTTAAGTATTGTGATGTCAATTATTTGTTTAGTTTTGTAGATATTTTTTTTTTACCGTGTAATAAGTTAAGATTTTTTTGAATCGAGTCTTGTTACGCGAGTTTAATATTAAGAAGATTTTATGTCGAACTTGGAAATTCAAACAAAGTATTTTCCGAATCGTCAGAACTTTGTAGTATCAGGAGAAACAACGTTGATTTATTACATAATTAAGTTAATGAAATTTAATGTATATATGAAATTTTAAAAAAAAAAAAAAAAAAAAACTAAGCGGGAAAAAAATTGTTAGCTACTTCTAGTAATAAGGGATTGATTCGCAGACTTAAAAGCACAGTTATGAAAATATAGTACACAAAGACTAGTTATAATACATTTTATATGTTAAGAGAACTATAGAAGAAATATTATCTGTTTGCAGAATAAGTGATGGATTTGTAATTTAATGTGTTAAATACTAAGACAAACTGATTTAATTTAAAAATATGTCTTAGAATAAATGTTTTTCAAAAAAAGAAAACAAATGCCTTCCGGCTTAAGAAATTTATCCATACAAGCATATTGCAATCAGTTTCAAAACGGGATCTTTCCAAAATTTTATTGGACTATTCGTCACAATTTCATATATATATTATAGGTCACTTTTTAAAAAATCTCGGTTAAAAATATTCTTCGCATAAACAAAAACCGCTAAATAAACTGAACACACACGTTTCAGATAATAGGCGACTCTTTGTGATTATTTTCTTTTTAGCGAATATATTTCACGCAGTTATGTTTCAATGAACTTATAGTAATAATGATTCTTATACGGTTTTCAGTTTTACAGAACCCATAGATCCCAAATTAAGTCACCTTTTAAAAAAAAAAAAAAGTTATTTAATATTGTCAAATGCCCGCGTGAAATTATATTTTAAAATGTTCCCTTTTTACTGAAAGGAGGTTTTGTTGTAATTTATAATTAAGATATTTGCGATGATTAATAATTTACGTAAGCTTATCCAGTAACTAAATTTTAAGAACTAGTGTATTGATATTAGGCCAGATATGTATCTGAAGATTCCTACGCGTGTTGAAATGGTTTTCAAAGTAGCGAAAATTAAGTTTTTCTGTATAAAAAATGTATTCGAAATTGATTTAGAAATAATATTTTTGTTTTCTTTCGAATTTTATCTTTTATTCAATTTACGATTAGCTTATGCTACTTGACTTATATATAGTTCGGTGGAAAACTAACTCACAAACGAAACCCGGTAAAAACATTTAAATTTGGAAGTGTTTTTTTTTTTAAAAAGTAAATGACTATTAAAAATACGTTATTAAAAATCCTATACAGATTACGGTAAAACGGAGTTATGCAGTTTTTGGTTAATGTATTTTCCCCATTGCGTTTCCAAAATGTCAAAAATGGAAAAAAAATTGAAACACGTGTCTGATTATTTTTAACAAAAATGTTATGTTACTCGATTTCATGTCTCGGAATGAAAAACATTTCAAGACATGAGTACAGGTATCTTACCAAAATAATTTACAACCTCAGCTTAGAATTTTCAAAATTATTTTCTCAATGATTTTGTATTATTTAAATTTCGGAGTTATAATTTAATTAGCTTAGGCTAAATTGATCTGAAACATAAAATAGAAATTACTCGTAGTTTTCGTTTAAGCTATGTAAGGTAAAAATTAATATTTTTTACGTTAATTAACTGTTGAAAAAGAAGTTATCCAAAACCTGAGAAAACTAAAAAAAAAAAATGGTTTAATTATTTTAGTACGATACCTAGTATCTTGAATTTCTTTAAATTTTAGGATATAAATTTTAACTCAGAGGTTCTTTATATATATAAAATAATCAGATACTTTTTTCGACATTTTGTCGTAATTTTCCTAGAAAAAGGCTAAAATGGAAAATTTTTATTCGAAAATTCTATTAATCCCTTTTCGCTATCTTTTAATTTTAATTATAGAAAATTTTTTGTTTATTCCGGTAATTCAATATTTTACAGTAAACTATGTTTTTGCTTATTTTCATTAAAAAATTCTGCGTTTTAGCTATAAAATGGAGTTTAGCGAATTGCAAATCTTACTGGGAAGGATAAAAGATAATTGGAAATTTGCGCATTTAAAAGGAACATCGTCACTTCACGTGCTTGATCGATTTAACATAACTTTACAGGTAATGTGCATTTGAAATTTAAACTGTATATGTACAAATGAAATATCAATAAATAATTAGTCCATCATTTTACTAATTATTATGTTTCGATTTTTAATTATACCTGTTTTCATTCGAATATATAAATTTTATAAACTTATCCTTTTTTTTTTTTTCTTATAATATTCTTTTTGTTTTATTATCCATATTTCTAATACTCTATTATTGATCTTTTAGTCTATTGCAAGTATAAGAAAATTCTGAAATAAAGAAAAAAAAAAAAAAAATTGAAATAGTTTTGGACTATACTGCGGTATACTCGACGATTATCTTTATACCGCTTTGAAACGTGTGGCATTAATTGTAACCGAAAGTTACTTGTAGGCATCGGATATTTTCGTTAATTTTGCGTAAGAACACTATCAATGTTACAGTAGACAGTGCACTTTAAACCTATTTTCCAACATCTCTCAACTGCCAGATAGTTTGAGAGTCACTATTCTAATATATATATTGGATTCTGTTAAGAAAGAATTTTTACATGCGATTGTTAGCGTGTTTTATTTATTTTGAGTGATATACCGATTAATAAATCAGAATCGAGCCTATAACTTATACAACTAAATTTAGCTCTGATAAAGTAACATCTTCCCAACGAAATGAAAATTATAAAAAGGGCTCTTATCGATCTCTCTAAATGTAATATGAAAAAAAGAATGGGGTTAGTAAAAGTAAAAAAACAGCAAGACTCATTATTTAAAGTAATGAAGATTTTTAAAAATCTAAAAATTTTTTTTTTTTTAATGTTTTAATTGGCTCTGTTTCAACGTATTAAAATAAGTGCGAGACTGTAGATAGCGAAAATATTATGACCCTTTATTTAATTTGGTGCTTTTAATTATTATGTGGGGACTGTCTAGAAGGAATTATGACAAGGTTGGAAATTTAGTCGACAACTGGATAACAAAATTAAGCTTGTGATAATGTTTATGTGGGTTTTATATTTATGTACGCGTATCGGGCATGACGAAGAAGAATCAGCAACGTAAAATAATAGTGTAAATTCCATTATTTTTTCTTCATCTCCACGCTAAGTAAAAATTTGGAAAATTTAAATTTTTTCAGTTTCAGTAATTTATAAATTGCATTTCAAAATTTTAAATTTGGTCTACCGATTGAATGTGTAGATTTATAGAAAAGCGGCTATGTTATGTTATGTATGATGTATGAAATAAAATTTACTAAAGGAACTTGATCTGATACTATCGTAAACGTTTATTAGGAAAATGCTGTTTAGAAAAATTTTACGTCTTTTGCATAACATATAGAGGAACAATAGAAGCGAGTCTTAAATTTGTAGAGTAAACGTTTTTGTAAAATTTAAATTTTACAATTAAATAAGTTACCGGAAACTGTTGCTGAAATTCTAAATCAGTATGTTTTAAATAACGCGGGAAAGTTATCATATTATTATTTGTGCGTAAATAAGCGCATAGTAGGATTAGTTACGTACGTTTCCTACAGCTAAACTCTTCTAATGTATTTTCTTTCGGTATTTACAAAAATGAGATATGTGTTCCGAATTTCATTAAAATTAAACAGTTTTTCTATTCATGTTTAAATTAATACGTTTAGGTTTTTTCGTAGTTTATGTTACTAAATTTTAATTTTAATTTTAGTGCATTATCATAATTTTGACACTTTCGAAAATATTACATTCGGACGTCGTCGCGACCCATATTTTACCAATTTCAAAACGTACTGATTTGTTTTTAAACGAAACAACATAATTTATTATTTAATACTATTATTTCAAAATCTTGTTTCTAGATAGCACGCAGGGTATTTCATACGAATGATCCAGACTACCCGGCTTTAAAAGTTTATGGAACACTGCCAAAATTAGTAGTTCATACCAACGAACAAAAAATACAAGCCTTGTGTACAATCAGTGAAACAGTTAGCGCCAATCAGAATGCTCAAAGTCCATATAGGTAATTATGTTGCATGTACATCAGATAGGTATATTACTTAATGTTGCTTTTAAATCGGATAGGTGTAACTTACATTAACAAAATTCTTTACGTTTGCATTTTGTCTTCTATATTGAATAGTTTTAACAATTTGATACTTTTTTTTTTGTTATCTGTTATTTATAGTTCAGAAGAAGATATTGATTTGGATGTAAATAAATCTGTAGAAATAAGTAAACCAATTGAAACGGTTAATGCTGAAGATATTTATAATAATCCGGAATCAAAGTTACTGATGATTCAGTTTATTGTCAGCCATTTAGCATTAGAGGTTAATAATTTTTTAATAAATTTAATAATACTCTCAGAAGAAAATTTTACGAAATTTAAAAACTAAGTTACGGTTAGACTCTTCGATTTCAGTTTTTTTTTTTTTTTTTTTTTTTTTTTCAAAAATTCAATATAATATATTGTTGGTACGATGTTACGTATTTTATTTATTTCATTTTATCATCCTGTGTTTCGGTACAGGTTCAATCCCGCGGCCGTTGTATTGCAGAATTACAAGTATCCGGAGTTACAGCAACATTCACTAAACAGCTTTATGTTACCAATTTAACCCTAAGTGTTCATAGTCTGCTTCTAGTCGACGCACTACAGACATTCGGCCCAGATTTCGAATTATTAGTTGCCAGTCATAAGCATATTGGGTAAGTAAAAATAAAATAAACTGTTGGATTTTATGGTCTGTTGATTGGTAGCCGTAAACTGTATGACAGTAAGGAACTGAGCCCGGTGACGTTGGAAAGAGTAGACGATTAGTTCCTTTCTCCCGGCCGTCGTTACTTACCTAGATTTCACTGATATCCAATTCCATGTTGGATAGGTTTGAATTGAACCCAATGTGATCTAACAATCATGGACCACCTTAAGTTATTAGTTTGCTTCTTTTTAAATATTATAATTTAATCGGAAACATACCGAGTCGGATACATCCTGTTTCGGCATGTAGAGTGATTTTGGAACCGCTTGCAATTTGTTTTGCGAAAATGAAAAAAAGGAATAATAATCGTTTATAGTTTTCTCTAAAAGAAAAAGGTAATCCCTCCCACATTTTCTGCTATACTTATAAATCAGCGGAAATAATAAATTATGTATCAGTTATTCATTATTTTGTAAAATTGTAATAAAATCATATAAAACAAGCATCTGAAAAAAGAAAGAAAAAAAAAATGAATTGTTTAAAGTGAGCCACAATTGAAAAATTAAACTGTATTCATTCATCGAATTTTTATAATGTAATATCGAGTAATAAATACCTATTTTATGTTTCACAGTTTTCGCTGTAGAAGGATTTAAAGGCAATGAATTATAAAATATAGCAATAAAATATTGAATAAAACCGGGTATTTTTATTGAAAAGAATTAATTATTTAAAGACGTCGAATGTGAAGTTTTATTTTTACCCTAAACTTCATCAGACTTAATAAGATCTAACATTTTGACCTCGTTTAAACAATACAGAAATATTAAACTAAATAGGCATAATTAAGTGATTAACAGTGTTGAAGTTCTATAATTCCGGAATTTAAATAGTGAATACAAAAATTAGCTACTTATCGCATGATTCCTGAATGTAATGTCTTTTACACTGACGCGATCGTTAGTACTGCTTTGTGGTTCATAATTAGGATTTCTAGCACATTTTTCTAGAAACTGTTTGAGGCAACAGTTTCACAGTCAAATAAACTCGTCTTTCTATGAAAATCTGATATTTTTGTTAAAATTATAAATGTTCATTTTTTTTGTTTAATTATATAACGGAAACCCGCTACACTTGATGTTAAGGGAGAAAATACAATTAGACAGTTCAAAAAATTAATTTTTTTCTCTCTTGAAAAGTAGAAAATTTCCTATAGGATGCACTCCCGAAAATTTCATTTTAAAACTCGAGCTCCTTGTATTGATTTTTATCGTTTTTCGAAGATGCCTAGTAAATATCATTTATCGTTAATAAAAACTTTAAACGCATTTTTAAAATTGCCAGGAATGATAGCAAAAATCTAATCAGCCAATTCGGCTGAAACTTACAGGACTTTTTCTTAGTGATATTAACTTCTATCTAAATCTAAAAAGTTTTGAGTTTAGTTAATAAATATCTGATGTACGAGTATACTTCAAAAATGAACGAAAAATTTTGGAAAATTAACAATTTTTTTTCAAAACTGTCAATCGTCGAATTTTTTTTTCTTCGCTTTTTAGAAGTTTAGCAACAAATTCGTATCTTTTTCTTTGCTAGATTGTTTCGGATCAAAACTACGGCGTCCAGAATTTCTGGCAATTATTTGCAGATTTCTCTTTACCATAACATACAGCCCCCATTTTGTTCAAAAAAAAAAAAAAAAAAAAAAAACTTTAAAAATGTATTAATAAACGTAAAAAATTTGAATAAAAATTTCCCCATAAAAGAAATGTTGAAAAATGTGTTGTTTTTGACCGCCTAATTGTATTTCTCCCCTTAACGCGGAAACATAGTACCGCGTTTACCAAATAAATTACAGTACGAAACGAGTTCTAATTAAATTTAAATATAGAAAATAGTTGAATAGATAATGTTAAATTTTATTTATAATAAGTTTAAAAATACGTTTACTTTTAAATGAAATGCATAGATCTAGCTGAATCCCACCGGTATATTTATAAATTAAGTTCTATTCAATAATAAATGTTCACAATACTGCCGCATGATCAGAAAATTCATATATAGTTGTACGGATAAGTTGTTTCGCATATTTGTTTAGTTTACAACTTTCCAGAAAAGCTACTTGGCCTGATTTACGTAAATATGCGGCAACTTGTATTTTATAATCATTCGCATATACGGGTTTATTTGTGTGCATTGGTGTATTTCGTTGCAATCAGGTTACATTGGTATCGTCGATTGTAATTGCCTAATTTTCATTTATTTCAAAAAAAAAAAAAAGATGGAACTGCTGTTATTGCATTAGAAAAATATTTTTAACGTTTCTTTTTATTTATATATATACATATATATATATATATATGTATAAACTCGGACACTTTGGCCTTGCAAGGGGCTCTGTCCCTTGACTCTTCTTGGTTACATTTTTGTCTCTTTCTCTTCTATACTTTGTATAAAAAAATTTACAACGTCATTCTTACCGGAATCGACACCAAAAAAAATGACGTAATCACAAAAATCCAATCTTTATTTCCTTTAAATGAACAAGATGTAGAAAAGTTTGAGTCGTTAAAATATAACAAATGTTAGATAAAATTGACACATTTTTTCTAATGACAGCCGGCCTAAGAATTACGTTGTAATTAATACATAAATGTATATGAATATATGCATGTATAATAAACCACAATCGTCCAATATAATGTTAAATTTTTAAATACCGTGTATCTCGTAATTAATATTAAGAAATATTTATCGATAAATTTTGTTAAATTTTTAAATTTTCTTTTTCTTTTTTTAATTATATAAAAAGAATGGATAGTATAAGCGGGAGTTTAAGAGACAGTGATCCAACTTCACCTACTTCTCCGGGTTCTCCGAATTTAAGCTCTTCTAGATCATGTCAGCAATTGAGTTTAACGCATGAACTTAATAATATGATAGACTTTCACGATGGTTCTATAGCGGATAATGGTGAGTATAAATTATTTATCATTACGTACGATTTCACGGATAAAAAACTACTTAAATATGTATAATTATAAAAAAAAAAAAAACATCGTTCTATATTTATATCAACATATTTAAAACTGACAAAATTGATAATTCGTATATTTCCGAGTTACATTTTTATTTGTTATAGCTAATAATTCGGAAATAGTAAAATGTCAGTAAGTACTTGGTTCACAGAAAAAACCTATACTAGTATAGTGCAAGTGTCTCATATGAATGTTAATTAAATAATTGGTATGCAGAGTATGTTAAATGGAATACAACATTTTAAGATAAAAAAATAATGTTGCAAACTAACTGGAAGAGATAAATTAGAAAATTTGTTTGGTCTAATTTCATATACATTTTTCCTCAAAATATTTATTTCAAATGTAAAAATTTTACTAATACAAAAGTTAGTCTTTATTTTATTTATCTATAAAAATTCAACTAGTAAAAGTGACCGTAAAGAAATTTCTATTTAAATAAATTGTTGATGTAATCGATAATTATTAAGCGATGCTAAAATACTTGATCGTTTTATTCTGTTTCTTTCGTGTCTTACGTTATATTGATAGGTACAGTAACACTCCGGAATTTTCACCGAACATGTTGATACAGATTTCATTCAAATTTGTTCAATACATTATCACAAAATTACACGTTATAGTTTGTAAACAGAATTCAAAATAACTCAGACAAATGGAATTAATTGTAGAAAAGGCGAAACTATCTCATCACGATTATTCATTTCAAATTTTTCATTCTACATTTTCGTAGAGTGATAGTATAATTTTCAATGCGAACGTTTCTTTGTTGCTTTAAACGTAGTAGTTTAAAACCTAAAACACTTACATGACTTGTTAACGAAGTTCACATATTGCGGATGTGACAAGAAAAACGAAGCTCACATTCTGAAGTGATGATTAATAAAAAAAAAAAAATCTGTATAGATTATTTCATTTAAGAGAATATCAGGTTTTTAAAATTTTTGTTAATAATACTATAATTCATTGTTGTCTGACTTTATGAATTTTGTGAATTATTTATTTCCACATTCGTTATTTTACATTTTCTATATAAATTTGTTAAAATACGACTTAACTATCGGTTTTATTTCCCCATGCGATACAGTTTGATAGACTGCGAATGCTTTTACTATATTAGCCTCGGCTGCTTGTTATCTGTTTTCGAAAATTCATGGAACGTGAGATGCAAAGTTAGTCTTGCAAATTTTGATACAGAAATATGTTAGTAGACGAATAAACACGTACATATTTTTTTATTGAATATCTCAAAGCTTGTGCAACGTAAGTCATTCATGTTTATAGATAAACTTTAGACGGTTGAACTCATCAGGGGAAAGGTAGTAATATTATTAGGAAACTGTATAGGAATTAAATAGCTCAAGCAACAGTAGGAAATTTTGTTACAAACTTAAGATATAAACGTATTTGTCAAACAAATTATTATCGCCTATGTTGTTCAGTTTAAACACGGAGGAATTTTTATCAAACAATGTTCTATGAGTTTAAAAAAATAATTAACTAAAGGCAAAATAACATTCGTAATGCAGACGAATATTGTATTTACAATGGATAGCGTGGAAAACTTATCGCGTTAAAAAATCTTTGCTAAAATAAAAAAAACAACAAAAAAACAAACAAGTTTACGGGTGTCACTAAAAACCAAAAAATACAATTGTTATTACGTGGTAACACAAGGAATAAACAATAACAACTGAATTTAGATGACGATATTAAATACAGAAATGGTTACGCGAAAGCTTTGTTTTGAAAAATGAAATCACTGCAGTGTAGCGGCGAGTTTCTTTTTGAAAGTGGACAGGTAGATTCTAGGGTTATGCTGTGCATAATTAAGTGTAATGAAATTAGTGCTCATCGCCTTGTCAAGTAAGTAGCGGACCGTTAAATGTCGTTTACTAACAGTGTTGAGGTGTAGAGCTCACAGTTGAGCATTGATCCGATTGCGACGGTAGGAAACATTTAATATGTTGTTATTGCTCGTAACGATAAAAATATCGCTGACCGAGTATGCAAAAAATAAAGTATTAGAGAGAGCGAGTAACATACGATTTTACGTAACATTAAAAGAAAGAAAGTAGCCATATTTCGTCACATACATATCAAAATAAAAAAAGTACGCTTAATATAATTTATCATAAAACTACAAGTAAGCGAGAAAACATACGTAACATATATATATATATATATATATATATATATATATATATATATATACTGTTTACGAGGAATTAAAGTGCTCAATGAATAATGGAATTATACTGAACCTAAAAGAAAAGCGAAATTGAAGAGTTGGTACAGCGCGCGGTCGCCAACCTTATTGAAGGTATTGATGAAACAACAACAGCAGCAAGAAAGAAATTGGAGTGTATTGTTTCTAAATAATCTGTTTTTAATTTCTTTACATTCTTATTTTTCAATTTATATGTTATCTGTTTGTTTATGAAGAAATATGATAAACTGTTTTATATAGTGTTAAATATTATTTTATTAAATTCGCTGTTCGATGAACTGAATTGAACATCGTGTTCTTACTTTCATTATGTTAATTTATCTACTTCTTATATTTTCACTATAGAACTACAGAATAGATCTAGACCTACCGTTTCTCCGAACGAAGCCCTTATTTTAATCGAACTGGTATTTATAAAACATAATCCCGGATCGGAAGCCAAAATAAACGAAGATGTTCAAAAAGCGTCTATACAATTTAACAATTTGGATATCGTAGGTAAATTTTACTTTTTATTGCTTGAATTGTGTAATGAATTAAAGCCATCATTTTTCATTTTTTATACATGCGTGTGTTCTCTTTGCATACAATTTTTTGAGAAGCTCGCTTACGAAAACTTTTGAACAGAAATGTTTATTTTTTAATATTAAAAAAATACTGTTTCGCTGTATTACTTAACATAGAAAAATCAGTCGACAGAGTATGCCATATTGGTTTATTATATAAAATTAAAAGCTGTTTTATCAATGCTATGTACTATTTAAATCGTACTTGACAAATCGATACTTCCAAGTAAACGTGAATGGCGCGCCTACTCTCGTACACTCTTTACGGTCCGGAATATCGTAAGGCAGTGCACTCAGTCCAATATTATAACAAATAGACACATCAGACTTTCTAGTTAATAATAGTACTACTACAACCGTTTTTGCTGGCGGTACAGCTATATCGTCAACTCACTGTGACCTAAATGCAGCAACTAGATAACTCCAAGGTAGTGTAATATATTTAGAAAAACGATTCACATTATGGAAAATCAAAGATAATGAATCAAATCGACACGCGTCTTATTTACTTTAAGCAAAACTGAGAATTTACTTATTGAATTAAATGGGTACTTCACGCCTTACACTTGGATTAATGACTCGCGTGAATAGACTACTTCATCATTAAACGGAAACAATTCGATCTAAAACTTCGAAGCATGAACTGGCTTATGGGAAAACACTTGAAACTATTGTTCAAAATAAAGTTAGCTTTATAAAGAATAATATTAAAATCATGTAGCGAGTAATTCAAAAATCAGCGATTTAATCATACGTAAATCCGCTGGCAACTAATTTCCCAGCTAATTACAGTCAAATTCAATTACAACGTAATCATAATACCACTTGCTAACTACCAGCTCAATATATTGCTCCATGAGGAATAATTACTACCGAGTACTAGTAATCCGTAATATTTCTCTTCTTTATTATTGTCTATTGTTTTTATTGTTGCTCATTTCCAGTTTGACAGATTATGTACAAAAAGAAGAAAATTAAAAACCCGCACACAATAGTTAATTAAACGAAAAAAGTAATTATTAATCAAGTTATATTTTTCTGATTTCTTCGTTTAAGATATATGGAAGTCTCAAGTTTAAGTAATCCGTATAATGCCGACTTATTTTCAGCTTACCATAATTTCTAAAGTGAAATTTGTATTTTTGAAATTATCTCGTTAATATCTTTTATTTCGTTTACATTTTAACTAATTTCCCGAAAGAAAAAAAGTTAAAATCCTTTATATTTCAGATCGGTATTTATCTGCTAGATTTTTTTTAGTAATTCTAGTTTTTTATATTACCCGGAAAAAAATAATAAATAAAACAATCTTTAATTTAGCCAACTACTTTGTCTGTAGAAATTTTACAAACAGCTATTTATAAAATTTACATTAATGTACACGGAGTATTTAATATTTTTGACATGTTTTCGTCAAATTCGTGTTTCCATCGAATCTAAATAAAATAACTTCAAATTTTTTAAAGATGGCTAATATTTTTTATCGAATAAAAATTTATAATTGCGCTTTTATCTTGTTACGTTCTTTAATTGTCTAAATTGTATTTTAGCGAATAATGTATGCAATAAACACGCATGGACCTTTAAACAGTTTTCTGTTCTTCGTATACCTAATTAGTTTAAAACAGCGAATTTTTCCTAGTTACTTCAGTTTCAGTTTTTTAAATTCTAATTATTCTATGTATTAATTTGTAAGGTAAATTAATCGTAATACTATACTAAGTGTTATTCGATTTTAAAATTAATGACCTTGTGATATCGAATACATTATCTTTAATTAAAATTGAGGTTGTGTTTGTGAATTTAATGATATTCTTAAAACTGATTTAAATTTTTCGATATGATAATAATAATGTATGCGTGTGCATGCATTTTGTGGTGAACAAGTAACAGTTATCCGTATCTGACATTGTAATGAAGAATATTGTTGTATTTGAAAATTTACAATGGCTACCCCAAAAATATCGATAGTTCGCTATTCACCAGAATGTGATATACTCGTAGGATTGTAAAGCAATCTACTAACTATCGATAGAGCAACAATTCTTGCCTCCACTGTAATAAAGAACCGCTGAACCCTGTAGGTTTCACGAAAAATTTTATTCTCCAAAAAAAATATTATCACCATCTCGATCTTTCTCGAAATATGCACCATTGTACTAAGTACATCGACATATTCTTCCCATTTTATCATTATTGTCTTTTTTTTATACTCTTCTTGTGGTACTGCAAAGAATTCATGATATCTGCATTTGACTCGAATTTTTGACTTCGTAATTTTTTTTCGAAGCAGCCCAATGGTTACACAGTTCTAGGTCTGTACTATTAGCAGTATGTGGCATAACCAAAATGTTGAATTTTCAAACATTTTGAAACTATTCCCGCATAATATGAGCTGTGCATTGTCCTAATGAAGTGTCCAAGTATTTTTTGAATCAGGCCTTTTTGTCGTAAATATCTGGTGAACTCTGCGGTATTAGAGGCCGTTCATGATAGTTTTAGGGGGCAAATTATCGGCCGATAATAATCGGAACATACAACCAGATAAACCTTCCTGATACTCGAAAAATCACTGGCTTTCCACGTCGCGCTTTCTTGACGGGTGAAGGATCAAAATAATGTACTCAACTTTCGTCAACGGTGATCGCATTTTTTAGAAAATTTCTATTTTTCCGTATTATTGTAAATTTATTTTTATAATGAAGCTGCAAAATTTTATCTGTAATAAACACGCTATTTTAAATATAAACTATAATTTTACTAATATATAAAAAAATACATCTTATTATCTCTGTCTGATTCTAGTTTTATAAAGAATACTTTTATTAATTGGAGGTATAATTCCGTTTTGATAACCCAGTTTTACATTTAATGTTTATTATTTTATGCATTTAAGTCAATATGCAATTGTTTTACTGAATAGAATATATTTTCAGTGGCTATATTAAGACGCAGGAATGCCCCTAATATTATACAAGAAAGCAGTTTTCCGTTTTTGTTTTTTTTTTTTTTTTTTATAAAGAAAACTATTGCCAGTTAAATATACCGTTCCATTTTATTTGTTAAAATAATTCGTTATTAAATTTTTAAGCTAAATGGTATTCTATAGTTTTACAATTATTAGGTTCTGGTTTTGGTATTACATTTTTATCTTCGAATCGTATCCGTACACTCAAGTTTCCTCCTCAGTAACAATTTTGTCGAGAAAAGTGGGCCATTTTCGATACTCGCAAGAAATTCTTGAGAAATTTTCATTCAGTTGAATATTTACTTTTTTCGTAGCAGCCGTGGTGCAAATTTCACACAAATCCTTGTCAATTCCAAATACTTCATTAAAATTTTTTCAACAGTCCGGTAATTGCCATTAGGGGAAGAACTCGTTTTTTTAAGTTTTCCCGACACCTATTTGAATGCACCAAAAAGCGAACTCGAGAAATTTTTCTCTGAAGAACGACCTGTAACTCTGGTCGATTGGTTCTCGCATTATCTTCGACGGATTCCCGGCAGTCGGCGAATGTATGATATCAAAGATGGCTGATAAACTGCTTAACTGATTCACCATAAACTTATTTTTTACTTTTCCTAGTTTCGGATAAAATTTAATATTCACACGTTGTATAAAAAATCGAAAAATTTGGTAATTGTTCTGACGGTGGCTGGCTTGAAAGAGGAAGATTCGGATTTGCTATCCCCATCTTGTTAGACAACACGTGTATACCACTCGTGTCGCAGTCGCGTTTGTTTAAGGACCTCTTGATCAGACTTCGAATATTATTTATTTTTAAAATTATTTCGAAAATGGTTAGTTTTGCTAAACGAATCACAAACTTATAAACTTGTTAAAATTACAGCTTACTAATTCTGTAATATTTTATTTAATAAATAAATTTAAATCCTTATTTATTGTAGGCAAATGAAAAGTAATAAAATAGACGCATATATTTATCTGATTTATTGAATTACCGAATTATTTTGATACTGATTTCTTTTAGAAAATTTGGCGTTCAACATTAGAAGATTTTAACAAAAAATTCCGAATTTATGATTCCTGTTTCATACACATTGGTAAATTGCGTCTTTTCAGTATTTCCCTCATCATTTGAAAAATAAATTTTCCAAAAAAAGTAAAAAGCTTTTTAAAATAATTCTTTTCCATATTGGAAAATAAATCATTCAGCGGCTTTTCATTTATTCCGTTTTTGCTGGAAATATTTTAACGTTTTAAACATTTATTATCATAGCTAGCACACGTGTTTAAAACGTATTATAAATAAGGTGTACAACTTTAAATCGCTTGTAGTTGCGTAAATTATAATATAATCTGTGTATTTTTTTATTTTATTTTTTTGTTTAAAACAATCTGAAATATACTAATTTTCCTGTATTATATAATATTTTTTTGTAGCAAATCAAGAAACGATAGTTGAACTGATCAGTTTCTTCAAACGCATTCTTACTCAAGTGGAATCGGCCAGATTAAAATCAAGAGCTTTTATAAATACGAGTATGAAAAAATATTTTTTTTCTTTCCAGATTTTTTTAAAAGAAAGAAATGAAACAAATTAAGATTCTTGGAAATGACTTTTCCGTATATTTTTGGTTTTTTTCGTGGAGCTTTTTTAAATAAAAACAGGCTGGTCACCCAACCGGGAAAACCGGGAATTTTATCGTAAAACCGGAGGAAAAAAGTAGAAATAGCCAAAAAGGATATTTTTCATAAGAAAAAATTATTCGAAACGTTAAAAAGTAAATGCATTTTTTCTAATGTACTTTACTTTAAATAAAAATTACCAAGTTCTGTTTTATTCGTATAAAATATGCTGCGGCAGTCAAATATTATCAATAGTAACAAAAAAAAATCCGTTTTTCTTTCTGTACAATTCAGAAATCGACAGGATTTGGACCGAGCGGGAATAAACCGGAAATTTAAAAATTATATTTGAGAGTGGCGACCATGTTAAATTACCTATTTCTACAATTTTATTACTAATGCTGTACTGTCTTTTTAAATTATTTAACCGATTCATTCTTCTTAATGGTTATAGAGTAGATCTTTTTGCTTTTTTAATCGCAGCTAAATGTTTAATCATTAAATTCGATTAACTTTAAAGTTATTCTGAAATCCATCCAGAATCGTTAGGTTCGATTAGATGATTAAGTCCCTCTTACCTTTTCTAATATTTTTCAGTAAATTTATTATTAATAACCGTGATAGTCTGAATCACGTACGATTCATAGGCGTATATATATAATTTCAGCAAGTTTTTCCTCATTGTTCTGTGTACAGTAATATTGGTTAAAATCTTTTACACCAGTTTATTTTACAACCAGTCGCCTATGAGGTTTTATTTCTTACGATATATACGAAACCGAAACGCGGGGAAATGATTTATTGATTTGAAACCAGTAAGCAAATTAAATGATAATTCTCAGCACTATAAAGCGTAAAATGTGAAATAAAAAAAATATTAGGTTGGAATAAAGATCAATTTGACGAATAAAATCAAATAAAGAGGACTAAAAAGCAAAATGAATTGAATAGTGCATATATCTCGGAGCAGAAATAAGAGGCATAGCGTGTTCCATCTCTGCTTTCACGTCTATTTAGGGAACAATCGATGCCGATATTTCGCAAATCAATGAAGTTGTACTTTCGTTAAGGCGTGATAATTTGGATGTTCCGTGATTGGAATGAAGCTGAAGCAGGCACTTGCAATTCAGCGCGGTTAATAGCAATATCTTATATTTCCTGAAAATAAGCCTAATTTCAGACATAAAATTTTCTCCGATTGTTATACACTTCCGGAATCATTCGATATTACTTTTAAGGAAGTACACCGTTTCATTTTATGCAAACGTTTTCCATCTTCTACTGCTTTAATTGTGTTGAGAATTTAGAATTTACGCACAGTTACAAACTGTCAAACGCAAACAATTTTATTACAATCTATCTTTAATGAGAAACATTTACGTTACGTTGTATAATGTAATGCAATAAAATACATAATAATTAATTTATCTTTAAATAGGGTGGTGGTCACCCAAGCTGAAATAAGCCGGGAATTTTGTTGTAAAACCGAGGGAAAAAAGTATAAGTAGCCAAAATCGACATTTTTAATAAGAAAAAATCATTTCAATCGTTAAAAAGTGAATGCGTTTTTTAATGTACTTCACACTCAAGAATAAATTGCGAAAATATTACCAATAGTAACAAAAAATTCCGCTCTTTTTTTTTCTTTTGTATAATTCTAGTAGTCAGAAAATCGTGAGGATTTGGACTGGGAAAAGCTGGAATCAACGGAGCATTCAAAAATTATATTTCGATGGCCCCCATGTTTAAATAATTGCTTAGAATTTACACTGCACGGAAATAAAATACGTAGAAGTTTTATTTCACCTACCCATCCATTATGAAATATATTTAATATGTAATAAAAATGCAATAAAAACTGTTAAAGTAAAATTATTTTTTTTTTACCGTTACGTTATTACGGTAAGATGCGGTAAATTTATTTATTTCGAAAAAAAAAGAATAAAAGTAATAATAATCAAATTGGTTAAATTATACTTATAACCTTTCACATTACATATGTATATACATATTTATTGTGCATCCTTTGTATTTTAAAAATGTAACTTTGTAAATTTGCAAAAAAAAACAAAAAACATTCACAACCGTCGTAAAATAATAAATTTGCTTAAAAACAAATAATAAGGCAAATTACGCTCCCTTAATATATTAACTTATTAACTTAAGAAAATGTTGCTAGATTACGTTATTTATTTTATTGTTAGTAAATATTTTTTTATGAAAATTACATATTAATAAATGTAATGAATTATAAATTTTTATTTATTTTTTTTTTTCTACATCTTTCTGAAAACATTTTTATTCTTTCATTATTTAGATTATTTGGTTGTTTTGTTTTTTAATGAAAATTATTAAAATAAACTTTCTTTTTGATTGGCTGTGATTATTATATATTCGTAGTAGTTTTTTTTTTTGTGCTTTTTTAATGATTTTAAAAATCAACAATAAAACAAAAAAATTTACCTTTATTTTCTTCTTATTTTCTATTCTAGATGGTGATAATTCGTTTATTTCCTCGCCAAAGATCATAAAACCCGATTCTCAGAAATGCTCTACTCCAGCTCCGGCACCTCTAGTTCAGTCATCTCCTTTGACTACCGTTAGTTCTGCTGGTATTACGAAAACTGAAGTAATTTTTAATTTTCATCGACTGAATATTTTGTTGTTAAGATCGGTTGCTTCAGATGGAGGAACAGTGATTGCAAAAAAAATTGCAACGGCCACCATGATGGATGCGAAAGTACATGCAGTGGTTGGTGAGTATCTTTTCTTTTAATTTTTTATCGCCTGCAAACATTTAATTCCTTATTACGCAGTGTACAGTGATTAAAATTGAACATAATTAAAATTTTCAGATGAAAAGTTATTTATAGAAGGATCATTAGGCGGTATTCAGATACTCGATTTAACGAGTAATGGACAAATTCATCAACGGATACTGAGTGTAGGACAGGATCCGTTAAGGGCGGACTGTGGCGGTAATAGTAAAGAAAAACGAACAACCGGAAGTTTATTCGATGATATCAGCGCCGATATTTATAACGTGCGAACAAAGATACCGAAAAAAATGCTCGATGGAAATGTAGAGCGCATACAAGCGTTTAGTTTTACCGTTACACGGTTATTATATGACAAACCGAAAGATAGTAACGAAGGTAAAAAACATTGTACAAAATTTATTTACGTAATATTTCTCAAAATATTTATAAGATGATGATGGAAAATTTAGATGTACGTTGTAATGTCGTTGCGATAACCGAGTTTGCTAGAACATTCAGACTACAGAATCGAGGTTCTGAGTTCAAGGTCTAGCTGTTATAAGAAAAAATTATAAAAAAAATGAATGACCTTAATATTAGTCTCGTGGAAGGCAATTTTGAACCACTACGTTTACTTTCATAAGTACGCCGTTATCTACATTCAAACTTGCATTACACAATAACAAGCGACTACAATTTGCCATGAACGCTTCCTATATCGTATAAAAAAATTACGTAAAAATAAGTAGCGACGATGCTCAAAATCGAGCAGTACGACTAATAAGAAGGTACTGTATGTAGATTATGTATTTCACTGTTCGATAAATAAAAATAAATAGAAATATTTGATTATAAGGTAATCAAATATAAATAAATTATCGTTGAAATGAAAAGTACGTTAAAGCTTACGATTCAATAGTATATGAATACGAGAATGTAAAACTTACCATTTGTTGCCTGTTCGTTTGTTATTTCGAAATGATTAGATTTCAGTTTTATTGTAAAAAGTTATCCGTTATTTTTTTGTTCTTAGGTAATTAAAAAATTTAATTAGACATAAAAAAAATCCAAAACAATTTTCAACATAATAAATAATTTTCGGAAACAACTGTGTTTTAAAAGATATTTATTCGCTTAACGTTTCGGCCAGCTTACACTGGCCATTATCAGAATTTGCTTCTGATGATGGCCAGTGTAAGCTGGCCGAAACGTTAAGCGAATAAATATCTTTTAAAACACAGTTGTTTCCGAAAATTATTTATTATGAGTAATCAATGTGGAAGCTTTAAATATTTAACAATTTTCAACAGTTTAATGTAAAGGTAAAAATACGAATATTCAAAAAAAATGGGGGATGAATAAAAAAACTACCGTCCATGATTTCTATTGGCCTGCTTGTTTAATATTTTTCCCCCTTCAATATGTGTCCGTGTTCTGCATAACACTGCAAAAAATACGACACTGGCATGTTTGCCACGCAGATAAACTTTTATAAACTGTTTCTTAAAAAATGTAACTAAAAGAAATTCTAAATATTATTTAATCGAATAAGTAACACGTTTATGTGAAACAAAGTTTACTTCTTATTTATTAACAATACAAAATAAACGTAATTTTGTTTAATTATTTTTAACAGTTTTGTTTCTTGGCTGCCGGGGGTGCAACGCACTACTTACAATTAGTCACGTGTCTTTTTGATGATATATTTTATGTGTAATTTATTACGGTTATTACCTAATAGTTAACAGATATCGGCGAAAAGACTACGTTTAACGGTAATATTTGTGGCCTCAAAATAATTTTCCGTATTTAAATTGAAACAAGTATAAATGATATTTTTTATTATCTAAGTAGAAAGTGATCAGTGTTTCTTATCTCTATTTTCGTAAATTATACAAAAAGTTCAAATTTCTATTTTTTTTTAATTTCAGTAATTCGGTATTCTTCATCTCTTTTATCTATAGGATTTTTAGTGATTTCTTTAATTTTATGACTCAAACATGTTTAATAATTCTTTCATATATTTTTTTCAAAACCTTATTTTACATCAATAGTAACAATCAACATTTTAACACGAACTCGAGTTGTTGTTCCTATTTATACGAGTATTTATGGATTGCGATTTGTTCCAGACTCGATTTTTCTTCCGTATGACATGCAGAACCTTCGGAACTCTGATAATCCATTCCCTGTTGTTAGAATGCCACAGAGTGCTCGAAACCTGACCTTGTAAATTTTTTTAATATTCGAGTTAATGGTGAACATAATTATTTGAGGTTCAGGCGTAAACGGATATCGACGCAAACGAAATGAAATAATAACTTTCTAAAAAGATGGAGATCATAGGTCTCTGGGAACTGTTGTCACTTGCAAAATAAAGAAAATTCCTATGAAGATTATCTCTATCATATCGAATGCGCATTCTCATTTGGTTGCATATTTTATTCGAATTATAAATTTGCTATGTCTACTCCGGTCTGTTTTGTTATTTTAAATAATTCCTCGTCTTTTGTTTTTTTTTTTTTTTTTTGTTTTTGATAAAAAGCTTTTTTATTGTTAACGAAACGAATGCAAACATAAGTACTTCAAATTCATTGACTTCTATTATTTATTTTTTTCGATCGGTTCTCATGTTTTTTCACTTTTTTTTTTATACTGCCTCTTTTAAACTTCTGCCTATTCTCTCAGTTGTTCCTGTTCTAGAGATGTTCCTTGATTCCATTGTCGATCGAATAAAAATATAGTTTCTATTCCGTTTCGTGCATCTTTTCCATTTTGATGGGTTAATGCTCGCTGATAGCAAACCCAAAGGGGTTTAAAAAAAAAAATTCACTTTATTAGCGTTCTCAAATATTTCTAGAGTTACTCGTTGTAGTTAAAGTCTTCGAGTTTTAGGTTAAAGCGAAATTTTTGTTATTTTCGTACTGGTTTTGGATTATAATTTTACTTCCTTCTTGTTTCATAAAATTTAGTCATTTCGCAGAATTAAATTTTTTTTAATGAAGTTTATATAGGCAATATTTTAAATTAAAAAATGAATTTAAAAACTATTATCCGGCTAAAGACTTATGTAATAGTTATATTCTCTTCACTATTTACTCATCTTTTTATTAATCTTTTAAAATAATTCTTTTCGAGATTTTTCGTATTTTTCAAATTAACAAATTCTGCATAAACAGACGGTATTCTAAGTGTTATAATTTTGTTACAAATGGAGTAATTCGGTTAATTAAAATACATATACATATTATAATGCGCTATATTATAAAAATGAAATATTTATTTGGAAATATTGTTTGATTTTTCAGTTGACATCAATGTTAGATTTTCCTCCGCACTTTATACGCACGCTCCACATTTTGTTTCTGAATTAAGTTCCTACGCGACTGAATTTAAACAATATTTAAAAAATCTCGCTCGTTCAATTGGTTCAGCGGCAACTGAAATGGCAATTGGATTGGTTCATGCGAAGTAATTATTAATTTTATTTCCTAACAAATATAATTCTGAGAAGAAAAAAAAAAACATTGAAATAATTACGAATATATTTTATTTACTTTTTGATTACAAGACAACGTTGTTGTTTTAAAATAAAAGTCAGTCGAAAGTGTAATAATCGTCGGTTTTTTTTCTCTCCTTATTGATTATAATTAAGTGGAAATTATTTTAACCATATTTAGGGCGGAAACTATAGCGCAGAGCTTATCAATAAACAATCGGTTTACGTTCTACGGTTCTACTAATGAACTGTCATCGGCTGTACGTAAATCGAAGTTAGCAATGTCAACCGAACAAGGCTTGGACAGCGATTATTACGATATAAATGCTCTTAGTGGATCTGATGAAGAAACGCAAGCTTTAAATATAAAGTAATTATTTTTTATTTTTCGACGGATAATTGTTAACGGAAGAGGAGATATAATCACTTTTTGCTTTTCTTTCTTTTCTATTGTATGTAAATATGTTCTTAAATTAACGTGTCTGATGATTTCCAGATTAGATGTAGTGATAGATACGCCTGTTGTGATATTGCCGAGATTTGCAACTAGTTTCGAAGTTTTCGTGGTACATCTGGGGCGTATTACTGTTAGTAAAGGCGTTGATGCAGATGAAGTGACAGGAAATGAAGGTTCCTTGTGGTCGGTAGAAAAATACGTCATAGAAATTCGTGATATGAATTTATACTCGCTCGATACTCGAAATCGATTTCAACTGTTTTCCTACAAAAACAACGACAGGTATTTTTTTTAAACTAACAAAGTACATATTTTTTTTTGCAGTAATTTTGACTTTTCCAATATTCCAAAGTATAAATGAACGCGCACGTGTTTACCTTGTATTTACGCGGCTAAAATACAATAATTTAATAAATAAAATTTACAGAATTTCATTAAAAATACATTAAAAAGCTTCTTGAATTACTTACATCTTATCGTTACATTTAAGAACTCCTGCGATTCATTTAAACTCATCTTTTCGTATTAAAAGTATTCCTTTTTTTTTTTTTTTTTGTTTCATTTTTATTAAAAATTCTTCTTTTTTTTACGGCAAAGATGACTCGCTAATCGCTTATTATCTAATTTAGAGATGCGCAAATCAACTCTGCTAAAGGAGTTGGATATATACGTGTGTGTCCTTTCCGACTACGGATATATATATATATCCGCTTCTCAACTCCAACTCCGGCGGAGTTACATATCTCTTATCTAGTGTTTTATCTCACTCTTTGCTGCGTATTCAACTTCAACTTCGCGTAATGCTCGAAAACACACAAAGCAACAGAATGTCCTTGAACACGATGCGCATTTTCTTCCCGCAATTCCGATTTATCAGAACTTTTTTTGATAAAATAGCTAGTTCACTCCGCGTTAAATAACGCCGAGCATTGAGCTCGTGGATCACATTACTCATCTGGATTTGAAAATATTAAATCACACCGTCGTTATTTTTATACTGTAATCTATGAACACAACGTAATTCCGTGATTACCGGTAATGATAAGGTAAATTTTGACAGTTACGCGCAGCTGACGCCTTTCGGAGTGGAGATATATCAAATTATTCCACCAAAGGTGAATTCAACAGTGTCCCTAGAGTGACAACATTTGTTCGTCTTCCGGAATTAAGATTAAATCAAGTCGTCGGAGATATATCCGACTGTGTCCGACAGTGGATATATTTCCGAGGATATATAACTGTGTCTCCGGAATTACCCATGCCTATTATGCAGTGGCGGATCTACGCGGGGAATAGCCCTCACCCCCCAAAAAGAACCAAAGTCTATGAAAAAAATTGTTATAACAAAGAAACTTAATTTATGCTATAAAAGATTTGTATGAATTTTACCTACGTTTTAAATATAACTGATATTTAATGATGCTATTTTCTAGTAAAATTATTAATGTTCTTTCTTGATTCTATTTTAAACACAACTGTCGTCGATCTTTTGCCATTTTTATTTATTTTTAATTTTAATTTTGTAATTTTAATTAAAAATAGTTCAATGAGAAATATAAATATTTAAACTTGCTCACCAACAAATAATCCGGATCGGATTACCAGTTGAGCTAGAATTTTATAATTTCATTTTATTTTTCACCTCTTAAAAAATAAAACTAAATTTAAATTAAAAATTGTAATAATTATGTATTTTTAAAATATTTTTAAATTTCTATAAAGATCGTTATTTGATTTTCTTTATGAAAAAAGGGGTATTTCTCAAATCTACTGATTACCGCAGAATATTTTACGTAATTATATAATTTCCCCCCTCCCCCGAAGTGTCGTAATTCCCCCTGGATCCGCCCCTGCTATTATCTATTAAAATACGTACTTATAATTAAAATACCCTTGAATTATATAATAAAAAATTTCTGTTATAAGCTTTCATTTGCCGTATATATGTTCGAAAGTAGACTTTGTAAAAATTTTCTTTATTTTTTCTCCACAGCTGCTATTATTTTTTTTTTTTTTGTATTCAAGTTTTATTTAATTTATAAAAATATATGTTATATACTTATTAATTATACATTTATTATACTTTATTAAGTAAATGCGATGTAAACTTGTTGTGCAATAACTTGAAAGAAAAATTTTTATTTTTTTAGAAACTACATAAAAAAATTACCGGAAAATAATTTCTATTTGTTTTGATAAATTTTTAATAATAATAACAATACATTTGTTTCTTTTTATTTTCTTTTTCCGATTTCCTCCGCGAATTAACTTTTTTTTTTTTCCAATAAATAAAAGACGAAAAGAAATAACATAAATTATATTCCAGTTTCATCGCATTTATCGAATACGAGTTAATAATTAAGTGAAATATATCTTTTTCTCCTTCTTCTAGTGCGACCACTTTTGATTTTCCGTTTTTAAGAGCAGAAGATATATACGCCTGTGCGGTAGATGCGAAGCCGGTCTTACATGACACACTTATACAATTATGTATCGAGCAAGATACAAAATTAAAAAATGACAACATTTCCGAACAAACAAATAATTCTCAAAATTTCCAGGTGAAGTATTTTTTTAATAATGGTAATATTTAAGAAAAAATAAATGAAAAAGTGCGCTACGTAAATAATTGTTGTGTAGTTTATTTTCTGTTCCAGAAAGTGAACTTAAAAAATCTAAAACTTTTTTCTGTCTCTCACATTAATCAAATTAAGTGTAATGTGACCCAACAGAGGCCGCGGAACATTTAGCATTCTTAGTTACCGCTTTGATGCAGTTGTCGGAGTTGTAAGCAGTATTTTTTCTATAACTGCGTTAACACGGGCCTTTATTATTGACGTTACATTTTTCTTGAAATTGTATTCCTTTTTTGTCTTTTATTTCTGTGATAAAGAATTGCTTCGAATTATTATTTTGTGCGAGCAGCAATCATCATTTACTATACAAATGAATAGCAAATCTTTAGCTGAAAATAGTAGTTTCCGATTGCGTCTTTATTAAAACACGACGTATATATAAATTTTAAAAGTTTAATATTACTTGATAAGTATGTATCTTCTTGATGGTTATTATGATAATTTTCTAATAAAAGGAAAATTGTTCCAGGTTACCGGTAAAATAATTAATCCTTTAAAGGTGTCGTTAGGCAGGCAACAATACGAACAGCTGTTACAGACTGTTGAGACATTCGTAGCAGAACCTTTAGAAGAGGAAGATAAGACCTCCGGAAAAGAAAGTAACGAAAAGGAAGAAACAGCGAATAAGAGTTTATTAGCTGATATTGACGAAGAAGGAGAGTTACACACCGGTATATCAGCTCTCGATTTAGATCCGGCATTAAGGGCCAGAATGCTAGTAAGTCACTCTTCGATGAGTAATTTGGAGGTTGAGGACGAAAAGGACAGCTTTGTTACTATGAAAGGTACGAATAAATACGTTATTCAACCTCTGTAACACAAAATTAATTTATGATTATATAATGTTGGCCGTCGAGCGGTAAAATGAACGTTCGTCAACGCAGATGTGTTAAAAAGCTAACAGTATTGAAAAGACACCGTAAATATATTAAATAGAAGCGTATTAAGTAATAGTGAAATGCAAAATTTAAAAAAGTAAAAAAATCATTTTAAAATTCTATCAAATTTTGAATTAATTTATTATTTCGAATAGTTTTTGCAAATGTTTCGTATATTACAAATCCGGCAGTATCTTATTGCGATATTTAGTACTTTAATTACTGCGCATAATAAGGGTTAAAAATTTGGTGTACTGTATTTGAAAAATTATCGTTGACTTTAATAATTTTTCCGTCCCCATTTAGTTATGTTCAGAGAGAATTTACTTATTGTTTATTATAATAAATGTTATTTGTGAAGTGTAACTTTTAGATTATACATTATGGTCAATTTGAAATTACGTGATCACTTTCATATGCAAAAATTGTGAGTTAATTTTATATCGAGTAAAAGTGCGTAAAGATAATGAAAATTTATTTACAATATGTAAATAATAAAACGACGTTGAATATTAATTGGCGATCAAAAATAAAATTACAATCCGGAAGAAACACGGAAGTAGGTATAAAAATAAATACGCTCCAAAGAATTCTCTGTAACTTTTTTTTGCTACCTCGGAATTTACACAATTTGACCAATTTGTATTTTTATTTTTATCTAAATGATTATGCTATGGAATTCAGAATCTACCGGCATTTTGAAAAAATATGTAGACTCTGTCCGGCAAACACTGTGCCAGTTTTACATGCATACGTCTTTTTAGAGATAGAATAAAAAGCGCGGAATATAATTTAAAGTAATTATTACTGTTCGCTATTGTTTAAAATTAAACATTTGATAAAAGTAGAGTGATTTCAAAAGGAACGAATTGTTAAAAATTGGCTTTAAATTAAATAAAGATAATTTTTTACGCTCTTCCAAGATCGCATTTTAAAATACGCGGATGAAATATAAAAAGTTAAATAAAACAGTTTGTACTGTTGTCTTTTCGTCGTGTTCGATCAAATTCTGCTATGAAGACGAAGATGATAAAAAGAAAGATTATATGAAGAAAATAAAACGGCGTGTAATCGCTGAATACAATCCTGTAAGCGGCAATATGAGTTTATGGCCAGTAGTATACACGATAAACATATACAATGTTGTATAGTCGATATTATTGAATCTGTGAAGCTCCTCAGCGCATAGGTGTAAATCCGGTATTGAAATATTTCTAGTGAATGTCATGCGTATTTTCTCGAAATAATTGTAACCACATTAAATTCAGATTTCGCATAGTTCACCAGTATGTTCTGTTTTGAATGAAAACCACAGTTGCTGCATATTTTAAAATTAAAATTTCGAGAATAATGCTTGAAAAAAAGAGCAGTGTGTTTTTTTCCGAACTGGACGCATTAAATGTGAAAAATTCGATTAATTATTTCGACATGTTAAAATGAATGTATTTCAGTACAGATTTTGCTTTTTTAGTCTACAATCAAATAGATCTCACAAAAATCGTCGACAGAGTTATCTTCAAAGTGAATGTACCAATGAGCCGTAGCAAATGTCATTTACTGATGTTTTTTAAAAATAGACCACCCCTATTTTGAATTTGCGATCACGATTTCTTTTGGAATACACGTTTGCAAAACTCTAATGGAGTAGCGTGATCTGCCGCCAGTAGTTTTTAGGTCATTAATATTTTATTTGGATGAAAGTGTAGGCCTCGAATACGTCGCACCGTTAGGTTGTTTAGGTGCAAACTCAGCGTGCCTCCGATCTTTGCGGACTGTTTTTTAGAACGGCACGCACATGTTCGATGTTTTGTAATATTCTAACCTTCTTCACGGGCCCGGAGGCTTTGTTTTATTAACAGCCCCTTTTTGGCTGAAGTTTTTAACGCATGGACGAATAGTTGCTTTGGTGGGCACTGACTCACGCTGCTGAATAAAAAAAAAAAAAGAACTTTTACGAAAAGCGCAAATCATAAATGTATAGGATTCCTTGAAAAATGACTCGGCCGTAAACGTGCGGTGTTTTGTGTTCCACTCACTCATCGTTGCTAAATACTACCGTTAAGCAAAGCCTGATGGACTAGACCACCACCAAGTGAAATTTCGCTCCTCCCGCTTCATTTCTTTAGCTACAGTAGCGTTTTGAAATACGATAGGTTTCCGCGCTGCTGCACCCTGTATAAAATCTGAAAGATTGTATACCGTTGACACACCAATATTAGAACTGTGGAAAATTTTTGCGCGACTCGATAATTCAATTTTCTATAAGACTCATTTTCACAAAAAATTGAATCTCATTTAATGATTGTTGAATTTCGAACAGGATCGGTGCCAATATATGTATAAACGTATCACACCAAAAATTTCCATATAATGTAATGTTAATCGGTGTACATGTCGTTGGAAATCTGCGAAAGACTTAATTTTGAATCTTCCCTAACGAGTTCCAAATGAGAGTAATCTTGTTTCGGACGAAATCGAACACAATTCCTCAACTCGTACTCCCACACAGAATATCGAAAAAAATTAATTCGTCGCGAACAATAAGCTTTTAAGTTGATTTTATTAATTTATTTATTTTAATACATATGTATTGATTAAGCAAAGACAGGCCCCGCGCCTTTTTTTTTTGTGTGTATTTTTTATACCACGGTTATTAATGAAAGTTTATTATTTTATTTGAAACTCTTTTTATTATTTTTTTACTCGCTATTAACAACAGGGTCCGTAAAAAACAAAAATTTTCTGATATAATCTATTATTTTCTATTTACAAAGAACAAATAATATTATAAGTATACAACTCGTTGTTAATAAATGGTTAAATAGAAAGTCCGAATATATGCGTATACATCATCGATATTCACAATTAACATAACGTCCTGTTCACATCAGATTTATTATTAAATGGTAAAAGTATTGTCATATCGGCGATCTTCGTAATAATCAGCGCATTAAGTCTACATTGCTAATAGCACTACCATCTGCCCCGCCTGAGCATTATATTTGTATATATCTGGCGAATACTATATATATATTTAAAAAATTTTATTTTTAGTATTATACCACGAGAAGCAAATCACAGTGTGTCGGCCTTAGGTAATCAAACAGGAAAAGTCATATAATTTCCATTCGATAATTATTTTAAAAAAATGAAAAAAGGTATTGAAAAATATTGTTTAAAAAACTGTACATCCGAAAGATGGTGCGAAATATACTAAATTTGTGTATCAGTATAAACATATAAATAATACGTTTCCTCCACCCGTTAAAATATAACTAAAAGCAAAAAAATGTATTCCACGCTTCCATTATTTTACATTACAATTTCTAGTTACTGTCGATATTATAATATTTAAATAATAAACTGCAATAAATGTACTTTTATCACTGATTGTTCTAAATATTGTAATTTTCGCGATTTTCATTTCAGTGTGTTTCGCAATTCCTTCGTTTACGGTGGAATTAAAAGGAGATTTCGGTAATGGGGAACAAAGTTTGGTAGATGTTTCATTTCGAGACTTTTTATTGCATTTTGAGAAATCTTCACCTTATCAGACTGAAATGGAGGTACTTTTTCTTTTTTTGATTTATTTACGTAGCGTTATAAGAAATTAAATATGTTGTACAAAAAATAAAAACCGGATAAACAAATGTTAAAGTTTAACGAAATTAATATTACTGCGGTAAAGAGTAAAATTGAATTATATATACATTTCGTTAAATTCTTCATTCTAACAAAATTTTATTTACTCTTATTGTATGATTTTCGGTCGAGATGGCCTAAAAGTTTAACCCTAAAATTAACTTCGTACTCAAATTATTAATTTGCTAAAAATACTAAAATTAAGTAGCGATGTTCAATGTGTTAGAATTTTTCGTAATCTTTACATTTCCGACTTTATAATAGTGCTTAATTAAAAATTACTTTTAGTCACCCACTCCCTCCCCATAATTCAACAGTAAAACTCGAATGTTTTAATAGTAAAAAAATTGGATGAAAAATCTTAATTCAACTTAGCTAGTGAAAGCAGTATTCTCACGCATTCCTGTTTGCTGGAAATAACCTTTTTAAAAATAATAATGTATTTCCTAAATAGCGAAACAAATAACAGGGTAAATATATACTTATCGCTGAAACGTTTTCTAGCAAAACCCATCTTCAACTGGAAGTCGAAAAGGAAAACGCAAACATAAAACCGAATAATATGTTTATGCTTTTCTTTTCCAGCTGAAGATAGGTTTCGCCAGAAAACGTTTCGCAAGAAGTATATATTTACGTTGTTATTTGTTTCGTTATTTAGAAAATATGTTATTTCAACACTTGGTTATTAATAACGGTTTTTGTGTTCATAACTCCTATCTAACGGGATTTAAGATGATACAATGAAATAATTAGTAAATATTAAAATCGGATGTAACATTATGTAAGTAATTTAATTCGCGAATGTTAAATCTGAATTCATTAGCGTTATTTCTTTTTATTACTTTAGTGGAGCATTATTAAACTCTTTGCGTTGCCTGCGAACCAAACTGTATTTCATTTTGTTTTATAGTAAATTCGTAATTGATTCCATCCTAGTTATATTCCGCGTACCGTTGTGAAAGAAATAAAAAAACTCCTTTTCATCATTTATTTGTCTTTTATTCGATCCCATGTCAGTATTCTTATTTTCAACGTGGCGGCATAATTAAAATCGTCCGTCATAGTGTAAACTCGATTATCCTGCATTGTACATTATAAAGTTTTCTAAGTAAACAGTCTTGTTACTTTCAATGATACGCAGATTTCTAGTAATAATAATAATTAAAGCACTTGCCGTTCGAATATTTGTTTCTCTTGAACATAATTCATTTTTAAATGAAAATGAAAATTAGATTAATATCCCTTTTAAAATTATCAATTACCGAAAATGAAATAGTACATTATTTCTTTCGAAAAATTTGAATATGTTTCGATTAAGCTTTTATTTTTAAATTATAACTATTGTAATATTATTTTCTATTAAATTTAAAATGTTGAATCTAAATAGTTTTTCCCCTTCTTAAAATTCGTATTATCTGACTTTTATTTTTTAAATTTTTTAAGGTATCTCTTCAGTCACTGTTAATGGAAGACTTACAACGAGAACCAAATTCCAAACATCGTTATATGATGACATCATCAGTTAATAATTCATCTTTCCCGTATTCTACCGATTATGTATCTATATCATGTCCAAATTTGTCGGTTCCATATAATAATAGCGTTGTATCCAGCAGTGGAAGATTACACTCGTCTCTACCGAACTATTTACAAACGGAAACTGTGTTTGGCGGTTTTAGTGATGTTTCATCAAAAAATAAATCGAGTGAGTGCTGTAAATTCCTAATGTTGTAATATTATATCAGTATTAACAATATTTTATCATTTCTGATTTTCTAACAATTCATCATCGTTGGTATCAATTTACACATCTCATTTAATAGTATAATAATTATAATAATAGTATCTTTCCGTGGTCCGTAGTTGGCCAAAGTCGATGAAAAAAAAAAAAAATAATAATAATAATAGTATCGCTTCCCATCTTTTACAAATTTATTACATTATTCTCGGTAGCCTAGTACGAGCTGTTTTGATTTCAACTTGACTGGCCTATCTACTTAGCCCAAAACTGAATCGGGTACCGAAGACGAGAACACAAGAGTAATTGACAGTGTTGGGGCTCCCTTTAGTATTATCGGCCTTGGAAAAAATTGTGAATTTCGGCTTCACGATCCGTGGCACCCTATTAAGGGTCCTGGGATTCATTTTAATTTACTTTTTTTAGCCAATGCTAATAACTTTGCACGTAATTAATTTAAAAACAACAATTAAGGGGGGAAAGTTTTGCTGGTTAAGACGGTAGAGTAATTGTAGAGTAATTGTAAATTTACTAACATAACTAACATTCTGAGAATGTTTTATCCCAAAATAACTAATAAAAATTTAGTTTCAGTTACACATTTCTAACAGATAACCGATTTACAGACTGAATTTAAGTTAATCGTTACCGCTTGTTTTAATTTTCATTTTGGCAGTGTTTCTTATCAGCCTGTATCCTCAAATTTGATTATATTTTCGGTAATTCATTGGCATTCTGGCAGTACTAATTTCCTATACAAAGATTATCCAGCTTTGCATAAACTATCTAATATTATGAAACTATTAAACAAATTAGTTTTCCGATAAAAATTTCTATAGTTTTTTATAGGTAAATCGTAATACTTCATATATATTATATAAAATGTGCAAATATTACTAAGTTAAAATTTTTTTTTCAATTTATATGCGAAGGAAATTGATAATTTTTATTAAAAAGAAACGACAAAACAATTAAAACCATAAAGTTGCTATCCATACACCGACACTAATTATTTTGTAATTGTAAATGATAAACTGAAGCGTTTACATTGGTAACATTATGTTCATTATTTAAAACTGGATTTCCTAGACAGATGCTTCAGGAGATACTTCTAGCGCTGGTCACTAATGCGCGCCGTAGTTTTTAATGCACAGAAAAAGTTAAGAAATTACTCGGCAAATGGTTTGACGTAACAGTATAAATGTCTCTGCAAAAACTGATCGTTATATAATAATGGAAAAAACTGATGAACAGAAAAGTATAATTTCTAACGAGAATTCGTTGGCTTAAATTAAATCCAGCTTAGGGGGAGATATTTATCAAATGAATTAAAATAAACATTCGGAAATCTGTGCAAAATATATAAAACGCTATCGACAATAATTCTCTCGGAATGTAAATTAATGCACGAAACACTACGGTAATTATTACAAACGATATGACTCCATTTGTAATGATCCGATTGAAATCGTCTAAAAATTTCAGATCAGTTGTTTTTATGAAGTTTTAAAATGTTGGTGATATTTTCGGTTAAAAGCGTGCTTATCACTATAATGTTTTTACACCTGAATTAGAATTGTTAAAAACTTAAAATAATTCCCCTCAATTATAAAACTAATTTTATCGACTTTTAACGTTACGACAATATTATTATTTAAAGGCGGTATACAAATGAAAACGAGTCGGTCTGGCAGTAAACGAGAAACTACGACAACTGGCGGCGGTAGTTACCCGTCGACTCCCCCACCATCACCACGCGAGAGGCGCTATTCGTCTGAAATCAATAGTGAAGAAAATTTAGTGCACATTAAAATTACCTCTTTTAATAAAAACTCGGATATATTTCAGCAAAAAAAGGTATAAAGAGTACTTCTATTACTCACATATTTATTTATAATTTTGTATTTAACATGTTTATTATCATTATCAAATACGTATTTATTAATAAATAGTATGGGGGAGTAAGCCCCCTAGACCACCTTATTACACGCTGAGGAGGAATGTCTAGAGCCGGAGTAGAAGCTATGATAATGTTACGGAAAATACGGCAAACTAATACAACGGAATGGAGAACTCAAGCTCTTCGTTGATATTATTCCGTCTTCTGAAAAGAAAAGATAAAGAATTATAAGGGATAAAGCGTTAAATTTTTGGGATTCGAAGAAAGAAAGAATTTTAAGATACATGTTAATGGAAGAAGCAGAAGAGAATATAACAGATACACGCCCTTTGTCCTGAGAAATAATTTTAAAGAAGTAGATATTTTTGTGAAGAGTTCAGCCGTGGCTAGAGGTTTGTAATTTCTCGTGTTTTTACGCAAGGAGCAATTTCGCAATGAAAACAACAAATGGATCCGTAATGTCGGGAAAAAAAATTATTTTCAATAATCTCATAATTATTATTAATACTATTAACATCTAACAGTACTCTCTCTCTCTCTATACATATATATGTATGTGCGTATTTTAATTTTAATTTTTAACTATTTATAATTTTATTTAATTTTATTAAATTTAATGATAGTAAATGACAGTAATTCTTTCATCATTATTAATCTATGGAACTTCTATCTACTACTATAAATGGTAAACGTATTTCAGCTTCTGTTAATTTAATTTTTTATTCTACTAGCTATCTAAAGCAATTACAATTAACTTCAATACGTTGAATATGATTTTCAACATCGAATCGTGGGTGATTGTTTTGGATTTCTTCGGAGTTGGAGCCGGTACTGAAGAAACAAACGATTCTCCGTTATCAATTAGTAAAACACCATCAGTTCACAGTAAATCGATCGCACGTGATAATGCAACTAAGTCGTACGCTGCGCCGACTGAAATCGACGAAAGAGATCATTGTAAGTTGATCAGTTTTTTCACGAAACAAAATAAATAACTAGTAGCGTATTTTTAAAAGTAAATATTTTTCTTAACTGGTAGTCTGCAAAATTTTTACGCGTCGCCCTATTTAATGGAAAGGGAGCTAATACGGCATACGCAAAAGTAAAAATTCGCATAGAGTAACAGAGATAAGCTGTTTGAAAAGTAAAGATAAAAAAAGCGGTAATAACAGAAAATATGTATAGAGTACGTTTCCGGTATTGAATCTGTAATAGTATATTTTACAGGGGCCTACGTGAGTTTTTGAAAAGTAAATAGATTTACATAAAATGAATAACTGCGGAAATTTTCAAGAGATGTTTGATTACAAATGGAACTAATGCGAAAGTCTCTCCCTGTTTAATGTAAACTTGCCTCAACTATAGTCCGTTCAACGAAAGTGTCCTGATGAAACAAAATCGATATAAATCGATATTTATTATCCACTTACCTCCGGCCGCAAAAAATGCTGAAGTGTTGCTAATAGTAGATGCGGTTTTAAGTGAAAATTAAATGTTCATTTAAATTGTAGGAAGTTCATTTTTTGTGGTTTCAGTTCATTTAATTAATATCATTTTTAATAATAGAATTGATTAAAATTAAATTGTGACTTTAACATTTATTTATATTTGATTAATTTGTTTGCTTAGCATTGTTATAAATAACGATAACAAAATTCAGATTATTTATTATTGATTGAAATGAAATAAATGAAAACATGAAAAATGAATCCATCGCGTTTATACATTTTCGTAAAATCTATAAAGTATTAATTTCATTTTTCAAAAATATATTATTCATAACCAAATTATGCTTAGTTAATAAATTACAATATTTTGATAAATTTCAATTATTAAAAGGATGAATACGCTTGTAATTCTGTAATATTTGAAATCCGTGAAGTTTTTGTAATATAAATTTTAGATCAGAAATGTTAACTTTCTTTCTTTTTCACTAGTATCTAAGTGGTCATATTAGATTATATGCTTTCTTATTATTATCCATAAGCATCTGAATGTGTCTTTCTGGTGATGACAGCATTTTTATAAGAGAACGTGTCTACTGCTGTTAGTGGCTTTCTACTGTCATATCTTTTTCTGAAGCTGAACTTTTACATGCCTCTATTATTCGCATTAAGATTTTAAGGAGGTGACTCATCAAACTGATTATTCTATAATCATTAAGTATCTTCACTCGTACTTTTTACGACTGTATGAAAATGTCGATTCTACTCATTCTTGCTGTGGTGTATTATCTGTTCTATATAGATCATTAAAGATGGTCGTTATTTTTATTTTCGCTGACAAATTTATTATAGCAATTATGTTGAAAAAAAAAATAACATTGAAGTGAAAAAAAAATCAATACATTCCGATTTTCAAGAAGAATTATTCTCATTTAACTCGTTGCAATATTGTATAATATAAAAATTTGTTCAAAGTAAATTTTGAAATCTGTTTAAAAAAATTAATACTTATTTATTGTTTTTCTTTTGTTTCTTTAATTTTCGGGAAAAGGTATTCAGTGTATGGAATTAAGCATACGAGTAAAATCTCTGTCGGTTATACTAAACCGTACTGATAATGAAGTTGCCTGCGCGAATATGTCAAAATTATCGGCGGATATAATCAAAAATTCTAATAGCGCTTTGATTGGTGATGTTGTCATCGTCGAAGGTGAAATCGGATCGTTGAGATTGTTTGATCTAACGCCTGGGCATAATAAACTTTATAGTGAACGATTTTTAACTTCAGATCTTTGTTTGTCGCTGAAAAGGTATTGTATATTTCTAAAATGAATTATAGTTTAAATAATGATTTCTGATGGATTTATATGCGACATGGGTATAAAAGCTTTAAAAACGAGAATATATTATTTCAGTTACTAGTAAATAGAAATTTTTAGTATTTGAAAAATAAGCGCAACGAGTGTCGCAAATCTACTCAGGAAATATTTTTATCATTTAAACATCAAAATATAAGTAATCAAGTAGACTCATCCAATTAATATTATACATTTTTTATTTATCAAAGGATATTTCTTTATGTAATGCGAAATAAAAATTCAGTGGTTAATAAAATAATACACAAAATGTACAAACATAGAAAAAATTGTTAACATTTTTTTCTGTAATTATGCATTTTACATGTTTCATCAAATATAATAATAAACTTGTTGCCACAAGAATGTCTCGTCATAATTACGTAATAAAATACTTAAATCCACTATTTTGTTTATTAATTATTTAAAGAAGACGAATTTCTTCGATTTTTCGCTTTGTTACTACTGTTTTTAAGTGTTCGTATTGCAAACTGAATTTCACGTTTAAATAAAAAAAATTACCACGACAAATAGTGGTATAATGACACTGCGTTCTCATTTTTCTGGAAGTGTAGTTGAAAAATTATTAAAAACCAAAATGAAAAAAAAAGGGAAACAGAAATTTATAGACGATAATTATTGAATAAAGAAAAATGATCCTGTCAATATTTTCTCATTTGAATCATTAAGTGGCTTAAATATTGAAATAAAAAGTATTATTTCTAATTTAATTATTAATTTTGTTTTTATTAATATAACGCTTTTTTTCCAGTAATGTGTCTATGTGTGTGTGTGTGTAGATGTATAGTTGGATAAATAGACAGATAATTGAAAAAGGCAACTTAGCACTTTCCTTGAAGCGCTAAAGTACGTTTAAAAGTTATGCCTAATATATTTGCTCCGATTTCACTTCTCTACCCAATGAACATTTAACATCAGAAGATATGAATGTTTTTTTGTTTTTTTTTTCTTTTTGGCTAAAGATAAATCAGAATATAATTGATTTCTTTTTATTTGTTTTTTTTTTTTTTTTAAATTATTAGAGCTTGATTTTCGGCTAAGTCAAATATTTGCAAAAATAAAAGAAGTATTCAAATCATAAAAATTCATAAGTGCTTGGAATAAAATAAATAATTAAAAAGATGAAAAGCCATATGTAATAGTTGTTAAAGAGACTAGATGAAAACGTTTTTTAAACAAAAAAAAGGGTCTTTTATGGTCGTCAATTAATTATTTCCAGATTGCTAACTCGGAAAAATGATAAAAGAAAGTATTTAAGGAAAATTTTCATCCGTAATTCCGACGTCATTATCAGCAGTATTAAATTTATCGTATTAATTTTTTATGCCTAAAAGTATCTGTAAGAAGAAATTGTATATTTTTAGTACTAATAAATTATTTATAATATCATAGTTTATGCAAAGAAATATACATTGAATTAAATAAAATTGTAATATTTTTTCGGGTAAATTTTAAAAATAATTGCTTGTTCATCGTTTCTAAAAAATTGGGCTATTATACTGAAATTACATATAAAATTGTTTATTCCTTTTTAAAAAGCAGAAATATAAACATTTTTTTTTTTTTTACGAAATACATAATAATTTTATACAATTTTTTATATATATATATATATATATATATATATATATAATGTATTTGTTTTATTTGAAAAAAATAACAATAAAAAAATTTCATATTGTATAATTCGGAATATTTTACAGATACAGCAAACCAGATAGGTTGTTTGTACGTGAGAATGATACTTATTTGAAATTGGCGTTTCCAGTTATGATATATACCCACACACAACGTTTTATATTCGAAATTCAGTCATATTTTAAGCATTTCACTAGACTGCAAGCTGTTCTAAGTACTTTACGTTCTTCTGCCAAGGTAATTCAATTTTGTTCTTTTTTGTTTAAAGTTCTTAAACATGCGATTTGTATAAATACAAACAATTCTTACTCGTTTTATTCGCGAAATCTCGAAAATTACGTACTATTATTATTTTTTCAATTTAAATTAACACGTTTGTAGCCTTTTCTTTATTTTTATTTTTTTTTTTTTGATTTGATAGTTGGATGAAGATAATTTACCGTCGAGAATTCAGCTAGACATAAATGCAGAATCTCCGGTTATAATATTACCTGTAAGTTCGCAGTTGCCGGAAACGTTAATTATAGATTTAGGAACATTATCCGTTACAAATAACTTTAAATGGACATCTCCAGATAATCTAATGACAACCACGGATGAAACTAAATGTTAGTTATTGCTTTTATTTTAATTAATATACCGTACAAAACCGTTTTTGCTGTCATATTTATGTTTTTAATTATTTTTAAATCTGTTTCCTTAATCAAAATGGGAAAAAAAGGTTTTATTAAAATTTGGTGTTTAAAGGGTATTTTTTTTTTTTACTTTTATGAATTTTGTATTATTATTATTAAAAGTAATCAAATTTGTTTAAAGCGTTTAATCTACGTCGTTTTATAATACAGACTTTTCAACGAAGATTTCAGTTCGAATGAAAGTTTTTTCCGCAGTATTCATAATAAATCCCTTTTCTTTTGTAATACTTGTAATAATTGCTATTTCTTGACTTTTGTTATACAACTAAAAAATTTTTGTATTTTCTTTTTTCTGTCTTTATCAGTGTATTGTATTTTTACTTAATTTTTGTAAACATTTGAGAGTATGTGTGAACTTGGATTAAATAAATGCAAATGTTTTCAGTATGTTTATTGGACGCGATGGAAATAAAATTATCCAACATAAAAGTTAATACGGGAAAGAGAGAGTCATTAGCTGATCATCCGGATAAACATAACTTACAAAACAACAAATCGGATTTTCTTGTCGTAGGCACTTATTTTATCAATAAAGGCAAACCTTCATTACTTGAAAATAATTGCGAATTGGAATTAAAAATCGAAAGAAATTTAACCACTGCGTGCAAAATCGGTATGTAATAAATTAAAAGTAAAAATAACAAAAAACGTATACTTTCTTAAACTTTATTATCAACTAACATTTTTACGATATTTTGAATAATATTTCAGTTCCAGACATTAGCATTAAAGGAGTTCTGTCTGCACTCTCAATAGCTATTACATTACCACAGTTTAAATTACTGCGAGGTCTTCTAGCGTATAATTTAGGGGAATCGGTAGATGATTTACAAGATGAAGAAATTTTAACGTTTAATCAGGTAAATTTAACAGCCGTCAAAATATAATTAACAGTGATGAAATAATTTAAATTTAAATATCAGTAGAGTTTTTTCTCGGTGAATAAAAGTATGTTATCGCGCAAGTATTATTAGCAAACCAATTTTATAGAAATTTCTGCTGACAAAATTGGGACGTTCGTATCATCTATATTACATTTATTTACAACTGTGCTGAAAGAAAACTGATAAGATAAATGTATAAATGTTGAAAAATAAACACGCATGAAATGATCGTTTTAAATTTTATCTGACTCTTTCGCGTCTTATAAGAGAAAAAAAGCCGTAAATATTACAGCCAAGGAATCTGCTTGCAATAATGTAACGCTTTCGTTGAGGTTTGCAGTCAAAAGCTGAAGAACGAATCGAAATTAGTAATGATCTCACAAATGTATTCAACTATAACGTTCCCTTTAGTTTTTCTCACATTACTGCGAATTTATTTAATTGTCAATTTTTCTAGCAAATTATTATAATGTTCAACATTTACTTTTATTGTAACGGCAAACATTAGTTATTATTTCGCTTTATAATAATGTAGCAAAGTTGAACTATACTAATATGAGGTTACGGTGTTTTACTAAAATTATCGTTACCCTTCGTAATTGTATTTTATTCTTCAATATCTATTTCGTATGATTAAATTGTAAATTTATTAATTTGAATTTAGGAACCTTTGGTAACAGAAGAAAGTACATGGATTACTAACTTCATGCAGATTGATTTAGTGAATGTTACAGTTAAATTACTTAGTGATGATAACATGGCACAGGCTCGAGCATTGGCTTCCATTGATTTTATCAAATCAAGATTTCTAGTGGAATCGCATTCAGATAAATCGCAAGAAATCGATCTCATTTCACAGGAAATAATAATCACAGATACTAGATTCTCAGGTAATAGTAAAAGCTGAACACAATTTTTAAAATACTATTCGTAATAGAAAAATTAAGTAGTTTACCGGTTGACAGTCTAAATAATTCGTGCTATGAATTATTAATACTTATTCTATTACTAAAATTTAAAATATTATGTAAAAAAAAAAAAAAAAACGTCTTTTTTATCATTGTTTGTTTTCACTTTAGGCGACGTAGCGGGAAGTTCAAAATCAAATGTTTTTACGAATATTTTGCAGCCTCTTAATTCAACATCTACAGACGGTAACATTAGAGTAGAACTTCATCTTCGGTTAGTTATTGATTCTATTTAATTTTAGAAACAACTGAATATTTTTTAAATGTAATTTTGTATTACCTTTGAAAAAGAAAAAAATTAGTTTTCTTTTTTTTTTTTCTTCTCTTTTAAATGAACGGAAATTTTTTGTCTCCTCGCAATGTGCAAAGAGGAGAATAGACTCCTCTGCATTTTGAATAATCCGTATAGGAATTTTAATATTAAAAATTTTTGACTAGAAAAGAAAAAATATGCGAAATAAAAATATACAAGTATATATATTTTTTTGAAAGTCAACTTATTACAATTTCTATAAAGAGATAAGGCAAGGTGTGAAAACAATTGAATACGAAAAAATTCGATTGATAACTGATTTCTAATTACGAGTATTGAATAAATGCATCACTAAAAAGAACAGAAAAATAAAAATGAAAAATTTTTACACTGTTAAAAAATATATTTTAATCGTAAATTATAAAAATTTTTTGTTAGTTTGTGTTCTTAGAGTACACGAACTATTAAAATTGTCACTAATCAGGGGATTAAACGATCACCAGCCATCGGTACTTTAATTCAAGCTTATTTATTCCCCGCATGTTTCGGAATTATAACCTTTTTTCGATTTCACTGACCAACACTGTTTTTCAATCAGATACTTATTTCGGAAATATTACTAAAAAATAGAAAAAGTATTTTTCATTGAAAACATTTGCTTCTGTTACGTCCTACTACTGTTCTTTTTTAATTTCATTTTGCCGTGCGTTCTCTAAAATTTCTTCTGGTGCAAACTTAGAAATTCATTCTGTCTGCTTTCGCTTTCTTGAGTTTAAAGATTTCACATATACGTTCCACATTTAGTATACTAATTAGAGATTACCTGATATGCTATTAAATGGCAGTTAAGAAACTATGTCACTGCACGGCCTCTCAGATTTCATTATATAATATATGCTCGAGTGTATAATTATTAAAACTAATAGTGCAATAAAACATTTTTGTGTTGATTTTTTTTGTTTATAAAGGAAACGAACGAATAAGCAGGAATTTACGTTGCTGTTGAATAATATGAGATTAATGGCAATCGTTGAATGGTGGGAAATGTTGCGCGATTTTGTTACTACTGAACCTGATTTTGTATTATCGCCTGGTAATTTATTTGACGGCAATTGTAAAAATAATCTCGTTAATTTAAATGTACCGAAAAATAAATAATAAGCCCATTAAGTGATTCATAGCGAAAAGGTCACGCGAACAATATGTGTTGCAGCATATATTGTGAACTACTAAGTTGGAATAATAATGTAAAATTTCATACGGCTACTATTTGATTGTATTATTATCACTTTCACTTTTAAGGTGTTTGCACATTTACCACGAATAACTTAGATCTTCGGAACTTGCTGGCAATATAATTTAAAAATTTTTTATTTATAATAAACTTTTTAAAAAACTGAATATATTTTTTACGTTATTTGTTTAATATAAAATTTATCGAGTGATGGACTTTTCACTTACTAACCGATAAATTATCAAAAAATTATATTCGTAATTTTAATTACACACATTTGCACTAAACCTTTAATTTTTTTGAATATAGTCTGTCAAGCGAAAGAAGTCCGTTCGAGTTTCATTTGCCCCGAGTATGATGCTCAAAGTAGCGTACTCTAGTAGCAGGGGCCGTATTAACACTTGGCGCGTATTATTAACGAAAAAAGAAGTCATACTGCCACTCTCTCTTGTTATTCCTCCCCTTCTAGAAAGCAATTACACATCGTTTTAGTTTCATCTCTATTATACGTTCATCCGTTCTTATCCAGACGGATCACGCGGTGTTAACACAGCGAGTGTTATATCTGATTGCACGATGGATTGACGATCAATGGATTTTGTAACGTCAGCGTGTTTCGATTGTTTTACGAACGGACCTCTTTCGCTTGACAGACTGTAAATAAAATTGCTGTAGGGCAATCGCAAACCGCCATCAATTGTCTGACTCATTCGCGAGATCGGTTAAAAATATTCTCATGAAATTAGTCTTTCAGACAATTGATTAAAAATTTAATAAGCGCGCACATTTTTTTCAGTTGGTTGCAAAGTAATTTAAAACGGTTAGAGAAGCCCGCTAAATTTTTAGATTGAGACTCGCGTACAATAATAAAATTTGACTTATGAAAAAAAAAATGAAATAAATAAACGACGCGCCAACTCTTAAAATAATTTATAAAGATTTTAAAACAAATCGTTAAAAAAACATTATAATCGTCTAACTAATTCTTGCGGAATAGTGAAACATATCGGCATTTAAAATGATCGTCAATCGCGGAAACTTGAGGACAAAAATTATGGAATAAAAAGTAGAAGATCTGGTTACCCAGCAGTCTTTTGATAATTCCGAAGATATGTTAAGACATACAGCGTTTTGAATTTAATAAATTGACTTTAAAGTAGCTTTATGATCTAGCCTAAATCGGAGAAGCGTCACCGAGTATTTTCTTCATCCTTATCAGTAACATATTAAAATGTAATACTTACTAATGATTGCAATTATATATGGAAAAAATAAATAAATAAAAGTGAATCTTTGTGAATGTTTAAAAGCTCTATAAGTTTTATTAATGTAATTCGTGATGAAGATTTTTTTCATCTGAAATTTTCAACTTTTATTTCTGGCATCCCGAAATAACAAGTATTTAAAAGGATCTTTTGAAAAACTATTTAAACGCTATTATCTTTCTATGAGTTTTATAACCGCCAGTCGGAATTAATTGTTTAGATTATGATGTTCATAACTCAAAAAATTTTAAGTATTTTTAAGAAAGAATCAAAATTATAATAATCTAAAGTGTGTAGCTTATTAGCGCTAATATTTTGTTCGATTATTTGACATATGTTATATTGTATAAAAAAAAATACCGACACTTTTCTCTTCTGTTAATTTTCTGTGCGAAATACTACGTATAAATATAACAAAATAATCGTTTTATTAAACTATTTAGCAACTACAAGGTTAAAAAGCACACATCAGTTTCTCTTAAAATTTGCCGCGTTAAAGTAGCGTTATATCGATTATATCAAAATTTCGGACTAATTTGTTTAGTATTACTTATTCGATATTTAAATCGACATTTTTATTTATTTACTTATATATATTTTTGTTTATTTTCAACTTTAGAATCGAGCGACCAGAAATCTGACATTCAAACGAAAAATGTTTCGCAACAGTCATCGCCTCAACCTTCAATTCCATTTGAATTAAAATTGAATATTAGTGATTCGGAAATTGTTTTGATAGAAGATACATCGCAATGGGACGCAAATGCGGTCATATTTAAAGTAATTATGAACTTACCAACTACAAGATTCATTTAAAAAAAAAAAAAAAAAAAGGATAAAAATATAGTAACTTATTAACGTTATAATATTATCCTACTAAAGTAAAATAAAAAAGAAAAAGATAGTAATGAGTGTGATCTAAAAACCGTCACATTAGTAAAGCGGTTTACAGACTCAACTGTCATCTCGGATGTGTCGAGTCGGATCCCCCGGACACAATCGTAAGCGAAAATTAATTAAATGGAATCTTTGTAACCTTGTAAAAGACATACATTCGTAAACCACTACATATATTTTCACACGTGCGCAGGCACACCTTTATTTCGATAACAAGCAATTGTAATCAATTTAAAGCAGTACTATTCAGCCCGGCAATCGTTGGAACAATTCAGTAAATGCATGTTTCCGAAAATAATGCTGTAATCAATACTAATCTCGCAATAACTATTCGTACTGTTGCGACTTATATTAAAAATTCCGGTGAATTGCAACGATATTTTTGCTATAATGTTATCATTAAAAAATAGCTTCGAAAAAACTGAATAAAAATGGTGTTCATTATTTACAATTAAATAGAATTAAAAATGCGTTTAAACGTAAATGGTGTGTGTTAAACGCGTTATAAAAAAAAAATGAGCGTCAACCGAAAATTGTAACGGCGTTAGAAATGAAACTTTTTATGGGGTGCGATAAATTTTAAAGAGAAAATAAAAGAAAATACATTGAAGTAAAGAAAAATTTACTTAAAACTATAATAGAAATGATTTGTTAAATCAATAAGCAATGCGCAGATAATCTCGAATTAAACACTTATTGATTTAACAAATCATTTTTGTTATAGTTTTAAGTAAATTTTTCTTTACATCAATTTATTTTTTTTGTTTCCTTGTTTAAAATTTATTGCATTCCATAGAAAATTTCACTTTTAACGCCATTTTACATTTGTCAACTGGCGCACAGTTTTTTTGCGTCCTCATTAACAATAACTAAAAATAGTTAGTTTATGATTATTACTAGCAATACGATACGAATATTTCAGATCTTAATGAATTTAAGTATCTTGAAAAAACAGCTTCCAAGCAAGTTCTGTATCGCGTTGTTTCTATCTACAACAATTTTTATATTTACCATAGTAAACGTTTTATTCAGATTTTCTTATCTATTATAAGACTCTAATATTTTTTTTTAGCTACGCGCCAATAAAAATTTGATTTAACTTTTTCGTATACCTTTTTTTTTGTCTCTCTCGCTCCACGTTCCAGTGAACGGGCATTACAAAAAGACGCAAGCAGTTTAATAGGTAGTTTAACAGCTTTCGTTAGCCCAACGAGTTTACTCTCTATCTCAAAACTCGTGTTGCCCCATAAAAAGTTTCACTTTAATAAAATATAAGGCAGAATATATTTTTTACTGCGTATTTATTTGCGAAACATTTTTTCAAACTTATTCGTAATCATTTTACCCAAGAGTGTATTTAATACATTTTGTTTTCATTATTAAATAGTGGTTCTCTTCTGCAATGTTTTTTATGTATTTTGAATTCGGAATCATACGTTTGTTAACGTGCGAAAGACCCTGTTGATTTAGCTGTTGCTTTTCTTATCCGTTATTTCCAGAGTACAATGGTTATAAATTACAAACCAGAACATTCCAGTAAACCACTGGCATGCAACTTACATCATTGCGAAATGTTTTCCTGTATACTCGGAATGGAAGATGAGACAGCGCTATCTATAATTGATCCGGTGAATATAACTTGCGAAATTACAACTTCTTCACAGTCTAACAGTCTAGAACCAGTTAAAGTATTACAGGTATATAAGATATTATTTTTCATTTTTGTTTTTAAATGTTTTTCAATTTTTGAAAAAATTGTATAGCGCAAAAAAAAGAAATTATAAAGATTATTTGAAATTTTGTGTATACATATATATATATATATATATATATATATATATATATATATATATATATATAAATTACGCCTTTTTGGTTTTCTTTTAATTCATAATCGTTTTAATCTTACGATTAATTTTTCTTTTATTTCTGTTAGTCTTGACTAAAAGACAGATAACTCGTGTACTGTCTCTGTGTGATCGTTCTTTTTGAGGATGGACAGAATTTTTCTGTAAATTATACATTTTTATGTTATTTTTTACATTGTGATGATGGAATACATATGTCTTAAAACAATACTGCGTTAAACAAATAAGGTGACATAGTAAGAAACGTGATATAGGCTTTTGTGTACAGCCAAAAAGCGACGGCACCGATTAGTTATTTCAAAATGGATGTGGAAGAAATTACTTTTGTAACATACATCCGTCAAAAAAAGAAAAGAAAAGAAAAGAAAAGAAAAGAAAAAACATTTTAAGCGATATTTTTTTAACTTACACGTAGATTTGAAAAAGTATCCTTCAAATTTTGTAAATATATTTGAAAAGATTATCTTTATTTCTTAATTGGTAAATATTAGGAGTTTATACACGAGACTAATTTGACAACATAATCAGTAAAGTGCACCATTGCAAATAATATACATAAAAACGCGATAAGGAAAACTAAACACCGATGCGTAGCTGTTTTTGATGAAGATGCGCTCGCATTGTCTGTAATTAAGATTATATTACACATGTTGAATTTTTTACTCTCCGGTGCCAGCAAAGAAAAGAGAAGAAATAGTCACTACTTTGGTTTCCCGAATTACTTCACGATTAAAATTATCCTTGAAGTTATGGAACGACAGCCTTCTCGGATATTGCTACTCTGAATATTCAAAGCATTTTAATGACATACTGGTCGGACTCAATTTCATTTATCGGGTATTTACGATTTACTTGATTGTGTTAAAAAAAAAAAAAAAAAAAAACACTGAAGCAGTATATTTAATTTAGTAGGGATACCGTATAAAATGTTCACCGTTTTAGTTTTATGCCCTCAGGGATGCCAACATAGACTATATGGCTCCGCGGAACCGTTAACAGTTTATATAACTATTATTTTTATTTATGCTTGTTTATTATCGTTACGTTTTTTAAATATTCAATAATTCCCTGCATCGGCATTTCTTTAATGGCCAACAGCTGAAAAGGCAACAATACTAAACAAAGACAATATACAAATATTATAATAGTTAATTAATGAACTAAAATTGTACATCCGTGTCGGCGGTGATTCGATGACCGTTAAGGTAGTGGTTTCCGATGGTTCTACAGTCGATGTTTTTAATAGACGCGAAGGCGTGATTTACAATCTGATATTAATCGCGAAATACAACTTTACAGAATTATTACAATTGCGAAATGACTGCAGATATTTCTAGCTCTGACTGGCGATTCGATTCATTCGCACTGCAGATTCAGACTCTTGATTAGCTCCTTTTTTTTTTTTTTTTTGTTTACTTAAAGTGTCACACTTGACGAGCGGAATTACTTAAACCAATTACTGAGATTTAACCGTTCATCAACTTCGGTGAAAACCAGCTAACTGTAGAAAACTTCGATTGGATTTTTCTTTTTCCTTTTCAACCCCACCTATCGGACCGACCATGTAAATGCACGCGCTTCACCTTGCGATGATCCTTGATAAACTACTCATCCCTGGCCGACAACAGGGGATTTCTCAGTCACACACATTCTATCTCTCACCGCGTTTTCCATATTTTTCATAATCTTCCTTCTTCGCAGTTCACCATATTCAGTTTCTGAGCATAAGCGACTACCTACTTGTCGTTCTAGTTGTACAGAAATAGCCATAGTGTGTTCAAGGCAATTGTTATATGCAACGTTAATGTACACGCAAGATACACTTGGAACTGATTGTAAACGTTTGATTTATCGATATTGCAGTTCTAAATGTGCCTGCCTATTCTATATGCCAACTAACACGCATATGATGATATATGTGGTGGTGTGCTATTACTTTCCACCAGACTGTTAGCGATTAATTAATTATTTGTAATAATTTCTGTCGTCACATGAAGTCGAACTCGGGACCTTCGTGACGGAAGTCAAGTGCTATAGCAACTAGGCTATCGCGACGACTTTTTATAATTAAAACTGTAATATACACATTATAAAAAACTAAATGTAATATTTCATTTGGCATCCCCCCGGTGGAGTTCTAAACTAAATATATACGTTTCAAAATCAATATGTGCATCTGCAGCGAAGCATTCGTGTTCTAGCAGTTTCTTTTCACCCCCCCCCCCCCCCCATTGACTGTAAATGAAATATTTATTAAACAGCGATCAAAACTTAAAATAACTTTTTGAATTTGCTCAATAATTACACATTAGACTAGCGTGCACTCTTTATTGGGTTTTTAATGAATGATTTATTAACTACTACAGTGTATTCCGATTTTTGTACGCTTTATCTATTCATTTAAATGTTTAGCAACTTCTCGAAAGCCAACCAATAATACGAGTACACTAGTTTGCGATTACAGTCAAAAACGTAGGAAATTTGTATAATTCACTTCGATAAATTCGCGTCTATTTTAGTATTTCACATATATTACCCAATAATATTAATGCTGTCTGTTCAGACGGAATCATCTGTAATTTTTTTTGAACACCTACTTCACGTTATTTTATTGTGTATGCTGTTCATTTTAAGTATTGTACGTTAAAACTGGTCTTAGCAACGCAAATAAAACTGTGAGAGTAATTTTTACATTCGACAGCAAGTTACTTTAGAAGAATCAGATTTAAAAAGTACCGTCAATTACCTGTACTTTCTTGAAGTTTCTGTTTCGACGGAAACGGAAATTAACAGTAAAATGATAAACGGAAAAGCTTTTTCTTTTACATTCGCTATTTCCTCAAATTTTGACCTATCGGGACCTGAAAAATGAACTGAAAGTTACATTATACCAGTTCCTTAATGCGCTTCTAATGTGTATAAGTTACACTCGCCAAATAAAAATTTATGAAATATTTCCACTTTTTTTTTTTTTTTTTTGTTTGTTTTTTTTTTTCAGGTAATTTCCCAGCAGTTGTGTTTTCGCTTGTCATACAATGACGTGAGAATGTTTTTAAAAATTTATGAATCATTGCCGAATCAACAAAAAACAGCTGAACAAAATAAAATTGACCTCTTAGATATCGCGGATGATATGAAACGTAAGTATTAAGCATAATGCGTGATTATTTTTTGGAAGACAATTTTCCTCTTAAATATTATGTACTGATCGATCATCTTTATTAAATTAATGAATATTACAAAATTTCACAACAACTAACAGTAATGGCAAGCTTGCCGCTTGCGAGGTTAGTTAATTTCGAACTAGAGTTATTAATTTATTACAGGCGGTACAAATTTTTATGTTATTTCGCTGATTGGATTTTCATTAGCTATGTCAGTTTGTCACGAAAATCTGATACGGATATGAGGAATTGTATTTTTTTTGCGTTACCTATTACCCGTTAGTCAGTTATAATGTAATGTAAAGAGTATATAGAGACAGCATTATAAAACGCTTCAGTAAATTATTCTTTTCAGCTAAAGAATAGCCGTGTGTATGCAGGAGTTCAAATTTTTTACTGTAAAGTGAAAACTTCTTTTAGGCGCGTTTAGAGGAGAAAAAATTATGGTTTCGCGTCACGCTCGTCACCGACACGCTAATGTTAACAGTATCGACTAGTGCGAGAAATAAAACCGCTAACGCCTCTACTCTACCCACCGCTTCGTTAGTGACGGCATAACGCTTCTCCTCTACCCCTCCGTGTAATCAGTAATAAACTACAAGAAGAGACGTGAAAATTTAATTAATTATATTAGGACCACTACTAATATGGGGAATAATGAAAGTTTATGATGCCAGTAAATATTATCGTGAACATAATTTAATAATGAAATATATTGTGAAAATTCTATAACTACACTATATATTACTAATTCCATAAAATAATAAATACTTTTGACATTATCGTCTCTCTGTTTTTGTCGGTATTGTTGTTTGTTATAGTATTAAAGTGGTCGCGCAGCAGTAAAATTATTCATTATTTTAATTGTTTTAATATATTAACTTTGCAGATGATAAAAATCTACCGTTAATTAAATTTTTGAATGAAGCATTAAGTTTGACTATGTCCAGTGATCAAAAACTCAGTACTACCAAATATAAAACAACGATGTACGCGATTTTTACAAGATATTTACATAAATTCGAATCGAAAACCATACAAAAATGTATATAATTGTTGCTCGGAGTGAGATGCGAAAACCAGACTAATGTTAATAATTTCAAGTTACAAATTACGAAATTTTAATTTTCGATACGACAGTTAATCTAGAAATTCAAAAAATAACACTGTTATTTCATAGTTTTAAGTTTTCACTTCTGTCAGTAGTCCCCATAACTGCACGATTTTTTTTTTTTTTTTTCTTAAAAGAACGGATCGTCTACCAGACTTTTTTGTTTATCAAGTTCGACTATAATGTTAAAATTAACTGGGAATATCTTTTCGCAATTTTAAAATGCTCCGTCTTGCTCTACCGCATTTTACTAGTAAAAGCGTGTATTCGAGTTGTATATGTAGTATAGTAAAGTCAGAACGATGACACACACTATCTGTGCCAACTATATAATCGATTAATTACAATACAACCTGTACGCATGATTATGCTGCATTTTGAAAAGACATAATTCACGCATATGTAACTAAAAATAAACCGAATTATACGGAATAAGTATGCGAGTAACACCGATCTTTTTTTTAAAATTAAATTTTCACAAAAGTCATGTTTCTTCGTGAAACCTGAACAACTATTTTGATAAGTTCGTTCAAGATTTAATAGCGCGGTAAAAGTGACGAATGATTTTTCAATATTTAAGAACACGTTCTGTTTCAGTCTGTGTGTTGGTGTTTCTAGACTGCGCCATCTCGAACAACAATTCATTTTTATAAATTTTTTAGCGAGCATTTTAAAATGTCGAATAAAGCAAAAAGGGGAACAAACAGGTGATAGAAATATTCTTAGTTTAAAAACGTATTATTATAATTATCGCAGCAAAAGAAAAAAGTATTACCCGAAAGAAATATTTACTAAATTGTTCAAATGCAGTGTAAAATATTCTAAAAAAAAAAATAAGGACAAAATTTTGCAGAAACGGAAAATATAAAAAATTATGATTTGGAAGGAAGAAGACAAAAAAAGTTTGTAAATGTTAACTAATTACTACTTTCGAAGTGGTTCAATTCCGTGCGTACGCAATTACTTCTCGGCTAATGGTCCTATTTTTAAAACAAAGGGCGACTAAAAAATAGACAAAAAAGTTTTTGCACGAAGTAATGATCGGTTCCAAACAATTAGCGTTGTAGATGACTTGATAAATTTTTTTTTTTTAATTCATTCAAAAATCAACCCCAGAGCAGTCTTCTTTTGAAGGTTCAACGATGTCTGAAGAGAGATTTTTTTACTGTATTCACTTTTCTATAATAGTTAACGATTTTGTTCGTCGAACCGTCGGTTTTAAAGGTAGAACGTCTGCGCGTTGTTAATTAATTAGATATTTTACATTGTTTTTTTCTGTACTTACCTTCTATATCGTTTAATATTACTTAGGACAATTGAAACAACTGATGGTGTTAGGATTTTCACTGAACGATTGCTTTGTCGCGTTAGAAAAATGTAATAGGATTGCTGATGATGCGGTTCTGTGGTTAACCGAAAATGCGGTTCCTGAAGAACAAACTGCGTCTTCTTCTAAAGAAAGTTCATCGCAAGCTGCTGCTGATTCAGTGACTTCTGCCGAAACTGACGTTATTACTCAGCAGTCATCATTTGCGTTTGAACATGTCCAGGTAAATACTCAATTTTAATTAGTCGTGGCGATTCCATAGTGCATCTTTGCACTATTGCATTTCAGTGTTGATCGATTTAATTCCAAGTTCTTGTGTCGTCTCAATTTTTTGTATATGTTCGCTCATTATACATTTTTTTGTCTTTTTTTGTTGCAGTAAAAAAAATGCATTACTCTGTAAATTTAAACAGAAATACAATATATTCTCTATGACTGTTACTCTATTATTGTTTTCCACATATCTATGACACGATTACTATAATTAAAATTGTAAATATAATTCGTATAAATCTAATACAATAAATCGCAATTAACTGTGAAGTCATGACGCTTTCAAATCCTTCCTATTTCTGCTTGTGATCTATTTTTAATTTTTTTAAATTACTTTGCTTCCCTGTTTTTTGTTTTTTTTTCCCCTCTTAATGAATGCGCAAGTGCCTATCGAACGAAGTAGCTCGTACTGTCGGCAAAAATTTTCATAACACTTTAAAGTTTATACGGCCATTTTCGAAATGTTTAGATCAAAACCGACTGCTTCAGTGTCTGCATTATTGACGATTGTCGGGATTCGGATGTACCTCTTCTCGAATTATTAATGAATAATTTGGAATTTAAGATGGATATGCAACTGTCTTCTAGTTCACTTCGGTGCATATTTTCCATAGACTACTACAATCGATTTTTGTCCGGTTGGGAACCTTTTATTGAATCTTGGTGGTATGTTTTTATATGTTAGTTAATTTTTTCCTAAATACATATATGTATTATTTATAAATTAACTATTTATATTTTACATAACTTTTTAAATTTCATTTCAGTTGTAACGTTACTTTGGCGAAGACGTTAGGTAGCGATTTATTACCGAATCATCTAATGGCACATATTAAAGCTCACAAAGTGCTGAACATAAACATTACAAGAACTTTCTTACAAATATGTGAAAAAGTAAAAGAAACGTGGACTCAAGATTATTATAGTTTAAAAGAGGGGTACTTGATAATTTTTTATCTGCACTTTTTTAATTAATTTGCACACAACTGTTATTTTTGTTAATCATAAAATGTTAGATATTTTACGGAGGAAAAAATCTGCATCAGCATATTTTGAGTGCAGTAATTTTAAAAATCTATATATCTTTCGCGTGAAATTTCGTTTAAAACATTTACAAAGGTATGACACAAAGTTAAACCTACAGATTACTAAAAAAAAAGTGGTTAGTAATTATTTCGATTTTAACTTGTTTCATATAATCCTTTTACTCTGCATTTTGTTGTTTCTGGGTGGCTATAATAATATTCATTAGTTTATTCTTATAGTCACTGCATGTGATTCATAATTAACACTTTGAATTCTGCGATCTTACTTGATATGACAGAATTCTCATTAGTTACTGATTTTACACTTTTCTAAATATACTCATTATCGTAAGAACTTCGAATTTGGCTATTGATTGATCGTAACGTTTCATTATTTTCTGACTACATCCCCCGATACATTGTATTAAGAAATGATTTTTAAAATAACAGTTTTACTTTTTTCAACCTTATTTTTCTTCTTTCTTCACTTTCAGTTTCATCTCTCATTCTTATATTTTATTTTCCTTTCCATAATTCGGAACTACTAACCTCGTGCATCTATATACACAAAAACACCAACTGATTTATCTTTAAGCGAGAAAATATTAAGTTTATATATTTATTTTTCAGTAAAAATGACGTAAATTCCGAAACCGGTAGCAGCGGCGGATCATTGTTCCAAAATTATCGTCGTCGATCTCCATTTATTCCATTCGCACTAAAAAATAACACAGGTTCTCGACTTTGGTACATTACGTCTGTAACAACTGGTAACAGGTATAGTCCATCTTTCTTAGTAAAGAATTTAAATTTGTAATAATTAATTTAAATTTATAGTACAAAAATAAATGAATAAAATTACGTATAATAGAAATACTTCTTTTTAATTATGCTGCCGTATGGAACAAACATATTCATTTTTTTTTTTGGGGGGGGGGGGATTTAAGAAATTTGTGCAAAAAACCAGCAAGATACGTGTGAAGCAGCAGAGTCTACATGCCAATGTACAAAAGTGACCTGTAAAAAAATGTTTTTTCTTTTTTTATATTGTACGGAATTAAAATTATGTTACCAAATGAATGTACCATAGTGGAAATATTCAAAAATGTGAACATATACGTATAAAATGTGCGTATGTAATGCGGACATTAATTGAATTTGACTTAAATCTTTAAATATAAATACTCATACATTTTCTAAATAAAATACTATTTCACGTAATAAAACCGTTTAAAATACATTTTACCGATTTGTAGAAACTTTTTCATTCTGCAAAATAATATTTATTCTATTCGTTGCAGTTTTAGCACCGCAGAAGTTGATGTTGCTCAAGAGATTTCTGAAGATGTCCGTTGGATATGCGTTGATAACGATAATGTCGTATCATTTTCTTTCGAAGGTCAAGGTAATATCGCATATCTATTTTCTCGAACAAAACGTGAACTTCTCGATTAGTTTGATGCAAAATTTAAATTTTTCTATAAATTATTCTATAAATTATTCAATTTTCCAATCGGTAAATATTAAAAATAGAAAGCGATTCATATTTGAATAATAACAGCTAATCTGCTTCAAAACTAACGTGATCTATTATACATACTAGCAGAGTATACAAACAAATTGTCACTGATAGGCGGACGGTATCATGCATGATAAACATAATGTATTACTTTAAATATTGTCTGTGTGATATGAAAATGAATGTATAACAATGAATACAAAATTCGAATCCAGAAGTTAATAATAATAGAAGAATAACAAATTAACTACGAGACAATTATTCATCATTGTCCCGATATATCGGAAAAAATTTATAAATTAATGAAAAAAATATCGTCATGTTCAGGAATAAAACGAGCTTCGTATTTGCGATGAATTGTACATTAAAGTTAAAATTTGAACACAAAATGTGTTGGCAGTATTCTGTGAAAATGTACTGACTGACATTCAAAGAGAACAAAATTACACTAGCGGTCAAATTTTTTGATTTTACGAAGAAAGAGAGGTGCCCAAAAATTAAAAATCTTTTAATATAATCATCAATAATTCCTTTCAAAAAAAAAAAAGAAAAAAAAACAACAAAAAAAACCAGTAAATATTAAATATAAAAGTCTTAATAATGATGATTTTGAAAAGAAAAACTCATTTTTTCGAATTATATCGTAAATATTCGGATTAGCGAGGTGAAATTTTTATTTTATTAGTCATATGCTAGCTATCGAATGGGATTTCTGTGTGAATCGTTGATTACTGTTATTATGTGTTGTTTGGATTTATTCGCGTATTTCAAAGCTAGCAGAATGCCATAAGTGCCACATATAGAGCGGAGAATGGCGGCAGAAACGAAAATCTAAAAATAACATTACGACCAACAAAACTGCGCAATCGGCAAATTTTTTTCTAACTTCGTATCATCGGAGAAATATATTCTATTTATTTGAAGTGAAAGTAGGTTGTGGACTATGGGAAAGTGTGAATGTTTGCTTGTGAGCGGCAAATAGTCGGATAAAGCCAATCGAGCGATGTTATAAGTGAAGAACGACGGGATCCACATGATGTCTGTGATAGTTTTTTCATCAAATTTAAGAACAAGACTGAGCTTCATTGACTAGTGTCCGGGATGTTCGTTATTTGTGCTAAAAATAATCGTGATATTAAATTTCCCATTCGAGTTAATTTTCTTTTATAATACTATACTATATTTTTTCTTGTGTTACAGGAAAATTACGTCATAGAGACACCCACAAAATTCGAAGTCATCAAATTGTTATAAAAGTGGATGGTTACCAACCTATGAAGCCGGTCTCAGTTGACAGAGTTGGTGTCTACTTTAGGCATGCCTTATCCAATTCTAATAATGTGGTAATTTATTCTTTCCTATATGTATTAAAAGTAAATAATTAATATCTTTCAAATTAAAATTTTTTGACTTAAAATTCATCGTAAGGATCTTACGCGCTTACATTATTATTAATTCACGGACAAGATTTTGTCTGTGCGGGTTTCGATTTATTTTAAGAATAAAAAAATAAAGAAATCAATTAATTATTCTACATCTATTTCTTTTATGTGTGTATATGTATCGAAAAGTAATAATATTGCAGGTTTTTATTTTTTTAAGCTGGAGCTTTTTCTAATTCTAATATGGATATTTTTTTTTATGATGGTATAACGCAAAAAAAAAATACATAATTAATTTATAATTACATTAAATACCGTGCGTATATGACACCGCTGCCGTGTGTATTTATTTTAGGGCGATTCTTCGTCTGCTAGAATAGTGTTCGATGTTACGTTGGAAGGATCTGCTAGAAAATTGATTACAGTACGGTCTGCACTGTTGCTAAATAATCAGTTAGAAGCGCCGATTGAAGTAAAATTAGAAAAACCATTGATTTATTCAGGCGGTAAGTTTTTTTATCAATTTGGAAGTGAGACGAAGAAAGAAATTAAATCGTACTTTTACACACTGCAATAAGCGAACTTCACATTATCAATAATAATGTATTGAAAGTTAATCGTTTTTTATCTTTACATAACACAATGTTGCGCACTCATATATTAATAAGTTTTTTATTGGTTTTTTTTTTTGTTGTTTTTTTAATTTTTTTTGTTGACGGTCGAATTATTTTGTCAAAAGCAATAAACAATAACAACTTTTGAAGACAAAATTATTTTCTACATATCTCCTGTCAAGAAAAATAAACAAAAATAAGAAAGTCGAAAAAATTTGAAAATGGTCAATAAAGTTTTATTAGTTACTAGGCTCGTGTTATTCGACTTGGATCATGAATATTTAGCTATTCATTAAACGCGTAAAATTCTTTGAAATGTGGGCTACGCGTGATGTGTCGAGCATACCTTAAACTAATTTTACTCAAAAAGTGCAGTTCACGATCCATCTGTGAATCGCAAAGATATTTGGATGGGCCGTGAAAGTTTCTAAAAAAATCTATCTTCATGTAAAGCGAATGCATGCTAACATGCTCTTTTCATGAACTGATGTTTTTCTTGCGCTTTAGGAATTCAGTGCATCACCGATCCTTAAAGTAAATATTGGTCATATTGTGTAAGGATTTAACATTTCATTTTCCAGTTTTACCATTGATCTAAATTCTATTTCAGCTCATCCCATCAAAAACTTACTAGTACCCCGAGAAACTTAAATGAAAAGGAAACACGAAATGTCCAATGAAGAAGAATAAATTTACACCTTTTTAACAACGAATAACACACTACGGTTTCATCGTATATTATTTATCTGGTTAATGTAAATATTACGTGAAATTTATAGTAAGGCATTATTACTTTGATGTCACTAATAATTTATTGCTTACTATAAAAGTGGCATTTTATTTATTGCTGTTAAAAATTACAAGCACTTATATTCAAATAAAATCGATTCTTTTAAATAAATGTATAATGTAAAGCAAAAAAAAAAAAAAAGAAAAAAAGAAAGAAAGTTATTACAGTTTTAATCATAAGAAAACCCAAATAAAAACAGACGAATTAAAAAATAAAAGCCGATATTCATTTGTTCGATGAGTGTTTATAAAGTTGTAGAATAGCGAATACGTTAGATTAAATTCATCAAAAAGTTTCCGATAATTGTAAAATAAACAGTATTAACATATAACACGAAAGTGTTTTACACTTATCTTCTATTTTTGGAATACCAATATTTAAATGTGTGAATTATTCGCGTTTTTTGCAGTAGTTGAATTTTTTATTTTTTAAAGAATTTTCAGAACGATAAAAAATAGAAAAAATTGTATCCTTTTTAAATTTAACATCGCATTATCGATAATTTGAAATTTACCGATTTCACGTATCGCATTATTATTGGAATTTTCTAGCGCGATTTCAACATTTCGGCAGTTTCGTTGATTGTAATCTAATAAAATTTACTTCTAGCTTTACCCCCTAATTATTGGTTAATAATTCAACCGGGAAAATTTGAATCGGTTCCACTAACTCATACTCACTCTCAGATTTACGTTAGACCTGTCACAGCTGAAGGGACAGTTAATCAGCAACTTTATGCATTTTGTTCGCCGCCGATAAATTGGCAAAATGTTACGAAATCTGGCGATGTCGTAGAACAAATTCGTGAATGTCCTAATAATAAAGGATCGAGTTATAGGTAAGCTCTATTAAAAATGTGTATTTCAGTTTTGGAAATCTCTGCTGCACAATTAATCAATCGAGCCAAAAATTCATGTTAATTTTTTTATTTTTAATACTCGTTTTTAAGTATCATCTTCAATCAACGTATGCTCGAGTACACGTATACAGGGTGGCCCAATGGAGATGACCACATTTTTTTTTTTAATAGTACTGGTGGTAACACTGCTACAGTGACGAGTCGCGCTCTATTGGAAGTACTAACCATAGAGTTTTGTTAGCATATGTTGCCAGTCACCGCGGATTGTTATACTGCGAAAGAACGTGCGTTTTGTGTAGAACTGTATTTTCAAGGAAAATCATATGTTAAAGTTCAAAGAGCTAACAGCGGCGGATGTAAAAATGAGACATACGCCACAGAACACAGATTACACGCAACGCAATGAGCCGTTTAAAAATAATTTGGGCTGACTCTGCTGTTAGTAATGGTGTAAAGATTCGGCTAGTGAACTCTCTCGTCTTCTCGGTGTTTATATATGGTGCGGAGACCTGGTCGATGACCAGCGCAGACAAAAAACGTATAGACGCACTCGGAATGTGGTGTTGGAGGCGTATGCTACGTATCCCATGGACAGCTAGGAGAACCAATGTCTCCGTACGAAATGAGATTGGTAACCCGAAGAGGCTATCATCGGTGGTGCTCTGCAGGATACTGCGGTATTTTGGTCATGTGATCAGAGCGGACAATTTGGAAACGCTGCTCATCCAAGGAAAGGTCAACGGAAGAAGAAGTCGAGGTCGTGTACCGACTAGATGGTCGGACGCAGTGTGCAAAGCTGCTGGTCGTACCTTTCAGGGTTGTGTACACATCGCAAGGGATCGGAATTGTTGGCGCAGTCTGATCAACCGGGTGACAGATCATAGTCACGATACTCCTACATGGGGGGTGAGACGATTCGATAATAATAAATGCCTCGCTCTTCCGATTTCACCTGGCCACTGCGATCGCTGGATCAGATAGTTGCTGATTTTTTTTTTTTTTTTTTTATGGGGATATTTGAAGAGCCATGTCTACCAAATACGTCCACTTCATTTAGAAGATTTAAAAGCGCGGATTCGTCAAGAAATTTTGGAAATTTCACTTGCTATGTTGAAGGAAGTATATAAAAATTTAGTAAAAAAGATTAACCAATTGTGTAAGCCAAAACGGCCATCATTTAAAAGATGTCGTATTCCATAAATAATTTGTATAATCGATATTTTCAAATAAAATTGATTTCATTTTTGTGCGTGGAAAATCTTCATTGGGCCATCCTATATGTGATTGAAGTGGCGCCACCAATCGGTAACTGTTATAAATATAACTAGTAATTAATAAAACGCGCTAGAATTTTATGAAAAATTTGTATTCGTAAAATAATTGTAAGTCATGTATAATGAAAATTATTATATTGTCTTAATATTATGTCACATTTGAATATATTTTAACTTTTAAGCAGCAATGTATAACGTCGCTAGAATTTGATATATATTTTACATTTCCTAGATTTAATTTAAATACGTCTTTTTATTTTGAGAAATTTATTACTCATATTGTTTAAATATTAATCTTTAAAGGCAAATATGAGAGTGTGCAAATCTCAAGTGACGATGGAAAAATAAATAAATTAAATATTTTTGTAGAATAACATATTGTTTGTTTGACTTCTTGTATTTTTATTTAATTGTAATATTCGATGCAGTAGACGAGATGACCATTACGCCTATTAATAGAAATTCGTTCTAACCGTTACCGCTGCTCTCTTTATTTTATACGGAAATTGTAACAAAAAAAAATATATATTTTTTTCGGTCAAATTTGTAACAAATAATTGAAGTTTTCGAATTTAAATAATTCCACAGAATGTACGCTGTTATACGACATGAAAATTATCCGACAGAAGACAAAGTAACAACATACAGTGCCCTACCACATCCAGCTCATGTAATAACGTTTCTCAGTCCGATGATTATAATCAATTTGTTACCGTATGATTTGGAGTTTAATGTGAACGAAATTGAAACAGGCCGCATACCTCCTGGACAAAAACTTGCTTTACACGAGGTACTCTTATTATAATACTCCTACGTGTATATCTACGATTTCAAAGTAATGATTTGTTATTTTAAAAGTTAGTAAGCCGAAAAAACTTTTACCGGTAATTATTTGACGAAAATTCATATTATGTCAATGTATGATTTTCATGTTATTACATTACGCTAATATTTTATTATTGCGAAAGTATTAAAAAATATCAGCGGGCCGTGTAATTTCAGCTTCAATTGTACATTATAAAAGACGTTCATTTTCAGGTTTAGTAAGTATGTTGTAAGCAAAGTGAGAAATAACGGAGTTTTTTTTTTTTTTATTTATTGAAACTATTTTTGTGAATAACCGTGTAATGAGTATGGAACGCTTATATTTATCGATTGAAGTTTGTATTTGTAATCTTGCAGGAAATTTAAATCATTTGTAACTAGCCTGCTGCTAAAAATTGGAAAAAAAAAGACACTAAATCAACCTACACTACTATTGATATATTTAATGTATTTTAAACACGGTCTTATCGCTTGCGTTCTATGACCGCCACTAGTTCTTTAACAAATTTTTATTTTTTTATTTTTTTTTCAGTTTACAACATTGAACATATTATTATTTTACATGTGTTTTCCTATTTTATCTAAATAATTTAACAAAAGAAAAAGAAGAAGAAGAAGAAGAAGAAGAAGAAGAAGAGGTTAAAATAACGATACCTATTGCGATTCTAACGAAAACAGTTTTTGTGCATAAAAACGTGTGGTTCGGAAATAAAAATAGAATCAACGAAGATTATCGATCAGAGAGAGGGTAAGGACTTTTAGTGTATGGAAAGTTGCAGAAAGATTTATAATTGAAGGGGTATGGGAAAAAAAGATTTACTCATTCAAGAATGTTTATAAGTAAGATAAGGGTGATTTAACATATTTCTGATTTGGAAGAAGAAATAAAATAAAAAAATGAACTTTTTCAATAACTCTCAAAGCATATTTCAAAATGCGTAGTTAATTTGTAACGTGGTATGTTAACCACAGTGATGTTATAATTCGAATATTTGAAATTATAAGAAAACGAATTAACTGTAGCGGTATTGGTATGTTGCTACAAATGCCAATTGCAATTGAATTCATTCTAATATTGAGAACAAAATGTAATATTTTTGTAAAGGGAGAAGTTTTCACTTTCTTAAGCTGGCCGGAATTTACGAAATTGGAAAAAAAATTTAGTAACAAGAAGGACTTCGTAATGTAATTGCAAACAGTTCAGCTATAGAATAACGAAATGTTAAAAAAAAAAAAAAAAGCGTTAAATAAAAAGTTTGACAATCGCTTTCTAATATTTCTTTTTAGGTTAATTGATGTGGTTATCAAAGAAAAACTAATAATCCTGATTTTTAAATTTAAAAAATTACAATAGCCAAGAAAATAGAAATTTTAAATATTAAAAGTACCAAAATATATTTTTAACGTTGTATGGATTTTTATATATTTTAAATTAGGTAAATCCAAATATAGTTACCGAAATACATTTCTCTCTCGAAAACTACCCTAAAGACGGTAAATTAATAATTCCGTCATCTCCTTCGTCGTTCGAATCGAAAATTCAGCTTCAGGATCGATTAGGCAGACGACTAAACTTACGCGCTTCCATTATAGTTCAACGTGGATCAGAAATCAAAGTAATTATTTTAACATATATACATTTACAGAAAGAAAAAAAAACGTACATTAGACAAATTTATTTGGATTCGTATTGGTATTTTTAACACATGTTTATTATATATATTTTATTCAAATTCATTATTAATTAAATTAAACGCTTTTAATTTACATTAATAACTAGATATTTATTTCTAATTTTTCGTTTATGCCATATTTTGTTGTTTTTTTTTATATGCAACAAAAATATTTTGAGAAAAATAAAGTTTTGAATTATTTATATGTAGAAAAGGTCATTTCTTTGAAAATTATAAATAGTTTCTTTAATCTACGATTTATATGTTTGTTTAATAACTCGCGGGAAAAATAACTTTTGCATATAAATTACTTTATGAGCAGTACTTCCGAAGTAATTATACAGTCGACTTTGGTGTATTAATAGCGATTCTTATCGAATGTTTACGGAACAGAATACCTAGTTTTTTACACGCTACCGTTTATCATGCGTCTAAAATGTTTGATTTGTAATCTGAACTTTTTCTGTTCATTAGTTTCTTACAAACCCTTCAAGGAGTAATTTTTGGCGAAATACTCTTGTTATCTTGTAATATTGGAATTATTTGATTTTATAATTAAAGAGTAAAAGAAAAAATATAAAAACGTTCGGATACAAAAAACCCTTAAGATGAGGAGAAAAGTTTTTTTTTTTTTATCATCTTACAATCATCAAAACTAAAAAATTCATATAAATTATGGTAAGATTGAAATATTATTAAAAAACAAAAGAAAAAAGGAGCTTTCTAAATAGTTCAAAAGCTGTAAGATGCGCAGGATTCTGGAAAGTAAATTATTATAAAAATTATTTTTCTTCTTGTTTATAGCTCAAATTCAAAAGTCGAGTACTCTAATTTAACTTCACTATTTTGATTATTGCTTTTTTTTTTTTTATTATTTTTTTAAATAAATAGGTTACTATTTTCGCGCAGTACTGGATTATTAATAAAACTTCTTTACCATTGATATTCCGACAAGAAGGAGTAGTTGCTGAATCAGCCGGTCAGTACGAAGAACATGAATTAGCTCGAATGATAGCTCCTTTGATGCTTTCATTAACCGACCTCGATGCTAGTCCTTCGATTGCTGCTCGCGTTGGAAACGGAGTTCATAAAAACGGAGTACCTCAGGTAGGTTGCAAATGATACGTATGTGTGTGTGCACACGTACACATATACGTGATTTTTCGTAACTGTTATAAAACGGTCTGCGGAATTTTTTCAAATTTTTTTCCTTAAAACTTGATTTTAATTTTCAAATTTGGGTCGCTTAATTTTACAATTTTTGGAGTTTCCTTCTAAGTTGCGAAAATGGAAAAAAATAAAAAATATCACCATTTAACTTTTTCTTTTTATTTCATCCATTGGTGATAATTATTTGCAAAGGTTAAAATTTTTCAGTGTTAGGTAGTCTTAATTTTTCGTCCAATGTATAATTTGAAATTATTATTTTCCAAGTACTAATTTAAATGTTCCTGACTATATTCTTTTCTTTCGACGTTTTTTTTTTTTTTTTTTTTTTTTATCTATTATTAATTTTTATTTTAGCGTTTATCATTTACTTAGAAATCTATTTCATAAGTCTTTAAATTCTTTTTACATATTTATTAAGAGATTCCTACGTTATAATTTGTTTTTACTTTTTATTTTTATTTTTAATTCATCTTTCTATATTTAAAGCAAATTAAATGTAACCGAGAAACAACGATTCTTTCTATTTTCTCACTTTAATTATCTTCAACATTAAAACTATTTATAAACGCTAAATTATTATTTTCCATACATTACGTTACTTTAATACTTAAATAATCCTAATATTAACTAATTCATTCATTCTTTATGACATTTGATTGATTGTTTTGTATTATTATAATTATCGTGTATTAATGTATTATCTTATTTATTCTGTTTCTATTTTACTTTTTTTAAATATAGTGGTGTCAACATTTTCAACTGAATACCGGGGTTCAAGTAAGAAAATTAAAAGTATCCATGCGAGATAATCGTCGATCGGATATTGTATACATGATCGGAATTAATGTTACCCAAGGTCATGGACGTTACCGGAACACCTATATCGTCACGTTAACGTCGCATTATCAGATTTATAATATGACTACTTACACGCTGGAAATTTCTCAAAAATCGTCAAGTACCACATCCGTAAGTCTATGCAACGTTAAATCTTGTTTCCACTTGCGAAATGTCTCTCCCGGGCATCGATATGTTTTTTCAAAAACAGTTTATTAGTGCATTTTTCTGTTTACTAATAACATTTGCATGAAAAGCATGCCAAGTAGATATTTAGTTTTCACACACGAATTTTTGATTTAATGTATTTCATTATTAGTATATATATATATATCTTAAAGAATTTGCAATATGGAAATAAACTAACCTAGTTAAACCTATTACTGCGCTTCATTTCAGAAAATAAATCAGTCAAATGTACTAATATTCGTTTGACTAAATAACAAGACGATGATTGTCCGAACTTTTCAAAACTATCGAATTTGCCTAGTCTATACTGAAATACTTTTATTCCCTGATCTTTTACTGTTTTCAGACCAATAATTCTTAATCTTTCCCTCATATAAATCACGCAATTTTAATTTTATCTTCTATACTCTTTTTACATTTATTACATTGTTGACAGTATTTACAACATTATTAACATCGTTTACATTCTATGTATCATTGACAACAATTAAATTATTTATACCATTTACAACATTGACATCGAAGTTATGCGTTTTTATCGAAAGAGAGGACAATGGCTATTAAAATATGAGATATAGCGGCGTGTTTCAAGTGCGTCGACGTGTCATTCAAAAACGGCGTCAATGCACGTGAAATTGCGTGATGTGGAAATGGTTGGTTCATTCTTCAGTTCGAGTCCAAATTCTGGGCGCATAAATTTCATGAATGTGGGACTGTACGACTCTTTTATATCCAAGTTAAGATCACCATCGAGAACTTTGGCCATTTCAGGGTCTTGTGCGGAATCTACGTTAAACTGATCGACGTCTACGATGCGGAAGAAAAGACGTATAGCCTGAGGAAACTCGCGGTCGACGAATTCACGATCCAAGAAGGGGGACTCGATCATCGCTTTCTCCTCTGGAAGTAAGGGCTGATCATCACCAATCTTGGTTAGTACAGATGGGAAAGCGACATCAGCTTTTCGCATCGCTTGCACGAGCGGGTAGTAATGTAGCGACTAGCAGACAATTTCGCGGCAGAACTTTTGTTTCGACCGCTTGTAAATCTGTGCCTGGCAAACGGGCGATAGTTGACGGAGGTCGCCGGTAAACACCATGTCCATACCCGCAAACGGACACCCGTGATCATCACAATGTGTTGAAGTCAAAAATTTCTGTCCTAGGAGAGCAGACCGATTATACCGCACTTGTAGACGAAGACGATGCGAACATTTACGAACGCTGTGCGAAACATGTTCAGTGCTTTCACTTGAATGCCCTTCATCTTTTGCGAGTTCCTGATATACGAAAAACCGCGTGTCCAGTGGATCCGATGTATATGATGCAATACATTCATTTTTCGCTCCTCTTTACCTTGCACTTTCCCTTTCAGTTGACTATATGGCTTCCTCCTCGTCAGAGTATTCAGTACTTTAATTTTCTTTTCTCTCCTTGGACATTCGACGATGGAAAAGTATAATCGATTCCGAAAGATGAATGTTTTCCTTTAATTTTTCATATCTATGCTTTTACAAAACTGTTTTCTTGCTTCTCCTCTTATCTTTTTTACATAAGAGTAATCGTGGTCAGTGACACTACTATCTTGTCGAATCACTTTAAACAATACCACATCAGGAAATAAAAATAATACTTTAATATAGACCAAACAAATTCGACAGTTCCAAAAAGTTCGGACAATTATCGTTACGTAATTTATTGTCGAAGGAACGCTAATATATTTGATGATGAAAGGCAGTATTGAGTTTAATAGTTTGTTGCATCTGCACATCAAGTAATAGATGTTATCAGGTATCTTTTAGTAACGTTTAATTCGAGTACGAACACGTTGCTGTTACGAAATTATAATTTGAATTTTCGAACTTAATAAATTATGTTATACGGTTGTTAAATAAGTTATGGTCAAAATGCTGAAGTTGGTTTCGCTTTTAAAAAGGCGGTGGGTTCGATCATCAAGTACCCGTCGGTATTTAAACTTTTTTTTTTATTTCAAATAAATAACGGATTATAAACTGAATACACTTAATATTACATTTAATAAACGTTCAAAAATTTTATTTAAAAAGTTAGCTGTGTGCTAATAGCAGTTGAGAAATACGCGCATTCTAGTATTTCTGATTTTTTTTTATTTTCAATAAATTTACTTAAAGATTATAATTTTCAATTCTATATAAAAATTCATATTTTCCCTCTTCAAAGTATTACTTATCTTACTTAGTTTTGCCAAATTAACGGAGCAGCGAAGTATTAGGGTATTAGCTATTGGAAGTTTAGATACTTTTATGAAAATTCAATTTTAGAACGGGAATAGGAATTTCAGAATTTGTTCATTACTTTGAAGTAGAATAAAAAATACATTAATCCAATATGATTTTGTTAGGTAATTAAAATTTAGACCAAATAACCCAGTTGAAGTTGAAGAACATCGACACGTTAACAATCGAACAGAGATGATCTCCGCAAGTAATATTTTTCAAGGCATCAATTTTTCATTGCGCTGCAACAGAGAAATAAATAAAAACGTTGGTATATAAAAATGTTTACGTGTGTTATATATCTCGATTCTTTGGACGTTGCTTTGAGGACACCCTTTGAACCTTCCGATCCAGACTTCTATAATTCTTATGGAAGATTCAGTTTTAATTGATTGTGTCATTTTTTCATTTACGTTTTGTGTAGTAATTTCTATTTGTAAAATGCGTTATGCTCCAGCTTGCGAATTTCATTAATAATTTTCACAACTTCTTCTATAACCCGAAATCTAACAAAATTTCTAAGTAACTTAAAAATGTTACAGGATTTTCCTATTACAATCGTTCTAAGAATGACATTATCATTAATATGTATATAAACTCGATCTTTCAGACCTCGCCATAGGAGTATCCGCTAGCCCCTCAATGATAGTCTATATACGTATATACTATATATATATATATATATATATATATATATATATATATATGTGAATGTTTCTTTGTTTGTACCGTACGCATGAGCAAACCGCTTATCTGATTACAACGGAATTTCGTTAGGTTGTAGTTGACATATCAGAGAAAGTTTATGAGAAAATTCCACTACTGAAAAATAGGTGGTTCGCGGATTCAAGCGGTTTAAGTTCCGCAAGTATTTTATTGCAAGCAGCTTTATGGCGTAGACATAGTATTGAATTACTGCTTCTTTTCTTTTTTTTAATATATAGTATGTTCCACATAAAAAAACGTATTTTATTAGAATATTTTGAAAAATTTGCGACGAAACTACGTGAAAAAGATCACTGAACCACTTTTGTTCCGATTTTCAACTATGATTTCCGAGAAAGCTTTTTATTGTCTAATTTATATAACTTCTTGGTATGGCTTAGGCGATCCATGAGCATTTTTATCAATGAATGGAAAAAAAAAAAGGTAAAATAAAATAAAGGTTTTTTAAAAAAATGTGTTTAATGTAATTTAAATTCTAGATAAAAATATAAAATTATATTATTAGGTAAAGAGTGTTTAACGGGTTTTGGCTTTCCATGGCAGAAAGAAATAATCAGCATTCTTTATTTAATGCTCATTAGTTTAGGAAGATCAATTATGTCTCAACTACTCTCCAAAATTATGTAACGGACAATGAATCAAAACTTATTTTCTAACCAGCGTTTTGCCTACAATGCAATAATTGATAGTGCCGATTATGAGGAAAGAGAAATCAATTTCATCGATACTGTTAAAGGTACAAAGGAGCCTTTTTTGAAAAACGCTTTTTTTTATAAACGTGTTTTACTTGCGAAACTTCACTTACCGTAACTGTTATGAGATGAACGCACTATATTAAGCGGGGTTAATAGAACATTATAAGATTTAAGGTAATTGTTAAAAACTGCGGTAGGATTAACGTTATCTGGTGATTTCTGTCAGACATTGCCAGTTATTCCTCGCATGTAACGATTTAAAAATACCAAACAAAGTTCTTATTATTCAAAACTGAATCAAAAATGCTTTGACACGTATGCTTCTCGGCATCTGCTTTGTGAACAGAATCGAAAGAAACTAAATGCACGAAAGTTTACGACGACGTTTCTTAATTAAAATCGCACGTCGATGTTATAAGAATGTGAAAAAAATCCCTCTTACAGCGATCAACTGTGAACATTACCCGAAGAAGTCGCGCCCAGTCATACTGTATATGTCTATTTCTATCGGACCGCATCTTCGTGTATTCTCACTCACATCTTGATATCAGTTTTACTTTACTTATTTCATTGTATTTGTTAAATGTTCTCCTCGAGCATTTTAATTTGAAATACGTTACGTTACTCAGTGTTCCAATTTTACCAAATAAATACAGGGTGCGGCAGCATAACTTCCTTTTTTAAAATGCGCCACTTTTTTTCTACTAAATTTTTTTAAAGAGAAATAATAACAGAAAATCGAAATAACAGATACTCTAGATCCCCCTTGGGGCAATATGTATGCTTCTTCCCTTGTAGTTTTATTTCGATTTTCTGTTATTATTTCTCTAAAAAAATTTAGTAGTAAAAAACTGTATAACGAAGAATTCTATGCAGTTTACTCACATATTAATAAAATCCCCGGACTTAGTTTTAAGTTCCCACGACGCAATAAAGTCAAAATACGTTAAATGCATACGAGTTCTATTTGTTACATCATATTCATGGGCCAAAGAGGGAGCACCAACCATTATATGTGTATTTGTGGAACAAAACTAACGAGTCTAAATGAATGTGGAAAGTAAACTGTTTTGCCCGTACAGTTTGATTTTTATTAATCTTTAATTTCCGGTAATTCATTAATTCTTAATCATGTAAAAAATGAGGGATATTCAATTTGGTTATAGGAATGCGATTTAACTGATATAAAAATTATCAAATTTCAATTTTTGCAGATTTTGTAATACGCAACGAAGTAATAATAAGTTAAATTGTTTTAATTGATACATTAAAAAAAAAAAACAAATTGGCGAATATTTGAAGTTTCGCAAACTGACCGTGAATTAAATTTATTCGAATTTAAAAAATTACGGATATACCGCAAAATGTATAATTTTTAGTTACGCAATAATAAAATAGTTAACTTTCAGCCGAATATTAAATATATAATCGAGAATATTCAGTTTATAATCCAATAGAATTTTAAAATATGAAGAGTGTACTTTTATACGCTATTCTTTATTCAACCGGTAAAAGCGAAAACTTACTTGCGAGGTTAAACCATAGTAGATAATAACTTGATTTTCAAGTATCGCGAACTAGATTTTCTTTTTTCTCAAAAAATCGGCTATAATACTTAGACTATAATTTTATATCTGCAATAGCCATTTCAGGTTTCGGTTTTATTACCCTTTCCATCGCTATGCTCGTAATTTCAAAATTATTTCATTTTACGGTTGTATGTTAACTTTACTTTTCACTAACATGTTTTATAAAATTACTCTATTCACATAAATTTTGTCTCACCTTTGTTAAATTTCTACCGCAATGTGTTATTCTGTTTTATTTTACATTTTTCGCGCCATAATTCTATTAAAATTTTATGCTCTTTCTTTTTTTGCATTAATTATGAACGCTTTTTATTTTTAATGTATTTCCCGGTATTTAGAATTAATTATCTTCTCTTGTTAGATCCCAAATAAAATGATCGATTTCTTGTTTCCTTCGATATCCGTTTAAGGAGCTAATTTTAAATTATATCAAGTCCACGATAGTTTCAGTTCGTCTCCATTAGCGAGTGAAATGTGAGAATATTCATTTTTAACGACACAAGAGAAGTTAGAACTTACTAATAAAGAAAAGTGTGTCTCGATATATGTTCGTAGATATTTTTTTAACGTCATTTTGTGTAGCAAAATATTTCACGAAGTCGTGGTGTCCGGTAGTAATCATTAAAAAATAAATGCTGGGAGATGTTTTGCAATCGTAAGATACGGCGATTAATTAATTCATAATCACTTGTAATATTCTCCTATATGTGTATATGGGACGAACCAGCCGACAGGCTGATACACTGATGATGATGATGATGATGATGTGTATATGCGGTGTAAGAATTTTTTTATTTCACGCAAGAAAAGAAAATATTAATTTAGTTTAATTTTTTAATTAAGTTTTAATCGCACACCACATGTGCACGCAAACCGGGTTTAACACACAATTAGGTTATGAAATCAGAAAAACCGATGAATGAAACCAGCGAATACCTATCGGAAGAAATTACTACTGTTAATTAAACGGGAAAGTTGCTTCGTTTTAAATTGACTGTTAATAAGTTCCACGGATTTTTACTCTCTTTTCTTTTATTACACTTCTGCTAAACTATTATTGGCTTGCACTCAAAAATTACACCCTTTCTTTTCCTTTTTACTTTCTTGTTCGAGTAAGTTTAAATTTATCTTTTTATTTATACACATCGATGTGTACTTTGAAATATATGAATTATAAAAAAATTTTTCTTTAAACTTCAAGGTTTCCATGGATTCCTTTGTCAAGGCAGATGAGTTAGAAATTAATAATTAAAAATAAAATACTATTATGTAACATGTTCGGATCATTAAAAAGAAAAAGAAGAAAAAAACAGTACAAAAGATTTTAGAAAAAAATTGATGCCAGTTTTTTGATAGTTTTCAGTATATATATATAGGAAGGAAGAAATATAATTCTAGCTTAAACCATTTTTATTGCACACGTAACTCTGCTACGCAACACCGAAGAAATTTATGGACAAGCAAGGTTGTTACTCCTTTAAACTGTAATTAATTAGAAAGATAAAAAAAAAAACACTATTAACGAAACAGTTTGAAGTCGCAGAGATTAATCTACTTCCGTACCAGTGAAAGGCACATGCTTCTATAATTACGCTTAAACATTCTAAAGAATTGTGTGTCTTTCATGGTACTGTTAATATTGCGATACGCGATTGTTAAAAGTACCGTACAACTTCAGAATTTTATTGAGTGTGAATATCTTATTTTTGCTTGTTATTTATATAATAAATCCAACAAACTTGACCAGAGCGGTAACAATGCGTTTCAGTTTTAAAACTTGTTCCGATGAATGAAGTTTACCTAAAAACCACTAAATATTTTTGAGTTCAGTGAATTCTAGTATTTTTGAGAATTGCGTGAGTGTATTTTTCTTGACTTTCAAATAATGTTCGACATTCAAAAATTTTCTGATGGTCGATAGACGCGACTTTTAGGGGGGGGGGGCATTTGCCAGACTCCTCGGGCTTCCGAAAAAAGCAAAATTATTAATTTGTATGGTTATTGAAGAAGAAGAAGAAAAAAAAAAAAAAGAACAATTTATATTAAGATGCTAGTAACTTATGAGAAAAAAATTGATACATCTGTGTGAGTTTTTTTCTTTGCCTTTTATCGTTTGAAGCGAGTTGATTTTGAAATACTGTTTTTTTTTTTTTTTTTATTTAGCGGTTAGATTTTATGTTCCTTTTTACGCTGCAGTCGCGTCAGCGTTTGATATTCGATATCACAACGATATAGTTTAAAAGTAATGAATTATTTAAAACATATTTCAAATTTTTCTACATATCGCTTGAGATAACACATTTATTCTGTGCTCGGTGGGTGCGTGAAACTTAAAACGTATTTTTATAAATCACGCAGACACGCGTAACATTATTAATACCGTACGAGTTTTGTTTGCTTGCATTATTATATATTATTTTAATATTTCCGGTATACAGAGTAGCGAATTATTGGTTTCACCTTGTCTGCGAACATTGTGTAACTGCTGTTATCCAAGTCACAATTACCAGCAAATGGACGAAGAAGTAATTTTCGATACTTCTAACCCATCTATTAACTTTTTCCGTATTCGTAGTCTGTACTTACAGATAAGTGTTTAATTATGTATATTCGTAAGACAACACGCTATATTTCTAAACATGTTTACATTATAACCCTTTTTTTTTTCTTTTTTTTTTTTTTTCAGTTTTAATAGCATTTCTATTTAGTTTGTTTTCCCTAGTTCACGTTCTAGCTCTTCTTGTATTTCACTTAATCCCTATTATTTGTAAATCCCACGCGTCGTCATCAGCAAAAATACATTTCAAAACTATTTGTTTTCTTATTCATTATTCTCGCCGATTGCCTTCAACTCTTCGTGTACTACTCTCTTCTCCTCTTCAAATATCGACGCCTTATTGATCTGCCTTCTCTTTTAAATTTCTAAAATTATTTACACTAGACTACCATCTCTCTCAGTATAATACGTGTTCTTATTTCCTTTTTCTTTTCTCCTTTACAAGTGCTCACTCTTCATTTGTTCTTCCGAACATTTTTTCCCATTTTTAATTCTACTGAAATTTTCTTCGGCCTTCCTGCCCGCATATATATTCTCGAATTCTTTTCGTCTTCATATCCTCGTTTCTAGGCTATACAAAGGACAGCCCGAATGGAACATTATACCATTATTGTTTTCCCAATGTGTGTAATATTTTTCAAATGCTTCCTTCGACTTTTTTGTCCGATTTCCAATTTCAACCTGCATCCGGAACTTTTGTAATTGTTATGTAGCACTTATGTTGCACCGATTATAAATATCTGGTTGCACTCTGTAGATAAATAACACATTTTTAAATGATAATTAAATTTAGCATTATTAAAAATTACACTATATTTGCTGTTTGAAATTTTACAGTTCGTAATGTTGAATTATATTTAGAATGTTACACAGTATAACGTGAATAGGTGTAGTAGTAAATAAAATTGTCTATCCCGAAGAGATGGTAAAATTATTCGAAACCCTTAAATTACTTTCACGGAGTTTAATATTCTGTCACACGGTCGATTATATGCGGAGATTTGAATTTAAAATTTTCTGCCATATTATAAGTTTTGCACGTGAAAATTGCTAATGTGTAAAAATGATATTAAATCTATGGCACTAGTGTAAACTGCAGCCTAAAATCAATATGAAAAATTCGTAGAATTGGTGTAGGTTAACTTGTTTCGTAACAAATGTTAGACTGTAACGTGCTAACGACTTAATTTAGAAAATAGAGGTAAAAATACGTTTTTATGTCGCTATATTCATTTTGGTTGGAGTCTCATGTTTTTGCTTTCTATACTTTGCTTCGTAAAAACCTGCATTTACAACATACTTTTCACGTAGTATCGACGATTGAAAATTACTAAAAATAATTGAACCGTTCAAATTTCATCGAAGGCGGTAAGTAGTTTTCGCAATTACGCATTAATATACATCTTTATTATACATTACCAAATTCGGTTAGTGAATATTACTCTTAGAAAGTATTCGAAATCACGTTCCATACGATTCCATTGTATAATAACGTAAAATAGTCCTTCGCTACTCGGTGAATATTTAGCAATGAGATGGATTCGATTTATTTTTTCACTTTTAAATTTATTAAATTCAAACAACGCACGACTTATATTAACTGAACAAAATGCCTATATCCTTGTTGTAGTTAATCGATTCATTCTAAATTCTATGGTCGACAACTATGTTAACGTGTTTTTTTGTTTTGTTTTTTTTCGTAACATTAAAACATCCTAACCCAGAGGTCGCGGCAAAGTTGTGAAACGAAAGAGCCAGAAGATAAAATTTACAAATTTCCCAGTTTTTAAAGAGCCACTAAACGTTTTTTCGTTTCAATATTATAGTATTTGCTTACATATATATTTGATTTTTGATTTAAAATAAACGTCTTTAAATACAAAGTAATGTTTATTCGTATAAGAGCATACAAATGTTTTTAGCACAAAACATATTAACGTATATTAAATAATTTTCGGAAACAGCTGTGTTTAAAAAGAAATCTAATTCGCTTAACGTTTCGACCAGCTTACTCTGGCCATCGTCAGAAGCAAACTGAAGTAACGGAAATTGCGATCGACAATAACAATAAAGTAAGAACCGAAATTCATGAAAAACCCAACCCAAAACAAAAAACCTACCTCTAAACAGGAAAAACCGACAATACGCAATAACAACAGACAGAGAATAATAAAACAATATAAATACATATGAGAAAAATAAATAAATAAAAATATAAACCGCAACACAAAAAACTGGGGAAAAATCAGAGGAACATCGGGTCACAATTGAGACAAAGGAAAAATAAATACAGACAACGACTTAAAATAATAAATACAGAAGCGCATACAGTGAGCGCCAAATAATCGAAAAATAAAGAAACGAAAATCAGGAAGGATTAAAAAAAAAAAAAACGAAAAAACACAATGGAAGAAAAAAACATATATTTACAGAAACAACAAAGAAGCGCTTTCAAAGAACGCCACAAAAAAAACTTGGAAACAATAAAAGAACGGAAATTCCACAAGGGAAACACAAAAAACAACCTACCCGAACAAAAACAAAAAAATATAAAATTATAACACCGATGGACAAAAGTAAAAACTGAACAAAAACACACGACAAACGTAATCGGTAAGCACCGCAGAATTCCCCCGAAAGGGAAAGGAAAAACTGTCGAAAAAACCTATAAAAAATGTACCTGAGGATGGACTGGAACCTATCTGAAAATTGATTGGAACCCTCACCTGACGAATTATTGGACACCTTGCCCGAAGAGTGAAAATGACTGGACTACAAACCTCACTCGGAGGACTGACTCGAAACCTACCGGGAGAATAGGACGTAGGCGTCGGACACCCGACCAAGGGAAGCTAAACCGAACGACGTAAACTGATGGAAATCCAAACAGAAGAAGATACCACCACGACCGGCGGTACGGGGGAATAAAAAACCAAGGAAGAGTGAAATGCGGTGACGGACGTCAAGGTACCTAAAAACACTCAAAATTAAAACCATGTAACCCAGAGATTGAATAAAAAAATGAAACCTACCTGACCATTAACCATATTACTGGTTTCCATGCCGTAGTAATACATAGACCATCTTCTCTGCTGAAATTCGGCCGTTTCTCAATTTCGATGGCTTCTCTAATCAAACTCATGCCGGTGTGAACTTCCTTTGCTAAAGGAACATTATCCTCAAATCTGATTATGCGATTCGTTTTCAACTGATGTTCCGCTAAAGCGAATTTGTGTACCCGCCTATGCGCGCAATCAGCCTTGTGCTCCTTCATCCTGGTTTCAATAGGCCTACCGGTCAGAGTGGTTTCTTCTTCTGTTTGGATATCCATTAGTTTACGTCGTTCGGTTTAGCTTCCCTTGGTCGGGTGTCCGGCGCCTACGTCCTCTGGTAAATTCTCCCGGTAGGTTTCGAGTCAGTCCTCCGGGTGAGGTTTGTAGTCCAGTCATTTTCACTCTTCGGGCAAGGTGTCCAGTAATTCGTCAGGTGAAGGTTCCAAGCAATTTTCAGATAGGTTCCAGTCCATCCTCAGGTACATTTTTTATAGGTTTTTTCGACAGTTTTTCCTTTCCCTTTCGGGGGAATTCTGCGGTGCTTACCGATTACGTTTGTCGTGTGTTTTTGTTCTGTTTTTACTTTTGTCCATCGGTGTTATAATTTTATATTTTTTTGTTTTTGTTCGGGTAGGTTGTTTTTTGTGTTTCCCTTGTGGAATTTCCGTTCTTTTATTGTTTCCGAGTTTTTTTGTGGCGTTCTTTGAAAGCGATTAAATTTCTTTTTAAACACAGTTGTTTCCGAAAATTATTTATTATGAGTATTCACTGTGAAAGTTTTAAATATTTGTATTAAAGTATTTTAGATAGAGCTAGAATAATAAAATAATTAAATAATATAACTACAGTTATTGAATAGTAACATCAATGGGAGCATTGGCTTTGCATGACTCTTGATAGTTTTGTTAAATTTGGCTCTAACTTATTGTAAGTATCAAGCACGCCCCTAGATTTTTATTTGTTATTTGGCATCTTACTTTACTTTTTACTATATTCATGCGATAGAACGCTTGCTCGCACGAATATTTCGACCCGGAGATCGTCAGCACTCTAAATGCCAACTTCTTCACCTCACTGTAGCATTCTGGAAGGCTATTCCATACGCCAAATATGAATGCCCCAACTCACGGCATTTCTTTTAGAGCTGTCCACTTGTGCTGCGCGACGTACATGCATTTCTGGACCTCCAACTCTTCCAACCTGCTCTTGAGTTCTGTGAACTTGTCACTTCATAAGTCTTTGCTCTTCAAATCCAACAATTGCATTTGGAGCGATCCAGCATCAATTTCAAATGACTCAATGTTGATCTCATTTGTATTTGCGTTGAGAGGATTTATTATGAATGCGAGAGTACTTTTGTTCGTTTTGAATTACTCAAATCTCTCAACGAATCCATGCTTATTTATTTTTTTTATATCTATGCTGAAGTAATTCGAGTCAATAGTTGCACTGATTTCATCGCGATATTGCTTCAGATTTTTAAAATGAAGTAATTTACCGCTCTTCGTGTTTTCAAAAAAAGAAGTAATTTTTTTTTTCGAAACAAACCACTTCTTCCAGCAAGGCATAAGCTGGGTTTCCCTTTCCTTGCAGTTTTAGATTTAGCTCATTTAGTTTTATTGTGATATCTACCGTGAAAATTTTTGCAGCCATTTATCTTCTTCCAATTCGAGATGGTCACAATGCCTTTTTCATTTAGGCATGTTTTTATTTCACTCGAGCACGAAACAAATCACTATGTTATCTCTGGAAAACCATCGTACTTATTTATTGTGTAGAAGTAGGTCAGAACATTATCTCTCTATTTCTTCAAGAAATTCTTTAAACTGGCGATAGTAGAGTGCTTTTGCCAAGGTACTGTTAATAATCGTAATTACAAAGTTCATGACCTCAAATATTTCGGCCGGAAATGTTTGGGCACAAAGCGTCTCTCGATGAATTATGCAGTGAAACGTTAGAATTTCGTAGTTTATTTTTTTCTGAAGACAACAACATATTCAAAAATCAAACTTCTAGGTACAGTAGAACGCGTACGAGAACAAAACGCGCACATTGTGTAAGAAATGACCCTAGGAGTTTTCAAGAGAAAAAAAGACACAAGAAAGACGGAAAAAATTTACTCATATAGGGTACAAAACAATGAGCTATTCATTTTCGAAATAACGTCTCGTTTTCGAGACGTCTGTCCCACTTTTCGCTCCATTTTTCGATAACGGTTTTGGCAAATTCGGCCGGAGCGGTCGCCTTAAAGTTGATTTGACAAGCATTGACCACTTCTTCATTACTCTCGAACTTGCGTCCCCGCAGGCGGCTTTTCAAGAGCGGAAACAGTCAGAAATCGTATGGAGCGAAATCCGGACTGTATTGCGGATGGGGCAGGACTTCAACGTTTCGCTTCGTAAGGAAATCGATAGACGCATGGGCAGTCCCTCGCATTGTTTTGGTGCAAACACCAAGATTTTTCGATTTCGGGACGCTTCCGAGAAATGTGCCCTTGCTCATAAATGCTAAGATCTGTTGGACGGTGATCGAATGATGTTCCTTCATGAGAGCAGCAATTGTGTTTGCGTTTATCGACGAAGAGACCGCTGCTGGTTGTCCGCTCTGTCGCGCCACTTAGGATGATGCACGACTTTTGGAGAACATCTGATGCCAACGAAAATTGTCTGCCGAGAAAGCGTCTGCTCACCATAGACTTGTCGCATTAATTGCAGAGTACGCGTGGGGGTATATCCTAATAAATGACAAAAATGCACTACCGCTTTTCGGTTACGACGTTGCACAGAAATATCAGAATCCATTTTTGTCACGAATGACGCAATCGACACAACGTTCCGCTTGTGCAGGTTTTTCTCTACTGCGCTAGAGAGCGTCCTGTTCCAGCTACAGTGGTGATTTTTCGATATATTATAGCTGGAGGGTAGGGCTACACGAGGTTTTTTTTCACCTGTCACCAAAATACGCGGTTGCTCCAGAACTGCAGTCAAACGCATTCGTAGGGTGAACTTGTACGTACGTTACGCGTTTCGTTCTCGTACACGTTCTGCTGCACCTAGAGGTTTGATTTTTAAATATGTTATCGTACACATGTTTGTCTACTCGACGTATTTTACTGCTTGTCGCTAGCGTGCGTGGTTCCGAAAATATCGGCTCAGTTTAAAAAAATTTTGGACAACCTATGTACATTTAATTTAGTCCCGTCATCAGAGACCAATTGAATTCTTCCAATTTCTGCTTTTAAACCACCTGCGTTCTCGATAAGTGTTTCATCTATTGAAAATTAAACATTGATTCTTAATGTGTTTTTGTAAAATTGCGCTCATATCGGTCAGTAGATTGAAAATGTTCGAATTTTTGACGCATGGAAGAGTTGAAGATTATGATAACTTCACAATATCTTCCTTTTAGAATACTGTGAGGCGTTTGAAAATTCTTCGTACGTTCTTTTTCCAGAGCACTCCGTCATCCGAAAAATGACCCTCCACTTTCATTGCGATCTTTTTAAATGGATGTTCAAATGAAGTTAGGAAGATAAGCTATGAAACGTTCTAATAAATACGCTACTCTGTTTTTTAGTAACTTCCAGAAAGAATTCTGTTCGGTTTCTACAGCTTAACCGTTCCCAACGAAAAATTCATATACATTGCCATAACTACTCAGAGCGTATGTAACAGTTGCTGCGACATTTTTTTAAATTTTAAAATTTAATTTTTTAAAGAAATGAAAAATTAACCCGATGGTATAGAGCAGGGGATTTTCATAATAACGTAAATTTTTCTGATGAACACAATTAATTAATAAAACATTCATTGATATTTTCGGCGGTAGCAGTAAATAGTATTTTACCATCCGGATTCGGCACATAATCAAAATGTTGTACGATAAAAGGTAGATTTTTGGGTGCCAGTTGGATAAAGAATGAGATTTGGGTGCAAGTTTTTCTATGAACTTTTTGTCTTACTTTTATCTCTGTACAATCAGTTCGTGAAATATTATTTCTTACTTCTGAAACACATTTGTTTGTGCTATTTTCGGTAATGGTTCTACAATAATTTCCGTCTTGTTCGAAAATTTTTTATTTACCGAAGATCAGCGCAAAAAATTTTAACCGAACTAAAGATGTTTTTTTTTTTTTGTTTTAAAGAATTTAAATTATTAAAAATTAATATTTTGTCCGTATCAAATTAATATGGTTTTAACGAAGATATTTAATTTTAGAATACTACGATGGATGATAATTGCATAAAAGCGATACCGAATTGCTTCTTACCGTTCCATTGGCCCCAACAGGATAAAGATCAATTACTGTGCCTGAAGATAAAAGACATTCCAAATTGTTGTTGGTCCGGTGGCTTTAAAATTAAATCAGACGCGTTTCACATTAATATCAGGTAACTGTTATTTTCGTTTTATTATATACAAATACACGGAATATGAAAGAAATTAAATACGTTCCATTTGTTTGATGTACCGGTGAATGTAATGTATTGCCTTTTAATTTTGCCTTCAATTATTTTCATCTTACTTTACAGTACTGTTAAAGTGAACGTTGTAAAATCGGTTTTAGTGTTTAGTTGGTAAAAATTTTTGGCGATAAAAGTGTGTTAAACAGCGGTTAATAATATTTCGTTTTTTATGTTAGAAGAAGAAAAAAAGGATTGTTTTACATTCAACGTGTAAACCTGTTCTATTGAAACACATTTTTTTTTTTTTAAAATGAATCGTAATGTGAACAGAATTCTCAAAGCAAACTCTCAATCTTCCAAATTATCGTAGACTGCGTGCAGTTGCTCAAAAACCAATTCCAGAAGCCAAAAGAAAATCCTGGCGCTATTTTATTTCGAACATTAACATCAATACATCTAGCGCAAAAATCTCGACCGCTATTCGAAAACTAGGATTCAAAGTTCGTACCACTTACCCTGCAAATATTATCCTCGATAAGAAATAACGATCCTTCCACGTTTGCGGATGCATTCGCCGCTCATTTGAATCAAGTTTCTGGTCACGCTACACAAGATCCACAATTTCTCAGTTATAAAAGTAATAACGTGAATTATCTTGATCTCGACGGTTCTAATGTGGAGGAGCCCTTATAACTCTTATCGAATTACAATCAGCTTATTTAAACGGAAAAAAAATTCTGCTCAAAGTCCGGATCAAATTTAGTCGTTGTACAACTTCTTCATATTTTCAATTACATCTGAAAACAACATTGTTTTCCAAAAATGTGTAGAATTGCGATCATTTGACCTTTTCCCTTAAGCCAAATAAAAACCCTTTTCTTAAAAATAGCTATCGCCCAATTTTTCTGACCTCGAACCGTTGTAAAAATTTTTAAAATACTAGTCAATAAACGTATTTTTTGGATTTTTGAAAGAGAGGGAAAACTCACCATATCATTGTGGTTTTCGTCCCTCAAGGTATCTACCTTAAATCACCTATTCTTTATAAACCGTGGAATAATTCAATCGTCCCGTTCTAAGGACTATCTTTTAGCCATACTCTTCGTTATAAATAAAGCTTTCGACTCGGTCTGCAAATGCAAGATTATAAAACCCCTTCATGCCTGGATATTAAAGGAAATATTCTTCATTTCATCAGTAACTTTCTTGAAAATAGACAATTCATGGTGCGCATAGGACATTCTCTTTCTAACTAATACACCCTCGAAAATGGAGTCCCACAAGGCACCGTTCTTAGTCTAACATTATTCAGTATTGCTATCAATGATATACCGCATGCAATCCCATCCATGGTATCCGAATCCCTTTTCGAAGATGATTTCTGCATATTTATCAATTATAAAGATCCAAAATTAGAAGAAGCTGTACTTCAGCAAGCGATAAACCCTTAATCACTCTGGGTCTCAACAAAATGGTCTTAGTATTTCTTATGAAAAATCAACAGGCTTTTGTCGAAAGCATTACAAATGCTCTTTCGAACCATACACGTTCAACCGAACAATATCTCCGCACTAGCTTCAGAATCAGTCAAATACCTTGGAATAACATTCGGATCCTCATATACCTGGTCTTTCCATATCCGTAACTTAAAAAAAGGTTTTTTTTTTTTTTTCGAAAATTAACCTAAAAAAGTTATCCGGTACAAACTAGGGCTCGGATCAACTTACTTCGTTGAAACTATATCGTTCCCTTATCCGCCCAATCCTTGATTATGATTCTCCTATATACAGTTTTGCTGCCTCAGCTCGTCTAGATCTACTTAACACCATTCATAATACTAGTCTGAGAATATCAACTGGATCTTTCCGCACCACTTCAACTCCATGTCTTTTGTACATAGCATCTGAGTCACCTCTATCAATCCGAAGACAGCATACTTGCTCTTAAGTGCTGTCCTCAAAATTTTGGCTAACCCTACCTTCCATCTTCCCTCGAGCATTTGACTCCTTTACAATTCTTGTTGCAAAATTATCTTACTTTTCTTCAATCTGTACTTACTAATGAAGTAAAGATGCGCCATTTTTCAATAAATCTTAATCCTACCTGGATAACTTTCAAAGGAACAATTAATTTCTCTCTTTCTGAACTCCCGAAGTTCTCCATAAATCCTGCTATTTTTCGTCAAAATTTTCTTGCGCTAATCAGTGAGTATCCTAATTTCGAGCTTATCTATACCGATCGTAGCAAAATCCAAAAACGTTCGGCTTGTTCAATTATCGATAAAGAGGGTAGAATTTTTTATCCACTTTCACTCTATTTCTCTGTCCAGTCCTCTGAAATCAAAACTAACTATAATATACTGTGTAGAATCCCGGCTAAATAACATTCTAATATTTTCGGACTCCCTCACTGTGGTATTCCTGGGAATGGAATAGCCGACCTATCTGCTAAAAAATCCTTAAATGTTTCTCCTATTCCCAACATCTCTATTAATCTTGCAGATCTCAAAGCGCATCTAAATTTTTTATTCCAAATTCAGTCCATGTTCCCTACACCATTGAGCTGAAAGAAGTTTGTCCCTTTTCCAGCTCATACATATCTCTTGCAGATTTATCAAGAAAGGACGAAGTTATTCCTACACGAACATTGACAGATTACTCTCTAGTCACAATCAAACACATATTAATCGAATGTTCCAAATTCAGTGCTCAGAGATACTCTTTCCGGACATATCCTTTCTTTTAATTTTAGCAAACAATTCTCAAGTTAGCGGAGTCATTCAGTTCCTAAAATTTATAAATTTGTACCAACACAAGTAAGCTTATTATATATATTTTTTAATATATATGTATGTATATATTGACAATAGTGTCTGCGTCTGTTTATCAATAATTTTATCTTAGATGTCTTTAATGAAATTTTATTTTTAATAAATTCTTAAAAAACGTGTCATTATCCATACACATGTAAACATGGTTTTACTCGTATATATACGCTTTCAAAAAAAATTTGATTTTCTCTCATTTTTCTACTAAAAAAAATGATTGTTTTTTTTTTTGTTTGCTTTGTCAAGAACCGCTGATATAAAAAAATCTACTTGAAAGTATTATTAGTGCAATAATTACGCCATTACTCATTTCAGAGATATTGCCGATCAAATGTATTTTATTCGTGTCGAAATTGTGCTACAAGATGCTACTTTCTTTATCATTTTTACGAACGCTGAAACAATTCCGCCTCCAATACGTATCGATAATTTTTCGGATGTTCCCCTACAATTTCATCAGGTATTCAATTTCGTTATGCGGAAGTACTGATTGTCTTATTTCGGTAATTTATAAGTCTAAAATAGAACACATTAATTTATGCCGTCAAATTAAAGAAATTCGCTTTGGGAAATAATTTTTTTTTAAAATTCTGAATATTATAAATTTTGAATATGCGCTGCTGTTGTACTCTTTAACGACGTAGCTCCTCAATATATTTTAATTCGGTGATATTTTGCGAATGTTTTGGAGTACGTATAGTGCCTTAAAGTGGGGTAAAAAATGTAAGTTTTACGCTACTTTTCGGGCCGTGAGAATATTAAAATTTTACATCAGTTTCGTGGCGCATCATCTTAGGTTATCGCAAGGGTATTTTACAACGTTTAGAATTCTATCCATAGCATTAGAACAACGTAATGTAACGCTGGTATATAAAAATTAAAATAATATTCTGAACACATTAGGACATTTTTTTCGATATTTTAACGCTAGCTTTTAATCAATTAAAATTTATTGTGATGGAATGTAGAAAAATCGTAGTTCAATTACGTTTAAAAGAACGATGAGAAAGAAAACATATTAAGATCATTTTGGGCGGACAGGCAAAACTAAAAAAAAAAAAAGAGCGACAAGAGAAAGAAAAGTGACTGATGTCACGCGTAGGAGACAGTAACCAAATCTAGAAAGAATCGACTAAGTAAGAGTATTGAAAAAGCATTACACAAGTGAGAAATTATAACAAATCGATGAAGGTGAACTATATGACAATGACGAAAGATAAAATTTTTGTCTTACATTAGCTAGTGCAAGAAGTTCAGATGTCATTTCTATCGATGATTAAATTTAACAACCGCTATTTAAAATCCAATTAAAATACATGTAATTTTTTCATTGTATATTTTTCATCTCTAATATGTTGCACAATTCATTATTTCGACAATGAATTGTGCCCATCAAATAATTATTAATGTATGTATAATCGATAATTGCGCAGAGCTTCTTTGCTAGCTGCTAAAATGTTAGCAATAAGTTAGATTATATTGTATAACAATTTCACGGTTAATAAAATGCTCTCGGGACAATTGATTTTTTAAAAGACACTGTGACCACTTACAACGAATTCGGTAGCTTTTAAATGATGTTATTAACTGGTTTTCAGCAGCAGAGACGTTCATAAACTCCCTCTACAATATATCGGCTTTATAAAAGCTTCCTGTAATGTTGACCATACGCCATATTGATGGAAATTTTAGTCTTTTCCCCTTCTTCTATTAACGTTTTATGTAAATTATCACGGTTACTAATCATGTATGTATCGAGAGAGCTCTGGTTTCCGCGGGGTTTCTACTGCGAGCACCCATTGTTGTTTCTCAATTTGATCAGTCGGAGTAGAGACTTTTATTAAGTCGAAATTTTTTATGTTTGCCGTTGACTTGAAATATGTGCCTGCCTAAAATTAATTTCAGTTGTGCCATTTGAACTCGTAAAATAAAATGCGAAACATTCGGCTTTTCGAAGTGTGTTTGTACTTCCTCCGAGAAAGTGATACACAATTTTCTAACGAACGATTGCATTATTAACAGGAAGAAGATTTGTATTAGAAATTTAAGAGGGTATGGAAATGCGGTTTAACTTTGTTTTTTTGTCTACCATTCTTAATTGTATTTGTCATCCGATAAGTATAAAACAAACAGTTGGTAACAATAAATTCGGAACTGCTGAAAGATTTAACGGCGTATTTTACATAATTCATGTATTAAATCATTAACCTACAATATTATTTTGTGCTTTTCGATTCTACAATTGTTTATAGGAATGGTTGTAATTTTTAAGATGTCTGTATTTCGATATAATTGGATACACACTATCCTACATTCGTAAATATTAATGTTACAACCTTCTATTTCGAAACCTTTCAAGCCAGAAGGAAAGTGGCACATAAAAGAATAAAAGCTCTTATGTGGCGCATATAAGGGCTCCAAATGAATTTTCTAAGATCTGTCCCAAGGTATCTAGCCTTACTTTAATAGCAATGCTTTTTATTTTACTGCCCCGAATTACGTACGAATGTTATTCAGTTGGTACGGTTATTTAATTCAAAACTTTCAAATTATCCTAATTTAACGGTACGGAGGAAATTCAGCTAAGCTATTCTCCGATTTCAATAAGATGTTATTATTTATTTTTTCTAATTTTTATAATTTTAAATTTCATTTGTCACACCATCATATACGTGTATATTTGTCTATTTGCGTTTGCGCGCGTTTTAGAAAAATGTTATCTCGTAATATTGAAATGTAATATATTTTATTTATTACATTAGAGTGGCTGTACTAAACTAGGAACAGTAAGAGCGCGTTCGTCGGTTTCGTACGCCTGGGATGAGCCAACTTACACGCAGAGGTTATTAACCATTGCTGCTCCCGGGGGCGTAACAGCGCATTACGATGCTGATTGGCTCGGTAAAGCTACGCAACTTACTTACGAAAATTTCATATACATCGCTTTTTCCGCCACGTTTAATAAGTAGGTTTTTCTTTTTTCTCTTTTACGTAGATTTTATATAGATTATTTCCTATTTCGTTGCTGGTTTTTTTTTTTTTTTTTGTTTAACGCTTGAGACTTTTTTTATTATAAAATCGTCTTTGTAAATGATAAATTCCCTTTTACATTTAATTTTTAATGATTCTTCAACTTCCCCATTTAGCTTCAAATTAAAAATAATAAATTTAATTCGTTGAATGCCGTAGAACTTTTAAAATTACTATCCCATTTTGTAAATTATTTCGCGTTGCGTTATGTTTGTTTCAGAGCATCAGAGAACGAAATTAATTTCGATCCGTTAAATGTTAGATGTCAACAACTAGTTTTAGACGTTATAGAAAATTGTGTTGTTCTAAATCGCAAAGAAGACGGTGCTAGATCTCAGCTTTGGCGAATGACTGCTGACGGTCTTATACAACATGAAGGTTCTAGTCCACCGACGGATCCAACTTCTAAATCTCCTCCTCCAAAAAATGCATTAGTAAGATATCACGTTTTAAAAGGAAACTTCTTATTTTTAGATAAAAATGATATATTTTTGCTTGCAAAATATTTTTCAACGGTTTAAATCATTCAAATTTTACTTTTCAATTAATAATTATTCGAACCTTTTTTGTAACTAAAATTATAAGCAATATAGCCATCACATTAAAATTACTTATTAAAAGTAAATTTATATAATTTTTGGATAACTACTATGTAAAAATATTATATATTGGGAAATTATACCAGCGTGCTCTTTCTTTTTGTCTCTCTTTCTCTCTTTCTCTCCCGGTCGCTTAATATCTATAGTGTATCTAATTCTGAAATATGTCTCTGTTACAATAAATATTTTTACATAATAGTTATTCAATTTCATGTAGACGTGTATATATATATATATATATATAGCTGATCCGGCGAACTTCGTACCGCCACAGAAACAATAAATTTTGTGTTAACTTATTAGCTGAATTAAATTCATTTTTTTATTAAGACTCAAAATGAATTAAGTTCAATAAATTTTCAAAAACCAAAAAGACAAATATTAATATAATTCACGTGGCAGCAAGGCATTATTATTCACCTTAGTAACAGAAATCAGTATAAATTTATATTAAAAATTTAAAGTAAATACTCAATTTATATATATATATACTTTTTAATAAAGTGTGTACTTTACGCAGTTAGCTACATGAAAAAACGCGTTTCTAATGATTTCTAATTTCTTAAAGTAAATTTATACCGGTTTTTAAGATTCCGTACACACTATAAAATACGGAATCCCAATAAGATAGTTCAGAAACGACAAAAATATTTATTTCTACGATAGTTCGGAAACGGTTTGACTTAGCGCAATTAGATCGTAAATTACAATTGAACTTCTACTTGTGACAATTTACAACTTTAAAATGCCGATCCTTCCATCTAGTTAACCACCCATCTGTTGCAGTAAACTCTTCTCCCATCTTTTGTGCTAAATCATTAGCTTTTTGTAAGGGGATACTCCGATTAATAGGGGCATTCATATGGCTGGCCTGTTTAAACCAAATTAAAAGAGCTTCATCCACTGTTTGACTTTTTCCTTCTCGCTTTCTTTTCCGGTCATTAACAATAGCATTTTCGTACTTACTTCGATTTTTTAATATCCCACTCAATGTTGACTGCGGAATTCCTAATTTAACTGCTGCTTCTCTTTTGGTTGTCATTTTCAAATTGAGTTCGTCGAACTGCTTCAAAATTTTAGCTTTATCTGTTAAACTTAAATCAGTTCGTTTCTGATTACTGGCCATTTCAAACAACAAAAAATAATAAAACAAAAAATAAACAAAGCTATGGTATGTATGCAAAATGCCTACGTAAAAAATAAACGTGTGATCACTGAACATAGAAACGCGTGAAACATGGAATTCTCTCTAGTCAACTGTTATAGTGGAATGTGAGTTGTGTGCATTTCTGCTTAGTTTGCTGCATGAAGAAAATACGGAGTGCAGAATAAGTGGGCGAGAAGAATGTTACGCATTCTCAACATAACGTCATCATGTCAACACGCTTGCAATAATTATTTTTCTAAGTATGTGTCCAAGCTTGATCGTAAGAAAAGGGCGAAATTAAATTACCCATGATCGTAAAAACCGACTAAAACGCGCATATATTTTCGTGATCGGAATTCGTTTTTCTTGATTTGATCATATTAAGCGGCTGATCAGATAAACCAGTGAACGCAATAACCGGCGACCACTGTATTTAAAACCTCATATTTCGTGTGGTGGACCGAAATGTGAATCTAAATCATTCTTGAATCAACTTGAACACACACAAAAAATTTCATCAAAATCGATCCAGCCGTTTGGGAGGAATTCAGTCACAAACACACGCACAGAAGAATTATAAATAAATATAAAAATTGATCCTTCTAACCGCGCCATTGGGACGCCCCATGATCCTCCAAAATGATAATCTTCTATAATTCTTATGGAAAATTAGGTTTTAATTACCTATGTATTTTTCATTTTCGGTTTGCGTAGCGATTTCTAATTGTAGGACACGTATTGTCACAATTCGCAGATTTCATTTATAGCTTTCATTAACTTCCGTACTGTAAAAATGTTATAAAGTTTTCTTATTACCATTAGCCGTAAAAATAACTTAGTAGTTAATACGTGTTTATAAGTATTATAAAAAAATGTACAACGCAGATTTGAATTATGTAGTAACATTATTCATCTTTTTATCGTAAAACCTGAAATAATGGTTTATATTTTAAAATGAAATAAAACTTTTGATTAAATGTATTTTTTAATAATGTTTTTGGGAACGAAGTTCCTTATCAGAGGTTGCAGCGACCAGAACTAGGCAAAAAAAAAAAAAAAAAAAAAATTGAGCGTTAAAAATCAGCGTCATGTCCGACCGCTACGAAAAAGAGTATATAGGTATACATCATACACATACACGCTGTACAGAAGAGATTTAAGTATACGAATGAGAAAAAGTGGGGAAAGAGAAAAAATAAAAATAACTAGCCCCTTGAAATTTTATTTTTAATTATTATTTAATTACATCGATTTCTTTCATCAAGATAAACGCTCGTCGACAAATTATCATCTTATACGTTCTAACATCTAGCACGTAAGTTTAAATTTTTGATGTTTTCTGTTAGAAAAATTTTGTTCGCGAAGTATAAGTAGTGTGGTTTTTCTTTTAACCAGTTTTATTTTATCGTTTACCTTATGGGTGACTTTATAGCTAATATCTACCAAAAAGCGGAAGGAACTTCGTTCCTACCGAGTGTCTCTGGACACCACCTCCCTTCTTTTTTTTTAAATTATGTATAATCGCGTGAACATTTATTCGATAGAAAACGCGCGACATGTGTAACTTTTTGAAATCAAATTAATATTATAGTTTTCTGTAAAAATAAGTACGTAACTTTTGTTTACGTTTCATTTTGGAAAGTATTCATCGAGCAGTAGTCCTTCGAATTAAAAATTAAAAAGTGCGATTTACTTTTGCTATACTGTAGATGTCTTTTTATTTCAAAAAAATTTTAAAAATTAATGTTGAATCGAAACTAATCGATATTTATAGTATAAAAAATAAATGCTAAAATAACAAACTAATACGTAAGTAACAAAATTAATATAAGAATATCAAACTTGTTATCTTAGGAACGTTTTCGGGCATGATTATATTTTAGCTGAAGATGGGTTATGCCCGAAAACGTTCCTAAGATAACAAGTTTGATATTCTTATATTAATTTTGTTACTTACGTATTAGTTTGTTATTTTAGCATTTATTTTTTATACTATATGTGTAGTTACTAACAAACAGGATGATAAAATATTCTTTAATAATCGATATTTATTATATTTTCATAATTTTAAATAAATTTTTGAGAGGTAATATTTGTTATTTTGTTTTAAATTAACATTTACGTAGGACACCCCCTATGTAAGATTGTATGATTAATTCATTCAAATTTTCACTATTGTTGATAAAATATAAAAATTACGGAATACTATTTTTTTCCACGGTTTTTAGGTATTGGATATATCTAGTCCGGGCATAAAACCCACCGAATATGTAAATCTTTGCTTGCAAAAAGTCAATAAACGACGGAAACTGACTCAAACTTGGCATTTTACAGAGGAAGGTAGACTATGTTGCGCACATAACAATTTATGTGTTCAAGCGAGAGACGGATTCTTCGGTTTGAGAAAAGGTAATATAATTCTTTCGAATACTTTTATAACAAAAAAGAAAAAAAAAAAAAGTAGATAAATAAATAAAGAAAAAATTACGTAATAAATAAATTTCTCTTCCGCCGGTTAGCAATATGGAAACAAATTTCAGCGTACTATTTGACAACATAAAAAGGTGAATTTAAAATATTTTAGTCAATGTATTAATTAAAATTTTGCAGTTTTTTTTTATTATTATTTTTTGAAGAAAAGAAAAAGCTTATAAGAATATTTGTCTTGAAAGAAAAATAAAAAAATTTTAATAAGGAATGGGTAAAATCTAAAATTATAAAACAAGAAGAAAAAAAAAAACGGGAGAAATTTATAGAGACTATCGCGATAAAACTTAAAAAAATGAAGGTTCACAATATCCATCATAATAGTATGTATAATGTATGTAAGTGAACTATTTGTGAAAATAGCAATATCCCAACATATACATATTTAAACGATGTTCACCAAACTTAGCGAATATAAAATAAATATTTTGTTTGTCAAAGTACCGAGATAATTCTGTAATTAAATAAAGCATACATCAATTTTAACCGCATTTCATTACTAAACTCCATAGGGAACGGTATATGAAAAGGTTATCAGTGAGCTCTTGATTAATGAAGCTGATGGTAGGAGTATTTTTCATCGGAACCAGTTTCGTTTTCGGAGGGGACTGTAGGGTGCCCTATTTAAGTTGATTTCCGAAATTAAAAACTCTCGCCCCTATGGCCATTCTGTAGTTGTCATTTCCTTTAATATTAAGGGAATATTTGACATTTGCAGATAGTCTGCTATTATTGACATATTAAAAAAAATACAAAATCAATTCTTACATCATCAATACTATCATCAGTTATTTCAAAAGTAAATATGCTACTCTGTGCATGAGGGACTCTGTAAACAGCAGGAGAGTGGAATGTGGTGTCCCGCAGGATTCTGTTCTTGGACCCACACTCTGGAATATATTACATTCCCATGTACATCATACGATGGATGAGTTCAGCCCATTAATTAATCTACATTATGAACTAATCTCTTAGGCCGACGACTTGTGTATTCGATTTCTTGTTCGTAGGCATTATGATTTGAAAATTATTGAGGTTGTTTGCAACTACCTAGAAAAGGTCATTAATGATCTTGGTCTCTATTTTTCCGTTCCCAAATGTCAATTTATTGTGTTCAGGGAATAGTAGATAAGATTAAAAGGCTTGCTCTCGTTGCTAATAAATTGATTTCCCATACAAAACAATTGAAATACTTAGGTATCTTAGTTGATGACAAACTTCCATTTCTTCCCCGTGTCAAATATATACAGAAAAGATGTGATGATATTTATTATAAACTCAAAAGGCTCCAACCAAATATTTATGATCTGAAGTGTAGGAAGAGAGTCATCCTATATAGGGGTCTCCTGGAGCTCTTGTATAGATACGGCTCGGGAATTTATGTTAATAAGAGATCGATCGCTGATGTTATCAAACATCAGCGTAAATTTCTACTTAATATTGCCTCTTTATACAGAACGGTGACCCACTTCGGCTGACAATGTAATTTCTAATATCTTACCATTAGACCTCTTTATCATTGGCAGCTTTATAACACGGTGAATATAGACTCCAACGAGGTGTCTCTAAATTATTAAACATTAAATTCTTATCAATTGATTTCAGCAGTCTAGGATTACATCCTAGCTTAACAATTTTCAAAAATTTCATACATTCATCTTTGCTTTCAGCTTGGCAAGCCAGATGAGATACGGTCTTGACACCGATAGGAAAACGTATTTGTTCTTTCCACTGATTAGTGAACGGTTTAAATTAAAGAAGTTAAATATCATTTTTTACAATTCACAGGTGCTCTCTGGTCACGGAAAATTTGAATCCTATTTATTTAGATTCCAACTTGCCGAGGGGGCAGAGTGTTGTTCCCTGTGTAATACAGGTGAAGCCGATGACATTGATCATCTCATGTTTCATTGTCCCGCTTTCACAGATCTGCGTTTAAAACATGATATAAAACCCAATCAGTCTCTTATTATCACTAAAGCTAATTTACATAATATTTTGCTGCATATGGAGTCTGCTATGATCAGGAAGTTCAAGTGTTGTACATAATCTTAAAATTTTCACTCCATTCACTCTGAATTCAAGCGTTAACCCTAATCAAGGAGTGTGTTCATTACTTCCCATGTACTTCCTGGTTAGATTATATCATCGGCAGGCTATATATGATTGTGTATATATTTAGATATAGAAATATATGTTTTTATTTATACCTATATTAACTCTACTTTCGTGTAAATTTGTTGTTTTTTTTTTTATGTATCATTGAATTGTTCTTTGTTTTGCTTATATATATATATATACATACATATACTTGGCATACTCACTGTTACATACACACTTGGTGACTGAGGCGACTATGTTTTCATCCCCTCTTTCATCCCTGAACTTAAGTATTCTTGGAAAGGAACTGTCCTAGTACCTTGCCCTTTTATATACACTATAATATAAAATATACTTACCCTATCCACTTGTTGGAAATGGGGGAGAATTTAAAAAAAACGCATACGCGTCGGAGCTTTATTTGCGCTTATGTATGTGTATGTATACACATAATTGACTGAAAAATACTTGTTTTTTTAATAATTAAAAAAGTTACAAATGATTAATAGTTCACTTTTGGACCTTAAAATCATTCATTGCCGACTTTGAATTTTATTATTTCAGGAAATGAGGCGGTTTTGGGACCCATGCATGTTGCTGTCGATAGTAGTACTGGAATACCTCCTGAAGAAATGATTACTAGACAACGATTACGGCCTGGATCGGGTTGTCTCGAGGTCAACATTATAACAGACGGACCAACTCGCGTTATTAATGTCGTTGATGTTAAAAATAAGGTAAACTCAATTCATCTATTCATTCGTATTAATACAAAATTTTACGGAATAATATTCATTTACTTTTTGTAAATTTCCATTAATTTCTAAATTCCCTATGCAGTCGTTTTTTTAAATCATTCGTTATTTTTTTCTTCTCTACAACCTATCTTTACTTTTTTTCAGAAACTTTTGTTTTAGTTTGCGAAATTAAAAGCACGTTATCGGTAAAAATATACAGAAAAAATCGGTAAAAAAGACAGTCTCTTTAACGAAACGTCGAAAACTGTAAAGTTAAATTCGCTATGTAATGAGTTTAATGGCGCTGAAGAAAATAGCAATGTCTCTTACTTTCTCTTGAACTCCATTCCAAATTTCTTATTTATCCACTTAGTTCAAGTTAAATATATTTTGAAGTGACTTAAATCCGAAGCAAAGTAAGTTTCGAACGAAGACTTGAAATTTATTAGGTGTTCTACTCATAACTGCTTTACGCGTTAAATCATTTTTTTTTTTACCCTTTATTTGTTGACTTGCGTATCACATGTTTATTAGTTTATTTTTGTTTATCACATATTTCAGTTGCAAGTTTATAAAATAGTTTACGTTATTAACATTGAAATCTGAATATTTCAAAATAAAACTATTATAAGAAAATTGCATTATTTAAATTTATAGAGAAATTTTTCATTGGTAAAAGATGGCGATTGGATTAGCTTTGAAAAAATTCGTATGCCTTCGCAGGAATCCGATCAACCTTCAAAACAACAAGAATTTGAAGTAAATATATGTATAATTTTTTTTTTCTTCATAATATTAATTACTTATTTCTTATGGTGAAGTTTATACACGGTATTTTTATAAACATGGTCGCATGATTGTTCATCGAGGTCTTTTCAGGCGGCAGTTAGCAGTTCTTGTTTTTTTGAGATGTTCTTTTACTGCGTTTAAATTTCAAATGAATATACATATAAAGTCTGATACCTAAAAAATATATTTTAAAATGTACCTTTCATATAGCATTATCGTAGAAACTCTTAAAAAAAACGTTTGTATACAACGCGCGTTTTCGATAGCGACAGTATTTGTATTTTTTCGTTGTATCAAATAGCCGTGCGTTTAAAAGAAAAGGTAATGAAGCATTTTTTTTTTTTTTTGTTATTATTATTTGAAATGCTAGCAATTTGTATCAATTTAAAAACTTTTAATACTTTTAATTATGTACAATTTTTTTACATTGTAATCAATTTTACCTCGTTCGTCTATTTCCTTTTAGACCAAAGTTATTATTAGAAATCACGGAGTATTTGAATTCACCGTCTCAGTTGTAATTTAACTACCAAACCGAAATTTATAATATAACAGTCGATTGTTATTTTAATTATAGTGACCATATAGGTCAACTTTAAATAAACAAAACTTTTTTAAAGTCATAATTTACAACATTTGTCGCACTCTTTATACTTTATTTAATTTTGTATCCAGTTGCTTTACAAATATCGATTTTATATTTTTTATGTACAATATAAAACGTTTACACAAAAAATAATGACATTTTAAAGAAAAGATACCTACCAAAGGATAAATACTAATAATGGTCTTTTTTTTTTTTGATTTTTTTTTCTCGTTATGATTTTTATTATAAAGGTTTACCATAAAACATATTCTACGTTAAGTTACATTGATATTTTCGAAACAGTTATATTAAATATTTATACTGCCGTAAAAAGTGAATTTAAACGAATTTTTACTTATAGTAATAATAGAAAATGCTCTGTATTTGTCGTAAGTGACGATGTTACGTCCTTAAATTTCATTATTTTTCAACTGATAGCTTGTTGTGTGCAACATGTAACTAATTTTAATTTTTTTTTTTTTTTTTTTTTTTTTTTTTTATAGTGACCAACCTTACAATTATACGATTATTCTATGTCAGTCCACTGCTGGACGCTTAAAGCTTTTCGCAATTTTTTTCCAATTATACCTATACCTTTCTTTTCCGATTTTTACCTGCTACTCTATCTTGGCAAGGGTCAGCGATCTACCTTTTTTTTTTTTTCATTTCCTTCGTCTATCTTTTATCCTTTTTTTGTGCTAGGTGACCAAATCAGGTTCATTTCAGTTTGACAATTTTTGTAGACACGTTTTTTCACGTATCCACGAATTTATTTTTCGATTTGTTTGCTTAATGTTCAGCAAAATAACCTTTCTTGTACTGTTTTTAGTTTCCTTGTCTTCTTCAAATTTTATTTTAAAAAATATCCACGTTTGCGCTACAAATTGCTTTTAACCAGATCGATAATTCTTGGTTTCGTAATATGTTACTTAATTTTCCGAAAACTGTCCTCTTCTATAGTTTTTGCGGACCGAAAATAAGGATCGCGCTCATCATAAACTACTGTTTCTCCGTGTTGTTGTTAACTGATGACATCGATTTCTATCTTTCCATTTTATCTAATAATTAATAAATAAATATTTCATCTTTCGTTAATATTTATGTTTTCGTATTTACTCTGTTTATTCAGTTTTCATTTGTTGTAGGAGATTTTACCTTCTATGTATTTAGTTATTTACTTATTATTATTTTCTAATTTTTCTTCCTTTTAGACCACGTTCGTCGTTTAAATGAGCTTAACCAGAAGGGTCCACCGTGTGACTTGTTCTAATAATATTAAACTGACAAAAAACAGCCTGTCACCGGATTTAATGGAGATCGATTCTTTCTCGAAACGAAAAACCTTTAGTATCTTTTTCCCGGAGGCCTCTTTGCCCGTCGAAAGTCTTATAATGTCAATGAAATGAACAATAGTAATACTGCCAATAATACAAATAACGTCATCGCTATAGCCTGGTTGCTAGAGCTCTCGGCTTCCGTTACGGAAGTTTTGAGTTTAATTAAATAATCGCTAATAATCACATGGAGGGCAATAAACCACTACTTACACCATGATATGCGTGGTAGTTAGTATACAGACAGACATAATTTGAGTTTGCATTTGTATCGCGATGAATCAAACATTTACAATCAGTTCCAAGTGTAGTCTTGCGTATACACTCGCGTTTTGAATGTGATAATTGCCGTGAACACTATGCCTATGTCTGTACAACTAGAATGTACAAATAGGTAGCCACGACACTCAGTACTAAGCAATGCGACTTAAGAACAAGAATAATAAAATTATAACGAGGTTAGTAAAAATATCAACATGAATAATAATAATAATAATAATAATAATAATAATAATAATGACAAATTATGTTGACGTAAACATAAATAATAGTGGTTCAAATAATATCAATAATAATGACTGCAGCGATGGTAATAATAACGATAATAATAATAATTTTTCTTCTGACTATCCCGGACCGTTCGTAATTTTCGTCGAAAATTTTTTCGACAGAAACATAAGAAACGTTCAACAACTCTACCCTTTCAACTTGTTCCACTATCTTCAAACTACTTTTGTTTCTTACCTATTTTGAATTCCCAGTCACTTCAATATTGAAGGCAGTGACTTTGCGAACTTCGTTGCTCGCTCGGCTACTTTCAGTAGTCAATTCTGAATAAATTTTCCGCCCAGAACCTTCAATTCGTATCTTTAAACTGCCATTCTAGGCAGTAATTTAATACTTTCTTATTTTCCCTTCTAGCATTACCTTATTCAACCTGTTCCTAATCCGTATTCTCGGTTTCTAGTATTCACTACAGCGTTCCGTTATTACTTTCTTAGTGCGGCTTAGAATCGATCACTCTTTTCTCCCTTTTGCTCTTTGGATAAATCTATAGGAATCTTAATCATGTTCTCTTTAAATGTTTGGCCTTTTCAGCTGAACTTTCTCTTCTTTATCATCAGTTTTTAGCTCGGTCTTGCTACTCCTTGTATGGCTTCGTATATACTTTCTTTCGTTTCGCTATAGGTAATTCTTTTATTAGATTTCTTTATTTTCTCTATTTTTAGTTGTGTATGGTAATACGATGTAACTTCCTTTGTTCCGAACTATTGCCGTTGATTGGCACACCCCCTCAAAAAATGTTCTATGTCATGCGCATATATATCCTTTTCCGATTCCGTAGCTGTGTAATAAATTTAGTGCCGTCCATATCCTTGCCAAATAAATGCGTTTTTATAGTCTACGCAAAGAAAAAATAAAAAAAAAGATCTGACCAGATATTTGCGGTAACGATATTTACACAATGTATTATGTACACGGTCATAAAATTCTCAAAGAATTTAACTAAGCCAGCGATCTCCAAATCAAAGATAGTACCACCCGATACTATATGGAACAAAATACAAGTTTGTAGTATTAATATACAAATGCAACCGTGGAGACATTGAATAATCCTGCTTCATATGAAACGATGCCACACAAAATTCCTAAATACATTTTCAGCTGGCCAAATATTCAAAATCAATTAAATTGACCAGAAAATGTAATAAAATAAAACTGATGATGACTTCTTTTCTTGCAATAGAAAATATTTTGCAAAATTACCCTAATTGATTTTAATGGTCATTCTTCAATTATTCTATACAATAATATAGAATCGCTACTTTATCAGTCGTTGCAAAGTAATTGTGCTATCCTAGATAATTCTTAATTTTACTTAGAATTAAATTTCCAATGTTTTGTGTAAAACTTTAAATACAAAAATTAATTTTATTACAGCAAAAACGGTTTACTCGGTCAAAGAATTTTTTGTTAGACTACATTTATTTAATAAAATGTTTAAAAGTTTGTTTTTTTTTTGCAAACTATTATGTATATTAAATTAATATTACCTTGTTTTTGTTTTTTTACAGATTAAGGTAGAGTTAATTCACGGTATCGGATTAAGCTTAATATCTAATCATCCTCCGGAAGAATTACTTTTTACACGTTTGGCAGGAATTAATTTCTATTTTTGTCGAACTAAATTAAAAGAGACTGTTGAACTTGCCGTAAAAGATATACAAATAGACAATCAGTTATTTGATGCGCAATGCCCTGTTATGTTGTATGTTACTCCGTCTTCCAGAAATAAAGATGCCGATGAATTATCTAAACCGGCGATTCATGCGGTATCTGAACGTATGTTACCAATTGATCCGAATACCGTATCGAATGCAGAAATATTCAAGGTATTTATATTTTTTAACAAATTTCCATTATTCAAAGTATAGCGTTCTATTCATTTGTATCTATGTAAAAGTATTTTTCTGCATTCAATTCAAAGAGCAAATTGAAACTTTTTAATCATTAAATTATAACTTTAAACTTATAAAATAATTACACAACTTTTATCATTGTGAAAAAAATCGAATTTTAGACAGCTTATTTCTGGTGTATATCAGAATATATTATAAGGATTTTTTTCTTCAATATACACCATTTTATTTGTACCGTACTTCAATTTTAGAAAATGGAAAAACAAAAAAAATCAAAATGCGGAAAAATTTTAAATTTTTACATAATGTTTATAGTAAGTGAAATTTTTTAAAATGGAAGGTGTCAATATTTTAAAAATCTAACGTTTCCTACCGCAGATGATTTTATCAATATTTCATTATAAAAAGTTAGATTCTCGATTCTTAATTTAGATTTTTTCTCAAGAAATCTACCAAACGTATTAGGTCTATTTGAGGAGCAATCGGAAACTGCCACATTAATCGTATCGCACATCCATAATGCATTAAAAACGTCGATTTTACATATTACGCATATGTTATTAAGGCTGATAAAACAGTTTCTGACTACTCCTCAAGCAGATGTATTATGAACAGTAAATCACCAGTCTTCCGTAAGTTCACATGGTGGCATTGTTTAACTATCAATTAAAACGTCTTAAATAAGCCCTTTTATTAATTATGTTTTTCTGTACAGCTTTTTAAAAAGAGTAATTTTGACTTTTTTGTTTTTTTTTAAATTGCGTCTTAGGTGCTGATTCTAGAAATAAAAAATTTAAGTGTAATGCTGGAGGATCGTTTGCTATTAAAATTATTTGCATTTGCCGGATATAGCGTTCCTGAACAGGATCATAAAAATATGCAAGAAAATGACTTCGAAGTGCAACGTTTATTAGCCGATATGGTCGCTGTTAATACTAAACGATATTACTTTGAAACAATAAAACTAATTTTGGGCCAGGTAAACGTTTTAATATATATACGAAATTACTTTTAACGCGTTATAATTAAAGTCGTTTTTTAAATTTAAATTTAAATTATACGAAACTCTATAAATTCCCTATTAAATTAGTAACGTTTTCGAATCAGAACTCATCATTGACTAATTATGAAATATCATGATAAATTTTTTATCAAGTTCAAAGGATTTATTCGATGTATTTTTTATTAAGTAAATTTTGTACCCTTTTAATTTTTTTTGTAAATAACAAATGCTTTGTAATTTAATTTGTCTTCCTTAACTCAGTAGTAATTTAGTTAGCTGGCATTTCTTGAACTGAATTCCACGAGAACAAGTATTAGCTTATGTTTACCTAATCTTATACACATACAAACATACGTATATTCGTTAACTGAGAGAAATGAATTTTAACTAAAATTTATTCGGCCGTAAATTATTTAATAAAAATGTTTGACAGAAACATGTAACAAGAAAATTTACATGTTAAAACTGAGAGAGGGAAAAGCGGTACGTTTATGTTTTGTTTTTTTTCGTTTATGGGTTACGTGCTCTAAATTTTACAAAAAAGTAGTAAATTTTTTATCATCAACTTTAATCATTTATATTTTTAAAAATATAAAACAAAAAAAACTTGTACAGTTTCTTTTGGCATTTGCGATTTTATTGATTTATGGACAGCTCCTTTGCTCTTATTATCTTCGTTAGTCATCGACTTAAGAAATGCATCCTTTTTCATTTTCAAGTGCTTTTCGATTTCCTTGGACATATTATAAAGCCAGTTTTCTTATTTTACATTTTTACTGATGACAAAAGTTTTGCACGCCGTATTTAGTTTGTTTCTCAGATAAAGCCAATGATCCATACCAAAAATATTTTCCATTTGATTCACTTCCCGAACAATTTTTATCGTATGATGTTTTTAAACTTATTGGTAATATGTTGATTTTTAATTTCATTTAGTTTATAGCGAGTTGGTCTGTTGTTATTGCTGCTAATTCTATTTTAACAACAATTGATGTAACGATAGAAGCGGAAGCGATCTACATATTTGTCTGCACCTTACATTGCATATGTTACTAAACAATGTGCTCTGTGCTTCTGTTTTACGATCACATAATCTATATTGTGTGGGGCTGTTTTCAACGTGGTTGGATCCACGTTCTCTTGTGCAAATTTTTCATATTAAAATTTCGATATAAATAGATTATTATTAACACAGAATTCTAGTAGTCGTTTTTCATTTTCATTTACTTTTCCAGTGTCATGCATGCCGATTACACCGTTCTATGCGTTTATGTTGCAACCCACTAACTAATCTCCTATGATGATTGAGAGTTCATGAGAACCTACATTTTTAACTGCTACTTCTAGCTCTTCATAAAAGAAGTCTTTCAACGCACTTTCAGTTTCAAAAGTTGAAGCATATGCACTTAGTATTGTTGTTTCTAACATGTGCGGCAGGCGTACTTTCATTTTCATTAGCATTTTGTTTATTCCCAACGGTCCTTAGTGGTTAAGCGCGCGAATTTTTTTATACCGCAAGCCTAAGCTTCTTCAACAAGTTTACCTTCGTCCTAATAGTATTAATGCAATTAATGCGGACACAGTTAAAATGAAATAAGAAGTAAACAACACGTGTATTAGAATGAAACAAAGAAGAGGAGCAGAAAAATGGGAAAATGGATGTAGGAAAAAGTGGGAAAGGAATGTTGATATGGAAGATAGATTAAGGCAGATTACCTCTATTTCTAAGAGGAATGATGCTTTTAGTAGGCAGTTTCACAAGTTGTCCATCTACATCCTCGTGTCTTATTCTCTTTCGCCACTGGAATCGTTTGCTTGAAACTTTCTACCAATAGCCGCTCTTAGTTCACGACTGCTTATTGGTTATTCGTAGGTTATCCGTTCTACCATCCACCGTATCAGAAAACAACTTAAGTTAACGAAGTTCATGGTCCGCATAAATGATAGAGGTAAAAAAAAAAGAAAGTATGTACGTGACTGCAAATGGTAAATACAGATCTTGAAAATTTGAAAAAAGTATTAGTTAGTAAGCAGGTAATATGTGTCAATATTGGAAACACATCTGCGAAGTATGGAATTTTTTGAATATCTGTTAAAATGGATAAGAAAAATAAAATGAAAACTATTCATCTAACAAAATTAAAGAAGAAACCTATTCTTGTTTCCGATTGGAAGAAAGATAAAAAAGAGAAAAAAAATCACTCAAAGCAATAATATGCGGATAATTAGAAGTTAATGCTCTGTTGTAATGCGCTTGTGAATTTTTATAATCGTTATTTAAATAAATGCTTTAAACATACTGAATTGCTACGTGCTCTCATTCAAAAATGAACGAGTGTTTTTTTTTATATGATATCTTTTTTTTTTTTTTTTTTAAGAAAAATTTTATGCATTGCGGAATAAAAAGATAAGATTTAATTTAGCTGTAGATTGATTAAATTTCAAATACCGTGATTCATATTAAATTATATATATATATATATATATATATATATATATATATTTATGATTGTACATTATTTTAACTATTAGTTAAATTATTTAAATTTTGCACTTTTATCGGTCTTTAGATTCGGCTCAGTGTAATGACAAGCAATAAACTGCCTCCGGAATTGAGAGAAATTAAGAAAAAAATAAATCTCACACTTATTAAATTTGAAGATGCTAACATCGACCTGAAACCGTTTACGAAACAGCATGTTTTTGAAACGAACAAATTTCTAACAAATTTAATCAGAAAACATTTTGAAAATGAACTAAAATGGCAAGCGGCCATTATTCTGGGCTCAGTTGATTTTCTGGGTAATCCGCTCGGCTTCGTGAATGATATTTCAGAAGGCGTTAGCGGTTTGATATACGAAGGAAATATTGGCGGATTAGTTCAGAATGTAGCCCACGGACTTTCCAACTCCGCTGCTAAAGTTACCGGTAATATATTTATTTGCTAAATTTTATTAGTATTATTATTATTTTATTATTATTATTATTACTGTTACTTTCCCTACGCTCCCTCTCGATGAGAAATGAAAGTAATGACTCCATCTCTCGGCCAAATGTTAAAACAACCTTTCGGAAGGAGTGTACGAAGTGTGAAAGCGATCGGCCCAGTATAACGCATTTGGCGAGTGTGTAACCATGTATGCTTCTCTTAGCGTACCGTCTAAGTTAGAACGGCGCGCCATAAAGAAGCGCCTAAAATTTATGCACGGATGAAAGCTGCATATGGAAACGGTGTCATGAGCATCCAACATGTAAGAACGTGGATACGTCTAAAAGTGGCAGAACGAATATTGATGATGAAAAATAAATAGGGAGACCAGTGTCTGTTTCTTCCAGAGGTCTGCAGGAAAAGATTGATGGCATGATTCAAGAAAATCGAAACGTTTGCATCTCTTTCATCGCATCAACACTGAATGTCGCGTATGGTGCAGTGCAGAAAATCGTGACCGCGCAGTTGATGTTCAAAAAAATCCGTCCCAGGTGGGTTCTGCGCATACTGTCAACCGAGCAAAGGCAAGCGCGCATCACTGCGTGTCGAACAAATTTGGCACGTTATGAACAAAAGGGGAACGCCTACATGCAGAAGATTAGCGCAGGTGACAAAACATGGGTGCACCACTTCACTCCACTTTCAAAACTGGCATCAATGTTGTGGAAACATACTGGTTCAACGAAGATACGGTACGCGCAGTCAGCTGGGGAAACGATGATGACGTTATTTTTTGATTACCGTGAACTGGTTCTTGTTGAATTTTTACCAAAAGGAGAAATTATAAACGCTGCACGATATTGTGATACACTCAAGCAGCTCCATAAAAATGTAAAAAATCGTAAGCTTGGGAAGTTTTCGGCTAAACCCGTACTGTGGCACGGCAATGGGGGTGTGCATACTGCCACTGCAACCAGGTTACTGTTACGGACTTCTCGTGAGAAATCAATCCACATTCAGCATACTCGACGGACTTGAGCTTCTGCGATTACTAAATTTTGGTCAGCCTAAAGAGCCGAATCCGAAACACAGGCACAGAAAATGATAGATCGAATAAACAATACTGGCATAAAATACGGCATGAAAATTAACGCTAAGAAAACTAAAGTGATGAAATTCTCAAGAAACGGCGGCAGCAAAACTACTTTAAAAATCGGCAACCAAGAAATAGAAAATGTAGACCAATTCAGGTACTTGGGAGTGATAATAAATACAGACGGAAGAGATCGTAAAGAAATACGAACGCGGATTGGTATGGCGAAAACGGCATTTAATAATTTGTACAAGGTGCTCGGAAATCAAAGCATGAGTCTAAGTTTACGGAAAAGAATAATGAAATGTTATGTCTGGAGCGTATTAAAATACGCCTGCGAAACATGGACAATGGGAGCAGATTGCGAAAGGAAGATAGCCGCATTGGAAATGTGGTGTTACAGACGGCTGATGAAGATATCGTGGACCACACACACAACAAATAACGCTGTATTGACAAAAGTAGGAGAAGAAAAGAGAACACTGCTGGAAGATATCAAAGATAGAAAACTGAAATACCTTGCTCATAAAATCCGAGAAAATGGAATTTTCATGATGGCGGTGCAGGGGAAAATTCCTGGAAAATCAATAAGAGGAAGGAGACGGTTAGAATTAACAACAGCGAACCTACCAATAAATCCGCCATGCAAAAACTTACAGAAAATAAAAACTCTTTCCCGGGAACGAATAATATGAATGTATGCAATCTCCTGACTCAGGAGAAGCAACTATGATGATGATGAAAGAAATTTCTGCAGGGAAGACGTTTCACGACGGGGACAATGAAGTCAAAGCTGCAGTTAAATAATGGATGCAACAAGTTGGACGGAATTTTTGGAACGAATGTTTGTTAAAGCTGCCGGAACGTTGACAAAATTGTATTGATCAGAAAGGGGATTATGTTGAACATTAACAGAATAAAACTTCCTTTCTTTTACGGTAAAAACTGATTTTCTAACTTCATTTTTCGCTGAGAGAGAGCATAGGGTACCTTACTTAATGATCTACCTATGTATTATTATTATTATTATTGAACTTTGTTTAACAAATATTGACTATTTTGGAGAAAAAAATTTTAGCTGATAATAGTCAGGAATTCAAAAAATTTTCTTGATAGACAATAAGTATTCGATAGAGCCTTTCATTAAAGACTGCTGTACAAATTCAAAACTTTACTTCTAGTGGACTATTTCCTGTTAATCAGATCACACCTCTGAAAGAGGTATTTCCGCACTTAGTGCCAGGATACAATTTCAAATTTATTCGAGGTAACTAGAAACTTCTCAAAGCTCCATACTTGGACTACTTTTATACTTGTCGATTACGCAAAATATTATGATAACCACATATGCAGATAATACCGCTGTTATGATGGCTAATATCCCATTGTTGCCTCACAACTTTAAAAAAATATGTTAAATTACAAGAATGGTTTGACAATTGGTGCTTTAGAGTAAATGTAAGCAAATCGTTACAAGGCACCGTCACAACAAATAGGGGAAATTTTCACTAATTCATTTAACAATAAAGTTTTAAGACAAGTTGATGCCTTCAAGCGCTTTCGTGAACACACATACTAAAAGTAGAAGGAAAGAATTAAATTTGAAATTTTTAGAACTTTATATTGGTCGATTTGACATCGTTTTAAGTTTCCAATCGAATCCAAGCTAAAAGAACTTATGGGATCCAAATGTGATTTCGTGCTTCGGACTCTAATGTATTAATAATGCAAAGATTTAAGTATATTGCATTGCATGTTAAATGCCACTTACTTCGTTCTGGATGAAATCATTCATTGAGAAATTCATATGCAGACAGTACAAAAAGTCGGCCGTCGCAATAAATTTGCTGAAAAATAGTAATGTTGCCGTATGCGTCTAAAAGTATTTAAGTTTTTTTTTTTTTTGGTAGAGATGGAGGGCTCATCAACAAAGGACCTCACTCAGAAATGATAGGAAGAAGAGTTAACTAATTAGAACTTAATTCGATCAGAAATAGCTGAAATAAAGGAACCAATGGCAGGAACAACAGACAGAGAAGGAAATGGCAGGCTTCAGGAGGTACAATAGGGAGCAGGAAGCCTTAACTTTAAAAGGAGTAAATAAAGGGAAGAGTGTTCCGCAGAAAGAGTAGAACACTCAAAGAAAATGTGATTAGCAGCACAGACACAACTGCTTTCATTAAGGTAATAAGGAGAAGAAACCAACGAGAGACGATAGCGGGAAGAAGGCAATAATGAAGTGTGATTGAAGCGTAGGCGAATAATGGGGACAATATCAGAACACGGAGGAGAACGGAATTCGGAAAACCAAGGATTAGTAGGAAGGTTAGGTTGAATTGAGAGGTAGAAGGAACAATCATTGGTAAAGGAGGAAGGGTGCGTATCCGACCAAAATTTATAGTGAAATTTCTTACTTAAGAATAATAGATTAGTAATAGGGATTTTGTAAAAGTAAAAACGGGAACAGCCAAATGCCTCTATGACCAGGAACTCACAGCAGATCAACAAAGGAAAGATTGTGAATGAAAGATCGTATACGAAGAATGATGAAATCAGAAGTGGGAGGAGAAGAGGTAAACTGATAGCCTAAAGAGTACTCGTGGAGTCGGATATTATCAGTTAGTGGGAGAAGTTACGATTAGAGGAAATATAAATAATTGCACATAGGATGGCCATTGATTCATTTGTGAAAATAGAACAAACAGGTGGAAGACGAAAGGATTCGGACAAATTTAAATCAGGAAAAATAAAAGAATCTTCGACACCACTAGGCCCACTAAAGCCATCAGTGAGGATGGGTACACATAGGAAGGAAAAAGGGAATTGATAGGACTGTGAAATTTCTTTTTAATAAGCGCCTGGGACATGGACCTAGAGGAATTAGAAAGAAAATATACTTTGGGAGGGTATGAGAGATCAAAATAATTAACGGAAAAGTAAGGGAGATTATTTCTGGAAATTATATGGAACGAAAAATAACTAAGACGACGAGAGATAAGGGCTAAGATGAAAATTTTATTAGGAGCATAGCGCCAGTTTCGGGCGATGGAAATGTAGGAAGGAATAAATTGAGAGGAAATGCGCAAGGTACACGTTTAAAAAGAAAACGATAGCCCAAATAAGATCTTCGAACTGAAAGAGGAAATGTATTAGATGCAGCGAGCATTGCTGAAATAGAAGAGAATGTAAGAGCACCGAGACATAGACGGAGACAGTAATTTTGTATTCTATCCGATTTGAAAAGAAGAGATTTGGAGGCGTGGCCATAGATAAATGGACAGTAATCAAACTTAGAGTGAATGAAGGAACTTGTTATCGCGAAAAGAAAACTTTTGGTGAATGAGCGAAACCGGAAAAAAACATTGTAATTTCGCGAATAAATATGTTAGTGTAATCCTAAATAATTGAAAAGTGTGATTTTTACGGACGAGAGCAGAGTTAATGTCTTTGGGACTGACGGCAAAGTAAATTATTTGGAGAAAACCGAATACCGAATTTAAAAAATATAATCTTAAACCCACAATCAAACACGGAGGTGGGCTTGCCATAGTGTGGGAATGCTTCACGGGATCTAGCGTTGATGAATTAGTATTCATTGAAGGAAACATGACAGCGAATATGTACATAAACACTTTAGAAAATAATTTGAAATCGAGCGCCCGAAAATTGGACTCAGAAAATAATTTTAAATTTTATCAAGAGAACAACCCTAAACATAAAGCACACAATACCAGGTTATGGTTATTATATCATTGGCCGAAAGTTATTGCCCCCCCCCCCCAGGCACTTGACCTCAACCCGACCAAAAATTTATAGAACCACTTAGATTCAAATATTCGGGATACCCAAATTACCATTATAACATAGTTAAAAACAGTTTTACAATCGAAATGGAATAAAATATTGCCGGAATTTATTAAAAAAAGTGATGGGATCAGTACCTAGAAGACTGGAAGCTGTTATAGACTAAAAAGCCTTCCAATTAAATATTCGAAGAATTTTTTAATAATTTTTAATTTTTTTTTTTTTTTTTTGAAGTGCTCGAATACTTTTGTTACTATTAAAAATATAGTACTTTTTGTTGTTTTTTTTATTGATTGCGCCATTATTTATGTTTTGTTCAAACTTCTTGGTAAATAAAGTACTCTTCTATTCAAATTCACTGTTGAAAAATCAAAAAAAAATGCACAAGTTTGAATTTTTTGCTAAAATCTAAAATTTTTCATGTGTCCGAATACTTCTGTGGCTCGCTGTATATATTTTTATTCATATCCGCTTAATGGAAAACCCGGTAATAGTCCATTAATTTATTCTGACAAAACAGAAATGTACAAATTCCCTTAATACGCAAAATTTAATATTTCTCGGATAAAAACAGATCCTACATTTCTCATAGAATCTAATCAATGTAGCAAAACTAATTAAGCAAAGTACGCAGAAATATCTTCTTCAGTTTTTTTGTTTTATATTTTTATATTTATATATACATATATCTATAGAGTTGTAATAAAATGACAACGGAAGCAAAATCCCAAACCAAAAGAATTGATCATGCTAGTAGTACCGTGCAAATAATGTATGTAAACAATTTTCTGATAATTATTGCAAATGTAAACCAGTTAGTGATGTTCAATGAATGACAGGTTAATGCGTTTACGCGACCTACGTTTTCAGTTTTACATTTTCAAATTCAATCGTTTAGATTTAAAAATTTCGTGTGGTTTAATATTTTAATAAAAAATTCAATTAATCCGAAAAATATTTTTGGTCTCTTCAGAGTTTCCTCATTTCAATTGTATATAATTTTAAAGGAAACCGGCTGTCAAAAAATTGGTAAATAAGAATTTATTTAACGTAATCAATTATATATCGGCATTTAAAGTTTACAAAAAACATTTCTTATCTCCCCCTCCCCATTCCCCATCAAAATTAAACATCGCAATTTTATTTATGTGCTTATACATAAGGGAAAAAATAAAATATTACCAGTAAAGAAAAATGCAATCATAATTACCGTGATAGCCGAAATTGTGTACCGTTCGTATTTTTAAACATTATAACTTAATTTATTGCCCGTACCCAAGGCAGAGCTATTTTTGTCAAAAATAAAAAATTAACGGTGTATAAAATTGCACCATAAATACATGCGTGCGTTATAATACTTGTTAAATTTATAAAAAATATATTTTTTAAATCTCCGGATAAAATTATTTCTCCCCCGTCTGATAAACGTTACGATGAAATATTTTCAATGAAAATAGCGTTGCCTCACATCTTGAATATTATTCCATTAGGAACATTATCAGATGGTCTCGGCGTAATTTCGATGGACGACGATCATCAGGAAGGTAGGCAACGTATTAGACGTCAGCATCCAAGTGGAAGCGGCCACATTGTGGCCGGATTGAAAGGATTTGGGCACGGCATCGTTGGCGGAATGACCAGTGTGTTCAAACAGACTTACGAAGGAGCGTCAAACGAAGGTGTTCAGGTATGTTATAATGTTTAAGAAAATTATTAATTCGGCTACATTTAATGCATTTAATAAGATATGCGATGAACGGTACAATAAAATGAATTATATTTACGTATTGCAGGGTTTTATAACTGGGCTTGGTAAAGGTCTGGTCGGCACGGTGACTAAACCGGTAGTTGGGGTTTTGGATTTAGCCTCCGAAACAGCCAGCGCTGTTAGAGATTCTAGTCGAAGGTAAATATCGCTTTCTTAAACCATTAAAATAATGCATCGTTACTCGTAGTTGGTTTTCTATTCTAGAATATATTTTCGGTTTTATAAGAACCTGTTGGTTTTTTATGAATTATTTTTACTTAGTTTATTTCTATATACTTTGTTGTTTGTTTTTTTTTTGTTTTTTTTTCATTTGCATTATTCGTTATTAAACAGTAACCGAACAGAATGAGCAGAAATTATTTCTATAAACTGATTAATGAATGTATGTATAAGGAAAGATTAAAAGTTATAAATAATTAATTTAGAGAAGAATAAATATTTTATTTACAGTCGTATTTAAACAGTTGTTACCTTTCGGATCTAAGGAAATAAAATAGTACCAACTTACAAGGTATTAATTTAAAAAAAAAAAAAAACGGGGGAAAAAGAAAATTGATGATATACTTATTTTTTGTAGATTATTCATTAAAAATGAATGAGAAATATTACTAATGACTAAGTTTTCTTTATTTAATTATAAAATTTTTAACAGTTCATTATCGTTGTTATAGACTTTCCTTGAACTCATGACACTGATTTTTTAATTAGTGTTACATGTTCATTAAGATGAACTTAAATTTTGCTACTTTCGAAATTATCATGTCTAATCTCCTAGTGGTAATCTTATGAACATGAATGAAATCTTTGAACCATTTTGAGTTATTCTCTAAAAAAGTTATAGTTTCAAGTTTTATAATGAAAATAAATAAATAAATAATAATATCTACTATGAAATCCGTATAATATGTATATATTAATTCAAGATGTACTTTGTTATAAGCGAATGAACTTTAAGCGGCATTCTATTTTAAATAAATTCGATCTGTATCGTTCGATAGTGTTTTAAGTTGATAAATGTGTGTACCTGAAAAAAATTTACAATTTTCAGGAAATCAGGGTTTACCAAAATTTTTAAAGATATTCTTAATTTATTCGAAATAAAGACTGAAAATTCGTTTTCTTGCGAATGATTTAAAATTACTTTTCTGATAATATTCTTTTTAATTTGGCTTTCTATATTGCCGTATTTGTATACAACTGTGACGATCATTTTTCTGGTTTTTTTTTTCAACTGAAACTTCTTTATCGATAAATGTAAAAAATTGCATTTTCGGTTGGCAATTACAGTGGAAAATTATTTATAATTTACACTGTAATTAAACTATTTCCTTATGTTCGAGATTAATTTTGGCATGCAATTTAAATTATAATAGGCAGCTTAAAAACCAATTTCGCAAATCTATCAAAGAATATACAATATTTTCCAAATCGGATTATTTTCTATTGTAGTTTGAAGTTTAAACTGGATCTGGAGATAAATATATTATAAAAGCGTTAATAACTCACTTTTCACGAAGCATTATTTCTATCAAAATCGAAATCTTTACCCAATCTTTTTTTTCCCGATTCGCCGTTTTTTTTTTATCGAAATACAACTTTTTTAATACGGCGATAGTATTTTACAGATATTCTTGCCTTCTATCAAAATATTAAAGCCTTTTTTTATAAATGAAGTTTCACTTCTTTGGTGCATCTGTTTCTCTAATTGTTTGAAAGTCTAGATGCCGAGTTCTTGCCGATTTGAAGTTAGTTTACAGTTCGTGCTATTTAATGTAGTATATTTTCAGTACAACTAAAGGCATAACGGTTTTCAACGTGTGAATATTTTAAAAAAGTATTAGCATCAATTAGCAGTGTCTCATTATGCCGTAATACAGGATGATTATAATTAAAGTTCAAGTTTCAAAACGCTATAAAAAAAGAACCACTGATCAGAATGACGTTAAATTTGAACGGAATATTATTGAAGAAAGGGGAAAGAGGATGGCATAAAAAAAAAATAGTTCCGTTTTTTTTTCTCCTCCGCATCTAATTTTAGCAACAGACTGCGTTCTGCAAAGGTTACTGTGTAGCGCGGGTTTACAGCATCATTTATCATACGGCCATATTTTTTCCACGAAACGACGGGTGCTTTCTCGGTCTTGTTACCTGTACCGTCACTGGTAAACGCTACGTGTCTTTTAGGCAACCACGTCATTCCAGCTCTTCAACAGCGTGGATGTGTGGATGGGATCATTTTTATCATCCAAAATGGTGCTCCTTCGTCTATTGCAAATCCAGTAAAGCAACATTTCGGGAATGCTAGAATGATCAGCCGTCATTTCCCTACAGCCTGGCCGTCCGATCTCACCTGATCTCAAACCGTGTGAATTCTGACTGGAGCTATCTGTTGTGTTCAGTGCTCCAATTGTGCAAACTTAGCTGAATTAAAAGCACGAATTGCGCAACACATTCTGAACGTGACCCCAGAGACACTTCGATCAGTTGTGGAACATGCTGTCTTTCGATATCAACTTGTTGCAGAAAACATGTTTTGCGCCAGTATCACGAAATTTAAAAACCGATTTGATTGATGCTTTTTATACGATTTTTGGCCGCGGGACAATTAAAAACCGATATCTTGCATAAAAATGATAACATCCACACATCCACGCTGTTGAAGAGTTGGAATGACGTGGTTGCGTAAAAGACACACCAGTGACGGTACAGATAACAAGACCGAGAAAGCACCCGTCGTCTCTTGGAAAAAATATAACCGTATGATAAATGATGCTGTAAACCCGCACTACACGATAACCTTTGCAGAATGAAACGGTACTGGTAGCGCAATTTCTTGCTTAAATTAGATGCGGGGCAAAAAAAGAAAAAAAAAATTTGGAACTATTTTTTTATGCCATCCGCTTGCTCTCTTCTTCAATAATATTCCGTTCAAATTTGACGTCATTCTGATGAATGATTCTTTTTTTATAGCCTTTTGAAATTTGAACTTTAATTATAATCACCCTGTATATTAGTTATGACGAATGTCCTAAAAAATCATTTATTAAAAACAACAATAACGAGAAGTAAGCGAAAAGTGAAATAGTCAATAATTGAATTATGTTTAACGAAATATTTTCATATGAAAAATTATTAATAGTAAATTTTAAATCTTTAAAATCTTTGCAGGGTTGGCTCCATATTTTTCAATTAACCTAAATTTTTATATGTAGCTCTTTTTTAAACATACTGTTTAAGAGCCGAAAGCCGAAAGATAAAAAGTATTTCACATAAATTATATGTAATATATATATATAAATGAAAATACCGCTTCTGGCGTGATATACGTGTTAATTTCTTTTATCCTTTTCACTTCTTAAACGTTGTTCTTTTTTCAAATCTAAATGGCTAATATATTTATTCTTTACATTATCTGTTTGTTTTTTGTTTTTTTTTTTTTTTTCATATTTATGATTGTTCTTCGTAATGTATCATTTTTTATATTTTAAATAGTAAAACAGTTCCAAATCGTATTCGTAAACCTCGTTGTGTAGTCGGACCAACAGGATTATTACCAGTACATTCAGACATACAAAGTCTGGGACAAGAGTATTTGTATACAATAAATAATAGGAACTATTCGGAAAAGTAAGTGTTATTTTTTCCTTATGCATTCTAGTAATCAATAATTTGGTAATAAATTTTACATCAAAAACATGATTAAAATTCTATTTGAATAAGTTCGCATGCGATGAAGATTACATAGGGAAAATAAATAATTATCAATGTCGAAGCGTTTAGTTATAGCGGGAGGATGCTTATTTTTTTGTTTTTAAATACTTTAAAATTATGAGATATTTTTATTTAAACTTAATATTATTTATGCGTTATTCCTTTTATTATTGCGAATGCTCTTCCAATTTAAACAAAGACCTGCGTTACCTTTATAAACAAAAGTTTAACGAGATACTTTTAAACAAATATAATCAACATAAGATAACATCAATATTAGCAAAGAATAAAGCGATCTGAATTTGTTTAACATTCAAATTCATCTGAATATAATTCGCTTAATGTTAAAAAAAGCTAATAAAAAATGTTAATCTATGAAACCATACGTGGCTAATTAATTTTTTCTAGCGAATGGTGTCGTAATTTTACTTTTTTGTGTACAAAATTGATTTCTGCTTGCATTTTAGATATCATTTTAGTAATGATGGTCTTTTAAAAGTAATCGTTTTTATAACTGAGGTCAAAAATTAACAGGAGCATCGAAATTACAAATTGTTGAACAATAAGTTGTTCCAGTTCCAATTCCGGCGAATTGTTATTGTTATCTGGTCCGAACTAGTATACTGTTACATCTGTGCGTAGATTCTCGTCATTATTCGTTGTTGATGAAACGTTTATAACAGAGTTATCGTTCCAGATACTTTTACATTAATATCTTTTCTTTTTAAACGCTTATTTATCGCTAACATGAAATTAATACCAAAAATTCACCGATCGCAAAATGAAGTTGACATTAACATCGTACTATTACTATCACATAAGTTAATTTTTCTTAAAGTTTATTCGCATTTACCGCAATTTTTTTATTCACTAAACTATTATTCTTACAATCTTGTTTCTTAATTATTAAAATGTCATCTCGTAAATGTTCTTTGTGTGGAAATAATGTACTGTAGCAGATTTGAATACTTGTGAAATAATAATTTATATAAAAAGGAGGGGGGAAGCAACAATAAAAATATGCATTTATAAATATGAAGTGTTCAGATTCAAACAAAAACAGCTAAACAGAAATCCTCTAATGGAACGTTCAAAAGAAAAACTGACTTTAGTATTAAATGATTTATAAAGCGTTTAAGAAGTTACATAGTGTTGAAATACAATTTTGCATTGACGATATAATTTTAACGGAAAATTCATAAAATTTTTGTCTTTCAATATGTAAAAATTGTTAAAAATACCTGGATTTATTTTATTTTTTTTAAGCGAAATCTCGTTCTTTTGCACTGTTGCTCTCATTTTTCAAATAATATCTTGTATTATTATGTAAAAATATTGCGATAAATAAAATAGTTCGACAAAAAAAAAAAAAAAGGACCCTTTGTTTCTATTGTATATTTGCATCCGCTGTTTTTCTTTTTTTTTTTTTTCGATTTTGTTTCAGTCTGGTACTAGACTTTATGATTAAATCCATCATAATTTACCTCAATCTTTTTATACTTTCATCGGCAAAGTGAAAAAATATTGTTTTTCTATTAAGGAAAGCGTAAATTCTAATTGGTGTAAATTTTCCCGCTGAACTTTTATTTTTTAGCATAGTAAATAAATTTATTTTAATGATTTTTTCGATTTAAAATAAAATACGAAAATTAAACATTTGCTATCTTTTATTATATACGCGCATGTATGTGTACGCACATTTTAGATTTATTGCTTATGAAATACTACGAAGTAGCGGAGACGACTTGCAGATCATCATATCTACTGAAAAAGTTCGAGTATTTTCCTGCAGTGCTGGTTCCGTAAAAGGATGTTCGGTTGTAATTGAAGCTAGTCTCAGGTACTTCTTATTAGCGTAGTTTTTTTCTTCGTTTAAAATTATAATTGTTAAATTTCTGCGAAAGTAGTTTTACGTTGGGAAGATTATAATTTCTGCAGATTTTTAAATGCCCGAAAAGTTAGACTAGAAGGTAGAAAAGAATCTACGGTTACACTTGCAATAGGTAATGTAGTTTATGTAGTAGAACCTGGCTAACGCACAGAAGGAAAAATTTATTGTATTAACACGGTCTTTATAATTAAGTACGCCCCCCGTTAATAATCGCACGATAAGTATTGACAATTGAAGGTAAAAAAATTTAAGAAATAAAATCATCTGTTTATTTGGAAATTTAGCGATGTATGCTATTGCCAGCCGTTAATTCAAGACGGATTCATGGAGCATCTGTATTACGTCGAATTAATAGTAAGTGAAGTAACATCAGACGGTAAGGAAAAAGTGAAACGTCCGAAAATCCGTTGCGATAATGAACAATTAGCCACTTGGGTATGTATAAACTAAGGCAATAATAAACAATGTAAAATCTAATATTTACTAACTAGAAAGTCAAATTGATCGTTAAATTTATCATTAATTGAATCAGCTTTGAAAAGGCCTTTTTTTTTTTTTTGTTTTTCGATTCATTTCTGCCGATTTAATATTATTTAATGTCCATTGACCATTCAACACTCCTTCACTTAACTGCCCGGAACACCAAACTATACACTTAAAATGTTCACTCTCTTCATCACTTGTTGAGCTCCTCGGTGATGATAAAGAAATAATCTTTCGACTCTTCGAATTTCTTAAAGCGACAGATCTCATAACTTTACTGTGATAAAACTCTTTACCGTGCTTTTAGCCTAATAGTTGTATATAAAATGTTTAATATATATATTATTTAATAGTAAATCTTTCTGCATTGAGACGTATTCGGTAGCTGTAGCGCGATCTTTTGGCGGTGTTCGAGTTATAAAAATATTCTTCGGTAAAATCATTAATTCGCCACCTATCAAAAACACCGGTTTTATTGTTCGGCGTAATCGCGGCTTGTAGATATCGAAGATGCTTATCGGCTAAAACCCAAATTCCCGTGCGCGCTCGAGCGGATGAATGTATCGAGGTTGAGACTGTGTGCGTGTGTATTATTGTTAGCGGTCGATAGCGGAGATCATGCGTCCAGAGCAAATGTATGCGTAGCTTAAAAGCTGTGCCAAGCAGCATCGAGCCGAGGGAAGTTTCATAAAATCCCGTAAGAATCAGACAGGGTAGCTGGTGTGACTAACGCGACATTATTCGGAGATCATTCGAGAATTATCGATACAATTATTACTTTTGTTAATTGTTCTATTTGGTTATTCTATTAATTAGTTAGAGATAGTAGCACATTAGTCCGGTTGTCGCCCGGCAATCGTCGTTGCAACATCAATTTAGTCGCCGGTTCTTCGTAAAAACCAAGCCGTGCCGAGAGGCGGTTTAGGTTGTAATTTGTTTAAATTAGTTAATTTTTTATACTACGCTAGTCACAAAGGAGTATTATGTCGGTGCGCACGTCGTATGTTTTTTATAGGTAAATTTGTGCTATTTTAGTTGAATATACGTGTTTTTTTGTTGTTGTTTTTTTTTTCGAGCAAAAGTCTCTTTTAATTGGACACGTGATTCGATGCCACGGTGAGATCCCCGCGTGTGGAGAGGTGCGACCGCTATATCAATCAATCAATCAATCAATCGATGCTTATTATTATTATTATTATTATCATTATTGTTATACAAGGTCCACAGATGAAAGCGCGAGTAGTGGAACGTAGTACAATTAAAGCAATATGTAAATATACATGAAACGTAGTAAAATAAGTAAAATTAATTAACAGAATAACTGAGCGGGGAATAAAATAAAACGCTGCCTGCAATTTTAACGGTATATAAACATAAAGGCACGTACCGGGAAAAGGTAAGATTAATTAACAATAGAAATGAGCGGAAAAATGAAACGCAACCCGTAATTTTAAACGAAAAAAAAAAAAGGAAAGGGGAGAAAAAAAAATTAAATTAAATAAATAAATATATAAGAATAAATAAAATACAAAATAGAAAATTGACGATTTACAATTATAAATAAGCAAATGATAAATATGGCTAAAAATAACAATAATCAAAAAGGGTTTAATGTTGGCTGGATAATCAATTAATTGTAATGTGGTTATTCTCGCATATTACAAATTATCCCTCATTGAGACAAGATGTACCAGATTTTTATGTCTTTTTTTATAATTCTTTAAGTGGGTTTTTATTTCGGTCGTTAGACAACTATAAAGTAATGGTCCCTTATATGCTGCTTGCCTTCGTGTATGGTTTTTTTTTTTAAATAAGGTAATACGACCGCTATCTCTTCAGAAGATTTCATTCTGCCATGTATTTTAATGCTAAATAATAATCCTCTATTTTTACAAACCCTAATTAAGTAACTGGATTTCATATAGCTGTTTTACAGTAAGTGGCTGGATGTCATGTTGTTTGCGAGTCACTTTGTTTAAGACAACTTTAAATAATGCTTTATGTAGATTTTCCAAAGATCTAATTATATATATATATATATATTGAGCAGTTCCCCCTAATGCGCATTACCGTATGTCAAGATTGGTTAATATAATGCCCAGTACAATCTATGTAATTGTGTATGCATAAAATGTTTCAAATAGTAAAACAGAAAATGAATTTTTCAGAGTTTTTTATTCAAATATACTATACATGTTTATCCCAATATAGTTTACTATCTAACATAACCCCTAAATATTTAAATTCATAACCTCTTTCTATGGGGGAGGTGGTGTTCAAATAAACTTTCACATCGTTCCATAACTTTAAATTCTGATATGTGTATAATATGTACTTAGTTTTAGTAACGTTGACAGATGTTATGCCTTAACCACGTTGTAATTTTAGCTACATCCTCCTGCATAAGCGACTGCAACGTAATCGGAGAGAACGAGAGTTAGGTAAGAGAACGGTATCGTCTGCGTAGCTGATAATTTTTCCATTCACCTTCAAGTCAAAGATCATTTATATACATATGTAAGAAATAAAGATGGGCCAATAATACTCCCCTGAGGTAAGGTTGAATTAAACTTTCACACTGAGTACCCCATTGACCTTCGTGCGATATTTCCTGTTTGTAAGATATGATTTGAACCAACTGAATACATTATCACGGGGAAAGCACGAGAAAATAATTTATCCAGAAGGATGTCGTGATTTACTGTGTCGAAGGCCTTTCTGATGTCGAAATAAACGGTCATAATGCTGAGATCGTTTTCTAAACTTTGGGCTATAAACGTTGTGTAATGATATAAAGCATCATTTGTTCCCTTGCCCGGAATAAATCCAAATTGGTTTTAATTGAAGAAAGAATATTCCGAAAAAACTTTAATAAAAGTTCCTTCATGAATTTCTCAAAAATTTTTGATATCGTTGACGGGATGCACATTGGCCGATAATTTGATAGATCTGTTTTCCCTTTAGATTTATAAATAGGAGTAATGTAACCGAGCTTAAGGATATCGGGAAAAACATCTTGCTGTACAGATTCGTTGAACAGATACGTCATAGGATCAGCGAATAACTCGTATGTATTCTTTTATCAGAGGAATAGATAACACATCTGCACCGAACGATCTCTTGTTGGGCAATGATAAGATTGCTTTTTTTATGTCATTGGCAGAAAATCCGATGAATGCGAAAAAATTATTGTTTCGTTCCAAGTGAATGCTTTTGATTTCTCTACTAAACATGTCACCATCATTGACTACTCTCGCGACACTGTCGCGAAAATATTCATTAAAACATTCAGAAATATACTTCTCATTACCATTGATTGGAATTACTTCACCTCCTATACAAGTATGTTCAAGTGCACTCGTCTTTTTACCGAGAGTCCGCTTTACAATTTTTTGGGTTACTGCGATTCTTGTCAAGTAAGCCTGAGTAATAATTGATTTTAGCTCTGCTCACTGTTTGTTGCGCTAATTTTGAGGCTGCTTTATATTTGTTTAACAGTTCAGCATTATTTTGGTATAATTTAATTATACAGGAGCGGGATCGCGATCTTTTTTTTTTTTCTAGTTAGCCGTATATAGAAAAAAAGAAAAGAAAAAGAAAAATATTTTATTTTTTTTTAAAGAGAAAATGTAAACGAAAGCCTAATGCTGCGCCGGGAGGAGCTCATCCGAGTGTGACCCGGCAGGTGTCACTTTCCGAAAAAATTTGCGTTATATATATATATATTTTTTTTTTCTATTTACTTTATTTTTCTTCCCCTTCCCTTGAATTGAGGTTTTTCATGATTGCTGGCCAAAAAGATCTCCAAAAATAGCTTAAATTTGTACACAAGAGTCCGATTCATAACAAGTGACGCCCGTAACCAAGGACCTCACAATATATAAAAAAAGTTTTCTCATATTTTTCGTTGTCTTACTTATTTTTCATTTTTTTATTTTTACTTTTTAATATAGAAATTATAACGAATTTAAATATTAATCAACTAGCCAAAAATAATTTAAATGTGAACACTCGGTAAGTACTTTTAATAGTTTAACAAGTAATAGTGCTACGTAGTCAGTTACTTAGGTGGTCTTTTGCGCTGAGTTAATCCCCGTAGTTGACGAACTTGGAGAAATAAAAAAAAAAAAATCGGGTACGATTGAAACAAGCAGCTAGAGGAACCTCTTCAGAGGTGAGCAAGTAAAAAGTACGTAGATGACTAAACTTCCTAGTAGTAAAATTAATTTCCTTTCTTTTAAATATTTTTGCCGAATAATTCCTAAACAGAAACGAAGGTTTGTTTTTATTTTTTAATACATAATTTAATTTTGAAAGTTTTTAAAAATTCTAATCAAAATTAGTTCCATTTATTATTTGACTATGTACGAAAAGAGAATATATTAAAGTATAAATGCAAAGTTAGTTATAAGGAAATTATGAATGGTCGCAACGAACTTTTGTAAATCAAACATCCGTGGAAATAATTTAAGAAAAGAAAAAAATCTTTCAAATTCAATAAATAAGGAGAAGAATTCTGCAGGCATACGGAACAACCACGAACCTAAAAATACGTAGATAATGTAATTTGGATTTCTTAAAACATTACTGCTAGGTGTGCTAAATGACTTGTCGTTTTAAAAACGTATATGTTAAATGTTATCACAAAATGTAACATTTAAAAACGAAAAATATCAGAAATCAACCACGCATTACGAAGTGTTAGTGTCGCGATTGCCTTCTCGCGGGCATCAGATACGAAATTTTTTTTTTTTTTTTTCTTCAATATAAATTAACTTAATAGAAAATTTATTTATTTTCTTCGTTACGGCAAAAAGCTTTCAAATAAATGCAATAATATCTTTCTTTCTAAAGTATTGCTTTAAAAAGAATAAGGTTACAAGACCAGTAAATTAAAAAAATCTTTTTATGTTATTTTATAATTTATGTGATTAGCGATATATTAACAATTATTTTCTTCTCATTTATTCATCATTTTATGATATCTAGTTGTTAATAAATTGTTGTTCAATAAACGTTACACTCTTCTTTTAATTTCAATTTTTTTTTCCTTTGATTTATAGCTTTTTTTTTGCTTTTTGTTATTACTTTTAACTATAAATACTATCATTAATTTTGAAATAAATTAACAACATTTTAAATAGTAGCTACGGAATTCTAATCGAAACATTTAGTTCAAAATGAATAAAAAAAAATCAATACCGAAATTTATACGAAGAAATTCGGTTTGTCTTAATTTTATGGCCAATTTGTTAATGCTTTAATTACAAAAATTATAAATACTTTTTCAGCCGAGAATTTTTGCATGTAATTTTTAAATTTTGTATTTTTTATTTTTTGTTGATTTGTTTAGGTTTCCGAACAAGTAAATTACGCTAAAAATATGTACGTTGAAAAACAGCACACACTAATATCAACAGTAAATATTGACGAATAAAATGTGAAAATTCCTACACTTCACTGCATCCACAGAAATGCACAAAATATTCTGAACTTCACATCAGATGTTGTGGCATTGCTGTCCGGTAAATTCTTGGCAGCGATATACAATTATAAGGTTACCATTGCCCCGATAATCTATAAATTGCTATTCTGTCTTCTATTATCACCGATAACGGCACCCTTCTTACGTTATTTATTTTATATATATATATATATATATATATATATATATATAATACATGTATATATTTATACTATAAATGTATTAACAAGTGCGTATTAATCAAAATTATTTTTATTATTTTTAAAATGTTACTTTTATATATTGTTTATTATGTGAAATTACTTTGTATAAAAAATAAAGTTATTTTTGTTTTATACCAAATCTCATCTTAAAAGCACGTTGAACTACTGACTACATTCCGTTATTATAATTTGTGGAAATAAAATACCGTTACCACATATTAATAAATAATTTTTTATACATGGTGAATTTTTTAATTCACCAGGTTGTGGATATTTAAACACAGGAAGCAGAAACATCTTTTTAACCAATTAAAAAAAAATACATAAAATATACGATACGTATGGAAAAAACAATATTAGATACCAAAGATCATATAATACAACAACGAAGTATTTCGGTGAAATGTGGCTACCAGATTTTTGAAGCAGCACAACTTACAGTGTTGGCTCGGATTGTCTAAAACTGCGCGTCTTTCGAATTGCTGAACATCAGAATACCGATTGTACCATTTCTTCGCTTTAAAACTAAGAACGAATTTAAATAGTTCTGCTCCTTGTATTTAACGTACTCATGAGGGAGTCGTAGATAAATCGATTAACATTTATTTGAAATAGATTATTGAATGTAACTTATATAATCTGAATTTGCATTGGTTGGTTTTCATCATACACACACTAATTATATATGTATGTGTGTCGACTTCACCGCCCTTTTGCTTCTTTCATCTTATAAATCATTGTCTGACGCCAGCAGTTAACCCTCGGTTTTGTTATTCAAAGAGCATGTCAACTGTGGTTGTAAAGTTATTTATTTATTAAGCTTCCTTATGAGGTATTAATCTAAGCTTATGTAATGCGAGCAGTTATGTAAGTTTACTTCTCTCAAAAATTTGCCACCTAGTCTTTGACGTTCCTGTCTGTATCATTGTTTCTGTCAACGATTAAAGATTATTAACTGACGTGGGAATGCGTAATTGAAATGATTTCTGAGTCTAGTACATCGTTCGTTGTTGATAAAAGAAATATATACTCGTATATTGGAACGAAGTTCTTTTACGCGGCTTGTCGGTAGGAGTAAACTGGCAGAAATCGTCAGGACACGAAAAAGCGCGTTATGCGTCCTCCAAGCGATCTTTACTCTCTTTCTCTTTCACTCTGTCCCTTTCTATTATACACGGGTGTGTGTGTGTGTGTGTCCGTGCGTACGTGCGTACGAGTATCGAGATTCGAGCAGCAAGCATTGTGCGCGGTCAGCTGTATAAGCTTAATTCTAAACACGTGTACATTTTATTGAATTTGAAAATTGGCTCGGTTTTTTGTGCGACGTTACCACACTTCAACGAGTCTGATGATGTATTTATTGTTTTTATTTTAATTAATTTATAAACTGGAATTATTTTTTTTTTTTTGTTGTTGTTTCTGCTTTAATTCATACGGGATTTATATAATGTGTCATTTTTTATCGTATACTTTATAAATGACTTTATACTTGTCCACTTGTAATTTTTTTTTTTTTTTTTTTTACAGTTTTGTTATAAAATGTATTAATCTCTAACCTCCTTCAGGCTCCCTTCATTCTGATCTATCTTCACAGCTGAGTCAGTTTCCATTTCTTGTACAATATCCTTCATTTCTACAACTACAGCGGAATCTTCAAATTCCTCATTGTTTCCGATTTAAAAAGAGTCATTCAAGCAATTTCTTCTCCTACTCATTCCTCTAATCGTATTATTTCATCAGTTCGTTCACTAATCTTCAACTTGCTATCATGTGATTCTATTCTTATAGACTTTCAATAGTCCTTTTTCTAGTCACTTTCCAGCTTCCGGCTTAATCCTTGTTTCCTCAGTCAATCATTTCGAACTCTATTTGAATAGATACCCTTCCTCATTCTCTAATTTCGCTTCGCATTATCGTATTATTCAGCCGGCACCGAGTCCTCAGCCTTGGTTCTACTATTGTCTCCTTAATCAGATTAAAAATTAATCATTCCCTTCTCTCCGCTTTACACTTTCGTTTTTCTTTAGCTTCCCTTCCTTTCTGTTCCTTCCGCAATGTTGATTCTCCTTTTATATGCGACGCAACCCATATTTTTTTCAAATGTTCGGCTTTTATTAACGGACGTTCCCTTTCGTATTCGAAAATCTTGACTCTTAGCCTTCCGGCTCCTTACAGTACTTCCTTTATCTGTTTCTTCCCATCTCCATCAATAATTCCCTTACTTCAATCCTTCGTTCTTTCCATCTCCTCTCACCTCAGAATCTAATTTCCTGGCATGATACATTCAAGTGGTTGGGTCAAAGCCAAGGGCGAGCCAAACAAAAAGCAAAAAAAGAAAAGTTTTTAAATGGGAATAAATGTTTAATTTTCGTGATGCATCATTCGTAACGCTACTCATTTATGCTTTCCTATTTGTATACCAAAAACAACGTGTTTCGTGCATCTGCCCTTTTTAAGCATTTAAAGCAGTTAAATTAAAAAGATTATACAAACACTGGTAATAACTAAATCAGTACTTTTACGCGATTACATATTCTTTAGTGATTATTATTTGCATTCATTCTGCTGGAATAGCAGATAATTAAAATTTTGCAGATCTGACACTTAGAGGATATAAACAAATCTAATAAGTTTATATCAAAATCACTTAAACTGATAATCGTGCATTCATTTTTATTTTTAATTTTTTTGGACGTTAATCATTCACATATAAACACCTCTAAAATGATTTATATTATATATATTGATACGAATTGCTACTTCGAGTCCCTCTTTCGGAGCGTTATTTGATACAGATTGCGTGATTTTAGTATTTAAATTTGTATTCCTGTTCCGGATGCCATTTGATACAGATTGCGTCTTCGTCCCTGTTTCGGAGCGTCTTTTGATACGAACAACGTTTCTTCCCTGTTACAGGTTCACTTGATACGGTTTATGTTGATGAGAGAGAGAAATGATTTTTTTTTTTATTTTCTTATTTTCCCGTTAGTGAGATAGTTTATCGTGATTGCATTTTATAAGTTTTTTCTTTTATACGAGATTCTTCTCTCTTTTTTTTTTTTTATACGAGCATTAGGCTTTTATTTTATCGAATGTAAATTTAAAATAGAAAATAGAAGTAAAATTAAAAAAAAATAAACAACAATACGTTTTCGATCCCGCCCCAAAGCGGCGGGATTCTCTCCGCTAGATATATCACGAAGTCGATACCACGTGTTTAATAAGCAAAACTTTTACTAAGAAATAAACTTATAATTGACGGAAAAGTTCACAAAAAACTGACAGGACGGCGATCCTGATACATGTACTCGGCCACGATAGAAAAAAATAACAGAAAATTTCACTTTTTGACAAAATTAACAAAAAAATAAATTAAGCGGCATGGCGCGTATTCATTTCGATACACGTGCGACAGCGACCAAATATGTCACGAACACCGAACGATCGACGATTAACTAAAAACTAAAACTGTAACCAAAGGCTACGCAGAAGTGTTCTTACAGAAACTTCTGCGTAGATCCCCCCACTAACTACCCTGCCTGACTTTTGGCGGAATACATTTGAAATCTCTGCTTTGGCTCAAGGTCATTCGACACACAGTATGGATGCGCGCTTTCGCCGCAAGCACATGTCACTGCCTAAGTCCTCGACCACTACTACTACACAGACACTAGTGTAGTATCATCCCGGTACAACTGATCGAACGAACAGGCACGGGATTTTCCGTTTTGGCCGAGTAAGCATACTTGACAAGGCAAAGCGACGGCTAAAAAGAACGATGTCCGTCAGATCGTGAATTAATGACGTTTCGGGGAGTATTTTTATAACTCGGACATCGTCAAAATATAGCGCTGCAAATACCGAATCCGTATCACTATATACATATATAAATTTTTTGCATATTTTTTTCAATTCTAAATTTGAAAAAGGTTTAATAAGAATTTTCTTCTTTTTTCTTCAGATTTATATAAAAGATCCGATTCTCGATATATTTATTTCTTTCGCTAACAGGATTCGTATAAAATACTTTTCAGAGTTCCTTTTCTACTGCTTGAACATATTTTTATAATGATTTTTAAATTCCGATATATTTTTAATTAAACACATGTCCTAATTTTTTTTTTCTCGTACTATTGTTTCCAATTCTTTCTCTGACCGGTTTTTCATTTTTTATTATTATAAGGATTTACGAAATTAGCTAGACGGTCGACTATCTCATCTATAATTAGACTTCGGTTAAATCACAGCCTCCTTCCTGCTTCGCTCTTCCGTTTCCCCATTACACAGTCTCCTCTTTGCCCATTTGAACCGTCGGAAACAAACTTGATTTGTGACGCCACTCACGTTTTGCTTGAATGTCCTTTCATTTCTTCAGAATACTCGATACTGTATTCCTGTCTTTTGCATCTTGGCCTCCCTACGCCTTACAGCGCTCACAGCATCCTTTCTTTTCCTTCTCCCTCGGTTATTCCTTTGTTAACTTCATTCATATGCTCCATTTCTAATATTTTTCCGATATAATCATAATGCTGTTATACCCTTGGATTGGGTAAACGTCCTTAGCAGACATGTCCAAAAAAATCAAAAAAAAAAAAAAGCAGCTGTAACCTTTAATGAATTCGGTAAAAATTAATCGGTCTTGTTTTTTCCATATTTAAATATTCTAATTCAGTAGTTTTCGGCCGTCCCTTCAAAATTTTCTTTTGCTTGATTTCTTTTTTAATTTATTTTATTTGATGTGCTGATGTAAATTTCATTTAATACATTACATTTTGTTCGAATCCGCTGTTCGCAATTTGAGTAAAGAGTAACATTATCGACAAAACCAAAGCGGATTAAATTTAAACTGATCATAAAACATGGTATTGCGTAAAACCTTTGATACTTGCAAACGTGCTTATCAACGAGTATTAAACTGATGTTACAACTGCATTCGTACCTTTTTTGCGCGTGCTATTCAGCCATTATTATCTTTTTTTTTTTTTGTATGACATATGGTTTACAGCGGGGATGGCCAACCCAAATGATCTTGCGGGCCACTTTGAAAATGCATCATCACAACGAGGGCTACATATAAAATCGTGTATCCCCATATTAGATTCAGACCCACTATAGACATTTTTTTTATAGTGTAAAATTGAAACATAATGAGTTATTATTATTGTGTTTACTTTTTCGGAATAGAAATCGAACTACAGTATCTAGAAACAATTTAATGCTGTTTTTAATTATTATTTTAATATGAATTTGATGCCGACTCCAAAAAGTTAATGTATAAGAATTACCATAATATTACCTTAAAGTATATCACTCTGAAATATATTTTTTATGGTTAAATAGTTAATGTTGTATAAGAATTACAATAATATCGCTCAAGTTGTATCAGCCTGAAATATAATTTTCATCGAATAATTATTTTTTACTTTTTTAGTGCATTTTCTTGGATCCAAGTCGCTCCCAAGTTTACCTAGCCTGAAATAATTGGCTACCAGAGAAATCTGGGAAAGTAAAGGTGGCCAAGAGAAAGGAACTAGCCCCCCTATTCTCATTAGTGCCGTTGGGCTTAGTACATTGTGAACCTTAACTTCACAATCCCAACGCCCTGTCAAGGGTATGAGATCTACTTTACTTTATTTTATTACACTTTCTAATAAGGAATCAGTAAAATCGGTTCATATGAATATATAATAAACGAATTATATCGATTTGATATAAGTACAAATTAATTAAATACAGTCGACTCGCGATTATCCGGATTAATTGGGCAACCAGCCGGTCCGGATACGCCGAAATTCAAGGTTAAATTCTACAAATTAAATGAAAAAATGAAAATTAACTTATCCCATAAAAAAGTAAACATGAAAATTAACTTACGGTACATTAACCAGTTTCTAAAGAAGTCTGTGATTAAGGTCTATGTTTTCGCTGCATTCTCTTCCTTGCTGATATATCTTGCCACTTGCGCAAACAAATGATATCAGCTAGTGACGCTTCTTCCTGTTGAGTGATGTACTCCAGCGCTACTTTGATCGACTTCAGTCCTTCATCGTGTGATATAACACTTTGAAGGGGCTCGTTAACCATATTTTCTTCAACTGGATCCTCGTTGAGTACCATGGCTACAATATCCTCATCTGCCGTTTTTTCGATCTCGTCGCTGCCCATCCATTCTATAACGTCATCCGTATTACTACCCGTTTCACATCCTGGATTATTTTTTATTAGAGAAACAAGCTCCACGTTGTCTTTTGAACTGTCCAAATCACATTGTTTGTCAATTTCATTCCATTTGTCACTGACTCTATGAACTGATAATATTTTCTACGACGGTACTAATGCTATAGAACTAATCTCTTCCCATCCCTTAGATAAACAAGTGATAACATCAAGCATAATTTTCAACGCTTGATATTAGTCTGATGAAAAGGCGACATCGATATTATTTTTTTAAGGCCTCTAGGATTCCTTGATGCATAGGTTGACAAACCGATGTAACGTTTGCTGGAAGAAACATTGCCTTTATATGATCATCTTGTAACTCCTCAGTTGCCGAATTGCAGCATTGTCGAGAATAAGGATTGCTTTTCTCGATAACTGTTTGTCGGACAAATATTTCGCAACTGCGGGTACAAACTCTTAATGAAACCAAGTTTTAAAAATTTCACAGCATCTTCATTTGCAGCGAATGTAAACAAATATTACATTTAGCTGTGGATTTTGTAAAAGCGTTTTGGCTTTTTCTTTTTTTATTTTTATTTGTTTATTTTTTATTTATTTTTTTTGAAAAATCGATCCGAATAATCGCGAGTCGACTGTACTCGTACTAGAGCTATTCTTACTGTTCAACACAATAAAGTTAGAAATATCAGTGTATCTATTCTAAAAAGACCATGGTGAAATAATTAAATGTTTGTCTATTGATCAAGTAGAATCTCTTGGCGGTGATGATACTGATAATGTAAATATAAATTTGCAATATCCACCTGAATATTTATCATCGTTAACACCATCAGGTATACTGCCAGCTGAGTTATTGTTTGTAACGGAACACGAATGCTGGTAAAACAAGTTCATAAAACTATTTAAACACGTGAAATACTTACAGGCAATAAAAAAGGAGAGATTGTACATATACCAGGAATTACACTAGACAAAAGGTGATTTTGACGTGACATTTGTTTTAAAAAGAACACAATTTCCGTTACGTCTTGCATTTTCAATGACTATAAATAAAGCACAAGGTCAATTATTTGACAAAATTGGTTCAAGTGTTGATTTGAAAGACATAATATTTACACATGATATGTAGCTTTATCGAGATGTACGATTAGGTATTAAAATTCGATGTAAATTAAAAGGTATAAAGTAACTCATAATATATTGTTGGAAGAAGTTTTACGATAAACACTTTTTTATTTAAATTTCTTATTACAATCCGGGGATTGGTGCGTGAAGTCCCCTAATATTTAATAATATTATTATATATTTTATACGTGAATTAAGGTTTACTATTTGTTCAAATTTATTATATTATATGTCTGTAATAATTCGTTAACATTTAATAATTTATTTACAAACTAAACTTTACAATCGGGAATTTTTATGTCAAGTCTAATCCGATTGATCTCTTCTTCTCTATTACACCGCGAATTATATATGAAAATAGAAGAGCTTGATTAATGAACTACTCAAAAAATAAGAAGTCACAATGAAACAAGGGAATATACAATATATATATATATATACTAGCTGACCCAACCACGCGTTGCTGTGGCTTAGTAGTTATAATAGATTAAATTCATTTTTTACTTCTTATTTTGATGCAACCAAATTAATTTTTACTAATAAACCTGAAATTATTTAGCCGATTTTGAATCATATGTAGAGAATGAAATTATCCAACTAATATACACTTATTAAATTTATATTTTATTTATCTAATCTTTAACTTTAATCTGTAATCAATGACTTATTTACACAATATACTAAATAAATTAGTTACATAAAAATTAAATGTTATAAAATTTGTTTCGAACTATTAGGTATATTATTTTAAAAAATTGAAAATTATCTAAGCACTAATTTGTGCACAATGTTCTTGGTCAACCTGTCTTTTGCTAACACGAATAGACACTTGATGGTGTTCCCACACGTGAGCACCAGGCAACATGCGTTTATTCTTGCAATTTCTTCTTCCGATTCAGTAGCTCTCATAACACGCACACGCCGTGCATTTCTGCTACGCGCATTGTTGAGGTTCGATTGTCTCCGCGACATTATCTTATACTGAAATATAAAGCAACTTAGATGCCCAACAATGTCAGAGAGTTGTATCACTGCCACACTATTGTTGTGGGAATATTAAAATAATTTTTTTTTTTTTTTTATCAAGGCAGGACGTTTAATTAAATACACTGAAATATAAATAAATTAAATGCCGCGCATAATAAAATTGTCAAAATTTGTTTTATTTAATATAACAAATATTTATGTAAATAATTAAAACCAAAAGTATTCTATCTCTTAAGAGTTGGACCAAATTGCATGTACTTTCAAAATTTTATAAAAATCGGTTAAGTAAATTCCGAGTTTATCCTGCACAAACATAAAGACACGGGATTTTTATATATATAGATATACATAAACTTTGTTTTTCGAACCTCGTAAGGCGGTAAGTCCCCTTGACCACCAATCTTTTTTCCTCAAAAATTCTTTTAGAGAAATCGTTGTTAATTGACTACGTCATTTTTCCCTATCTTTTATTTTTTTAAAATCTTAGTAATTGTACAACACAACATTCAACCTTTGTTATGTTATATAGTGTAACGGCGGGACATAATCATGGGACAAAATATGTAATTCACCCCAGCGTACAGGTTTGGATTTGAGGGGGGGTTTAGTGAGGCTGCAGCCCTGGGCCCCGCCTTATAAAGGGGCCCCAAAAAAGACACTCACTTCCGACATGTAATAAAAAATTAATCTGTCATTTGTCATATACATCAACTTTTTTTTAAATAAATAAAATTAATTTTACAGGAGCAAGTGCATTTTTTAATACATTTATATTTTTGTTAATAATTTTGTATCCATTTTTATTTCCTCCTGGAGGAGGAAACTTCGTAATAGAAAAATGTTGAGTTGCATAAAACGTACCAGAAATTTGTTTTAAGGTATAACGAATCGAAATCTACGTTTTTAGGAAATGTCTGTATGAATGTGTATGCGTGTGTATACGCGCAACACACGCACACACACTATCCTTTTATGCAAATCGGGTTAAAATTTGCTGAAAAATTCATTGTTTAAAATTTTATATATATATATATATTTTTTTTTGTCATCGAAAATTTTACCCATTGTCTATATGATATTTAGTTTTGTTTACATTAATAGTTATATGTTAATTCGTGAATTCAAAATAATATAATTAAATTAAATTAAAGAAAATTTAATTATTCTATAATACTGATAATTTTGACACTTCCAAAAAGAGCCCCTAATATTTCCGTAGCCCCAGGCCTATCATATACTTAATCCGGGCCTACCGGCGTAAGAATGCCATAATCATTAATATATATATATATATATATATATATGTGTGTGTATATATATATATATATATAGTAACAGTTCTCTAATCTAGTGGTCTAAAAAACGCAAGAATATATTAAAAAAATTGTTCGGTATTTTTTTTTTCTCGGTTGTTTGTATCTGATTGACCTACTGCATGTTTTTAAACCTTTTCGGAAAATAGAATATTTTACCTGTATTTAAATATATGACAATTTTATCATCGCAGTTTTTTTTTACGGTTAATTTACAGCTGCTTACAACAATTCAAAATACCATTGACCTTATAGGAGTATGTATAACAAAGGCCGCCCTCACAATTTGAGTAACGTACGATTATCATGGATAACAATAAAACAAATAATCGAGTTAAACGTTAAATAAAAATAATGAAAAGGGAACCAAAATAACAAAAACAGTAAATAAACGGTATACATTGATTGGCGCAACTACAAAAACATTTTAACACGTTTCCAAGAATCTTCTCCGGATGGATTTTTGTCTTTTACTTGAAACGACTTCGATAGTCTATGATTAGTATATCGTGGTTCGGTAATGATTGCCGCTGATGTAAATATTTTACAGTTACTTCTTCTTGACAGTTATAAACAAAGAAGAACATTTTCTCTTTCTTAATTAAACTTAAAATTTCCTTCAATTTCGGTTAAGATTCGTGTGGCATATTAACATGCACCGTTTTCAAACCAAAAATTATACAAATACCGTCGCCGTTATCAGCCGGCCGAACAACACGCTACCTATTATCTCGCTGACCATATTTCCCCTATATATAATATATATATACATATATATATATGTATGTGTGTCGTCGCAATAGGCCAGTTGCTAGGGCATTAGACACTACCGGTTCTAAATTCAATTGCTTGCAACGGCAGAAATTATTAAAAATTAAGAATGCGCTAAATTTTGAAAGAGGTCAAGTTTATACCGTAGCCGCTCTGTTATCATGTGCATGTGTAACCTGATAAAGCCACATGACCAACCGTCTTTTATATTGTGTTGTAAAACGTCCGCAATCAGTCTGTCGTCTATACCTTCTATCCGCGCTGCTTATATATAAGAATTACACTCTCAGCAATGCTCCAACCGCAGTATGCCAGTCTAGTTATAATCCCTGGTTAAACACAATGGTTTAGATGGACGACGAAGAGCACTATTGCGTTCTAGCTCCTAAATTATCACTTACAAAATTCGCTGTCTTTCTGATAAATGATGTCTCACGGATATATGATAATGTTACAAATGAAGTTGAATAAAATAAGAGGAAGTTAGTCTCATTAATAATTTTTAATTTTGTAAAACATAGTGAAAAATACTACCTGGGAATTGGTTATGTGAAATTAGCAGACAATCGAGTTCCAATCGAGAAAGTTGCAGGCGAGATAAAAGAATATTTTCGGAGAGGTTATTTTTCGGAATAAAAATTATATCAAATAGTACAAAATTTATAAGAGATTAAGCAACAGGAAAACATTATAGAAAGTAGGGAAAATATAAAAAGGTGAAATAATCCAGGTATATGGGGTAGTACAAAAGAGCGAGGAAAAGTGGAATAACGAAGCGAAAAACGGAAGAAGAATTATATAGTCGATAAAAATTAAGATAGACTATCTGAATAATTCTATATTTCGGTAACTAAAAAAACGGTAGTAATATGGTGAAAAATTTGAAGTGAAAAAAATGTTACGTTCGCTAGAATAACTGCAGTAAGAAAGATAAACATAAAATTTAACAGCAGATAAAATAGAAAAATATTACGGTAACAAATATTTTCAAAATAATTAATTATAACTCAGTAGATTGTTGTACAAAATTGCGTTTTCTGAAAAGTTAAAAAAAAAAAAAAAGTTGAGCGGAAATTAAAATTAAGAGAAAACCGAACGAATATTTAGAGTATGGATTGCCAACCTTATTGGTTTCGGAACAAAGGGAAAAAAAACAACAACAACAATGGAATCGAATAAATATTTAGCGATGCCCGCACAATAATAGCATCTTAATAGTGTTGGAGTACTTCCTTCCTTAGATTGAAAAGAGGATGACTTGGTTAGGTTATTATATTTCGGGATAGGTTCCCTTTTGAAAGGATGAAAATTTCAACGCATAAAGGCAACAAACGCAGGCTTAGTAGTACACTAGCTAGAAAGATCTAAGTACATCTTAGACCTTGGTCAGTTGATTCAGTTTCATCCGATGTCGGACGAATTCAAATCAGTTTGTTTTTTTCGGATGATTCATCCGATTTTATATCGATATTCGATTTTAATGTTGTCGTGTTTTAGTAGTTTGAGTTTGGTATCGTACTAGCTTTATATCATTATGCAATGATCGATGCAGAAAAATTAACTAATCTAGTAGAAAAAAATAAGGATTATTTGTAGGTTATTAGTTTTCTAAAGAGTATAATAATTGTGATAATAATTTATAAATGATGAAAAGAATAAAGAAATGTTTACGTTAATGTTGTACTGAAACCGCTTCAAGCGCGAACTTTTAAAATCAAAAAACATATATATTTCTGTTACCGTCTTTCTTTAAATGCAACTATCGTCGATCTTTTGTCTTTTTTATTTATTTTTAATTTTTATTTTGCAATTTTAATCAATAATAGTTTAATGAGAAATATATACATATATCTGTTTTACTTGCTCGCAGGCGAACACAATTCGGATCGAATTACTAACAAAAATAAAAAAGACTTAATGTCTAATAAAAAAATACTATCGTTCTATTCTTTCTAGTAATTTACTATTCAAATTCTAGAACTACCATTTTTCGGGTATAATTTTATAATTTCGTTTTATTTTTCACCCCTAAAAATAAAACGAAAGTTAAATTAAAAACTAATAATTATGCATTTTTAAAACATGTTTAAATTTCTAAAAAGGTGGTCGCTGCTTAATTTTCTTTATGAAACAAGGTACTTCTCAAATTTACTGTCTACCGTATAAGGTAATTATATAATCCCCCCCTCCCCAAATGTCTCTTTGGATCTGCTCGTGAATTCCGTGATTATAAAAAATATTTCAGTGAAATTTTTCATTCAATAAAACGGTTATAGTGCGAATGCAAACAAAAACTCGACCAACCACCAAAATTGTTATAACAAGTCATCGTAGCCAAAAATTTCGGAGAGAAATTAATTTTATTAACAATTTTCATTGTCGCGAAGAAAAAGGAAAAAGAAGAGCGTAAAAAAATGCAAATAGAGTAGTATATACGAGGGTGGTTTGAAAAGTTCCGGGCCTCGCCAAGAAGTAGCGCTGTTAAGGTTAATTCATCAAGCGCGTTACGCAGTTCCATCCTTTATAGCGTCACTGAACAAGTTTCAGCTTGGTTGAAAACGTATTAACCAGTTTTGTGACAGTTTTAAATAGAGAAGTCGCGTGTTACGTAAAAAATGGAAAAAAACGAAATCCGAGCTGTGATTAAATATATATTTTTTTTTCAAAAAGGTTTAAATGCAACACAAATACAATCCGAGCTCGACGTTAAAGGGGAGTCTTCACCTTCAAAATCTACCGTTAAACGCTGCGTTGCAGAATTTAAAATGGATTGTACGAGTACAGAAAATGAATCACGCAATGGACGCCCAATAGAAGCAACTACGCCAGAAATTGTCGAAAAAATACACAGAATGGTGCTGGAAGATCGGCGCATCAAAATTAATTAGTTGAAGGTGTAGGCATATCGTCTGAACGAGTTTACCACATTTTACAAGTAGTTTTGGGCATGAACAAGCTCTGCGCAAGATGGGTGCCGCGTTTGCTCACACCTGACCAAAAACAGCGTCGAAAAAACATTTCAGCTCAAAGCCTTCAATACTTTAATCGCAATACAGCCGAATTTTTGCGTTGATTCATCAATGTTGATGAAACTTGAGTTCGCCACTATACTCCAGAGTCCAAAGAACAGTCTAATGGATTGAGAAAGGTCAAGCAGCTCCGAAGAAATCAAAGGTGATTTTGTCCTTCAACGAAGTCATGGCGACGGTTTTCTAGTATGCACGCGGAATAATCTTCATCGACTATCTTAGAAAAGTTAAAACATATTACGCGGCTCTGCTTCAACGTTTAAGCGAAGAAATAAAAAGAAAAACGTCCAAATTTGGCGAAGAAGAAAGTCCTTTTCCATCAAGACAATGCGCCTGCGCGAAACATCTGCTTAATTCAAAAAAGTGTCGTCGATAAATGGATTATTTAAAACATGAAGAAACCACTTTTTAACTGAGCAGTCCTTTTAATTTTCTAATAAACAGCCCCGCACTTGTTTAAAAAAGTATGTATTCCTCACATCCGTCTATTTTCGAAGGGTATCTTAAAATGACAACACCGAAAACATCCGAACTGTTCAGTATTGATAGGTACTATGACTTCAAACTAATTGAGGTTGTTTGTCAATACCTAGAACAAGTCATTAACAATTTAGGCTTAACATTCTCTGTCGCGAAATGTCAATTTATAGTATTTGGTGATCAGAGAATTGTTCAAAACATTGGATCTCTCAATCTCATCTCTAGGCAGCCCATTCCGCACATCAGGCAATTAAAGTACCTTGGTATAATCATTGATTATCGGCTCACATTTCTACCGCACATTGAATACTTATACAAGAAATGCGATAACGTTTACAATAAGCTCGGAAGACTCCAGCCTAACACGTTTGGCCTTAAATGTGGGGAGAGGGTCATCTTGTATAAGGGTCTGATTCAGTCCCTTTACAGGTATAGATCTATCATTTATATAAATAACAAAACCTTAAATGCTGTTGGCAAACACCGGAGGAAATTTCTTCTACATATTTCCTCTTTGTACAGAACCTGCCCTACGTCTGCTGCTAATGTCATATCAAACATTCTTCCACTGGATCTTTTTGTCACGGGTGCCTCCATCATCTCTGAATACAGGGTTGTTAGAGATATATCCCGTGTTGAGAATATCCAATTCCTAGATACCGATCTTTCCAGTTTGGGTTTTTTCCCGAATCTAAAAATTCTTAAAAACCATATTAATGGCACACTTCTTGCAATATGGCAGCAGAGGTGGGACAGTTGTCGAACTGGAAGGAAGACATACATGTTCTTCCCGAAAGTTTTTGACAGATCAAAATTAAAAAATTTAAACATTAATTTTTACAATGAGGAGGTGCTCTCGAGTCACCGAAAGTTTGGCTCCTACTTACATAGGTTCCGTCTTTCTGGTGGCCCTGGGTGCACCATGTGCACCTCTGATGTCGAAGATAACATTGAACATCTTTTTTACTGTTCCAGATTTGCGGATCTTAGATCCAAATATAACATTAATAGCTCCCGATCACTAATCATCACTAGAGAAAATTCTACAAATCTCCTGTTGTATATGGAGTCTGCGATTCACAGGAAGTTCATAAACGGAAACTAGTACACTATTAACTCCCTAAACTCAAATTCAATCGTGAAACTGCAAATGTAGCATGTTGTTTTTCTATCTTATGCACTTCCTGTAAATATCCAAAAAGAATTAAATCATTGCACATAATATTTTTAAGTTATTTTAAGCTATACTTTAAAAAACTCATCTATCAACACACACGCTTGGTGAGTGAAGGGACTATGTTTTTCATCCTTTTACCACCTTAGTTTAAGTACATTTTGCAGGAAACTACCACACACAAGATTCTATATTTATTAATACGTTATTTTAGATAAACACGCACATGTACTCACTCTTGATTTAAGCGCGCTAGTTCCCTGCACCTTTATACACATTTTTTTTTTCTCTAAATACACCATTTAAAAAAAAAAACAAAAAAACATCCGAGCCTAATTCCTCTATACAAAATCTTATTTTATTTAACTTGCACAACACTCAGGCGTGTAACAGTAATTAACTTGTAATTGGTTTGTTTTTATAAGTTCCGATATTAATAAGCGTAATGAAAATTCTTAATAAAAAATTATACATTTAATAAATTTTCGTTCTGGTGAGATTTTTAAAAAAATGTAAGGTAAGTCCAATATATATCCTTGATACGGTACTATGAATTGTGAAGTTAAGCTTTCCACAGCGGTACCAAAACCTAATGGATCTAAAAAGAATACCGGGGGACCAGTTCCTTTTTCTTGGCTATCTTTACTTTCCAAGATTTCTCCAATATTCAATTTCAGATTAGGTATATATACCTGGAAGCAACTTAGATCCGGAACGAAAAAAGTCGAAGGTTATTTTACATTGAAACAAGTTCAGTTTTAAAAATATTTTTATTAAAAAAAAAAAAAAAAAAAATCGAAATATTACATTAATGATATATATCGTAAATGAAATGGATTTGAAGAAATTATTACACTCTGCTTTCACAATCATATTTGCAGGAAGATCACTTTTTTTCAATTTATAGGGATAAGGAAAACTACATTTCATTATATACCTACTGCAATATATTCAAGATCACAAAACGAAGCAAAGGTCAGAAGTTCGAGACTTGTCGCGTTCCATATTGTGATCTCGAATAGAATTCAATATTCCCATAAACTGAAAAAAAGTGATCTTCTCGCAAATATGATTGTGGAAGCGGAGTGTAATAATTTCTTCAAATTCATTTCATTTACAATATATATCATTAATGTAATATTTCGACTTTTTTTTTTTTTTTTAATAAAAATATTTTTAAAACTGAAATTGTTTCAATGTAAAATAACCTTCGATTCATTTCTCCCATAAAACAATACTTGCCAATCACCGAGGAAAATAAATTTCCAAGCTACTGCTGTGACCACACACACACACACACACACACACACACACACACACACACACACACACACTTGTTGACCAATTGTTTTCGTCCATATTCAGTCCCAAAAAAAAAAAAAAATATTCGACCGAATACGGTCCCACCGTGACCAAGACCTTAAACGAGACGCAGCAGACACTGGTATCAATATGCTCACTCCCCGATTCTAAAGGTACCGCGAAATAGTCATGTAGGTAAAATAGAAATAAAAATTTTTCTTAATTTTTGCTGTCAAAAAAACCGTGATTTGACGTACATGCAGAAGGCACGTGCGAACAGCTGTCCCGCTTACTACAACAGCGCTATAAAAGAATCGGAAACAATCGGAGAAGCGTGGTTTTGTTGCAAATGTTACGACTTCGCAGGTACTTCCACTGAAATTTTTAAAAATGTTGTCTCATTGAAAATAATAGTAATTAACGTTTTATTTTTAACGTCAAATGTTACTATTTTCTTTTTTCATTGTGCAAAATCTTTTATGAAGTTACAAACTTATTTCCGATTATGTTCATTAGAAAAATGCCGATAAAACGAGTTCCATCTCTACATCCGGTGAATCAAAGAGATTCGTATAATGGCACAGTTATTTAAATTTCGGCCATATGTCGTTGACAGCAATGCCGCGGAGCGTTGTGTACCCGCAATATATCCGATGAAGACATGAAGCGGTCAAAATTAGTTCAGTACCTGAATATAATATAGCACAAATTTTCTGTATTTGTCATTGTACGAGTATTATACGCGGCTGTTGCCGATTTTTTCGCTTTTTTTTTACCTATCGTCGCTACATTTCGAATTCACGGACAGCTTGCTAGTCGGATCGTTTTTGTAACTCGGTCATAGCGACGACACCTGGAAACTACTAATCATTACTAAACACTAATTTAAAATAGGTTGAAATTCCTCGACCGGAATTCACATACTCGGTGAAAGTATACTACTCGAATGATTTTATCTCGTAATATTTGAAATCCGAACCGCATAATAAAGTTGATGAGAAAACCTCGAAATGGATTGATGTTAATAAGTCGCGGAAAAGGCAAACAAATCGAAAAAAATCCCGTTTTTTAACGGCATAGTTCTATGACGAATCGATAGCATGGCTGCAGAGATGTTCGTGATTAAACAATTCAGAAAGTGTTAACTTTTTGCTATTCACTAACTAATGCCACTTTTTAATTTCTATGCTTCATGAAGTACCGATTCAGTCTATACCTATCGGAGAAAATATCTGATTTCATACAACAAGGTCGTGGCAGCAGGTTCTTTTCTTGAATGTTTTTTACAGCACCACTAAAACTATAACGTGCACTGAATAAAACGCGTAATAGTGAGAAAAAATGCGGATTGTCGAAAAAAGCTAAAACGTCATGATGGAAACAATGTTTTATTCGCAGACAAGGAAGAAACATGTCAGAAAATTTCAAACAAGTTCTGTATGAGACTGCAGAGCTAATGGTTAATTAAAAGTCGGCTAGTAGATTATAATTAATTAATAACTCTGCTAAACTGTCAAAAAAGCGAAAGAGAAAAAGCTCTCTTATACAAAAAATTAAACAGATATTGCCGGGGGAGTAGCAATCCGATTAATATAATTGCGAGAAGAATTGATAATATTTTTCCGAAAAAAAATCAATCATTCGCAGAATTAGCGTACTTGGCCGATATATGTATATATAATATTTCCTCGTTTAAATATAATTTGTGAATTTGAATTTACAAGAACGCGTCAGAATATTTTATTTACGATAGTCCAATGTCGTAGCCATGGTTTCGCTAAGGAGCTCGGTTATTTTTAGACTGTTCACATTTAAAATAGAATTTTTAATATAATTTCACTCCCTTAAAATGCTAGAAGAAATTTCGATTAAAAAGACCCATGCATTCATTACGTATTTTATATAGTACGAGGATACATTTATGTTAACTACAAAAAGTCAGTTTTTGTTGTCCGACTGTTTCCCGGGCGAGAAAATTGGTGCTAAATCGGTTAAATAAAAACATTACTGTAGCTGCTAAATTACCCTACTGAGGCAAAATAATGGCCAGTTCATTGAAATATTTTCTGCATTAAAAAAGTAAAAATTCAGACGAGTTTTAGCTGGCAAATTAAAGTGAGTATGAAAAATTTGATCAAAGAAGACGGGAGTGCCTGTTTTGGACAAAAAATTCATCAGGTACTTTTTTGATAGCGACGTCACAAATGTGTTAATTCTATTACATATACTGCTGACTTATTTCGTAATTACGAATATAATGAAAAATTATTCATTAAAATAGAGTTATTTCTATTAACCTAGTGCACCCACAATTATCTAGTTTGTTGCAATTACGTAATTGCTGGAATATATCTCAGGCGACGACTGAAGTTATTCGCATAGTAAAATAATCGCTAATAGCATCGCGGTAGGCAAAATGGTAAACCACCACATATACCATCATATACGTGCAAGATATATATATATATATATTAATTACAACGTAATTCTTAGGCTACCCCCCATTCGAAAAAATGTCCCAATTTTATGTAACGCTAAATGTCCCAGAAAAATGTCCCAATTTTATGTAACGTTTGTTATATTTTGTAGGATTTTTGTTATTGTTATTTAAAAAATGTTACAATTTTATGTAATGAAATATGTAACGAAAAATGTAACGAAAAAATGTCTTAATTTTATATAACGGAAGTTAAATGTTAGAATAGGATTTTTGTGGTTATGTTATTTTTTGTGTGTGTTGATGCCGGTAAGAATTACGTTGTAAATTTTGATCATTTTATACAAAGTATAGAAGAGAAAGAGACAGAAATGAAAGCAAGAGGGGGTATGCTGTTGCATCGGTAAATTATATAATAAATAAATATATCACGCTGAACAAAAAAATTCCTACAAACATGGGATTGCAAGTTCTTCAGCTCTGTGCTAGGATCGGAAAACATGAAAAAATAAAAATATTTTGTAACACATTTTCAGAATAATACATGAACCAAAAAGTTGAGTTTAAACAATTTTAAATTAAATCATTGTAGAAAATCAAACACCGCGTGTTGATTGGTTAATATGTGATGTAGATTTTAATTAGACAAGAAAATATTCATGAAAAACGTTTCTATGTATTTCTAGTAAATGTAATTAATAATTCTATATTGATGAGAGTAAATGCATCTATTTCAATAATAGTTAACTGACTTGTTGACAGAAAGTAATAACGGTGATGCGATGCAGGCTATAGTACATGTAAATCGTGAAAAATTACTTCACAAGCTAAACCTCACAACAAAAATATCTCCATATAGGGAGTATTTAACCTACTAACTTAAAAAAAGGCTGGTATACGCCCATTTATATGACTTTTTGTTTTTTTAAGATACCTCGGTCCCGTTTTTATCAAACTTTTTTCTTTTTTTTTAAATTAAAAATAATTAAGCGTGCCACAATCGGTGCTAAATTCAAATTTCTGCAAATATTTAAAAATTTCAAAACATAGCTGAAAAATATTATTTAACGATGTTTGAGAGAACAATATGCAATATTCATACTTCCCTAAAAAAATATGTAACTTAAGAATTTTGGGAGTGATGGAATATGCCAAACGGAAAAGATTTTATTGATTTTGCACTTAAATAAATCAATGAAAATGAGGAAAAATTTAATTTCACCGCGATGAATCATAAAAATTATTTTTTATTTTTTATTTTAATCTCGTGAAATTTTCCAAAAGATTCGTTGACGCTTTTTCAAGATGAACTAAATATGATTCGTACGTTAAAAATAATTTTTCGCTTATTTTTTGTTTTTCACTAGTTCCTAATAAAAAAAATTAAGTTTTTCCTATTTTTTTGATGATGTTTGAAAAATCAGCAAAAATTCTTAACGCTTTTTAAGACAGCAACGCGGATGTTGCTGAGATGACAATGCATGGCAATTACGCGATGAACATGCTATCAACTCACAGGCATTTATTACTTGAGCTCGACGGTACTTACGTGGAAAATCGTTAAAAAATGTATACCATTCGGAAAATTTAAAAATAATATTTACACACATTTTCCTCGTAAAAGTGCATATATTTCTTTCAAGGAACACTGTTGAACGACATTTTGAAATTTTCGAATTCCCGTAAAAATTTGAATTTAACATCGAAAGTTGTAAAAAAATTTCTACTCGTAGTGTTTTTAATTCCTTTTAATTAAAGAATAAAAAAGAGTTGAAGATCGTTAAAAACAGGGCCAAGATATGCTGGGATATCTTTGAAAAACGAAAAATCGCTCAGGTGGTCATAACAGCCTCTTACGGAGTTAAAGGACTAAAAATTTTAAAAGAAACTTCTTGCATCATTTCCTACAAGGGGAGATATTTTCGTTGCGGGTATCGACATGAAGGCATTTTTCACTACCCCATCTGGTAAGGCTCTATTTAGACATGCTATCTTCAATACCTGATGGGTAATTTGAAGTTGTAGATGCCGTAAGAAGAGTCAAGTTAAATGCTTTACTTCATCCTAATGCAGGATGGAATTTATTATAGATAACAACAAAAAATTTAAGAGTATCGGATGAAAATAAAATCCTTTATGTTCTATATAAAGTGATTGGATTTAGATATTTATTGGTTTTATTTTACGATGTGAACAAGTCGTTTTCTATACTAAAAGTTACTTTAATAAATAGGAGAGATCATTTTCGCGTTGAAAATTTGATAAAAGTCGTTATTGTTCAATGTAACAATTATTAAATTTAGATTTATAATTTAATGTATTTTTTATATAAATTTATTTGACGGGAAAAATGTCAGATGTTAATATAAACTTGGGGTAAAAAACAAAAATGTTCTTTTTTTTTTTTTTTTTTTTTTTTTTTTTTTTTTGGGTGTCGAAAATTTAACCCCTCGACACAGTTTGATATCGCATTGAACTATATAATTAAATAATATCTATATTGCAGCACTCCCGGTGGCCAGGAGAGAGTTGACACTATATGGCAGAGGGATCTAGAAATTAATTATTAAGTTATACAAATTAATTCTTTGTAAATTACATTTGAAGATGGGATGATCAGCGTCCGCCACTTTGTCCGAGTCAAGCGGATGTTGTCAATAAGAAGAAGAGATTAACCCGTGTTGTACAAAGGAACAGGGAGGCGGTTTACACCCAGCCGGAGGCGACATTAGGTAACGATGAACGATGTGGTATTCGTTGAAACAATCGTATTTAATATATACTATATTTGTTTTGAAATTTTTAGTACATATCTTCGTTCATATAAATCAGAATGCTGATAATAAGTAAATACTACTAGCGGGGTGTGCAGGATGTCAGGGAAGTAAAAACAATTATTTCGAAATATGTTACACGGTTTGATGTATTACATCGATGGTATACATACATTATAATAAAAAAATTTAGCTCTTCTTTGATAGTCTGTTTTTTTGTTACTACTTTTAGTATAGAATATTGTTTAGAATAGAAAAAAAAGACTAATAAAAATGAAGAATAATTAAATTTATCCAATTTTTTTTTTTTATTTAAGTAAATATACGAGTCGAAATTTGGAATAAAATTTCATTTTATAATTTCAATTGAAATTTAGCACGAAAAATGTATTAATATTTACAATCCAGATTATAAATATTAGTAAACCAAAAGAGAAAAAGGAAAAGCAATGTTTTAGATCCACATTCGAAGGTGATAAAAATTCTCATTAACAGTATCGCGGTAATACGATGTAAAAGACGAATAATTTTTTAGAATCTGGTTTTCATTTTCAGTTTTAATTTATAAACTCAACACGTTGTAATAAAGTTTCATAAAAAAAAAAAACATAAATCCAGATCCTTTAACTTTTGCTGTGAAGTAAATTCCCAATAGTCTCTTTTTAGTCCGTTTTTAATTTCGTTTCGTACTTTTATTCATTTCGTATCCAGTCATTTTTCAACTTTCAATATTTCAGACTTATCGTCATCGAGCTGTTCTTTATCTATATGTAATATACGCATTTTAAAACCATTTATAACAATATACGGGCGACAATTTGTACTACTCGATCAGACCGCCATACTTATAGGATAACGATTAAAAGGTGAAATTGATTTAATCCTTACAGTGCCATATTTTATTATTACCATTTTTAGAAACAAAATTACTCTGCTAAGCATAAGATGTTATATTTTACGTCTCTTCCTTTCTAGAACACAAATCGTTCAACAAAATTCGATTATTCGTTGCCTACAGCGTTCTGTTTAAATGCTACACTAATCATCATAAAAGAAGACGTACAGTGCTGTATTTTGAACATTTCCATTGAATGCACAATATAAAACAACCTAAAATTTAATTATAAAGATAATTGTAAAATTTCAAACATTATTCGACATTAATATGTTCAATTTTACATTAACCGTAAATTTTAATATTATATACGTACGGTTTCGTATTCAATTTTTATTATACGATTTAATTGAAAATTTTCGGTTATTTAGTTTTTAGTTGTATTTTGAGACTTTTTAATGAAAACTTTCCTTCTACGCTGAAAATATTTTCATTACTCACATTTAAATGGTAAAAGAAAGTACTAATTTTAAAACTTTCATAATTGTAACTTTACCCGAACGGTTTAAGCGTATTTATAAATTTTGATATTGCGGAAAAATTAAACACACCAAACAATTGAATCATCATCAACAAAATTTATATTTGACGATGTTCTCTATTGATTTGCTATTCATTGATGAGCGTGAGGATCATTAATTAAAAGGTTTAGCATATTTGTTTCGTTATATTTCAATTCGAAAATTCAGAATTCGAAATTTTATTTATCGAATAGTGTGTGTGTGTCGTTAAAAAAAGAGTTTTCAGTGGTTGGTGACACTGTTTATGGTAGTGAAATGTAATGGAAATAATTAAGGAGACCATAATTGTTATACAAAATTTCAGTAATATTCGTTTTATGGTTAAGTTTTTACATTTTTGCCGTTGTACTATTTTTTTTCGGGTTTTTTTTTTTTTTTTTTTCGGTCTTAATTAACAGTACCCGCTGAAGATGTAATTGTGAACAATATGTGAAATGTGTTACTGATCGTATATATCGCGCATAAACAGTGCGTATTAAGTCTATCACGGGTATGAAAATTATATAAACTATCATAATTTTGTACACTAAAGATTTCCGATTCGCAACTGTATCGAAATTATTTGCTAAATATGCGTATATGTGTATACATATTAGTAATTACTAGAATTCGCAACAGATCCATGATTGGTTAATTCATTGCTTTTTTTTTTTTTTTTTGTTTAGCAGATTTTCTTAATCTGCGCTTTTAATAAAAACAAATTCTTCCAAATTTCATTAGTATGCGTGCGAATGTTAAGTATAAATTATTTTTATTCTGTTTTTTCTTCGTATAGATATTTCTCACAACAAGTAATGAATTAAAAATGTGAAGTATATAAAATTGTTTTGCCGATGAATTTTTTCAAATGGTTGATTTATAATAGGTAATTTGATTTTAAAATTGTACTCGGCATTAATTTACAATGTTAATATTTTAAATGTGTATAAATAATGTTTATGATCATATTTACAATTTTAACTAGCGAATTTTGTTTTATAAATCTAACCAAAAATAGTTGATTAAAAGTATGTCGATGAATATAGTTTTAGCACCAAATATCTTAATATGACTGGTATATAAAATTTGTAATGTATGTCTTTGTGATTTTAATTTTTTTTCCCCCTAATTTTAATTCTCGTATAAAGTGAATGTTTTTGATATTAAAATTATATTCGTATTTCGTTATGATGAAATTTTTAACCAAATGGATAAATAAACAGAAGGGATTTAAAAATAATATCTTAAGCAATTTTCCTTTCGACAACTCCGGTGTTTTTCATTTTTTTTTTTCTTTTAAACTATTAATTAAGTACTATTGAAATGCTAAAATTTTAATTTAATACTTTAAAGCGTTTATAGACTAAAAAATAATAGTTAATTTTATTTTAAAATTGTACCGTATTAATTTTAAATATGCGTAAATAACATCTATGCAAGATCACATTTACAATTTTAAATGGCGAATTTTGTTTCATATATATATATATATATATATATATATATATATATATATATATATATATATATATATAATTTAACCAAAAATAGGTGATTTATAAATATGTAGATGAACACAGTTTTTGCACCAAATATTTTAATAATATGAGACCTGATATGTAAAATTTATAATGTGTATGTGTTCGCGATATTAGTATTTTCTTTTTTTTTTCTCTTTAGGTTATACTTGCAATCCGCTTTGTACCGCTTAGTTTTAAACGTGAAATATTTTTAAGAAAAAAAGATAGAAAATTCGTGTATAATGAATAGTGTTTATTTTTTATTCCATATTTTAGAGAATCAAACAATAATGCGAAAATTATGAAAATATTGATAATAATATCCTTAAATTAACGTAATTTTTAACTGCTAATTTCGACTTTTTCTAAATACACTGTTGCGCGGCTATTATCAAATCCTAATTTGACGACATAAATTTAAGTAAAATTGTTAAAATATTCATGTACGATAAAAGTATTTATATAACGGTGTATAAATAACTGCAGTGTAAACGAAAGGCGTCCAGATAAGTGTTCTATTACGTTTCTTTTCGCTGGGTAAAATTTCAACGAAATATAAATTTGGTAATAAGTTTTTAATACTCCCTAGTTCTTATGAGAAAATTTTAGATGTCAGCTAAAGTCTAATTACAAATTAGGAAAATAGTAATGTAATAACGCGTAAGTTTTTTTTTTTTATTGTTTCGTATTTTTTCTTTAACTTAAAAAAAAAATGTTCTTGATTGAACGGAAGGGAAAACTTTTTTCTTAATAAATATTCATAAAGTTAAAAAAAATAATTATGACGAATTGCAATTAATGCGAGAGAATAAGTTTATGATTCAATTGAATCGTAGTGGCCCGTTAATAGTAAAGAAGTTTATTTTTAAGCGTAACTTTTTTTTTTTTTTTTTTTTTTTTTAATAAATTACAAAAAGAGAGCGGAATAAAAGAATTGACATAGTCGAACAATTAGCGTTAATATATTATTCGTAAAATTAATATTTGCTTTAAAGTTCTATGAAAATACATTTTAATTGTTAGTGAAAAATTTATTTTATTAAATTTTATTTTTGCTAAAAAAGTTAACATTATGTGTAGGTTCAAACATAAACTTTATAAATTTTCCAAATGTCAGTCTTTTTTTTTTTTGTTGTTAAAAACTGAAGTTAAATTTTTTTTTTTTAAATTTGACTTAATATCAATAACATTTTATGCAAGTGACGTACAGTTATTCTGTGTACAAAAAAAAATAAAAATTGAAAATGTTAGCAGGAAATTGAGCGAGGTAAATGTTAAAAAGTATAGTCCTGTTAACATCATCTTTTATTATTAATAAACCGACTTGCAGTTATTTATCAAATAAATATTCCGTTGAGTTTGGCTAATTTTTCGCATACGCGCATTCAAACATGTAAGCGAAAATGTGTGAAAATCATTAATACATTGTATACAGCACATACTACAATGTATTATTTTTTTTTCTGTTCTAGTGCAAAAATGTTTTTACTTTATAATGCGGTAAACGAATGATGGACCAGTATACTGTTAACCGTATTGGAGATGTGACAATAGAAAGATTAGCGTCGGTGCAGGAAAAATCTTCGGAAATTAACGACGGTTCAATACCTGGCCCTCCTTTGAATGTTGTCGAGAACTCATCTTCTCACGTTTCTGTTGCATCTTCCATATCTCAACTATCCGCTTTACCTTCCAGCAGTAGTAGTACGGTAAAGCCGCCAAAAAATTCGGTAGATTCCAGAACAGAAAGTCAAGAAGATGATGACTGCATCAGCGACGATGAATTTGACGAATCGGATGATGATTACAATGGTGACGATGACGAAGATGACGAATTCGGTTTTGAAAGTGAATCATGCGCAATGGAAAATAAATCGAAAGAAATGGAAACTAACGTTTACCAAGGTAGGGAACATTTTAACCAGATCGAAAAAAGCAATAAGGTGGTTAGCGGCGAAGTCGGTCCAGACGAAATCGAATACGGACCTTGCTCTACATCCAGTAGTTGTTTAGGAAAATCGTCTAACGGACGTCGAGCTAGTGGCACTTTCGACGGTAGCTTCAGCGAAGATAACGGTTTCGTTGATGCCAACGTTAATTCGGCTAAGTTCGCGGTTGACCGAGAAAACGATCTATTCGATGAAAATTTCGAATATAAAGAAAATAAGGCGTTAACCAGTGTATATGACAATGTGGTGCACAGCAGTAGCGGTAATTTATGCGACGATATATTAGAATCGCATCCTGATCATCGCACGTTTAGTCATCGACAATATGCGGATATCGGGCCAGGTGACAATTACGATATCGAAACTCAAACAGAAATAACGAACGATCCGTATCATTCTGCTAGCAGATCTCAAGATTTACTGAACGATCTGAAGGACGGCGACGATGACGATGTTATAGAAGAAAGTTTAAAGGATCACGGTAAGGACGATTTCGGCGATGGCTATCAGCACGACCAGGATTATGAAAAGGACGATGCGGAAAGCGAAACTGTTGCCGAAATGGATGAAGGCGATTATAAGCATAACTTGGTTGATATTGACGGATATCCGACCGAAATTCCGGATGAAAATTTACCGCGTGAGCTGAACAACGAACAGATGCTGTACAATAAGGATTTAGACGATGTCGCCGGCGATAGTATTGATATAAAACAGGAAATGATGGACGAGTATGCTGATGACAATGAAGAGACGGAAATTGATAATGAAGATGAACTGGAGAACTCGTCGGATAATGTGAAGAAAAGGAAGGCCAACGATGAACAAAATTCTGAAGATAACGTTGACGATGAACTGGATAACGATGACGATCAAACATCGAGCGATAAAAAGAAAACTAAAATGTCAGGTATGCGTAATTTTTTAAATTCTTCAGTAAACTATAGTATAGAAAAAGTCCTTTAGTCATTTCTACGTTTTTAAGTCTTGTGAAAATTAGTGATCGTTGTATTCTAATTTCAGTTGTAAAGGGATGAATGAAAAACCCGTGATAATTTTTTTAGAAATATTTTTCGAATTTCATTTTTCATTTCTTTGTTTCGGCCCCGTTAATATTTAAAGTTGTATAAAAAAGCAATCAGTCTCCATATTATTTATCGTAATTTCTGTTACGTAACGTTCACTTAAATCAATTGTGATTGTGTAAATCATTAAATACCCGTAGTAAAAGGTGATATTACACTCAATAGGAAAGAAAAAATAGCAGACGTTGTATTTATTCCATAAAAGTGATGTTTTTTTATGAAACTGGTTGTCGATAAATAATAAATGAAAGTTTATTCTTTGCCAAACATATTCCATTATTTTTCCGATATTTCAAGAAGAAAATAATGAATTTTTTGCTATATTCTGAATTTAATAGGCGGTAGAATTGATGAACGCAAAAAAATGTGTATTTTTTAATTTCATAACAAAAAACATGGATTATAACTTTAAAAAATCCTCGTTCTCCTCGTCATTATTAATAAGGGATAATCAGTTTTATTACAATATCCACGAGATTTCAATGAGTGAGAGAAATGAACGTTTCTGAGACGAAAATCAAATCACGAAATTTGTTGCTCCATGTTTTTTTCTGTATATAGAGATGTTCTGTATAATTTTAACTTCCAATCAACCTATACTTGGTGTTTGTAATTGTAGAATTTCTCCGTAAGCGGGTTGCCACGGTGTTTATGAAATTAGCCGAACGGATATCGTATGGAATTCCTGAAAGTCGCCTGATTTATATTTGTTCCTTTGTTGTTTTTTTTTTTCCGTTCCGTAAGATTAGGGATCACGTTTAATTAACAAAGATATAAGTAAAAATTGTTGTTACAAAAAAGTGGAAAGTTATACATTAGTAGTCTCCGTTAAAGTTGTTATTTTAAGAGTCGGAGTAATTTTTATTAGTGTTTATAAATGTTTAATAATAATATATAAAAAAAAAAAAAAACGGTCAATGATAAAAAGATTTAAAATTACGCGATAATGCTGAAGGAAAGTGATGATAGTTACGGTATTTATTTCAAAAAAGACACAGGAATACAGAGATGCGAGTAGATTGGAAATACAAGTTCCATACTGAGTTAAAATAATCTCTTAAATTCTGCGTGCAAGATTTTTAAGGAAGATTTGCAGTGAATTATTATAGATAGGTAGTATTACTATTGATGAAGAAGAAAAACAACAGATTAAAACCGCGATATATAAAAAAAAAAAAAAAACGGAGAGGAAGGCATTTAATAAAGTTATTTAGGAGAAATTTGGATTTTAACATTAAAAAAAGTGAAGTAAAGACGTGTAAAAGGTTAAGGGGAAAATGATCATATGCTTGGCCAAGAAGCTAAAACCATATTTATTACATAAGAATGATTAGATAAAGTAAGAGAATCAATTAAAAATGAATGCAAGAAAGTGGCCTCTGGAGTTACATAAATTAGAAATAAGCAACTCAGAGAAGCTCAATGTTTTCGAAGTAGTTATAGTTGGCGGAGAACATAAAATGAAGAGTGGTTAGAGGTGTAGGCGTATTTATTGTAGAGAACATCGAGAAAAAGAAGCAGTCTGTTTGAAGTAAGTACTGTGCGAATCTGTATCTAAACAACCTCTAGCCTTCTTGTAGGTTCCTTAGTTATTTATTAAAAAACAAAGAAAAATAGAAATGTAAAATAAAACACTAGAGTAAGGTTTTCATATTAGTACGGAGTATTCGGTGAAGAATTTAAAAGAAAAAGTTATCAAACTTTTGCATCGTAAGTTGGTGTTTGAAAAAAAGAAAAGGCTCCTCCACGCGTCAATCCCTAAACTCGATCGTGCAAGTTGTGACAGTTTAATTTGTTACAAATGAGTTTTCAGTGAAAATAGTTTTTTCGCAGTCCGGTGTTTCAGAAACATACGGCTTTCTCGAAAATAATATACAAAGCTCTGAGAAAGAACTTTCGCTCTCAAAAGAGTAGTGCTTCTAATAGAAATTCAAGTTTAAGAAGTTTGGCGAAAGTCAAAGGTAGCGTTAAACGGTAAGAGGAAGAATTATTTTGACGAAAAGTTTAAAAACTTCCGAACCAGAAGATGAATTTGACCACTCAAAATGGAGTATGGAAGGAATGGTAAGAGAATGGGGATGACGGCAATTAAATTGAAACTGATGGTGTCAGTAAATATGAACGGTATTGTATCGCTGAAATTGGATAAAAACGTATTAAGTTTGTGCCAGAGGATTTTCAGTTAACGAATAAAATCAAAATGAAAGAATCGAAGTGAGAACGTGTCAAATACTGAAATGCAATACTACTTATTAAAGATATTTTCACAATGATTGAAATTGAATTTTTTTTTTTATGGGAAGCGAGGCACACGGCCTTCTTTATTTCTAAAAGGGGGAAAATAAAACATTTAATAACTTAAATTACCCGAAATCGGTAGTTGTAGATTGCGTTCAAAAGAACAATAATATTACATTAGTTCATTTACAGCTATGTTAATTCAATTTTTACGATCTACGTCTATGATAAATGTATGTAATCTAACCGGACGTATTTTTAATAATTTCGTTGACTTCTGCATCGGCCGAAATTATTTTCAATCGTCGTATAGTATTTCTTGTTATTCGACAGCTTGGTGCCAAATTTCCGCATCGTAATTTCTTGCGCTTTACGCGATAGAGTTCAAGTCATTTCATTTTCACGCTGGAATTACTCTTCAGGATGCCGTATAATCAACGACCGCTTAATAATTAAATTTTTTTTTTTTTTTAATTCACCGCAAGAATTATTTTGAACCATTTATTGTATGTTGAAAAACTTTATTCAGCGTCAACTGACGTGATTGAAACATGTTTTTCATTAAAACTATAGTTAAATTTGGACCGATTTTGATGGGTTTTCTGGTTAAAATTTTTGCAACAATGCCATTCTGTTAAGTTTTATATTGGTTTAAGGTGATCCGCAAACGGAAATATCCTTTTCATGGGAGTTTAAGGCAACGCGCGGGCTTTTTTTCAAATAATTTCACCGCCTTTGTTTCAATGTTAATACACTGAGAGAGAATTTTCATTAAAAATTTCGAAATTCAAAAATGTCCAAAATATAAAACTTGCTCGAGGTAAAATAACATAAAGAATTTAAGAATTTTTTTTAGTTTGTTTTTGCATTTCCATTACATTAAGCAATTTAATTTACCACGGTTAAAGAGTATTTAATACATAACGACATAACTGTTTGAAAAATAAAAAATATTTTCGTATTACGTAAAGCCCGAACTTGAATTGTGTATGTCTTATGGTTGCATTAAAAAAATTGAACTGAAATAATTTCGTGTTATAAATTTTTGATGACGTAATCAATTAATTTGATTTTAAAAAACTGTAGCTATATCTACATAGGCATTTTAAAATGTGGGGCTGCATCGCTTTGGCCACAGCACTTCAGTCTCGTACTATTTCGAAGTAGATCTAGTTTAGTGTTAATGAATTTTCTTTTCTTTTTTTTTTTTTTTTTGTATTAATTAAAACGTAAAATAATTACCAAATCAAAAAAAAATGACTAGTTTTGTGGATGCCTTTTTTTTAGATTCAATTATTATTTTACGCTTTAAATATATTGATTAAAAAAAAAAAAAACATTAAAAACTCACTAACTGAATCAAATCTTCAAAATAGGACGAGGTCGAAACGACGGAAATTCTTAAATGTAATTAATAAGTTGTTTGAAACCCTCAGCTCGTAAATTTTAATAATATTATATTTCGTCGCATAAATATAAAGAATTCGTCAACAGTTTTTTAATCATGGTAACTGGTTTCTACATTTACGTTATAAAAAATAAAAAAATAAAATTAAAGTATCGCCATTATGTATTTTTTCAATTTACGAACTATGTTTTAAAAATGTTTACGCTTTTGGAGTGTTCTTTTTTTTTTTTTTATTCGAAACTACACTTTCAACTCTGGTTCCTTGTATTTCTGTTGTAGTCCTCATCATATTCGTTTATGCTTTGATGTTATTGTCTGTTGCCTTCGTCTCACTTCTATTTTTCTTTATTTTTCTATTTTGTATTCTCACCTTAATGAAACGACTATCTGTAACTCGTTGCATTTATTTTCTAGTTGTTCCTTTCTTTCTGCTGAGCGTTTTTTCCTTTATTCTCATTTTTCGCGATCTTCCTCCTCCTCCTCCCCTTTTGGGCTTCTTGTATCTTTTTATCCTTTTCATATTCATCCATAATTCCTGCAGGTAATTTATACTGCCAACGTCCGATCGAATTAAAAACTAATTAACTTTTTGGTGAAAGTCTCCTTAGTTAATAAGTCTCACCATCGACTTTATACGTCGGTTATTATACTTACGAGTGTGGTTAACTTTTTTCTCTTGTAAACACGAAGTACTCTCTTTTATTAGACTATTACTCATCAGATAGGTATGCGCACGCAATATATAAAAAATAAAAATACAGTTTATCTTTATTATGTTCTATTGTAGTTGTGTTCCGTTGTCAGTTAATATTATCGTATTTTAATTATTATGGCAAGAAATTGTACCTGTATTTTTTTGTATAAAAATATATTTTACTCTAGCACTAAATGTCTGTTTGGTGATTATCAACAGTCTTCAAAAATCTTTATTCAAAACCAAAATCAGTGTCTGAAAAAAATTAAACTTTTTATTATAAAAATTATTTTAATGTTTTATTTCAAATCTACTCGGTTTCATTGGTTCTATACTTTGTTTACCCATAAATACTGCCTGTATTGAAAATGAAAAATAGTGGGGGGAAAAAACGAAAAAGTATATTTACAGATTACAAGTAATTTCTATTCCGCAGTCGTACTTTACATTCAAAATATCATCCCCCTCGATTTTGAATACACAGTGTTGTAAGTTCTGGCCACCGTTTACCCTTTTTTTTCCAGTAATTATTTTCTATTTTCATTTACCAAACAATGTAAAGCTCATTTTTGATCTATAAAATACCATAGTAATACAATTTATTCGTGAATGATAAATTAATTATTTAAAAAAAAATGTTACATCTTTATTGTTATTTTACAACAGCGATATACTAAAAACAAAGCCAGCAAATATACTAAAATTTAGACGCCATTTTTCTCTTCATAAAGCGCTTATTAGTTACTTTCTAGATGGCAATGGTCCGTTAGTGGGGGCTATATTTTACGTGATTTTTTTCTTTTTGAATATATTCTTTTTTTTATTTTAGGTTATTTTCGTCTCCTCGACTTCAGTACAGATTTATAGGTTTTGCTGGTCATTGAAGTAATAAATATATAAAATACGAATATAAAAACAAAACTAGAAGATGTTTATATACGAAAAACGTACATAATAAAATATAAATTTGTAGACAGATATAGTAAGCGAACCGAAATTTAAAGTCAGGTGCTTCAATGATCTTTAACATTATTCAGAATGCAGTACCTTCAGTGTGTAGAGGTGAGAACATAATTGGAGTAGAGATAAACGTAAAAACTGTCGAAAACAGAATATCTTTCAATAATTATTCTGATCAGATGGAAAAAATAATGATACACGCCAGAGTTATTAATCGATGAAATAGATTATTGAAATAAAAGGAAATAAACATGTTTTCTATCGGGATCATTTTTAAAAAAGTTAAATTATTATTTTTTTTTGTAAACGTTGCCATATTGCATGTCACTTAGGGTAGCTGAAGTAAATAAATAAACTGAACAAGATAAAATGAATTGTTAAATTCTTTATTTCTCTTTAATTAATAAGATTGATTTTTTATTCGGATGTGTGGGGAGAAATTTGGGTGACAAAATAATTTTAACTTCTGTTTATCTGCATTTTAGGGCCCGATCTTTTATAGTCGTGAATTGCATTTTAAAACTGTAATTTGACTAATTACAAACTGAGCAATTTAAGAAACAAAAAAAGAAAATAGTACAACGAAATTGTTTTATAAACATTTCAAGTACAGCGAATAAATGAGTTAAATATCTTAATAAACGTAGATGCATCATACTCGTATTAGTATGTTTTTATATTAAAATTAATAATTTTATTGAAAATAATTTATTTTTATATTCTAATTTTAAGGAGAAAAATCGTCCGATTCCGAAAGTGAAAAAGACAAGAATGCGGCCGAATTAAAATTAGGGTCCCTGCGACGTAATATTCGTGAAGTAATGGACGAAACCAAGTTAGAAGAAGCTACGCTAGCTGCACAAAGGCAAGAAATGGAAAGATTGCGGAGAGTTCAGGAACAGCAAAGAATAATACGTGACGTAAGTATTAAAGTTGCTGATAATTTCATTAAAATTAGAAATGTCTAACAACTCTGCTAGTCCGTTAAATTCATAGAGAGATACACTGTTTAGCTTTGGTTAAAATGTTCTCCAGTAATTGAAGAATTTATTTATTTATTTTTTTTTATTTTTTTTGAGAAGCTGTAAATAAACTCTAATGGAGGAGAAAAATTTCTTGAAATAAAAATGCAGAAGCATTTTTTTTTTTTTACAAAATATGTTCGTGAATTTAGTTAAAATTCTCGTACAAAATCGATCTGTTCTTATTCACATAAAATTCAAAGTCGGGTGTTGCTCAGTACATATATGTGTGTGTGTGTGTGTGCGACGGCGGTATATTATTTAGAAAATATAATCATGAAAATGAAACTATAGTTGAAGAAAGATAAATTTGTAATCTTCGCTATACTAAGGATAATACCAGGTTTTTAGTGTACGAAATTATGGAGGATGCATCTAGTGTGTACTTTTGAATAATAAGGAGGAAAAAAATTCAGTTTTAAAACGAATCAACAAAAGAAAAGTGGAAATAGTGTTAAACCATAACTGTTTCACGATTAATTAACATTTGCTTTTGGATTAAAAATTTGAAACGAAAAAAAAAAAAGTATTTAAAATAATAAAAATTAAACTTGTTAGTGTTTTTTTCGATCTTTTTATGTCGCAGAATAATGTAGATCTGCCTTAAAAAAATGTGACTTAAAGGTATCATTTTCAAATAAATTTTTGGTAAAATTCCAAGTTTATATACACTGTTTCATAAATATGGGCTGTACAAAAATTAAATAGAAAATACTGGTTTGAATTTACAAACAACATTTTAAAGTATCTATGAGTAATGTTCGAAATGTTAAGCTAATAAAAATCATATGCATGTAGTAAATTCATATAATTTGTTACATAAATATGCAAGTAAGCAATCAGTGTATTATAATTTAAACAATGAAATAAAAGTTAAAATTAAAAAAACAATATCAGTTCGTTTCGAATATATTTTTTCATGATCACAGTGGTTCGCTATATTTGTAATTATATTTATTTTAATGGTTTACCTCTAATATCACTAATGTATTATCCTGTCATTAATCACGTATGTGTCGGCAGACAAATCAAATCATTTTGTATTTTGTTGCTTTATCATTTTGTACGTACTGCGATCATGAAAACTAGTCGGTATTACTTTTTAAATTTCAACTTTTATTTCACTGCTTAAATTATAATATATAAATTGTTTACTTGTATTTAATTTATACAATCTTTATATAAAAATTCAGCTCTGTATGTTCACATACAAACATTACTATTTTTACTCATTTGTTTTAAAATAAGTTAAGTACTTACGATTTTAACAACAAACGTACTGTTATAGAAATAATAAATTTTTTGACAATTGGCGGTCCAACTCACGGGCGAACAATGTTCCTTTTTTTTACTTTTTGTTGTCGAAATTATTATTTTTTTTATGATCGACACATACACATATGCCACATAGGTAACGTAAATATAATAATAATAATAATTGATAGAGCGGTTAGGCTGAGGCGCTGTTGGTAAAATAATCATCTTATTATATTATCATCGGCTGAGGGATATTCGGTGAGGTGTTTCAAACGGAAGTTACTTACAGTGATACAGTTTTTATCTATTCACGGTTAAAATAAATAGAAATTACTAGCAATAGAATTCGGCAATATTTTGATTACGGAAAAGGTTTTCCTGATTACTCGGATAAAAATTATATCCACAACCGGATGCAAACCCATATAAACATCAGTGCGGGAAAAGGTGTTATTGTGACCAGCTGATTGATGTGTAAATTACATCCAAAATATATCAGAAATATTTAATCAAAGATTAGAATTGATTTGATTTTATCTGAAAAGTGATGTGATTATCAGAAACAGGAAAATCACTTTCCCGACTATTTTCTGCAACATCGTAAATTCAAAAGAAGAATTAGTAGACCTGGTATTCCAAGGCATCGAAACAAATTATTTAAAATTACGCGTCGTTGAGCAGAAGAGCTATTCTAACGGTAAACATGTCGACGTACATGATGTGAACAACATCATTCTAAACAGAATCGCAGATGAAACAGTGGCATACAAATCTATTGATTCCGTGATGGACCAAAGTGAAGTAGTGAATTTTCCAACGTTCCCGGATTATCATCATATACTCTGAATTTGAAAATTGGAGTGCCAATTATGTTACTCTGAAACATCAATCAGCCAAAGTTACGCAATGGTACACGATTAATAGTTAAAAAATTAATGAATAATCTAATTGAAGCAAAAATTTCACTTTTACATCTGAATTTTAATATCAAAAAATTTGGACGATAAAAAATGATTGCTGTAATGTATTAATCGTGCGATTCTGCCGAAAATAAAGAATTCATTAGTTATGTATGTTGTAGTGATGGGTCTGAAAGGATGTTTAAGAAACTGACATTACGCAATGTAATCTAACACCAGTAAGGGTACACAGCGTCGACAACGAGTGCAGACTAGTGTCAGTGTTGAGGTACTGTGTACATGAGCGGCTCTTCGTACAGTGGCCGTGATTATAACGTCATCAAGTGATTAAATATGAAAGTTATTCGATGTTTACATTCTTGTTGTATTCGTGCCTAACTAATATATAATGGTCTAAAAAAATTGTTTTATTCAAATTTAATGATTAAAATATGGAACAACAAAATCCTTCTGAAATCAAATGTTATATTTGTAATAAACCGTTTAAGTTGAAAAGGCATTTTCGTAAACACTGAAAGAATATTCATAAAGAACGGTTTCCTGAAAAAAATAAAAATTTGAAGTGTACCTTTTTGTGTAACTGGGTTTAAGTTTTATAATGATTATAGGAAATTTATTTTTTATAGCATATCACGAATTTCATTCACTTAACGAAATATTACATAAAAGGTATTTTCGAATATGTCATGTAGTAATTGAAAGTTATGTATTTAAATGCATTTTTATTTAAAACAAAAATGTGCTACACAAAAATTACTTCTATAATTACGCTAACCATGTTAAGTATTTTACTGAAATATTTTAAGCTCTCAAACATTTACTTTAAAATTAATTTCTTAATGCCGATTTTACAATTTAGAATATATGAATGTATTCAGACATATACAACTTTTTCAAGATTTATTATAATTTAATTCGTTTCAATTTAACAGAATAGTTCGATTTAATTTCTATAAATAATTTCTTATAAGTAATTAGCTTTTAATTTTCTTTAAATTTCGCAAATCTTTTATAATTTTCTACTGTTTCCAATTCTATAAATGACAAGATGAAATTATTACGTACAAATTAACCTCAAAGCATAATCATTGCATCTCTGAAACAATTTCGAATTTCATTACGAATGTAGTGTGCAAGTAAGACTGGTGACATTACAAAATAATATTTTATAACTTCTTCGAATTTCCGTTATTCTTAATAATTAGTTATATTTTAGATTCCTAATCTAAAAACTAAAATTGTTTGCGAATGATAATATTCTACATTTATAAAATTAATAATTATACTAATTTTCGTTTAGTTCAATTTTGTATAGATTTTTTTTTATTAGTTAATAGAGAAACTATAAATAGTATTTCTTTGTTCGTTTGGTATTTATCTAAATATGTATGTTAGATGGTTTTTTGGGTGGCTGAACTCATTTTAGAGACTAAAATTGCATTTAGTGTTTATTGAAGTCCTTAAAACATCGAAAAACGTTGAAAATTTCATTTTTTTGTAATTTTCACCATTTTTCACCCTTTCAAAAGATCTGAAAAAATTCAGAGTATTAATATATTTTTATGAGTTTCAATATAAAATTCCGTCATAGCATTAATTTTTAGGTGAGTTTGAAATTTTCAATTGACTTTTTAGGTTATATTTTTGCCTCGAGAGGCTCCATAAATGACTAGGCTATGTGCGTCTCGTAATTTTCTTCAACCTCGACTTGAGTTTTATTCATTCATAATTCGCAAAGATATGGTTAAAAAACTGAAAACACATTATTTGAGATTAGAGGCTAAAATTTGAGCCCCAAGGTTCAAAACTTTCGGGATCGTAGTTTGTTTTTTTTTCTTGGTAAGGCAAACATATGGGCCAAATTTCATCCAAATCGACGGGGGGGGGGCATTTTACATACTTATCCAGCTTACTTTTTGTACTTAAAATCCTGTTATATTTATAAAAGTTAACTTGAACGCAAAAAGAGAATAAAATGTAAACATCGAATAACTTTCACATTTGATCACCTGATGGCGCCGTAGTCACGGCCACTGCACAGGGAGCCGCTCGTCTGTGTACCAGTGATAGGTAAAGTTCGAAATATTTTGAAACATCACAATACAGGTTTCTAATGATCGTGAACGTAATAGGAATTTGGTTACAAAGTTACAAACTGTTAAAAGAAGAGTAATTTGTATAAACAAAATGGAAATAAATTAAAATATATTACAAAACGTAATTATAAAAAAACAAACAAATCAAAGATTAATAAAATAATATTTAAAAGCTAAAACAATCTGGAGCCAATAGACGATAGTTTCATCATAATATCCCGCAACTTTTATTAATCATTCAAAATAAATGCACTGCCTAAATTTAAATCAAATCAATATATTTTATATAAATTCCATACGTAGTACAATCGATGCGTATGAGAAGAAAATTTACATAAATTTCTTAATTTAAAATTATGCAGTAAAAAAGAAACAAATGAATATAACTTTGAAAATAACTACGAAATGAATAAAAATTCACGGCTATATATACTACTGAACTGTCAAATTTACATTTCATACATACATTTAGCTATAATATTATCCCTTCGTATGTACATTCATGCTTAAAGCCGCGGAAGTATTCTAAGCACACACACACACACACACACACATTAATATATATTGTAACAAGCAAAAAAGTTTATTAGAGCACATCATTTTTCCTATTTTTTATCTATTTATATATTTTTAATTTTTATTTATTTATTTACTTAGTAATTGACCATTAAATATCAAGTCAATATTTTACACTTGTGTTTGTGACTATTTAGTAAATTTTTTACATTTGACGTAAAGACTTATACGTCATCGCTTCAAATTTGAATTCTTGTGTGAAATTTATGTCTGAGAATCTGGGCATAGTAATCTTCAGAATACCTTGTTGAACCAAGTTTAAAAGCAATATTAAATTTACTCCTATTTGTATTCACGTACATAAGTAATTCTAATATATATATATATATACTAGCTGTGTTCCACGGCTTTGCCCGTGTATTAATGTCCGTTTAAATCTGTACTTGGAAATTCATAAAAAAATTTTTGTTTTATCTGGAATTGTATTTATGTTAAGATTTTTTCTCTCTTTGGGAAACATATTTATTACCATCCAACAGAAAATAGTCTTCACGTTCCACGTTTAGCTGAATATTATCGATCTTTCTTTAACCTGTCGGTCTTGATCTAACAAAAAGTTTTGCTCAACTAAACAGCACACACAGCCATCGGCTAGAGTTACTCACACGGTGATCTCCCGTAATTACACATTTAAGAGAACATCTTCTTTTCTCATATCTTTCAACCACCCTGTCTCAAGCTTTTTATTAAAATTAATTTATTACCGCAACAACAAACTGCAGTAGTTGAGTAAGAATTTTAATACTCTTGGTGGCAAATTATTAAAAAGAAAGTTAAACAGTTAATTTAAAAAATTTGTACAGCGGTTTTGGTCCAAAAGTTCGAATATTTGACATATCAATTAAATACTCTATTTATTTTTATATGTTATCCATTAAGTCCAATAGTATATGGCTTAAATCTCTTCCAGTTTTTATAAACATATTGTACAATACATTGTCATATTTCGACTCCTAATCATTCATTATTATACAATAAATAAGATAGAGATGAAAACAAACATGTACCATCCCTATCTATGTATTTAACATAATGGGCAACTATTGTATCCTTAACACATATTAATTCTACATTCGTAATTACAGTGAGTATTTATATATTAAAATACTCACTTCAATACCGCACAGAATTTGCACAAACTGAAAGTAAAATGAAATATTTTTGAATATTAGACACCGCGATCGCACCGCTCTCTGCCATTCCAACATCAACAGCAACTTTTCTTCCGACCTCTCTGTCTTCAGCATTTTATTAAAATTAATTGATTACGACAACAGCAAACTATACGTAGTTGAGTAAAGATTTCAAATTTGAATATAAATAACGTTCCCGGTAGTAAATTCCGTTGCAGGATATTTTAGAAAACACCACTTTTTTTTAAACTCTCCGTAATGAGTACAGCAGCTTCTTGCTTTCATTTCTGTCTCTTTCTCTTCTATACTTTGTATAAAATGATCAAAATTTACAACGTAATTCTTACTGGCATCAACACAAAAAAAAAAATAACATAACCACAAAAGTTCTATTCTAACATTTAACTTTCATTATATAAAATTAAGACATTTTTTCGTTACATTTTTCGTTACATATTTCATTACATAAAATTGTGATATTTTTTTGGGACATTTTGCGTTACATGAAATTGGGACATTTTTTCGAATGGGGGGTAGCCTAAGAATTACGTTATAATTAATATATATATGTATATATATATCATTTAACTTCAATTTCAGAGTAAGTGAAGTATTTTTCATACTGCGATTTATAATTTCCAATGCTGTATCCTGTAAAATTTTTAAAGGTTTCAAATGGCATTTAGCAGCATTTCCCCAGAAAATGATTCCATATGTAATGACCGGCTAATGTAAAGCAAAATAAATTTTAAGTAAATGGTAGGGCGGAAAATATTGTGATACATAATAGAATAAAAAAATTGACTTTCTTGGTTTATCAGCGATAAATAACAGCTGTAAAGAACAACTTAATTTACTGTCAAATGTTATACCGAAATATTTGATACCCAACATTCTATCAATTGCTAGATTGCATGTAATTTAGATATTATATTTTCATTGAACAAGTTATTATGAGAGCTATACAATATATATATTTAGTCTTTAATAAATTTACTACTAATCTATTAATGTTTAACCAGTCGATTACAGAATCAATTTCCGGTTGAGAAAGATTTTACAGGTTAATCTACATGCTTCTAAATTTTCTTTAATGTGGGATACATGTTCAAGTAGGACAGTTCCATGCCCCCGATCTTTTAAACACCCGTATTTGTTTTTACTAAAATAATTAGTATTTGTTAAATACTTCATCATTTTTATTTTAAAACATTTCTCAAAAATTTTTGGTAAGATGGGAAGAATTCATATAGGTCTGTAGTTGGGAACTGATACTTTTTCACCACTTTTACAAACCGGAACAATAATCTCCAATTTAAGGATTTCAAGAAACGTTCCCGCAAAAACGCATTCATTAAATAAAAACGTTAATGGGCGTACAAAAAGTTTAAGTTTTCCCTTAATAGTTCAATTAAAATTTTATTAAACACAAATGATGATTTATTTGATATGAACAAAGTTGCATTCTTTACTTCATTATAAGAAAATTTTGTAAAGACAAAAGAATCTTTATAAGTTGTCTCAATGATTTTATTCAACACTGACGTATTGCTATATAATTTATCTTTACTTACAATGTCACATAAGCAATCTTTAAAGTAAATATTAAAGTAATTTGCTACTGTTCTCATTACTATTCACTGTTAATAAAATTTTATTCGTATGTATTTTTTTTAGTTTACCAATAGTTTCATTTATAATTGCCCGATATTTTTTTTGCTCGCTTTGATACTTATTTGAAATGTTATTGTAATAATTTCCTTTTGTACTTTTTTTGAAACAATTTTAAAGTAACATAATTTAAATATTATATTTTTATAAACTGCGTAATAAACAAATTTATACGCAATTCTAATAAATGCTATTGCACTTAACAGGATTCATCAAAATTTGTTCTATAAAATTTTTATTACTTACCTTTGATGAAGGAAATTGTTTTAATCTATTATAAAGAGTATAGCCGGGTTTATATGGGAAATCTGCCCTTGCGACTTTTACGATTCGCACTTGGGGTATCATTTTGGTGTCGAATAAAAAAAATTTAGCCAAATTTTCAGCTCTTTATCTCAAACGACCTTCGAGTTTTTCAAAAAAAAAAATTTTTATAGTAAAATTCAAAATTAATGAATGGTGATTTATTTCCTTATTCTTAGGAATAAATACATGATAAAATATTATGGTCATAATTTTTAAACGAAAAGCCGACTTTTGGCGACGGAAATAAAATTAAAATTTTTTTTCAATGCTTTCCTGAAAAGTGTCACTCACCAAATTTTGTCAGAAAATGTTTTTTATACTCCTCTACAATCAGGAATTTTTTCGAAATTTTTAAAGTGGTGGAACAATACGAAAAAAATTAAAAAGCAATTTTTTTCATAATTTTGCGTTTAAACAAATTTAAATATTTTTTATTGCTAAAAAACTCATAAACAATAATTTTTTTTAATGAAAATTAAGAATTACATTGCTAAAAAAAAATTTCAACATTTTACTGCAAAGTGATTGCATGAAGACCTTTAGAAATTATATAAAATATAGGCTAGCACACTACATTGCCATCTACAGAGATTTTTTCCTTGTTAATAGTAGGTTTACACACGCGAAAAAAAATGTTTATTTTTGTTTATTTTTAATATTTGTTTAAATTCTGTGTTCGCCTATCAATTCCGCTTTTAGTGTTATTTCTTATAAAGGCACAATTTTTAGTTGTTTTCGGCTATGGCCAGTAATTTTTATTTATCGCCGCGTAACAAAAAAGGAAAGCTGTCCGCTCGTCAACCGTTTGCGATTGAGTCTTTTCGCCTGTGCTGTTGTCCGCTCGTTGTTGAAGTAACTCCTTGAGTCGTTTGTTTATTGATGAAAAAGTCAATGTCGTTGTGAATGAAGACAGTCACAAAAATTAACCTTACTTAAAACATCATTATAAATTGTTGAAAAGTTATTTAAAATAATTATGTTAAACGGTGTCTAAATTATAATAAAATTACTCCAATAATCGAAATTTTTGTCTTTATTGGATCGAGACTGAAAAATTATTCCCAATAGCATGGAAATATTATACAATCGTCTTTATGTACAATTTAGCATGGAATAATATTTATTTAAAAACTCTTTAATAATTTTTTACACTCCTAATAACTTTATGCAGGATATGTCTTAGTTTTTTATAGTTTTCTTTATGTTTTTTCTCTGGTAAGATTTTATTTTCGTTAAAAAAAATTATTGTTTATGAGTTTTTTAGCAATAAAAAATATTTAAATTTGTTTAAACGCAACAAAATTATGAAAAAAATTACTTTTTATTTTTTTCGTATTGTTCCACCACTTTAAAAATTTCGAAAAAATTCCTGATTGTAGAGGAGTATAAAAAACATTTTCTGACAAAATTTGGTGAGTGACACTTTTCAGGAAAGCATTGAAAAAAAATTTTAATTTTATTTCCGTCGCCAAAAGTCGGCTTTTCGTTTAAAAATTATGACCATAATATTTTATCATGTATTTATTCCTAAGAATAAGGAAATAAATCACCATTCATTAATTTTGAATTTTACTATAAAAAAAAAAAATTTTGAAAAACTCGAAGGTCGTTTGAGATAAAGAGCTGAAAATTTGGCTAAATTTTTTTTATTCGACACCAAAATGATACCCCAAGTGCGAATCGAAAAAGTCGCAAGGGCAGATTTCCCATATAAACCCGGCTATACCCTTTAACTATGTTAAACTAAAAACTCTAAATTAATTTATTACTAAATCAAATCAAAAATAAAATAGTTTAGAAGACAAATTAAAAAACAGCGAAACATGACAAACAGACATATAAATAAAATTAAGTATATTTGGAATTTATAACTGCGTAGTAATACATACGAAATGCTTCACATATTAACTGTTGGCTAAATTTGTGTTAACAGGTCCAAAGACAAATTGTAGCGAATCGAAATAACAATAAAGTTCAGCAGCGTGTTATGTCACTGTTACAAGGCGGCAGTACATCGTTGGTTAAAAAGGGAGCCGATGTGGACTCACCTACGGTTGTTGAAGAAAAAAAGCCAAATACGGTTGTGGTCAAATTGTCTACTGGTTCGGGGCCGCCTCAGATAGTCAATAAAAAGGTAAAGCGCATTTATTTTTAAATTTTTCGACTACTTATTTTTCAGTAGATCGTTAAATTAATTAAGGGTTCTATTATAACGAATAAATTCATTTTTATATTTTTATATATATATATATATTAATTACAATGTAATTCTTAGGCTACCCTCCATTCGAAAAAATGTCCCAAAAAAATGTCCCAATTTTATGTAACGCAAAATGTCCCAAAAAAATGTTCCAGAAAAATGTCTCAATTTTATGTAACGTTTGTTATATTTTATAGGATTTTTGTTATTGTTATTTAAAAAATGTCACAATTTTATATAATGAAAGTTAAATGTTAGAATAGGACTTTTGTGGTTATGTTATTTTTTTTTTTTTCTGTGTTGATGCCAGTAAGAATTACGTTGTAAATTTTGATCATTTTATACAAAGTATAGAAGAGAAAGAGACAGAAATGAAAGCAAGAGGGGTCAAGGGGCACAGCCCCTTGCGAGGCCAAACTGGCCGAGTTTATATATATATTTATATATGCATTTATTTATTTATATATATATATATATATATATATATGTATAGATTTTTAGAATTGTGTTTTGTGAACGGGTTCCGCTAAAATTTAAATTTTTGTTTTACTTTCTTTGAACCTTGCTCATTGTATGTTTATACACAGTCCAGCTAAAAATACTACCAGTGCCGTTGCATAAAGGGAATTTCGCATAGTATAACATGGTAATACTGCTAGCGCGTTAATACATCGTCAGATAAGAGAATAGCAACAGACATAACAGTCTTAGTACACGATATAGAAATGGAGTGGTTGGATTACCATGTGCGTGTTATTATTTTTGGTTTGATGAAGGCGGGGCATATTGCGTCACAGATTCACTCGCTCCTAAAAGGACTTAAAATTAGTGAATGGTTTGTTTATTGTACCCTGCAACGTTTTAGAGAGGCAGGTGATGTAATTGATAGACCGCAAGTCGGTCGGCCACGTGATGCGAAAACAAAAAGTGCTGTGCGTCGAAGCCATTCGTTCGTGAATCAACAGCTGGCCGCTAAGACAGCAAAAAATACTGGCCAGAGAGATGAATATCGCGCCGAGAACGGCCTCGCGCATCATGTGCGATTGCGAGCCTACAAACGATGTACGACTCATCTTTTAACAGAGAAATTAAAGTCGATACGGTTCGAAGTCGAAAAAGTTGAAACGCTTGTATGGTGGAGGCGAGTACAAAAAGATACTGTTTACAGATGAAAAGATTTTTTCGATAGAGGAAAAGTTTAACAAGTAAAATGATCAGCTGTATGTCCGCTCGTCTTACGATGCCAAAGAAAAAGTTCCACAAGTTCAACGGGATCATCACTCCATTTCAATCATGCTTTGGTGAGGTATATCGTGGTACGGTGTAGCGTCCATTCATTTTTGCGAAGGAGATGTGAAAACCAAGGTGGCTATCCAACCGGGAATAAGCCGGGAATTTTGTTGTAATACCGGAGGAAAAATGTAGAAATCGCCAAAATCGATGTTTTTAATAAGGAAAAATCATTTGAAGCGAAAAATGAATGCATTTTTTAATGTACTTTACTCAAAATAAATTACGAAGTTCTGTTTTATTCATATAAAATATGCTGCGGTGGTCAAATATTATCAATAATATTAAAAAAAATCCATTCTTATTTTTGTACAATTTTCGTAATCGGGAAATCAGGAGGATTTAGAAGACCGAAAAAACTGGGAGGATTTGGGCCAGCTTGGTCAGGTTAGTATTAAATCTGCGCGAATGGTTATTAAAAGTCGACTATACTCGATTCCAAAGCAACATGATTCTTCATTCAAATTATGGTGGCGCTTAGATAATGTGGAATATTTATGAGCTTTTATAAATGAAAAAACATATTATAAACGTGTATCTTTATAAATCTGAACAATATTTTCTTTTTATAATTATGAAAAAAATTTAGGAATTTGCTAGCAGTATTCAATTACAGTAAAATCTTATTTTAGCGTACCTCGTTAACTTTAAAGGTAAATTTCGTGCTGAAAATTCAACGGTTAGTGAGGAAAATTGTGCAGTAATTGAATAAATATTGCATAAGAATCTGGAAAGTTAATACAATGATGACTGGTAGTTATTTTAATTGCTATAGAGCACTTTAATTTGACATACTTGTAACCGGCTTAACGTCCTGCAAAATCAAATTAAAAAAATTTTATAATGATTTTGGTTCAATTGCGTTATGAATAGCTCTGAAACCGTGTTATCTAACTTTAAATAAACCATCACCTATCTAACTGTTAATAGCTTTTAAACCGGTTGATCTTTCGAATGTGTCTCCGAAATCTGTAAAATCGAACCGTACACATCAAAAGAATTACATCCGGTTTGACCTTTAGATTTTATAGAGCCTTATTTAAATTTATTAAAGTAATATGCGACTTTTTCAAACTAATTATTATATCCTACATTTTATCGTATATAATAGTACAATTTCTGAAATATTTCGTTGAATTATAGGTGTTGGATATGCTGAAAAATCAGAAGAACAAAGTGGAAGATGAAGATGATAATTCGAACGATAGTCGTTTTGCCAATTTGTCAAAAAACTTGAATAAACCACAAATGATGACTCCGTCGGTATCTATTGCGCCCATTAAACCTGGTCAAAAAAAGGAAGGCGAAAGTGCCGAAGGATCTCCTCAAAGCACAGATTCGAACAAAACAGTTAAGCCGAAGGGAAAAGGTAGTGAAATTATAAATAAACGATTGTAGGAATTGTTTATTTTCCTTTTTTGTAATGTAAAAATCTGTTACTTATTTTTTAAAGTTAGTAATTTCTCAAGGAGTTTGTATGTGAAGTAAAAATAAATTAGAAAGGTTGGAAATGAAATGCGAAGGAAACAAAAGAGCTGATCGTGAATACTTATGTGTACGCACAGATAGCAATTAGAAAAAAGAATAATAAAGGTGAAAAGAACACTTATTAAGAGAAAAACATTTTGCAATTTCACTCGCGAAATGTTACGGGTAGAGCCCATTGCTGAATAGCTCGATGATCTGAACTATAAAAAAAGAAACACGTAATAAAATACCGAAGGAGAAAATGTAAAATTCAAGTGAATGGGTAAGGTTTAAAATTTAGAGATGTTTGGATCAATAAAACCAAGCAAATATCTGCTAAACGTAATGAAAACGGGAAAGAAAAATCATTATGATGCGGACCTGAACAAAAAAATATGTGTAAGATCAAATTAACCAGAATATAAAATAATTTGGAAATGTAGGAAATAATAATGATGTAGAGAACGGTCATGAGGAAGACGAGAAACAGAGAACAGTGAAAAGAAAGAATGAGGTGAGATGTCTGCTAGTTAGCGAAGAATTCTTAATGATAACGGTGGTATATATTTTTTTTTTCTATATAAAAGCAGCGTAGCTGATTAGTTATTTGTGTTTCGCGAATTCCACTGCCGCACATTGAATATACAGAAAAATTTTACTTAAGCTAGGTTAATGTTCCATAGTTGATAAGCCCAAAATTTATATATAAAAAAAAAAAAAGATTTAATGAAACTTGATTAAAAATTCTGATTTTGACGGAGCATAACTGGGAAAAACAATCGCACATATGGATTATATTTCCTTTTATTTATCATCAAGAAGAAGAAAAAAACGTTTTGCGAAAATATATATGACGTTCGCTGAGGAAAGGGACCTGTGATGCGAAAATATGGGTTTTAAATTAAATACGGATTCTGATACTTGAAAGTATGTAAAATAAGATGCAATATATAGTTTGTACGCAAAAGTTTATTTAATGTCTTAAAACGTACAAAACTGACTGCAGAAAATTGGAAAAAAGGTGGCAAAACATTGAAAATTTTTAAAAAATCTTAAAACTATGGTTTTCCCTGGTTGTTGGTTTTTTTAACATTTTTTAATGATTTTTCATTTGTTTAGGGTATTTTTTGAGCATTGTTTTTTTTTTTTCGGAACTTCCCTTTTTTTTGTTTGTTGGAACTTCGGATGTTTTTTTTTTATCGTAATTTCAGTTTTCTTCTTTCTCTCTCGTGTCAACTTTGCTGAAGACTCCTCTGCAGTTACATTCGCTGCATTCGATTGTTTTTTCGGCTTAGGCTCGTCAGATTGAGCAGCTACGAAACTGCGTTTTTTTTTTTCCGGATCGGTACATAAAGAAGCAATATTATCGTACAGGTACCACTTCCTTTCTAATGATCAACCACTAGGCGAGATGGGGAGGGGGAGAAAATCGTTGCTTATGGGGGTAAAATTTTTCCTTTTCTAAGTTGACAAATCTTTTGCAAGTGATCTCTTGTTTTTTTTTTGTTTTTTTTTTTTTTAAACTAGAAATGTTAGTACTTTGTAATACCTATCATGAAAACTATACCGCATTATTAATGCGATAAAATTAAAATTTGAGAAATGGAAATACGGAATCACGGCAATGCACCTAGTAATTGTTGATAAAAATCTTAAAATTTTCTGTCCCACATACACCATTCGATTTTGCTTACAATCACAGCAAGATTGATTTTTTTATGATTGAATCAATTAACAACTTCTTCGAAATCTTCGTGGCAATCAAGTTCGAGCGTCCAAATTTTAATTTAACTAGGCCAAAATTTGGCAACGATACTCTATTGAGTTGGCAGCACGTTACATACAGGCATGTGCAGTACAGAGTAGTATATTATGGTGATATTAATTAACGCAAATTTTAAACGCGTTTTTCTTAAAAACTACTTTTGCGCGCTACAGGTCCCTCTTTTCTCGGCGAACGTCACATATGCAATCAATTTCGTTTAACTGAAATTTATCGTGGCAGTAATAATTTGGTAGGTTAAATAGTTGTCTTTGAAACTCGCGCGTTGGTGAAACAAAAAAACGTAGATGATAATTTCTATATATATAAATTTTCAATTTACTTTGAAAAAAAAAAAGAAAATTTACTGCTGAACACTGTCTACTTTTAAGTAACATTTAATTGATTTACATATGTGTGTACGATGGGGGGGGGTTATATATATATATATATATATAGTATAGTTATTTCGTTACTTTAAATATAATAAAATCAAATTTTTAATTTTTTTTCAACGACTGAGTTATTATCCGGTAGTTCCGTTTAAGTTAAATTGACTATGTAATTGTAAAGAAAGTAATTGTTTATGAACACTTTTTTTTTTAATAAAATATAATTATAATTTACTTCAAAAGAAATATAAGAAATTAATTATTGCTTAAGTTGTTCTAAGTAGTATAATAAAATATAATTCTCTTTTTGTTTTAGATGTCGTTACGATAAGTAGCGATGAAGATGACTGTATAGTTATTTCGGAAGGCGAAGAAGAGAGTGAACCTGAAGAGGACACATCAAATAGCGGTATGCACACCAATGACTTGTTCAATACACCCGATGATCAAGGTCGAGTTTTAATAAATGTTGGACATCCGGAATCAGAGGAAAATGTATTTTTGTCCCCTCAGATAGCTAGAGTGATTAAACCGCATCAGGTAAAAAAATAAGTTGTGGAACAATTTTTTGATGTTTAGAAGGAATAATTTAAAAATTGTTATTCTATATTGGCATACAATCATCGCTTTCACCAATTGTTTTCATGTATGTATGTAAATGTGAATGTACTTTTTTTTTGGATTTCAAATTTAATTTTTTTTTACTGCTCTATTTTTTTGACGGTGCTGTTCGCATTTATTTTGTTGTGAACCTCAACTTTTCAATTCTCGGAACCTTTTAAAAGCGTGAAGTATACACACTCAATTTTTGATAGTACTATATACGGGTTTAATATACTGTGATAATTGTACGAATAAATTGTACTTTTGAAGGAAAAAGTATTGAAATTGGAATTATATATTTTTAGATCGGAGGAGTACGGTTTCTTTACGATAATGTTGTAGAGTCGCTGGACAGATATAAAACATCTGACGGGTTTGGATGCATATTAGCACATTCAATGGGTCTCGGGAAAACGTTACAGGTAAATTCATTAAACAGCGAATCAAATTAAATTCTAAAACAAAATACCGATAATAGATGGCTAATTTTAGTTACAATATCGTAATGTTCATTCATTATTAATGGCCGACTTTTATATTTTTCGGTTCACAACTGAATTGTTGGAATAGTTTTAGTCAATTACTATAACTTTATTTTTTTAAAAAAATAAAAAAAAAAAGGAATAAAATGCACTTATACGATGTTGTTGCTGGAAAATATAGTTGCCGGTTTCAATTTTTTAGTATTGTCATTCATTAAAGCATTTCTTTAGTTTATTTCAAAAAATGTTATATGTATATATATTTTTTTTTTTTTTTTTTCTTTCTTTCTTTTTTTACTACGATATGAATCATAATTTTGACACAATATTTCATTTCTTATTTAAACTATAAGTAAGTTGATTATTTGTAACGTACAGCAAAAATTTTAAAGTACAATATATTACGTAACATAAAAATTTTATTTTTAATAATCACAACTATAATAATATTATTTTTATACATTACACAAAATATTTCTATTAAATTATTTAGAAAACAATGGAAAATACACAGACTTGCCTATTCTATAGTTTCGAGATTCACCGATAATTGTGTATTGTTTCAGATTTTCCTGAGTAAGATGAATTACGAATTAGATTCGTTTAATTTCATATTATAAATGGTTTTCGTTTACCCAAAAACTTGAAAAAAAAAAAAAAAAAATTGCAATGAAAATGAGTTGTACATTGTTCTTTTTCATTCTGATGTAAATGGATTTGTATTTCGAAAACATATAGTTGACGTATACGTTGAAACCGTTTATGTAAAGCAGTTGTTTATATTCGTTTAATAGTCAAAAAACAAAAAATATTCTCCCCACTCCTTATTTAACATTTATAAAAATTTTAAAGATTTGTTTTTGTTTTTATCGGGTATTTTAGAAATTTTGACGAACAACTTTTTTAGTTTAACAATAACGTGCAGCAGCTTCAAATTCAAAAACTAAGAATTGTATTCTATCTTTGGAAATGCTGAAAATATCGGGATTAGCGATGATAAATATTTTACGGAAAAGGAAAAAAGTAATTATAGTAAAAAGAAAACCTACTAAAAATTATATAACGAGAGTTCTGCATCAATTGAAATACTATGAAATTACAAGGAAGTGGGTAATTTTGGGTAGTCCGTGTAAAATTTGAATTGCGATAAAAAACTAAAAAAAAAAATACTGATTGAGGGAAAATGTTATGTAAGTAAATGGGTATAGCACAATAAGGTAGTCTCTCACATATAGAGTATATAAACGAGTAAAAATCAATGTAAAGGAAAAAAGGAAACATATTTGAAATTAACATTAAACAAAATGAATTACGGGAATGAAATACTCATTGAATAAAAAACTATATTACTATCAAAATTAAGTATAAATAAAGGGAATAAAAAAATTATACTGAGTTAGTAATAGAAAAAATTATAAAATTAAGTAAAAAAGGAGAGAGAAAGAGAAAAACAGAATAATGATTTAGCAGTTTCGTACAAAATTGAAATACAGAAAATAAAGAATAAAATTAAAAAAGAAAAATCATTTACAGAAACACCGAAAACTGTAACAGAATATATTGAAAGTATAAATTTAAATAAATATGATATAAATAAATTATAAGCACAAAATTATACAAAATGAACTAATTATACTTAAAAATGCCTACTGATTTCAGATAATTCAATGTATAATCATGCATGATTATGAATCGAGTTATTCGAAACTAATAGGTATTTTTAAATATAATTAATTTGTTTTGTGCGTTTTTGTGGTTATAATTTATTTATGTGATATTTGAAGTTTGTACATAAGTTTAAATAAAGATAATTTCGCGTTGTATTATTTAAGTGTATTACACTGTATCGATATGTACTACGTCGGAACATCTTAAAATATATACATTAAGTAACAAAGTAAGCAAGCAACTGTACAGCTGATGAAAAAGATTAACACGCGAAGGCATGTTGATTAGTCGTCATTATAAATAAGTGTGAAAAGGCAAATTTAAATTATAATGCACTATCTTTTTTTAGCTTGTAAATTGAACTATTTCTAAGACGTTTAACGAACGTAAGATACGACACTACGCATGAACATTAAAATGTTCGCAGTGTAAAAAGTAAAATATGCCAGTATGCAATGCATAATTAGAATACTAGACTCGATTTAATTAAATACTGTGAAATAATATGAATTTGTTATAAACAAATGCCTCTTTTAATTTACATTATCAAAGTTTTTACTAAATGTAAATGCACACGTATAAATATTTTTTATCAAAAAACTACACAAGTAAATAGATAATTGCTAGTTTTACTAAACATCTGTTTGAATATTTTTATCAGAACAAGTCCCGGTTAAAACATTCTGTAATTTCGAGAGGTTGAATAACAATTATTATCATAACAAAAGACGGATTTTCGTTGCTCGCCGTTCTGTTTTAGTTTATGTATTTTGGGTTACTTGTTTGAAAATTTTTCTTATGATTATAGTTTTCTTTTCCACTGTGCAAAAAAATTCAAATAATAAAGTAATGAATGAAGTGAATCATTTATTATTATTATTAAAACAATGCTTGAAATATTATGACATGAATTAATCTGTGAAAATGAAAAAAATTTTTAAATTGGAGAAGTTATGTAAATACTTAAAAAAACATTTTCGGGGATTATCATCTGTCCTTGGGTGGTAAAACTGTTTAATTTCGTAGAATTTGTATGTATGTATTCCACTGAATTAGAATAAAAGTTTTGTGTCATTAAAAATATTATTAATCTTATTTTAACGTAAAATTCGTTTTGTGAATAAGGGGAGGTTATATTTTATTTAAAAAATTACTAAAAAACGTTACCAAAGTGTTAGTAAAGGATGGAACTTCTCTTTGTTACCTTTTTACTGCGTTACTCGTGCTAATCATGCATTCGTACGTGTAATTTACACATACGGAACAGTATATTCTCGATTATTCTCAAAAAATATACTAATAAAAGAGGATATAATCGAGGAAACTATAAGATATGACACGAATTAACATAATTGTCAACGTTTGATTCTGGAAAAAGCTGATTAGATTAATATGTTGCTTGTTAATGTGATTTTTAAAATAAAAATTTGAATATAATTCACGATGACACTATAAAATTTTTATACAGCATTGTGTAAAAGTAAAATTAAACAAATTTTACCACATTTTTTTCGAACTCAATTTAATTGCACATACGCTCTTCTATAACTTTGCAGTTATTCGAAGCAATTGTCGAATGTGTGAAGACGATAAAGTTCATTGAACATTTTAGTCACAGGTTCTAACGTTAATATATATGAAGAATAATGGAAAACAATTTCTCAGATTTATAGAAAAAACATTTGTGCTACATCCGAACAGTTATCCTATTTTTACCACTCGAGGGTACTTAATCGATACCGAATTGATATGATCGATACTCGCAACTATATTTCTTATTTTGGTTGTCATAAATTTTTGTTAAGTAGTAGGTCAAGATTATAATTTAAAAATTTCAGATCATCTACTTATTTCTTTAGACTTCAATTCTATTTGAAATTTAGGAATTTTGTACTATGTGGTGCTAAAGGATGTTTTCGCATAGCGAATTGATTAAACGTATTTTATGCTTTAATGACTTTAGCAGGATGCTTAAAGTTTACCTACATTTCTTTGGCATCGACTATTAACAATTAGTTCCTTCTTCGTAATAACTTAAAACATTGGGAAACTAAATCGTCTATTTTTTGCACCTTAAAGCACAATTAGTGTCGAATATTTAATTTGTATCTAAAACCATATTCTACATTTAGCGACTGATTATTATTTTGCGTGTAAATCATACGGTATATGATTTTTATGTTTAATAATATCTTATTTCCTTCTAGGTTATATCATTTTGCGACGTTTTTCTTCGTTACACAGATGGTAGAACCATCTTGTGCATTATGCCTATTAATACTCTTCAAAACTGGGTAGCTGAATTTAACATGTGGCTGCCGACAGATCCGGAATTGAGTCAATTTAAAGATCAAGGAGAAATCGTACCTAGGCATTTTCCTTTGTTCGTTCTCAACGATAATCAAAAATCACTATCGGCCAGAGCAAATGTAAGTTTTTACATTTTTATAGCAAATGTTCGAAATTCGTAAAAATAACATTAACCTAGATCATTTGCACCTTGCTGTGGTGATTACAAAGTATTTCTTTTAAGCAGTGCAGGTGTCTCCCGTTCCTAAACAGTCGGGATGGAAAAATTAAAAAAAACGTAAAAAAGTTTTATTCCGCGCATTTTTAGATAATAGAAGATGAGTAAAATTGAAAAATTAAAAAAAACATATATATATATATATATATATATATGTATATAATTGTATATATGTTTTTATATATATATATATATATACATATTGTTACGAGTATACTTAGAAATAAATTATAATTTAGATTATTTTACGTCGTTGTTTAACGCTATTTGCCACAGTTTCATTCGTTAGCAGAAGTTTCATTCATTTATATTTGAAATCGTATTCTTTTATTTAACATTTGAAAAATTGTTGTCTGGTGTTTAAAGCTTTTTTGTTTTGAAGGAGTAAAATTGTTTCGTGGAATTACGTTTTTTCGAAACTTAATCGTGATTGATTTTACATCTTTCAGGTTATACAAAATTGGTATAAAGAAGGTGGTGTTTTACTGATCGGGTACGAACTTTATCGACAACTTAGTTTGAAAAAGCCTCCGAAAACTCGAAAGGGATCTAAACGTAAACTAGAACAGGAGGAAGACATGGAAGATGAAAAAAGCAAAACACTTTTGGAAGGTAAATATTAATTTATTAAACATCAATAAATTGATCAGTTTAGGTAAAATAAATTAGTGTATATCGTCTGATAACAATTTTTCTCCGTTCGTTTCATTTTATCAACCTACTACACGTCGATAATTTCATTAATTTTGGGCGCAAAAGTGTTTGTTTCATATTGGACGGCTGTCTGATTAGCGCCGATTCTTCATGTTAAGAGCGGCTGTATTACAGAAAGTAGTGTAAAATACAACTTGGACAGAACAATCCGTGTTAATCTATTTTCTCTTAATAATCATGATTAGTCCTACTACAAATGAAATATGTCACCAGGTGTCCCGACTAGCACTCGGTACTGATGATTCTAGGCCATCGTGTGTTTCTTTTTCAAAAACATTTGAATTTAGCATTTAGAAGCATAAAAAAAATTTCGCATATTTATAAAATTAAACATTTTTTGACATTTTCTAATTATTTGAAAAGCGTATTTTAATTTTACAATTGCTAATTAACGTCGTTCATTTGGTAATTCTTGCGTCAGTTTATGAGACAGTTTTATTCAGTTACATTCTTTTTTTACATCAGTGATCATTGTTGTTGTTTTAACTGTGTTCAAAACTTCTTATTTCCATTAATTCATCACTTTTAATGGTTTTTTTTCTCCCATTCTTCCGTTAACACTTTACATTTTTAAGTTTCTCATTTTCTTTTCTTTTTTTCTTCTTTTTTTACTCCCCAGTCTGGCGATATTGATAAACTAAATTTAATTTTTTATAAAATTTCTATTTCTTTTTCCTTCGAAGTAAAACGTAAAGTGCATTTAATAGATTGTTGAGAGGCTGTGAAAATGACGAAACTAAGTTTACAATCTATATTTGAAGCCCGGATAATACTAAAGAAAGATTAAACAGGTTAATTCGTTTTTTGTTTCTTTTTTGGATTTCTGTCTTCACTTTGGCTTTATTTTTATTATTCTTATGCGCTCATTATTCAAAATCGTTTCCTTTTTAATTAGACTCAGATCGAACTCCGGTGTGTTTCTGTAATACTGAAACTAATAAACCCCTGAAAATAGATTCTTAAAAAATTTGCTCCTCGCCATAACAGGATTCCGATTATTTCTCGATTCATTGTTCATTTTCAGCTTCGACTTGAGTGTTTTGCGATTATCATCGGTATATTATTTAGGTTTCAGCTACTAGTAGTAACTGGAACAATACATAGAATAATTTTCTACAATTTATTATATTTAATGTGGTGGTAGTGGTTGCGGTGTATGGCTAAAATGTTTTTTAATACTACGTAAAATTTAATTTAAGTTCGGTTAAAATTAAACGCTCTAAAAACTAAGAAATATAACAAATGAATTGCTGAATGTGTTAATTCTAAGAAACAGCTCCATTAAATTGTTTTTCCGTTAACATGCTGAGTCAGTTGTTTTGTCATGCCCAAAAAAACTTTTTCTAATGATGGAAAATGCGAATATTTGCGAAATGTTAAAACAAAGTATGCCTGCTGAAGTTTTAGCAACTGAATAGCCATGTTTTAGATATTTATACATTCTAAATGTTATTGAATAACGGGACAAATCGTGAGTATACTACTTCACCTAAGTATTTCAATATTTTAAAGTTACTGTATAAACTTTTTTCCGAGTCAATTGTAGCGTCTTTTGGAAATTTCGAAATTTTAATATCATGCGCGCATATTTAAAATTCAGAGTAGATGAATATAATTTTCACTTTGGTGGAAGAAACATTCGAACTATTTTTAAAATGTTTTACCGCTAGTTTTACGCAACAAAAAATTACCATTTAAAACAGCAAGAAATTTTTTAAAGACTACAGTGTATTTCTAGTTAAGACGAAAAGTTTATTTAAAATATGATAATATAATCGTAACTTGAGATACATTTGTTAAAAGTTACTGTTTTCGATTGTCCGTGTATATGTTAATCAAAGAAAAACGTGAAACCAGTCTCAATCTATTAAATAGCAGATAATGTAGTTAAATTTATTTCCGAATTCAGATTAATTGATTGTTCTTTATAAAAGTTTGCGTAGTAACGAAAATAAAATTCCCCGTTTCTTAAAGCAAGTAATTCCGTATTAACGAAAGAAGTTGGTCGTGGTTAATTATTAACATACAGTTTGGTGTGTTGAATTTATGTATTTATGCAATACACGGTGCATTAACATTTACCGGTCACTGCGTATTGGTCAAAATTATTTTCGATTTACGATACGTTCAAGTGTATGTGTTTTGTATAACGAAATTCCTTATGTAACTAATGTTACATTTTTTATTTTTTTTTAAACAGAAATACATGAAGCTTTAGTAAAACCCGGTCCGGATTTAGTTATATGTGACGAAGGCCATCGAATCAAAAATAGTCATGCATCCATATCTCAAGCTTTAAAACAGATTCGCAGTAAGAGACGTATCGTTTTAACTGGATATCCGCTTCAGAATAACCTTCTAGAATACTGGTAAGTATAGGCTTTGGGTGTGGAAATACCGAATTTAGGATCGGAAATTTTATCGATATATTTATCGAATTAACTAAAAAGCCGAATAAGGACCAACTGCAGTAAATGAATTTAACGTAATAAAATTAATTCCATTACTCGTTGTTTTTTATTTTTCATGAAACAGCAATGTGATTTCGGTAGAATCACAATTTGCGTAAAGGCGACTGTTGATGTTAAATTTTAACAAAACGCGAGGATATATTTGATTATGTTTTAATTAACGTTGACGGATGAAGTAATTTGCAATATTTTAAATATGTCCGTAAAATTTGGGGTAAAATAATAATATGATATATTTAAAAAATGGAAATCTGGATATAGTAGTATTGAGAGAATATCCGCGCTAGACATGAATAATAACAGCAGAAAATATAAAAAGTTGCTTTGAAGGAAATATACGCTTTACGTATAAATGAATCGGGTCGATCAAAGTGTGAAAAAAGTAACGAAAATTTTGAAAAAATGATTTCAAAATGCAATTAAATATTTGAAAATATTTGATTCGTATATTAAATGAACGTAGAATATACATAGGTTTGTATGCCGAATTTGAAGAAACCGAAGGTCCCTGAAATTTTATTTAAAATTAAAATAAAAAGCGGTAATTTATTTAAATTCAAAAAAAGTTTATAAATGCGAAATTTTCAATAATTGTTGAATATTTTATTACTATTATTTTTTATTTTTATAACTACCGATTGCAGTGCAAAAAGTATTACGGGAATCAAAACAGAAATTAGCTTATATATTTTTTCAAATATATTAAAAAACAAGTGCTGCTATAATGTTATGAAATAAATTTATAATGGAAAAGAGTACAGATCCGAACTAAATAATTTGATAATAACTCAACAAAATAAATGTTTTTTTTTTTGTTTTTTTTTTTTTTAGATTTTTGAAATAGGTATTATTTAATTTATTAATTTCATTATAAATGGTTTACTCAAAAATTCTGGCTTAATGTGTGCAAAGCATAGCGTGTCGAGAATGTAATTAAATATTTTTACAATTTTGTTGTTAAAATGGGGAGATTGTAACTTTTATAATTTGTGTTTGTGTACGTTGTGTGAGAGGGGCGTGTGCGTGATTTTCTTGAATTTAATTCTTCTTTTGTCACACAACTGAAATGTATGTTATTGGTACTTATATTATTTTAATCGATAGTTTTTAAAATAATACCTTAGGTATAAAACTTATTCATACGAATCTGGCTTATAAATTGTTTTCGAGAAAGTCTGGTGTCTCTTTTTCTCATTATTCTCATTATTCTCATTATTATATTTTTTTTAAGAAAATGATTTTGTCTTAATAGCTTGTAGTTTAACTGAACTCAAACATTTTTTTTTTTTAAATTCATTATTATAAAAGATATAAATTTTATTGTTTACTAAATTTAAAAAAAAAAAAAAAACGTCATCAGTGATGGTTACAAAAAGAATAAACACAATAACAAACATTTAAAAAAAATATAAATGGGTATTCTCGAAACGTTTTTGTGAATTTCTCATCTTCAGTTGGAAAGCAAAGAAAATAAGATGTATTAATAAAGATAAATTTGGTTTATTTGTCAAAATCTGAAGGAATCCTAACTAACTTATATTAAGTTATCAAAGAATATTAGTAAAAATGAACGTAAATATTTGATTTTAATCTGAAAAAGATCTAAATTACACTGACTCGGGAAATAGGACAATAGTACGTATATAAAAAATGTAGATGATTAATAAGAATGAGTTATATCAGTAAAAATATATTTGTGTATGTAGTATGGGATTTTTAAGAGGCACTGATTCATCTATTTTCACCTACAATTGAAAAAGGAACATCGAAAACTGCGTGATCTGAATCTGAAACACTTAAATTACATTATACATTCATTTCAGATTCAGATCATATGATTTGCGTTCATCTCTAATAATATTTCTTTGATTTTCGTTTGTAATTGAAAATAGGTGATTTAGGCTTCCCGAAACACATATACCAAATTTACCTTTACTAATATAATTAATTTCTTTATATATGTACTGCTATACTTATTTCCTGACTAAGCATGATTTAAGTCTCTTTCAGATTAAAATCAAATATTTACGTTCATTTTTATTAATATTCTTTGATAACTCAAGATAAGTTAATTAGAATTTTTTTCGATTCCAATAAACTAAATTTATCTTTATTAATATATCTTATTTTCTGTGAAGACGGGACGACATTCCCGAAAACGTTTCTGTAATATTCGTTTATATTTAACTTATATGTTTGTTATTGTGTTTACAATTTTCATTATTTTATTAAAAATGTACACGTTATACTATTTAAGTAGAGTGATTGCGCGTGCTAATAATTATTATATCTAATAAAAGTAGTAAAAATTCTAGTACAACGTATTTATAACGCATTTTAAACGGAATAGCGATGGTTATATGTACACTTTTAAGCGGAATTTTGAAAACATTTTTTTGCTATTTTTATCAATCTGAAAAAAAATAAATGGAAGTTTGCAAAATATTATATGCCCCTGTGATAAAGTAATCTATTGGATATCGATATAATATTAATTTTTAAATTCCGAAATAATACGTTTATTATTAATTATTTTAATTCGCAGGTGTATGGTAGACTTTGTGAGGCCGAACTATCTCGGTACTAAAACCGAATTTTCCAATATGTTCGAACGACCAATTCAAAATGGCCAGTGTATCGACAGTACGCCTCAAGATATTCGCCTTATGCGGTACCGTGCTCACGTTTTACATTCGCTGTTAGAGGGTTTCGTTCAAAGGTGAATTATGAATTTTTCTATTAATAATTTTTTCTTCTCAAAAAAACGCTTCAACGTTTGTGATATTCTTTCATTCTACTTACGATTTAAACATTCTAAATTAAATATAATAATCGATGCAAAAAAATATATATATATATTTTAATCCGAACTGTGTTTTTTAAATGCGACGGATTAATTTCACGGTCATCATCGTCATTATCGTCATCGTGGGTATTCTATTTAATGATAAATATGGTACAAAGAAAATTTTTCCTTTTAATTCTTTTTATTTATTTCTTGATTCTTTTTTTTCTTCGGGAGTTTTGCTTTATATTAAATTCTTTGCTACTAACTTTCTTTTTTCGTCCTTAAGTACTCTTTTTTATCTTTTTTTCTCCCTTGTTTTATTTATACAATTATACTATTTTACTTCATATCTTCATCTCTATTTTCCATCTTTTTTTATTATCTCCTTACAATTTCCATTAAAATATCAGGGTGGCCACCCAACCGGGAATAAGCCGGCAATTTTGCAAACCGGGAATAAGTCGGGAATTTTTGTCGTAAAACTGGGAAAGAAAGTAAAAATAACCAAAAACGACATTTTTAGTGAGAAAAAATCATTCGAAATGAAAAATGAATGTATTTTTTGATGTACTTTACTCAAAGTTTTATTAATATAAAATATGCTGCGGCGGTCAAATATTATCAGCAGTAACAAAAAAAAATCCATTCTTCATTTTGTACAGTTCTAGTAATCAGAAAATCGGGAAGATTTGGACTAGGAAAATTGAGAATAAACCGGGAATTTAAAAATTATGTTTGAGTGGCTACCGTGAATATTTCCCCTTTTCATTACTCTTTTTCTCCTTTTCTTTATTTATTATATCTGTTATAAGAAATTTCTTTTTTATCTTATTCGCCGTAGTACAAATTTTGTTTATAATAGTCAATTATTATTATTATTATTATTATTATTTTTGTACCAATGAGGATTACCGCTTGCGTTCTATAAAAGCATTATAGAACGTAAAAATATTTCTTAAAAAAATCAACACGGAAATTTGATAAATACAAAAATTATTAAAATAAGCAACTATAAAATTCTTAAATATAATTTTGGATTCAGAATTTCAAACTGTGTGTATACTTTTAATATCGTACATAGAACATATGGATACGCAATATTTATGTTTGAATATTAGTAGACATTATACATTTAGGAAACATTATAGTTTAGTTCGTGATTCTGATTAGATTCACATTTTTGGCTGACTGGAAGTTAAATGGTTGAGATTAGGAGGAGTTTATTTTAGTATAGTATTTTTTATTTCAACAATATCGCGTAGGTTATTAGTAATTCTGAAAATTTCGTTATAACATAAATGAGCATGGAGTTAATACGCGTTAACAATATAAAAAAGAGTTATCGTAATCAAAATTTAAATAATTTTTTTTGTAAACATCTTAATTAGCTGTTAAAACTGCGACAAAATGTATGGAGCAGTTTTAGAAATTGATCTTTAGTAACCATACAGTCAGATGTTTTCAGACGTCAAGTTGTAATAAATACGCTAATAGTGGCTATTTACTTCGCTGAATTAAAAATATAATAATTATGTTTAAACTGAATTTTGTTCGTTTTCTCGCTTTCAAAAAATTTAGCCTAAAAGTAGCTTACATATTATGGCCCCAGTCGCGGTAGTTACAATTTTTTAAATATGTTTTTATTACAAATTTTTCCAAATGCCTATTATACGTTGATAACTAAAATCTTCATGGTTTACCGATTTTTTAAAATAATGCAATAATTCATATACTAAAATCTTTCTCAAAAATTTCCTACTTCTCTTTTCCGATTGTGTAAGTTCATTTTTGGCTCTTAAATTTGATTATTATTTATTTATATTTGTTTTTGCTCGAATTTTTTAAAATCCTTTCCTATTCCAGATATCCTTGCAATACGCGACCTCCTTTTCATTTTGAAGATTTTAATGTAGGCTATCATTATTTCCTTTGTAGGTTGTGTCCGTATAAAAAAAAAAGATATTCAATACATCCATCCAGCATGAAACTGCGCCAAGGTTCTACATTGTCTCTCCTTTGACGTAAAACTTGTATGAAAACTACAGTGAAACGCTATTTAGTCTAAAATTATATTAAACTGATTATTTTTCAGATTAGTAATAAAATAGTTTATGTACAACTCTTTAAAATTCTAGTTTACTTTCGAGGAGCAAGAAAATTTTGTTGGGTTATTTATAAGGCGCTGGTAGTGGAAAACAACATATTCCTTTGATTTCTTTGTCACTAATATGTACACTTGTTTTTTTTAATAGCGTTTCTTTTTGTTTTACTCGCATATCAACTAAGGGGAGATTTTTATATTTTAACACTCCTCCATGGAAGAATACATTATTGAAACTTTGTTACCGATCTAATAGAAAGGTAAATAGTTTTATATTTTATACGTGTAATACTTTGACGTAATCGGAAAATTCTTTTATTTCTTTTCAGGCGGAGTCACGCGGTTTTGCAGCAAACGTTGCCGCGCAAATACGAATTCGTGCTATTATTGAGATTGACTCCATTTCAACGAAAGCTATACAATACATTTATGAATGAAGTTGTTCGCACGAAAACTGTTCCAAATCCTCTGAAAGCGTTTGCAGTCTGTTGCAAAGTAAAAAAAGAAAACATGTTTTATATAGATTGTACTTTAAAGTTTTTTAACGCGTATGTGTGTGCACAAGTTTTTGGTAAATTATGTCGAGAGTCGTCGGAACAAAAGTAAAGTGCATAAGTGAAAATTGAAATTTTTACATTCTGTAAAATTTCTCACTTCATAGCGATGCTGGAAATTATATAAACTTGTGTTACCGTCAATTGTTCGTATCAAATTATGAAGTACACGAAAAGTTGCGTATTTGAAATATTGATGAAATTACTAGCAGAAAAGTTAACAAAAGGGGCTCCTGTGCAGTCTAGAAGACGTAATTTTTTGCTATTTTATGATTTTTAATTTCGATTATAAGAAAAGCTATGTAGTAGAGCGATCAGAGAAATTCCGCACAGGTTGTATTTCTTTTAACTCGAAAAAATAAAACACAACCGTTCTAAAGTCCACCATAGAACATGCTAAACAATAATTGATTCACTGTATAAAGAACACTTGTAAAACTGTTACGAGTTATTTTCTTCGTGAGTACCGAAAATTCTGTTTATTGGTACAACTGAATGAATGAAAATGAGCTTCATCATTTGATAACACAAACGGTAGGCCTTAAAAAAGCTCGTTTCAAAAATGACAAGATGTAACAAAATTTACCTGGTAGTTAAGTTATCTTTATACAACAGTTGCTGAGTACAATAATCATTTCGTAAGGAGAAAAAATTAATTAAAGTTACAATGTATTTTAAAGCTGAACACTTTCGGCGGCTGCGTAAGTGGTTGTATGTTTTTAAATGTTCCGGTAAAACGAACCTGTCAGGTGGTTTTAAGGTTGAATCCGTTCTTCTGCAATTTTATATCTATCTCGAGTTCAATCCCAGGCGTTGACAGAAATTATAAAATAATTAAATTAATCGCTAATGGGATCATGCGAAAGGCAATGTGGCAAACGTTCATACATCATATGTGCGTTAGTTAGAGTAAAACACACTTGGGAGACTGCATTTGTACAAATCAAACAATCATACAATATTAGTTTCAAGTGTAGTGTTTTGCGTTTATACTCACACTGCACATAAAAAGTGCAATGACGCTATGCCTATGTCTGTATAGCTAGAAGGTAAGAATGGGTAACTCCGCTTGCGCTCAGAGAACTGAGTATGATATGAAGAAGAAGAAGTAATATACAGTCTTTCATTCGGAACCACTTAAATCGACTTCTCTTAAAATGTGGAAAAATAAAATGACATTATATTTACTACAAAATAAACGTATAAAATACGCGTCACTTATTTGGTTCAACGGAATGCGAAGTCGAGGATTTATTACAGTCGGAAGACCCTGATTATTTCCAGGAGTGCAAACAATATTTATAGTCGATGGTGTCGATTGAGGATTTGATCTTTTTACATATTAATTAAGTTTAGTTATACGTAAACTGAGAATAGCTATCTTTATAATAGCTACTTTTGTTAAATATTTTCAGTATTTCTCGTATGCTTGCGTTGTTCATTATAATGAAAATTTAGTTTTTGAATATCGTTGAAATCATTTTAATACCGTTAAAAATATTCCCGAAAAAAAAAAAAAGTATGTTTATTTTACTATAAGAATGAGTGAGTAAAAAGGAAGCGTTTTAAGATATTTCTGGTTTTCAGCTTTATACTTTTCGTAAAGTAGTAATAATAAAATAAAAGTAAAATAATGGATAATTTCAAAATTTCAACTTTTTTCAATGTTTTGTAAATCAGACTTGTATCAAAAAACAGCGCCATATTGCAAAAATATTGTACTATAAATTAATATTAAAATCATACAAAATTACATAATCATCGAGAACATTCTGATAATATTTAAATAAAATATAAATTGACGCAAAAGAATTGTTACGGAATTGTAAAATTCGCAAAATGCTCTGATACGTTTCGGATAACAGTTTTGCATTGATGATATAATTGATTTCGGTGTTTTGTGAATCTTATAATTTCATTATTATAAATGGTTGGATGATTTTTTTTTTTTTTCTTCACTTAAATGATATATTCAGAAATTAACAGTATATGCAAGATGAGATTATTCTAATATATTACGTATTTTACGTTAGATTTGGAATCATCCAGATATTTTATACAATTTCTTAAAAAAACGAGCAGATGAGGAAGAATATGATTTAGATATAGAAGAGACGTCAACTAGTATTGGAACACCTGCTTCAGGCCCTAGTACTCCAATGATGCCTTCAACTCCTCCACAACATCCTCCGCTAAAGCGAAGTCGTAATAATAGGTCTACCAGAGGATTTCAGAAGGATACAAAATCTACGCGCAAGGTATGTACACTAATTATAAAAATTATTTTATTACGATTTAGTGTGAAAACAAAAAACCGACAGTCGTACAAACTAATCCGGTATAATTAAAATATTTCGAAACTAAAAGTGACAGACATATTTTAGTAAGAAAAGCCGATTAATAAAAATTTGCGGAACATGAATAAGAAAACAGTTACTGATTAAAAACGGGAACAGCGCGAGTCATGAATTCTCACGATGTTATAGAAGTGTAGTATAAACTTTAAGTTCAATAGGGAAAGTGTAGAAGGATATATAGGTAACTTTTTTTAAAAATTACGCGTGAATTGTATTTTGTCCTGAAATAAAAATCACGGCGACACATGTCATTCCGGAAACTTTAAATCTCAGTTGCAACATTTTTTCAGTGAACAGAAGTGACGTAGATAAAATCACGATCTTTAAAACAGTGAATATTTTTTTGATTAGTTTGTATATTATTCATTCAACCTCAAAAAAAATTTCAGGTATGAGTTATTTATGCGGTTTAAAAAATTTTTCACTAAATTTCTCTATAAAAAGTTATTATCTGAAGTTGAAGGAATCCGCAAAATATGGCTGGTTAATCAAAAATTTCCGTTACTTTTTCCATAAAAATGTTTCTTTTGAGGTTGGGATATTGAACTGAAGAACGATGACATCGAGTGTAACTTGAAGTAAATTTCAAAATAAGTATACTTGAAAAAAAGGAATTCTTTATTTTTGTAATTGAAACGGGTTTGAGTTACCTTGTCAAACTAAAAATCTATTTCAAATAAAGAATAATTTACGGAACCGTTTTTTGAAAGATTTAACCCTAAATTACAAGACATAAAGAACAAGTATAGGGACAAATTATACTCGAATTAGTTACGTGTTTCTTTTTACAGCAAATTAAAACTGCCGAAATATGAATTGAAATTTACCTTTTGAAAATGGTTACTGTGTGTTGTCAGTAATATCTAATAACCCACACTTTATAGAAGTGTAAGATTACAGGAAAAAACAGCGATTACGTATAATAAATATTCAGCTGTAGGGATTGCCTTTGAGAATCATTCCCTATCATCAGCCGAGGAACGTAAGAATGCAACCGAAATATGAAATAAGTTGAGAAAAATTCAGAATGGTAGCACTATTTTTTTATGTCTCCACTTTTTATAATTCTAGTTTCATTAGTTCATATTAATCGTTGCGTGTTTTGTTTTTTTTTTTTCCAAATTTTTCTTAATTTGTTCTAGATCATCGTTACAATCAGATGTTCTTTTCCCGAGGCAAAAATATGTATATTCTCAAATTAAATATTAAGTATTTTATGATTTATTAACTTAATTTTTATTATGTTCGAAGTTTTTAAAATAATTATCAATTTGGAACTTCTGTATTGTACTAATTTTTAATTATTATATTTCTCAGTTATTTAACTAAATTAAATATATTTTATATTTTTATTAACTTTTATTGTAATATTTAAAGTTTTCGGCTCTTAATCCATTCTTCATCTTACAAATTCAGAAAGAAAAAAAAAAAAGAAAGAAAGAAAAAAGCATCATTAATTCAGTAGTGAACGATGAATGATTCTCCGGGTCATTTTATTGAATAATGTACCATTGTTCATTTTAATGAGATACGTTTCCTACATCAATCTTCAAGGAAAACAGCAAATCCCTCTTTTAAATTAATTTCACCAACACTACTTTTGTTGTCATATTCAATTATTTACTTATGAAATAATATGAGTTATTAAACTATTTAATATAATGAAAAATTGTATACATTTTGGTTTGCTTTGTTTTTTACATTAATGTAAAACCGTCTAAAACAGCACTACATAATGAACCATCAGATCAAACAACTTATTAAGAGTGCGATTATTGTTTTCTGTAAAATTTTAATTAAACAGTTACTGTCAAAATATCAAATAGTAAAATATCCCTTATTTTTGAAATTTCCTACATTTATTTATTATTTTACGTCGTAATATTATTTCAGAATTCCAAAGTGGGAGTGCAACCGATAAATAAGGCAGCTGCAGTTGCCACCGTTATGCCGAATACAGCAAATACTATTGCAAAGCCTGATTTATCACCAGAATCATCTACTAATAGTAGCATCGGCGGTAATGCCGGGCAAGCTATTCAGTTCGGTTCTTTTAATAATTCGCAATTTTCAGTTGGTAATAACAGCGGCAACGCCGTTGTACACGGCGCTTCGTCGGACAATTTTAATTCTAGCTACAATCAAACATCGACAGACGCTGGACAAACTTACAGTTCCTCTTCCTCCGATTATAGCAACAGTCAGACAGCGGCGTTATCATCGTCGTCATCTTTTAACGCCGATTCATACTATCAACAGCAGACGCCGTCATCGCTTCCGTCGCAAGCGCAGAATTATTCGGATAATTATTATAGCAATTCGACCACCGGAACGGGTTATACATCTTCCAACAGTTACTGGCAACAGCAACAGAATCAAAGTAACTATTATAATAATTCCTCCGCAGCTGCCAACATTAATACTAGCAGTACTAATACTGATACTAATGCTAGTAGCAGTTATTATCATCAGAGTTCCTCTAGCAGTGCCGATCAATTTGTACAACAGTCGAATAGTCAGTATAATACTAATTCGAACGAAAGCCTAACGAACAATTACAGCAACAATACGAATACCTATAACACTTTCAGCCAAAATCATTCGCTGCAGTTGAATAATAAAAATAATAGCAATAATAGTAGCGGTAGCGTCGGTGTATCGTACTCTGACGGTAATTTTCTAATAAAAAAGGAGTCAGACGCTGAATCAGCTAATCGAAATAATTTTATGAATTATTCATTATCATCAGCGACCAATTCGTCAGAAAATACTATAGCAGAAAGCTCGACAAGAACCACAAATTACAACAACAGCATACTAATGAACGAATCGGTTGAAAATGTCCGGTCGGTTTCCAACGAAATGATGAACTTAAGGGATGACATCAACAATAGAACCGTTTCTAGAGGACTGAGTACAGCCGTTACTGCTAACGTAAACCGTGGAAATATGATGGCGTTTAATAATATGTCACCGATCGCCTCTCAAGGAGCAACTCGACCTGCTCAGCAGAATAATTTTGCTAACGGTAATAATTCAGTTCGGTCGAATTTTATAGATAACGGATCTAGATTTCCGATGGCTGGCTCAAATCAAATGTATAGTCAGTTTGCGCAACGAATTTCTTCCGATAATCAATCGTACCAAAATTTAAATAGTACTACCGCTAATAATAATAATAATAATAATAATAATAATAATAATAATAATAATAATAATAGCAATAATAATAATAATAATATGATGATTCGTCAGAATTATGGCAGCGTTGCTGGTCATCCATCGCAGTCTCAGTTACAAGGTAATAACGGCGGTCCCGGTTCGAATAATTTCAGACCGGGTTTACCGGGGGGCGCGAAAAATCACAAAAGTTTATCTAATTTACAGAAAAAATCGTCGACGAGCGCCGTCAGTGATTTTTCTAAAAGTAACTATACGCCGGGATTACCGGGTGGAGCTCAAAATTATCAAAACTCTACCAACAGTCCTAGTCAGAATAACACTGTAGGCGCTAATAACAGTACTATAAACAGTCAATTGATTAATCATTCCGTCACTCTTCCGAGTCATCAAGTTAACAGCGGTAATGCTACCGGTAATAATACTAATACTACTAATAATAATAATAATAATAATAACGGTAACAACAATAACGCTATGCCGTCGTACGGTCAGAACCAAAATATACTGAATTCGGCGCAGTTAAATAGCGGGTTTTTAAATTCGCTGCAGAATGATATGTGGGATCAAGTTGCTGACAATGCCAACAGTGGTCATCAAAACTTTTTAAATCGACTTCCAGAACAGAATTATAGCATGTACCAGAATTCGTTAATGGAACAGCAACAACAGGCGACGGCACCGAATCATCCTCAATCGTCTTTTCTGTCCAACCAAGCTGGCACGTCGGATTTATTAAACGCGAACAGCGCATTTCCGGAATTGTCGAATAACGCGAATTACAGTTCAACGCATCAACAGTCCGAGCATAACGTGTTCAATTTAGATCCATTTACTCAAAATTATTCGCCCGAACTGTCCTCTCAAACGTCGAATCAAACAACCAGTTTTATGGGCTTGTTGGTCGGCGGTGAATCGATCGGTATGGACGATACGGCGAACTTAAATTACCCGTCTGCGTTGAATTTAGATTCGAATTACATTAACTCGAACTTTATACAAAATGCGGGCAGCTCATCTAGCAACAGCAATACCATGTCGCCTGCGGTTCAAGATTCTTTGATGCAACTTTCTCAGTCGCTACCGTCGACTTTGGAGAAAAGTGCAACAGTAGTTCCTATGTATAACAACGGCAGTAACAGCAGTAGTACTCAAGCAAATAATAATGTTATCTCTCCAGAGAGCGGCAGTATGTTAATGAGTTCTAGTTCATCGCCGGTTGGCGCTCAACAAAACGTCAAGGTCGAATGCGGTACGCAGTCTTCTAGTACTACCATTGAAACCGCAGGTAGTAATCCGAATTTATCACCTTCGACGGCCGCTTCGTCGCAACAACGTTTACCTTCTATCGATTACTTTCACCCGAATCAGCAGTCGTACGCTCCTTCATCGCAAATATCTCCCGGCGGCAGCAGCAGCAGCAGCAACTCTAACAGTCAGAATTATCATCCGAATTACACCAATCAATATGGCAATTCATTGCCATTAAATCAGTCGTCGAGTAATAGTACTCTTTCAGTTCCGCATCGTCAGACTAACATAAACTGGAACAACGCTAGCGGTAATTTTGGTCATCAGTCGTCCGCATTTCATCAGTTCGATACGAAAGAATCATCTCCGACGCTAGCGAACAAGCAAAATTTGCCGCTGCTAAATCAGCAGCAGTCCGCATCGATAAAAAGCGAACCGATTGATGATAAAGATAATAACGCTACCATGCATTTACCCGCCGGTGTGAGTGGTAATTCATCTTTGAATTTTTACAAGTCGAGCGGAGGGCAAGTTTCACCGAGCGGTGGTAGTCTTCTAACTGCCGGGAGCCATGACTCCTCAAGGTCGCCGGAATTTAAGGAACCGTTTGGAAGTGTGGAAAAGAGTATGCCGTACAGATCATCTTCTACCCAGAATAATAGCATGATTTACCAGCAGCAGCAGCAGCAGCAGCAACAGCCTAATTCGCAACAAAACGACTTTCGCGCTAGAACGTCATCAGTCGCTACAGCCACTGCTGTCGCATCGCACAGTGGTAGCGGCGCTAATATGTACTCGAGATGCACTAGCACCGACATAGGCAGCGAAAATATTCACGATAATAACAATTCGTCCGTTGCTATTCTATCTCCATCCGACTCCAATTCCAGCGTAACGTCAGAAAATGAAATAGCTATCGCTAAATCAAGACAACAGTTTTGTTCGTCGAATGCAAAGCAACAACAGCAATTCTTCGATACTTCCGATTCGGCAGTTACCATTAATAAATCTCATTCGCCAATGATAGTAACGAAAGTCCCTAGCACTGGTCCCATTTGCGTGGATATCGATGACAAAAAGCCGTTGCAAGATGATAAAAAATCACCCCTACATTATCAAGGCAAAAAGATCGAATCTATTACCAACAGCGATTCGTTTAACAGTGCCGTGCTAATGTCTGATTCTTCGAAATGTGTTAAAAAGGCCGATTTCAGTGCGCAGATCACGACGCCTGGCAGTAGTGACGGAGATGTTAAAATAGATAGTAGTGCGACAGATTTTAAAAGTCCCGTTTTTGATGATGAACTGGAAGAAGGCGAAATCAGAATGCCCGCACCAGACATCACCAATATAAATCAGAAAGTTAAAGAAGAACCCGGAATTCCATATGATTGGGTAGGTTTTTGTTAGAAATTTATCGTTAATTATTGTTAATAAATGTAACTTTTTACGCCTATAGGCTGTCTCAAAACAGGTGAGACTTGATTTTTAAAATTTTCAGCAACAATGCGTATGGTCTCGGAAGTGAACGAAACGTGTAGAGCGGAAACTCTGTTGGTCACACTAACTTGTTGCTCGTTGCTAACACACCCCGTTGAGCAGCTGCATCCAGTTATGTGCAACTTGTTTGTGTACCGCCTCCAGGTTTTTGTGTTCTTTTCTGTGTACATTTGTTTTCCGCGATGAGTACTCGAGACGAACAACGTCAGGCGATTAAATTTTGTTGCCAATTAGGTAAAAGTGCTGAAGAAACCTATCAGGTGATGCAAGTAGCATATTCCGATGATGAAAGACTCAGTAATTCCGGTGGCACGCAGCCTTCTCGAGCGGCTGCGAATCCGCCACTTTATTACCACATTCTGGACGAAAAGCGTCAATGATTACTAAGAAACTGGTTAATACGGCTGCAGTAATTATTCGTGATGATAGGCACGTGTGGTAGTGAGAGCTTTGGGTGCTGCGCTAGACGTATCGAAGGACACTGCGCTACGAATTTTAAGAAATCGCTCGAATGTGCGAAAAGTTTGTTCCGCATATGCTTACGAGAGACCAAATGCAGCAACGTGTTGATGTTTGCACCCAGCGGAAGTGGCTGTTTGAAGAAGATGCATCTTCCTTGTACAGGATCATTAATGCGAACGAAACGTGAATCCATTATTTTGATCCTACCACTAAATAACAAAGCACCACATGGAAATCGCCTAAGCAAAAAGAAAGTTCAACAACAAAAGAGCGCTGGGAGAAGTCATGTTAATCGCCTTTTTCGACAGAAAAGGAACGGTTGACTCCCCAGGGCACTTGGATCAACAAATCGCGAAGAAAAGGCCGGAGTTCGAAAACAACTTTTTTTTTGCACCACGATAACGCGAGACCACATGCAGCGCGTTTGGTTGTGGAATATGCGAAACAGAATAAAATGCGAATTCACCCTCATCCGTCATATAGCCCAGACCTGGTGCCATGCAGTTTTTGCCCTCTTTTCCGCCGCTTAAGGCCGCCCTACGCACTTTACAGCAGACGAAGAAGTTATCGCAGCAACGCTGATGTTTTTCAAGGCAATACCTGAAAGTGAATTCTGGAAAATGTTCATCAAACGGCAAGACCGAATGAACTTTAGCAGTGAACGGAGTATATTTTGAAAACGATATTCGATTACTTACTGGTACCGATTCCGAATAAAAATTAATCTATTTTATTCATTTTTTTTCGTTATTAAAAATCTTGAAGGGGTCCAGGTAAGTACTTATTTTTAAACAGCCCCCAACGAACTGATCTCATCAAGCGTTTGATCGATAGATAATAAATAAAAAATATTTATCCTAGCATGTGTTTCAGCCGATGGTTGCGCCTGGCTGTCTGCACTGAACTCAGTTTCACCTTTTTTGCGACAGCCTATAGGTTGTCCAAAAAAAATTGAGACAGCTGATATTTATGGAACCAGGAACGCTAGCGACAAACGATTATATACGTCGAGTAGCCAAACATGTGTACGACAACATATTCAAAAATCAAACCTCTAGATGCAGTAGAACACGCAGGAGAACAATACGCGCATACTGTGTAAGAAGTGACCCTGCCAATTTTTCAAGAGAAAAAAAGACACGAGAAAAACGAAAAGAATTCATTTACGTACGGTATAAAACAACTATTTTTTTTTTTTTTTTTTTTTTAAATGAAATAACGTCCGTCGTTTTCGAGACATCTGTCCCACCTTTCGCGCTATTTTTCAGTAATAGCTTTGGCAAATTCGGCCGGAGGGATCGCTTTGAAGACGGTTTGACAAGCAGTGGTCGCATCTACATTGCTCTCGAACTTGCGTCCTCATAGGCGGCTTTTCAAGAGGGGAAACAGCCAGAAATCGTATGGAGCTAGATCTGGACTGTATGGCGGATGGGGCAGGACTTCAACGTTTCGCTTCGTGAGGAAATCGACAGTCGCATGGGCAATGTCCAAGATTTTCTGATTTCAGGACACTTGCGAGAAACGTATCGTCGCAGAACTACAAGAACTGAGTGGTAGTATTGTGCAGTGATCGTTTGGCCCGCAGAAACGCGGTGATGATAAATCAGTCCTTTTCAGTCAAAAAACGTGATGACCATCACTTTGGCAACAGGCTTTGCCTGTCGAACTCTGATGCCAACGAAAAATTGTCGGCCGAGAAAGTGTGTGATCACACCATAGGCTTGCCTAATTAATTGAAGAGTACGCGTGTAAGCATATCGGAATCCATTTTCGTTACAACACACGAATGACATAACCGACGCAACGTTCCGATTCTACATGTTTTTCTCTACTACGCGTTCTATTGCATCTACAGCATTGATTTTCGGATATATTATTGCTGGGGGTTGGGGCTACACAAAGTATTTTTTTGCCTGCCGCCAGAATGCGCGGTTATTCCAGAACTCCAGCCAAACACGTTGGTAGGGTGAACTTGTACATACGTTACGCGTTCTGTTGCACTTAAAGGTTTGATTTATGAATATGCTGACATACTTTTATGTTTGGCTACTCGACGTATTTTACCGCTTGTCAATAGCGTGCGTGGTTTCAGAAATATCAGCTCAGTCTCAAAATTTTTTGGACAACCTATGTATATGTATATATTTATGTACGGGATTTTTATATATATATATATATATATTTATTTATTTATTTTTCTTCTATAACCATATTAAAAATATTTTTATTATATCTATCCAATATATTTTCTTTTCCACATTATCTGTTATGATTTTTATTCGTATTTTTACACGTATACGCGCATGATCCATATTATTAAATTATATACCAAATTCAGAGTTAATCCTATTTCTTCATATTATTGGGTTAATATTTTCGATTAATATATTAGTATATTCCATCAGTACATTTTTTCGTTTCAGTTCGATTAAAAAGAGGTTTTCAGTTTTTAGTTTTGTTCCAGTAACCCCCGTCCCACTACCGCCGCTAATAGTTCTTAGCTCAAATCCGATTATGAAAATTGCAATAAAAATGTATATTTTCCGGTAATATCCTGTATTTTGCTTAGCGGTAATTTTAAGAAACGAAAAGAATATCTTACTAATTTTGTTGTAAGAAAAATTACGGTTTTCATCCGGTGATTAAGAAACTTTTAATATGTAAAGCTAATACATTTTTTGTATAATCAAAAATCCAAAAATAAAACACGTACGTTACATTTAATCCGTTTTTTCTCTTGACTGTAGGTTTTTTTCAGCGCATCATAAAAATCATCCTACATATTAGAGAATTAATAAATGTTTTTCCATGGTGGGGGGGGGGGGTCCAGCATGCATTACGTCTACTAGTTGACTGCTTGTGCAAAAGCCCATTATTGACTAGTTTTTGTTTGTTTGTTTTTTTTTATTGTAACCTCCTCCATCATCTAATACAAGTAAATATTTACTTCGAGGTAGAATATTTAGTGTAAAGTAATTTATGCAAAAACCGTGTGGCCAGTTTTATCACCTGGACGCTATACAGATATATGTGAGACCTCGAGGAAAAACATCGCTACCTGTGAACAGATGGTGACAAGTCATTCTAGCTTGAAAGGAATAGGAAACCGACGTTTTTCTGTTAAATAATTCATAACTGTAACACATCTCAATCACTGTATTTGATATCTTCAGCACCCGACCTCCTCTAAGTGTCATTGGTTAATTATTTCGTGGAAAACGAAGCCAATCAGTTATTGTTGTAGAGACGGTAATATTCGCTTAATCAGATAACTAGGGGCCATCGAATAGATTTGCGTGAACCTACCAATAATGGTTTGGAGACTACTCGATCAATTTATGGGAAACAAACCTAATCGGGCTAGAGTTAAAGGCTTCTTTAAGACGCAGAATCCGCTGGAATTTAAAAAAAAAAAAAAAAGGACTGACTAGAACCTGTACCGATAACTGAAAATCGTTATTTTTAACATCATATGTCTTCTAACTCGGAGACACAAAATAGAACTAAGCGATTAAAGTGTATACACTGATGCGTACGCATTTCCGGTGGTTTAATCTCACACTTTCCGATATTCATGCCGCTCATTATCACATTCTCTCTCTTGGTTGTTGCTTCCTGAAAGAGAAGACGTTTAATTGGCGCTTTTAATCGATATTCAATAATTGCCGTTCATTCGATGCTTGCTTAACTTGTACGCTAAGTAATTTATCTATGTTGCAGGCGGTTGAATTGTTTAAAGAATATGAACCGGGCCATTTAGAAGCGTCGGCGAAAATGCTGGTATTCTTTTGCATGTTGGAAGAAATCGTTCTACTCGGCGATCGTTTACTACTTTTTAGTCAGTCCTTATTCACTCTAGATCTTATTGAAGAATTCCTGCATCTACACAACATTCCGAACACGGAGGATAGGTGGACTCGTAACAGAAACTATTTTCGTTAGTATAAATATTTTGTTAGTTCTTTCCCTCGCATTACGCTTTCATTTCTAGCGAAAAAAAGAGTGCTCTACGCTTTCATAAATACTAGATGGCCGGATAATTATGAACATAGAAATTAACTACGAATTAGTATATACGATAAATAAGCCCTTATTTTTGACGCTGTTCCGCCAAAATGGAAGGTGCAGCTATCGATAGAGGTTTCTTTTTTTGTAATATTAACAATAAATCCGCTACTCCGTTAATATTTCTGAAATATCACCGCGACCATTGATTTTAAGGGATATCCTTCGTATATTTTATCGAATACTTGGTAAATGCTGTGCTATGACGCTTTATGTAATTTACGATTCTGTCGTCTATATTGTACTTTTTAGCTTTAAGTAACGTAATTCAAGTAGCGCTTAATCTTAGATGTATCATTAAAAAGGAATGTGTGAAGATGTTTTATATCTGGAAACCTTCTCCTGGCGATGTTCAAAATCACTTTAAGTCTGCGTGCTGAATACAAATAAATCAATTGCTTTTTTGTTTTTATTTTACTCACGATATCTGCATATTTCCTTTTTATTTCTTGAATCTCTGAATTGTTTAAAATTGGTTGAGAATAGCTATTTTAACTTAAAATTACATTATAAAAATGATTCGGACGAGTGATGTAGTTTAGAATACAAAAAAAAAATAAAACAAGTTGTAAGCCAAATATTCACTTTTGCGACAATACTTGTGAACGCATCAGAATGTTCAAAGACATTGCCCGTCGAACGCGCGAAATGTTTTCCATCCGTTATTAGTAAATGGGAATTACACGAAAGAGAAGAAAGCACAGTTCTATTACGCGTAACGGTATACGCCGCACTAAGCAAGTGCATGGTGATAAAGAATGTATGAACAAAACGAAAATAAGTGTAGCATGAAAGACATTAATAAACACAACTACACGTATCTGTCAATCACACAGTGGTATGTTTATATATATAAGTACAGGAATCTAATGAAAGGGACGGAAGACAGTGTGGAAGCTAAATCAAATTAATCAGTGGTACACAATACAACGAATGAAAATAAGACCATATTATTCGCTAACTGTTCTGTGTTACAGTGCAGAGTTAGTAATTCCAGCACATGCGGCGATATAAAGTTACATCGAGTCTGAAAGTAAATTCCATAACCCCAAGAGAACCAAAGTTAGCTAACAAAAAGTGAACTGATTACACCGAACTGACAGCGTCACGTCTTTTTATCTAGTTCGTTGCCATAGTAATGCGTAGTTAGTAGTTTTAGGTTTGTTTCATGATTTTTTTGTCATTGAAATTTTTCAGCTCTATCGATCGAACCCAATACAATACTTTCGCGTATTGCAAGCTTCTTCTTCTCGTGCCACCCGATTCGGGTATTGCTTAATCACCCTGCATAGATTGAAAACTATCCGATAAAATAAGTCCCGGTCTATTAATATTCATTCTGAATAAATCCTCCGCTCCCTTAATTCGGTAAATTTCTTGATATTTTCCAGCTAAGAGGTCTTTTTTTCTTCCGGATTTCCCCTTTCCATCGTACCCATTATTATTATTGTCTGTAATAGTTGGTATTTTACGCATCTCATGAAGTATCCGAAAAAATTTGTCTTCCGTTTTTTTATTATTATCATCGATACTCGGTCAGTTTTCATTAGTTTTAGCACGTCTTCATTTTTCATCTTCTTCGTCCATGGTATTTTACACGCTCTTCGGTAACACCACATTTCGAACGACACGAGATACGCTTCTTCACATTTTCCTTTAGTGCCCACGTCTCACATCTGTATAGAAACACTGACCACACTTAACATCGCAACACCTTCTTTTTGATCTTCAGACTTAACCTTCGATCACAAAGGATGTTTTTAAATTTCATAAACAAATCCCGGACCATTTCAATACAAGCTCGTATTTCCATGACAGAATCATTATCTTTCGTTATCCAGCTGTCTAGATATAATATTTTTCTACCCTTTCGATTTCTCTGCCACAGAGAAATAGTTTTTCACTTGTACCAGGTTGTCTTAAGGCTATCATGAATTACAAATTTGAATTTGATACTTTCAACACATTACTATTTCTCCCCGGTAAGTAACCTGTAAGTACTATCAAAATCTGTTCAATAGGAAATATAAACTGCTGAAAAGAGAAAAAGGAATTACGAAGAATACATTTGAAATAATACATCCGTCGAAAACGGTCAACTGTGATAATGCAGAGTATTCAAGTTCTTCCGTGAAGACCGGATCTTCTCGGCGTGAATCGTTTCGAAGGTAGCAGGCGAGGGTTTTTGTTCAGACCTTTTTAAGAATTACCCGCGATGTTTCTTAAATTTCATCCGCCAAACATAATCATTTGTGTTGAGAAACAATTTTTACATCTTTTCTTTGTTGTCAGTAATTTCGTGTGAAAATACCATATGCACGCATACATGCGAGGGTCACTCCAAAAATAACTACACACGTTATCGTTCTCTGTGTCTATTTACACTATCCCTTCAAAAATTTGAGAATATGCGTATGAAGGTACTAGCCACTTGTTGTAAAAATTTCAAGACAATCGGTTGTGTTGCGCGTTTGCTGTTGTGCTTCAAGTATGTCTGCGGTGAGTACTCCGCCGTCCAATTCTGATGTGCGAGCCGTTATTCGGTTTTTAACGATTGAAAATACGAGGGATGCTGAAATTTACCGATGTTTGTGCGCGGCGTATAGATGTAAAAAGCTCCCACCCACAAGAATGCAGGGGTAAGGCGGGAAGGTGAAAGTAATATATATATATATATATATATATATATATATATATATATATATATATATTGAACATTACGTAGCGTACAAACTGATTGAAATTACGTTGATACATAATAAAATCGGCTTAGCTACCAGTCAGCACTGTTTCATGTCGGTTTTAATTGAAATCACATTTGTATAGAGATTTTTAACTTTAATTAAATATTACACGAACACGATATTTTAAAGTGCAAGTAATAAAATAAAATCGTTCGTTAATAAGATTAATGAAATTGAAGATATCGCGATTAGGGTAATTTTTTTAGAAATATAAATCACATTTTTAATGGTTCACAGTGAATGTAGAATTTGATCCTTTTTTTTTTTCGGTTTTTTATTTCATGAAATAGAAATGTAAAATATTTTGATAGTCAGAAATAATTAAAACGTGAGCGCTTGAATAGGATTTTTGATAGTTTAACGCAAGTATGATCGAAGCGAAATGGAGGTTGAGTTACCTTGAGAAGTTCGCGAATGGAATGAACAAGGTGAAAAGCTGCCCAGTTGTTATTTTAAATGTTAAAAAAGTTCAGAAAATAATTTTATTAAAAATTATGTACATTACTGACTATACAGTTTTATAAATCTTTAACAAGTTATCCGAGTCGACCAACTACTATAGGTTTTATGCGGCTAGTTTGATGTCGCTTTCTGTTAATGTATTTTTCAAAAATAATTTTCAAAAAAAGGTGATGTGTGTGTGTGATTAATTTTTTATTCATACACTTGCAGGACTGGACGGTAGCACTTCGGCCTTAGAGCGGGAAAAATTGATTAACGAGTTTAATAGCAATAGCGGAATTTACTTATTTCTTGTTTCAACCAGAGCAGGTTCGCTCGGAATTAATTTAGTCGGCGCAAATAGAGTCATTGTGTTTGACGCTTCTTGGAATCCGTGCCATGATACGCAAGCCGTTTGTCGAGTATATAGGTAACAGAAATTAATTAAATCGTCATAATTAATCGTAGATATCTGATTATCATTATAATCTCATCTAATTGAATTCCGCTAAAAACTTGAAAATTATACAGGAATGTGTAGCTAATATAAAGATCAGTTCGATTAATTAAATATTTAATAATAAATGTTCATAATTTGTTCCATTTTAATCGATGTTATTTCACAATTAGATATGGTCAGCAGAAGTCGTGTTACGTTTACCGATTTGTGATGGATAATTGTCTAGAACGAAAAATTTACGATCGTCAAATCAACAAACAAGGAATGTCAGACAGGGTTGTTGATGAAGGTAATCCGGCTGCTTACTTGTCAATAAAAGATATTTCAAGTTTGTGTTGGGATAATGCTGAGGATGTCGAAGTTAATGATTTATCGGCAGTTAAAGACAAGTACAATGATTTAGTAATTCAGAAAATTATCGAACAGTACGGCCATCATTTATCGAAGGTATATAATAATAATTTGGTAACAAATAATAAATTAACTTTAGTAAAATTATCGGTAAAATTATTCGAATCAGACTTGGGGCCTCATTCTTTATTATTCTTAAATTATAATATTACTTGATAGAATAAAAATTTTAGTATTAAATAAGAGTAAAAATTTTATATATATGTATGCATTTTTATATATATATATACGCATATATGTATATATGTGAATTCTTTCGATTTAAAAGCGTTGGCAGTTGTATCCAATGGATGCGCGATTAAAATTTTACATAGACAAATGAACAAAATTAAACAAAAAAACAATGTAGTGAAAAAAAATTCTGTGATAAATGTTTTATTCAAATTTAAACGATTAATCAAAACAAACATGCAAGCATTTGGTAATAAATCATGATAATAACCGCTTCAATATTTAGTGATTTAATTTTATTTTTGGTTCGTCAATACGATAGAAATTGTCTATACAAGTTTAATCTCATATTGCATGCGTCGGATTATAAAAAAAGGAAAATCCTGTAAGTTTTAATAATTCAAAACCCTCAATAACTAAGTCCAGAAAAAAAAACTCATTTATTTCTTTTTTTATTTTTTAATCATCAAAATATTTGTAGAATTATTAATTTTTTATATATATATATATATATATATATATATATATATAAAGGAGGGGGAATCAGGGTTAAAGAAAAAATGAATGACTATCAAAGAAAATGGTGTATCTGTCGTAATTAATTATATTTTGTGATCAATATCAACTCCTTTAAATGATAATGGAAAGATCCGATTCGGACTTTGTTCCGTATTTTCCATTTTACATGTTATGGCAAATGTTGGCTAAAACAGCAGGATAAGGAAACTTTTAATTATTAACACATATAGACGCTCTTTCAATTATTGAAGAAGATTGTAAAACAGCCTTTAAAAAAGTTCTTTAAATATGATGAAAAAATAAAAATATGATTTTTGTAATTATTTGCAAAATTAATGTACATTTTTTTTTTTCAAGAACAGACGTAATTTGTAAACAAACACTAATCATAAATGTAAACAATTTTAAAATTACAATTAACATTCGGTTACTGATGTTGTATTTTTTGTTTTTTTGTTACGCGAACGACATAAGACACATTCAACAATTCACAAAAATATATAACATTATCTAGATTGTAAAAAGCATTAAAAAATGAATCACTGATACATATAAAAACAATTTTTACGCAAGGCACACATTGATGGAACCTACCGCTTTCTAATGCAAAATTTAGTCATGCCCTTCGCTATATTTGACCTACGCAAACGGTCGGAAACGGTAATTTTTAGTATGACTGTATTGTTGACACATTGAGTTTATTTTTTTCGGCGCTTTCACTTGAATTCTGACATGTAAATATCTTAGCTAATATATATATGTTTTTATTATTATTAGCTGGTTCGTAATCAATAAAGAATAATTAGAATGGGGTTTTGGTAATTCGGTGTCTTATATTTATTACATTTCTTGCTTTTTTAAATTCTAATAATTAATTGTGAATAACTGTGTATGTTACTTAGTCCGGGCGTATTTCATTTTTGTTTTGTAATTTCGGTTTTTATCACTTCAATATGGAATGACGAAGGAAACCTTCCGAAAAATGAAAAACGCTGTGCTAGCTAATGAACTGTCATTCCAGCTAAGATTGAAAGTTATAGACTGTTGCGTTATCCCAGTACTTCTGTACGGAGTTGAAACGTGGACCTTGAAAGCCAGCTCTATTAGACGTTTAGAGGCTACAGAGATGTGGCTTCTTAGAAGGCTATTAAGAATTTCATGGACCGAAAAAGTCTCAAATAATAATGTACTGAAAAGAGTTGGCGTAGAAAGAGAATAAAAAATATTAAAAAAAAAAGAAAATGACTTATCTCGGTCATACGCTGAGAGGAGAAAAGTATGGCATTCCGCGCCTAATACTTCAAGGAAGAATTGATGGTAAAAGACTAGTTGGTAGAAGAAAGCACTCGTGGATAAAAAAACATCAAGGAATGGAGTAACATCAACGATATCATCGGCTTACTCTTTAAGGCGGCAAGGGATAGAAATTATTAGGAATAGCTTGCGCACTGCATAGTGTACGGCATCGATAGAAGAAGAAGATCACTTCAACAATGTAAACTATGTAATTTCAACAATTTTTCATCAATATATTAGATCGACTTAAATCTCTTTTTCTTCCTCTACAGCCGTGTGTAAGGCTGCACTCTACTGAAAAAACGTCGTTTGATTTATCCTTCAAATTAATTTACCTTGAACTAATTCTTTCCGTTGACTGTTTTATTTTGTTTAGCCTCTTTGTATTTAAATTGAATCGTTTGAATTTATATTATTCGTTAGGCTATTTAGTGTTAATTACATTAAATGTAAATTTTTTCAGGAACCATTTCAACATGAATCGTTGCTAATTGAACGCAAAGATAAAAAGTTATCGTCGGCGGAGAAAAAGATGGCCAAACGAAGTTACGAGTTGGAAAAGCAGGCTAATACACGTAACGTTTACGGTTATTATGGAACAAATAACCAACACGGATTGCAGATCAGGTAATTTTTTTTTAAATGTTACTGAAATTACAACTGTCACACTGATAATAATAATAATAATAATAATAATAATAATAATAATAATAATAATAATAATAATAATAATAAAAAGGACGTAATTTTTAATGAAACTTTTTTTAGACTCTTTGAGCTAAGTAAGTCGATTTAAAAAGTATTATTTACACCAAAACGATGTATTTTAGGGTTTAAATCACTACCCGTGTATATTGTACCGCCCAAAATATGTAGGCATTTAATTCCCAATGAAAATCTGCTGCTGCCGAGTGTAGCAATAAAAACTTTAAGTGTGTTCAAGGATTTTTATATGTAATTGTTACTGATAATATAGTATTCTTTTCGAAATCATACTTACCTTAATATATGTATATTACAACGATAATGCAGGTTAAAAATTTAAAATGTTCATTTATCAGTGCACACATATTCGAAATTGAAATTGTTCTCGCAATATGCCTGTGGTCGATATTAATTGGTCTCTGTAACGGTTTTCAAATTTGCACATTGGTTGCTAACAATAACGCAATATAACAAGTAATACAGTTACCTTAAAAATACCTATTAATAATTCGTATCAGTTCTATCTTATTTAGAAATAAAACAGAAAAAAGATGAGCGAATGAATTGCTCTAAGAATATGAATCTTTTTATCTTAACGTAAAGATTCTTCTGGACGCAAATTGCTGCAAAAAAAAAAAAAGAAAGAAAAAAAACTAGAGTTATAATTAAAGACCGAATTTTTTGTCTTGCCGAGGAAAAAGTGAATAAAAGAAGTTCACTTCCATGTCAAAAAATTTGAATTGTAAAATGTGACATAATTTTCACAATCCCATTCCTTGGTTAACAACTTAAAACGACACTGACAATTAGTCATGATGAAAACATTAAAACGTGTTTTAAAAAATTAATAAAATTATTATTAAGTAATATGATGTAGTAGACATATTTTCGAATTAAACACCTTCGAATGTGTTTCCCTTTATATAATCTAAAACACTTCTTTCAACATCAACACATAAATGTACAAGAGTAAAAATAAACTAATACACCTACTATTTTTACTTTAAACAAATTAAAAAACACAAAAAAAAAAATCGTATGTTTACTATGATAGATAGTGATCATTGTAAAAGGGGAATACACATTACATTCTTACATTTTTAAATGTAGTTTTTCGAGAAAAAGAATCGATCAAAGAAATAAGCTATTTTTCGCGATTTTCAACATGATTTCCAAAAGAGACAAAAGAAAATGTACTCGTAATTGTAAAAGAAAGAAAAAAAAATGTAGGCAAATTATAACGAATATTAACAGATTTTCGACAGAATTCAATTTGAAATATGTAACCCATAAGAACGGGAGTATAATCGAAAAGTGTACCTAATCAAATCTCGTAAAATCTCTTGAGGTTTGAATTTTTCGGAATAAATGTGGAAAATCATCCGATCTCTGCTTATCATAAAAACAAGGTAAAAAATATGATATTCGAGAACAATTAAAGAGTAACAAGTAGAGTAGTTTTCTGATTATTTTTAAATGCGTTGAAAATTTTTAGTTGCCTAATTATTTTTTGTAATGGCCCGGTTTTCCTAGAAAGGTTTAGTATCAGCTGAGAAAGTACATGGAATTTATATTTGCTCTATGCACACGGATAAAATATTAAAAATGCCGCTTTGTATTTATCATAATTTACTACTTTCATTGGTAAATGAAATTTTAAAAGAAGATAATAATCAAAATGAGTTCGCAAAACTGCACAACTACCGAGAACAAAAATGAAATAGATTTGTTGGAAAAATATATTATTCATTTTAAACTTTACGAATTTTAAACTTATTTTTCATTTCAATTCTATATAAATTTTGCTTTATGTTAAGTTATCGGAAATTTTTTTTTGACTTCACAGAGCAGGGAAACCGATGGCTAGCGTACGACCAATGCAAATAGAAAACCAGTATCCGAAAGACGGAGTACGGAAATGGATACCTGCTGAAGTATGGCAAAAACAAGGAATGAGTGCACAGGAAATGACATTACCACTAGGTTCGTATGTGCAAAATTGCATTTTCGCGCGCAATAATTACAAATTGTAGTTAAATCATGAAACGGAATTAATCCTGCCAAGCCAATATCCGAAATTAACAAAGAAATTGAAATTTGGTGCGTGAGTTTTCCGTGCATTTAACATTCGGAATTGTGAAAAAAATTCAAAGAAATTTCTAACTGCGATCGTTGATTCCTCTGAGCTATTAGATGTCTTCTAAAAATCAGTTTTAAAAGTTCAGTGCCTACCAATGGAAATTACGAAATCTCTGAATCTATAATGCGTTTAATTTACGTTAACTAGGAATAATTTACTTAAAAAAAAATTCCAAATTTTCCAAAATGGATAAATGAATAAAATTCATTAAATTAGTAGGATATTTATGACACTTCTGACACAGTGTGCGCGGGGGTGGGTGCCGTCGCAACTCAGCTACCCCCAAAACTAACGACTACTCTAATTTTCCACGATTCTAGACCAACTCTACTCCCTTAAAGTGGGCCGAGGTCACCCGACTACCCCCAAAAGAGATATTAAGTTTTGTGGAACAGCAACAGTTCTAGCAATTTTAGAACTTGGTTCAACTTTTATTTATATATATTCGTGAAAGTTTGAGTTGGGTGAGGTGTTGATAGTTTGAAATCTGGCACGCATATATTCCGCATTGGCTATTATGCGCTTGCTGTGAAGGAATTAATTGCAAATTTCGCTTATAAATCTTACAAACTTATATTCTTCGCGCCAAAGTATTTTTTTAAATCAATTCTATATAACTGCAAAAGATACCACTTAGTGTTGTTTTTTTTTTTTTTTTATTTCATATTCGCTAATTAATTTTCCTTATATCATTATTCGCTTATTTAATAAAGTTTATTTTGATTTTTAATAATACTTTAAAGTTATTTATCAAAAATAATAACGATAAATTAAATAAAAATGTAAGTTAAAAAAATAAATTTTATTTCGAGTTATTTGTTTTATTTCCTTCGGTTTTAATGGTACGAATTTAATTTCAATATATTCTCGCTTAATTACCGTTTCAAAAAGATAAATTTTAATTAATACAAACTTAAAAACTATCATATAATCAGAGGTTCTTCATCGAATGATTAGAATACGCTACTAGTGTTGGTGTATACATGTGTTCTCCTCGGTGGTACCAATTCGGGCTGACATAACGTTAATATTGCAAGTTTTAGGCTCTGGTGGGAATTAAAGGAATGAGATTCGCGAGCAACTTTTAGAGAAGGACATTTTGATGTTCTAATGTTCCACTATTGAATCCTTACAAATTTCAATCACCGGTAAATAAGCAGAATGTATAAACAAATCCATTTCAATTTAGTTTCTCGATTGTTCATCGATCTTGTCTATTAATTTCCTAAATTTAGATGAATTTTCCGAAAACTTTGTTGTCCTTGCTGCACCCAGTGCATATAAAGTAGGAAAAAAATGCCAAAAAGATTCACTGAGGTCACTAGAAAAAGAAAAAAAAAAACAAATCCGAGATGCTGATACATCGAGATATCAACAAAAGTTACCATGGACTGAAAAGTTTTTAACTGATTTTAAATATGACCCCGTCGTTGATTATGTAGAAGATAAGTTCTCCGGAGGATACTATCTTGTCGCAATCGAAGACCTGAGAAGCTATGCTAGCTGTAATGTAACTAAGCCATTTGAGCACGACAGGTTTTAACAGCGGTGTCAGGGAAAGCGTATCCTAACCGAAAGCATCAGGTCTGCATGTTCGCGAGCGGTTTACCGATCCTCGGGTGAAGGGGACGGATGTGTTAGTATATACACAGAAATTAGTCACATTATTATTGAATGCGGCATGATTATAGCAGAAGCGGTTGTACATCGCAAAGTCAGGCGGCTATTACATATTAACTAAACCGGCTTGGAGAAGTTACAACGGAAACTTACTCTTGCATTTTCCCAAGAAAACAGAGTGATGATGATATGCCGAACAAATATATAATACAACCATGCGATTCGACCAACAATTAGATGCGAACGGGTTTCGGATGATATTAAACGTGTGACCCTGGCCATATGTATCAGCCAGACAAAATATGAAAAATATGCTACCGGCTTCTACCGTGTAACCTACAAAACGAAATAAAAGCCGGAACATAGAATGCCCGTAGTTTGAAATAAAGTCGGAAACTGCAACCAATACAAAACGAAATAAAGTCACACGTGATAGCAGGAATATAAGTGAAACTCACTGGGAAAGTAGCGAGTATTTCGAAGCAGTCGTGCAATCTAATATTTGAGACTAGCGGAGGAAAGTAATCAATAGCGATGAGTAGGTCCGGAAGGATAAGTATCCGCGGATCCGTATCTCAAGTGGAGTTGATGATGTAACTACGATTACCAGATATAGGTATGCACAACTCTGACCTAACGACGATGAGCTCCAAATTCACACGGTTGCACTATAGAATCTAAAATATTAACCTTAATTAGAGCATCAAATACTACGATACTTTTTCTATCTTTTCCGTATACCCTTTTTTTCTTCTTTTTTAAATTTGGTAAAAAAAAAAAAAAGAGTTTTGTTAAATTAATTGCTCAATATACGAGTGTTATATTTGTTTTTCGAATATTTGTATTATAATATAAGTAACCGGCTTAATCGGTTTTAAAAAGATAACGAAAATTGTGTTTTTTAAAATACATCAGTTGTGTAACTTAGTTGCATTTTGTTTTCTTTCACTTTTTATGTTGTAAAAAAATAGAAAAAAATGCAATATTTACAAATATTAAATTGTGTTAACGAAAGTAAAATTGTATAATAACAATTTTTATATATACATATATATTGTGTATTAATTTATATAGATGTAGTAATACCAACCAATACGGGTGATTCGCGATCTTCAATTGTGTTGCGGGCCGGACAAAAGGTTATGGTTCTAAAAAGTCCGAAAGGAATTTACATGCAGTTAGAGAATGGAAAAATAATCGCTATAAAAACAACGGTAAAAACTGGCGGCGGTGCGGGAGTCGGACCGATGACAAATAAAGGCATTGGAAAACCTAATGTGGCCGGTAACTTAGCAACTATGAGAACATTTAATAGACCGCAAGACAGAAATGTTACGGTGCTGGGAAACAGACGAGGTAAGTACACTTTGAAGAAAAATTAAAATCATTTAAATTCCCGCCGAAATTTAAAGGGTCATTTCAAATGATAATATATAAAGTTAAAAAAATCACGAACATTAACAAACAATAATTAGCAGAAAAAGGTATGTTGAATTTTATTTTAACGTTGCAAATTTTTCGGTTTTAAATTATTCATGCACTTTGTGTATTAAAGCAAATATTACACATATAATATTTATATATATATATATATATATATATATATATATATATACACACATATATATACATATATTGTATGATGTAACCGTTTAAGGTAGTTTAGTACGTTGATTGTTTCAATAATTATACTCGTTAAGTGATTAGAAGAAATCATAGTAAACCATTTTCTATTTTCAAATATGAATCTGTAAAAAGTATTGAACAACTTTAATTTTCAGACAGAATAAAATACAATAAAAATAAAAAATAAAATAAAATAATCTGTACTCGTCAGTTTATGTAATCTGTTGTCGCATTCTTACGGATGATGTATCGTGAAAATAAGTGTACGCGTTTTATTGCAGATATTACATTAGCTCCGGTAAGAAATAGGTTTAATAATGCCCGAGGAATTAATAGCGGTACAATCGGTAGCGGCGGCAGCGGAATTTCGATCACCGGCGTCAGACCAGGTATGTCGCGAACTATGGGACTACCTCGAATAAACCAGCCACCGACACCGATTCGAACATTACCATTTTCGCGGCCTGCTCAAAATCGGTTCACTCGCGTAGTGTCTACTTCTACGCAGTCGTCGTCGCCGTCATCGTCGTCGTCGTCGTTGCAAAATACAAAACAAATGTTCGGACCGAATTCTCCGGTTACAATAACGCTGGCAAATAAAAAGAAGGCCGCTGCCGAATTGCAATCGAAAGCAATCGCTGCATCCGCGATACAAGATATAAAACCGTCTTCCTCTTCAGTTTCGAAACTAACTTCCATCGTTCCTAGCTCGTTTAACAACAATAATAATAGTAGCACTTCTAACCCTAACTTAGTCGCTCGAACAGCTAACGTTCCGCGCGGTATAGACATGAATGAAAACGATAAAATCGGAGATAATCGAAAAACCGACCGATTTTCGCACCATTCGTCGGACAATCTAATAGCATCGGCAGCTGGCGGTAATGATTCCGCAGTGATGAATATTAGAAACGATTCGTCTCCTCGTTCCATTAACGCTTCAACTAATCGATCGTTGTTCGCCGCCGTTAACAGACCCGCTGCCGATAACACCGCTTCTAGATTATCTAGTATATTGCCGGATTCGTTGAAGTATAAGAAAGACATTAATTTAACTCCGATAAAAGCGTCAAATTCGTCACCGGTAACCACACCTCATTGCTCACCTATTAAAGAAGTTCCTAAAGATGCTACCGGCATTGTCAGTGCTGTAGAAGGTTATAATATTAATAGCTCCAATAATATTAGTAATAGTAATAGTAATAATAATAGCAATCTAAAAATCTCCACGTCGCAATCTTATAACATACCGGACGTTCTAAAGTCGAGAAAAGGCATAAATTTAACGCCGCTTCAACAATCACCTTCAACGCCCGGCGCGCCAAAATCACCTCATTATACGCAGTCTACATCTTCCGGAAACTCGTTTGCTGGTCACATGACAAAACATCCGCAACAACATCAGCAGACGTACGGCATGGAATTTGCGTCCCCGTCGTCCATGTCGTTACAACAGTTGCATCATCAACCGTTGCAACAGCATCATCATCACCATCAGCAGCAGCAGCAGCAGCAGCACTTCGCTCACCAGTCGCCGCAACATCAGCAGCAAAAGCCGGCCACCGTGAATTACGCTAATCAAACGGATTTCGCAGCCGCGCCGAGTCAACAGCCGCAAACGTCGAATTTTTCGCACCATCATCAGATTACTTCTCAGCAACAGCAGCAGCAGCAACAAGTTCATCAACAGAAACAGCAACAGAATAATGCTTCCTTTTCAGAAGTCGGCAGACTGAAGAAAGAACCTGCTGCATCGGCTAGGCAACGTACGAACGCGAGGAAATCTGCGAATTCTAATCCGACCAAGTCGGAAATTGTGCGACCTACGCCGGTCGTACCGGGCGCCAAATCGATAAATAATCCGGGAAAATCTTCTTCGGGCGCCGGTGGTTCCTCGTCCTCGGCTCATTCGGTCAGTATTTTCCCAGTTAACAAAGGTGCCGCTGGTAGCGCCAGCTCTTCTTCCGCTAGTAGAGCGTCTGCATTTAGCCAGTCTGCCGAATACTCTCTGCCAAGCGCCGGAGGTGCATTTACAAACCCTTCGTCCGAGTCGCCGAATAGCTATTACAACCCTGCTCCGTACAACAACGGTGGTAGCTCTTCCTCTTCAGCGGCTTCGTTCAATGCCGGAACCGGGTACCATCATTCAAGTTCCTCGAACAGTAGTTCCACCGATTTGTACGCGTCGCCCTACTCTCCCTATATCGGAGGAAGCGGTAACGGCGGTGGAGTAAGCGCGGCGGTCGGCAATACCAATAGTACGGTCAACTTCAGCAATTCGCCATCGTCGCAGTCGCCATCCACTTTTTCTTCGGCTTTTCTAGCGTCGAATCAATACAATGCGACCGCTGGCGGCAACGGTAGCGGCAGTGGCGGCTCCTACTCGCAATACAAATCGGCGCCGCAGCAACAGTTCCAATCAGGCGCCGGCAGCTCGTCGTCGTCGTCGTCGACGTCGTCATCGTACAGCGACATGAATATCGTTCAACAGTCGCCGTACAATATGTACTCGCCTTCTCATGCTACTGCGCAACAATACGCCGGTACCTCGTTTTATCATGCCGCGTCCTATCCGATTTCCGCGCAATCATTGCCCAAGTCGGACACGCTCTTGAAGTCCTCGGTAGAACCGCCACCTCCCCCGCAACCGCCGCCACCATCGCAATAGCTAGCGCATTCTATCGACAATTTATTGTCCAGAAATGAGTAACATTTCGCATGAACATAAAATATGTATTTGTAAACGAGCCGTGCAGTTTTATATTTTCTAGTTTTAATTTTCCTCCTCTCTTCGACACTAGTGTATAGAGCGTTACTCTTCGATTTTAGAAAAAATCAGAAATTACGTTTCCATACGGGGCCGGTATTAGACCGCGTTTAATGTGCAAAGTAGTTCTAATAGCCCCCCCCCCCCCCCCCTTCACGAGGTGTAACGATGAAGATCTTTTTTGACAGCGATAAACTAATTTTTTTGAAATATTTTTATTTTTTATTTATCGCGATTCTGTACGTATAAGGGGCTTTTTGCCTTAATATTTTATTTTATTTTTTTAGAAGTTAAACTGTGTTATTTACGAAAAAAATTGACCGAATTTTTTAGGTATTTTTCCGATAAACGATCATCACTTAGACAAAACGTTAGTGATTATTTTACACGGTTATCGAAATGTATTATTAACTTTTTCGTTCCTTTCTTAAATACGTATAAATATATTTTCGATATTAGTATTTTATAAATATGTATTTCTCGATATGTTTAACAGAAAGAAAAAAAAAAATAAAGAAAAAAGAAAATTCAACGCTATTTATTATAGCGTATTGAAAGTTATAATTCACATTTCATTTATGTAGAATAATAAAATTATGTAAATTTGTACTGAATCTCATGTAAAAAAATGTATTTCCTTAGATAAAGTTAAAAATTATTTTTCGATTCTCGAATGCTATATAGTATGTATTTTATAAGCATATTACATAAGATAAAGCGCTACCTTTTTAATATATGCATAGTTTTAAATGCAATCGATGCGTTATCGTTTGCACATTAATGTACCTGTTTTGTTTCTTTTTTTTCCCCTATAGAAAATTTTAAGTCCTGCCCCCCTCCCCCCCACACACTTGTTAATCATTTTCTATTATAATTATATTTAGCGTAATAAGTACACCCAAATTCTATACCAAGAGAAGTAAGTACGTGTATATCGCGGTGTCTCGACGTTGTTACCGGGTATATGTTAATTTATGAACGATAAAAGAAAGAATTTAGATATTCTAACGAGTGTCTGGAAACTAAAAAATTCTTAAACGTCCAACCCTTGTTTTCAAAAAAAAATTTCCGACGTAAACCGCGCCTCCTTATTGATTTTTTTCCATTTAGACGAGAATTTTTAATTATTTAAATATTTCACGGTAGTTAATTTTCATTACATGTAATCCTGTAATTTTTCCTTTTACAAATTATTTACACAACTTCTTAGAATTTTTATTCGTTTCGATAGAAGCTATTCATTTTATTAATAAATTTCTAGCCTTTAGCTGTGTAAAATTGTTCTACAAGCTTTATTTAACAAAATTCGATCTGCGTAAACACATTAAAACAATCGCGTATATATTTAGTTTTCCCTTAATTTTCAGAATTTCACACAGATAACACTGATGTAATTTTCTATTATTTCTCAATTACACTACGCGTAATAATAATAAAAGGAAGTTTATTAATTAATTTCCCTTCTTTCGAAGATTTATTTATTTTTGTTTTTTTTTTCTTTAAAAAAAAAAAAAAAAAAACCCCTACTCTTCTTTTTTAATCCATCTATTTTCCAATTTTTATAAACGATTTTAGCTCGATATCATTCTTTTTTCCTATTTAGAATTCCGAGAGCGAACATATATTGGAAAAAGTATTAAAAATTCGCTACGCATTGGCGTTCTATTTCGTTTTTTTAAATAAATGTATGCGAGAAAAAGATTTTTTATATGTTGTAAATAATCAGAAATTTATTTCAAAATGTTTCGCATTTATAAAAACGAAAGAATAAAAATTCTCGTAAATCCGTAAGCGTCGGACATCGTTCGTTTTTGGTTTTTTTCGGTAAGTTTTTATCGCGCAGTTTGATAGTGGTTCGGTAGTGTTACCAGCATTTCGTTAATAGCCGTGCAATAGTAATTGCCCATAATTAATTAGTGTACATCTATTTCTCATTAAGGTTTATTTTGTAGCGTTTGTATAAATTTATGTCTTTAATAAAAAAAAAATTAGGCGATTTCTACGACGAGAATAATAATTTTTAAGTAATGGAGATCCGCAAAAATTAATTTAAATTATAATGAAGTGTAGTTTTCTAAAAAAGATACTATGGTGAAATCGTGCAATGTGAAAGGAAGTTAAGAATGATGACACATCCCATAGTTATTATCCATAAAGGTACAGACTTTAAAAACAGCGTTACCGCTATTTTCCCATATGCTGATTCTATGACCGAATAGGTAGAGGTTGTAAAAGTGACCGTCCGCTGGTATGTGATTGTTATGAAAATCAATTTATGTTTTTAAACGAGATTTCTGTGAATATACGATGTGTAATTAAAGATCCAAAATAAATCTTTTTTTAATATTCTTTTTAATCGAGCAGACGATTCAGTTTATAAATGTAATTTTTAATAAAACGAATTACTAGTTCCAATTAAATTAAAGTCGGAATTTATATTTTTTGTGTGTGTGTATGTGTTTTCACTTAAACTTTTAAATACAACACGATAAGTTTAAATTCATTTTAATCCATTCGAAATAATATAAAATGTGTATGATAATGGTGCGCTTTCAGAAAAGAAACGAGATTGAAGGAATAATTTTTCTGCTCATAAAGTAAAGATATAAAATGACCGGCGTCCGTCGTTATCTGCCTGCCATCGTGTTGGCGTAGTCTCAATTAAAAAAAAAAAAAAAAAAATTACAATGTAATGTAACACACGTTGCATTCATCTTCAGTAAAAAATTAGAATGAAAAATGACGCCATGGCTCGAGAAACAGACCTAATTAATCGTGAAAATAAGTTTATTTAGTGAAGAATAACGTAATGAGTACGCCAAAACCATACAATGAAAAATGAAAACTTATCGTATTCGATTTTTTAGGGAATAAAAATTAAAAATGAAAACTACTAAAAATTTTTCCGATATTCGAAATTTTTAAATAAACAATGTCCTCCTTTTGAAATCACGGTACTACTACCTTTAAAAAACGGAAATCTTCTGAAAAGCATACACACAGCAACCATACCGCATTCTACATAAAATGTACCGACAGAGTTTGAGTTTTTATTATTTGTAAAAGTGGTCGATTTTAAAATATATACACGAACAAACAATGAAAGAAACAAAATCTGAAAAATGAACTGCCTATCCAAAGTTCTCATAAATTGTGTTTTTGACGGAGCTCTCCCTTAATAATTATTAATCAGCCGTGGTAAAGTTAATTTTTATTTATTAAAACAGAAAATATAATAACGGGTGTCATATACATATATTTTTAAGATTGTTTCATTTCTATGAGTCGATAAATTTATTCGTTATGAAAAGATCGAAGTATTTCATTCGAACAGTTATTTTTCAATCCGAAAAGAAGACAAATTCCTCTGCAGTTTTTAAGATTTTCTCCTGTTTTAAAAAAAAAAAAAAACAGAAAAACATTATTAGTACTTTAACTTGAACAAATATACCTTTCGGGTGAATAAAAATGTTGTTTTATATAGTTTTAATGCTTTCGCCTATAACTAAGTGTAGGTGTTTTTATTAGCGTGCGTTGATATGTTTCCTACGAAATGTGAAGATAATTCTTGACACATCACCAGCATTTGTTTTTTTGTAGGTTTTTTTTTTTTTTTTTATAAATGTCACAAAAACATTTAGTATAATTAATATTAATGTCGTTTTTAAGTATGTAAAATTACCGGTAAATATAAATTTGTTTTATTTTTTTATTTCTAGTCTACTCTATATATATATATATATATATATTAAATACTTATGTGTTGTGTTATATTGTTCGTTTATAATTCAACTAAGTTCGTAAAGACCAGTCTCGTTGCGGGAAAGTTAGCGTTAAATCAAAATATTAATTGGCGCACAGTAGTTTTACATTAATTGAAAACATTTTCTACTACCATATTTTATTACTATTATTTTACATTATATGTTATTATTAATTTTATTACTTAATTGTTTAACATTATGCTTTAAATTATCGCATTAAAATTATTACCTTATTATTTGTAGGATTTTAAGTGCAACCGTTTAAAAAAAATTTACTATGTTTTGTATATTACACAAATATATATAAAATAAAATTAAGCGAAAAAACTTTTTCGAATAATTGTTAAATTTTTATTAAGTAATTTTATTTTTTCCATATTTTGTACAGCTAATATATATATATATATATATATATATACATGTGTTAGTAATTTAGTAACTTTTGTTTCTCATTAAGTTCTCGCGCTTTATACACAACACTGGTTTATGTTCGTGTACAAAAATTTATAAGTACGTGTTTGTATATATGAATAAAATTTTATATTTCTCACATATTTCACATTATTTGTTGATGAGGTTTTGATGTATTACTATGATCATTACTTAACATGCTGTGTAGCGGATTTAGTTTATTTTAGAGAAAGGCGGGATATCAAACATTTCAATTTTCTTCACAAATCATATAGTGCCATACTTAATTCGTGAGTGTCGGCGACTAGGTTTCGTACATTTCAGCTGTACAGATATAGGTAATGTGCTAGGCAATTGCTAATGTAGCACGAATGTACATAAACAAGACTACACTCGGAACTGATTAGTAATCATTTGATTTATCGCGTTACAGGTGCAGTCCCGTGTAATTTTTTGTAATAATTTCTGTCGCCGTCCTGGATCGAACCTGAGACATCTGTAACAGAAACCAAGCACTCTAGCAACTAGGCTATCGTGGCAAGATCAAACGCCACATTAAATAAAAGTTGAATAAAATTGATGAACAGAATCGAATCTGAATAGTTTAAGGCTTTAGAAAATAAAAAAAAATCGATTTTTTTTTAATTTCCTAAATCGACAGATCAACTATCCAAGCATATATTCACAAAGTTACAAATGTCAATTCGAAATACTTTTGCAGATACAAAGCTGAACAAAAAGGAGCGTCGAGCAGGTGTAGCGCATTCAGCCAGGGGCTCGGGCGCTCTTTCCGACTTTGCCTCTTCTTCGTTAGAACAGTTATCTCTGCACATGTTTCTACTTTGAGCTTCTGTCAGCCAGGCTCAGGTGCTCTCTCCGCCCTTCTTTCTTCTACTTCGTGATAACAGTTGTTTGTGCACGTATTTCTACTTTGAGCTTCTAATATCAACGGTCAGTTCTGCTCCGATTAATTCAGGAACGTTGCTAAATACCGGTTACGAAATGAATAAACGGATCGTGTTTGTTATGAGGTTACTTGGTATTTCACGAGAAGGCATCAATGTATTTTGTGGCCCCGTGGATCTGTGCCAAGAGCTGGTGAAATCAACATATGATCAAATAGTGCAGCACCTTTACTCAGCGTCGAAATCGATGTTAGAAAAGGTCAGTGAGAAAGCTGTCAAAGAAGAGCGGCAAAAAAACGTTGAGAAAGAAAAAATCAAAACTCATTTAAAAGTGTCAATTACCTCATTGTACGGTGTGACAACTCTCATTGCACACTACTCCGGCAAAGTAATCGACCTTATCGTAGAAAATGCATATTTCCACGCATGTACCTTATCAAAAAAAAAAAAATACATTAAATGATGACAAATTTGAAGAGTGGTATGGAAATCACAAAGAATCATGCTCCTCAAATCATGGAGGTTCAGCAGGGAAAATGAAGGTAGATTCTATAATGGAAATGTTTTTGAGACCCGAAGAAAACTTCGGCGTGAAGTATACCAATTATATCGGCGACGGCGATTACAAAACTTTTGCAGATATTTTGATAACAAATCCATACGGTGATGATGATTGCCCCGTTACAAAAAGTGAGTGTGTGGGACATGTCCAAATGGGTACGCGTCTCCGAAATATAAGAAAGAAAGAGAAGCTCGCGGTGGTAAAAAGCGGCTAACGGAAGGTATCATAAAAAAGTTAACAATTTATTATAGTTTGGAAATTAGAAGCAATATCGATTCTGTCCAAGAAATGAAAAAAACTATGACAGCAGCGCTAGATCATTACTGCTCCACAGACAAATCCTCTCGACACGAAAATTGTCGAACCGGAATCGATAGTTGGTGTAAATGGCGCAAAGCTGAATGCACCAATCAATTACGATCTTTTGAGCATCCTGCTCGATTGATTGACGAAAAAATTGAGAAGCACGTTCGCCGAATTTATGAAAAACTATCACATGACAACCTTTTAACCAGATGTTTAGGCGGAATTGTTTCAACGGTCTGGCGCATCAATCTAAAGTACCACTTGCATTCCGACCAAAAAAAGTCTTTGAAAGAGCCACCTACTTGACTGCAGGCATGTTTAATAAAGAATATTCAGCGATTTTGAATACTATGCAGTTGCTGCATTTGAATATTGGCCAGCAATACAAAATGTTTGCTGATACCGCCGACGCGCAACGGATCGAAAGAGAAAACAGGCGCCAGTCACTTAGCACTAATGGGGTTTGTACGGCTTGTAGACTCGAACAAATGCATCAGAATGAGTCACTTAAGGAAGCAGGACTACTGTATAGGAATAGTTGATTAGCCGATTATTAGCGTAAGAAACAAACATTTATATTTTTTCTTATTAAAAACTTTAAAACGCATTTTCTAGAATTTTCATTTTTTTGATTTTTCTGAATCGGCGGTCGCGATAGCAAAAGAACTAAACGACCTCTTGAACGAAAATTTATTCTCTTCAGTATTGAATTCGTGAATCAACAAAATTGTTAAAGAAGCACTTTTTTTTTTCAAGCCTGAAAAAGTCATAATTTCCCAATTATTTTTTCTTTCTTTTGGTTCATACAGAAAAAAAAATATACAATAATTGGAAATTTATTTGGTTTTTATGTTTCTGACAAGAATTGCGAACTACAGTAAGACGACGTTCTAAGAAAAGGCTCATTACTCTGCAATTTATTATTATATCTACCTAATAAAAATTATTTACACACATCAAATACGTAAGAAAATACACCCCAAAGTTCGCTGGGTTAAGTTGTTTTTTTCTCTTCCCCCCCAAAAAAAGAGATTTTTTGGGTCTTCTAAAGCAGGATTCCCCTTAAAGTAGTGTGGCGCGGAAGGCAATGTAAAACAACCGTTATGTGAACATTGGTGTACATAAACACTTGAAATTGCATTTGTGTCATAATAATAAACGGTTTCAAGTGTAGTCTTTCATATATATTCGTATTACAAATAGAAAATTATCATGAATGTGCCACTTATGTCCGAACAAAAATGTACGAGTAGGTAGCGTCGGCAAGACACTGCCTTTTATAATGAATGAATGAATAAAAATAGCTCGAGGTACTGACAAAATTTCGTTGCATAGCGAATTTATTGAATAAAAAAACATTAAATACAGTATTACACTAACATAATATGTATAAACACAAAAGCGATGGAATACAATAAATCAGTCTACTTTTTTATTTCATAAATGAACGATGAATGTCATCGTGATAGGCTAGTTGCTAGAGCACTTGACTTCTGATGCGGATGTCTTGAGTTCGATCAAAGGCGACGACAGAAATCATTACAGAAATTATCATAAAAATAAATAACCGCTAATAGCCACGCGGTATGACAAACCATCACATATAGCACCATATGTGTGTTAGTTGATGTATAGTAGGCAGATACACACGGGACTGCATTTACACCATGATAACAAGCGATTGCAATCAGTTCCGAATGTAGTTTTGCGTCTGCACTAGCGTCAACATTAATGTTGTACAGAATAGTTACCATGAAAACCTGACATAAAATGCATCTCCCAATTTTCTCGGCCAGCATGGAAGATAAGGCCAACTTATCTCACCAAAGGATTGCCTACATCCAACAGTGAATCGAAATGGGCATATCGTGTTGCGATATATAAAAATTACAGACCAATTAGCTTATTATCACATATTTACAAGGCCTGCGCAATAAATCGGCTGACGAAACAAATAGATTATTATCAACAATGCCGGCAAGTTGGTTTTAGATCTGGTTTCAGCACGCATGATGACATACACACGATGAGGATGTTAACTTCTAAGTGCAGAGAATACAATCTCGAATTGCACATGACGTTCATAGACTATCAAAACGCATTTGATACGGTAGAAATATGGACAGTATTAAAAGCACTTAAAAAGTATGATATAGATGACGAGTACATCAATGTAATAAAAAACATCTATAACTCACCAACAATGCAAGTACAGCTTATAGAAAAAACAGGTAAAATACCATTGAAAAGGGGCGTTAGGCAAGGAGACACAATATCTCCAAAGCTATTTATAGCATCCTTGGAAAACATATTCAGAAAGTTAAACTGGAAATCAAAAGGTATTAATATTGATGGGAAAAAGATCAATCACTTACGTTTCGCCGACTATATTATGCTAATTAGTGGCAACGCTGACATCTTACAGGACATGATAACTGACCTTCATAATTGTTCTAAAACAGTAGGATTAAAGATAAATATCGGCAAGACGAAGGTCATGAAAAATACTACCTGTCAGCTAGAAATAAAAATAGATGACCAAATATTAAAACAGGTCAATGAATATATGTATATATATATATAAAAGTAAAGTAAAGTGAGTTCCATATCCTTAAGAGGGCATTGGGATTGTGAAGTTAGGCTTACCAACGGCACTTTATGATCGTGATATAAACATATGTGACCGCGCATGGAGAAAGGGACCTAAGCGTAGAAAATGAAATTTTTCAGGAGGGCTGTTTAAAGTTAGTTATTAGATTTATACTTCCCGCGCATTTGTCACTTTAGGTGGCGCTACATGACCTTGGGAACACGGGCTATTGGCGAAGTCGCCGCAACGATTTAGTGCGCATGTTACACTTTCAAATCGAGTAAACTCGTTCGATATTTTTAATAACGTTATTATTTAATTTTCAGTCGTTTACATATTTTTTTTAGAACAATTATATCGAATATTATTTCAGTTGTAGAACTTGTCGCTTGTTTTCTGTTTTTATTTATTGTGAAATCATTCGGTAAAATATTTCGTAATAATTATTTCAGTGTGTCGTATACTATGAGAAATCGAAATATTACTGATAATTATAACTGTAATAGAAAATTATTATGATAGACGAATTCGAAGAGGTGAAAAAACGATATCAATTCACCGATGATAATGATGATAATTGATCTATTTCGTTATTGTCCAGCTCCGATAACTATGATGAGAATAATAATTTTTCTTTTTTCAGTATTTTTGTAAGTAATTGTAAGTTTTGTAGTGCATTAAATAAACGCTTAATCAGTGAAATGAAAATTTTAAAATTTTGTTATATCCCCCCCCCCCCCATTTAATGGTTCTATTTCCCTCAAAAATGATTTTGGAGACTTGGAATTAATTTTTTTCAATTCTCCGACATTTTTCGCACCAGATTATGAAAAAAAAGAAAAATCGAATTTTTGACGCTTAGGTCCTTTTTTCTATGCACGGCCATATATATATATATATACATATATATATATATATATATATATATATATATATATATATATATATATATATGAGGATACACAATGTATTTTGCTGAATAATAGAAAACAAGTGAAAATAACTGAATTAAACAAAAGTTGTAAATCGGTAAATTCACACCTATATTTCTCATACTATTTAGGAAATTATATTTATAGTTTTTTATTATTTCTCAGTTCGCTATAAATTAAAATCTACGCAAAAACAAGTTCTTATAAAAAGTACCGCCAAATTCAATAGCCTACGAAAAGAATCTAATATATAATTTAATTACCAACTTGCTTTTCCTCAATATGTTCATACTAATTTTTAATTTTCTTTATTCATATTTTTAAATGCATCTCCTATTTTTATTACTTTACATACTCAATTAATAACAAAATTAAAGAATTTCATAATAACAGATAAGTTCATCTATAATTTGTTATTCAATTATAAAGTGGTGATGTTGACCTAAATTTTTGTTTACAATGCAGTAATTTTGTGGAAGATAAACAACAGTAATAACAAGGAAACAACACCACCAAGTTGTAACTGATTGTGAGTAATAAAATGTGCATTGATTTATCTGTTATTATCATTGAGACGGATTCGGCAGTTGTAGTGGTTTAATTACGTTTTATACGATTTCTGATAATGCTGTCCGAGGTAGAAATTAGTATTTCGATTTTAATTCATTTTACATTTCGGGTTTTTCTCGGGCAGCAGAGATGACGGTGAATTGCGATCGGAGAAGATATTTCGACCGAGAAGCCTGGTTATTCCGGACGCAGCCGTTCTGTCGGCTGTGTTGCGGGGGTGAACTGGCTTCGCGGGGGAAATCGCGGTCGCGTTTACCGTCGAAACGTATAAGTACGGAGCGTGTAGCTACGAGAGTCGCGAGAGAATTGGTGAAATCCCGAAGAGACAGGGTAGCAGCCGATTTAAAATACGTATAAATATAAGAATGTTTAAGAATGTTCTAGAAAAATCGGCGTGCGTGTTAATTGATAAGGTACGGGGTAATTTTCAGCGATTCGACTATATCGTTTGGAATAGCCCATCGTGTACCGAAAAATCTTCGTTCGTGCTAGAGAAACGGTAAATCGATAATTAGTTTTAGTTCTGTTGTTAACGAGTTTTAATTCGGTTGTTCACGAGAGTCAGTTTGAATTCTGCCGTTCACACGAGTCGATCAGTGAAGTTTACGGCGGAGCGGAAGAAGAAGACTTCGATTGAACCGCGTTTCGTCGTTGTGAAACTTGCCACGCAGTGCGAGTAATCTTCATCTAGTCGATTTTCGGACATATTTTTCGTATATATAGAAATTATTTTGTGTTTTTTTTGTTTGTGATTTAATTTGAAAGGCCTAAGCTCTGCTAGGCAGAGCTATTCCGGTAACGGTGAAATATCGGTAACGGTGAACCGATATTTCACCGTTGGCGCCCGTACATATTTTTTTAATCTGTTTTCGCGATTTTTTTTCATATTTTTTTTTCTCGAAGGATTTTTTTCGGATCACTAAGCGAGGAAATAGTGATTCTTTACATCATACTCTTTAATTTCATTATTAATTAAGTACATAAAGTAATGAAGCTCTAAATTTATCTTTTGAAGGGAGTATTTCAAAATTTGACCATTTTCGGTTCATTTGGGGATTTAAAAAATTTTTTCGATTCTGTAAATTTTCTGTTCATCATATATGATTAGTGATGTACATACGAATTTCGGTTTTTTGTTGTCATTAATGTTGCTATATGTATATTTTGATCATCTTAAGTGAATAAATATTATACAGATATATATATATATATACATATATATAGTAGTACCCTCATATATCGCGGTAACGTGAAACCGTGAATAATAGTAAATATTAAACACATTGTGTTAACACACAAGTGCATATCTACAGATATTTATAGTACTGTATGGAGATGTAAATTGCATAAGCTCACCATGTATAATCTGGAAAATTAGTACAGTGTATGATAAATATTGATACGAATCGTGCGGCATCTAGCCTAATGGAAATAAATTAATTTTGACTTAATTGATCGAGTTAAGGATCGAGAGATAGCGCCAATTACCTATTTCGAGTAATGTGGTAGTTGTGCGTCGACACATTGAGTTAGAGGTAATTACACCGTCATCTAGTGACTCCAGAAAGGCGGGGCGGTATGCGGTTCGCTCGTTGTCTATTCTTTGACACAATGATATCGAAGGCATAGATGACGAGCTATCAGGTTTTATTCCGACAAAGGTTGATTGTTCTCACTGTCGCAGGTAAATAGTTTCAGCGGCCACGTTATCAATTTTGACGTGAAACGTCTTGAAAATCGCTCGTGAAACGAAATCGCGCAACGCAACGACTTTATTTTTCACCGCATACATTTATATATATATATATAAACTCGGCCATTTTCGCCTCGCAAGGGGCTGTGCCCCTTGACCCCTCTTGCTTTCATTTCTATCTCTTTCTCTTCTATACTTTGTATAAAATGATCAAAATTTACAACGTAACTCTTACTGGAATCAACACAAAAAAAAAAAAAAAACATAACCACAAAAATCCTATTATAACATTTAACTTTCATTATATAAAATCAAGATATTTTTTAAATAACAATAACTAAAATCCTTTAAAATATAACAAACGTTACATAAAATTGGGACATTTTTTCGAATGGGTGGTAGCCTAAGAATTACGTTGTAATTAATATAAATATATATAAATACTTAAACCGATATAGGCGTTTCACGTTAAATCAACGGCCCTGTGCCCTAGTACAGCCGCACCCAAACTTTTTCACTAGATCTCGTCCGATTATATTTTGGCTGTACGAGCCGCGCAATACAAGTTTAATAGAATAGCGGAATAATATTTGAAATTTATTTTATAAATTTGTTGAATAAAATGGTGGCTGCTGCTTATCACTGATTTAAAAACGCGTACTGCTGATAGACTGGTAAGGATAAACGTCTTTTTATTATCACGTGGAGCATTACTGCACTGGCGCCTGGAAAATCGCATTAGTACGAGCAGCGGAGCAGACAATAAAAAAAAGGAAAAATCCTCCGTTCATAGCCAAATTGGTTACAATGTGTACAATATTGTGATTAGGTATTCATCATAGCGGACTGTACTCCGTTCTCCTTGTTGCTACAAACATGAGATTATAATAGTGGTCGAACAACAATTGATGCTAACTTTTTTTAAATATTTTTAAGTTATTTAATAGTACTGTACTGTATGTATGCACTGTGCTGCGGGTTACAGTTTAAACTTTAAAAAAGTTAATATATACGATGGAAAGTTGAAAGTTAAAACTAAGAACAAAATAACTTCAAGCAGAAACATCTTCATGTGACAGCGGAAAAAGTACATTGTTTCGAGAAACATCGATCTATTAAGCTTGGTGATGTGTGTGTATGTATATATATATATATATATATATATACACACACACACATATATATATATATATATATATTTACTTTAGTACACTTATCATGAAATTAAGAGAAAAAAAAAATGAATAATTTTCACTTAAATAAATTGCTAAAAAAACAACAAAACATTTTCAATTCCTAAAATTTAAACGTAACTTTGCAATTAGAATCAATTGTTAAAAGAGTAATAAACATATTATTACTTTAAGGACACATCGTTCAAAACAAAAAAAGATTATCTGTAACATTTCAAAATTACTAGAAATAATGAACAAGTCCTTTTACTCAAATCCTATGATCGAAGCGTTATTCTTTATTTCTTTATAAATAACTTCAGAAGGATATTCATACGTTTTCTACTTATGTAAAAAAGGAAATACATAAAGAAATGTGTTAGGATCGCCAACCAGTTCTAATTTTGGCAGTAGGTTTTCAATTATTTGCATAACTATTCTTTTTCTCGTTTTTAGGTTGGGTAGCTGTTGTATTTGTAAAATTTTCTTAAATTATTTCTGTGAAAATCTAAATGAAATTGTGTGTACCGATATATTAGACTCCAATTAAGATGATTTTCATTTTCAACTAAAAATTCTGTTGTTAGGATTTGGTTTGCTCAATATTGTTACCTAATCGTTGTTTATTATTACTGTATTTACAATAGCTAAAAAGATGAGCAGTATCACTTATAATAAGAATAACATTTTTTATATTGTTTTATTCATTTTATTAATATTAATATTATAGGAATAATAGGCAGATTTTGTCATAAGAATTATGTAAAACCAGATGGTGGTTATATACCTTCTAAAAATTCGACTTTTAGATTAAAATTACTTTTACTGCTGTCATCGTTTAGGTTGTCTCGTATAGTCAAAAGCAAAAATGAATTTGTTTTCTTTGTATGCAGTAAAAAATCAAAATAAGGAAAAGTTCATTTTTAGAAAATTATGTTTAAAATTATAAAACTGTAGATAATGCAAATTTACCCATCGTGTGATTCTTCAAGAAAACCTATTTATTATGAACTTAACATTCTGAACTTTAACATTTTCAAGATTGCTGTTTTTACATAATTAGTTTAAAGATGCATTTATTTCAAATACAACAAATTATTAATTACAACGTAATTCTTAGGCTACCCCCAATTCGAAAAAATGTCCCAATTTTATGTAACGTTTGTTATATTTTATAGGATTTTTGTTATTGTTATTTAAAAAATGTCACAATTTTTATGTAATGAAATATGTAACGAAAAAATGTCTTAATTTTATATAACGGAAGTGAAATGTTAGAATAGGATTTTTGTGGTTATGTTATTTTTTGTGTGTGTTGATGCCAGTAAGAATTACGTTGTAAATTTTGATCATTTTATACAAAGTATAGAAGAGAAAGAGACAGAAATGAAAGCAAGAGGGGTCAAGGGGCACAGTCCCTTGCGAAGCCAAAATGGCCGAGTTTATATATATGTATATATATATATATGTACAGAATGAGTTACAAAAATATTCGGAAATTTGTTGAAAAAAATGATTTGTTATTTATAAATGAACAAGCAATGATTTATTAATAAAAAAAATGTTAAAGACTTGTCTCTTGTATCTAGCATAACACATAAATAATAATAAAATTAAAAAATTAAATAAATTAACACAGCCTTTGTTAAAAATAAAATATCAGTTTAAAAAAAGAGGGCAAAAAAAATATTCAGAAATCTAAAATTCGTACAAATTTACATCAACAGAATAAAATTAAAGTTAAACTGAAACACGTTAATACTTTGTATGTTTACCCCTTTAGAGCTCTGATAACGGCTTCTAAACGATCAGGCATCGACGAAACTAACTTATTCAGGTAATCTGACGGAATTTGTTCCCCTGCTTCCCTAAGTCGTTCTTTTAACTAATTTTTATTCGAAATAAAGACTTCATGCACTTTTCTACCTAAGTAATGCCACAAATTCTCAATCGGGTTGAAATCAGGTGTGATTGCGGAGGTATTTCCAACACCTTCAGACAGTTATAGAATAACCATTCTTGTGCCTTTCGAGCTTTGTGTTTCGGATCATTATACAGGTAAAATTTGACCGACCTCGATATACCTAATTTAGTAGTCGCACTTTGAGCAAGATTGTTTTTTAAAATATCAATATACATATCGGCATTCATACTGCCTTCAATAAAAGCCAACGCGCCAAACTCTACTTGCCGCAAAACACCTCCAAACCATGAGACTACCGCCGCCATGTTTTGCAGTTGAATTTCAATTTTTCTCTAAAAATTCTGATTAACTCTTTGCTTGTCATTGCTCCGTCAATGTTGAACTTGAACTCGTCCGTAAAAATATTATCATTCAAAAACAATGTATATCGGAAGCATATCTTTCCGCAAATTTCAATCGCTTTTTTTTTATTTACTTTAGAAATATACATTTTTTTCTTATAGTTCTTAAGTTATACCCACTCTTTTTTTATTATTCTACGAACGGTTTGTAGTGAAACGTTTTTCTCGGTCTTTGTATTTATCTCAATAGCTATTTTTGACGCCCTTATTTTCTGAGATTTTGCTATTGTTCGTGCGATGAACCGTCAATCTTGAATAGAAAGTTTCGGCAGTCTTCCTGTCTGCGGAATAAATTCAATTCTATCTTGTTTTTTGAACCGGTAAATAATATCGTATACGGTACTTTTTGATGTTTTCAATAATTTTGAAATTGCAAGTCTGTTCAGACCTTTTGAATGATTAAAAATAACTAACTGACGTATTTCAACCGAAGTATTACACGATTTTCTACACATTTTCAAAACAGTCGTCAATATTTGATTATCCACACCGTTAATTAAACGGCTAACGTGCTCAAAACTGTCACGTTGTGTCGGAATGGGAAAAACGTGGATTAAGCGTGTTTAGCACATGCGTTACACACGCAGGTATACCTTACACGTGTATTGTTTCATCGTTTCCGAATATTTTTGTTGCATGTAATTCTTAGGGGGTTTTCCTTTTCTTTTTACTGTAGCCGAATCGCTGTACTCGTTTCTCTTATTACGTTGATGCATTTATGTCATTCCGGGTGTACTATACATGCCTACAACGAAATTTGTATTATTAAACCCCATCGCTTATTCATTTATAAAAAAAAAAAAAAACATTTTTTTTAACGATTTCCGAATATTTCTGTAACTCACTGTATATATGTATGTGTATATATATATATATATATATATATATATATATTCTTCTTCTTTCTTTTATTTCTCAACCTTTCGATTGGTGGTTAATCATCTGGAAAGTATACTACTTAGAACCGCTTTGCCTTTAAGCATCAAATTCATTAACTCTGCTACTTGTTCATCTTTGTGTCTTCCATTACTTGTGAAATTAATTTTTGCCGCAGTCTGTTCTTTTACCATTCACTAGTGTCCTTTGATTATCGCTGTTAAATATCTGTCATTTCTTATTATATGTCCTATTATTGCACATCTTCTTTCACTTATGATCTTCATTAATATTCTTGAGTTCTCCTGTACTTTTAATTTTATCTAACCAGTTAATTTTTTGCATTTTTCTCCAACACCAAATTTCAAACGCTTCTAATTGTTTTTGTCTTCCTTTATTTATGATGTCCAAATTGCTGCACCATACAGAAGCACACTGCAAACGTTTGCTTTTATTAATCTTTTCCGCAGTTCTACATTTATGTTTTTGGATGTTCGCAATGATTTCTTTTTAATGAAGGCGACTTTCGCCTGCGTTATCCTAGACCTTATTTCCTGATCACACCTTCCATCTTCTGTTATTATTGAACCAAGGTATCCGTGTTTTTTTACATGTTGCAGTATTTCATTGTCTAATTTTATTTTTACTTCTTTATTATTTTCCATTTTGTTGCATCTCATTACCACGGTTTTCTTCTTATTTATTGCCATGTTATAGCATTTAAGAATCAATGCTTCCGACAAGGGTTTTTCACTCCCTGCTGTTACAGTTATATCATCCGCAAATCTAAAGGATTTTATCTTCATTCTACCTATATTTATCCCTTGCTACTAGATTCTGTCCAATGTTTAAACGCTTGCTATATATCTACAGAACATGCTAAATGATTTGAACAAGGCGGGAAAAAAAGGCTGGTTTAATTATAAATTTAGGTAAGACAAAAATACTATCTACAGACGAAAATAAAACAAGAATTACAATAGACAACACAGAAATCGAAAAGGCAGAGAGTATAATTTATTTAGGACAACTAATATCTCTAAAAAATAAAACAAAAAAAGAAGTAGAGCGTAGAATCGCACTCACTTGTAAAAAATACTGGTCGCTGAAACATATTTTTAAGGGACCTTACAGAAATGAACTAAAAAGGGAAATTCTAAATGCGTGCGTCCTGCCTACCTTAACATATGGAGGTCAGACATGGACAATAACAAATAATATCATGAATAAAATTGAGATATGTCAAAACGCATTGGAGAGATCTATGATTGGAGTTAAATTAAGAGACAAAATAAACTCAAAAAAAAAAAAATCAAAAACAAATTAAAAGTTAAAGACAATTTTACACATGGGCAATAAGAAGGAAAATATAGGATTGGGCAGGACATATTGCAAGAATGGATTCCACAAGATGGACTAAAAAAATAACAGATTGGACAATATAGGCGAAGAGAAAAAGAGGAAGACCGGAAAGCAGGTGGGAAGATAGTTTCGCTAAAATGTTAAAGCACAAACAATACCATCAGGTGGCTTATGACAAACTAGAGTGGGCTCGGTTGAGGGAGGCCTTTGCTCGTTTTCAGGGCTAAATTAAATTATACAATAGTTTATTTACTTCAATGTATATTGTGTAACGTTATATCACTAAGGCTAATAATAATATATATATATATATATATATATATATATATATATATATATATCACCCCAGGGGGGCACTTCTGTACCTCTCTGGGATCCGGAGCTCTAACCGGAATCGGGTGCGTCCACAGATGGTGGATAGTGGAGTGGCCAGTAGATATACTGGTTAGCTGCGAATATTAAATAAGCAGTCGCAAACCAAGAGCGGCTACTGGTGGAAAGCCTCTGGCAGGCGATTCCACCGGTGACAGGGCAAGGTGGCAACAGGATGCAGATGTACAGTTTGAGGAGCTGTCTATTAAACGTCTGCAAAAGTCCTACGATTGTCTCACCCTCAACGAGTTTGGATCGCTGCCAAAGCGCTATATCGCTACCTCATCAGTAGCAACCCGCTGCCTTGGGAGCAGGATTTTTATCCAAAGGCTAGGGTGTCACCCCGAAATAGTGGCAGCCTCTTCCCTCTCCTTTATTATCCTATCCTTCTCCTTCATATCTTATATCATGTTCCTACTCTACTTTTCCCAGCCCACGAGTCATCGTGCCAGTCCAGGTTAGGCCAGTCGTCTCGGTTTGCTTTGCCACTGGAGTACCTACTTGGACTGAACGGGCAGCATAAGAGATTGAAGCGCTACAGCTCGTATGTTCCTTTTAGCGTCACTAGGTCGTCTCTATCTTTGTATCTAACTCTGTTTTAAATCTATCCTTTCCTGTTATCCTTTTCCTATTGTTCTAACACTATCCTTTCCTTCTGTCACACACAAGTTGCATATATGAAAAACACGCAAATATGCTACACAACAAACAATTCTCAGATGTTCTTTATGCAGCTTTACGACATCCCACAAAATAGGACTTATATCCCATAACAAACATAAACACAAATAGAGACGTCAGCTAAACTCGGCCACGAGTATGCTAGATGATGATGATGATGGTGATATATATATATATATATATATATATATATATATATATATATATATATATATATATATAATAAAAAGCAACGTGATAGACTGCATCCTTGCCTTACTCCTCTTCTGACTTTTGCTTCTATTTCTAAGTTTCTGCTCAGACCTTACATTCCATATTCCAATTTTTACTTCGTTTAAGCCAGTAGCACCATCGCAGTTTCATGGTCGCTTCGGTAATATATCTGCTTGTAGCTGTTCGGAATTTCCTGCTCTCCAGCTACAGACAGTACTAATAATGCTGCTTCCACTATCAGGAGATCACTCTTCGTCTGTCTCCTCCTTTGTGGCCTGTTTAGCTTAAGATGCCCTTCTGGTAGAATACACTATCGCTGGCATTGCCCACAATTCCTAGGAACACACAAACCCCTCCGCCACGGTATGGCAATGATCCCCCGGAGGGGACATATATATATTCCTATATTAATTATATTAAATGTCAATGTTTTTCTGGAAATATCTTTCTGTTGAAAGCTCTGTCAATTCATAATTTATCATTACGAGACAACTTTTGTAGTAGCAATGTTCTGACTAATACAAATTTTCTACTCTAATAGAAAATTCTTTAATTATAATTTTTCTTTTAACAAGTAAATCACCGGTTGATTAAATATTTTTTCATCTATAAAGAGAATCTTCATTCTGATTCTAATAAACATAATATCGAATTCACCTCTAAAAATAGGAATCATTAAATCGCTAATAAATTTAGGTATTAATTCTCCGAAATTTCATAACACACTTACATCACCATCGTTTCCATCGTAATACATAAATCTCAAACTTGAATTTTCAGGATACAAATTATTACTCAGTCTAACTCCACAAGAAGCATATCTTTTAACAGTACTTACAACTCTTGGAAACTCAACTTCACTTAACATTTGACCATGTTTTTTTAATTTTAATATTTGAAAATAAGTAAACAACAAAATTATCAATCAACTTTATATTTGAATTAATTCTGTACTTTTTAAAACGATCTTTGAGAACATACTCGACTTTCATGAAATATTGAAACCTTTCAGCAAAATTATCGCTTTAATCACTTTTAAATATAATTTTCCTATCAGCTGTGTGTCAGGTCTACAGATGTTTAAGGATAATATCTCCTCAGCTCATTCGATATTAACATATTCTAAAAAAAATGCACAAGATAGAGTATATGTAACATTTTTAATCATAAGTATCCACAAATTGGTGAATCCGCAAGTTTTTTGCACTCTGTCTTCATTATAACACAAGTTATATATTCTCTATGTGGTTAATAAGTTGTTTTGGTGAATAAGCATTTCCACATGAATTAAAGTAATATTTCAAAGCAAGATTTTTAAAGTATGTAGTCCAGTAAGAACGTACAAACCTGTCAAATTTTATAAATTAATAATATTACCTTCATTTACATGCAGTACCTAAAGAAGTTCATCTTTCATGAAAACACCTCTGAAATTTTTAATTTTTAGTTCCTGAACTGTTTGTATAATGTCAAAATTTGAAAGTGGTTTTACGATTATTCCTTTTTATTTGTAACAACTGTGATTTGCTTTCTTCATTAAATCGGTAGACATAAAACCGAAATTTTTGAACAAACTGGACTACAATTTTTTTTGATCTATTTTAAAATCTAAATCACTACCAACCTGTTCTTCGCGGGTTTTCTCTTGTTGGAATGCGCAATTTATGTTAATTCTAATAAATTGTTTATCAACTTTAGTTGATAAGTAAATACATGACATATTCTTTGTTGACCGTAAGTAAAATAATGTTTAATGATATTTTGATTTATACAATCGTTAAATATTATTAAGTTGATGGGTTCACATTCATCTAAAAGTATTATTTTTTCACGTTTATTAAAAAGTGAAACTATTTTCTCTCCTAACTAATTTTCATTATTATCATAATATTCTTTTAATATTGGATAACCATGTTGATCGAGTGATTTAAAGGAAATGTACAGGGGAGAACAGTATCCAGTTTTGTAAATAATAAAATAGGTTTTCCTAAACCCGAACTCCCTACAAAGAACGTAAAGAGAACAAGGAAATAAACTGTAATCTATATACCGATTATCATTAGGTATCGCGATATACATAATATACGTTTTCTTTTTAACACGACACATTTGTATTGTATTCATTTTAAAAAAATGTCATTATACGCGCTGTTATTATTATTACAATTATTGTAACAATTAATAAGGGTAGCAGTACTAGTAGTGCAGCAGCGTATTGTTATTTTATCATTATTTATATTTTACCCTTTTTCACAATAAGTTTTCATACGTATATTTGTGGTAAATCTAATGATGTAAACATATCCCCACATATACGCATTATTTTATTAAATTATAACAAAGGTATGTTACAACACCAAATTTACTGAACCATCTTATGAGGAATCCATGCAATAGACAACAAATCCTACAATGTTATCTATACCTAGTTCTGCTGTACGGTACTGCAGCTACAATATACACAGCACAATTCCTAAAATGTCTCTGTAGGCATACGAAATGTAGTTTTGTTGAAGAATGTTCCGAGCACCATTAATGCAAATATCAAACAAAAATGTATTGCAGCCAGATAACGCAGAACGGGCATTAATTAAGCTAATTCAAAGAAGAAAGATGAAGCACTTGGGACATGTATTTAGAGGGCTCGAAAAGAAAAAAAAAATTCAAAAGAAATAATCGACAGCAAAATAGAGAGCCCGGTAATGCATTCCAAAATGTTTTTTTTTTTTTTTTTTAAACCGTCAATAATCGGTATATTTTTGAGAAATCAAATGATTTTTATATTCTGCCTTCTTATTCATACAGACCAATCATGCAAAACAACAACAGTAAAAAGTGAGAAAATATCTGTTTTATCTTATTCTCCGAAAAGTAACAAATTCGTTTTATCTTTTACATTGTTCATAGTCAAACATTACATTTTTCGCTTCCAACAGAAACCTATCGATTTATTTACCATGACATTGTTTTACACGATGTTTGTAATTTTTTTCCCACAAAACTGTCATTTTTGTAAAATTTATTTCGAAAAATTATATAACAATTTTAAAGAAAATGCCGAGCTCGTAAATAAACAACCATTTTAAAATCTGAAGTAAGATATCAGTTGCTAAAACTTAAAATATGTGCAATTATTCAGCGAATGATGTATAATTTATTAGCTTTCAACAAAGTAATATCTAATTAAACTTAGTTCAATGAACCGTGATTATAAAAATTGCGAAAACAAGATCAATTATCGTAGCAGTTTTAGCTTAAATAAACGGTACTTTTTGAAGAGAAAAGAAACAAATTCTTACATCTGTCGAATGAAATCCGATGAACGTTTTAAGTTCGTATATTTCTTATAATTTGTAAAAACTTTCCATACTTACACATAGTCGAAAAAAATTATTAAAAAGTCAAAACGAATTCCAGTAAAATATACATATGGAGAGCGGATAAATTTTACTGCGTAATTTCATAAAGAACGATATGTAACGAGTATATTATACAGCGGGTGTCTAGTTTGTTTTGAAACCAAAAAAAAGGTACGCTAATAAATTAGTTTTTAATTGCGATAATGTTAATAATATTATCAAAAATATTATGGAATGTATTGAAAATGTTCCATTTATTCCGAAGAACTTTATTTTCACGCGTAAATCGGTATTTCAGCTTCTTCGCCGACATATCTGGCTATCCAAACACACAATTCTTTAAATGTCCATGCAGGGGGAAAAACGAGTTGAAACAGACAATTCGCAGAAGTCAAAATGACCACAAACTTCTTTTAAGGATTCCATCTATTGCGTAGAATGCACAGATGCGTCTTATTGAAATCAGTAGTAATTCGCCTCAACACTGCAGCAAATTAGAATATCATATCACAGAATGTTGTCGCAGATATCATTACTGTAAAAATGTGGTCCTACAATTCTTTTTCTAATAATAGAGTCAATCAAATTCCGATTCTTATTGATTGAAGACTATTGTCTCGATGAATATAATGGAATCAAAATCAACGATTCCGCACATTAATGTATTTTGTGCAATGAAACCGTATTTTCTTTCCTACAATTGTATAAAATACCTGAATACCATTTTGGCATATTAATCTTGCGAAGTACTCTTACAATTAAACAACGCAGCAGATCAGATACTTTTAACCCGTTACACTACCGAAGCACGATAAATATCCTAATACTTTGAGACCACGACGAACACCGGAACGATAAACTCCAATTTGTAATGTTCATTTTCAAGCGGATGTGACAGATCTGTTATAATTCTTTTAGAAATTCCGTTGAATTTTATTTTTTAATCAACATACGCGTGGATTTTAAGCGTGATTTCCATTAGAAAAATATCAACCATTTTTTTTATAATGCTTTTATATTAGGTACCGTATAGGGGAATCTGGAAACTGTTTCTGTAACGTTCGAAAACTGTAGTATACGACTTAAAGAACAAAAATAATATTCAATAATGAATTCTGATACAAATCAACATTTTGATACTGCCGCATATGTTGTTTGATTGTGTCACTGCTAGCTGTCTCGCTCGTCCAAAAATAATTTCCCCGTGTAAACTCGTTAAATCATGATACCTTACATTAACTGTTTATACAACGTCGTATGAGCACCAGTACCTTCCGATCTCCTCTCGAGTTACAAAATAAGATATTCTGCACGTTTATATTTGTGCGCGCGAGCGCGATTTCGCAAAAATTTTTCGCATATTAACACGACAGAATGACCATAAAATACACCGGAAACTACTTTGCTGATTACTTATGGAAGAAAAAAAAAAAAAACGTAGAATACGCAAACATCGTGAACTACTTTACTCAATATCATTAAAGCAATAAATCAATACGCGATAAGATTCCAAATAGATTGTGGATTATTAATAGCAAGCAACGGAAGAACACAGATACAATTCAGTATTAACAGCGTATAAACAATTTTATTTAAAAATATACTATACTTAATACACTTAAAATTAGTAATTTAAAAAATAAAACATACGCAATAATATTAATGAAAATTTTAACAATGCGATTAATACTTTTAATTGATATATTAGTTACATTGAAAGACAATTGCCCACAGGCGTAAATACCTGTGAAAACCGTAAACTTTAGACGATAACTAGCGTGACTCTTAACATATTAATATTCGAAATAATAAGAACCAATATACATAAATTAAATAATAACGATAAAATAATTTAATATTTCTAAATAAAACTGCAATACGCACATGCACACACACACACACCTATATATATATATATATATATATATAGACGTGTGTATGTGTGTATGTAACTAAAACCAATAGCATTGTAAGGAACTTATTTTTTGGTTCTTATAAAGGATCATTTCTCGTTATACGATAACATTTCTATTGCTTCTCTCTAAAAGAAAAATATTGTTACAAATATAATTAACCATTTTTTTCTATTTCATTCTTTTAAACTTAAACAAAGCAAAATACTACATTTCCAATATTTAAAAAACGGACCGGTAATTGGTACGTTTTAAAGTTAAATCAAAAACCTATAAGTCCTCGACTTAATTAAAACACACTGTATACACTGATGGTTTATAGGTGATTGCAGATTTAAAAAGGACACATCAAGCACATGACGTAAACGTATAATAAAAGAAATTAGTCACGCCTATATTTTACTAACTATTACCAACATAAAATACTTTTTCTAAACCAAATAAACTCCGATCAGTACAGTAAGGCACAAATCGAAAAATATGCTTTCAGAAAGGCAAGAAACATAAATAATTACAAACGGTAATGGCAATTAATAACTTACTTGTTCCTTATTTAACTGAAGGAACTTGCAGTAACTATCTTGAATCAATTTCAAACGTTCAGCATTCAACTTTTCCGTTTTGGCATCATCATTATCTATTAACTAAATTAAATAAATTCATCAAATTAAAGCAACTATTCTTTAAATATAAATTTTCTATACACGGATTGTAATAACGAATATGGTAATGATATATCCTTAAAGCCACGATTTCGGACTATACTATAAAAATGTCAACGTTCTCGAAAGACGCACCCACTTGTACCATACTAGACATAATAAATCAAGTTCATAGAATCATTGAACTCATTACATATTCCAGTTAACAAAGAACTGCAGTCAGTATGCATGTTGAAATGTACGAATGTAACTGAATAAGAGCCAAAATTAATACTAATGAAAACAATTAATAATCATAAAACAACACTAATCAAGGGAATTATAATTCAAATATACCGTGTAATGAGCACGTAATAGATAATTGTAAAAAAATAATAAAAAAATTAAATTAGCATGTAAAACCCTTATGCGTGACTGGAGTAAAAACGTTTTATGTGTAATAACAGACATTATGATTAAATTTTTAAAAAAATTAAATTGTACAGAAGTAGTACACTGTGACGTGGATATGTCTTTCAAGGGAGTATACGAGTTTCGTTTCAGCAAAAACATGAACTCAAACTATTAATCACGCGGCCGTCTTGATGACAAGATAACACTTAAATGACATACCGCACTTTTCGAAACGATCCTCAGTCGTATCACATATCCGTGTCAAAATAAATAAAATGTGTTAGAATTTGACCATTAGATATATTGATAATACTTTTCATGTAACATTTAATTACGTTTAATTATATTACATACCTCCTATTATTAGTTCTAGATAAAATTTGTTACAGCATAATGTAAAAAAGAAAAAATAAACACGTTCTCTACGTACACATTTACCGAGTTTCATATACGCAATGGCATTTATTTTCAGAAATGATAAAGACAAATTTAACATTTTTTTCCCCCTTGAAATAAAAATCGTAACGATTACGGATAACTAGCACTGCATCGACGTCAGCGTTTATTCTCAACAGACAACCCTGTAATCACAATGCCATCTTTCATAAACTTGCTATCGTCGCAAAATGCATCTGTTTTAATTACAAAGAACATTAAAATTTAACTTTCATGCAGATGTTTCGAACTGAATTAAAATGCAAAATTATATTAAAAATAATTAAAAGATAGAAAATCGTCACCGACAGACCAATCATCACTGAGATTATTATAGAAATAATAATAACCTAATTTTTATATTATCGTACCGTATTATCTTCAACCAATAATTCTTGTTTAGTTTTGCTTAAATGACCGCTAGAACTGCCTTCTTCCTGTATTTCCAATTCACTTAGTATTTCGTCCATTTCACCACGCACTAAGCATTCCATAAAACGTTTTCGTTTATCAACCTATATTTTACATGAATGGTTGTTGCCGTTAAAAACAAAACTATTAATATTCCCTATTATGGTTAATTTGCAAATGGTCTTGCTGATAAATAATTTTCATTTTCGTTCTTACTTTAATGTTTATAAATTGTATACCGTTTTTACTTATATAAATACATGCATATTACAAAAAAAAAAAAAAAAGAAAAACTATTTGCCTCGCGAAAGACAGTAAAAGTATGTCATTTTCAGCCTTAGTTTTTTAGAATTCTCCTACTCTTCGATTTAATGTTGGTAAGGTGACAAAATAATGGAAATTAAAAAAAAAAAAAAAAAAAAAAAGAATTGAGAGAATTGTGGAAATAAAAGTTTAAATATTAGAAACATTAAAAGATTGTACGACTTTCAATCTTTGTTTTTATGAAATTTTTATAAATAAGATTGAAAAATAAAACCATGTCGTGGGTGATCATAATAAATAAAATGATAAAAACACGACTAAGAAACAAATCAGTGCAAAATTGAAGTTTATCATGAAAAAAAATTGATATTAAAATTTTACAAGACATAATTTTAAGATTAATAGGCAATATCAATTTTTAGTAAAGCAAGGATTATAATCATTTTTCGAATTTAAAGGTAAAGAAAATTATATTAAACTTGCAAATGCTTACTCAGTACCTCTAATATAATCAGTCGGTAAACCATTTAAAAAAGTATATTGTTTTTATCAGATTGTTAAATCACATCCAAGTTAGTCTTAATTGTTAGATAAAATTTAAACAAAAAAAACATAAGCTCTGTATGAGTTTTAATTGTAAAGAAAATTTTATGTTCTTTTCAAAAATAATGTCTTTAATATATAAATATATACACCATGCTCTCAAACAACTGATTTCAGAAATATATGCAGTGCTCAGAAAGAAATGTTCACACAGGGTGTTTATAATAGCAATACAGAACGAAATTTGTTATATTTAATAATATAATAGTATAAAATTTCGTACTAATCAAAAAACTTATTTTTTTTGTCATAAAAGAACAAAATGTGATATCAATGACAACAGACAATCGAAACGTAACTTATGAAAATTTGCATTTTGTCACAGAATAATTTGATGAATGTTTGATTAAAATTGCATTACAATTATATCTGATTATTTAACAGTTTGATAGACGCAGAAAATATTCCCATAGAATATTAGTTAAAAATCTAATTTTTATTTCTAAAATATTAATGGTAGTGATAGCTTTAAGATTGAAATATCACGGCATTTGTTTTAAAATAAATATTTTTGATTTTTTTAAAATTACCTCAAACTTAAAATATACAAAGAATTGTATACGTACAGTATTTGTAATTATTTATAAAAATTGAATCATCAGACAAACTATACTTTGCAAAAATTCTTTTTAAATATTTAAACATTAAAGAACCAAATATTCTTAACTTAAAAATGTATAAACCAACGACTGTTTTTTAATTTGGTTATTGTAAAACTCCGTTTATTTTTAGTAATTGTTTCTTGTTTCGTGATCTTAATATAAACAGGGGTCCACTTTGCATGTTTCTGAAATCTAATGTTTTGAAACATATTAAACAGTAACTTAATTTTCATTAAAACAGGTATGTCCGCATACATACTATAAGTCACTATACGCAACGGATTACTATGTACTGTTCACTATTTTGTAAAGAATCTTCCCGTTTTTCCATTTTTGTACTAATAGTTGGAAAAATGATCGCGGGTTAATTTTCAATCATTCTTATTAACAATTTATAAAACAAAAAACGAAGCAGAAGTAAAATATTAGAACAATAAAATTAGGAACTTTATATTTTTTTATTACTCACTAAATTTGTAAGTAACATGTTACTTTCATTTGAAGATGATCTCGAAGGAACCGCATGTACATGTTCCGTTTCTAGCATATCTCTTTTTCCAAGTATTTTTGATCCATCACCTCTAGCAAAAAGTTGCATGACACGAACTCGTTCTTCATCCTTATTAACGACAAAAGATTGTATTTCGAAGAAACATAATTATTTTACATGTTACATTAACTCATTTAAGGCAAGTATTTTTATGAAACACTTGGTACACGTAAATAAATTCTAAGGGTGTACGATTTTTTAAATACAGTAAAAAAAAATCGGCTAACAGTGATATCGGTAGATGATAAATACTTCCGAAGATTATTTGCTTCCAGCGCCTTTGCATTGAATACAGACTGCATTCTACGATTGTATTTTTAGAAATATCAAATAAAAATTTACACCTTTTCGCGCAGAATATAACAAGCGTTATCTTTATTTACTTGTGTAATACACTTTAAATCAAATATGGGTTTCCCATTGGCGGCAGATTTGTTGTCAACAACTTTAGTTATGATTGGTTATTAAAATTTACATCCAAGTTAATTTTTATTAAAATTAAAAAAATATATTTTGTTTGTAACTTTCATTTTCTTTGTATAATAAATTTGTTACATTATAAACTTGATAATTTAGTATCTGTAATTTGTTTGTAAATAAAATGAAAACAATGCGAAAATACATAAGGCCCGTTGCCCATTGCAGCAAGGAATGTGAAATGTGAAATGTGTTTTTTTCGAATGCTCGTTACAGCGAATTCGCTGAGCGAGGAAATAATAGTTTGCGATCAAACTATCGAATTTTTATTCAGTCTTTTACTTTCATCTTTAATCGTTTGTTTTCATTTTAATATAGGTTTCTGTGTTAACAAAGTTTATTATGTAATAAAGTGATACTCATTTAATCGGCAAATTAAATACTTGGGGTATTAATATAGACTAAACATCAAACTCTGTATAAATGTCATAAATATTGAAACAACAAAAATTTATACATATTAGATTTATATAAATAACGCTGAACTCGTTCCAAACTTTTGTATCGCTTTATATAAGACCTAATAGCGTATTTATATATTTATGTAGGATCAAAATTAAATATCTTTGACAAAAAATTATATAATTAATGTTTTACTAAAGTACAATCATTTTTAGTTTTTAGGTTCGATTTTATAATCGTAAATTGATTGGCTTAATATCCTAATCAAAACACTGTAACATAATTATTGCTTTTAATTTAATCACTTTACATTATTATTAAAACAACAGATTTTAAAACTGCATGTAAAGTTTCAACACAGACGAAAAATAATTGACCGTCTTTTATTTCAAGTTTTTGTGTAATTATATCATCTTTCATATTTACATTTTTAAGATCTTTGTGTTCTGTATTGTACAAAAATTCATACTTCCTAACCATTTCAATTAATTTTTCCATTATAGAGAAATAAAATAAAAAAAGGGACAAATATTTATACAAATTCCAAAAAAAATATATATATATATAAATTAAAAATGGTAAAGAAATATGATGTAAAAGACAACTAGTTTATATCAAATATGTATATGAAACACTTGAAATGCACGAAATGTGTTCTGAAAAACTCGCTCAGCTATCGATCCAAGCAAGGAATTATTTTTCCTCACTCGCCTCCTGGTCCGTAGCTGGAGGGGGGGCATAATGGACCAATGCCCTACCTTAAAAAATACTATCAATTAAGATAATATGTTCAGTAAACTGTCTCCTCAAACAGCGTTGGTCAAGACACTTGGCGATTACAAAAGCTGTAAACGATAATTATTCAGAGATTTTGACGACTTTAGATGGAATTAAAAATGGCAGATTTAACGACGACGACGTCGCCAAGAGTGTGGACATTAAAAAAGTCATGTTCAATTTAGAATAACGAATGGCTATGGTTGTGGCCAAAAAAATCTTATCCATGCTTCAGCCTGCAGACGCAGCTTTACAAGCCCGAAGTGCAGGTTTGAAAGACGCCATAGCAATCATAAAGTGCGTCCAAAATGAAATAACGAAACTGATTGTGGGATCAGATGAAATGTATAATAAAATTTTAGAAGAAGCTAAGTCTATGACAAGCGGCCATTCCGAAAATAGGACCCAGACTCAGAAAAGAAAGGTCAAAAAATCTAAACGAATGGATGGCTACGTGATATATGGCTCTTCCTGTTCCTCCACAAGACAAAATATAGATGACCAGGACAATCAGCGATTTAAATCTGAATATTAGGAAACGTTGGACATACTAATTGCTGAATTACAAAGAAAATTTTCGGACAACGACGATCTACTAAACTCATTAGCTAGTTTCGATGAGTTGGATGTAAACAAAATGGTACCTTTGAAAAATTTAGGTAAGTGTGAGAAAATTAAACATAACTATGTTGCTGCTTGTAAAATATTACTGTTATTTATTTACTAGCTGTAGTACTCGGCTTCGCTCAGGCAGTTGATATGAGATTATGTGGTAGTTGGAATAAAAGGATAAACTTTAAAATATAAGAGGTAAAAATTTTTATTGAAAACATATTCTAACCATTTACAATACTTGTTTATAAACAACATTTTTCATTTTATTATCCACAATGTCTATGTACAAATTTTTCGGATTGTCTACTCGAGAGCAAGCTACGTAAGTCGATTGTGAGAGAAGCAGGAGTCTTTGAGGTTGATGCCGCAATGTTTTAAAGTTTGTCCTTGCGCTTTGTTAATTATAAAACTACAGGCTAATTTGATTGAAAATTGCAGTCTTTTAAATTGGAATGGCAGTTAAGTAGAGATCAGTGGTATTCTGGAGATAAATACTACGTGTCCTTTGTCCTTCCCAGTCATAATTTCGGCTTCGATGATGTTATTCGATAGCTGTTTAACGATCATCCTTGTTCCATTACATAGTTATGAGTTCAGATTTCTGAGTAGTGTGATCGGAGATCCAATTTTTAGTCGAAGGCAGTGTAATGGCAATCCTGGTACTTGCAAACAGTTTAGAAATTCTGTAGGGAAGTTGACACTTTCTTCAACGCTTACCATCGTGTCGATCGATTTGTGTATTCCCTCTCCACCGGGAATTTTCTTTTGAATATCAAAGTTGATATCGTCAACAATATTATTTTTAATTGTCAAAATTTCCTTTTGAAATAGCCATCCGGATTGGTATAGTTGTGAACAATATTTGGAAAAATTTGGTCGATGAGTTCGTTTTCAGTAGTGGCTATGTTGCAAAAATCACTGTTGAGTTTAATGAGACCGGTCGTCTGGTCAGTGCGATATGTGCCTTCGCCTATTTGTAAAAGTTTTTGAGCAAAATGTGTTATTGTTTCGTCTTTAGAGAGTTCAGCTCTCATATTTTTTGTTAGTCGCAATATTTGTATGTATGGCTAGAAATGTGTTTTTTTTTAAGCATGCATTGATCTCATTTGCTAGTGTTGACTTGGGAATAACTGGGAGTGTTTGTCGAAATTTCCTGAAAGCTTGAGTAGAACTCTTCCCATCACTTCAGAGTTTCCTCGCAAGTCTTGTAATATTCTGTCCATGGCTTCGAGTGATTATTTATGTGCCAGTGTGCATTTGTCCCAGAAGATAATTATAGCTTGTTTTAGAAGTTCACCCCGTGCAGATCTTCTTGAGATTTTACATACCGGGAATTGTTCTTCGGCTATATTCAACGGTAGTTGTAGTTCGTCCTCCTTCTATAAGTGTGGCTGCAATGCCGGATGATGCCAGTGCAAGTGCGATGTGATGTTTAGCACGTATTTCCGCCGGCAATAGATTTATTAGAAATGTTTTCCCAGTGCCGCCTGGTGCGTCGAAGTAAATAATTCCGCCAATGTTGTTGTTGATCCGGTCCATGATAACGTTATAAAGTTTTTTTATTGTCATCGAGGAGTGGGTCTGGTTTTTTATTGCTAAACATTTATATTCTAGGGAAATGAGTATTCCATTGAATTCGATGGCCAGTTCTGGATGAGCTTGTCAGATCATACTCTCTTTGAAGGAACCCCATTAGCCGTTTTGGACTCAATGAGTTACATGTTGTTAGAATTATGGCGAATAAGTCTCTGATTTATTCAGTTGAGTCTGTGATTGAGACTTCTTGAAACATTAATTCCCAGTGATTATCGTTTTCCAGTAGTCCTAAGCGTTAGCATGTTTCTCTGTACGTCTGGCATAGGTATATAGAGTACCTGGTTCTATCCTTGGTTATATCAGGATCCGTAGAAATACAAGGATGCGCAAAAGTATGCACGAGCAGACGAGAATAAAAAAGGGACACTAAATGTAGCGTTTTCTTTCTATTCCTGGAAGCAGTAATGTTCGTTACTAGACCGCTGTCAATCTCTTATATAATTATGTGTATTTTAAATGACGGTGTTACTTAAAAAAGGCAAATTTTCAACGAAGGATTTTTATGCTGTAAGTGATCAGGAATTTCGCGTAAAAGCGTAAAAAATTAAATATGCCGAGCAAATAAAACTGACGGCTATAGAGTGGCACCCATTAAATTTTGCTGTTTCAAGAATTTGCTTACTTCGCCGAGGTTCACCTTTTAGCTCGGATCCTTAATTGGAAGGAAATTATTTTTAGGGTGGTTGGGGGATTAAAGAGAAGTATACGAAAAATATTGCTTTTGAAGCGGTGTCCATATTTAAGTTCAGTTAGTATGTTCTTCTTTGGGGGCCTAACTTTAAATAACGAATTTCTTTCAAAGTTAATAATTCATTTAGTTTATAAAAATGGAACACGAACGAAGTTTAAACAGAATTTCGAGAGAATATGAGAACGCTGGACCCTAAGGAAGAGTGACATTAAGCGCATTAATGCATTTGAAATGCACCGTTGGAGGCGTAAAGGGTCCCATGGACTGCGAAAAGAAATAACTTGTCGATACTACAAGAAGTCAATGTGGAGCACAGGTTGCAGCATGTGGTATAAAGGCGGATAGCGACCTTCTTTGCGCACATTATACGACAGGGTGGACCAAAAAGTGTTGGTTATGACTATAATGGTAGAGGTTCGCCGGAAAAGAGGGAGACCCGCAACAAGATACATGAGATGGTGTCAAAAAAATAGTCAGCGCCGGATCATTGCGTGAGCTGATCGATCGGACAATAGATAGGACCCCATGACGGCTGGACACACATTACGATGATCAATAATGTCACGATGCTCGAAACGAGCAACCGACGATGATGTTGATATCACTCATATCCCTAGAGATCTGCCACTATAGTTTTCGTTTGTAACGGTCGATAATAATTTTTAAAATCCGCAGGAATCTTCAAAATGAGCAGCACTATGAAATTTCACGAAAATCAGCAGTATCGTTGAATATGTTTATATTTCTTCTGGTTATTTCCAAAATACTTGACAAGATTTTTCGATCTTGCAATAATTCACGTTCACCTTAATTTGATGTGCAAATAAAAGGATTGCGCGTAAAAATATCTCTTAGCTATTTTTAAACACTGTTTATAAGTAAGAAACGGTCTTCTAAAAAGAAATAAAAGAACTTTGAACCGGTATCAAAAAAAAAAAAAAAAAAAAAAAAGAACTTACTGTACATGAGAATTGCTCCCTTCTTTTGACGATATAGGATATAAAATGTTGCAACATTCATCTGACGATTAAACATCTGATAATTCTATGGTACAAATCAGTTACTGAAAACCGCTATAGGAGGCCATCTATATTATATGCATATTAGAGATAGTCAAATATCAAACACAAATCAACTCTAATAGAGGAGCTGGATATATATATATATATATATATTTGTGTGTCCTTTCCGACTGCAATATATACCTGTATTTCAGCTCATACCTTTTGCTTACAACTCTGATTAAATTGAATCAGTAAACTTCAAATTCATTAATGTACTAAGGCGTATTGTTTCTCTTTCTTTAAAAAAAAAATAAATAAAAAAAAAAAATTGTTTTTATATAATCAGTAACTCATTTATCTTTCATTTTTATTTTTTCTTATATTAAATAAATTGTTACTGGTGACTAAGTGTCACATCACCAATATAATTTCATATAAACATTGTTAATGATCCATTAACTTTATTATACTTTACTATAAAAATTCTGTGTTAAATTTTAAGCACCCAACACACTTTACACACAAAATTTATGATATCTCTGATATATGCAATTATGTTATAATAAGTACACTGAAATAAACATGTACACAGAATCTATCAATAAAATTGCCCCATCGGGAACGTCCGAAATGGGGAACTTGAAAAAAAAAAAAAAACCATTACTAAAGGAAACGAAAAAGACAAAATAAAAAATAAAAAGGGACATGGAACATAACGATTAAATGAACCGACGGAATTCTAAAAATATATAAACGCAAACAATAAATCGAACTTGTGCCCAGCGGCGTCAATTGGATCAAACAGAATTTCTTCAACATCTGCCTTACATTTTCGCTCCTACATATCGAATTTCTTTATTAAACGAACGTCCCGCATTCGTTTCTTATTCGCTTCGTTGTCGGCTTGTCTCGATTTCGAAATTCTCGTTTTTTGCGTTCAGCGACACTAATAGACTTGGATGATGGAATCGGATCGATCGTAAATTCAACTTCGGATTCGATTATATTTGACACTTTTCGACATTAGTCAACGATGTCGGCGTATTCGAATCACGTAATCTAAGAAACACTTCAAACTTATCTGCATCAAAGGCGTACATACGTATAATGAATTGTATAACATCTTCGCTAACACGAAATTCATCATCGCGCTCACGTTTACGCGATTCGCGCTTTCGTTTGGCCGCACATTTCGGAGCCGTAATTAATACGCGGCACTACTTACTTTCGACAAACACAACGAACGAGTAATTACAATCTGCAACGAGCGAAATCGTGCACTGAACTGAGAAACGATACCAAGAAACTTTTTAAATGTAAATTGCTGCGCAATCCGTAAATTATTATTTATGGAATTGGATGATCGTAAATTGAATTTTGGAAAACTTCTATTCGCGATATCGCTTGTAACTGCGGTGATGACGTAATTATTGTGACATTTGAGGCGTCGGTCAAAATGTGACGCACAAATTATCGGAATGACCCCCGGCTATAAGGCATATTCACGTCAAAAAAAAAAAAAATAAAATAAAACAAAATCGTATGGTCACTTTTAAGCTCTAAGAACATATACCGATTTCTCACGCTATTCTCCTTAAACTTGTTGCGATTATTATCTCCACTGATAACCACCTATCTCATTTCGTTAATAAAAATAGTACGTTCTAGCACAATTTATTTCCCGCACTTAATTACTTTTTGATAATTTCTTAATATCTAAAATAACGAAAAAAGTCGACTAAGTTTTAATAGAGAATATTCAGCGATTTTTAAATCAAATCTAAAAACCGCTTCTTCTTTATTTTTCACCTTTTTAAATTCTAAAATTTTAGGAATTTTTTTCATTTTTCAGTCATTTCTATTCATTTTTACTTTTTCCCCGCTCGATTTCGCATAAATTCTACTGATATGCATTTAATGAATTTTTAGTACTAGGTACAAAATATTTTGAACTAAGAAAGACAACAAATTGTTCGGAAAACACTGAATATAGAGAATCCTGACAATTTTAATATCTGCCAACAAAATTGTGAGCATTAAAATATATTTCGGTTTTTCCAACAATTTTTAGATGATCTCGATGAATATATATGTTCTATGGAATTATCAAAATGTTCATCGAATACCGCAAAAAGGGGCCCAGTAACGACGCCAAAGACTGTTTTTAATCCAAGTCAATTACAAAAGTACGAGTAAAGTCTTTCTCTCTCTCTCTCTTTAGTGGTTTAGATTTTTAAACTTTACAAATCTATATTCTGCAGTTATTCTGTCTTTTTTTTTCATTATTTAATTTTTTCCCAAACGCTAGAATTATTAAAGCTAAATTGCTATTTATAAAATTCATGAACATATTTTGGAACACTAAATTATGTAACTAAACGTGTTCTTCCTATTACAAATAAAACCATTAGTTACCCTATGTCACTACTGACATCATTATTAATATTGAAAAACCGTTATCGGTATTATCATTGATACCAGCAAAACTTTAAACTTTTAATTTTATTTGTAATTTACTTTTTCTTACAAATTGACTTTTATTTTAAATCTTGTTGCGATATAATTTTTGTTTTTCCCATAATTTAGTGTTAGTTTGTGTCACGGATAGATATCATTAACTGTGGCATCTTTTCAAATGATCTACCCGCTATAACGAAACCCCTAGAATTCATTCGACTATCAGTTTGAAGAGTTTACCTTAATAAATTAATAAATTTAAAGCCTATGCACTGCGGCAGCTTAGATGGGTACACACGGTGTAACTCTTTATAAAAAAATAATTTATAGAGTTAAACAAAATACTTAATAAATGCCTATAAACAACAAAAAAAAAAACGGAAATATGGAAAAACAGGAATATTTTATTCAGAACCGTTGAAATAAACAAAGTATGCATTTATATGCATTTTTAATTTAAAATCGAAGAAGTCAACTTTACAATATTTATTTTGCTGCTTAACGTACAAAAGTTAGAAAATAACAGCTTTCAAATCACTACACTGGAACTTTTTTGTGAAAGTATGTTTCCATTTCTAATTAATAGTCATCGAATTAAACAGTACACAGCAAAAGGTAGAAAAATTTAATATCTAAATCAGGAATACACTTTTAATTCAACAAAATAAATGATATTTTTTAAATGACACTACTTAAAATTATGTATATTAACCACTTACTTTTTTGTCTCAAAACGTTACTTATATTGTATATATAAGAAGACAAAGTATCGACAAAATGGATTGCTTGACAAATATATTATTCAAATAAAATATGTTTATATCGTAAAAAATGACAAGTACGTATTTTTTTCGTACCTCGTTAAAAGGTTAAAATTTTTAAATACTTTGAATGCCATGTTTAAAATCCATAGTATTTTTAACTTTAATTACCTTTTCATGTTAATTATGTAATTATTATTATGTTGTGAAGGACTTATTCGCTGTACTATGACAATAAATAAATATTTAATTTTAAATTTAATGTATTTTAAAATTTTAACGTTTATTTTTCATTTTCCGGTATATTCCGTTATTAATAATAACAATAATAATAATAATAATAATAATAATAATAAAGTTGCGGAAGAAAGTAGGAACATTTAATCAATAGAATCATTAGAATACATAAAAAAAAAACAACTATTAATACGTGGAATCACGGTTACACGAATTTATCAACAGTGCAGTCAGTGGCACCTATGGAAACTAGTGGTTCTATTTCGAGATGGCCACCTAAATATAATTTTAAAATTCTCAGTTTTCCTGGTTCAAAAGTTCTCGATTTCCCAGTTAGTATAATTAGACGAGAACTTATACCAATTTTACTTCACTCATGTAATGACAAGTCCAACAAACTGCTACGTAGACAAGTGCAATATCAGCAGGAAGAAAAAAATTACAAATTAAATTTTATAATTTAAAGTTGTTTCATTCACATTTTAAATATTCTACGTATTAGATCACGGTTTCGAGCCATATCTGCTTACTTTAATATCATAAAATTTAATAATGAAGTTATAACTTATTGATCGCAGCGTCTCCCTATTGAAATATTTTCGAATTATAAAACTTATTTGAAATCTAACATTTACATTTGTAATCACAGACACCGTTCACTAAACTTGAGCTTTCTTCCCTCTTCCTCTTCCTCAAAAAAAAAAAAAAAAGAAATTTTTATTGAGATGATTTAGACCTATTAGTAAACTCAAATACAGAACAGAAAAATGATTTGTGTTACACCTAAATTTTAACTATTATGTACTTAAGATATCCGAATCAAATTTCACTTAAGCTTGTTCCGCGTTTTCTATATTTGTAAGGAATAGGTAATGTTTTCTGAAAATAAACGCTTACTTTATGCAGAAAACGCGATATTTGAAAATTTCAATTTTAATAAAAATAATACAATTTTGATTTAAAATTTATCGTTGAAATACGAAAAGTATAATTCTAAATTTTAAGAAAGGACCTTCATCCCCAATACTCTCCTCCGTATAAGTCCATTTCAGAAAAAGAAATATTATTACTTGTGCCGGTAAATAAAATTCGTATAATTTGATTTTTTAGGGTTTTGATTTTAATTAAATAACTTCTTTTAGATGAAACTACTCGTGAAAAGCATAAATAGGCATAATATATTAAAAAAATGCTTTTATTTTCCGCTTTAAAGGGTAACCTACTCTAGAATTTTGAAAAAATCGATTTTTTTTTTCTGGCTTAAACTACACATTTAGGGTCACAAAAATAATGTAGAATTGGTCCTATAGTAAAAAAAATAAAATAAATAAAAGGTTTAATTCTCGATTTTGCCGCAGCGCCTCGCTCGCTCGGATTTATTGCTTGCATACTGCTTCGGCTTATCGAAATAATTAGTGACTCTCCATTACCTAGAGTGCAAAAGATCGTTTGGGTCCCTCACGAGTTCACTAAGGTACGCTAATACTGTAATATATGTGTATGTGAGTCAGCACAGTTGGAAAGTCCTGTCGTGTACACGCTTGGTTTTGCTTTTTCCGTTAATTTGTTTTGAACGTTATTTTAAAGTTAAAAGTATAAGCATTTAGGGTGATACAACACCACGAAAATCCCAAAAGGGTAAGTGCTCCAACTTGAATTTCAAAGCGACGATTGCTGAATCGTTACGAACACTCGAGAAGCCAACCGTTGAAAACGTTGGTACGTCGGCTAGAAAATTAACAGTCATTCATCCGGATGATTTTAAAATAGGCGAAGGCTTTGGCTACCGAATTTTCGAATTTTTTATCAGTCTTTTCCGCTACTTTGCAAGCTGCTGTATGCAGAAAATGTAAGAGTCTGACGTAACATTTACCGAATCTGTAAAGCTCGGTTTCAGAATTACAATTTCATGCCCAAAGTGTGATAAGATTGCCATGCCTCGTTCTCCGCTCATTGAAAAAGGATACATTAATCGCGGAATCGTTCTTGCTATGCGGCTACTGGGAGTAGGATTAAATGATATAATAAAATTTTGCGTATTTATGGATCCCCGGTGGCCAATTTATTACCGGTAAGTTAATAGACAAACTGTCAACTTATTATGGCCTAGCAATACGCTGAAATTTTAATTCTGTAGACTCTTTACCATAAATTATCCATGGATGCCAATCCGCAACACGAACGCTGCTCGCGCGGGGAAGACTCTTGATGCTCGTGGTAGAAGGCGCAGGCCAATGGAGATTCAAGTTGCGCTCATAAAACACTTCTATCGGAAGAAGTTTTCAAAGCGCTCTATTTGATTTAAGAAGAACTGAGCAGTGTCGATGTACTTACTCGTTGCTTGGGCGGCTTCACGCAAAACAGAAACAAGAGCTTGAATGCGACTGTCCGGTCTATATGGCTCCAAAATCTGTTCCTAGTGACAAACACGTACTTGATACGGCAGCATATATATAAAGCGGTAGGCATTTGTAACGATGGCCTATCAAGTATCATGATGCTCATGCAGTTTGGACATGGAAATTGGACCGAACTGTTATAATTTCTGCATGGAAGCTGACGCGCGTCGTAACAAGTTTTCTGAGCGTTCACTCACGGATGCTGCAAAAAAAAAAAAAGCCCGATTGTCGTAGGACAAGGAGGATAGCATCAACGTCGATGGTCAAATATATGGTGCAGACATCGTAGATTAAAGGTAAAATCAAATTTCACAAAGATTTAAGTACTCGTAAAACTTTGAACACGATTGTCTCGGAACCATGTTTTTTGAACTGGGAGAACAGATTACTCAAACGCCGTTGCATGAATCGAATTGAAATTTTGACAGTAACTCGTCATAATTACATTTTCTATCAAAGTACGTAGCCGTTTTTTGATTCGATGTTAATAAATATTTCTTTTTATAAACAATTTACTGCTGATTTTTTGGACAAAAATCGTGTTTTTCCCTATAAATGCGCCATTTATACAAAAATCGGTTCAAAAAAAAAAACCTACGTACTTCTATAGCTAATAGTATGTAGATTAAGAAATTTTTTGTTTTTTTGACATGGATATGTCTTAGCTTTGGGGAGTCATTCTAGAGTTTGCGCCACCAAAAATGTAACGGAAGTGGAAGTGACGCCATCAAAGGGGGTTTGTGTTTTTTTGTTTCAGGTCTTAAACTTTACAAGAAGTCCGTCCTCCCATGACGTAGTTTAAAAAAAAATGCGATTTCAAAGATTGACTGTGTCGTTGCCATTTGTATCGAAATAATAAGATTTTTTTTTTTCATATTTAAATACATGTTTAGCAAATCCTCCAAAAAGAAATCCTATTCATTTTTCCGTACTTCTAAAACAAATTATCAAAGTTAAGTCTTTTTTCAGACTGCTGAGTAATGATACCCTTTAAATGATTTTCTTGTGCACAGTTGTTAGAACCGACCAAGGCCGCTGCAAATATTTAATGAACAAATGGAAGCTCTCGGAATCGGAACTGTGTAGCTGCGGCGAGACTGAAACGATGCCGCACTTTGTTAACTTGTGTGAAGTATACAGTTTCAGTAATAGATCGACTGGGGGCTACATTCTCTCTTGAGAAAGGCGCAGTAGAATGGCTGATAAGTGTTAATTTATAAATAGACGACGATATTTCGTAATTTATATTTTTAATCTATATTTCATTTTGATAAGCGCGTAATTGATACGATAATAATAATAATAATGATTTTCTTTTACCGGAAAAATATTTTTCGGCTGATTTCACTTTTTTCACGATTTTATCTTAAAATTTTCAGCTTATTCCTGCTTGAGTGACCATTCTGTATTTGTAACAGGAAGGATTACCACATAACAACAGCCTCGTACGAGAAGTTATTAAACAGAACACAAATCATTCTTTAATTTTATATGCTTCATACTGGTTCTGTTAATACTTTTTTCAGTTTTCTTGTTACTTATTCTAAAACAGAATGGGATGAAAAAATGGAAAAAGTGATTGTTAAGAAAAATACGTAAAAATGAAAGAAAGCAACGAGTAGCTTTATTAAAGGAAAAAGAAAAGAGATTTAATCGAATTACACTAGATAAAGAAAAAAGCAATCATCGGTCTGTTTTTATATATGTACATAAATCTGGAAAAAGGAAATTTTTAATAGAGATGTCTGGAAACAAACTCATTAAAGATACTGGAAAAAGCTTACTAGGAAAGAACTGCGAGAATAGGCAGTATTAAAAAGGGAAAAATGAAATCGGGAACAAGAGCACGGCAAGTATGGTTGTAAAAAAAGATTTTTTTAAGACAAGATAATAAAGATAAACGCTTACAACAAATGTAGAGTACGACGAAACGAAAGTAATAAAAATAAAACATAAAGAAATTATAGACAAAAAAATAAAGAAAAAAATCACGTTAAAAGTGATAAATATGTAAATTGGAACGGTGAAGGAAAAGAGAAGTTAACGAACGAATAGGAGTCAAGAGATTAAAAAGAATTAAAGACAAAAGAAAATTACGTTGTAAAGACAGTTATTAAAAACTGCGATGATTACCTATTATGTATGTAAGTAGTTTGGCGTAGAATACAAAAAAAAAAAAATATATATATAAGAAAGCAAATATTACTAAACGATTTATTTATGTACACTGAGCAATTTTACAATTGTACAATACTTAAGAATATACAACGTAAATCAAATTTAACTTTTTATTAAGAAACGACATTATTAACCTAACATAGGACTGTATCACAGATAATTTTTAAATTACAAAAAAAAGAAAAGTTATTAAAGCTCTTTCCGGAGGAAAACATGGTACAATTAATTCCATCAGGGGTGAATAACATTAAAGCTTATTATCTCTTAATAATATGTACATAGGGACGCCGAACTTACTGTATAGTTTAAGAAAATACGCTTTAATGTAGACGCCTGATATGGTCAACAGGCACTGATGACTACGCCATATAGTTGTACTGATTAGTTACATCTCGATCACGTTCCATATAGTCTCTATCGATTAAAGATTCTATACGTTTTTTTAAATCGGACGGCTGTGGAAAATTATATAAATACCATCAGTAGGAACTTAATTAATTCAAAATCGTATGCTAATGTTTTGTAATTCATTTCGAAACTTAAAATAAAACGTAAAAAATCTTAATTTTTTACTACCGTATTTTTTATTTTATCCCCTTTAAACGACCCTCCAATGAAATAGCTGCTATAGGTAAAGCGCAACTAGCAACACATTGTTGCCGTCAGTCAGCTTATATCGGAGCGGGTCTCGAGTTTTGCAACAAAGCGATGCTATTATATTGCTTAATAAAAATGGTTCTCAGACCGGCGAAATAGATAATGCGTAATGAGCAGAAAACGAATAAATGATGTTATTATTTTCGACTTTCTTTCCCATACCGAATCAATATTGACGTCATACGTTCGGCAAACATATCTATACGACCGAATTTTGTCTGCGTTTGTAAGCAAGCAAGTATGTTATACATTTTGATGTTATTGCACTGGTACTTAAGAAGAAACTTTAGAAACATTATCCCGACATTCTTCAGTAACAGAATGCACGTATTACTACGTTGCTGACTCTGTAATTGTTTTTTCAATGTATATTATACACATTTTATATTAAAACAGAGAACAAGAAGATCACTTAAACCGATTTTTCCTATATTTTTTAATCGCGAAATATTTAATTTCACTAATATGTAAAACATTATCGGAAGCCTATGCGAGCCTTGCTCTGCTTACATCACGGTGACAACATTAAAGATGAACAATTCGCATCGACAGCTGACAGACCTTAGAGTTAAAATAGCACGAAAAACTCAAATTCTAACTTCAATGGCGACGGTAATGTTGTGTCACTGTTGCTTATGCATTATTTGCTGCTTCATTCAGAAACTGTCTAAAAATTGTCTGAGCAATAAAATCAGACGCTATTTATTTCTTTTTGTCTGTTTATTCAAAACGGGCACTACTGGATAAATTAATTGCACCGACATCTGATGATTCCAGTTTCACACATATTTAACTTTTCTAATTTTAAACGTCAAAGAATGACAAGTCCAACGTAAAATAATTTCACCTTATTCCAGTTTTTATATTACAACAATTTTAATATATAGATATACGAGGTGTGGCTATTAAATAACGAGACTGCGCGCGCTATGAATGCTCTAGAGGAGCAAGGAGAGAAACAAATACGGGAAAAGAGACCTTGAAGTGTTTACTAACACAGTTCCAAACCACGTTTTTGAGGCTACAGTAGTATTTTTCTTATCGAGTGTTGACGAGTACGTGATTTTTTTGGCCGTCGGGTACAATGTGTGACGAAAAACACGTATTAATATGAAATTTCTCATGAAATAGAAGAAAACTCAAACCGAGTATTATGCATTACTGAAAGAAGTTTACGGTGAGAATTCTCTGTCACGGACACGTGTTTTTTTTTGGTGCCGACGATTTTCTAAAGGTCGAGAGAATGCTGAAGATGACCGACGTCCAGGTCGATTTGTCCCGATTTCAACTCCTGCAGCCGATTATTTAGGTACGCGCAATTGTTACTACCGTTATAATGTGCTCCTACTAACAGATTTTATAAACGCCGTTGTTATTATTCATCTTATTTACTCGAATGGATAAGTAATACTTTAGAAATCGATATTATTCATTTAGTAGCAGAAAATGTGCAAAACCCGGAATACAAAATAATTCAGAAATATTTCGATAAAAAAGGATAAAGATATATTAATATGTATGGAAAATTTAATAAATTAATTAAAATTGAAAAAAAATGCACTAAAAAGTAAAAAATAATTTTTTGATAAAAAATTATACATTCCAGAGCGATATATACCTTAAGGTGATATTGTAATGATTTTTATAAAACATTAACTTTTTGGAGTAGGTACCAAATTAAAATTACAATATTTAGAAACAACATAATAAATATAATAATACAGTCGTTCATTTGTTATAATGCGAGTATTGCAAACGTGATGAATATTTAATGTGGTTTTTAATTATTATATTCAATTTGAGTTTGGTTTCGATTCCAAAAAGTTAATGTATAAAAATTATCACAATATCACCTTAAGGTATATTACTATTTCTTTTTTTATCGAATAATTATTTTTTACTTTTTGTTGGTGCATTTTTATTAAATCTTTATAAGTTTTTTTTTTTTTTTTTTTTTTTGAAACAATTTTTAGCATAATACTTAAATTTTTTATTTTCCTAAAAATCAATTTTTTTTAACAAGCTTGTAAATGACGCTATGACAGTTTCAGCTTTGTTTTCTTTATTTTAAGATTTCTGTGGTAATTAACATTAATAATGTTCCTAGATGGCTAAGGGGGTATTCAAGTATTACGTAAGCAGTCTTAGGGGGGTGGGGTTAAATTTTGTCTTACTTGTACTGACAAAGGGAGTGGGGGGCATATTATAAATCTTACGTAAGATGAACAAAATTATAAAATAATTGGACAATAAATAATTCTTAATTTTTTGATTTTCTTCAAATACTAATACTTCAAATTTAAAAATAATTTAGTCTTTTAAAGTTAAATTTTCGTATTTATTAAAAGTTTTGAAAAAATTCTTACGTCTTATCATTTGCGGGAGAGGAGTTCATAATTTTCTTATTTTTGCTTATACATGGGGGGTAGGGGTCTAAAATCATTGAAAGTTTGCTTACGTAATACTTGAGCGCCCCCCAAACTCGAAAAAAATTACTTTAATTTTTTTTAATTATATTTTTATGCCAAATTGATATTTTAAATCAATCACGTTTTTGTTATACTGATAAATAAAAAATATCGTCTAAAGAGACCATACTTTTTAGCGTTTTTCGATGACTACTCAGTTTATGTTTACCGATTTTTATCGATACGCACATTGTACTACCGCTGACTGGTACATTTTGGAATGAACAAAGAATCAATAAAATCAATCCACATCGATAAAAGTTATGCGCAAACAAGAACAAAAAAAAAAACACATACACGACAAACGTTTTCTCCCTCGTTTTTTTTGAAGTCGGCTAAAAGAGTAAATTTTAATTACTATATCGTTCTTTAAAAATAGATGTATTTTTTTATACCATTTTTCAAATGTATTTCTTTGACAAAGGAGGAATAAAGCTCACTGATCTTTTGCAACAATACTAAACCGATGTATTCTTTTATTTCTATTTCATTTATGTTTCCAACGAATATTGCATCTGATTAAAATATGTTCAAAAATGATAAATTTAATTTACGGTTTTCATAGTAATTTCATCTGATGTAAGAATGACGCTGTCATTAATATATTTTATTACGGATTAGATTTATTTAAAAAATGAATAAATAAATACACGGGGATTGTGTTTACCAAGCATTTACGCTAACAGAAAATAATAAATTTATGTTACATTGATTTTTTCACAGACCGATAATTTATGTAGAAGCACTGATTCGGAAATTAAATATTAAACAGCAACAGAAAATTGCTTTATGTTTTCGTGAGTTTTTGTATTTATCATTCGTCTTCATTTGTTAAAAGCCACTCATGATGTATGATTAATATTTTCAATAATGCGAACCGCATACATCATTAGAATGTAAAATGCAATATAGTAAATATGGAAAACTCGAGCCTTAAATAGACTGCACAAGAAATAACATATCATCGTGGTCTAATAAAAATATCGGCATAAAAATTTTGATTTTAAATTTATCAGACATTTAAATCAGTAATTTCCGAATATTCTTGAAGTTACTTGTTGTAAAAACTATATTATTTAAATTACCTTTACTGGGAACTGAAGTTGATCGTATAATTCTGATATTAACTGAGCATGCTGTATCTTTTTTCTCATTTTCATGATACGCACAATAGCTGCATCTATTTGATACTGACGATCTTGAAAAACTCTTTCTTCCGTCGCTTTCTGTTCTTCAATCTAAACCGATAATCGAAAATAATAAAACTATACACGCTTATGTTATAGTATTTTAAAAGTTTTAATCACATATACGAGGGTGCTTTAATAAATAAACGGAAAAAGTGACATAAAAATCGTAAAAATGTATTTATTTCAACAAAAAAATAAAGTACATTTTACTTCTCGACATAATCTGCCATTACACTAATACATGTTTCCCATCCCGATATCTAGTAGCGTATACCGTTTTCTTAGAACTTTTAAGACTGACTACAAAATTACGTTTCCATATTTATCTCAACATCTTCGATGTATGCGAAATTCTACCTTTATACAAACGAATTCAGGAGTCCGAAAAGGTAGTGGTCGCACGGCACTAAATGAAGACTGTATGTACGGTGGGTGAGAGAACCCCAACTCATTTTTTCCAAAACTACTTGCGTTATATGAGCGTTATAAGAGAGGAATTGTATTGGAAGGAGATGGCCTCTCTTGCGATCAATCCTTTCTGCTTGATGGCTGACCTCGATTGCTTGCCCGGGACCTAGGCATATGATTGAGCATTAATGGAACGTCTATCTTCGAAGTAATGACAAGAATCGGGAGTTAAAAGCACTTTGTTTGCAGATGGATGCGATTTGCATTTTTTGCGGCAGATAAGTTGATATGTATGTAAACCATGCTTTGTCTTTTCGATTCTGGTTCATAATGATGTCGCACCCACGTTTTATCACTGACTATAATTCTTTCGAGAAAAAACTCACTATCTTCATCGAACTTTTTATTGACCTATGAATAGATTTTTAAATGAGTTTCTTTGTGAACAGGTGCCAACATTTTGGGAATCCATCTGGCGCAGGATTTTTCGAAAATTTAGGGTACGTGTATGATTTCATGTTTTGCTCCGAAACTGACATCTAATAGGGCGACAGTTGTTCTTCGTTTGAAATCCGACCGTTTTCCAAAATCACTCGTTCAATTTTATCAACGGTGGCGTCGAAATTTCTACTGGCCGACCGCTGCAATGTTTTGTCTCCATACTGCAGCGTCCATTTTTGAACTGCTCGACCCACGAATAGAAGCTTGAGGAATTCATGTATGATCTATCATACTGCGCCTGTATTATCTGGTATATTTTGAAAGGTTTAACGTTTTCGGAAAACAAAAAACGAATCACAGCGCACTGCTTTCGTGCGAGGAATTGAGCAGTGGCGGTTGTGCAAGTTTGGGATCACTGAAATGCAATTCGAAACAACCGGCCATATATATAGCAAAAATACATACTCATCAAACCATACCACTGCCATCATAATAGACGGTTTTGTTTCTCTAGATAATTTTTTCCGTTTACTTATTGAAAACCCTCGTGTATACATACATACATACATACATACATACATACATACATACATACATACATACATACATACATACATACATACATACATACATACATACATACATACATACATACATACATACATACATACATACATACATACATACATACATACATACATACATACATACATACATACATACATATATATATACACACAATATATAAGGGCTGGTGATCGAGGATTGCTCGGATTTATTTTGAACTCGCAAATGAATCAAATTATACTTACGAGTTTTACAAACAATTAAAAATAAAACAATAATACATACGTAATACGAAAGTATAATTGCATGCGGTACTCTATTCTTCATTTTGGAACGTGTATTTTAGTTTATACAATATTTAAAATCACCATGTACATTACGTAAACAAATTGATTTTAACTCGAAATTTCAATTTATATTTAACATGGTAAATAAGTATTATTCTTTATTTACTATTAAACCCGAAATAAAAAAAAATCAATATTCATAAGCCAGAAATATTATGACAAATTAGCACGACTTGTTTTTTTATTTAATTTTGTTTTGTTCTCAAAATTTGTAAAATGTGATTACTTCGTAGATATGATAATTTGTAATAGTATTTTTGGCTTATGAATTTTAAATCGTTAGATTAAAAGTTTTCGATAATAGTAGCGTTTTCGGCAACGTCGACTATTATTCACGTTAAAACTCAATACCATCGTGGCATCTAACAGCGACTACGTATTATCTGAAAATTAGGTTTTCATAAAACTGAAATTATAAAAAGAGGATAAATCGAAGGATATTCGAGCTAAAAAGGGGCGAAAAACGCTAAATGTTAACAATACGTTATTTCAACGAAAATGTAACGACCGCGGAAATTTCACTTTCATTCTTTAAATAGTTTTCCATTAAATGCGTTGAATTCTTTTAAAAAAAGTAGGTGGGTACTTGGGAGAAAGCGAGCAATGCAGATGCAGCTTAAGATCTGAGCTCGTAAGTGCCAAGCGATATTTTTCAACATTTTTTTGTTACACGAACGCAACCGAACTAACAAAAATGATAATTTAAAAATGTTTCAGCAACGCTCGGATCATTTTCATTTAACTTTCTGGCTGAATAAAATTTTAAAATAATACGAATAACATATAAATAAGAATTAATATACGGATGTATCGAATAAAATTTATCGTAAACGTTTAATGGCTCTAGCTTTTACATATAAATTCAGATATTTATCTTTAATTTTAAATTTGTTTAAATTCATAGTATGTAAAAATTTGCTAATTTTTAATATCGAGAAATTCTTACTTCCAAAAGTCATTCAACAAAACACTGTATAAACGGGTACCTTTTCAACGTCATAATATGTATCAGACGCCTAAAAAGATGATATTTCTGTGGTAATTAAATCATCGATGAATTTTTTACTGCTGATAAAAGTTTCTACGAACAGTGATTGAAAACAGCGCGTTGTAGGGTAGTACAAATAAACAGATTAATAACGATAACACTGTAGTTGCCTTTAAAATGAAATGCAACACATTAATAAGTATAAATCTATAACCACACGCGCACATTTGAAAAAGTTCACTCAGCCTTGATGACGGAAATAAACAACGAGCTGAATTGTAATACAAACCGTTTCTTTTAATTGAATCTGGTTTATTTTAATACGGAACAATTTATTGCTGAATTCTTCATTAAAAGAAAATGTATCCGTTTCTTCTACATCTCTTCCTTTTGGCGTCTTATTGATTACTCTAGTTTTCCCGCAAGCTATCGACTGCATAGTACGTTTTAATTCATCATTCTGCAATTTTTATAACATAATACGACTATTAAAATTCAGAATGAAAATAAATACAAATAAGACAACAATTTACGATTTAGTAACGAAGGAAGAATAAGTAAGCAGATAAATTATAGGAAAAGAATAAAAATTTAGGTATTTAAAGATTAGATAGAGTTTTGCCCTTAGGAGGCGCTCTTTAAACAGTAGCGAGCTGAAACTTTCAGGATATTTTCCGATGCCTGACACGATGGTATAATTTTTTTAAAGATTGGTTTGGGGACATTTTTCACTATCTTACCCTGTGCTATGTCCTTTCATGTTACATTTTTAATATCTTTGTATTTTATCCAAAACACGTCCTCATTATTATCACCCCTTAATTGCACATAAAGACACATCAACCGGGAGTATTGCTCTTAAAGGGAAACTAAAATTGAAATTATTTATTGTTATATAAGTATGAGAATAATCATACGTTTTTATGTCTAAACAATATACGGTTTTGGTTTGTACTTAATAATTTTTAATACCGTTGTACACTTGCTTACTAACGAACAGAACTGATTCTGATATAGTTTAAAGCAAAACTCTAAAAATACGGAGTTATTACGATTTTTTGTATTTTAATGGTCAATAGATATCTCGGAATTCTAAGCAAATGCACAGAGACGAATAAAAATCTGGAATGTGACTTTTCAACTCTAAAATGACCATATAATAAATAGATTCGGCGATAGTATTAATCACAATAATAATAATAATACTTATGAACATATAAAATTTATATCGTAGATTTAAGAGGTGTAATTAACGTCATTTTACACATTCAAATCGAATTTAATGTAGTCCTGAACAAGGTGTGTTGATTAGCAACAATTTTTGTACGACCTACATCGCTTACGAAACTTTACGAGTTAATTAGAATCGCTTCAACAGAAGTATGATGCAAAGCAGCATCAAAAAACGAAAATTTAAAATAATTCTACCCCACTGTATCAACAGCTTCAGTTATCTTGACTAAAATTAAGGCGCCGTGTCCTAGGAGCTATACAAAAATTAGGTAGATTTGTAAGCACAGGGAAGCCTTCGAAAAATAATGCAAGATCTGTTAAAAATGTATCAGAATTGCTTCCCTATCTGTGGCAGTCAAACAACGAACGCTGAAAAGCACTAAACAGGCTAAGAAATATTGTAGCACACTCAAAATACAACCTTCATAAACGATAACTGATCTCGATAACTGAGGCGAAATACAAAATAATAAGTGCTTGTTTGAATGTCAACTTTCTCGGGAATGTAATCGAGAAAAGTTGTACGGTTTTATAAATGTCAAGTGAAGTTCACCGATTACTATATATATTACAAAAAAAGATAGTTGACGAGCAGATACACGAAGATAATAATCCATATGAATATAATTTATTAGCATATTTTATTGCAACCAATGTTTAAAGTGAGCAATTTTTTAATCTGTTGTATAATTGTTATTCTGAACGTTTTAACACAGTTTCCGCAGCTTTTGTATTTTCGGTTTAGTCTGTTTTTTTTTTTGTTTTTTTTTTTGAATATTTTTATCTTACTATATACAAAAAAGGAATAAAAATACAATAAAAGATACGAGCCATCGTTTATAAGAAATCAAAGTAAAATCCGTTCTAACAATAATAACTTACTAAAGTAAACAACTGTACTAAAAATTACATTTTCCTATAATTCAACAGTAATAATTTCATACAAATTTCAATTTTTCATGAAAAAGAACAGTGCAAATTCGATAAAAGTTAAAAATTGACTCACTAAAACGGTTAATATTTAACCAGTGTGACGGAATTTGACAGCTTTGTTCTCTCTCATCATTGTTTTTATAGGTATCTTGAGAGTAATAAAAAGTTATAATGAAGATTGAACAAAGCAAAAAAAAAAAACGTAAATAAATAATAGTTTTATTAGTTATATATTTTTTTTTCTTTTTAAAAAAAAGAGACAAAAAATTTTGCTTTTATCAATTTGTAAAATAAATGAAAAGCGGTTTTAACCAATATACGATGAAAATTTCATCTGAGGTAGGAATAAAAATAATTTTATACTTACCGGAATGCCAGTTTGTTCTCGTATTTCCTCGTACGAAATTGACTTGTGATTATCAAATAGTAATAACGCTAACGCTTGAAACAAACTAACTTGTAATTCTTTATTACCCTGTAACAATGAACATTCATTTAATAATAAAATTCAACTTACTAACGACAAAATTATAATTGTAAAAACATATTTATATACACGTTCATTTACATGACATTGATCGCGTAACAATTATTTTAGATCTTTTCTATAAAAACAAGTTTTTAATAGAATAATTTCTACGTCAGAAACATTTATTGACGATCAATTCGGCTTCTGCTTTAAAATTTTATAAACTAAACAAATTCTTTAGTTTACTAAACAGCAGTAAAAAAAATATAAGAATTAGTGTATAAACTATCTCTCGAGAATATCAAGTTTCATAATTCAAATTTAAGTGTAAAGTGAACAAGGGCAGAAAAATGTTTAAAATAGTATATTATGCATTAAATAGAGAAATCTGGGAAAGTAAAGGCGGATCCCAAGTAGAAAGGAACTGGCCCCCCTACTCTCATTAGTGCCGTTGGGCTTAGTACATTGTGAACCTTAACTTCACAATCCCGACGCCCTGTCAAGGGTATGGAACTCACTTTACTTTACTCTTGAATAGTCGAAACGTCTTTTACTTATAAATTCAAAATTATAATAAACAGATATTCTATTTTTACTTACGTGCGAAAATGTTAGTATTTATATTCAGATATATCGTTTAAGAGTAGCTTTAATAAATACGAGCGAATGGAATTGTAAATGAAAATGAAAAAATAATCTATTATAATGGCATTCAAATATTAGTTTTGACGTTTTATTAGATTAGCAGGGTTGTCGAATGAAATTGTAGAATGTAAAAATATTCAATAATAAAATGACAAAAAAAAAAAAATATTGTGGATAGAAAAAATAAAGAAATATTCAGTAGAAAGAACAATAAAACCTACTAAAGAAGTTAACGAAAGAAAATACAAATAGGTTGGTCATGTATATATGGACATAATGAACACTCAGTAGAGATAATTGAAAGGAATGTGGAAGAAAAAGATCAGGAAGATAGTCGAAACGGAAATATGTGAAACAGATGCAAGAAGACGTATGGACAAAGATATGAAGAAACTTACCTTAACTAAGGAATTTTAGTAATGTTTTTGTTAAACCGGGCAGTTCACAAGTTTAAAGGAGATCAAGTAATTAAAATGACGATGATATCAAATGATAGTTTTAGTTATTTAAGTTGATTAATAATATGTAATTCTGTAAAACGTCAAAACAACAACGCAGCAGGAAATACTTTCTTTTTCATTTAATATAAAAGCGAGTCCAATTCTTTTCTATCTTTTTGAAGAGGAGAGGGAGAGGTCATTGATAAGTTTTATGAGTTAGACCAATGGTTCTCAAACTTTTTAAATTGTAGAACATTTTAGAATAATTCTTTTCATAGAATCCTAATATTATTTTTGTAATTATTATCAACCTCGTAACACATATAACGTCTACTTCCATTGGATACCTCTTATAAACACATTCCTTGGAACAGGTACATTTATTTTCGGTATGGACTGGAATTTTATAAATAAAACCCGATTTTGTATCGATTCACAATCACGTTATATTTTTTAAGAAATCATCAAAGAAGAAAAATCCAAAAAGAAATTCAGAACAATATGAAAAGTCTACTGCGAGCGGATTGATTTTATTTAATTAGAATGCAGATGTACCGAATGATTACAAACAAGGATTGTTCTCCAAAAGTAATGCGCAACGTGTTCTAGCAATAGTTTAATTTGCGCGCAATGCAAACCGCCACGTGAACTCTTTTTTTTTTTGCGCGGGGGGGGGGGGGGGGTAAACATCTTGTGAACAGATTAGTATAAACATTTGTTCTGTTACCGGATTGATAGCGAAAATGAATGAGAAACATGTCGTAGCTGTCGGGTATCATCGATAGAGCAATGAGCGTATGTTTAAATTGGAACATTGCGCGGTGAATTTGTCACCCGAAATTAAGTGTTTGTGGCAGGGATATACAGTAGCATTCCATTATCGCACCAGTAGTTCTGTGAAAACAGAATTCAAGAACGGTTCTGAATTCTTTGATGGTAACAGATGATGATACAAATGTCGACAAAACGGTAATAATTCCACAGATAAGAGTTCTACGAGGTGTTAGCGTTGGCGCAACCTGCACATTTTCTAAAAATGTGCTGCACCCAAAACTTCGAATAAATCGGCCAGAGATACTCGAAATTGAAGAGCAATACTCCAGGGCAATGTGTGATCGCACGCTACTTTGCTTGTAACCATATTATGGAACGATATGGCTGGAAAGTGCGCCTAAGTACTCCAGCATTTGATTTATTTCCAAAATTATAAGTACTACACAAAATCCGTTTTTCCTTCACTAAAGAGCTGAACCAAAGAATGTCCCGTATAATCAGGCAACTTAACAAGAATGACTCGCTGAAAGAGATTCAAGTCCCAGTGCTGGGAATCATGCACTGCAAAGGAGAATGAATAAAAAGTTTATTAAATAAATTTATAAATAAAATAAGTTTACGTAACATTACATATACGCGTATCGAACATTAAGCCCTCTCCAACGAGCAACAGTGTCTATATCTACGCTTGGTTTACACTAAGGTAGTAAATTACTTTAAGTTACAGAATTAGGAAAAAAACCAAAACAAAAAAAAAACCAGCTTCGAAGAATTATATTGAAAGAATATATATATATATACACATATTTGTTTAAAATAAGTACATTTTTAAAATTGGAATGTACGGTATATTACTTTTGAACAATCCATGTGCAATAATTGTAGCACAAAATAGCTATTGAGAAATTGTCATAGCAGGTCTTGTTTAGTATGCTGTGAAAACACTATATATTATTACATATCAAGGAACTTTAATTAAAGGAATAACCATGAAAGCAAATTTACTCTAAAGTAAATTGAATATGAAAGAGCCATGATACACTAGCGTTAAATATATATATATACATATTTTTGATGTTATTAAAAGGGTTTCAGAGTACACGAAAATCCCTTTTCAGAACGCTTTCCCCAGAGATTAATCGCATCGACTTGTAATGCCGGATTATGAAAAAATTGATTATTTATTAAAAATATCCTAAATTCTTCCTAACTTAGCATTAAATTTACAAAAAACAAATGATGTGTAATCCTTTAGTTGTTTGCAATTGGCAACAAGATCAGCTATATACAGTAGTTCATTTTGAAATCTATTTCAAATGGTTAGCATTTTTGGTATTTTTAACGAAACATAGTTTCAAAAGTGCTCTGGCCTAGGCGAACGTCATCCAAAACAGAAACGTACGAGTACATGATAAAAGTGAATCTCATCATAAATTAGAATTAAATTTTCTGAAATAACTACATTACAGTTTTATGAACTTAGATATGTATTTTAGTTTTCAATGCAACATATTGCCTTCGAGCAGTAGCACCATGTACGATAACTGTTGAAACAGCATAATATGTCATTAGCAATTGTTGTACAAGTTAAACGAATAATATTCCACAATGTAACGCAATAACTTACTCGAAGGAATGAAGCCTTCAAAACGCAGTGTCCGAGAGTCGGCTGCCACTGTAATTTTCTTCCATTATGTTTCGATAAATAGAAACGGTTGAAGGAGTTTTGATATTTCACCATGATAGGTGGTAATGTGACATCAAATACTGGATATGACGGCCAATTACCCATGGTCAATATATTAACAGTCAAATCAATAATTGGTACATCCGGTTCCAAGCTGGCCATCGTGTACTGAAATAATAATTTCATTTTTTTATTTTTTCGTTGTCATCGATAATACACAAAAAGTGGAAAGGATAACAGAATTACAAAAAAAAAATATATATAACCCCCAGGAGAAAATACCATGAAGCAACGAATTAAATATAATTTATTAACATGTAATTATAATTTGTAATATTTTAAATACTCCGTTAAAGTTAAGCACATTAGGAATACAAAACGTATCAATTATCAAAAAATAAAAAAAGCGAGACTGAAAATATGAGTGAAAAAAAAAATGAAAACGAAATAAAAACGTGCCTGTTTAAATGATACGTTTAAATCTTTGCTAAGTTCCATATCTTTGAACATTCCCTCCAGTTTAAATGTAAAACCGCCGCCGCATTCTTGCTTTAATTTGGAAAGCATGCTTTTTTCCGCATCAACACTAGCCGATTTACCAACCAGTAATCGTTTTGCTAAATCCTAAATTAAGCATAAACACATTATAATTATTATAATGAAATTTATCGTGCAATTATAGTACCAGTTTGAGCATAATAATAATAAAAGAAAATAATTAATATTAAAAACTATTCACACACACATTAATACCATTAAAAATGTTCACAATACATACAAACATATATATATATATATATATATATATATATATATATATATAGTAAGCAACATAAACATTGAGACAAAGGTTAGAAAAAATTGAAACAGGTGATATACGGAGAAAAAATGCGGGTATAAATATTTAATTTATTGAAAAATAAACAAATGAACACCGCTGATCATAAATATGATAAAAAGAAAAAGAAAAAATAAACGTAAAACAAAAAAATTACAGCCGATACGAAAAAAATAGGCAACATAAATATTGAGACAGCAACATAAACATTGAGAACTAAAATTTAACACGAAAAATTCTAAAATAACGGCTTCCTAATATTTTGTATTCAAACCTTTTGCTTGAATTACAGCACTTAAGGGTTACGGCATCGACGAAACCAGTTTTTCAAAATACAATACTGGAATTTGAGCCCTATCTTCTTGCAAACGCTGTTTAAGATGGGTAGCACTAGTAATGGGAGTTTTCCGAACCTCTCGATCTAAATAATCCCATATATGTTCGATTGGATTACAATGATTACAATCAGGTGATTGAGGTGGCATCTCGAGTACACGCGGGCATTTATATAACAGCCTCATTTTATCATCAATAAATACCAGCAAGCCGACACCGGAAGCTGCAAAACACCCCCAAACCATGACATTTCCACCACCGTGTTTAATCGTTATATTGAGAGATTCTTTTTTTCTAATTCGGTATTCGGCTTTCTCCACACTTTTCCATTTCCATCGCTCCCAAAAATATTGAATTTCGACTCATCATAAAAGAGTACATTATTCCAGAAATTTACAGTAACATCACTATACTTTAATGCGAATCCTAGGCGTTTCTTCTGATTCATCGTACTAATAAAAGGTTTGAATCTAGCGGTGCGCGAATTATAACCCGTCTTTTTAAGAACTCGGCGTATCGTTTGCCCTGAAATTGTACTACTACTTCTTGCGCATAACTGGGTAGCAACTTTAGGGGCACTTATTTTTGGATTTTTTGCGGCACAACGCACTATAAAACGCTCATCTTGAGCCGATAGCTTCGCAGTCGTCCGGATGGCTTCATAAAATTGATTCTGCTTTCTTTATTGAACTTGTTAATAATTCTGTAAACAGCAGCTCGCGACATTTTTATTAGAGAAGTAATCTCTTGAACTGGTTTTCCTTCCGCATGATGGAACAGCACTAGTTGACTCTTATCAAAGTGTTTGACTTTTTTGATATTTTTATTTCGAACGCGCAAAAATTTTAAATTTATACGTACGTACTAGGTAGCTGAGTACTATAAAATAATTGTTAAACAACCTAAAGAGTATTGCTCACGCGCATGCATGCATTATTAGCGTTTACAGTGAATCAGGAAAAACCCGGCGTCGTCGGTAATAGAATGAGTCACGCTGTCTCAATGTTTTTGTTGCTGTCTCGTTACGTACTTTTTTCGTATCGGCCGTAATTTTTTTGCTTCACGTTTGTTTTTTCATTATTTTTTTATCATATTTATGATCACTAGTGTTCATTTGTTCGTTTTTCAATAAATTCGATATTATACCAGGTTTTCTCCCCCGTATATCGCCCTTTTCATTTTTTTAAACTTTTGTCTCAATGTTTATGTTGCTCACTGTATATATGTATATATATGTATATTATATTATATTATATTTGTAACATAATGTAATACATTATTTATGCAATAAATACGTTTTATTAAATTTATATAAGTAATTAACATATCTTCATAATTTTGGTTTACAATAATTTGTTTTTACCACGGTCTTGTGTGATATGAAATTCATTTTTATCGCGAGATCATTCTTTGCCTAGCATACGGTAGAGTACGAGGTTGCAGAATACACGTTATGAATGTAAAATTAATTTTTCACGCGTTATTTTACCATCTATGAATTGCTAATTATTTATTTTTTGATTTTTCGAGGGACGAGGGATGTGACACCAAAATGATAATCAATAATATTGGGATGGTATTAGTCTTAAGTATGTAATAATTATCATTTATAAGTGTGCGATATATCTGATCAGAGATACATGAAGTCTACAACTGCGATCCACTAGAAGTAAATTAAATTTATAAAGATAATAAACGTAAATATTATAATACAGGCGTATCCTGCTGTGTATTTGATAAATAAAAAATTGAAATAAAAAAATTTGAATGTTAAATTGAAATAGAATAATCAAATCGAAATAAAAAAATTATCATTTGTAGTAGTCACGCATCTCAGACGTGTAATGAGAATTACTCAAGAGTCTCCCGAAAAATAACTTAATTAGCAATTAAATAACGGGCTATATGTTACATATTTTATGGCTAAAAAACATGAAATTGAAATATAATTTAATAATACTGAAGACAGTTAACAAAAACTATAAATTAAACAAGAAATTAGAAAAATTGAATATGAACCAAAATAAAAACTGCATAATAAATGTCTACACTTTAAAATAATTTATTAAACGATTTCTTGGAGTATATATTGATGATAAGAATAAAGTTTAATTTTAATTATAACATTTTTTATTTAAGTGCGAATTTATATTAAAACTAAAAGCAGTATAAACTGAAATAGAAGGAAGTTAGCACTTTTTCTTTCTTCTTCATTTCACACATTGAGTAGCTTTAAGAAAATTCTGATTATTTGTCGGCTTGAAAACATATAATAAAACAACGAAGGCAATCATCAGTAAAATTCGAAACTTTGCTTAAAATTACCCCATCATTAGGAGTTCTTAATTAATAGCATTCAAAACAATCTCCAGCAAATCCGAGTTTTTAACAATACTTCTACTAGCAATCTTAAGATATTAATCTTTTAATTTTAAATATAGATAATCATTATAATTTTATTTTCTTCGAACTGGTAATCTACGTTCGCAAAATTTGTCTAACCTGCTGCTTCTCTTGTACTCATCAGAAAAAATAAAAAAAAAAAAAAAAAGCAAATACATAAAAATATCTATCGTATTTCGCGAAGAGAACTCATAGATAATATTTTTATCGTTTATATTGCAATTATCAAAAGTTTTATACTTTTTTAAGATTTCATGTATTGTGCGTTTTTTTTATTTATTTTTCTTAATAAATGTGTTTTTTATATAATGAGTAAGAGGATAAAATTTTAAATAATTTCTGAGATTTAAAAATAATAATTTACAGAAGATACATTCGTTCGTTAATTAAGCTGTTACATAATAAATTTACGATCCAACCACCTTTCTTGTTACATTTTACTTCTACTAACAATTCCAAACATAAATTTATAAAAGAACGTACGACTGATAAAGTAAAAAGAATACGCAGAAGTAAAGAATACTAACGCGCTTTAAAAAAAAGGGTGTTTCACCGGTGAGCACAAATAATGCAATATGCTAGAGAAATTATAAATACAACAAAGAAAATAATAGAAAAAGTCAGTAAAAAAGAGAATGTCAGGAATAGAACAGAATGAGGAAAGATTTGCGGTAAAAGACACACTGATTGATACTGAAATCCAAATGAACGTAGGCTGACAATTTTACCCGAATAACCGCCCACAGATGCAAGAAAAAAAAAAACAAACTATTATGATAGACAATATACATGGTGACCACTCTAAATATAATTTTTAAATTCTCGGTTTATTCCCAGTTTTCCCGGTCCAAATCCTCCCGATTTCTTGATTACTAGAATTGTACAAAAAGAAGAATGATTTTTTTTTTTGCTATTGATAATATTTGACCGCCGCAGCATACGTGTTATATGAATAAAACAGAACTTCGTCATTTATTCTTGAGTGTGAAGTACATTAAAAAAATGCATTCATTTTTCACTTAAAATGATTTTTTCTTATTAAAAATATCGTTTTTGGCTATTTTCACTTTTCCCCCTGGTTTCCCGGTTGAGTGACCACTCCGATATAAAGAAAATAAATAATAACCGGTGGCTATAAAGAAAAAAACGTTAACTCTACAATAGACGGAATGGAAAAGCTAACAAAAAGGAAAAAAGCACAAAACATTTATGTTAAATATTTTTACCTGCTATTTTTCTTACCTATTTTTTCATTATCATTAGTACTATCAAAAGTTCGGTAATATTGAAATACCGTACGATAATTTTACCTTTTTGTAGAATGCTTCAAATACATCCTTTCCGTGAATAAATCTAAATAGAACCATAATTTTATCTAGGGTTCTTTCGAGCTCCTCTTCTGTTGCTTCTTTATTTCCAGCACGTAATTTACTATCGACGAATTTAGCTAAAATACCAATAAAGTTAATTATAAAGCATTTTATTTTTCTAAACAGCTATTTACAGTCATATACCACACCGATAATATTTGTCGCAAATGGAAAAAGATGATTGCAGTATTGTAGTTTAAATGAAAACTGCCGAGAACACAGTTAATTAATAAAAATAGTATCATTTTCAAAGTGCTAATTTTTGTTTAGTCAACGAAGCTAAATAGCAACGAAACTTACACGGTTTCAACGACCGTGATCTTTGATTTTATTAATTTCCCGATTATACAATTAAAGATTAACTTTTAGAAAATCAATAGTTAATTTTTCGAATAATTTTTTGTCATACTCTTAGAGTAGACGAATAACACAAATCAACAGTATATTTAATAAATAAATTTATCTAAAATTATAAATATACATAAATATATATTAAGATACTGAAACTTCTAAACATCTAGGTAACATAAGCTAATGACACCGTTGCAAACATCCACTGACTGCTATGTGTGAAGTATTAAATTTACACTACAATGCTATTATCTCCATTTAAAATTCAGAAACAATATAAATAATACCTCGCATAAATTCAGTTTACATTAAAATTCTTGAAAATAACTACATTAATAATCAATTACTATTTACAAATAAAATAAACTGTTTCAGCAGAGCGCGTTTTTTTTTTCTGAATAGCTCGGCATATATTTTAGTGCACATGTTGGCAATATTAAAACAATGAAAATCTATTTTGAATTAAATGATAAAATAGATGAAAATATTTCAAAATCCAAAGACAAAATTTTTTCTCACAATCAGGACGAAAGTGTTCTAGTTACAAAGCCACTAAAACATTCATGATGTTAATGTTTAAAGCAGAATTTAAACTCGATAATAAGTAAGAGAAAAACAGCTATAAAAGAAGATAATATTGTTCAGGCCAAAAAAAAAAAAAAAAAAAAGATAATATAACACCTAAAAATTTTCAAAGATAGCATCGGCACAAATATTTCAGCCGATATTTTATTCTATGAATATAAAATAATTACGTCCTTCACGAGCTGCTGAGACAAATGATAAATCAGAATTAGAGAAACGAAGAAAATGTTTTAGATGCAATTTCATTTGCTTATCTCGTGAAGTTTTCAATTATTTTTAGTATTTTTTTCCTATAAATAGGATGATTAATAAATTTAAAGTGTCATGAATTTATGTTTATACATCAGCTGTATCCAATGGTATATATATCTAGTATTCTTTTTCTTTTTTGCTTTTGAGGATACTTTAAATAATATTTAGATAGAAGTAGTATACTTCTGGTTTCGAGAAAATATTTATTTTAATTGTTAAAATAACAAAAATAATCTGGGTCGTAGTCAACTAGATCTTACTGCAGCTGCCATTGTAAAACAGCCTACTATTATATTAGTTACATTACAACAATCGTTAATCCAAGCAAAAAGAACGGAAAATAAAAGCACATGTGTGTGGGCTGATGAAAACATTATACTCACGGATCGCACTTTATAATAGATCAACAGCTCGTTTGTAGCATACGCGTGCATATAATATATTGCTTACGAGTCGTCCGATCAATTTACAAAAAAATGTACATTAAGATAGCCATTGATACACATATATTAAATCGATAAAATTAATATTTCATTGTTCAATACGTGACGATATGCAAGGTCTGACGATTAGGTAATAAGACTGTTTTTTCCCGCGCGCCTGGTAACACCGCGAATTTGAAACTCCGGGAGGTTAACCTTCTATCCCTCCTCTATCGATAGGCAATTTTGCCAATCTCGTACGATCATTAGTTCTCCAGTTGTATTGCATTGTTCGTGTCTGTGTATGTGTTGCTTGTCACGATCATGGAGCGGCGTAGTGTACAAAAAAAGCGTTTGATAAAGTGGTTAAAGTGTTTTTGGTGATGAAGCCTCGAGTGGTGCTCAGCTATTTTCCGGTATAGCATAAAGAGTTTAAAAACCGCCGAGAAAGCATCGAAGATGAGCCACGAAGTGGAAGACCGATTGAAGTTCGAACTGACATCAACGTACAAGGTGTATGCACTCTTGTGCGTCAAGATCGACAACTAACTGTTCAAATGTTGGCAGACAAACTGAGCATTGACCGCGAAACAGTTAGAAATATTTTAATTGAAGATTTGTCCATGAAAAAACGTTGTGCAAAAATAGTTCCAAAAACCTTCCAGAGCAATATAAAAGTGTATAAGGTTCGTCGCACAAGATTTTTTTGAACAGGTTGAAAATTATCCAACTCTACTAGATCGCGTAATTACTGGCGACGAAATTTGGGTTTTCCTGAATGATACGGAAATAAAGCGGCAAAGTCAACAATGACTTATGCGAAATCACAAAAAACAAAAAAGAACAAGTCACAAGTCAAAACAGTGATGATTTACTTCTTTAATACGAGTAGTAAAAGGGTGGTGCACACGGAATTTATTCCACAGACTACGAATCAACATTTTTACTTCGAAGTAATCGAACGGTCGAAATAAAAAAGGTCGTCAGGAGTCTGTTCAGAGATTGCGAAGACATGAATCCTTCATGACGGCAGTGCGCCATGCTATCGTGCCTTCAGTGTGACGTAGTTCTTGACCTCGAAAGGCATTCCAGTGCTGCTCCAAACCCCGTATAGTTCCCCGGATCAAACAAGACGCGAAAGAAAGGCATTTTAAGTTGATAGCTGACATTTAATAATCCGTGTCGAGGATACTCAGAGAAGCGTCAATTGAAGCTTTCCAAAAGTGTTACGTAAACTGGAAAAAACGCTGGAATTAGTGTGTATGTGGCTTCAAAAGGTGAGCATTTCGAATGGAATCATATTGACGTTCCTTAATTTTTAAATATACGTGCGTTTTTTGAAATCGGTTTCACTACTTAATTATCAAGCCTTGTATATATATAATAAAAAATCTAAATATAAATAAACAACGGATATAACTGACCAACGATTAATAACTAAATCGTTTATTTTTTTTTTTGTTAGTGAAACAGTAATTGAAATTTTTTTTAGTAACTGTAAAGTTTCTCTGTGATAGTGACAGCGGCAGGTGGGCGTTGGAACGATTTTAAACTACTGATAATTAAAAATTATAAATTAATATTACTTCGTTGATTATTAATTCATTATAACCAAATTTTATGATAATACTATGGGATACAATCGGATTATAAATTCTTTATTATTGTAGGGAAATTTTTTTTTTAGTTATTGTAATATTTAGTAAAACAGGCGATTCAAAATACGACGCTTATGGACTAAAATTCTTTACTCTATATTACTATACACAATATTCAAATATTAATTTTTATATAAAATTTGTAAAATGCGATAAAATATAAATGTTAAAAACTCTTAAACTTCTTCAAAGTAATACGAAAAATAAAAAAATGAAATAAATCCTCAATTAGTTGATTTTTTAAAACCTCAATGCAGAGTAACAACATCTGAACATGTACAAATCAAAAACATTATTACTTATGTGTACAACTGATGATTCCCAAAAATGTTAACATGCAATAAAATTTTACAAAAAAGCAACAATTACCTATTAGTTCGGCTGGTTTATTTAATCGTAAATTAATAAACTGTTCAAATGCTTCTTTTAAACTAATTTGGAATTTCTCATTTTTCTGAAAACAAACGTTAACTATTTCGTCCATGCTTTCTTTAAAATCGAGCAGTTCTTGTACCATTACTTTATCTTTTTCTTCATCTAATACTATACTTTTACCTACTTTCTGCAGAATAATGAAAGAAAAACTTAACGTTATTATATTAACCATTAATCAGTAGTAGTGATAATAGTAATAACTTAATATTCAAAGAAACAATGATAGCCAAAAAATTTTGTTACTTACATTTTTTTTTTTGTTCGCGTTTTAATAATGACTAAATGTTCCAATTTCAATACTATTTCAATACTATTTCAATACTTTTATAACAAAAGTTCAACTTAATCGTATAAAAGTTACGTTAATTTTTATTACATATTGAAGGTAGATAATTTTTTATGATATTTTCCTTTACACGCTTTTTAGGATTAAAAAAATTGTACACTGAGATACCGGATTATCAAAATTAATAGGATGATTGGTATTTTTGAAATTACGGTTATTCATTATAGTAGATTAACAAAAAAAAATTGATTAATTTTATTGCGTATATATTAACAAAAATGAAAATATTACTGTGAAATTGATTTTTTCTAAAAAAAAACTGCATAATATATATGTAAATATGTTAATTTTAATAAAAACAAGGGGAAAAAATACCCCCCCCCCCACCCCAAGAAAGCTTATATTCTTCAGACCAGGTAGTTATGTTCAAAATAGTAGACATTTTTAATTTTTTAAATAATATATTTCAACTATCGTTTTGAATATTTTTTACAAAAAAGAGTCCAAATTTAAAAAGTCAATAAATTTTATAAATATGAGAAAATCTTTTAAATTATGAAACGAAACAGGTTAAATTTTCAATATTTTTGAATTTGTATTTCGAGAAAAATTTCCTACGAATTTTCAAGAAATGCAAAGGAGAAAAAATTTTAATTGTTCTAAGATCTAATCCAGTACAAGTTTTTCGAGCAATTAAGTGTTAATTTCTTTAGGCCTTAATACTTGCGCGTATCTTAAACAATTAACGTTATATATTAAATACTAAAAGAAAAAACGTACGAAAAAATATTAAGTGGAGAGTAAAACTTAACGAAAAACAATACGGCTAAATTAAGTGCTTTATAGATAGCCCTGAAATAAAAAGAAGAAACGCTGCTTTCAATGAAATTCCTAAAAGTTTAATTTTATCTCATTAAGGGTTTTTGCTTGCATTTCTTCATACGTCACACCAAAATTAAGTTACGATACATTACCCACCTTAATGTAGGAGTTAAAGCTGGAACACAATTGGACTAGACCATTTTTCACACGGCTGCATAAATTATACAATAAAGATATATCGGACATCCGTTTTTGATCTATTATATTATCTAAGCCTCTGGTTAAAATAGTTTTCAAATGTGCATTAATTAGTTGTTTCTCTACCGTAGCAATTAAACCGGTCCTGATAACAAAATATTTCTACATCACTTACCGATATATAAAAACATCTATTAACACACGATAATTGTGTATTTCTCTTTAACTATTTTTAATAATTGTCGAATTAATAAAACATAAATTGCAGCCCAATTCCTGAACTCTTGATTGATTAACGCCGAAAATTTTCATTATAAAAAATAATCGAAACAAAATTTGAAACACTTAAAATTTCATTGTGGTACCAAATTTTTTAATTTACTTTAGCGTTTTTTACATCACCAACTAGCCTACAAATCCTAGCTTAATTTAAAAAGATACCTTAACCATAATCTTTTACTTTTAAACTAGTCGTATAAGTTGCATATTTCCTGAAGAACTTCACTGCCCACTTTTTGAATTAAATTTGATTTACCCTTATAAAATACGATCCGAACATCTGACATAATCTCACTGCAATTACCGTCTGTAAAACGGTATTTTTTTTCTTCTTAATCTTGAAAAAAATATCTTAAAAGTACCATTTTTTCTCACAAAGTGCTAACTTTAAATCTTTAAAATTCAATCTATCGAAAATTTAAAGTCTGCATATGTGACTAAAATATTATGCAAGCATTATCCACTTTCAAGCATTTGTGAGCATTCAGAGCAACATGCACTTACCGTCTTAAAATTTTATGCTTGTTGAACAGTATCTTTTCTTTTCATGCTATATTCAAAGTAAATTACTTCATTCTTTATCAATGTTTACAACAAAAAAGCAATAGTCAAAAAATATCAAACCTTCAGCAATGCTGCAAGATATTGCTACTTTAATCTGTAGAGCTATTTCAGTTAAATGAGGTTAAATTAAACATTTTTTAATTCGTTGCGAACATATCTAAAAACTGGTTGTTGCACATAAAAGTTTTAAATTGCAAGTATGATTATAATTAAATAAAATTTCCAAATTATATAATTTCTTTTTATTCAAATTATGAGGAATTTTAAATATCGACATAAAAAGTAATCTCAGATACTGAAGATTTTACAGACTGAATTTGGCTCAAATTAGTTCGATGATTGTTTAAATAAGCTGACAAAAATTTTAAAATAATCAATTACATGTTGGCATCGTAAAATCTATGCGCAACATAAATTTTCGCCCATAAATTCGAAAACTAGATCCTACAATTTTATTTGTATGTATAAATATAGATTAGTTTAATACAACAGAAACAAGAAACTGTAAACGTATTAATTAATTATAGCCTACAAAGTAAGGGGAATGCATAATTTTTTTAAATTTTTAATTGAGAAATCTAAATTATTAATAAAACAAGACGTCATCTGTATTCAAAATAATGACATACACGTTTATCTAAATTTCATATCCGTTAAATTACCAAATTTGAACAGATGGTATGTTTTTTTTCAATACTGTTTTTTTCTCTTTTTCTGATAAACAAATTGACGATTAAAATTCATAATTTGAATAGAAATATATACATAAAAAAAATTTATAACCGTAAATTTCATAAATCTATACATTCAGCATACGAAATAAACGAATTCTTCGCATTTTATAACTAGCAAATGAAATAATTAAAATTTTTACTTAGTAGAATAATCCAAGTAGTGTATTACACGGTCGTTTTCTTCGTTTAACCGTTTTTCAGTGTGATATAAATACTGTGTAACGTCCAGCTCCTGTAAAAGTCGCTGACCTTCGAAGTTATATAGTCTATCAGTTTCTTCCAGGAACCTGTGGAATTTATATTTATTAAATAAACGTAACATTACTGTTTAGGAAGTATTATATCCATAGTTTGGTAATTTTAACTGCAACGTACTAGTTAAAAGAAAAAAAAGGCAACTTACTTCTCTTCGAATACGGTATTATACAACTGAAGGTCACATAACATACGGAGTAGAGATTTTAATAAACTCCGATCAACAGTATCCCCATTTCTTTCTTTTTCAATTAATAGTAATAACCCATCCACCAATCGTGTTTGAACCGCGATATTTTGTATGATATAATCTTTAAACAGATCTAATCCAGAATCCCTATAAAAAATTATTTTTAATATTTACAGTAGAAAAAACATTTATCTTCATTAATACAGTATTGTAAAATAAGTTCACTATTACAAAAATTACAATATAGTAATAGGATTAATAGCTATATTGAAAATGTGCATTTGCGAAATATAGGAGAATATCATAATTTAGTAATCTATTTTAACCTATAACATTTTATTGAACTTAAAAATTATAACTAAATACTAATAAGGGGGCATCCATTAATTACGTGAGCACGAAAGGGGGGGGGATCCAACGAAATCTCATAAAATCTCGTTTAAACTGAAAAAAGGATAACTGAAAATCTCACGTCAACTTTTAAAGAATAACCAATTATTATACAAATAACAGAAGAAAAAAATTATTAAATTTGTCTTCACTTCTTTCGCATTGCCTCATTTTACTCGCTTAAAAATCTCATGACTATTAAAAATGTTTATTTCGAGAATAAAGAAAAATTTAAAAAAAAAAAACGTTCGGAGTTTTTAAAAGAAAAAAAAAACCGGTATAGAGTACATGAATGCACATAGAGTGAGTGAAAAATGACTTTTAATTTTACTAAATTTAAATAAATTCGTTATAGTACACTTAAACATTATGTTATTTTTCTGCATTATAAAAATAAATTTAGTCCTTTAACAACTATAGTGTAAATCTCACGTGAGGGTGAAGGGGGTCCCACCAAATCTCACTAAATCTTACCAAAAGGAAGGGAAGGGTCCAAATTGAAAGAAAAACAGCTCACATAATTAATGGACAACCCCTAATACATACACAATAGTATTTTGAATTATAACTAAAATAAATGATCAATTTACCATATGGAACAAATGTTTTGAGTTTGTAGAACGTATGTACGATCTAAATATAAGAAAATACTGCGTATCATTATCATCTGTTGGCAAAATGATAACCAAAAATCATTTAAAGTTCTCAGATACACTTCTTTATCGGTGGTATCTTGTATAAACCGATGAACGTTATTTTTTACATGCTTTCTTAATAATTCTACAACATAAATAAAACAGGCGTATACATTTTAAACATTTGAATTTAAATCGTAAGCATAAACACGCACGTAGAATTCGAAAATTTTTAGTACATAATCCTTCAACAATTATTACACATAAATAAATCATTTGGATAAAATCTAAAAAATTAAAAACAAGAAAAATTTATAATTTTAATATTTACTTCAGGTCCGTCTTTTACTACTTCGTGCAAAAAAATTTCAGGCCGATAAAAATTAATTAAAATTGCCGTTTTAAATTGGACGAGCAATTTCTTAAGCTTAATAAATTTTCTCGAAAAGTTAAGACTAATTTAAGCTATACAATGTTTCAAAATCAAAAACATTATTACTAAAATGATTAAATCAATAAAGAAATACTTAGAACGTATTCGCTAATCAAATATAATTTATTTTACATTTGTTATACAAAAAATATTTTATATTACTCAATAATAAATAATTAGTCAAGGTAAATAATTAACATAATTATAACCTTATAATTTGATTACGCAATGATCCAGTAAACTTTTCCTACAATAATTGTTTTATTTTCTATTATAGTTTTTTTGCCAATTCCCTTCGCATTAAAAATATTTCGTTTGTACTGGCAACATAAACTGTTATAATTTTCAAAATGTACATTAAAATTCCTAAAATCGTATAAAAAAAGATTGCATCCGTGAACTGGTATTTTGAAAGGAGCAAAGCCATTTCGAATTAAAACAGAGACCGGTTACGTAATGGCACATGAGGTGAATAAACAGCACATAAATCAGATTGCGTGATAAAGAAGAATAAAACAAGCTGAGTTCAAAATATATGAAAACTTAAATATTCACATTACCGTTATTCAAATTATTTATTAAAAATATGAAATTATTCCGTGCAAATTTTTAATTTTAAAGATGACAGTTCAATATCTTTTTTTTTTTTTATATTTCTTTCAGTATACGATCTGTCTAAAATAAAAAAGATTAAACACAGTACTGCAGCTTTCCTGACCCTCATATTACCCCGCTTAACAGGTTTGTTTCTGAAATCGGACTATGCAAATCAGCCAACTCCTTTGTATCATCAACTAACAAATTCTAAATATTCGAAGTGTTTGTTTAATTTTTCTATAAACTGAGCTCCAAGTATATTACAGGAAGAGATTTTAACATTGAACATTCACGTCGGAAATCATAACTTACTACAAGAAGTAGAGACTTACTTAAATGTATCAACTTTTAGAATATGGAATCTTCTTTTACTTCGTCACCTACTTATTGACTCACAGAGAAAAAAGATATCTCGGATTTGTTCATTTTTTCATTACGAAAGAGACAACAAACAACTATATTGTCACACCGAGTGATTACTCATTATTAAACCATTTGCTAATATTAGCTATATGTTAGACAATTGTTATAAAACATAAAAGAAAAAACTACAGACGGTAGATCAATATGAATATTACCTTAAAAATTAAACTTAAAACTGGCAAAGAAACAGTTAGAGTTGTTGAACATTTTAAGAACTTAATACTCGAAAATGTCGGTAGAAATACACCTATACAATACATCTCAACAGAAAAGTACGTAATTACTCGAAAATATAGGAAAACAATGACACATTAACAGGTGTTTATAAATGAATGAACAACTTAAAAAATACAATGAAATAAAGAAATTGTCAACAAATTAAAAAGTGACACTTACAGGATTGGATATCAAAACTGTCATCCCGTTCAGGTATTGAATAATACTGGTTTTATGGATAGCCCTAAAATCAGTGAAACAGCTACGATGACTCAATCTTTCAATCAAAGTATTAAATACTTAGACAAAAAGTGATATCGCAAAGACTCTTTCCTTTTTGTCGGAATAGCTGTCAAGTTTTTTGTCCTAATGTCTCAAAAAATAAAGAATTTCAGAATCATGCTGAAAATTATCTACAGGGATCAACAAATACGAATCCCTCTGTATCAATGATCGAACTTTCAGAAATAAGATGGATCATAAGAAAAGAAATAGAACTCAAAAAGGAAAATAATAGCAATAGAAAAAAAAAAAAGTAAGTTATGAAAATGTGAAAGGTAAACTTTTACAGAAACAGCCAAATAAAATGTGCATCTATACTTTCCTCCATAATTGTGTATTGAAAGAACAGTATTTTTCATTGCAATGGAAGGTAACAGGGATTATTTGAATATAAATACAGATAAACGTTTATAAGAAGTAAGCTCTTATTAATGTATTAGAGTTTTATTAACAATTTTTGAAAAACTCTTGCTTAAACATCTGCTAGCTGCGATAAAATATATATGTATATATTCCACATCACCAATTTCGATTTAGAAGTAGCCGGGAATACGGAGCAGTTAAAAATACTGAATACAAAAACTGTTGTATATCACTCCTTTTGATATACAACAAATCTTCGTTGGGGTCCGGCATGAGGGGGGTTACCGTACAAAGTGAAATTTTTACTTCCGAAGAACTATTTTCAGTTACTCAGATCGTATCTTTTAAACAAATTTTTCTCAAGATGCAATTACAGATCTACACAAGATAAATACGGGGGTGCTTCAGGTCTTTGTACTTGGCCCTATAACTTGCCAGTAGCGTAAAATATTACAAACGCCACGTATAACAGATAATTTCAGTGATTAGAATAAGTATCATACTGTTGGGCATTTTTATATTCCGTAATTTTATCAAACAACGTTATTTGAAGTGATGAAATTTTTTCGTATTTTAATGTTGCCATAAATAACTTTTTAATTTTCAGTAATAAATTCACCATTAATTTATGAATAATGCCAGTCTTAAATCGTATGAATACAAATATTAAAATATTTAAATATAAGTAAACAAAAGGAGTCGGTCTATTATTTTAAAATTTACACCGAAAACATTTCTACTATTTAATACTGATGCATAATCTACTCTTTCAAAAAATGTTACCTTTTGACTATTTTCCATTTGAAAATTACCACACCGATCTGAACCAAATTTGGATAGTGATTTGGCAAAACCTAAAGATATTTTCGACGACACTAATTGTTATACGATTAATTCTATCCGACGAAATAAAAAGGCAAGAGGCCAGCTAATTACAACAGTGTTTAATAATAACTGTTCTTGACACAAACATGAAAAATAATATATGGAATTTTCTCTGAGAATAATTAAAAACATATATTGTACAAGTTTTCCAAATTTTAAAAGGAGGCGGCAATAATAACTTTCAGTGAACATCACAAAGATATAACGCTGCTTCAATAAAAAATGATGGCGTTAGTTTAAATATTTTCCAGGATGTAAAACATTTTTTGTATTTTTTATATATTTAAAAATAAATACTCTAAAACAGTTGTATAATTTAAATGCCGTGTATATTATCAGTGTTATCCACACATAAATTTAAATATTTTATATACTAATATCAGCACAGATCAATATCGCAAAAAAAGAAAAGAAAAACGGATACTCTTATTCAATAGTAAATAACACTCTGTTGACTACAGTATGTAAAAGTTTAAGAAGACATGTTTAGTTATGTTTTTTTTTTTTTTTTTAAATATATCTAAGAAAAATAATATTTTAAAACGATAAATTTGTAAGTATAAATACGATGTAATAGGGATGGAAATAAAAATATTTTTCTAAGAAAAAAACAGTAAAAAAGACTGTTCACGTAATCTAGGAAAAATGTAATATAGTTCTACTGAAAAAAAGTAGAAAATAAAAACATAAATATGTACACATAAAAGGAATATATTCTTTCATACACAAACAAAAAAAAAAATTGAAATGGAAGCGGAATAAGACCTGAACACAAGTAAAAGTTAACTTTAGTTTTACATTAATAAACACATAATTACAATGGATCTATTTTATTAATTGTAATAAAGTATGCGGATTGGTGTAAAATATATTTAAATACTACTTACCTATAAGATTATTGTACAACGTTCGAGCAACGTCATATGAACACATATTTTCGACTGCCTGATACAGATCTTCCAGACTGTATGTAATTCTTTTTGAATGCTGAATAGCTAAAACAGCTTCTTCTAATTTTTTCCATGTCGCCTGCTGATAATTGTCGGGAAGTTTGGGTTGTTCTGTAAGGCACAAAAGCCAAATTACATAAATTACTTACCGCAACAATATATAAGTGATAAAATGAATTATCTGTAGTTAAATAACATTTTCAAGCGTAACAATATAACTATAAATATTAAGCAAACATTGAAAAAATGCAGTTTCCACGTTGGATCTGTATTCAAAAGTTAACATGATTTTATACGTACCAAACACTTATAATAAAGTAAAAACGAAACATCTAAAAATATATTTAATAGGATACATAATTACTTTAAAAATATCAACCAGTTTACATTTAAGGCATTTTATATTTACCAATTGTACTACTTGATTTCAAACACCATGATTACACATATTTTTCATATTTATGTATTGTTTAATTTATTAAATATTAAACAATTTACGAAATCTGTGTTTACCTTTTAAATTTTTTATTATCAGTTTTTTCGCAGTATGAGCTTTAGCGGATGTAGACAACTTATGTACGCTATTTATTGATGAAAAGTTCGGTGAACGAATAGTACTTTCAGCCATCACTTATTGAAATGTAATTAAAAACATTGACTAAACAAACACTATATCGTTACGAAACATAGTTATAAAAATGTAAACCAGCGGTAAAAATGAGATCAATTCGTAAACTATATTAATTATCCTAATTTCCTACAAAATTATTATACAGATAAAAAATATAGTACTATTTATTTATGAAGCGAACAAGTAATAGTTTTTTACATTTATTTGTTAAACAAATGCTTGATATTTTTTTGGCATTAAAGTTTCACACTTAAAATGTATACCATACGTTTGTTATGATTAAACTAAATTATACTGCTTATTACTTTAACTCTTTTAACACTATATAAGAAGATACATAATTTGAATTTCTAGCACAAAGTTGTCTTTTTCAAAAGATTAGCTTATATTAATTTGAAATGAAATAAGGGTAGGACGGTTTGTACACTAGTTGCCGTGCTTGCGTAAACTGCCACTAGGAGCGCATCAAAATCGTTAAAGTAAAAAGCTAAAAGCTTAAATGTTTCGTCCATTATTATTTTAAAGTATATACAAATTATAAGTATAATATGAATATATTGAAGGATTTATTTAATAAATATGATTTAAAATTTGATGACGGTTTTTATAATGGCTATATAGAGGGTAAAGAAAATTATGAAAATTTCATTACAGCCATTAAACCAATAAGAATTTCTTTTATTATAAGAACAAATGTATATTATAAAGGTAATTTTTTTTTTTTCAATTTTTTGTATGTCTATACACAGCAGTAACTTTCAAAAAAATAAAACTATTTCGTTTAAGTTTTTGAAACGTATAGTTTTATACATACACATTTAATAAAATCATTATGTAAGTTTCAATAAAACATTATAAGTAAGAAACAGGCCCGTGCCCAGAATTTTGGAAAGGGGGGGGTTTTGAAAATTTTCTTTGCATATTTATTTTATAATACATTTTTCACTAATATTCGTACTATTAATAATTTCCATTATTTTGATTTATATATTAATAATTTACATAAATGAATTACCCCTTATATGAACATTAATAAAAATTACATATGTTATTAATTATACTCGTAATAAAAAATTTTTTGCATAAAATATTAATGAAGTACCTAAAAATATGGAGCATATTTTTTCTTTTTTCTTTTAAAAGTAGGTAAAAACACCCTAAAAAATCATCAATATTTATTTTAAATTTGTGGTTTTTTTCAAATTTTTTTGTATTTATAATAACTATTTCAGTTCTCATGGGGGGGTTTAACCCCCCCCCCCCCGTGGACACGGCCTTGCTAAGAAATATACATTTTTCTGTTTGCTTTGTAAAATGTATAAAATTTATAATAAAATTTGTTTAAGTAAATGTTGTTTGCACTTTTAAACAACTTAGTAACACTATAAATTATAGAGTCATGATAATACCTATCCACTTATGCACACATTTATCAAAAAATTCCTTTTTACTTTGTATATACATACATAATTATTTTCTAAATCTTTTTCTAAATTTCTACTGAATAATATAACTATAAAATTTTCAAATTTAATGTGTCAAATGATTACAATTTCCATTATCCGAAAATTAATAATTAAAATTTTTCTTATAAACTTCCCGTTGGGTTCTACATATTCGAAAACACGCAGATATAATTAAATGTATGTTTTCCTGGTGGTTGCAATAACTTCTATTATAAAAATAAACATACTAGTCGATTTCTTTATTTTTAATATGAAAGTATATGAACTTCTGAAGATCTATTAAAGAAAAAAGAAGAATTAGTGTGATCAGAGTTATAATAATCATGTTTCATGGACTCTTTTCTCATTTAAATCTTGAAAATCTGATATTAATAGTCGTTTAGTCTACAACTTAAATAAAAAAGTTTGTATAACATAAACTTTTGAATAGAGTATTTTTCATAATTGTAAAGATTATGATCTGGAAACTTTTAAGAAATTTTCACAATAAGATAATCCATAATAAAAAATAATAAACAACGCAATATCATCATCGAAATTTTTTTTTGACATTTTATTTATAACAAAGAAAATTAAAATGTTCTCCGATATATACAATGTTTCTTTAATTTTGTAATAAGAAATATCATACAGAAAAAGAATCCTTACATTAAATATTTAATACATTATAGACAACATATACTTATTATTAGAAACCTAGGTTATGCTTTATTCTAAATGGGTTTAATTAATGTTTATATCATAAATTATTCTTAAAGAAAACTAATCAGAGTGGACATTGAAGTATTGATTTTTTCAAACATTCATTTTCTTTCGTTTTAAGAAAATATTTAGAACGCTCTCGTGATCCAGGACGATATAAAAATTCAACATCGAACCATATGGTAAATTATTTACAATTTTAGTTCAAATATATACTTACCTAAAGATTAAGTGTATTATTTTGATTAAAAGATTTATTATTTTAGCATGGTGATCATTTTTCTACACAAAAAAAGAGGTTTTGTATGCAGCCATCGATAACAAATTTTTGTGAGGCTAGAATGTATTTAATGGAGATCATAGTGTCTGCTTTCAGTATATAATTGATCAATACAATGTTAATGGTTCATAACAACAAACAAAAGTACACGTTATAATAGATTACACAATCTAATAATAAAATGCATCTTAACAATCGTATATATATAGCTTTTTAAATCAAAATTTAGGTTTTAAAAGGAGTTAAACAAAAATGACTAATGAATGAAGATATACCAACAGTAGTAAGACTATATTTAAAAATTTCTCTAAACTATAACCATTCTGTTGGTAAATTGGCATTTACGCAATATTTACATCTATCTTTGGCAGAAGAAATAAAGAAATTGGTAGAAAAAATTTCTTATCAACAAAATACATTCAACTGCATTTGAAGGAATTTGTGAATCAGATGTTTCAGGACCAACAGTTTAAGTCCAAACCGCTTAATTCTTGTTATTTTCCATCCGGTGCTATGTATGCAGAAATTCATTTAATATACTTAAAAAAAACAACATAAAATAGATTAAGAATCTTTAATTTTTTATATTGTTCAAAGAAAACTATTAGGTTCTAAAAAGGAATGGTTTTTCGTACCCTACAAAAAAGAAGCATAGTCAGTTACAACATTACTTTTATGTTACCAAACGGAATGGCAAGAAGGATTAATAAAAAGATACGGAAATAATATGTTTACTTGCTGCAACATATAAAACATATACATTTTCATATCTAAAATTGTTTAAATTGTTATTCCTAAATAGTTCGTAATTTACCTTATTAATTTCGTAAAGTAAAAGCAAAATAAGCCTTTAGTATGCGATGTACATTTCAGAGAGAATTCTGTTTTTTCCCTTTTTTAATACTATTTTAATTATTGTTGAAATCAGTTAAAACTGTAGGGACCAAAAATATTTACCTAATATCTTTAAACGAGCAATTCTTGTATATACACGAAATATATATATATGTGTGATATATTTCGTGTATTTCGGAAACGGCTCTAACGATTTGGATGAAATTTGCACACTAGGGGTGTATTTTGTGTCAATAAATCGATCTGTCAAGGTCTAATCTATGGGAAAATTTGCTTTCGCGAGTTTTAAATGAATTTTAAAGTTTTCATCAGGGTTGGTGGCGCGATCTTTCGACGACGATCTAATAGTTTGTTCTGCCTTTAGTATTATTTTTTGATTTTCGAACGTCGTCGATTATCAGCTCTGGTAGTGTATTTGTGTACGGGCCGGTGGCGTCAATACTGGAAGGGCGAAGCAATAAAACATATGATCGGCAAAACCGTCGAGCGGGTAATTCTAGATATCTGAAAAGGGCGTGAAACGAATAGGCAAAAAAAAAAGGCATCGGACTTGATTCTCAGCCGATCTCCGGGCGGTTACATAATGGTGGTTCAAAAATCATGCGCTACGTATGCAGTAAAAATATATATATATATATCTATATATATAGCAAAAAACAAAAACATAAACGAATCGAAAATATCGTAATAAACAGATCATTTTTTATTTCTTTTGCATTAATTTGATATTAAAATAAGAAAAAAAAAACTGCTTTTTAATAGCTACTAAACAAAAAAGAAAAAGAAAATCGGTTAATAAATAAAGAAGGACTTTGCCTATTTATATACAGATATTAAATGTTTCGCGTATTTATATATTTGTTTGTAAAAGTGAATTACTGAGAATATGTTACGTACATTTTAAAACTCCCTACCCTTATTATATTTTGCAGTGATGTAGTCGGAAATTTTTTCTAAAAATTGTTGGAAAACAGCTGATCACAGGTAAAATTACAAGACGCTTTTTATTTGTTTTTATAACGAATAAACCGATAGATAAAAAACCCTATATACATAAAATATAAATGTTCTAATAAAAAACGTATAGAAATATATTCATGACAATCAACGTGTACAGTCAATGAAAATATTGTCGAACCATCTGGAAAGCGAATTCGAAGGACCTCTACATTTTTGTTGGGTTCGGTATTGAAAAGCAAAGTTGTACGGAAAGAGGCTTTACATTCATAAATGTGTTCATAAATTAATTTTAAAATATATTTTATGTATTGTGAATATGTATAAGATTAAAATAAAGTTAAGAAGTTCCAAAAAAAAAATACCGAGCGAGGCTCGGTCGCCCAGCATGCCCGTGTCCAGAATTTTCGAAAGGGGGGTGTTTTGAAAATTTTATTTACATATTCATTTTATAAATAACAATACGTTTTTCACTAATATTCGTACTATTAATAATTTCCATCATTTTGATTTATATATTAATAATTTACATAAATGAATTACCCCGTATAAACATTAATAAAAATTACAAATGTTATTAATTATACTCGTAATAAAATATTTTGAATAAAATATTAATAAAGTACCTAAAAATACGGAGCATATTTTTTCTTTTTTCTTTTAAAGGTAGGTAAAAATACCCTAAAAAGTCATCAATGTTTATTTTAAATTTTTTATTTTTTTCAGACTTCTGTGTATTTATAATAACTATTTCAGTTCTCATGCGGGGGGGGGGGGCGTGGACACGGCTTTGTCGCCCAGGTATTATATTAATTATATTAATCACATTATATATTGAATCTCATTTAATAGAAGTGTTTTACAAGAATTACTACTGTATACGGTTACACTAGTTCTAAAATGAAGCAGATAAATAAATTAAAGATATTTATTATAAACCCTTACATAATTACAGGATATATTGTTCAGTTCTTTTACAAAACAAAAAATAATAATTTTCTTTCGCACATTATCCCGTATTGACTTGCTATTTTATACAAATTGTTGCAATTGATTTAAATTGCTTTTAAAAACTTCAACATTCAGATCAGCACCAAAAATCGACAATCTTTATTAACGTAGAAAAAGTTTCCATTACGTTTCGCATATTTATATGTCATAATCCTACTGTTTGCTTCCTTCTTCTTCGTCACCGTCATTGTTATTCATTTGACGTTTTCTTATAGAATTCCTACACGATTTTCTTTATCAAAGCAGCAATCTTCGTAATATTTTTTCATCAATATTAAAGTACTCATTTAATCATCACAATTGTCGCGTTATCAATCCAATTTCTAAAAAAAATAATTCCTTTTTGTTTTAAAAAACATTAAATTTTCGAATTAGCGGACTTTGTTCATTTTTGTTTTTATGTTATCAGAATAAAATACGCGTAAATACATACGGATTTAATTCCGGACCAAATTCACATTTCGTACTAACCGGTTATTTTTCACATATAGAATAGTTCACACTGTATTTTATTTTTTTAAATAGCCGTTTAACATTAACCGTTTCAAATCTATAAATAATAATTAACAAATTCTGAGACTTACATCTTTATATACTTACGGGTTAATTACATAATAAAATGTAAACATAAACAACCGTTTAAGTTTCAAAATTGGTCACTTGTGGCGCTGTTTCCTCCTCGTGAATTAGAAAATTTTGTAAAATAAGCTTTCGGCTTTATTATTTAGCGATTTTGATGCGCTCCTAGTGGCAATTTACGTCAGTACGCCGATTAGTGTACGAACAGTCTTACCGGAAGCCGGAAAAATTCATCGAATACAGCGTTGTTAATTGAACGAATAATGTTCTCTAGAAAATGCGAAAATAACGTGATTAGACGGTATTTTAGGGAGAGCGCCCACCGAAGCGATACGATTCCGATACGATAGCAACAAAATGTAGTTCAGAATATAACCCACGTTATTATATGAGTTAGCGCCCACTGACGCGATGCGACAAGCAACCGATAAGCAACTATCGTATCGCCGTCGCTCGAGTGCTGCATGTTTTATATTTAGTTGCTTGAGCAAGCGATTGTTTGTTTACATTCTGAATTTTTTACGCGTAACATGAATAATCGGCAAAAATAACAATTTAAAATCGGCGTTTTAATTTCAGAATATTTTTAAAAACAATTCATATTTATGAAATAAATATTAATATTTACATTTTCCTATTTTGTTATGTAATATAAATTAACAGCAATATATATGTACATATGGGGTATAGAAAATGTTTCTAAACATTTAGATATACATAATTAATAAATGTATTTCCTGTAATGTGATTAAAATACGTTTCTGCGGTGTATAAATGTTCTAAAATGGGTGGTTTTTTTTACAATTTTTGGGCCAATTTTCTCTACCAACCAATTAAACGTTTCCTTATTCATTCCATAAAAACTTTAGAACGTTTCCGAGTATATATTCAGTTTTTTATAAACATTAAAGCGTTTATTTTGTTACTCTTTTGAAAAAATGGATGTACTCAATAACGTTGTTTTCTTTTTTGATTTAAATTGTTAAGATTTACTAACGATATATTGCTTCTTCACTAAAAAAAGAATAGGAAAACGAAGAAAAATATGACATTTTTTGCACTATCACACCACATCATAAATTAAGTTGCTTCTCCAGCGGATAAGTCGCGTTGCTTCAGTGGGCGTTACGTCGTATCGGAATCGTGTTGCTATCGCTTACGATTTAAAATCGCTATCGTATCGGAATCGTATCGCTTAGATGGGCGCTCTCCCTTAGGCTACGTTCATGCTTGCGATTCTGCTGTCGCGCGAAGAAGTCACAGATCTGTCGTGGCCTAGTCGCAACAAATACATTTAAATCGGAATGTTCACGCTGTCGTGTTGTCGCGAATTTGTTGCTAGTGAACAGCTAAACGACAGAGTCGCTGAAAGTTGATTTTTAAACGGGTTATCGTAAATTCTGTTCATGTAAGCAATTTTGAAACTGCGGTCGAGACGGAAACGAATTACGAAATGTTTTGTTTATATTTAGTGTTTAATTTGTTTGTGTACGATACGTATCATCTTCTTAATTGTATAGGCGGATTATTTTGATTTTTGTTTTATTTTATATTAATACTTTAACACGTTTGGCATATGTAAGTTTATTGCTTCAGTGGTGGAATGAAAAGGTTTTGTATGATTTGAATTACAAGAATACAATAGTACTATTTTACTGTTTAATTCGTAGATTTTATGAGTATTTTGTGTAATTTTTAAAGTAAATTGATCATTTGATGTATTTTTAAAAAAGCTCGAGTGTGCTCCATATTTATCTGCAAAGTAACATCCAAAAAGTGATAGGTGATGGCGACATGATTTTTGCTGAAGTTGTGTTGCTCTATTTGGTGATTGATTGGTTTACAGTGCATATACTAAAAATAATTCAACTATACAACCTACAAGATTGAAAATGAAAAAGGAACAAAAACAAAAATCAGAATGGACGTTTCGTTACAATCCATAATTATACTTAATAGATGAAAAAAAAAAAAAAAAAAAAAAAACTTACGTAAGAAAATGAATAATAATAGGAAACAATAATAAATTACAGTTTTTAGACCACCTTTTGCTTTCAGTTTCTTAATTCACGGACAAATGAAAAACCGTCCTATTAAAAATGTCGAATTAATAAAAAAAGTGTAAAAGTGCGCGTAATAAAACGATAATTCAAAAAAAATCACCCATTTAGCTGATTAGTTTACAGCACGTGTGACCAGGACTTGAAAAGATAAACAAAAAAATTTGATATATTTGACAACGCTGTACGTTTATTTCGCGAATTCATTGGCTTAATCGCTTACCTCTTTTGGTTTATTATTTGGGAAATATACGTACGGCGGTTCGGTGAACCTGGCCCCTCTTAAAATTTCAAAATTTTTTTTTTCGAATTAATTAATTTTTTTCTTTCTTAATCGATTGTTCGTCCTTCATTGTTCGACCATTAAAATTATTTGTTTGTTCGTTGTTCGTTTATTATTTATTAAACAATTATTTATCTTTATAGGTTAGTCCCCAGTACAACAGATTTTTACTTTTTACCTCCTTAATTGATGGATTTTAACGAATTATTGATTGTTCGTTCATTATTAGCAATTGTTGGATCATAAATATTTCACATTTATTAATTATTTAATATTTTTCATTAATTAAAGTGCGGACTCCTCCTCTCTTTATTGTACATGCGCACATGAATATTGTTATAATACAGCCTTAGTTGTTTATATTACTCATTTTCACTATGGATGGTAGAGGTATCTTTACCATTAATAATTTTCACCGAAAAAATGCTCTATTTAATATAATAAACAATCAGTAATATTTATACACACCGACGGTACTCTACAAGTTCCAATAAAGGAATCCATTAGTTTTTGTTCAGTTATAAAATCTGAAATTGTTCTATTTCTAACTTATTAAAAATAGATATTTTGGCAATTGTAGGCGTGTAATAAGACTCTTCGCGGAATTTGTAATTTTCCTCAGAAAAATAATAATTTTTTAGATGAAATTAATGACATAAATTTTCAAATATAAATTTACATAATGATATCGTCAATAAACCCGCGCTTATCATTTGTAAAAATCGGCCATGACATACGGACACAATGTGCGTATGCACAATAAAGAGAGGAGGGGTCCGCACTTAAATTAACGAAAAATATTAAATAATTAATAAATGTGAAATATTTATAATCCAACAATTGCTAATAATGAACGAACAGTCAATAATTCGTTAAAATCCATCAATTAAGGAGGTAAAAAGTAAAAATCTGTTGTAAGGGGGGCTAACCTAAAGACAAATAATTGTTTAATAAATGAACAACGAACAAACAAATAATTTTAATGGTCGAACAATGAAGGACGAACAGTCGATTAAGAATGAAAAAAATTAATTACTTGAAAAAAAATAATTTGAGAGAGGCCAGGTTCACTAAGCCGCGTACAGCATTGTCAAATGGATAAAATTTATGTTTAGCTTTTCAAACATCCTCTGTGTGACTGGTCCAAAAGTTGAATTGCTTTGAAAATAAGCACCCAGTTGTTGCCACTTAAAAATTTCCTTTGTATGTACCTGACTGTTCAACTCTTTACATGTTCTATCAAGGCAATTTTACTAAGTCATGTTGATATCACCAGTTGCTTTCTATGTGAACGTAGACTATTAATGGAAACCCGGTAACACTAGTAAAGCAATCAATATGTGAACATGAAGCTAAATAACGAATTATAATGCTTTTCAACATAAAACTTAAGAAACAGTATAGGGGAAAGAGGGGTAGCCCCGGTCAATATTTTATTCTTGATATTATGACTATATTTATTATGAGAAATATAAAGAAAATTACAAAAAAATATAATGTAAATAAATAAACATTATATTTATTTACGATAAATATTGAAAACTTGAACAAAAATATCATCAAATTCCAATTAAAGTCACTTCAAATACTAATCAAATTTTGGTATCTTTTTAAGATGGCGGGTAATTCCGGCCACGTCGGTGTTGTTTGCTTTCTTTAACTAAGTTAGTTAATAAAATACCAGAAACCTTAGCTGAGCGGTGGATGCTTGTTTTTTACTTCAGTTTTCTTATTTAATTCATTTTTTACATCTTCCTTTTTGCTTATTAATATGTTTGATAAAGGACATTATTTCAAATTTCACATCATCTTTTCAATTTCATTCTTTCGTTTTTCGTGGTTTTTTCAATCTTTTTCTGCACTACCTTTTTGCCCATCTTCCGCCTATCTGAGAATTCTAACCTAAGATTCTATAATGGAATTGCCGTAACATCAAGGACAAAAAAAAAAAAAAAAAACTCTTAAAAACGGCCGTTAGATCAAAACAATATTAATATTGCACCGCTTTCTGAAACCTACTTAAAAACTTATTCCGACAGCAGCTTTTGTGATTTTTCCCTCACCAGTTTTAACCACAGCAATGGCTATAGTGGTGCAGCTATTTAGTAAGGAATGATATCCAGTTTTTAACCCATGCGGCTCAACTCTTGTTTCCTCCTAATCCACCTTATCCCAACTTGATTCACATCTCGATTCCTAACTATTCTTCTAGACCCCCTTTAATTTCATTTCTGCTTATATTCATGCGGATTTCCCTCTTTAAACTTTTATAAATTCTCCCTCCTTCCTTTTTTGATCATAAGTGACGATTGGAACTCCTACCCACCTCTTTGGTGTTACCACAATTATAATAGTAATGGAACGATCTCAGATAATTTTATACTTCAAAATGATCTATTCCTTTTCAATGATCGTTCTCCCTCTTATATCAGAAGTCACTCCCCTATCAGTTCTGTTAATCCAATCTCTTACCTCTCCTAATCTTGGTCTCAGTTGCTCATGAGATCTTTGGATGGAGCCTTGTGTAAATGACCATATTCCTGTATCATCATTTCTTTAAACGAAGCCCCCTCTCTTTGTCCTCCTTCATTCCTCTTTATTCTTCTAAATATATAGATCGTTGACCTAAACAGATCTTTCGTTTTGCTCACTCTTTTCAATTCTTACAGACTTCAATTCTTTTTTTTTTTTTTTTTTTTCGAATACGATTTCTTCATGGATTCTATTACTTCTGCCTTAACCTCCTCTTTTTCTCTTGTCCATTTTGAGGCTTGTAAAAAAGTAAAATCGTTTTTCGTTTTTGACTTGAGTTTAACCACTTTCAGATATTTTCGCTCTTTTTGTAACGTTATTATAACACATCTAGTAACTCTTTATAAATCATATTTTAAAAATTATCAAATACTAAACACAGAAGTCTTTATTAAAAATTAAAAAATTAAAAAAATATTTCGACACGTTTCGAAGAACGACACACTCCACATTCATGGGAACATACATGGGAACGTAATTTTCTGTCACAATGCTACCTACATAATAATGAAAACCACAAAAACGTCAAAAAGCCTAATCAATAAACGAAAATTGGTAAAAATAGCTTACGAACCGGTTAGATCTGTCGTCCGAAACGAATGTAAAGCAGTACAGAAGCGGCACTGCAGGCAACCAGCGAAACTACAGTGGGGTAATAATGCGAATGGAATTCGTTGATCCATACATTTCGTCTGAGTATGGGGGGCTAATGTATTGTCTGGTCTGTTTATCGTCACTTCAGATCAACAGACTGCTACGGTACAATAGTTATAGTTTTGCGGCAGTAGTGTGAAAACTGGATTACCCACGAATAATATCGTATATCATTTATTGGGACTATGAAGAATTAAGGCAACTTGAAAGTATCAGCTAATTGGTCAAACGAAATTAGATTCCCAAACGATCAACAAGGGTAGAATGTTAAGAGGAACTTCGGCGTAATGTATTTTGGTTGACGTAATTTATTTCGAAAAAACGACGCACATTTTCTTGCGATAGAAAACCACTGAATAATTTTGTTTCATTTTTAATTTGCACTTATCGAATTTCGTATTTATTTTTTACTCAGACATTAGTTTTTTGTCGCATTGGGGGGCCATTGGCGCAGTGGGAATTTATTTTCGGAGAGGACGGGCATGATGGGTTTAATTCAAAAAGTAAAAACCATTAAAATAACGTTAAAAATTAATTACGAGTAAAAAAGTGAACTGCGTATTTATTAAATAATCATAAAAATATTCTTTTATCAGACGCATGTAAATATGAAGACGTTAAATGCAACAGATGAAATAATAAAACGTAATAAAATGAAAAATACTAATAAAATAATTCTTTTGTTTCCATAAAGTACGTACGTATAAAGAAAATCATAAAAAATATTTAAATATACTTTGAAATAAACGAATATTTTTGAAAAATAATCTTGAAATTACAAACATTATAAAATTGAGTAAAAAAAAATATTTGCGTTTAAAAAGATTTTTTCATCAAACTAATCTCGTAAGATATTCTTCTGCTTTTCATTATGAAAAATGATTTATAGTTTCCGAAATATCAAGGCCCGTAATAAGTATTCATTGATAATTTTATTTAAGAATTACCAGAAACATTTTACGTGAATTTGAAGAGAGCAGTGCGTTTACTAGCTGAACAGCTTTTTGAGTTTTTTTTTTTGTTACGGTTAGATTGAAGTTGTTTAAGAGCGGTCACTAACGTAAATTTCTTTTAATGTGTATAATTGCTTCGCGCTTGTGAACCTATCTTATTTTGCATATTACAAGTGAACCATTTTGTGAATCAACAGCAGTTCGAGAAATTTATTTTTCACTACGGCAGGTATACTGAGCCGAATGATTAAGATATGTGTTAAAAAATTTTATAAGCTTTACGCAAGTTTGAAAGTTTGTTCGTGAACATGGGTCGGTAATAGCAAGATTAAGCAAATGCGCATTCTCGATGTATATATGTATGCCCGAGCGTACTATGTAAATTCCCGTTTATAACGCTAGTTCTGACCGACCACATGAAAATACTATAATCCACGCTTTTTCAGAGCTTTAATAATTAAATTTTGCAAAGTTTTATTTCCTTCGAAGTCATCTTTTGGTATCTTTTTACTCCGTCCATTTAACAGTATAATTCCTCAAGTGTAGACAAAGTGTGGCTATTAAATAATGAGACTGCGCGCGCTATGTGTGCCTTAGAGGAGTAAGGAGAGAAACAAGTACGGCAGGAAAGACCTTGAAGTCACTAACACAGTTCGAAACGATATAGTACTGTATTTTTCCTATCGAGTGTTGAAGAGTAGGTTATTTTTTTGATCGTCGGATACAATGTGTGATGAAAAACACAAACAGCGTATCAATCTGAAATTTCTCATGAAATCGAGAAAAACTCCAACTGAGTGTTATGCATTACTGAAAGATGCTTACAGTGAGAATTCTCTGTCACATGCACGTATTTTTTATGGTGTCGACGATTTTCTGAAGGTCGAGAGAGTGTTGAAGAGGACCAAAGTCCAGATTGATCCGTCTCGATTTTAACTGCCGCAACCGTTGCCAAAATCAATGAAATTGTGCGCGCAGATCGTCATTTGAGAATTCGGATGAATGCGGAGATGGTAAACGCCGATAAAGAAACCATCGGAAGAATTTTACATGAAGAATTGAACATGTCTAAAGTCTGTGCGAAGCTGGTACCGAAAAACTTGAGTGCTGATCAAAAGCTGTGCCGTCAATAGGTTTGTTCTAATGTTCTTGAACGGTTAAACCAAGAGCCGGATTTGATAAATAGGATCATTACATGCAACGAAACATGGATTTTTCAGTACGATGTTGAAACTAAGAGGCAATCGATGCACAATGGTAAACACCCCCGCTTCCTCCAGAATGAAATGTCAAAGTCAAAATTCAAAACAACGTTAATCGTTTTTTTCGATATCGATGGAATTGTGATGATCGAACACGGATTCCAAAGGGTTAAACTGTGAACCAAGATTATTATTTGCGAGTGTTGGCAATGCTTCGAGAGCGAGTTCGTAGAAGAAGACCGAAGTTGCGGCAAAACAAGTCAAGGATCCTGCATTAAGACAACGCACCTGCCCATAACACGCTCTCTGTGAAGCAGTTTTTAGCTGATAAAAACATTCCAGTGCTCGAATACGCGCCCTATTCGCCAGACTTTGCGACTTCCTTTTGTTTCCGAAGGTGAAGTCTGTCCGGAAAGGAACTCATTTTGAATCAATGGAAGAGGTAAAACAAAGAACGATGCAACTTTTGAACGGCCTTACAGAAAAGGACTTCCAGCACTGCTTCCAACGATGGAAAAAACGAATGGAACGGCGTGTGCATAGAGGAAGTAAGTATATTGAAGGGGAAAGCCCGGTTGTCGAATAATTTTAACAGTAAAGCCATTTTTGAAAATCAGTCTCGCTATTTAATAGCCGCACCTCGTATCTATAATCAATGCATTCCTTTTTCTAATTGCCGATTAAGAGATACATATTTTATTGATATATATACAAGCTATTCAGATGATGGTAAGGCAGGATCGTTGTCGCCCCGTGTCGCTTTACGTGTTAATTGTTGGTCGGTCGCCACTTTTATCTACCGCTCTTGATTGTCGTCGATCGCCACAGCTTTTATCCACGCAATTATAAAATTTGTTTAATTAATTGTTTTCTTTTTTGTTATATCCAGTTTGCCTCCTTATTTGTACGCGTCGCGTTGATATTTTTTGCTGAAAATATACACGCACATTTATTATTCTTTAAAATCTATTGATTGGACACCTAGTGAAGTCCTGTGGCATCTCCGTCGCGGAAAAATGCCATTTTATGGCGGGTTCGCAAAGTTTGTACGGGAGAATTTTATTCGGTTTTTTTTTTTTTTTTTTTTATCATTACGAAAGGCCTAAGGCTCTGCCTGGCAGAACTCTCCGGTCGCGACACACCGCAGAAAGGTGTCGCTGGCGCCCGTTAAGGTTGTGTTTTATCAGAACTATTTTTTGTATTATTTCACCACCAAAATCAACACCTTCATCGATCTAAGAGGGGAAAGAAATAGGCGATCGATTATAATCTGTAGCCTAAACTAACAGAAATATCGAGTAGCAGGAATTTATCAGGAAGCCAGAAAGATCCGGATTCATAAAATTGTCGCCCGTAACAGCAACTCCTAATTCACAACAATATTGAATAGTATACATATATCCCCAACATCTGTTTGACCAAAATCTAATTTCGTAACATCGTATGTATTGACATATCAATATGAGAAGTAACAATATTTGACTTACCGTTTCTAATAAGGTTAAATTGCAACCGCTCCTGTTCGAACGTTCTAGCGTTTAAATTTCATGATGCAATCGAAATTTGGTATGTGTCGATGTTATCGTCATTATTCATCCAGATTTTTATTGAGATTAAAATGCAGTTTGCTTCAGTTACAGTTCTTTTGAGATCATTGACGAATTCTCTCTCTATATGCTTGATGCCTATCTTTTTCCGATTCCATTTTAAGATCTAATACGTTTATTTTCTTTTTTTTTTTTTATATATACTTGTATATATATCTCAAAGTGGTATAAAATGCAATAACATACAGCAGAAATTTTAATACAAAATATATTACTGGCTACGTGTCAATTACGAATTTTTATATGTTATTAGTTATTCATAACGTACGCTCGCTCGTTTTTCGTTTTAATTCCCCATATTTTTATTTATACATAAGACGCGCCTAAAGAAGTTTCATTGCAAAAAAAAAAGAAAAAAGAACGAGTTAGAAATGCATCTACTTCATTCAATTTTCTGTATATTGGATTAAAGTGACCTGTAATAAATTATTTACAAATTACGTATTACATTCCACAACAGTCATATTAATTTTGTGGTTGAATCGCTAATAAATTTATTGCTTAAAAATGCACTACAATTTTTCGCAATTTTATTCATCTCCTATTGTACTCGAGTTATTTGTATGTAGGTTGCATATATTTTCTTACAAATACTGTTGATAGTATTTATTTGTTTATGATTAAATGCATGAGTACAATCCGAGAATTACTACCGGAAATTACTTACTTCTCAAATCATTTCATTTTTCGCATAGATTAATTTTTTAAATTTCGTAAGTTGTTTCATTTTCTTCTTTTTTTATTTTATTAGAACATTTTATTTTTTTTCATCAATGGAGGACTTTTATCTAAGAATACATTTTAAGAAGTTAAGGAAGATACGCTAATACTAATTATTATTAGAAATAAAAGAAAAAATGAAATCAGAGCACTATACCACAGCAAAAAAAAAACGAAAAAAATAAAAAGTCAGAGTAATTTAATATAAAGCTAGCATGATTTCTAGATTTTTTTTAGGTTTTAGATGTTTTCATATTCAATATTTGTGTGAGAACAACTTTGTTTAAAAATAAATGAATCCTGTTACGGAGAGTGCCTGGATGGCGTGCCACCAGAAAAAATATATGTAAACAAAAATTAAACATAAATGAGTTTATCAAAAAAACAAAAAACAAAAAAAAAAAAAAAACAGAAAAACAGCATATACTTTACTGTTTTGTTTTTTTTTATACACCCCCTTGTGTTTGCTACCAGAGAAACCCAGTAAAATGGAATAAATGCATGAAACAGAATAGAAATTATATTTTTATTTGATCGACAATGGAATCAAGGAACCCCTCTAGAACAGGAACAACTGAGAGAATAGGTAGAGAAAGAACATAAGAGGCGTTGAAAGAAGCAGGAAGATCAAGATTTAAAAGATGATAATAGAGTAACTCGCGCTCGCGAGATAAACCGGAACACTCAAAGAGCACGTGATTCGCATCACAAACATACTGGGAACAACCTTCAGGATCCAATGGATAATTACGAGATGCAGCCAAAGAAAAGCGATTTAGTGAAGAATGAAGGAGACTATGCGAGAAACGGAGGCGAGATAATTTAGTAATTATGGACTAACGCAAACTGGGGAAATCATAGAACCAATGACGAGAAGGAGGAACAGGATTAATCAAGAGATAAAGGAAATTAGGATTAGCGAAAAGAGAAACATAAACAGAGTGCCTAAGATGGCAGGATTTAGTTGGAAGAAGAATATTGTGTGCTGGAACCCTACTAATCAAATTTCCATTGGAAATAGCAGCTTTAGCAAGGAGGTCGACGGCTACATTTCCATCAATGCCTGAATGTCCGGAAATTCAAAAAAGGTCAATCTGGGTAGAAGTCGATGAGGATAGATCATGAAGAAGAGAACGAATAGAAAGGAACTTTACTGTTTAAGGGTTATATTGAAGAAATTATTTAAACATAACCGATGAAAAATTTGAAATTTCATTCTTTTGCAATTTAAAAAAAAAACAAACAAGTGTCCATTTAACTGATACGAAATGCAAATAAAGGAATAAAAAATTACAAAAATTTTTTAAACACAACAGAAATTGAGTAATACCCCCCGACTATCTAATTGTATTGTTTTTGTAAAATTATCTTGGCTAAATACTTTTATTGTATTAAAAACTCGCTAGTCGTTCTAAGATTATATTTATAGCTGGTAATACCGTAACAATGATATAAAGAGCAATTATATAAAAAAAAAAAAAAATACAAAAGGCCAGACCATTTTTTGAAATAAAAATAATCTTCTTAAATACAGTAAAATAATATCTGAAATAAGCAATTGATAAAATAAATTGAAAACATTTTTATAATGATCAATAATAACTCTAAAGACCACTGGGGTTACTCGAATTAATAATAAAAAACAATATATAATTATTACAGATTCTCTGGCTTCCTTTCAAGCTATTCGGTTACTTACCATAACCGGTCTACTAGTATACAAAATAAGAACTACAGCGTATCGCCTTACCGAAGAGGGGATGCAAGTATGGTTCCTTTGGGTGCCGACACATGTTGGAATACCCGGAAACGAATGTGTAGACCGGGTCGCCAAGGAAACGTTGTCCGCTCCCATTCCATTTAATGCTCCATTTCCAGAAATAGTTTCCTTCTTACATAGAAGTATGAAAGAGCATTGAATATCATCCTGGTCCCAATAAGTAACCTTTCTAAGGAATATAAAACCAAACACTGAATCTTGGTGGCCACCGATCCAAATGTACAAAAAAGAATTCTCAGTTCTTACTAGATTAAGACTAGTAGTCGAAGGTCACGACATCTCATGCGAATCTCAACTCAATGATGCCTGTTCCGCATTGGATGCAGAACTGTAAGCAATTGCACACTGCTTCCACCACGTCGTTACAACTAACACCAGAGCCAGTGATTTCCTCCTGGTTACTGATTCCCTACAGTCTTTGAACATGATTAGGAGCCAAAAATTCAACAACCCACTAATTCTAAGAATATATCACTACTTGTACGAATTGCAGCTAATGGATAGTCATGTGTCGCTGCTGTGGGTTTCTGGGTACATTAGAGTGCCTGGTAATGAGAGTGTCGACGGAGCAGCACGTTCTGCCTTGCTCTCGCCAATGCCACAGGACGTGGAGCTACCCTCATCAATCACATATACATTCCTAAAGGCGTGCGAAAACTAGTGGAAAACTGAATGGGCAGCTGCTACAACATCCCTAAGAACCATTAAGCCCCACAGTTGAATCATGGTGGCCACCGGAAGGAACATCCCGATACGATTTTAGGATCCTCAGCCGGCTGCGAATTGGCCACATCGCTATTTCGCAGAAACATATAATTGATAAAACGCGGCTACATGCCCCTCTTGTGCAACCAGACAACCGTACCGACAGTTTTCCACATAATACTTACCTGCCAAAAGTTTACTATGTTGCGGAGGCGCAACTTGGCCTACCCAGAGATGTAGGGCAGACCCACCCTCTCAAATGAGATAATCTCCATCAACAGGGTTATTGCCTTCATTAAAATGAGCGGCTTGACTCATCGCATTTAAATTATCCCCTCTCCCACGTGTGTGCTGTAATGACCATAATAGTTACACACAGCGCATACAATTTAAGGGGAAAGAAAAAAAAAAAAAGACTGGGACGCACATCTGTATCACATAATCATATCCTTCAGAGAGTCCCTCCGCCAATTTCTTGCCCATTTTGCAATGCAGCAGTGGTACCTTCTGTCGAGCACATCCTGAAACAATGTAAACAATTAAGGAGAAATAAGAACGAACCGCTAGACATTCTTTTATCCAATCGCCTAGAACAGGTTCAAACAGTACTATCTTTCCTCAACATAAATAACCTTTTACGTATACTGTAATAACTCCTATGCTCGCCGTGCTGTAATGACCCTGTGGCAGTTATACGCGGCAAGCGAGTAGATAGTATAAAATAAAAAAAAATCAAATTAAAAAAAACAACTGAAACGCGTTTGTGGTATTGAAAATTTCATTATTAAAAATTTACTGTGAGAAAAAAAATTTTAATTCTACAAAATACAAATCATAATTGATTTATTTTTATTTTTTGATTAGTTTAGTTTCCACTTTTGGTCAATTTTTATTTAGTTTTCACTTTTATACTTTGATTTTAAAAGAATTCCATAAGAGGTGTATTATAGTTAGGAAAACAAGTAGTAATGTCGACCGTCCAAAACTGAGATGTAAGAATATTTTGGCTGCCGCGCATTGGTGTAAAAAAAATGTCAGAAGAAGGTAAAAAAAAATCGATCTAGATTCTACTTTTTTTTTGAAAATAGTTGTAGTAGTAACTCTATATAATATGATCTATAGAAGGACAGATGACGGCTAAACTTCTATGGCCATGTTGCTCAATTTGCGATTACGATGCATTGATTTTTTAGCCTCAAATCTACTTTTAGTAGCTGCTGGCGAAAGATTAATTTTTGTAATCTGTTTTCAATTTTAGGCTATATTTATAAACGATGTTTTCTAGTTCCTGCAAAAGCAATATCATTTTATTAATTTCTTGCTGCTGTTTCAATGTTAATTGTTTGTTTATTTTTTCTAAAATACTAAGAGACTTTTCCATTGACATTTTCATTATTTATGCGTTGCGTGATATTAATATTCCTATTTTTGTTGGGCACCTTTTTTTGTTTCGAAATTTTTCTAAATGGAATTCGTACTATTATTTTCGTGCAATTTTTTATTTAAGAATACCGCACGCATAGAAGCTACCATTTTTATTACAGGCCGTCAAAGCTGGTTTCGAATAACGTTATCGAAATCGTTTACCCTATAAAACGCAGGATTAGCATAGCGTGGTAGATTATGTTCTCTAGTTTTTTTCTTTTTAATTTTCTGTTGTTGAATATTTTTTCGCGTGTACCACAACTTTTAATAAAGCCAGCTCGATTTAATTTAGCTACATACCGGTTACCTCAGTCTATACTATATAAAGCGTACAGTATTAATTTGCTTCTTATGAGGCACATATTATTCTATAATATATTTCGTCGGGTTTGTAATTTTTCGAAAAAAAAAAAATATATATATATATATATAAAGGGAAAAGATACACCCTAATTTATATCAGTCATTTTCTTGATTTCCCGCGCAAAATTTATATTTTATCTACTCTTATATCATCTGCAGTACTTTTTTTTACTTTCACTATATCCAGCACCGCTTTATTAAGATATTTAATAGGTTAACGTCTTAATATTAGTGGTTTATTCATTCTTGCAAATTCGAAATTGGAAAAGACCCGCCGCAAATAAACGATTATTTATTTAGTTAATCGAAATTCATTACGCGTAATTATTTTATGAGATTTTTACAAACAGAACGATTCGGTTTTTATTACCGTGTTATATTTAGACAATGATAAAACAACAGTATTTTTTCACGTCGCCAATGTCATTCAACAACGTTTCGTTATATAACTTATTTTCAGTGAACTTTGCTATCAAAAAAAGGAAAAAAAAAAAAACAACAAAATAAACAAACTAGGAAAACATTTAATTCGGGTTTTAAGAGCTTAATTTTAATTGTAATTCCTTAACAAATTAATATAATTATCGACACTATTTTGCGTAATGGTGCTGAACATTTTGTACGGTGGTAGCTTCAGTTTTCCTTTTCATCTTTTTTCGCTATCAATTTTTGCGATCGGAACGCACGCATTAGTAGGCGGAAGAGAATGATGATTATGTAATACAGAATGATTATTGTTACAAAACTAATTACAATAACGAATGTAATTACATCCAATAGGAAATATTGATACCAAGGTAAATTGACCGCGGCCGACTGAAGATGATACGCTCCTTTGTGTCTGATTACATATTCGGTCCAATACACGGCCGTATCCAGCGCAGACATCGGCCTGTCCCGGTAAATTGCTGACAGTCTGATCATGTTTTCCTTGTACCTAATAAAATTAAGAGTGGTTCAAATAGATAATTTTTGGGGTTATACTTTTAAAGTATACGAATTAGATTTTTTTTTAAATTTACAATCAACAAATTAACGTAATAATAATAAAATGTCAAAAAAACGATCAATAAGTTAATAAAAAAAACAAAAAAAAAAAACAGACGATAATATGAAATAAAAATGTTTTTATATAGTCAGTGGGGCAAAATAGAGCTGCACAGATGAAGTTCTCATTTTTTTTAAATAAATATATCGATCGGTACATTTTTTAGTCTAAAATTTTTATAATATTAACGAGAATCTTCTGAGTTTTTTTTTTTTATTTTATTTTTTTTATCAGGAATAGAACAGGGCCTTTGCAATGTTCATTCTTCTACCACGATCTTATAAAAAATATAATTTTAGATATATTTTCTTTTTTAACAGTAAGAACAACTACCTAAACGGTTGAAATAGAAAGCATAAAGGAAAGTAGCAGGGGAATAACCGCTGGAGTTGGAAAGGAAAAAATAAAGGAAGCATTAAGAGGAGTAGGAAGGTTCAGCGTCAAGAGTTGAGAATATAGAAAAGAATATTCGGTACAAAGAGCATTTAAAGAAGACGTGATTGGGGTTACATATAGGAGGGAGATCAGTTTAGATATTTCACTAACGGACCCACTTCAAAATTTCCGTTTAATAAATAAAAGTTTAAAAATTAAATGGCATTATCTCTATATGTGAATACATATGAAACCTACATGTATACACATATCTGTATATACATCAAAATGAAAGTTTGTATGTTTGCTTGTCCCGTATGTATTCCCGTACCGCTGGACGGATCATGCTAAAATGTTCAGCGTGTGTACATGTGTTGCCACAACGAAAGTTTTAAGGTAAGGCTGAGTTTTCTACCCTCTCTCTCTCTCTCATGATATATGAGGTTTTAAGTAGTTGAGATGCGACCAGCGGTACAGAAATGCATACGGAACGGATAAAAAAAGTTAATTTTTATAAAATTTTAAATAAAATGATTACTATGGTAAATAATAAACTTTAGATAACATTTTTATAATTTTTGGCGTAAGCAAATACACAGCATTGTGTTACTTCTCTTTTTGCGTTGCTGAAATCACTAAACCTCCATGACTGGATTTAAATGTATAAGTCGCACTCCTAACTTAGCTGTACTCACTGCGGAAATAAAAATTCCTGCAACAGAATTTTTAATATTTGCTATCTTCTTTATAGTGCCATACTCAGCTTCTGAGCGTCGGCGACTACCTATTCGTACATTCGCATACTTAAATTTGAAATCCTTACTCAACCAGTGTTGTTTGATTTTATGGTAATAAATTCATTTTAATAAAGTATTCAAGACGGAAAGGTTGAAGGATATTGAGTGAAGAAGATGTTCTCTTAAATGTGTAATTATGGGGGATCACCGATGGGTGTAGGAATCCAAAAAAAAAAAAAAACCGTGTAAATAACTCGGCGCCTTTAAAATGATGGCTCTATGTGTACTGCTTAGTTGAATGAAAATGTTTGTTGGATCACGAGAGACAGGTTATAGAAAGATCGATAATCTTTAATTAAACGTGAATCGTGAAGACTATCTTTTGTTGGCGGTGATAAACATGTTTTCTAGAACTGGTTGTTAGAGATAATTAAAATGACTAATTAATTACTTAAAGAGGCAATACATATTATATGTATACACATATACATGTATAATATGTATATAATACATGCAGTCAAATATGATATTTAATGATTTAGATCGTTTGACTCAGTACAACTATATAGAGGTGTGTATATGTCTGATAGTAACACTTTTTGTGGGGTCTTATTAATAACGGCGTTTCTTCAAATGCTTGGTAATCGAAGTTAAGAAACAAGCCAAACTATTTAAAAAAGCAAAAAGTACGTAACAACAACGGCCAGATTATTGCATGTAGTATCCTGTTCGAAATTAAACTGAAGTAAGTGTGGTAGAGAGTACATATTAAAAGAAATAACGACCAGTTTCAATTTTTTTACCTGATCTCGATGCAGCATGGAATGCTAATCGCTATTGCAATGCCGACAATTCGAACATTTGCACTCAGCGGCAATGTGAAACGGACTACAAGATTTTACGCGCAGTTTATACAGCACGATCCCTTTTTGGAAGCGAACAATTTACATCGATTCAAAAAATAGCGGCACGTGACACACTTAAATTTATTCTAATTCACAACGAACGACTTTTATTCAGCCTGATCAGCAACAGGCTTCGAACCTTTATTAAGCTTTGACGGATAAGACATTTTTATTAAGCGATTGTCGACGTAGAAATATCGGATTTGCTAAAATGTCCGAAATCCGCATAAATTTACTTACGGATCAGTCGAAATCACGGCAAATTTCGAGTTTACTAGATATAAGTTACAAATTTTGAAAACGTTTCCCCGGTTACTCCGTGCAAAGTTTTCAAACGGGGAATTACAACTTCAACATTGGTTACGAATTCGACTTTTATTTTTAATCAGTTCTAAACTGTACAAATTACGAAACAATGTTTCCATCAGCGGCGCCCGTTTAATATTAGAACGAGAAAGTATATGCGACCAAGCTTCCGAATAAGTTCTACCGTCACGTTCTTACAAAATCACGAATATAATCTTTTAATGAAAGCCACATAGGAATTGATAGTATTGTGGAATTCCTGTTTAATTACGGCTTGCGAAAGTGATTTTGAAAGTGAAAATGGTATAGAAATTTTAAAAGAATAATAGAACAGACGAAGTTGATATTAGCGAAAGAAATAAAAGGAACTAAAACTAAGAGAAATAACAGAAAAGATAGGGATTTCCTTGCGAGTGAAATGCCAGTTTTCAGAGGACAAGAGTAGAAGACGTGAGCGGAAGACGTTTTTAGTAAGAAACGATAGCAAGATCTGCCAATAAACAGGGTGGCGTATTAGATTCAGCGAGGGCGACTGCTGCAATTGGAGAGGATTTAAAAGCGTATCGAGACGGAATCGAAGACAGGAATTTTGGATTACATCTAATTTAGGGAGTGGGGGCGGGACTTGAAGGCATGGCCAGAACAGTAGTCAAATTTAGAACGATTAACGGATTTATACGAGAAAAGAGAATATAGGGATCACCGTTTAGTTAGCGTTAGGGTTTTCAGCAAGTTTAGACTTTTGAGAGAAGAAGAAGAAGAGGAAAGATATCTGATATGTTCTGTACAGGACAAACAACTGCTAAGATATCAAGATAAACAACTAACACGAGAAAGAAATATATTGTTCAAAGATATATCGACAGAAGCAGGATTCAGGATTGAAAGATAAATAGAGCATAGGAAGACCTAGAAGGGGAAACTAAAAGATTAATTGAGGACGGAGAATGTATGATCACTATAGTGTAAAACGCTTCAAGTGCTTCATATTGACTTCTGTGATATCGTACGAAGAAGAAAAAAGCGGGATTAGCGAAAAATAAAGAGAAGAAACTTACAGAAAGGAGGAAGTAATGTTAGCTATTGTAGATATTTACGGGGAGATTAGACTTTTTGAGTACGGCGGACGTCTCCATTGTGAAAATGAGCACAAACGAAAAAACGCAAAAAATACAGAAACAGCGGTCGCCTTACGTGCCGGGAAATACTTTATCATTTTAATTTCGATAATTTTCGATCGAGAAATTTTTCTGCAGATTCAGAAATGAGCAGCCCTTTGTCTCAGTCGTGAATCTAAGTTTTAAAGAAACTGGAATTTGCCGCGAGCACCTCTAGACCGAGAACAATCCGAATTATTAGACACATCGGCACGCGTCGTCTACGGATAATTAATTTCTTAGCCGCTGCAACAGAATACCGATTTGTAACGTTGTCTCTGGAGAACTGAAATCGAATTATTATTACGGTACAACAGTGTACACGAATAAATACTAGCGGAATATGAAAAAAAAAGTTTTCCTACACTGCCATTTGAACAAACGGCGAATGTAGTGAAATATGGCGGAGGAAGAGTTGTAAGTATTTCAGTTAAAAATGTTTAACCAGTTGCGTGAACAGGTATAGAAACGACGCGTCGGTAAACATTCAGCTATGGGGAATCGTATGTTAATTTTGAAGTGCGCGCTTATCCGATTTTTGTTTGTCTTAAATAAGGACGCGACAGATATTCATCAAGCAGAACTACGAAAAGTGTACGAACAACAAATTATGTCGACAGGCGATGTCGTAAAACCTACACATCGAAGAAGAGAGAACAGATGTGTACTGTATGCACACAGCGGGTGGCCGAATCAACGTCAACATTCAGCAGCTGCGGAACTTTGGGAACCGGAAGACGTATTTTAATTTCGAAATTGGTTCTTCGTTTACCCTAACACCAGACAGTACACAAAAAATCGTATAGGTGCTGCCTTCTCTTATTTTTTTTTTTGGGGGGGGGGCTCAGACGAAACCGCAAGTGAGTCTTTGATTTGTCGAATGATTACCGGAGGTGAGATATGGTGGTATCACCCCATGTCACATCGCAATCGAAAGGACGAAGCAAGCAATGGTATATGAGTCGGGCAAGAGTTTGCTGACAAAGTGGTGGCTAATATGTTTTAGAACGCTGATAGAACGTTGCTCATTCGTTATACGTGAAAGAGCACTACCATCACAATTCCGAAAAACATTCGAGATTCTGAAGAATTTGGGAAATATGCTCAAAGGCGCACTCAGGATTTTTTTTTGTTCGGGCTAGAATTTAGAAGATGAGTTAGGGGGTGGTAACTCGGTACCTCGACTAAAAGTACCTATCTATTTCGGTGGTTTGTAAATTAAAATAAAAAAAAAAAATTAAAAAAAATACAAAATTAACGAATATTATTTTTAAAAAAATTAAAAAACTGACAAATTTTATTTTAAAAAAAATAATAATAATAGAAACGTAACATTATGTTTGTAATAAGCACAAATTAGATAAGTATACGAATTTTATTTTTAAAAAAATTAGCTAAAAGTATATAACATTATACTTGTAATATAAGTAAAAAGTAAATATGTATGTTTTTTAAAAAAAAAATAAGTAAAACAAAACATTACAAAACGAAATTAAGATTTCGAAGATTTTTTTGGGGGAGCAATGGCCCCGTGGCACCCCTCTTGAGTGCGCCAATGAATATGCTGCATCGAAAAAGACCCCTCTGACATAAAAGGTGCAAATGTTTTTCTTGTACATGATAAAGCAACAACTCTGAGTTTACTCAAAAGTTTTCTCAGTGGACACAGTGTTTGACCATCCTCGGCTTATTCGTTGGATTTTCTACCAGGTGATTTTCAACCAAATTTAAGAAATATTTAGCCGATCAGGATTTCAATTTAGACAACAAAGTGAAAAGGGTAGTTATCGATATTTTCGGGAATACATCTTTGAATTTCTATGATGTCTCGATTTAAGTGCTAATACATAAATGCTTAATTTTTTGTGGCCAATATGTTGAAAAACGAAAAAATTCAAAAATACACCATTTTTAATTTTATTACAGCTTTATCCGCCTTATTTCCATTCAAACAGCAACGAAAAGAAACTCACTTTTGAGATGACCTTCGTATGATTAATTTCGGACGCTGTCGGTGATTTGGAGTGCGCAATTAGTTTCAATATTTCATTGTTCTTGGACACTACTACATGATAAACAAAAACGTTAACAAACGAATGAAATGCTCTATCACATTCTTTTTCTTCGGCATATTTTATTCTGTCGTGCTATTATTTCGAAAAGAATAACGATGTTTTAGCAGATTTGGACTAGACCTCTTATCGTCACTTTTAGCTTTATAAACTACAAAAATCCTGCTAGAAAGTCCGCAGCCAGGTTTGTAATGCTCGAGACTTGAATTTTTTAAAATTGACGTATCTTTTCACAAAAAAAAATTTAGTGTTACTTTTCCGTTATGTGTGTTTGCGGTGTATACTTTCAGAGTCGTGTCGTGATGCAGTGATAAGAATGTCGATTAGTGGGAAAAATGGATAAATGCACACGGTGTTCGAAATTGGAGAGAGAGAAATGAAATGTCTCCACAGATATTCTACTTTTATCACCGGTTTTGCTTGAATATAAGACCATAAATATATATCAATAGCTACAATGATAAGAAGCAGCACAACGAGGAATAATAGGAGAGTGTATATTTTATTCGACCGAAAGGCATAAATAGTAAGATTGATAATACGGATGAAATAGTTTTAATTACAACGAATCGCAGAAGATATAATGCAATAAGCGATAGGAACTTCTTGGAAAGTACTAATTAAGCAATGGTTGGTTGATAACATTAATGAGTGACATTAGGTATTAGATAAATTAGGAACTGGCTGTGGCGGACAAGCGACCATCCGTATTTGTCGATTCCTTTTTTGTTTTTATCTTTTTAACACGCTATTATTATTAGCTTGACCTGTATGTAAGTTGAGCAATATGTAAGTGTGTAATGGAATTTTACAAATCAATTTTCACCGACTTCCCGACGTCTGAATAATTTGAAACATTACATACGTATTCATTTAGGATGACAATTCAATAATTTCCTTAATTTGTCCTAATGTCCTGACAAGGATCATTAGAAAAAAAAGAAAAACAATGACCCCTTTTACAAGTTACAAACAAAATCGGTAAGTGCAGTGTCCTTTGTTTATCAAAAACTTGATATGGTTCGAAACTGATTTCATAGATGTCGCTAAGTCATTTTCTTTACGCGCTTTTTATTTTATTAAACTTTACCCTAGGTGTTAAATGTACTACAGTCTCTAATGCTTATGTTTTTTTTTTACAAACCACGGTAAAGTAATGAAATAACAAAACTTTAAGCAACGAAAGAAAATTATTCTAAAACCTTACGTCTAACGAGATAGAAAATGTAAATAGTGTACGCAAAGCACGAAATATAATTATAGAAATCCCAAGTCCTACCTAGGATAGTACAAGCCAGTATTTATATGCGTTGTTGACTTCATGGGAGAATTTTCAAGAGAAAGGTCGATATGTTACAGAGTATAAAAACAGATAGTCGAACCGAGGACGAATTGGAAAAATTACAAGTCGAACATAAAAAGGCTATATATTTGTGTGTTTGCTTAGGAGAGAAGGAAACAGCCGTGAAATAGCCGGTTTTCAAACAATTAGAGATTTTGCGGCACTTTAGTGAGAATAAATGTTAAATAAAATTACAGTTTAAAAAAACTAAAAAACCATGCTTTTATAGCAATGTGAACTAAAAAGTAAAAAATAATTTTTAAATATAAAGATAATATTCAACAACGATAAAAAATCTCCCAAATTAATATATTTTAAGTTTTTCTAATAAGCTCAAAATGATGAAAATAAAGTAATTCACAACAAATTAACTTTAATGTAAAAGAAAGCGTGGGGTGCTTTTGATATCAATTGTTTATACTTTTTCTTTTAATTTTTTAAAATATTTGTAGGTCGATTTAATTTATTAAATATAGTAAGCACCCCACGCTTTCTTTTACATTAAAGTTAATTTGTTGTGAATTACTTTATTTTCATCATTTTGAGCTTATTAGAAAAACTTAAAATATATTAATTTGGGAGATTTTTTATCGTTGTTGAATATTATCTTTATGTTTAAAAATTATTTTTTACTTTTTAGTTCACATTGCTCTAAAAGCGTGTTTTTTTTAAATGTAATTTTTTGTTTTATTAAATATTATTTTTTTCTTACTTTGTATAGTTATGAAAATTAATTGTATAATTGTAATGAAATATTGTAACATATTTTTTGAATAAACGATGATAAGCATGTTGGACACCCGCAGACGGACAGTATGTCTTGTGGGACCTACAACTTATTTTTAATTAAAAAAAAAAAGGTTATTTTGTTTTTTATGTTTTTTGTCATCTATGGAAATTAATCCAGCCCAAGTGAAAGATTCACAAGTTTAAATGTGCGACAACAGTAGAATATTCTACCCGAATGAAACACCACTGCCTAACGAACCAATGACGGTAGCTGATTGAATGAGAATAATAAGCGGTGTACCGATTGCTCGGCTTTTCTGCTAATGCCCCCGCGCTTTTCGTTCAGTTGGCTGTTCATTTCCTATCAAGACACGATATATGAATTAATGTTGAAGTTAAACTTTTTTTTTTTTTTTGGGGAGCTTTAAAAATAAATTCCTCCCATTGTCTGAATTGCCAATTAATTACCTGTTACCTGTTTCATTTTTCTAATAATTTGTGTAGAAATTGAACTGTAAAAAGTAAGACTGTTAGAAATAAGATTGCTCCCAGTACGTAATAAAATTTTATTACTATCATTTGTGCTTGTCCGTTTCTTATCTCAAATTCTCTACTGGGGTACGTTTTGGTCTTTCCGATAATGTTCATCTTCGGTCGTAAAATCGAAACCTCCTCTTCCTTCAATTTCTTATTATCTTATTCCAATTTTCTCAGCCGTTCCGCTAGGTTTTGGACACACTCCAGCTACCTACTCGTACGTTCTTGTTGTACACATGACTGAATTCGGTACACAATATGGATATATATATATATATATATATATATATATACGCAAAGCTAACCTTGAAACTGTTTTAATAATCAATCGTCGTGCCAGTGCAGTCCAAGTGGACACATCTGTATGCACATGCTGGTGTGCATGCCATTGTTTTACACGCGACTAATATTAACGATTACTTTTACTTTTAATAATTTTTACTGGTCGCAATGATCTGCTGGGCCTCCGATTTTCGTTCTAGCAAACTATCCCGAAGACTAATTATTAACTAAAATAGCCTACACTTGTAACAAATGTTCCGATGTTTTTCAGCTTATCATTTTGAAAATTTTCTCTTCAACCATTATGTATCGATACCGGCACATCACTTCTGTCCGCAACGTTCTTCTATGGTTCGATCGATTTCGTAGGTCATAAAACTAGATTAAACATTTACGTGTAACATAATAAAAAGTAGTTAAGCTATCTATTCATCTTGTTATAACCACACATATTTGCATATCTCTAAATGGCCGACCATTTAATTTCTTTACTCTTATTCATCAATTAATATCTTTCGTACATTTTCACGATCACATTCGTTTGCTCTTTAATACGATTCTATCATTAGCATTTATTTCACCGAGCAAGTCCCACTAGAACTACTACGTCATCATCATGCTGTTGCGATAAAGTGGAACATTTATTTCGCTGGTGACACATTGATAGTAACTGGGATTCCACTTTTTTCTAATAAAATTTCAAAAAATTTTTTTTCATTTATTTCTAATTATTATTATCTTTTTTTTGTTATTATAACACGTAATTTTTAAAGTGTTTAGGTGATAGTTTGTTTATTTGAATTTTAGGAAAAAATAATTTCAATTATTACCTAGAATCATTTAATAATAACTGGATATTTTCGGTAAGGGTAACCTTATTGACATCGCGTTGGTAGTCAAGGAGTAATCCTGCTCCATGTGAGGCAACATTGTGCACGTTAATTGTTTGGTCTGCGAAAATCGGAATACCTAGAATAGGTATAGCTTCCTGTATTGCTTCATTTATTCCTAATGCTCCGCCATGAGTTATGAATAATTTCACATTCGGGTGAGCTAAAATTATGTATAAAATTACATATTATTAGAGAAATTCTTAATTAAAACAATAATATTTCATACATTAAGTACATCAACATGTACACACAAACGCACGCACTATACATATGCATACGTGCGTACACATATACGATCTTAACAGCTGCTGATAAGACCGAGATGAATAAACTTTTGGAACGTTTGGAAAGTATCGGTAAACAATATGGACGTAATGTCTATAAAAATAAGACAAAAATAATGATTGTAGGCGGAAAAAATGTAATTCAATGTGATGGAAAGACACTGGCCGGCTATGAAAGTGTTCAAAGTTTCTACATCTAGGTTCGCTTTTGGAAGCGAAAGGAGGCATGGAAAATGGAATAAGACCAAGAACTGAAATTTCCAGAAATGCTATGACAAAACGAAGCAGGTTTTGGAGGGACAATTCTATTGGAAAACATGTAAAGATTAAGTTGGTCCGGCCCTTGTGTTTTCCACTGCCCTCTGTATGCAGCGGAAAGAAAAAGAATTGATACGTTTAAATTATGGTGCTGGAGGCGGCTCCTTAGGATACCGTGGACAGCAAAATATTCGAATAAATCCGTTCTGCAGGAAATCGACAGCACACGAAGGCTGTTAACCGTGGTTGTCGTAAGAGTGACGAATTTTTTTTGGGCATATCATGCGGAAGCAAGAAGGAAATGATCGTGGAGATTATTAACGGTAAATGACCACCGGGACAGTACAACGATGGACAGATATCGTTCGGCAAATGATGGGACTCTCATTCATTGAATGTGTACGCCAGTCTCTCGGTACCAGTGGCGGAAACATACTGCCTAGTTTATGGACTGATATTAATCACGATACCCTACCTAGGGTGACGACTACTGAAGAAGAAAATATAGAATCTTCCGGTACGCGGTGAAGTACCAAATTAAATTGAACAAAAAATAAATTTTCCAATACTTCTTTTGCAATGGAAATTAACCTGGCTAAAGGAAAAAGATGGTTTGATCGACTGGGAGGAGGTATCAGATTATCCTGTGCAGTTATCAAAAATTCTACAAAATTTAGTTTTATCGAACTAACGAGTTCAATTAATTCCAAATATTACAAATAAAACAACCGTATCAAGACAACTCTTAAATTTTTTATTAAGAGTAGTTTTCATATTGCGGCTCCGAATCGAAATACATGTATGAAGTTAAACATAATGAAATGAAAAAGTAAATAAATACAGTCAAAGATAACAGAACTAAAAGCACGCTTTTACCGACGATAAGGTAAACTGCAGTCAACTTAACAGTTACCAGAATAGACGAATACACGTAACTAGCACGGTCACATAATAGGTAATAAAGCTATTGATAAGTATTCGCTAATCTTTATATACTCGTATAAAATTGTAGGACACGTATGTTTGTAATGCAACTTCTACTAAACGGCTTGACCGATTTCGATGAAATTTACTGTGGCTGTCTAAGAGGACCCATCTATGGTTTAGATTGAATTTTCGACCGGGTCTCCCAACTCGCACAATTTCAATTATTATTTCGAAAAGGAGAGAGATGGAAAAGAAGAAACGTCCTTCTCACTGAGCCGTGCAGTGACGTCACGGTCGATAACATGATAATAATAATGATCGTTACGCTCTTCGTTCGTGTTCTAGCAATCCCCTGTACCCTGCACAGCAACCGGAAACCGTATTCAACCCCCGGCACCGTCGCAAACGGTCCATCATGACCTCGAACACCGAATTTCTCCGTTTTGATCTTTGACCCTCCTATTCCAGCTGTTAGATCGCGTTCTGGCATCTTCCCGCTGGCTTCATCACAGCGATTACTACAGTGTCATAAAGATTTTTCGTGTGACGATCCGATTTATTTCTTTTAATCAAAATTGTTTGGTTTCACGAGATTTTAAATAAAAAATACGATAAACATGCGAAGTGTTTAAAAACTTCTTCGTATGTTACAAACATGATTTACCCCCAATTATCTTTTACAATTTCCTTGACATCGTAATTTTACTTTTGTTACGATTCTTTAAAGTGTATTTACATACACGTTCTCAAATTTTAAATAAAATACAGCGGTCGCGCAAAATGTTTAAAAACTTATTCGATATAAACCGCATCTTCAACTTTAACACAAATATTTATTACAACAATTTCCTTGGCGTAATTTTACTCTAGTTACGATTTAAAAAAAAAGTAAAATTGTATTTACATAGATATATTCGCGCGAAATTTTAAATAAACTATACAGCAAACATGCAAAGTGTTTCAAAAATTATTCGTTAGATAATGCATCATTATAAATTTGTAACATTGTCAGCAACACAGAACTCTATCTAACTTAGACTAGGAAAAGTACGATTTCGTTCTCGAAATTCTAATTTTAATTCAGCGCAAAATTATTTAAAACGTTTTAAAACCGTATTCCCAAATATAAAAGGCTATGTATTTTTAAAAAAAAGAAAAGAATTTAGATATGTTTTTCAAATTTTTACTTAAAATAAAACGATCGCAAAATTATTTAAAACGTTTTAAAACTATATTCCCGTATATTGTACATATTTATTGAACTTAATTCATTTTGAGTATTAATTTTATCTTAGTAAAAAACCGAATTTAATTCTGCTAATAAGTTAACACAACATTTATTGATTCTGAGGTGATACGAAGTTTGCCGGGTCAGCTAGTATAGTATAATTAGAAAATTACTATATGAAAACCGGAAAACAAGTTTCTTCTTCTTAAGAGTGTCATACTCAGTCCCTGAGCGTTGACGATCACCATCATTACAGCGTTTTCTTCTCCGCTTTTCTAATTAGTTCATTGAGATTCTTGAGTCCAGTCCAGTCCTTAATATTGTCCAACCATTCCGTTTTTCTTCTTCCTGGCCCTCTTTTACCTTGAATTTTCCCTTCTATGACCAAACGTAAGATGACATATTTTCTTTTCCCTCTAACTATGTACCCAAAATATTCAATTTTGCGTCGTTTAATTGTTTTACATAATGTCCTTTCAGTATTGGCTCGTTTCAGTACTTCTTCGTTTGTCATCTTTGCTGTCCAAGGTATTCTCAACATTCTTCTAAGTGTCCACATTTCTAGTGCTGCATACCTATCCAGTTGCTTTTTGTTAAGGGTTGCTGCCTCTATCCCATAAAGTAGAATTGAATAGATATAACATTTGACCATATTTCGCCTTGTTTTACATTAACAAATTGTACAGTTCAGAAGATTAGAGCAGTCGGCGTAACTTCTGTCAAATGTCACTTATTAAAAGAAGCTTTCCATTTTTTTTTTTAAAAATAAAAATTCGCTTTTCTTTACTCGTTCAGGAGAAAAATAAAATAAATGAAACCGGTACTGTCGTACCTTCTGTACAGAAATAGGTACTTTTGCGATATGGATGTGTCATTCAGATGGTGCAGTACGACGCAACTATTTTGTTCTAGTAAAAACATGAACTCAAACACTGTTCAGATCACAAATTGAATAAAACGTTTACGATAGCATAAATAGAGATGTAAAATTTTTGGGTTACGGAAAAAAAAGTTAACTGGGCGAAAAAAAATATTCACGCCAACGGTTAATATGAAAAAACTGGGGCACAACTTTTATCGACTTCCAAAAAGAAGGAGGTTATTATACGTTCGTCGCGTATGTTTTTTTGTTTTTTTTTTATGTTTGTTCGCGTATAACTCATATTCATATAGACACCGATTGTACTGATTCTTTGATGATTAGAAAGAGTACCGTTTAACTTAGGTACCATATGAGTTCTAATGAAAATCGGTGAACATAATAAACTGAGTATTCGTCAAAAAACGTGAAAAAATGCGGTCCCTCCTTTGGATAATTTTTTTTTCTTCATATTTTTTATTAGCATGACGACAGAGGCGATTAACTTAAAATGCCATAAATTTTCTAAATTACCATGGAAATTTGGTTTTTTTATATGTTTTTACCGCGGAAATGCAGTTCAAAATAAAGAGATTGATTTTTTTTGTAAACATAAAGTATGGAGAATAATGTGACAAAAAAGTTGATTTTTAGCGAGGAAAAAATTCAAGTAAAATGCTAAAAATTGTAAAATAAAATGTTAAAAAAAAAAATACGAGATTTATTATAAAAATGTAATAAAAACGTACTAAAAAGTAAAAAATAATAATTTAATAAAAATGCACTATAAAGTAAAAAATAATTATTCTATAAAAGTACGTTTCAGAGTGATATATAACTAGGAGTGATTTTATCGTAATTCTTATAGAAAATTAATACTTATTATTCGACAAAAAAAAAATATATATATTTCAGAATGATATACCTTAAGATGATATTATGGATACTTTGCTGAAGATCCATGTCTCACATCCATACGTAAGAACAGATATAACATAACACTGGATTATTCGGAGGCGTAGATCGAGGCTCAAATTGGTAGTTGTGAGGAAATTATTGTTCGATTCTTGACCGCACTTCTTTTCCTGGTTTACAGCTTTCGTTCCAGGTATTTGAAAAGTGATACTTATTATAGTAGGCTTCAAATTCATATTAAAATAATAATTAAAAACTACACTGTATATTTAATTAAATTGTTCCTAGATATTGTAATATAAATTTGATGCCTACTCTAATTAAGATATCAATATGTTGTTTAAGAATTACGATAATATCATCCCTTAAAGGGTATTTCACTGTGAAATATATTTTCTTATCGGGAATAAAGAAGTATTAATTTTTCTATAACAATGATGATAATATCACTCTGAAATAAATATATTCTTATTGGGAGTATAATTATTTTTTACTTTTTAGTGCATTTTTATTAAATTTTTATAATAAATCTTGAAGTCGGTAAGTACTTTTCAGTAACATTTATAGAAACAGCAAATATACTCGTAAAATTATACGTACGTATTTACATAAAAGTAAGTCTTAATTTTTTTTGACGTTATAGTTGAAGCGCGATTAAATTCCCCTTGAAACATGTAAAAATCGGGGGGGGAGGGGGTGGCAACAAAAAACATTTGTATAAAACGCGTGGAGAATTTTTGATTTTTACACACGTTTCAGAGCGAAATTAAACCTGCTTCGATCGTAGCCGTTTTTTAATGGATCTGGACTTACCGGACGACACGTGTTACGACGTTAAAAGTGTAATTAATATTTTTCGAAGATTTTTCATTTTGTAAAATTTCGAAGATATTGTCAATTCTGAGAAACGCGTGTTTATTACCCAATATATCGCGCTGCGGAAGCCATTTCGATGTATAGATATTGCTGGTTTTGTTCGGCAGTTCGCCGTTCCACTTCCATAGAATCCTTTGTGGTATTTTGGAAAATGCGTAAAGGAAGGCTTCACGTTTTTCAGTTGAAAATGAATCGGCCTTGATTAAGGAACCCATCGAGAAATATATAACGCCGTGAGTAGATTCGTTTAAAAACTTTTCCAAGTCCTAAAAAATTCATATAAATAGAGAGCACATGATAACAAAAACGGTAAAACACACGTATGTATGTATGTATGTATGTACGTATGTATGTATGTATGTACGTATGTATGTATGTATGTACGTATGTATGTATGTATGTACGTATGTACGTATGTATGTATGTATGTATGTATGTACGTATGTATGTATGTATGTATGTATGTATGTATGTACGTATGTACGTATGTATGTATGTATGTATGTATGTATGTATGTATGTATGTAGTAACGGGGAAGTATGTACAAAGAGTACTACTGTCCTATAAAAAGATCGACGAAACACTTGTGTGTTGTATGCTACGTATACCAACGTCATCTCTCGGGTGTCACGCTGATGAAAACATTCTGAAAACATTGAAGTTTTCCCATTTAGCAGACCGTATTTTACACGATGTGGACAGTCTTAGGTAACGGTCGTTTCGAATAATTACGGAAATCTGAATTTTCCCCGAGTTGCACGATAACATTATATGTTCAGGAGTGTAGGAAATTCTTCTTTGGAAACTTACGAAAAGTTTTAAAAAATCGATTCAGCGGCGATGTCATGAGGGGAAAATTCGCGTTTCCATTGCACGAGCAGTTTTCTTTTAATCCCAGATCAAAATATCAATAATCAAGAATGCTAAAAAAAAAAAAAGATTAAAATAACAACGAGACAGACGATAGAATATTTTTTTTTTTTTAGTCAGGACTGAATCCGGTAAAAGCACTGAAGTTAATAGTGATATTAACAATAATTTCTTTTCCAGGATAAAGAAACACATCGACATTTTCTTTTCATTCGAAAAAAAATTATATTTTTATGATGTTGCAAGTCCTTCGGAATACAAATTGAGAGGACACGAGACGACTGTTCTCGTTAATAACACGGAGTCATCACAAGAGGAATTCGGCCTCCATACTCGGTGAACAAATTTAATTTCTGTACCACGTCGAATCCTTTTTTTTTTATGTTTTTTTTTTTTATCTTTTTTTGAATTAAGTAGGTAAAAGCGACCTCGGCTCAAAAGCGATAAAAAGACGAACAAAGTCGGCATAATCAAAAGATCAAAAGTGACTTAGAGTTTGCGTAGAAATTTTTACTATATAATTTTCATAACGTTCTTCCTCGCAACGCTCAAACGTCAAATGATTTTTAAATAGCGCAGAAATGTAAAACGATTTCGCAATTAAGGCGAAAAAACGGTTACCAAATTTCTAAACAGCGTAAAGCTGCAGCAGAATTTACCAACGTGTAAGAATCACAGTCATCGGTATTATTATACATATACCGATAGGAAAACCGCAGCTAATTTCTATTATTTTTGTCTAGCGGGTATTTAGAGACGATTTTTAACCGACTTCAAAAAAAGGAGGAGGTCAATTCGATTGTATTTTTTATTTTTAATTATTTTTTAATGTGTGTTACCTCAGAACTTTTTTCTAGGTGAACCGATTTTGATGATTCTTCTTTTATTGGAAAGCTGGAGTAACTTTGTTCGAGTTATCCTTAATAATGCTTGAGGTGTATTATGTGTGACCTTCTTTGCAGGGAAGACAGATTTCGTAGCCTCGTTATTTCGGTCAACGATCTATATCGTCGTAATTGATTTTTTACAGGGGAAAAAAAAAGAAAAAAGAAATTCAAGTATAACGCTAAAAATTGTAAAATAAAATGATTTTTTTACAAAAAATAAATACCGACTTTGAGGTAATAAAAAGTGCACTAAAAACGTAACGAAATAATTGCTCCCGATTAGAAAATATATATGTCAGAGTGATGATATAACAACACTTAAGTGGTGACATTATCTCGTAATTCTTATACAACACTGATACCTTAATTAGAATTGACATCATATTACATATTAAAATAATAATTGAAAAAAAAAAGGCAATAAATGTTCATTAAATTGTTTTTAATTATTGTAACATGAATTTGATACCGACTCTAATTATTAAGGTATTAATGTTGTATAAGAATTACGATATCACCACTTAAGTGTTGTTATATCATCACTTTGACATATATATTTTCTTATCGGGAGCAATTATTTCGTTACGCTTTTTAGTGCACTTTTTATTACCTCGAAGTCGGTATTTATTTTTTGTAAAAAAAGCATTTTGCTAAGATTAGATCTAGCCATATATATATGTATGTATGTATATATTGCACGTAGTTACACGATTTTGTAGCTATTATTTACGTCAAAATAAAAACGCTCAAAAAAATTAATAGAAAATGAATATTAAACGAATATCGCAGAAAAACGATTAATGTGAATGAAAAAAAAAAAAAGGGCGAGGGCCAATTATATTTCTCACAATGACACAGAGTGCGATTAGCAAAGAAATTATCGGTAAGCTAGAGCCCTGAAAATTCGAAATTAGACGACGTATAATACTTGTAAACGGAAAATGGTATAGCAACAAAAACATTAATAGAAAGAATTTTTGAAGGGAAAAGGAAATGGATCAATGAAAACTGGGAATAAAACGAACCAAACGGGCAATTATTAAAATGGACGAAACTGCACAATAGCGGGGGGGGGGGGTATATTTTTAATACGGCAACGGGGTTAAATACCGATCGGCGCAGATGAATAGATAACGCGAATTATCACGGAACAATCAACGAAAAAATTATTATCAACATTTCGTATTAATTAAGTGCTTATTTCGAAACATGTTCTGCTTAAAATTCGAATAAATATTCACAAACTGGTGTACAAAAATAAACGCAGCAGTTATACTATTTTACTATATTAAATTCATAAAACAATTTTAAACGAATTTTCCCGACATGTTTTGGAGACTCGTGATTAGCATCGTTCTCCGAAACATGTCAGGGAAATTCGTTTTAAATTCTCGCGAATTTAAGCAAAACAACTACCGTGTGTTTACGCATATATATAATTTGCGAATATTTTATTGTTTCATATTAAACCAAAATTTAATAACAGCTAATGAAAATAAATAAAATATACGATAATACAACTAAACGGTAATGAAATAAAATTGAATAAATTTAATCGAAATGAAATAAATATTCTCTTAATGAAGCAAATTCGCATTTAGCAGGTGTGAATTGCAGCCGGTAAGTCGCATGTATATCGCACGTGCGCTGCGTCACTGACAGAGTCACCGGCTTCTAGAAGCCCTAGATATAAGGCCCGAGAACGAAATTTCCACGTGTTGTATACACTATAGTGTACAGCAGGATCTGCTTTATTGCTCTAGTGTACCATATGACCAGACCGATAATATACTGTCGAGAAGGATACGGCGTGTACTCGCGCATATTATGCAATTCAGTTCTATTGTGAACATTGCGGTTAAATGACTGGGGGGAAGTTTTTAATTTTTCACGAAACTTTCCCGGGATTATTTAATTTGCCAGAATTAATGTTCGGACAAGCTAGCTGTTCGGTTAGGACGTATTTTAACAGTCGCAAAGTCGGTTATCAATTTCTCGTCACGTAATATCGATCATACGTTTTTACGACTCGATGTCGTGGTCGTTGATACGACTTCTGCAAACATCGTCATCAGTTTTGAATAGTAGAGAAAAAAAAAAGGAGAACCTCTAGTATAATAATTATAAAAGAAATATTTGTTGTAAGATATGGCGGAAGAATAAAATTTTATCAAGGCTATGATAAATATGAAGGAAGACGAGCGATTTTTATTAGCTTAATTTTTTAAGGATAGACGGATAGGAAAGAGTGAGCCTGAAAGAAGAGACCGAAGGATGTTGGAATCTGAACGGCGGATGAACAAGGGGGAGATTGTAAGAGGCCCGAGGCAAAAGCGAAGCGGGAAATTCTGTGTGATATTTAATGCGGAGAGAAGAGGTTTCTCGATGGGCTACTGTATAGAAAAAAAAACAAAAAAACAAAAACAATAATCTAGTTCGCAGAGAAAGATAGATTAACATTAACATAAGAATCACTTATTTAATTAGAGCGTGAGAAAACTTTATGTTAATAGTTAATTCTTTTCCGGGCCAGAACGCACAGAAAGTTAACGTGATTAGGCATGATCGACTGTTTAAAAATATTTCTAGAAAGCAAAAATCGGCTTGTCTAGAACAGCGGTTGCTAAACTTTTATGATCGTGGAACCCTTATAAAACCAATTTTATTTTGTGGAACCTTCGGTGCCAAATAAAAACTTAACAACTAATAGATATGATAAATAATTTTCGGAAACAACTGTGTTTTTTTAAAAAGATATTTATTAACTAATAGATATGTAAACAAAATTTGATGGTATTCCTTTTTTAACTACAACTTTTCCTACGAATCCACATTCTATTAACTTACAATGCAATTTCTAATATATATGTAAATAAAAGTGATTTAATAAAAATTTTTAAATTAATGTGAAGAATGTGAAACTGTTTCACTGTTTTACTAATAATGGTTTTAAAACTACTTAGCGTTTAATATCCGAAAAATTATATGCGTACATCCGGTGTAGCATCCAATTTACTCCTGTGAATTTATTTTTTGTATATCCTTAAGCTGAAGAGCCTGTTTCGCATCTGTACGTAATTATAAAAGGGAGCATCTTGGCTACTTGAGGGTGTTTATAATTAATAGTAACGCAAAACCTCTCTTCAAGTGACACTACTGATTTAAATGTGTGTATTTTAAAGCGGTTGAACTGTGAATATCACAATGAGAGTGATTCTCACATTCAAGATTGGATAAAGTTTCAGATTTATTTTTATCGATAAATGGGAATTTCGTATCCAGTCAGTGTCATTATCGGTAATCGGGGGAAGTATTCTGACGAAGATTTCAGCAAGTGTTCGCCAAATGTTCACTAATGACGTTTCGAATTTCAGTTGGGGTAATTCCGTTTTCCTGTAGTAGAATTTCAGTTAAAAGTGGAAAACATCGAACGCTGGTTCTTTTTTTCCATGCAAGAAATCCAGAAATTTCGTTTCCTTTTTACAGCTGTTATTTTGTCTTTCGCAGTGTAAATACGGTTGTTGCTTTTCCTTGTAAAGATTTCGACAAGATAAGCTAATTTTATAAGCCAAAGTTGTTACAAAAAAAAGTTAAACCCCACCAAAACATAAAAAAAGGAATGCAGTTTTTTTTTTGTAACTACTAATAAGGCTTATCATCGACAGTGTGTGTGTGTATTTGATGTAAATAAGGGGGGAAGGGTTTCATAATTTATTATTGAGCGAAATATACTAAAAACCATAACGCTTTTATTCTCTTTAATTTAAATGTTTTTCTCTTATCGAAAGATTATGGTATCGAATATTTACGCTCCCTTTTCTTCTAATAATTATTCGTTTCTTATCTGCTCAACCTATCCTGCCAAACCGTACTTTCCTCTGTTTTCTTCTCTTCGTCGTTCTATTGTTGTCTCCATTATTCGTCTGCATTCTTTAATGGTCTATTACCTTACTCTCATTTTCATTTTCGTTGGTTTCTTCTCCGCATCATCCGTTCCATCCAAACGAAGAGCATGTTTGCAATGCTGATCATGTGTTTATTAAGAAAGTGTGTTTATCATTTTGTATTAAGCGTTCTACTTTCTATTCCAATTTACTGCGAATTCGCATTCCTATTCCGTACTGTGTCTCCCTATATCCTGTCTTTCCCTTCTCCACACATCATTACCACTGTTTGCTCCTTCCTACTAGTAATATCTGACCGCATCAAAATATACTCGATTCATTTCCCTTTCTAATTGATTCTAGTTGAAGGTCCCTGGTTGACGAGCCCAATAAAAATAAAAAATAAAAAATAAAAAATAAAAAATAATGAAAAAATATCTCTTTTTTTCGATTATTTTGCAAGCCTTTACAAAAAGGATGAAAAGTAGGAGAAAGAATTTCGGATCTTTTGTGAGTGATATCTGTAAAAGAAAAAGCCGAACCTGTGTGGTTTTCCTTGTTTACTAAACACACTTCACTAAAGGAAACATGCTTAAATGCTATCATTTTCTTTTATTGAAACTACTTTTGATATTTCCAGCATTAATGGTGACATAAGAGGTTTGTATTTTAGTGATTTTCTATGCAGTTTAGGCATTTCACCCGATTTTGTGCGACAGTAAATTAAACCCGTAGTGTTTGTCACATTTGTAATAACGGGGTTTGTTGTGGCATATTTTACTTTGTGTTGCGTGCGATTTTATGTCGAGTTAATTCTATTTCAACATTTGTCTGACTTAGAGGAGTACGAAAGAAAAATCAGAATTTGCCACTATATACACACACCTCCCTATATATATATATATATATATATATATATATATATATATGTATATGTATAAACATATCTTTAAGAATCCATTGCTTTTAAAATACTCACGAATATGCTAAATAAAATAGAACAAGAATAAAACGCGTCAAGGATGTAATAATAATTCAATGAGAGAAATTATGGCAATGTAAAGAAGTGTATGAATGCGTGTTTAATCAGTATGGTTGAAGTGTTTACACAGCAATATGAGAAAAAAATTCATTCCCCATCAGATGACAAATGTTTTGTCTCGCTGTGCCTCGCCCGATGTAAAATAGTTCTTGCACGTGTCTGCAATGAAATTATGTAATTAGTTTATGCGGTACTAGTTCAAAACGGCAAATAGTAATTTTCGAAACTTCGCAGTTGTTGCAAGAGATAGGGCGCGACATAAAACTAACAGTTAGATTGTTAAATTGTTGCTCCAAGTCGCAGTTGCTTGAACTAGTTTTACTCAGCAGTCCTGTTCTTTTTGTGTTATCTCTAGAAAATACGAACAGGACAGATAAATAAACATTATTATCGAGCGTTGTCAGTTTGATCCCTTTAAATTGAACTATTAATTTGGTACCGTCATGTTTTATATTTAATTAGACGACTAAGCGCGTTAATTATCGTTGTTCCAGATTTCGTTCATTTGCTTTTGGTTACTTATTTCTCCCAAATTTCACAATTTTATCACTATCAGTTTGCCAAATGTAGGTTAGTGTCAATTATTAGTGAGATAAAAAGAGAAGAGTAGACATCTTCCTTTTAAAAACGCCGGCAGACTCTTAAGAAAATAAACATAGTTCGTTTTTGTCACTTAAACCCCGGTCGCTTTATCAATTCTGGCCAGTTTTTATTATCAACTATTATGGTGCTTTATTTTACTGAAAACAAATTCTCTGCCTTCTACATAGACAAGTTTCCACTGTTCTAATGATAAAAGAATCAATTTGTTTATTGCGTACTTTTTCCAAAAATTTAAATAATTTCTCAAAACTGATCGTAATCAATTTGTAAACCGATTAAATTTAAAAGACTACGCAAATTTTGAGAAAAATTTTACCAGTTTGTGTTGCAAGAAAACAACCATGAGTTATTTCGCAACCGTTATCCTACCAAAATTGATTTCGTTAAAAATCGTAATTTTGTCTATCTCGTTTAGTCCGCGATAAAAGAAATATCGCAGTTAAATTTAAATATCGTACAAACAAACGAAAGTAAATTTTTAAGTGTTTTATTTTGATTTCCTTGTCTCGAGATAAGCGCCAAATGATTCTTTCGTATCCGGGTTAACTGTGTATGATATACATATATATATATATATATACATTATACATATATATTCATGCATTTTTCAGTTCTTCAAGTTTTTAAGCCGCTATCATGAACAGCATATGGTGAGAAGCGAGACAGTAAAAAAAAAGAAAAGATAAAAATAAAATCAAATAAACAAACAAGGATATATACTTAGTCGAATAAGGAAGAACAAGTTCAGTCAAGCATGATGTTTCATACGCTGAGGATTCCTATGTTAACTTAAAGATATAATAACCATAACATTTACGTTTACATAATGAAAAATTCAAAACAAAGAAATCCGATATATATATACGAGGATATATAACGTAGAGTCAAGTTAGAAACTTAAACACAATATACGCACAATTTCACCCTATTTTATGGTAAATTTTTTTTTCTCTTAAATTTTAATCGTATTTATGCGTCAATATCAGCCGGTTTATTATACGAGAGTTTCTTTTTTTACTTGGGGGGGGGGGGGCTTGTCAAGCAGGAACTTTTAGCCAGAAACAATCAGAAAGGGAAGTAATCAGTTGTATCTTGATGTGTAATCAGATATTGTTAGTAGGAAGGAGCAAATAACGGGAACGATATGTGGAGAAGAAAAAGGCAGAATATAAGAGGAGCAATACGGAGTATTTTTTTTCTTTTTTTGGACTGGTTAACCGAGGACCTTAACCCAGAAACAAATAGAAAGGAAGGAACCAAAAACAACTACTTAAAAGGTTTTTAATGCTATGTGACCAGAAATGGAGAGCACAAAGGAATGTAACAGGGGAACAACAGCAGGAGTTGGGAAGGAAAGGACCAAAGAAGCGCTGAAAGGAGCAGGAAAGCCCAGCGCCAGGATTTGAGAGTACGGGCGAAATAAGAAGATCAAGTCTCAGCAAGCTGGAATACAAAATAAAACACTCAACAGAAAAACGGATGAACGCTTAATAAACACGTGATCAGCATCGCAAACAGACGCTTCGTTTAAGTCGAGAGATGGAGGGGAAACCAACAAAAAATCGAAAACAGGAGGAAGATAATATAGTTTGGCTTAAGAACGTAGCTGAATAATAAATGCAACAAAACGGAACGATGCTGTGAAGGAAACAAAAGAACCACCGATTAGCAGGGAGATACTAAATAGACGAAATACATGATTATTAAAAAAAAAAAAGAGGGAACGTAAATATCTGATAGCATGATCTAAGATGAAAACTTTCATATAGCGAAAAGAAGTTAGGGATTAAAAGAAAAGAAGTGGGAATCGAGTGCCAAAGAATCAGCAAAAATGTCCGAATGGCTACGAACTCACAACAGATCATCGATTTGAATGAAATGGAGAGAAGAAAGAACACGGGTAAAAGTAAACGTATACGGAGTATAATAAAATCACAGAAATGATTAGGTAGAGGAGAACGGACTGTCTGAAGAGCGGACATGGAATTTGATATTGCTAGTAGGAAGGAGCAAACAGTGGTAATGATGTGTGGAGAAGGGAAAGACAGGATATAGGGAGACACAGTACGGAATAGGAATACGAATTCGCAGTAAATTGGAATAGAAAGCAGAACGCTTAATACAAAATGATAAACACACTTAATAAACACATGATCAGCATTGCAAACATGCTCTTCGTTTGGATGGAACGGATGATGCGGAGAAGAAACCAACGAAAATGAAAATGAGAGTAAGATAATAGACCATTTAAGAATGCAGACGAATAATGGGGACAACAATAGAACGACGAAGAGAAGAAAACAGAGGGAACCACGGTTTGGCAGGATAGGTTGAGCAGATAAGAAATGAATAATTATGGATGGTTTTTTTTTTGGTTTTTTTTAAAAAAAGGCAGGACGTAGCAAAAACTCGAGTGCTAAAGCATCCGCACCGCTTTATTACCAAAAATAACCGAATGGCTGGGAACCTACAGCAAATCAATCTGAATGAAATGGAGGGAAGAAAGAACACGGATAAAAGTAAACGTATATGGAGAATAATAAATCGCAGGAATGATTAGGTAGGGGAGAACGGATGGTCTGAAGGGCTGACATGGAATTTGATATAATTAAGAATTTAGAAGAAAGGTGATTTAAGAAAATAATTTAATGGGACGTAGGATAACCAAAAAATTCCTTTATGAATACATTGAACATCAGAAAGGTGAAAGACGAAAAGATATTGAAATATTACAATTTATGAGGATAAAAGAGGTGTCTACACCACCCGGCCTATTCGAACCATCATTTAAGATGTAAATTGAGAATTAATGGTGAAGTTCCCGTCTTTAGTTACCGTTAGTGGAAGAAATGTTTTGAGTGCAGTTGCAGTAAACATTTTAGGAGGATGACAGAATTCGGCGAAACTAAAAGAGGGGAATAGGGGGACTTATTAAAGGAAACTGTGCAAGGACAAAACGAACTAAGCCGAACAGAGGAAAAGGATAAAATAGAAATTTTCCGAGGTGCGAAATGCTCTAGAGAAATGGAAAGGCAATTCATATTTTTCTTGTAAATAATTTTTTTATTCTTCGAAGAAATGCATTTTTTTGTTTTTATATAGAAATGTATCGCAGGTGGTCGAATTAAGGCCTAGCTGGGTCAATTTGCGATTTCTAACGTACTATAATCTTTATTAAACATACCGTTTATTTATAAATATTAAACATACCAGTTTAAAAGACAGCGCCGTAGCCTAGTGGTTAAGGTGCTTGGCTATCAAATCAGAAATTCAAGACTTGTCTCTGTTCTCCGATATATATATAGCTAATCCGAAAATGAATATCGGTTATACCAGAGAATTATCTGAGGGAAAGTAAAGACGGATAATGCAAAAGTAGAAAAAATTAACAAATCGGTAAAATCAATGGTAAAACATTCAAATTAATCTTATACACTTTCGCACGTTAATATTTAGGCTAAGAAGAAAAAAAGAAATACAAAAAAAAAAAAAAAAAAAATGTTGAAATCGTCGTTTAATTCGCCAGGAGTGTCTTTTTCTATAAACGAGTTTAGCATTAATTTTAATTCATGGGACATCGCTATTTTCTTTTTAAATTAAAAAAAAAAAAAAAAACACAAAAAAAACTTACAGAAGGCAACGGTGATGCTTTTTTAACATGAATTCCGCCTATCTGAATTATGTTCGGCACCAGCGGCTGCGGTTGGTTGGTCGTGAAATGCGAAAAAGACAGTACTAAACTGACGTTTTTCGCTATTTCCTCGTACGACGGCATATCGTTGCCGAAGTACTTGCGGCTAATTCGTTGGGAGGCATATTCGCCGTACTTGAAATAGATTTTCGCCAGAATGTACGCGTACGTATTGTGCAATCGTTGCCAAAATGTCGAACCAGTAGTACGATGATCCAACGGTACGTGATTGTGATTGAACATCACATAGGACGGATTGTCCGGATTACCGGTCCTATCGGACGTCCACGGATACGGAGTGTTGGCCGAAATGGAAATGTACGGAGCTGCAAATTTATAAACAAAACCGAACGCTAAATCGATAGTGAACACTTCCGTTATCAGCAAATCGTAACGATTGGCAGGGTTAACGTCTTGGGCGATCAATCGTTTCACCGGGTCGCAGCTTAGAAACTTCTCAGTAAAATCCGTGTCCTGGAACATAACGCTTACTTGTCTATAAACGCTTTTTAACGAAATGATACTTTCTATATCGAAATAATCGTCCGGGAACGGCATACAGGCTGAAGTATCGATTTCGTGGTAATTGGCCGGTTTCCTATCAGCGCCGCCTTTCGGGAAACCGCTTAAAACGGTCACGTTATGGCCCTGTTGAGCTAATCTTACCATCAAAGCATCGAAGACCATAAAATGACTCTTCAGCTGAATCGGAAACAGCGCCAATATCTTGGCAGCGTGCGATTTGCCGCATGCGGCCACGAATAGAACGAACGCGAATAGCGATATGGTTGCACTTAAACGGGAACCGAATAGCTGCTTCATGTTTCCGTATCACCGCCAACACAACAACAACAAAAACAGCAACATCGATGATTGATATAAGGATTTAAATACTTCCTCACGACGATAATTGTTTTAATTGTTCCCTCGCAATTAACCTGTAAAACCGATTGCAGAAAAACAAGATAAAACAAGTGGTCAGTCAAGCATGATGTTTCATACGCTCACGGTTACTCCCCCGTATGTTAACTTAAAGATAACCATAATATTTATATTTACATAATGTGTACTAGATCCAAGACAAAGAAATCTGATTTTTCGCACCGCAAAGGGGGAGTTGTAAATTTTTGGCGCTTTTTTTTCTGAACTTTTCGCCAACTTGGAAAGTTTCGTTAAGGAAATGAAAAATACAGTTTCTTTTAGCCAGCTGCTAATAGCACGATTTTCCCCCGGAAAAAAATTGTTTCTTTCAAAAATTTCGAGCTTTCAGCACTCGATGGTTTATTTTTTTTTTCATTCCGATTTTACTCATTTAACCAACCCTCGAGGGATTAATTTTATGTTTGGAAATCCGGATGCTCCAAACTAGAGAAATATACAGGGACACATTTTTAACCATGTTCAAAATGTTCAGCTCCAATCCTCGAAAAGGGGAGTCTCTATACGTAATTTGTTGCACTTGTTTGAAATTTGAAAGTTTCGTTAAGGAAATGAAATATGATTTTGTTCCTGACAAAAAGAGCACAATCTTTCTAACGATATATCGCATGCCTGGGGGGGGGAGTTATTTTTCTAAAAAACTTTCGAGCTCTCGGCGCTCCGAGGGTTTTGGTATAAAATTGTAAGCTCGGCTATAGTTTTCCGATAAAGCGGTCCTTTATGCATATGTTTAGGGTATGTTTTGGTTTCCTTCATTTTTTTCACTCGGGCTAGTACTTACGTGAACATTTTTTTTTTGATTTTTTTTTGAAAAAGTTTAGGAAATTTCCTCTGTCTGAGAAATTTTTGGGAAAATTTTTATTCGAGAAACTAGGCAAGAACGAATATCATCGTATTCCTGGTCAGTTTTTCACCGTAGATTTTCCCTGTTTATTATTATTGATGAAAAATCAATAGAAATTTACATTTTTATACGTATTATAGAAGGACCATTATCGCGGGGTCCAGGAGGTACCTTCGTGGCGAACTACGAAGTATGTCAGAGTTAAAAAGAAAATCCGGTAAAGAAATTTTCAACGTTTTTGTATCAATCTTATATACATGTATGTATATATGGTTTTATTTCATCTTTCCCGGAACGGTACACTAAACCTCCAATTCTTTTATAAGAAATTCAACAGACTAGCATCTGGTAGTTCAGAAAAGTCTTATTATATAGCAAGATTCGAATGATTGATTTTATGTATATCTATAATATATAACTATGTATTAATAATCACTCTTCTTACACTGTCAACATACAGTGTTCCGTATTTTCCATTATCTAGCCTAATAAACCGATTCAAAACGACAAAATTTTGGGGCGATAAAAGTTTAACTAAAAAAAAAAGAAGTAAATTTTAAATAAAATAAAATTCTGTACGTTTGAACTTGTACGTTTGAACTTGTACGTTTCTATTTAACTAAAACATTTACAAATTTGAAAAATCAATCTTTCCCCTCGTGTAAAAATATACCATTTTTGAATTAGATGAAACGGGGGAGGGGGCTGTATTATTCAGTTTTTACCGATTTTAAAAAACAAGGCCATTGTATGTTCATTACGCGTTACTTGTACTCACGTGGACCGATTTTAATGATTCTTTACCCACTCGAAAGTGCACACTCAATATCGGTAAACACAAATACTTATCGAAAAACATGAAAAAATGTGGTCCCTATAGATAATTTATTTATTTATTAATATAACAGACGCGATTGACTTAAAATACGCTAAATTTACCATAGAAACGTAATTTGAAAAGATTAAAATATAATCAATATTAATTAATATGGAAATGTAACGTTAAGCGGGCTTAGCGCTGATTAGAAAAGCTAAATCAGAACACATAACATACAGCTGATAGGGAAACGGAGCAGGGCACACTTGCCGAAGGTGTTCCTTCTTATTTAATATACCGTTAAACCTTCTACTGCATTTACAACTAGCAGACTATCGGCAGCTCGCTTGTGACTTAAGTGCCCCAGTCAGATGGTGTAAACCGATCTAGAGCGAGTAGGCGAGTATCCGGCGCCTTAAATCCGGGTCGTATCGGCTAAGGGAGACAACCCTGACAGAAAACCGGCGGAAGGCAAGGAGAAACCACCGCTGTATTCTTCTCAACTATCTACAATGGAAAGCAAGAATAAATCAACGGCCCTTAGTCCGGGGCACCCCTTAAGTGGGGCGAGGGTGCTAAGAATATCCCCGTTGCTGCCCAGTGTAGTCAAGAAACAACATCATGATTGCTTAAATGTGTTCCGTAACCCAGTTCAAATTGCAACATGGAATGTCCGCAGCATATACTACAAGCTGGAAAATTGACAAACACTGTCAGTGATATGAAGAGACTGAACATCGATATACTTGTTATCAGTGAAGTCAGATGGCCGGAATCCGGAATTCTAAAATCAGAAGGAGTTCATATGTACTACTCCGGGAGTGTCGATGGTTCAAACAAAAATGCAGTTGCAGTTCTAGTCCCAGAAAAACTAGCAAAGTCTGTTGTCGATTTTTTGCCAATCACCAACCGGATTGCTGTTCTTATCTTGGAAACATCATACCGCAGGATGAACATCATTCAAGTATATGCTCCAACAGCAGATAAGTCAGATGACGAAATTGAAGATTTTTACAGAAACCTACAAGCTGCTTTAGACCTAACCGAAATTGGTAAAATTACAATAGTCATGGGAGATTTCAATGCCAAAATTGGTAAAGGAGAAGAAGGAGATTTCGTTGGAAAATATGGTCTTGGTAATAGAAACGAAAGAGGAAACCGTTTATCACAATTCTGTACCGAAACGGAATTAATGATTACCCCAACACTTTTATAAAACATCATCCCCGAAGACTGTACACGTGGAAGTCTCCAGCCGATACCGAGGAAAACATTGCACGTAATCAAATCGATTATATTCTCTTACACCATCCATTCTGGAGATACGTGTACATTCAGTTAAAACTTATCCCGAAGCTGACATTAATTTTGATCATAACCCAGTCATCATGAAACTAAAAATGGAGCGGAAATTCGTCAAGATAAAGAAGGAACGGAAAGGAAGAATAGACGTGAATAAAGTGAAGAGTAAAACTTTCAAATCCGAAATAGGAGACATAATGAACGTGAAAATTGAACTCCAAAAGGAAAACAGGACGAGCAGCTGGGATGACATCAGAAAAATAATACTAGATGTCCAGAAGGAAAACATTGGCTATGACAAGAATATGAAAAAGCAGAAATGGATGACAGATGAAATACTGAAACTGATGGAGAAGCGAAGAAGTGTTAAGAAGAACCCAGATGAATATAAGAGTCTGAACAATATAATCAGGAGATCTTGTCGAGAAGCAAAAGAAGAATACTGGAATGGAAAGTGCACTGAAATTGAAGGTTACCAGAATAAACAGGATTTATTTAACGTTCACAAGCTGGTCAAAGAAGTTGCAGGTACTCATCGCAAACAAAATACTGGTATCTTGCTAGGCCCGAAGGCAAAACCTGTTATTGGTACAAAATATAAGCTAGAAGTCTGGAATCAATACGTCGGGAATCTTTTTGATGATAACAGAAACAGTCTACCTCCGGAAGTATACCACGATTTCTGTGATGAAGGACCACCTATTACTAGAGAAGAGGTACTGTATGCCATTAAAAGACAGAAAAACGGAAAAGCAGTCGGACCCGACGATATACATGCAGAAATGCTGAAAGTAATCGCTGATTATAGTGAAAATGGTATACAGAGAATGACGAAAGCTTTCAACAAGATCTACAGTACAGGATGTATACCAGCAGAATGGATAAAATCAACTTTTGTAACCATTCCAAAAAAGAGTAACGCGAGCCGATGTGATGATTACCGTTTAATTAGTTTGATGTCACACGCCCTGAAAACTTTTCTCCGGATAATTCACACACGAATGTATATAAGCGTTGCGAAAACCAAATAAGTAATACCCAGTTTGGCTTTAGAAATGGAATGGGCACTCGGGAAGCATTATTTGCAATACGTACAATAACACAACGCTGTCGAGATGTCAACGTTGATGTCTATGCATGTGCTATTGACTACCAGAAAGCGTTCGATTGCGTGAACCATGATAAACTGATGAAGATTTTGAAGAACATACCTATAGACAGGAATGATCTCAGGATAATTAGTAATCTGTACTGGAATCAAACAGTCGTAATCCGTGTAGAAAATGCATTATCAGCAGAAGCAGCTATTAAGAAAGGAGTACGTCAAGGCTGTGTCATGTCTCCCCTTCTTTTTAATATTTATGCGGAGGCTATATTTCATGAGGCACTTGAAGAAAATGATGGGGGACTGAAAATTAACGGTGTTATTTTGAACAACCTTCGATATGCTGATGACAGCTTAATATTGGCAGACAGTAATAAGGAACTCCAGGGCATTTTAGATAAGATCGTGGAAAAAAGTGCTGCATACGGTTTAAAAATGAACACATCTAAGACAAATAGTATTCTCGAAGAAGCCAATTAAATGCTCAATCAAAATAAACGGTGAAAAAATTGAACAAGTCCCACGCATCAAATATCTGGGAAGTATACTTGAAGAAAATTGAAAACTTCCAAACCTGAGATACGTAGCAGGATTGAGCAGGCGAGAGGAGCGCTAATAAGAATGAAGAACCTATTCACGCGTCAAGAACTGAAACTGGAACTCAGAATCAGACTCCTGAGATGCTACGTTTTCCCCAATCTAATATTTAGTTGTGAGTGCTGGACACTAGACTCAACTTTAGAAAAAAAAATCAGCGCTTTTGAGATGTACTGCTACCGACGTGCCCTGAAAGTACCATGGACACAAAAAGTAAAGAATATTGAAATACTTAATAGATTGGGAAAGAACCTTGAACTACTACGAACCATCAAAAAACGGAAACTACAATACTTGGGACATATCTTAAGAGGATCTAGGCGTACCACTCTAAAAATACTGCTTGAGGGTAAAATTGCCGGGAAGAGATCGAGAAGTAGACGTCAAATTTCATGGATGGATAATCTTAACAACTGGTTCAACTGTTCCTCATTAGAACTTTTCCGAACAGCTGTTGATAGAAATAAATTCCAATTGTGGATCGCCAACCTTCGAGACGGAGACGGCGGATGAAGAACAAGAACGTCAAATAAATAAATACTTTTTTTTATGTTTGTTCGCGCATATTCATGTAGACCGATTTTAATCATTCTTGGTTTGTCAAAAATGTATTAGTTAGCGATGATACCGTGGAAGTACTGATGAAAATCGATGAACACGAAGGTTAGTCAAAAAAAGCGTGAAGAAATACGATCGGCCTTTAGATAATTTATTTATTTATTAATAAAGCGGACACGAATGACTTAAAATTTCATCAATGAAAATGTAATTTAAAAAAATTAGAGTATTATCAATGTTAATTACCGTGAGATAAATCCAATTAAGAAGACGAATTTTAAAATATCATAACGCCACAAGCTTGTCATTTTTTTAAAAAGTTGATTCTTAGCGAGACAGAAAATTAGTCATATTGAAATTTTAAAATAAAATGTTTTTCAAAAAAAAAAAAAAAAAAAAAAAAAAAAAAAAAGTACCGACTTCAAGATTTATTATAAAGATTTATTAAAAATGCACTAAAAAGTAAAAAATAATTACTCCTAATAAGCAAAATATATTTCAGAGTGATATTCCTTCAGGTGATATAACTGTAATTCTTATACAACATTAAGATGGGCGTTAAAAAAAAAAAAGACATAAACGACATGTCTTAAAAATACTGAAAGGACGCCAAAGTAGAAAAAAGAACACACAATGCCGAAAAATTATTTAACTGCCAGCTCGTATTCATAAAAGTCCAATTGGAAATTAAAGAATATATATTATATATACACATTAAGCGACTATTTTTTATATCTTGGATCTATCATAACAATGGCGGTTGTACAATAGAAATCGGAAGTAGGGTCCAGTTAACAAGAAATGTCATAAATCGCTTAAACAAAATCTGGGCTGATTCCGTAATTAACAAAATCAATAAAATTGGTCTAGAGTTAAAATTACAAAAAAAATAAAGCAACGCAGTATACTGCATGATCAACTCATTTTCACCGGTATTGCCTTACGGATTTAACGTCTCAAAGATCATGATGCTGATTGTATATATATATATATATATCAGCGGTGAATTCCACAGTACTTCTCTAGCAGCGGTAATTAACGTGGCTAAGGAGACAGTTTTTACCTCGCAAGTAGAAATCTGGAAAGTCACTGTTTGAACAGCGAAAGAAAAATGCTCAATGAAAAATGCTAGCTGCTCGATCAGCGTTGTGGAACGGTTAAATTCTGATTTGATGACCTACTTACTTTCCTGTTGTATTCCCCAGGAGCTGTACGTACTTTTCCGACGCTTCTGGGTCATTAAGTGCACATTGAGAAGCGTTTATATACATGCAACAGTGTAAACAGCCAAACAAGTCAAGCTTTCAACTAATCTAGTACTATTCTACTTTGGCAGAGCAATTGGCACATTGCGCACTACTCACTGTTTTGATCAGGGCAATAATAGTACTTCATATGAAACTAGGCCCGATCTGTCCTAACAATCAACCACTATTACAGCGCCATCAACTAACGATAAAAAGAGCTAACTAAATAAAGTTTTAAGCGACGTAATGCGGCAGTAAATTCAAATGTCCATTGTGACAATATACGGGGTTACGGGGCTGGCTTTAAGATTTACATAGCCGTTTATAATTTGTCTACACGCGCAATAAGATTATACTAATAGCTCAAGATTCAGTGACGTCTAATTTTTCTATTAATTTTCTGACTGTACTTTATTTCCTGGTATAAAGCCACTTTACATTTAAAAAAAAAAAGCAATTTAAAATTACTCGCAAGTATGCCTACAAGACATAACATTTTCAGTTAGAACTCTATTCTTTTAGTGAATCTTACATAAAACAATTTAAAATAATTTATTGTTTGTAAGAGATTTGTTAATTTTTATTATCCAAATTTAAATATCAATTATCCTTAAATATATTTTATTCTTTTTATTTTTTAAAATATAAATAAATGGTTTCTTAATTTGTTTTTATTTGTAAAGTAGTGTGTATGCGATTGTATGTTGAGTTATTTTCAATTCAATATTTTTGTTTTAGAGAATCAGGATTCGCCACTGATACTCGTACATATACATACACATGTATTTTATATATTTATATATTTGTATACATATATATATATTTTTGTATGTATATGATGTAAACATGCACGCGCGGTTTTTAATTTTTATAACATAAAGATTAAAGATCAGCTAAATATAATTTAAAATACTCGTGGTTCACAACATACAACTGCGTAATTTTCTTTTTTCTCTTTTAATATATTTTTTTTGTACTTGCCAAACCTGGAGCGAGCAGAAGTACGAGGGTTTTATCGGGAAAAAAAACTAAAAAAAACAAAACAATAGTCGTACAAAATTACAGTTTTTAATATTCTCTCTGTAAATTTTATTAACGTATCCGTAATTGCAACTTTTTTGTAAACATTGCAACGTACATTATATAACAGTGGCGGATCCGGGGAAGTGATAGGGGACTTCTCCCCCAAGAACCAAAACCTTTACGAAAAAATTTGTTACAACAGGGAAACTTAATTTATAATATAGAAGATTTGTATAAATATAACCTATGGATTTAATTATGTAACTAATATTTAGTACCGCTTTCTAGGAAAAGTATTAATGTTACGTTTTTATTCTATTTTAAACGCAACTGTCATGGATATTTTGTCTTTTTTATTTATTTTTAATTTCGTAATGTAAATGAAAATAATTCAGTGAGAAATATATATATTTTTTTTATTTGCTCACAAACAAAGAATGCGGATTAGATTACTAACAAAAATAAAAAATGTTTTTGTACGAAAAATAAATACCGACTTCAAGGTTTATTATGAAAATTTAAAAATTCTCTAAAAAATAAAAAATAATTACTCCCGATAAAAAATATATATCAGAGTGATATAACATTTAAGTGGTGATATCGTAATTCTTGTACAACATTAATATCTTAATTAGAGTTGGCATTAAATTCATGTTACACAATATCTAGGAACAATTTAATGAATATTTAATGCAGTTTTTAACTATTATTTTAATATGAATTTGATGCCAACTCTAATAAAGGTATAAATGTTGTATAAGAATTACGATATCACCACTTAAATGTTATATCACTCAGATATATATTTTCTAATCGGGAGTAATTTTTTTTTACTTTTTAGTGCATTTTTAAATTTTTATAATAAACCTTTAAGTATCGATATTTATTTTTTGTAAAAAAGCATTTTATTTTACAATTTTTAGCGTTCTACTTGAATTTTTTTCTTGTTAGAAATCAACTTTTTTTTCCACATTATTCTCCATACTTCAAACTTACAAAAAAATCGATTTCTTTATTTTGAACTGCATTTCCACGATAAAAACATCAAAAGCTACATTTCCATGGTAATTTGGCAAATTGATAGTATTTTAAGTCAATCGCCTCCGCATTAAAAAAAAAAAAGAGACGAAGCTATATCTAATCCGACGGTAAGATCAATCATGAATAATAAAAAGCATCCAAAAAGCTTCAATTTCCCGCGTTATTAATGATAAATCATAAGCTACTGGTCAGATCTTGATCAAATTTAAATGGGACCACATGAGAAGTACCAGCTTTCAAATAAAAGAAGAATCATCAAAATCGGTTCACCTAGAAAAAAGTTCTGAGGTAACACACATTAAAAAATAATTAAAAATAAAAAAAAAAATACAGTCGAATTGACCTCCTCCTTTTTTTGAAGTCGGTTAAAAAGAAAGTAAAATCTAATAAAAATACTATCTTTCTACTCTTTCTAGTAATAGTACTCCAATTCTAAACTACCCATATTTAAGGTATAATTTTATAATTTGTTTATTTTTCACCCCTAAATATAAGACAAAAGTTAAATTAAAAATTGTAATAATTATGTATTTTTAAAACATTTTTAAATTTCTAAAGAGGTCGCTATTTGATTTTCTTTATGAAACAAGTGGTATTTCTCAAATTTACTGTCTACCATATAAGATATTATGTAATTATATAATTTTCCTCCTCCAAAAGGTTTCTCTGGATCGGCCCTTGTTCTATAATTTTTAAATTAGCTGCAAATTACAACTGTTATGCTTTACATATCTACGTGTTACGTAATTAATGAAAAAAGGAAATATAAACGCAGTCAGGAGCGGATTACGAATTTATGGGGCCCGTGATTAATCTTGAATGAGGGACCTCTCCTTCGAAGAAAAAATGCATTATCATATATGTACAAACAAGCAAGCAAAAAAAAAAGAGACCTACTGCGTACAAAATTAAAATTATGCTCTTTTCAGAAAAATCAACTTCCTTACCCTAACAAACTGAATTCCACATAAATTGAACGTCCAATACGGAATTTTATATATAGGGGAAAGTCGGTTAGCTCCGAACGGCGGGTAACCGCGGACATTTAAATTTCTGAGAAACTAAACGCGTCGCGTATGTAAAGCGTTGTGGTGAATATGCGCGTCTTCTAGAGTAGAAACAAATTCAGCTCAGTTGCGGCCTGGGCACCGAGTAAGTAAATCGTGAGAGAGTGTTTTGTTCCCGCCCAAAAATTTTCTTCGCTCCTGACGAACTCAATTGAAGATTTTCAAGCACAACACGAATGTCTGTTTAATTTTCTATTATGTTTGATTTCCTCCGTAACTGTGATTGTACACTTTATAAATGTTTTTAATTAATAACCTTAATTACAGTTACACAGTTATGTATTCTATTACACGAAATTAATCACTGTTACATAAAATACACAACGTCATTTATTGAACTGTTTTAAATAAAATCTAAATAAAATAAGGTAATTCATAAATATATAAATAAACTTGTCCGACTGGTTTCGTCTGTTTTAGACATAATCATGAGTCCAATGATTATGTCTAAAACAGACGAAACCAGTCGGACAAGTTTATTTATATATTTATGAATTACCTTATTTTATTTAGATTTTATTTAAAACAGTTCAATAAATGACGTTCTGTATTTTATGTAATAGTGATTAATTTCGTGTAATAGAATACATAACTGTGCAACTGTAATTAAGGTTATTAATTAAAAACATTTATAAAGTGTAATTTTCTATTGTTTAATATTGTTGGAAATAGTATAAATTTACAGGTTTTAATAGTATTTGTAACATTTCTTGTACAATTTAAGAGATGTGTTTTAAAATTTTGCATGATAACAATCGGGTAGCCTTGGACACGATAATGTCGGGTACCGCCGGACACTTTTTTATGTTTTGAATTTTGCAATATTATTTTAACAAACTTCAATTGTTTGATGAATTTGCTTATTTATGGAAAGTATTTTTAACGGGTGTTACTATTGTTGCAGAAAGACCTTAAATGTAACGAAATTTAAGGGAAGAATAAGTAAAAGAGGAAAATGGGACGACTACATCCGGTGCTACCCGCCATTTATTATATCGCCAAGAAAATATGACCAAAGTATACTCGTTATATTTCTTTCAAAAAAATGTGATATGATTACTATAATTCTTAACTGATATGATTAAAGAAGTTTCTAATTCGACTTCAAAAAAGGAGGAGGTATTCAATTCCACTGTATTCTTTTTTTTTTTTACGTGTGTTACCACAGAATTTTTTTCTAGGTGAACCGAAATTGATGATTCTTCTTTTATTTAAATGGTGGTGCTTCTTATGTGGTCCCATTTAAATCTGATCAAGATCTGATCGGTAGTTTTTCGGTTATGCTTAATAATGCGGAAGTTGAAGCTTTTTGGATGCTTTTCATTCGTGATTAGTTTCACAGTCAAGTTACATTTATTAACTTAAAATATTATAAATTTGCCAAATTACTATGGAAATGTAGCTTTTGATGTTTTTACCGTGGAAATGCAATTCAAAATAAAGAAATCGATTTTTTTGAGTATTAAGTACGGAGAATAATTTGAAAAAAAATTGATTTTTAACAAAGAAAAAATTTCAAGCATAACGCTAAATATTGTAAAATAAAATTGCTTTTTTACAAAAAATAAATACCGACTTCAACGTTTATTATAAAAATTTAAAAGTGCACTAAATAGTAAAAAATAATTGCTCCCGATAAAAAATATATATCAGAGTGATATAACTTAATTTTTATACAACATTAATACTTATTAGAGTTGGCATCAAATTCATATTACAATATCTAGGAACAATTTAATGAACATTTAATGCAGTTTTTAATTATTCTTTTAACATGAATTTGATGCCAACTCCAAAAAGTTAATGTTGTATAAGATTTACGATATCACCTTAAGTTATATCACTCTGATATATATTTTTTATCGGGAGTAATTATTTTTTACTTTTTAGTGCACTTTTAAATTTTTATAATAAAAAGTCGGTATTTATTTTTTGTAAAAAAGCATTTTTTTAAGTGCATAATAAAGACGAATTTTTTGTTTTTTAGTATTTTTATTTGCAATTCTCTTAAGCGTCCGGGGCTACCCGACCTTCCCCTAAAATATGTTAATATCTATAATTTTTTATTAATAACATCACTGTTTTTTTCTACAAAAATATATTTATATACATATAAATTAAATATTGCAGGTAACAAAAATAAAAACTTAATTTATAATTACATTATACACGGCGGCGGCGCGTCGGTATTGTCGCTACAACGGCTTTCAAGCGGTTCATTCATTTTTTTTTTTTTTAAATAAAAAAAATTAGATTTATCGTAGAAAATTTCAATAAATAATCATTTTATATAGCATTTAGTTTATTGTGGAAAGAAAAGAAAGTTTAATAGAGAAAAAATTTGCAATTTTGTTAATAAACTTATATATTACTCTCTTTTTTTTTATGTATAAAAATTAACTGAAATCTTTTTAAGATAAAAAACGTGAATGAAAAATCTTGCATTTTTACATTATTCAGTATTTCGCAAAATAATAAAACGTAAATTTTGCATGTAGAAAATTGAATTTCTTTCTGTTCATGATCCTGGGGCCCTCCTATAGAGTGGGACCCAAGGCTATAGTTCCCCATAGCACCCTCCGCAGATACCCCCTCCCCGAACACAGTAACAACAAACTTTTTAAGATTGAATATCGAATGAAATACGTTAAAAACGTCTTTTCGGGGGAGTACACCATTTTTAGCTCGAAAAAGAAGAAAAGAAAACCGTATTAATGAAGAAATAAATGTACAGCTGCGCCAAATCCATCAATAGATGGATAGCTTACGAACACCGCTTCAAAAAAGTGCTACTTTTAATATCATAAATTTTCACGGACGAATTTAAAGAGATACGTAGTTGCACGTTCAAAAGATTTGAGGGGTAAAAAATATTTTTCTTAATTAAAGTACATAATTAAAATTTTTCTTAATTAAAGTACATAATTAAAATTTTTCTTAATTAAAGTGCATAATTAAAATTTTTCTTAATTAAAGTACATAATTAAAATTTTTCTTAATTAAAGTACATAATTAAAATTTTTCTTAATTAAAGTACATAATTAAAATTTTTTACAATACGTTAAAAAGAAAGAGTTAAAAAAAGGTTGGAATTTTTAATCACAAAAATCAACAGAACGACTATAGAACGATAAATAGCTGTTAATTACTTGAATTCAATAGAGCAGGTAATCGATATTGATGGACGTTCTTAAAGTGAAACACGATGATTCCGGCCGGCGCTACACAATAATATCGTATTGTTGATGTTTCTCAACACGTGCGTAATTAACTCGGCAACATAGTCATGCGACTAACGTATATTCATTCTTTCGGCAAAACGGCGGTAGTAAATTAATTTCAATTTAAATCGCACAATACGAGCATGACCACATCACACGCTCATATTTAAATGTCGACGATCTGGCGGCGACCATGATAGAATCGCGGACGAAACACCAATCGCGGACGGAAGAGGAAAATATTTTAAGCGACCACGCACCCAGACCACTTGTTGTCTGTCTAGTAGTAATCTCCGCGATATACGCCGATGTAAGCGCGTACAGCGTAGTTAACATTTCTTGACGACATCATAAATTACCAGAACACCATCCACCACATCCATAACTTATTTATTTAGTCGTTCTATGTTTTTTTCTTTTTTAATTATGCAAAGAATGAGCGTAACAACTATCGCAAAAACAAAGTACACTATATTAGCGGAAAGAATAATATGGTGCAGCAATTATTTGTGTAGTAAAAATTATCAGAAAAAATTTGCAACGCTTAATTTAACACGGATCTACTTTATTATGATTAATTTCTTTTGATTGCAGTTCACATCTTGTAATAATAACATAATAGTATAACAAAATGAGCAATGATAATGCAAAGAATGATGTTTTATTAAATATCAATATCAGCGGTATCAGTCGATATAATATGTTTTGGAATTACAAACTCCGCAGTTATAGTGCAATTACAAAAACATTACAATTATGGTCTTTGTCATTCGAAAACACGTCGGTGGATGTTGATATTTAATGAAAAATTGTTGTTTGTATTATTACTGGCCGCGGTTTTTTTTGTATTATTAAATTATTATAAATTTACTTTATCCGGAGTATTATCAGTTTAACGAAAATATCTAGTAAAATATATATACATACATGTATGTATGTAAAATTAATTATAATAAAATTATAGTTAAAAAAATCTGAAAAAACACGCTTTTATAGCAATGTGAACTAAAAAGTAAAAAATAATTTTTAAATATAAAGATAATATTCAACAACGATAAAAAATCTCCCAAATTAATATATTTTAAGTTTTTCTAATAAGCTCAAAATGATGAAAATAAAGTAATTCACAACAAATTAACTTTAATGTAAAAGAAAGCGTTTTGTAATCAATTGTTTATACTTTTTCTTTTAATTTTTTTAACTATTTGTAGGTCGATTTAATTTATTAAATATAGTAAGCACCCCGCGCTTTCTTTTACATTAAAGTTAATTTGTTGTGAATTACTTTATTTTCATCATTTTGAGCTTATTAGAAAAACTTAAAATATATGAATTTGGGAGATTTTTTATCGTTGTTGAATATTATCTTTATATTTAAAAATTTTTTTTTACTTTTTAGTTCACATTGCTATAAAAGCATGGTTTTTTAGTTTTTTTAAACTGTAATTTTATTTAACATTTATTCTCACTAAAGTGCCGCAAAATCTCTAATTGTTTGAAAACCGGCTATTTCACGGCTGTTTCCTTCTCTCCTAAGCAAACACACAAATATATAGCCTTTTTATGTTCGACTTGTAATTTTTCCAATTCGTCCTCGGTTCGACTATCTGTTTTTATACTCTGTAACATATCGACCTTTCTCTTGAAAATCCTCCCATGAAGTCAACAACGCATATAAATACTGGCTTGTACTATCCCAGGTAGGACTTGGGATTTCTATAATTATATTTCGTGCTTTGCGTACATTATTTACATTTTCTATCTCGTTAGACGTAAGGTTTTAGAATAATTTTCTTTCGTTGCTTAAAGTTTTGTTATTTCATTACTTTACCGTGGTTTGTAAAAAAAAAACATAAGCATTAGAGACTGTAGTACATTTAACACCTAGGGTAAAGTTTAATAAAATAAAAAGCGCGTAAAGAAAATGACTTAGCGACATCTATGAAATCAGTTTCGAACCATATCAAGTTTTTGATAAACAAAGGACACTGCACTTACCGATTTTGTTTGTAACTTGTAGAAGGGGTCATTGTTTTTCTTTTTTTTCTAATGATCCTTGTCAGGACATTAGGACAAATTAAGGAAATTATTGAATTGTCATCCTAAATGAATACGTATGTAATGTTTCAAATTATTCAGACGTCGGGAAGTCGGTGAAAATTGATTTGTAAAATTCCATTACACACTTACATATTGCTCAACTTACATACAGGTCAAGCTAATAATAATAGCGTGTTAAAAAGAAGAATTACGCGAAGTTTTCATTTATGTAAAAGTGAAACTGAATAAATCCTCTTAAAATTCCTATTAAAGAAAAATTAGTACCGTAGGTGTACCTCGTCAGAGAGAGCCATGTAAAAAATTAAATTGACAAAGTGTTTATAAATTCTGATTTACATTAGCTCACAATTAAACGGGGAGGGGGTGGGGGCTCCATCACCACAGTGCCATACTTAATTCCGAAGCGTCGGCGACTACCTATTCGTACATTTTAACTGCGCAGGCATAGGCATAGTGTCCATAGCAATTGTTATATGCAGTACGAATGTGTACATGCTGAAATGGTACTTGCCGTTGCTTTACTCTAAAATTTTGTTTTTTCCAGGTATGCCACCGCGGAATTGCTTCCGCAGGATTAAACATTTTATTTTTAACTATTATTATTATTCAAATAAATGACTTGACGAAATTTTAAAATTCTATTATTGAAATTTATCTACACTAATCTAGAGGACGGTAGTTTATAAATGATACGGAATAGCCTGGAACTGGAAGAAAGAAAGAGGCGCCAACACCATGAGGGTTTTTAGACTCGTCAATGATAAAGATCAGGGTATAAGAGCGAAATAACCTGTAATCTGTTTAGCAACTTCAGGTAAGAGAAACTTTGTAGAGACAAGAAGAGAAAATAAATTAGAAAGGTGTAAGGTGATCATGAAGCTATTTTAGTTTCGAAATGTGTCGGTGTTTTAGTTTTAAATATATTATTATTTTATACAAAGTGTATATGAATGATTTATTTAATAAGAATTTGGAATAATGCGTTCTTCAAATCGAGATTTCGTAGCAACATCTGTTGTTTTATCCATTATAACACTAATACAAAAAATTAATTATATAATTCAATTTTTACTTCATTAATCATCATCTCGGAAACGGATATAAAGATGTTATTTTCAATCTCCGGCGATAACATAGAAAAAACTATCGAAAATTAGTCAAGTGATTTAGAAAATCACCGTCCACTTCACTCAATTCTTTTAGTAATTCTATGCAATTTCCATTCATGACGTGCGCTAAAAGCAAGTTCTTGTTTTCCTAAAAAATACGCAATTTTTATCAAACCAAATTAAAAAATTTTCTATTCCTTTTTACATTTTCATTGTGTACACCTGAACTGAAAAAAGTTGTTCGCTTAAAACAGTTTTTTTTTTTTTCTTTTTGGGCCTGGCTTTAAATACCATTTGACTACTAAAAAACAACAGTTTTCAATACGAGTGTTTTCAAATAACGCGATTAACAGATAGTTTACCCCATTTCATGAAAATAATTCAGATCATCAAAGCCATTTGTATTCCATACATTTTTTTCTCGATTTAATAAAAGGCAAGCTCAACAGAATAATTTTTTCCTATCTTTTCACAACCACACAACCATGGGGTTGTCGTGTATAAATTTGTTTTTGAAAACGGCGATTAAATCTATGCGCCCTTTTGTGATTTTATAATCAAATTTTCGAAACTCGGCGTTGGCCTATCATTTTGAATATATTAATTTTTTATTGAAAATTTAATGAACTAAAAAACTAACCAGCGTGTAGAACAGTGGCGAGCGTGGATTTCAGAACTGAAGAAGACAATCGAATATTTTTTTTTACATAAAAATAAGCGTGCGTAAAATTCGGTCAAATACAGAGCAGAATTAAGAATTAATTAAGAAGAAGGAAATGTTTAATTTTTTTGTAAATTAATTCAATTTTTCGGTTCTTGTTTGCGAAAGTGTTCATTACATTATCACAAAAAGATGGTCGTTTCCCTTAATGTTTGAAAGGAATTCTTTTTCAATACTAAAAAAAGCTAATGAAAATAATCACTCCGGACCGTGTATATTTCTTAAATACGTTTTTATTCGTTTCACTGCTGAGAACGATCTTTCTGCAGACGAAGTGGATGCCGGAATTGTGGTTATTAAATGAGAAAGCTCGTACACACTTCTGGAAAAACATCTGTTAGACCTGAAGCGGTCAAGTATAAGATGCACCGCAGTGCCCTTAAATATAATTTAGAATCTTGAAAGTAGACTTTTCAAACTTGCGAGATCGAAAAAGTTTCCGTAATTCAGTTTTAAATTTAAAGTCTTGTCCCAGAAAATTTGTTTGAAAATTTAAAAAATTGTTTGTATTTAAGAGATTTAAAAATTATAATTTTGCTACATCATTAAACCCCTATTATGAGATATATTTGTTTGCGTTAATTTTTAAAAATATCCTTTATCATGATAGCTTTCTGTCTTCCCCAAAAACTGATCCAAGTCAAAGCCATATGCATTCCAAAAATTTTTTTTCTTGCTTAAATAAAAGGCAAGCCCAACAGAACAATTTTCTATCTTCTCACAACCGCATAACCATGGTATTATTGCGCATACATTTGTTTGAAAATAGCGATTAAATATTTTGCAAACATAGAGAGAAGTTTGATAAATTATGGAACAGAATATTTTACATGCCTTTTGATTTTGTAATCGAATTTTCTAAACTAGGAGTGTTGGTTCATCATTTTGAGTACTATTAAAATTTCGAAAGTGTTTGCATTTTAATAGACTGGTACATTTACAGTTGCGGAAATAAGATAAACGAGCCGATATAGCTTATACTGTAGTGATATTTCGGACTGAAAAGCGCGACAGATCATCGCTTCCAGTCCCGCTGTTAGTAAACGACAGCATATCGAAAATGATCCAAAGAAAGTGTACTGCAAATACCGCACTACCATATGCTCGTACTTGCACACACTAATACGCACAAAAATCGCACTGTTGATCGGTGTACGTGACCCCGTAAAGCGATTTGACTCAGCGCTTCCAGACTGAACATGCGCGCGCATTTTTTCTTCGCTCTCGATAAACATTGCTCTGGAATCGCAAGGATAAAAATTCGCGCAAATGATGTGATCTTGAAGCGACACAACCTGGCGCTTCCAAATTGAATATGCGTGCGCAACCCTTTTTATAGGCGTTTATTTGACTCGCTTTGTCAGTCTGTCTGTCTGTTTGCGGGGAATCTTGCGAACGATTTTTCACCTACTTCCGAACGAATTAAAAAAGGGTCCTTTTGCAGAAATGCTTGTTATAGATGATAATACAATGTTATGTAACATCTGGACTTCCAACATTAAAATTAGACCCTCGAAGCGATGAAAGCTCAAAATTTTGGATTTTTTTTTTTTTTTTTTTCGGGCATGTGATACATTGTTGGACAAATCGCTATCTGTCGAAAACAAAACCATATTTTATTTATTTAATGAAACTTTCGAAGTTTACGAAAAGTTCAAAAAAGCGCGAGATCTAATATGTGTAGCTTTCTCCTTGCGGCGCGATTATTATAGCTAAAAATTTGGAACAAGGTTGAAAATATGCATATGCACATATATTTCTTTGGTTTGGAACATCTAGGTTTCCAACTTTAAAATTAGCCCCTTTTCGGTGCTTTGAAAGCTCGAACTTTGGAAAAAAATATTTTTTTCCGGGCATACGATATACTGTTGGAAAGAGCGCTATTTGTCGGGAGCAAACTCGTATTTCATTTTCTTAACGAAACATTGTAAGTTTACTAAAAGTTTAAAAAAGCACAAAAAGGACGTGTAACCCACGCTTGTGGCCCAGCTTTATAGCTAAAAATTTTAAACAAGGTTAAAAAAATGCGTGTTCTTGTGTATTTCTTTACTTCGGGTCATTTGGGTTTCCAACTTTAAAACCGAACCCTCGAGGCGCCAAAAGCTCGAAAGTTTCAAAAAAAAATGTTTTTCCCGGTCATGCGATATATTAATGGAAAGATTGTGCGATGTTAGTCAAACATTGTGTTTCATGTGCTGAGGATTCCGTATGTATTGTATGAAAAACAAAAGACAATATAATTGAAAGAATGCAATCCATTATTTAATAAAAATTTCTGTAAATGTTCTATAATCAAAATATTGAATAAAATAAAGCAAAATAAAATACAATTCTATTAATTATTAATCTGCGGCCCCCGCTTTTATTTTTCAGAATATTTTCTAATTTCAGATTTTAATGTTAAGGTGCGTACCCGGTAGTCGTACGCTAATAAAGTTATTTTGTACTTCCTTTTAGTGCGTAAATAAAATGCTATTTTTAAAAAGTTTTTTTTATTCTTTTTATTCTATAATCAGTACGCAGCAGATCATACACAGACAACTCTAGGCGGTAGTAATGTGCAATAGTATGAGGTTATTTTTGTCACTCGCTCTTGCAGATGCTCTTTCATCTAGCGTTTTTTTTTTCTAGTAATTTTTAATTTTGGCACTTAAATTCAACAAGTTACTTCATTTTCTTTCTTAGGTTCGTATTCTTTTCGCAAATACTAAAAAACAAGTTCGTACTAATTTGTTGCAAGAAGCGGCGCTTCCATCGCTTCCATTGACGCTACACGCCCCTGGTGTAGAAGTGTTTTTCAATAACACGATATTACACGTGCAGCTACAATTTTAAAGTTTTTTTATTTGAAGAGACTACATTGGTAGTTGTCAGAAATGAAGATAGATGAGCTGGTTTAGTTTTTATTGTATAGAGTGGTATTACAAACCGCGAAGCGATTAGCCATCCGGTTCCGCTGTTAGTAAACGACATAAAAAAACAAAACAAAAAAGAAAGAACGATCAAAACAAAATGCAAAATATCAAACTATGCCATGAACACACGCAACATCACGACAGTGACAGATCGGTCGGTACAAGCGTGACCTTAAGACGATTTGACTTATCGCTTCCAGAACGAATGTGCGCGCGCATCTTTTCTTCACTCTCGATGCACACCATTCTGGAATTGCATGGTTAAAAGTTCGCGTAAAATATGTGATCTCGAAAGTGCCAGCGCAGGCTGGTGCTTCTAATTTCAATATGCGTGGGTAACTTTTTTTATCATTGATGCGCAGATCTTTCAATAAGACAATTTTGCGCAGTAGTAATGCGAAACAGTAAACTTGTAGCTATTTCAAGGCCGAATCTACGGGGGAGCTATAACTCCGGGCCTCAACCTATAGGAGGGCCTCGAGCTCTTGAACAAAAAAAAATTCAGTTTTCCACATGCAAAATTTAAGTTTCTTTTCCCAAAATACTCAATATTGTAAAAATGCAAGATTTTCAGTTGATTTTTATACATAAAAAAAAATAACATATGAGTTCAATAACAAAATTACAAATGTTTTTTTCTCTATTAAACTTTCTCTTCTTTCCACAATAAACTAAATGCTATATAAAAGGATTATTTATTGAAATTTTCTACGATAAATCTAATTTTTTTTATTTAAAAAAAAAAAAAAAAAAGTGAATGAACCCTTTAACGCACGTATTGAATAATAAATAAACATTCGATAAACCGATTAATAACAATTCTCTATTCAAATATTGATACCCCCTCACACAATCGTTGTAAATTTTTTTCTATGTAAAAACGTCTTACGATTTGAAATATTTTTAATTTTAACACTATATTTTATTTTTTATTTTTACTGAAAGTTAATACGTTTTATTTAGAACTATATAAGAATTATTTAAAATAAAAGCAAGTTTTAACCGATTGCTGATTTTGTAAATATATATATTTCGAAAAATTTAATAAATCATAGGTGGTGCGTTTCATTAAATTTTTTTTCTGATCACATAAACAATTATGGGGAATTTTAAACATGCATGTTAAATTTGTATAAAAAAAAAAGAACATGATCAAAAATATCGCATGAACGTATCAAAATCAGCTCGCAAATCACTGTAGCAGCAATGCTAGATTGGAAGCATCATCCGTAAATGTCCGATTTGCAACGCGATAGTACAAAATAATATTTTAGACCTGTTTTGCAGAGTGAAGTGGTGGGTTGAATGGGTGATGCTACACGTAGTATCTACTACAAGGATATAGGTTGTTCTCGTACAACTGTCAGAGCGATTTTTTATTTCAAAATATTTAAGCAGATATTAAGTATTTTACACTAGAAAGATTTTCTAAGTTATATACACAGCGTTCGGAGTTATTGCATTTTTAATCGATATGTGAAATATTTTTCATGCAATTACCACTAACTTTAACTCGAAATCATTTAAAATAAATACGTGTAGAATAAACGATTTCTAGTTATATAATCTAAAAAAGGTGGGTTTTCTTTTTAACCGACTTCAAAAAAGAAAGAGGTATTAAATTCGACTATTTTTTTTTTTTTTTTAATATGTGTGTTGCCTCAGAACTTTCTTCTAGGTGAACCGATTTTGATGATTCTTCTTTTATTTGAAAGCTGGTACTTCTCATGTGGTCCCATTTAAATTTGATCAAGATCTGACCAGTAGCTTATGATTTATCATTAATAACGCGGGAAATTGAAGCTTTTTGGATGCTTTTTATTCATGATTGATCTTACCGTCGGATTAGATTTGGCTTCGTCTCTTTTTTTTTTTAATGCGGAGGCGATTGACTTAAAATACTATCAATTTGTCAAATTACCATAGAAATGTAGCTTTTGATGTTTTTACCGTGGAAATGCAGTTCAAAATAAAGAAATCGATTTTTTTGTAAGTTTGAAGTATGGAGAATAATGTGAAAAAAAAATTGATTTTTAACAAGAAAAAAATTCAAGTAGAACGCTAAAAATTGTAAAATCAAAATTCGTCCACGTGGGCATGAGTTGCGCTCAAACAAACATTTAAAAAAACATACGCGATGGGCTATAGCCTCCTTCTTTTTAAAGTCGGTTTAAAATTAAAACTAATTTATTACGATAAATATATGTGAAAATAGCGAAGGTTACAACAGAGATGTGAATGGAGTGGAAAGCAAAGCTTTAATTTCAATTGAAAAAAACATAAATTTAAAAAATATTTTCGAAAAAAAAATGATGTAAAAAATGTATTTATACATGGGCTTCGCCAAGTGAGGGCAGGGGAGGGCCCTCCTGAAGCCTCAAAACTTTAGTATTCATAGGCGCGTAATCATGGACAATTTCGAAGACTTTTATAATAAAGTAGTAGAACAATTTGTCAGAAACCCACGAAAATTATGTGTTTTAATTAAGACTCTTGTTTAATAAAATATTAAGCCTTTACCAATTATACATTTTATTTCTCCTATAACTCATATCCTCTTTCTATCATCTTGCCCCCCCCCCTCGCCGCCGGTTCATCGGCTAGCGACGCCCTTGTATTTATATGAATAATAATTGCAGTGATTAGTTGTGAGAGCTCACGTAAAGTTTTATTTGCAAGTTTTTTATTTACTTGTTTATTCTTTTTATAAAAAAACACGTTTTCTTTATCATAATTGTACGTTAACTTATATTTCCGTCATTATAATGTTCGTGTATTTACACATATTTGAATATGCAACAAAAGTTATATTTCATGGAAACGGTTAAATAGACAACTTTTAACTGAATTTAATTCTAAAAATTATGTAAAGATCGATTACCATAAAGTGTTTTTTAAAGTACAACTTTAATTACTTCAAATATCCTGTATATCTCAATCGATAATAGTACATAAAATAATTGCACAAGTAATAAACATTTTTTTGTACATTCAATAGTGTATTATAATTTCTGAAATTATTAGTAGTTGAATAATTTATAATTTGTTTATCAAAAACTTCCTTCTTAATACGCGAACTCTGTGTTCCAATACTGAATCAAGCCCCGTTACATGCTACATTAGAGATAATTTCTCTAACTTTTATTGTCAATCACTTTTGTAATTATTTTGTAGATACAATAATGAAAAATAAAAATAATTTTTTTTTTAAAAATAGGCTTTTATTTATGCACTAAAAGGAAGTACAAAATAACGTTAATTAGTGTGCGACTACCAGATACGTATCTTAACATTAAAATCTGAAACTACAAAATATCCTGAAAAATAAAAGCGGTGGCCGCAGTTACAAAAATATTCGCGGTGTGTGCGGTATTGTGATGCACAACAATGGAATAACATTAAATAGTGATTATAATTTTGGCTTAGGATGTATTATAATATTAATTCTTTAATTATTAATCTGCGGCTACACCGCTTTTATTTTTCAGAATATTTTGTAGTTTCAGATCTTAATGTCAAGATGCGTATTTGGTAGTCGCACACTAATAAAGTTATTTTGTACTTTTTAGTGCATAGCCTATTTTTTTTATATTTTAGTCTGAACTTTTTACTATGTATTTCAATAAAAAACAATAAATTTAAAATTGTGTTTTATTTGCTTTATTTTATTCAATATCTTGATTATAGGGGACATTTACAGAAATTTGTGTTACATTTTATTAAATAATGGATCGAATTCTTTCAATTATATTGTCTTTTGTTTTTCATACAATATATACGGAATCCTCAGCACATGAAACACAATGTTTGACTAATAGCGATCTTCCCATTGATATATCACATGACCGAAAAAAAAAAATATTTTTTTGAAACTTTCACGTTTTCGGCGCCCCAAGGGTCCGGTTTTAAAGTTGGAAACCGAAATGTTCCAAAGTAAAGAAATACACAAGGATGCGCATTTTTTTAACCTTGTTTAAAATTTTTAGCTATAAAGCTGAACCACAAACGGAGGCTACACGTCCTTTTTGTGTTTTTTTAAAAAACTTCCGATGTTTCGTTAAGAAAATGAAATACGAATTTGCTCCCGACAGATAGCGCTTTCTAACAGTATATCATATGCCCGAGAAAAAAAATATTTTTTTCCAAAATTTGGAGCTTTCGGCGCTCGGAGGATCTAATTTTAAAGCTGAAAATGCAGGCGTTGCATAATATTGTATTGTCATCTACAGCAAGAATTTCCGCAAAAGGACACTTTTTTAATTCATCAGGAAGCAGGTGAAACAAATCGAGTTAAATGAAATCCTATAATTAACAGATTGCCAATAGTATAGGGCACCTTACAACTAACATCCGCTAGCGTGGATAGTATGATCGTGTCGCGTTACAAATCGGAAATTTACAGATGTTGCTTCTTCCAGTCTAGCAGTGGCAATATCGGCGCCACGCCGCCGTAGATAATGTACTATAAATAAAGTTTGTATTTATATTAAAAAAAAACGATTATTTTTCTGTTATCCGCAATATTTAATTTGTGTATATAAATATTTTTTTGTAGAAAAAGATAATGTTATGAATAAGAATTTACAAACATTAACGGATATTTGTATATATAAAATTTCTTATTTGACGTTCAATTTATATAGTATTCAGCTTGGTAAGGTAAAAAAGTTGATTTTTTAAACAGAGCATAATTTTAATTTTATTGGTCATTCATACGCACGCAGTATTTTTTTTTTTTTTTTTTTTTTGGTTATTTGATATAACAATGAATCTTTTCACCATTTTTTCTCCGAAGTGAAGCTCCCATTCAAGATCAGTCCCAGGCCCCGTAAATCCTTAATCCGTCTTTGATCTATTTCTATCACTCACTCTCGCAAACGCTCTTTCATCTAGCGCTTGTTTTTTTCTAATAATTTGTAATTTTGGCATTTAAAACTGTTCAAAAAGTTGAATGTTTTTTTCACAGGTACTAAAGAACAATTTCTTATTAATTCATTAAAGTGACGCTTCCACCGCTGCCAATGACGCTACGCCCCTGCACTTGAAATATATAACGAAGAAGTGAAATGTAAACTGAAAGTTAAGAAAAAACACACGGTTAGAAATATTACAAAAAAGTGCTCTGCATGTAACAACTGAACTTCTTTTTCATTTAACGCAATATAGAAAGAGCGTTTGGGCAATTCATCATGAGGTAGTTATCATAAGTCTGAGATCAGTAGCCGTAGAAGAATATATTTAAAATATCACTAAATTAAATGTTAGTAAAAGCGTTAGTTTAGCTCGAAAATGGTAAGAACTACACAGCTGATTCGGGTATCATTAGACATCGAAAGTCGTTTTTTTTTTTTTTTGTTTTTCGTGTTATTTACTGCTGCATAGGCTAGAGACACGGTGAGGATATAGGCTTAAACATTATTTACGAGGTTAGTGATAGAAAGGAAGTGAAGGAGTCGGTTTAGTGACATTGGATCATCTTGAAGAATGGAGAGCAGAGTTGTTGGTAAATTACTTATGATTCCATGGTGAGCGTATAAAGAACATTCGGTGAGAAAATGATTAACTGTTATTTGAGGATGACAGGTGCTATATATTGGTGGAGGAAGATTTCGAAAGAGGTGACCGTGTGTTAGGATAGTGTGGCCTATGCACAGTCTACAAATAATGGTTTGCTGTCTACGTTGGCGAAATTGGACTGCCCATGGTTTCGTCGTCGGTTTGACTGCTCGAAGTCCGTAATGCTCCTGTTGTTAGTCTGAGAGTAGTGTTTTGGATTGTGCCGAGGGTTGATCGTATGCTTGAATTGGCTAATGCGTAGATCGGATAACCATAGTCATATTTTGAGCGTATTAACGCTTGATAAATTTTAATTAGATAGTGTCAGTCGGCACCGTATGAGGTATGCAATCGTGTACAAGCGAATTCATACCATTGACGCGAACAAAGAATTTGCAATTTTGCAGAAAGTTGTTAATAAATATAAATGTTCCATTTATATAGAGTCTTCATGACACGGTTTTTTCCATATTGTGTCGAAAGCTTTGCTGAAGTCGTGGAAGACCGCCAGTACGTGTTGTTTTCGAGAAAAGGATTCTAGAATAGTTTTGTATGAAGAATGCCTAATCGATTGCTGAGCGACATGGTATTTGTGAGTAAATTGCGAGATTCTAGTTCCCACTGCAGCCTGTAGTTCACAATTTTTTCAAATAACTTACAAAGGACTGATGTAAGCGCAATTGGGCAGTAACTGTCTGGTAATGATGAATTAATATTAGGTTTGAGGAAATGAATAACTATCGCTAATCTCCAGCTACCAGGACAAGTTTCAGAATTCCAGATCTTGTTGAAAATATGTAGAAGTTGTTCGTGTATTTTAGAAGTGGAATTTACCAACATTGTTACGTCGTAACCATCGTTACCCGCAGCAGTTGGTTTCATTTGTTTTATTCCGAACTGTAGTTCAGCAAGGGTTATGTCTCGGTTGAAGGGTTCATTGTTGGGCCAGTTGATGTTTAGCGTGGGAAGATCAGGTTGTGCAATGGCGTTAGCAGACTGTGAGAAAAACTAAGCGAAAATGGAAGCTATTTGTTGTTTATCAGTATACCATGTCTGGTTGAACTACATCGATGATGGAGCTCTGTGTGAAGAAGAAGTTTGTTCTAACACATTAATTTTGTTCCACATTTTTCGTGATGGGGTGTTAGGTGTAATTGTCCTTGTATATTCCATCTAAGATTTGCGTTTAGCTTCTTTAATGGTATATTTAGCTTTGGCTCTTATTTTTCTATAATATGTATGATTTTCTAGCGTGTTAGTGGCCTTAAGGTTGTTTAGAGCTCTTCTTCTGTTTGCTATATCAATTGAGCAGGCATCATTCCACCATGGAACTATCTTGCGGCGCCATCTGCCAGGGCGTGTAGCAGGTGAACATGCAATAGCAAGGTTGACTAGAGAATTTGTGAAAGAATGGACAATGGTATTTATGTTAGCTGCAAGATCGACATCTTGTAGCTCATCACACAATGAGTTGTATTTGTTCCAGTCAACTTTTCTGTGGTTCCATCTAGGCGCAATAGGTTGAACGGGTCTTGTATCTGATTTTTCTGATATAATAATAGGTATATGGTCGCTGCCAGCTAAATCTGCGTGATAGAATGAATTCAGCTTGTTATTTAGCTGTGGAGAAGTAACAGCGAGGTCCAGAGTGGACCACATTCGATGCGATAAGTTGTAATGTGTTGGTCCTTTGTTTATCAAATTAAGCTGAAGGTTATTTATGAGATCTTCGACTGCATGCCCTTTGGAGTTGTACCATAAACTACCCCAGCTGGCACTGTGCGCGTTGAAATCGCCTGCGATAATAATAGGTGTCGGTAGGTTGTGGAAGATTTCTATTAATTGATCGCTAAGTACTTGCTGATGTGGTGGTAAATAGACAGAATATATAGTGACCCGTTTATTCTTTATATATACGTTAGATTCAATGGTTGTGTAGCTTTTAGGTGAGTTTCTTGAATGCAAATTATTGAAGGTTGATATGTGGAAATCAGGATTTAGAGATCTTCGTAATGGTGGTATAAACCATTACAGTTCCATGATAATATGGTGAAACTCTGGTTCACGATTGCGGTGATTGTTCTGCCATGTTTGGTCGCTCAGTCTGATGGCTTTGGGTAAACTGTTGGGTCTGAGTTAGGAACGGACTGTATTTGATCTTTTAGTACCATCATAATCTTGGTAAATTTTGTTTTAGTTTCACGGTCAGTTAGGAACTGTCTAGCATGGAAACAAGTCCTGCGATGTCAGTAGTGAAGTCTTTGACAACATCACACGCGATTTTGACTGGTTTACACATATCTATAAAGAGGGCAAGATTTTGCAGAGACAGCGGATATCTCGATTCATTTTCATAAATGTTTTTTTTTAGGGGCTTGTAAATTAGATTAAGTGATTTTTGCATTGCATTTGGAACAGGTGTATTCATCAAGGTTAATAAAGATTCGGCGCATTTTGTCACCATATAGGAATAGAAAGGATGTTGACAGAAATGGCTGATCTTGTTTAGGTTTTACATAGATTTGATGTCTCCAGCTGATTACATGGCTGAATAGTTCATCGGAGGGATTAACTCGTAGGAGAGACATATTAGACACCGGTTGCAGCTTTAGTTGCTCCTGAATAAATTGTTCTAATAAGTCATTAGGTATAATTGGCGAAACATTTGAGAAGATCAATTTTCTCGCCGACGTCTTATGTCTGCGAGCTATGATGAATTTGTCATCACGATGTACGCCACCGTGTACCTCTAGAAACGTTTCAACGATCTGCTCATTTGTCAGAAATATAGCAATTCTTTGATTACTAATTCGAAAAGCGGCTAGAATATTTTTTGCCCCACCAAATCTTTAATTGCTAGAAGGTGAAGCGTTACGATAGGTTTTAGTTATTTTTATATACCCTCAGGGATGCCACCGCGGTTTCAGATTCGCGGAATTATGATTTTTTAAATTTAAGGTTGACTTTTATTAGAACCTTTTCAATATTTGATAAAAATAGTTGTTTATTTGGTTTAACTTTACAAAGAAATTTCGATACAGGTCGACCTAGAAAAACACCGGATAGATAAAGATATAAATATACACGGATATACAATTAGAAAAATATATATTATGGTACGTATCACTCTGGCTGGGTTACTCCGGGACCGGTAGATACTCCTTTGACGGACCGACGCACGATGGAGGCTCTTTCCGACGACGATAAGGAAACTTGTTGTTTAATTGCGAAGTCGAACAGTTTCATTAAATATTTCCCACCGATCGGGTCTCGGACCTTTCCGGATCGAAATTTCTTTCGTGCAAATTTACTTCGGACCGTTAATTTCTCGACGACACGACACGCGGTCTCGCTGACCTTTTTTCTTTTCTTTTAACCGAAACCAACTCGCGACTTAACTTCGCTCTCGGCAAGCAAGGAACTAAAAACTGGAACTCGCTCGTCTGCCTTTCTCCTTTCTTTTCGGCATTTTTTGATCTTCATTTCTTCCGAACCGGTCTCCTCCCCGTCGCAGACCAGCCAATCATCTCTTCTTTTTTTTACTGATCATCGCGCGCATTTATTCCCTCACTTGATTTCATTAGTCCATCGCTCCCCAGCCAGCAACAGGTTCCCACACATGCGCACACTTACACTCACACCATTTGTTCTTGGTACTTTATTAAATTTATTTATATATATATATTTATTTTAATTCTCTTTAAATGTAATGGTCACATTACAAAGGTAATCACGAAGTTTATAGTTATCAGTGTGTGAGATAATTATTCCCTGTTCTTCTTTCGGGTAGACGAAATTGGTGATCGGAGTTATTCTACTTTTAGCCTTTTGTGCGTAAGATGTTGATGATGATGATGGCGATGATGTGAGTTTGTTAGTAATCTGGATATTATGTGTAGAAATAGGATACGATAAATGGTTACTTGATTTTGACGATGTATGGTTGATGTCATGGTGTTGGGATAGCGGGGGATACTGCGTAACTATATGGCTGGTGGTAAGGCGGATATCTGTTGTATATGGAGGAACGGTGAAAGTAGTATTATTCGATTTCATTGTTTATCAGCCAGCAAGCTGATCGATGATGATTATTATGGCGTTTTTTCCCGATATGTGATAACGATGATAGACTAATTAATAAAATGTAACTCGTACTAATCGTAGAGATAAACGATAAGAATGAATAAAAAAAAAAAAAGAAAAAAAAAATCAAGAACACGAGAACACAACCGGTCGATAACAAACTGACAATGAAACCCCAATACGAAATTTATACATATGTGAAAAGCAATTATTTTAACTAGTTAAATTTGAAACCCGATATATTTTTATTGAATATATCGTATCACCGTTAAGCTGATGCACTGTAGCCCAGTTACTGTTTTCGAACGATACTGAGAGAATAGAAAAAAATAAATAAAAATGAAAATGAAAATATTCTCACCGACCGGAACAGTCCCGATATGACTTTAGCTTACACTAACCGAGGGAATAAGAGTTTCCGATAAGCAATCGTCGCCGAGATATTTTTCAAAGTAAGCGTAGAAGATAATTAAAATTTCATTAGAATTCGAAAAAGTGAAAATACGTCATCAAGCTTCTGTTTTCTTTTGCGTTGGGTATATGTCCTTAGTTGACACGTCCAAAAACAAAAATAAAAACAAAAAAAACGCTTCTGTTTAAATTTATTTGGGATCGAGTTTTTTTTTTGCTTTTTAATTTTATAAACCTCAATAAATCTAATTCTAACGTCATTTTCCTCTCGTGTATTCGCATTTTTAACACATTTTTAACACCCTTTGTCCTTACACAAAAACAACACATGAAATAAAATCATTTCCGAACATAATGTCAGTGAAATATGCAGATGAGATCAAAATGATTTTTTTCGAACTTCTTTTAATATAATGCATATAGAACAGAACCCGCCTGGTGAATACCAAACTGTTTACTAACGATTAAATAAAAATAAAAACACATTCTTCTCTTCCCACATTTTTTTCTATTTCAAAAACTTGGTATAATGTTTTATACAAGATATATCACATGCATATATACTTTAATATAATTATATAATAATAATAATAATAATAATAATAATAATAATACATATTTTTTTTACTCCAGACACAGTCTTTCCTCAATGAATTTTTCCTCGTCATATTTCTATTGGTTTCTATTCCCATTATCGTAACTTAAGCTGTTTTTTAAGTTTCAAATTTCAGTTCAAGTGTGATTTTTTAAAAAGTTCAGTTGTAACCGCAAAAAAGCTTACGTTTAAATAATTTATGTAGCTACACAGTAGTGGTTTCAGGTTTCAATCTAGGGAATTACTTGCGTAATATGGAACGACCGATTTTCGGGAGACAAAAAAAGGTTCGGATTTAAATATTTCTAAACGCCTAAAGAAGATCTTTTTTGAAGATTTTTTTTTGAAAGAGAAAAAAAACATCTTAGCCCAGTGAACTTTTTAATCCGAATGGACAAAGTATCAAAATTTCAGAAAATGAATACTGCAATAGAGGTTTAGGTGATCAGATTTGACCGCTAAAAAACAAAAACAGTAATACTAAATGCGCTATACCGATTTACTGAAAATAAACATTAGAGTAATATAAAAAGTATTTAATCAAATAAAAATACCAGAAAAAATAAAATTTACAAATTTACATAGAATAATTTAACAGATAAAGAACACAATGAAGGCATCTTATAAAATAAGTTATTTAAACACTTAAAAAGAATAATAAAAAAATTATCTTATAAGAACATATTATGTTAAATACACTGTACATAGGATTCTGGAAAAATTTAAATAAATATTTAGGAAAAATTAGACTTTCAGTTACCTTACTGAAATTATAACAATAATAACAAAATAATAGTAATAACAACTTAGATTTATAAATCATTTCTTGTGTTTATGAAAATTAAATCACCATCTGGTTTTTGTAAATATAACTCTACCAATCAACTCTCAGTCGCCCTTATATTTTTATCTATCCTGTCTTCTTTACCTGAAGCTTTTGATCTAATATAAATTCATTTTAAGGCCTAAAAATACTCTCACCAATTCAGAAATTTAACAATCTTTTCTAGCTAAAGCGATCTAACGTAACTTTTTTTTTTCCTTCGGGCACGTCAACAATGGAACTACCATGCAGCTCTCGTGGGTAGAAGAAAAAATATTACCAATTTAAAGGACTTCCCTAGTCAAATTGCGGAAGCCATATTAACGACTCGTGGCACGATTTTTTTTTTTTTTCAAGTGCGGAAAGTGGAATAAACATCAAACCACAGAAGATAATAAACACTAGTAAAATTATTTCGTAATTATATTTCTGTATATAAATATATTACTAGGTTCACCCCTCAGTCGAGATTCGACTGTAGCCTATTTGAATAGACGTTGCCTCCTAAAAATAATGTGAAGCTAAAGCATTTCATTTTCAATAAATAAGTGAAATTCGACATATTTATTACACAGAAGCAATACACAGTTTTTCTTGGGTGCATTCAAAGTTCTCAATCTGTATGTGGGCAATATTTGAATAGTAATTCACATTGACGACATAAAAAGTCATTTCAAATCTGGTTGTCATTTTATCTAAAGTATATTATTTTACGAATTTTTCGATTACCTTCTATGGTGAGTTTTATATAGGTGTTTTTTTTTAATTTTCATTCACAAAGATATTTATTTCCCAAGTGCTTAACGCGGTTTAAAATCGTCTTGTGTGATAATATCCGTCTGCCGGACTGAAATCTAAAAATTTTAGATTTTTTTTAGATTAATCAAAGTTGTGTATGTTACTAATTTTCAAAGCTTTTTTTTTTTCAGTCCTGAGTTTGGCTATTTCCGATTTTTTCATACGCGGTAATTTTACAACTTGGGCGTTTTTGTTAATTTTAAGAGTTCCTCCGGTTAAACTGTAAACTGATATCTGCTCGTTTGGCAAATCATTTTCTACACAATTTTATTTTCTGTATCATGAACAATTATTTAAATAATAGACAGATAAATATAATTACATATTCACAGAACCGGTTTTACAATGATTTCTTTATGAACCTTGTTTAAATCTTGATTTTTTATGTGATTGGTGTGCACGATTCGCACAATTCCACATTGGTAACCAACGGCTAAATGCAAAAAACTCGAAATATTAGGATTCCACGAAACCTGTTTGAAATTAAAAATATCCAGACATATTTAAAATTGTACGATACTGGCTACAGCTATGATTTAAAACATTTACTTATTTAACATGCGAGCTGTTCACAACAGTAGAAAGTTACAGTACACATCAACTACATTAACATAACGAAAATAATATGATAAATAGGAATATATACACACATGCACTATGTCGTTTCGCCACATACTGTTGCGAAGTTCAGAAGCAATGCAGTTAAGAAGGAAAATTCAAAATTAATAAGAAGAATAATTTCTTTTTTTTTTTCTATTTCTTTCGTAAGATGACGGGACGTTAAGACTTTTTAATTGCCGCTGCTAAATCTGTAGAGTAATTAACTTGATTTTTTTATTATTAAACTTTTTCAATTTTTTAACCGACTTCAAAAAAGAAGGAGGTATTCAATTCAACTGTATTTTTAACCGACTTCAAAAAAGAAGGAGGTATTCAATTCGACTGTATTTTTAACCGATTTCAAAAAAGAAGGAGGTATTCAATTCGACTGTATTTTTAACCGATTTCAAAAAAGAAGGAGGTATTCAATTCGACTGTATTTTTAACCGACTTCAAAAAAGAAGGAGGTATTCAATTCGACTGTATTTTTTTTTTTTTATTTACTATTATTTTTTTTTTTTATGTGTGTTACCACAGAACTTTCTTCTAGATGAACCGATTTTGATGATTCTTCTTTTATTTGAAAGGTAGTGTTTGTCATGTGGTCCCATTTAAATTTGATCAAGATCTGACCGGTAGTTTTTGAATTATCCTTAATAATGCGGGACATTGAAGCTTTTTGGATGCTTTTCATTCATGATTGTTTACACCGTCCGGTTAGATTTATTGACTTATAATAAAATGCTTTTTTACAAAAAATAAATACCGACTTCAAGGTTTATTATAAAAGTTTAAAAATGCACTAAAAAGTAAAAAATAATTACTCCCGATAAAATATATATATCAGAGTGATATAACTTAAGGTGATAACGTAATTCTTATACAACATTAACTTTTTTGAGTTGGAATTAAATTCATGTTAGGAACAATTTAATCAACATTTAATGCAGTTTTTAATTATTCTTTTAATATGAATTTGATGCCAACTCCAAAAAATTAATGTTGTATAAGAATTACGATATCACCACTTAAGTGTTATATCACTCTAATATATATATATTTTCTCATCGGGAGTAATTATTTTTTACTTTTTAGTGCATTTTTAAATTTTCATAATAAACATTCAAGTATCGGTATTTATTTTTTTGTAAAAAAGCATTTTATTTTTTACTTTTTAGTGCATTTTTATTCAATTAAATTAAAACATTTATTTCCACGGTAAAAACACCAAAAGCTACATTTCCATGGTAATTTGGCAAATTTATAGTATTTTAAGTCAAAAATCTAATCCGACGGTGAAAACAATCATGAATGAAAAGCATCCAAAAAGCTTCAATCTCCCGCATTATTAAGGATAACTCAAAAACTATCGGTCGGACCTTGATCAAATTTAAATGGGACCACATGACAAACGCCACCTTTCAAATAAAAGAAGAATCATCAAAATCGGTTCATCTAGAAGAAAGTTCTGTGGTAACACACATAAAAAAAAAAAAAAAAAAAAAAAAAAAAAAAAAAAAATACAGTCGAATTGAATACCTCCTCCTTTTTTGAAGTCGGTTAAAAATACTATAAATTTGCCAAATTACCATGGGAATATAGCTTTTGATGTTTTTACCGTGGAAATATCTGTTCCTATTAAAATGTTTTAATTTAATTGAATAAAAATTCACTAAAAAGTAAAGAAAAAAATGATTTTTTACAAAAAATAAATACCGATACTTGAAGATTTATTATAAAAATTTAAAAATGCACTAAAAAGTAAAAAATAATTACTCCCGATTAGAAAAAATATATATCAGAGTGATATAACTTAAGGTGTGATCGTAATTCTTATACAACATTACCTTTTTGGAGTTGGAATTAAATTCATGTTATTATATCTAGGAACAATTGAATGAACATTTAATGCAGTTTTTAATTATTAATTTAATATGAATTTGATGCCAACTCCAAAAAGTTAATGTTGTATAAAAATTACGATATATCTCCTTTAAGGGTATTATATCACTCTGATATATATTTTCTAATCGGGAGTAATTTTTTTTTTTACTTTTTAGTGCATTTTTAAATTGTATAATAAACCTTCAAGTATCGATATTTATTTTTTGTAAAAAAGCATTTTATTAAAAGAATAAAGTAATAGTTTTTTTTATTTAATACTAAAATTAGCAATATTCATTTTTTTTTTTATTAGTCTATAAAATTACAAAACTACGTTTTTAAAATCAAGTATATATCTATAATGGATGTGGCGCGTAATAGGGAATCATTGAACACATTGGTCGTCAACGTTCGCTAAGCGGATAAGACAAAAGAAGAAGAATATATCTATCTATACAAATAGAATAATTTTTCGCGATTGCGATAAAAAAACAATTATTGCAGAATGGAGAAATCGGAAAAAAATTCGTTTAACACGGAAAAAATCACGCGAAGAAGAATGGAGAAAAAGTTTCCTCTTTTTAAATTAAATGATGGATTACTGGCTTGTTAATTTGTATATGCTGTAATGTTAAATACTTGATTTAAAAGCCCTCGGGGATGCCAACCACGAGATCTCTTCGAACTTGTGGATTTTATTTTATTTATTATTATGGTTAAGACGAAACGATCAATTTGAATTTTTATCTTTATATTTACCGATACTCTACACAAATCTTTTGTTAGACTGCTGAAAACCAATTATTAATTATGATTATTATACGAATATGTCAGCGAAAAACAGCGATTATGAAAAATAAAAATAAAATGGTACGTATCACTGTTGTCAGCGGTGAATCTGATGGCGGCAAGATACGATGGACTCCGTTGCTAGGAGCTCAGGATACTTTTTATATTTTTATTATAACTTCCGCGACCAACGTAGACGATACTTTAATGACTGTAAACTTTTGATGAATCGCGCCTTAAAAACTTTTTTTTTTTTTTTTTTTATACGGGACAATAACTTCGGGAAAACGTTTATTTATACTGATGAGAACAAAACAAACAACTTGCTACGAATGGCGAGAATGCTTCTTCTATTGACGACAGGAACTGCTTCAAAATGAGAAATTTATTGACCGAAGGTAAAAACACGATTAATCGCTAGAGGAGTAATTACTTCCACCAAGGATAAAACGCGATTAATAACTAACTAAAAAATCTTCTTTCGATCTCTGGTCATTTCCTTTTTCCTTTCCAACCCGTAGCCGCTGGCCTTTATCGAATCAGGTACACGCTGTTTCTTGCGGTGATTGATGACTGGTTAGCCCCGACTGACAACAGGATCACATCTACACGCACATTTATTCTCGAACTTTTTCGAAATCATTTGTATTTATTTTACTTTATTATTTCATTATTGTTTATTTCATTATTTCCTTATTTTACATCAGCAATAGACACATTTTAATGAGTATTCGTATTTTTTTTTTTTTTTATTAAAATTTTCGCTTAAGAAATAAACTAAATACCGGGATTATTCGATAAATTTTATTACACTTGGAATAATTTTTTCCCCTAAAGGATTGCCGTGAAAAGTTTACGCCTAAAATGTATCACGTTACATTTCACAATCAGACAAAGGGAAAAATATTGCATGGACTGCCTGCGATTTCGATTTACCGCATTTCTCTTACAAGTTCTTAAAATGTCGAGATTTCTTGAAAATATCATATTGCGCTAACGGTTTACAAGCGAAGGTTTTATTTGTTTTCGACTGTCAACTTTTTGAGGTATTTTTATTTGTAAACACCGGATTTAGAGACCCGAGAGCGAAGTGTGGATTTCTCAGGGCGAGGTCCTAGTTTTCTTTTTTAAAAAAAAAAAAAAAAAAATATATTACACGCATATAAAATGTGTTTATTATTTGGTACATTAATGCTGACCGTAAAAATAAATTTAATAACTATCAATAAAATCGTTAAATAACTTTAATAGAATAACACTTTACTTCTATTATTGGTAAAATCAAACTAGATCAGGAGAAATTATTACTCCGAACTGAAACGAATATACAGAATTCCATAATTGTTTTTATTATATATGTGCCAAATAATTTTAACAATTAACTAATGCAAAACCGTTTCTGGATTACCGGTTTTACAAAAGTACAGATGATATATAGTTCCAGGTAATCCGAATAAATTTTATTTTCAAATTTAAATAAAAATTTTCCAATAATAATTTTCTAAATAATTGTGCAGTTCAATTAAAAATTTCTATAACATCAAATAAAAAAATTATAATTTAAAATTGCCAATAACCTCTATGAAATATGCGAATACCTTTTATTCAGGTACAAAACTTTTAAACGTACATTATCCTATTTATTTTTAAAAGTAGATTTTTTGAAAACATTTTCAAAAAAAAAAAAAAAAAATATTCATTTATAATTTTTTGCTGTAGGTTCTTAATAATAATACATAAAAGGGGGGAAAAATCACATTTATTTATTTCGACATTTCTCACGACCCCGTTATAAATGATAACACACCGTAATTAAAAGTTTTTTGAATGTAATATTGCAACATCGAAAACAATTTTTAAGTCCACAAATAAACGTAGAACTAAGCTAAAAAATAGAGATTACCTTATTAACGCTGAGCAATGGATAGTCACTGATAGCTTCAACTGCTGATATCGATTTCTTTAAGACTGGTTCCTGATTTGTAAAAAAAAAAATCTTAAGTGCTTTAACAAACCGATCGTTACATAGTATGTTTAAAATAACAAATATTTAACGAATATAAATTTGAACGATTTATAAGCTAAAAAAAAAAAAAAACGCTTAAAAAATAACTGACATTCTTTCAGTCTCTCAACGTCTGAACGGCTGTCCATTAAGGTACACAACAATCTTCCACAGTTATACAGATGGTTCAGGTATTACAGTTGACATTGAAGCAATTTTAGTTTTTATTTTTCGTTTCACCACTGACTATGAAATATTAATAAAATACGTCGCAATGAGAACAAGCCTTAATTACCATTTCTTTTTCTTTTTCTTTCTTTATTTGTTTATCATCGATAAAATCGAAATAGCACGTATTTCAAAAGAAAAAGACGATATTTAATATTTGATTACTTACTGTAGAAAACTGAATAGCATATTTTTTCACTGCGTTATTATACGTAGTTGGATCGTCATCCGACAGATTAAATATTTCATGTTCACTATGCGTTACATCTTCAACAGTAGCTAGTTTATTTTTCAAGGATTCAATAGTTACCACGTCACAATCCGACAATATCTAAAGTAAACAATTAGCACAACTAGGTAATAGATCGAAATTTATTAAAAAGAATACAAAATATACAAATGTAACGAAGATAAATGTAATAAAGTAAAATAACACAATAATAGTATTTAAATTATGTAATGTAAGTGCCTTCAGTTACGCTAAAAAAAAAAAAAAAATCCCAAGGAGAGTTGGTTAATTTAACACGTTAGCTAGCTACATAATTTAGTTGATTAGGCAAGAGTGCCTCATTTGGGCAGATCCTGGGGTTGGAGTTGCGCTGCCACATATGGAAAAGATAAAAAAATTTCACTTGCGTTGCGATAGTGTTCGTAATTAACAAGTTCAAAAAAAACAAAAAAAAACTAACCATAAGATAATAGCTAATGCAGGTCAAATGGAATAATAAAGTTTAGCCACTTACAGTTTCGTATACTTCTTAGTGTTTAATTTGTTCTTGTCTTTTTTAAGTTTTCCTTGTTTTCTTCTGTTTCACAAAAAGCTATTGCCAAACCAGTATATTGGCCATTCTTTGTCTTCTATTCAGGATTTGTAGATACTTTCATTACGCAAATAATTTTATTCGGCAGTTTTTAACTGACGTACGACGAAAAATCGTAAAAGCGAAAGAGTTTCGATCGATGCACTTACTCAGGCCGAAAAAAAATATTTTCAAATTATCGGGAAAGTACCGAAACCCATTAAGTAGAAATCTGCTACTGGTTTTTACAAATTGCTGTTTGACATTTCTCATATGGCCGTATGCATATTTCTTCGTACTGCTATATTCCCGGATGCAGCGGGATACCGATCGACTACTTCACGATTGCGAGAATAAACGAAAACGATCTTGGTGCTATCGCGTTTATTTAACGATATAGCTGACGATCGAGTTAGGCGGCAATTAAAGGATTCATGAGTCTGCGAGTGCACGATTAGCGCAACGAGCTGCGAAACTAATCGGACAGACTAGATCCCATATCGGTTAATACCGCGGAGACTTAATTCTAGCAGGAGTTTATCCCGATACCGGAACTAAAAGCTGCTACTACCTAAAAATATATCGGCGTCGTCGAACGACGACGTGCTTAAATTCGCATCGTTCGCAACAAAAGCGTAAATAAAATTGAAAGCACACGACGTCAGCGAATAATTTTTTAATCGAATCGCGTATACAACGCGCCTGGGTGAAATTATGAACAACGATGCTAAACGTTGCGAACGTAAAACAGAAATTTGAAGCACAACAGTACATATCGCCCGTTAACTTTTTCGATATTTAAAATAAATTGCCATCTTCAACTTGCAATAACTCCCAATATTATTTGCGATATCCGAAAAAAAAAAAAAACCAAAAAAAAAAAAATGCTTATACTGGTCTAGGTAATATAAACAAACAATTGAACGGGTTTCACAGTTGTTGCTTAAATAATTTTCGAATTTATTTCAAACCAACAGAAATAGAACAGATAAAAATGTTTAAAAATATTGTTTTTTGTTTACGTCAAGAGCAGAAATTAAAATCCCGGCATTTTCAAATATAAAACACTACACGGTTTTATTATTAGTATGTATATTTTGGAATCATTTAGACGCGACCGCTGATCGTAGTCGTCTAGCCGCAGGGTGAACTAATCGACCGAACAAGTGAACGTATGACACGAAAGTGAACATCTCAAAAAACTTTTCAGACTACATCCTGTTTTGTTCTACCTCCGCCACGTGATTCTTATGTATTAATGATTTCTTTTTTTAATCTCCGCAACTTCAACGTGGGAAAGTTAGAAATTTGATTATGTTTAACTGATAAAATTTCTTCTAATGTAAACGTTAATTTTTCCTACTTTTATCCAGTTGTTACCGTTCACCTGGTAATCATTTTCCGAAAAAGCATTTTACCCCCATGATTTGTCTGCACAATTTCAAATTTATATGTTAACCGGTTCCGGAATTATATTTGTATTATTTTTTGTTATATTAACATTCTGTATATTATTTATGTACGGAGTGTCCTAAAAATTATAATGCGAAAAATGTCGGTTTATTTTTGCAACGATAAATGTTTTGTTTTTTATTTATTTTTTTTATTTACTGCAAAATTACACGAAGAAGAGCCAGGAGTTTAAAGCGATGTAAAAGAAAGTTTGATAGTATTTTACTAACCCAAGAATCACATTCACACGGTGCAAGCAAAGAAGCAAGTGGTCTAAAAAGGTTTTCGAAATATTCATCTTCAGCAGACGCACACTGGACAACCGGCGCGCCAGAGTTCACCGTACGAGCGCAGTCGATAAGCGATACCGACTCTTTTATCGTAACCTGCTTAATGCTTACTTTTAGTATAGAGAATAAAAGTTGCTTGAGAAAAATTCATATAAAACTCCTAAGGAAAAATAGAAAAAGTGAATATACTCACGTAAGGTTTTGGATTTTTTGGCCGACATTTTCTGTTCGTCATCACATCGTCGTAGGCTGCGCAAAGCACCGTTCCATGATTAGAAGCAGCAGCCATCGAATTGGTCCACCGCGATATCGATACACTCTGTTATCATTAATTGCATTATCATCGGCATAATTAAAATGTATAAAAATTAGCTTTGAAACTAAAACTAGTAGTAGTAGTACAAAATAAAATTTATCTCATTTAATATAAGGCAAATTTTGTTTAAAAAATCCTACTACTTTTGCTTCGACTACATGTTTGCAACTTAAACGTTTTGAAAACGTAAATCATCGAAATTGACAATTTTATATCGACATAATTGTATTAACAACGTTCGCACACGTCTCTATTTTAATTTAAATTTACATGGGCCGAAATTAAGGGTTTCTTTTGAAACGTTAAGTACAATGACGAATCAGAACGAAAAATTAATATAACAAATTGGTAACTTTAAGAACATGCGCCTTTACCTATAACCGCGTACTGCCACTATGCCTCGACTCACTATGGTAATCTTACATGAAGGGAACAAAGCGGTCAGCTGCCAGTTAACACAAGTTTGACAGTAAATTAATAGCTTACAGACAGAAATTAAGACGTATTTATCGTTCGGTACTTCATTTTCGCAGTAGAGCTATTTATTAATCGACAATTTTAATTACGATTGTTTTTGTATTTCTGAAAGGTAAACTTTAATCGATCCGGAATTAACCAACGATCAGCAACGTACAACTGTGTTTGCACTTTTATATGTTTGTTTGTGGATAAAATGAACTAGCAGTAAACGTTTTAAAATTTAATTTAGGCATTTTTTTTTCCTCCTTTTATTATTCCGTTCATAGGTAGAAAACTATTTTGGTAAGCATTTTTTGAAAATCATTAATATTTTTAACATCAGAAATTATACTGTACACAATTTTTAAATCCGTAAAAAACTTATAGTTTTCCCATAACCATAAAAATAACATTATTTTGATAATACGAAAAAAATTCAATTTACTCCGAATTAAATTTAATGCGAATATCGAACTCACGAGAACAATGTTCAATCGTGGCGAAAATTTTTGTCATATTTATTTATAAATAAAAATATTTTAAAAAATTTAAAAAAAAACACAAAAAAACGAGCAACGAACGTATATGTTTTTTTCTTAAGTCCGTAGAAAAGGTTAATTACGCTTTTACATGCTCGAAATTTTATCATAAATTTTCTTTATGTCACAATTTTTTTCTTTCTTCCTTTCTTTCCAAACGTACGGATGATAATTAAATAAATCAATGAAATTGGTTAGTGAAATAAGATGATATAAGAAATAAAATAAGCTTGTAAATTGCCTAGCAGTACACGTATGATGCAGTAAATTTTTTTGCGCAACATAAAAAAGTTTAAATCAATCGTATTATTGATCCTAACAAAAATGTTCATATAAAAAACAACCCCAACTTCTCGTAAAGACATAGAAATTACGGTAAGTTCTTCGCACACAAGTTATTAGCATTGCTTCGATAATAATAAATTTCCAGATCAAACTTGGTAAATTTTCATTAAAAAAGTAAGACCCTTGAAATATCGTCAAGTTTTATCTAGAAATATATCAAAGTTTTTTTTGTTTTTTTTTTTTTTTTTTCGCGCTTATTAAAACACTGCCAATAATAATAAGTAGGCAAAGAATTTAGCGCAATTTCAGTATTTCAGTTACTTTTTTCAAATACACATGTAGTCCTGCCGATGAGCTTTGCATAGATGTTTTTGGCGAGATTTCACAACTTTTTGTTTAGTGAATTCGCCATGTATTATTATTAATTTTTGTTTTTCTCGTAATTGTTACCTTAAATATTATCTATATTCGAAATTTTAAAGCTTTAGCTCGATTGGAAGTAGTACCCTTTAGAGGGGGATTTATCGTGATCTACAAGTAAGTCAGTGGGGTAGTGAATGTCCAATTTTAGATAATCGTTTCTTGAAAACTATCCCACCCAGACATATACGAAAAATTTGAGACAATGCTTCTCTGCGGTAAAATCTTTGTGAAAACAAAAAGTTAATTCTTGTAACGTAACTAGCCTGGGAAATAAGGGAAAGTTGAAAAGAGCTCAAAATGGATCGTGTAAATATTGCATAATGCGCATCATATAATCGATTTTGCAAGAACTCGGCTCGGCATTTCTTGCGCGCTTACATTATATTATTATTAATAACCATAATCAATGGGGAATTATCTGTAACCGTGCTTTGCTACATCAAATGTAAAGAGCGCGTTATTAATAAGTGAAACAATTAACTCTCATACTCTGTAACACATCGAGCGTAGTATTTAAGACGAAAATCTTCCACATAACACGAGAACGCCTCGGAACTGAGCATTCTACTAAAATTATAAAAATGTGAAACACGTTTTCTTAAACTGTTATCTGTACTAAATATATGATTCCACCAGATGTATACATGATCCTATTTCTTTCTTAACCATTTTTTACTCATTTTCTAACAATCCTATTAAACAGATATCTCGACCAATTTATCACAATAAAAATAAATACTAATTTAAATGATAAACTTCACAAAACGATATCTAAAAACTGTTTCGAATATCGACACGCAGATGGGACAGTCAAAATAAGATGATCTAACGCGGTAAAAAAGTAAGTGTACATATACTAATAAAATTAAAGCGAAATTAGTTAACGTTTGAAAATAAATGACAATAAAAGAACGGCAGCTCAGAAAAAATTTAAAAAAAAAACCAACACCTCCATGCTTTTTGTAAAGAACTACATTATGATGTATGTCTTTCGGATAACGCGTAATGATAATTTCGTTTTAATAAAAACACAGATTTAAACTGTTTTTTTTTTTTTGTTTTTTTTTTTGGACTTGTCAACCAGGAATTACCTAGAAATAATTAGAAAGGGAAGGAATTAATTATACCTTTATACGATATCAAATGTTGTTACTAGGAGGGAACAAATAGTGGGAATAATGTGAGCAGAAGGAGAAAGTAGGATACAAGAAGCGCGTAATACAGAGTAAGATCAAGTATCGGCAAACTGGAATACAAAGTAGACCGCTTAAGAGAAGAAGAAGAAGAAGAAGTGAACACTTATTAAACACGTGATTAGATCCGCAACAGGCGCTTCGTTTAAGTGGAGAGGACAATACGGAAAGAAAACCAACGAAAAACAAAAACAGGAGGAAAGCAGCACGGAATGGCCAAAACGCAGACGAATAATGAGGCCAACAACAGAACGACGAAGTGAAGGAAACATAAAGAGTCAAGCAATTGTTAGAAAAAGAGGAAGCGTACGCGTTCGACCAAAAACTAAAACTGTTGATCACAAATTGAATAAAATATTTCCGTAGTGCAAATATACATAAGACACACTTCCATCGATTGTTCCGTAAGTGAAATTTCTTCGTGACGGGGAAAATTTTAAATCGAGCACAGCCATAAAATCCATACAAATATAAATAATTATTATGAAATTTAAAAAATGATTTTTTGCGTAAAGAATATTTTTTACTTACTCGTAACAAACCGTGATAATGAAGAAATACTGATCTTGGCTTTTCTATATCCGTTCTAAAGTGATGTAGAAAACAGGTTTGATCAAACGTCCTGTAAATAAATAATATTTTAGTGTATATCAATTTTTTCTACAACATACATACGGAAAACGAAAGTCAATACACTAATGTCCAATTGAATCGCATTCACTCGAAAATATATTAATCGATCACACCGGTAATATGCGAAATTATTAACTTTTAATGACTAAAAGAAAAAAAATGCTTTATTTTACTGTGATGGTATAAAATATTTTTGAAATTTACGTTATTTTTATTTAACGCATTAAAAAAAAAAAAAAAAGAACATGAAAAACTTCATATTGTTTTTGTTCACCGCTCTATTTTTTCAGAACCCCTTCAAGTACTAAACATAATTCTTCAACAATTTCGGTATCATTTAAACTTTAAGAAAATCGTGAAACCTTTCGTTATAAATGCGCAGCAACATTGCTAAAATTTACAAGGGGAACATCAGAAGTGTGGGTCACTAATTTGGTCGAAACTTTTTCTAGATAGTGGTATTCGGTAAAAATCGAAAACTAATTTCACCGTTTTTTGCATAAATCTGTAAAACTCTAGAAAAGCGTGTCCAAAGTTAACGAGCCAGTGTATAAAACTTTACGGGTGTTTCAGGATTACTTTTTTGATTCCATTTTTTTTTTTTTTTTTTTTTTTTTTTTTTTGGTATTGTAAGTACAATTACTAAACCGAACACAAATTTCCGCATTTCGCTATAATATTAATCTAGTTAGAAAGTTATTTGTATTCTTTTTTATAAAATCACAATCGTTCCTTTAATAGTAGTTAGCATTTTTACGTTTAAATTATAGTATTTCGTGGTATTCGGTTATTGTTCTGTTTTAGATAGACAAGTTAAAAAAAACAACAAAAAACGCGCTAGTAAAAAAAGAAAGCGAGAATAAATTAATTTAAAATTTTTTTGCCTATATAAATTTTTCAAATTTTTTAGTAACGAATTATATCAAATTTTCGAATAATAAAATGTAATACTTAAAATATTATCAAATTATATAATAAATAAGGATAAATTATTGCGCAATTTAAAAAAAAAAAACTGTAAAAAAAGTAAAAAAAAAAAAAGTCGACGAGCCCTTACGATTAACTCCAAGATTAATACGCCAACTCGCTAAGTTTGGACGCGCTTTTCTCCGGTCTCACGGACTTATGCAAAAAACGATGAAATTAGTTTTCGTTTTTTTACCAAATATTACCCACCCGGAAAAAGTTTCGATCAAATCGATAACTCACACATTTCTGGTGTTCCCTTTATTAGAAAGAAAAAAAAAGTCGACAAATGTAAAATCAACTTTCAATCTTTTTCTCGCTAGTCCTTTGCAGGAATTACTTTTTTCCTGGAGATAATTTACAAACAACACCACGGACATAAATTATATTGAAAAAAAACAAAAAAAAACGTTATTAACCATCGGACGGAAAGAGAATCACAGTTCGCAGTAATAGGCTGAGATTTCAATTTATAACGAAACACACGCGTCATTGACTAATATATTTTACCACTTTTTTGTAACAGTAGTACACGTGAAAATATTCAACATTCAAAATTAAAAATGTTCAACAACAGCAACGGAAACGCTATATTTTATATTATATTATTTTGTTTTTTAACGATAGTTGGATTATTACTAGTCGTATCATGAAATCGGTGTATTTATATAAATTAAGTCGTCACGGATACATACATAAAAGTAATATCGTATATTGCAACGGCGGTTAACGAACAATTTAGCCAAGCCGCATCGAGAACAAATGATTTTTCAACAGAAGCATACGGAACCAGTACATTGTCTTCTAAATCCCAACAGTGTAACGACCTATCCACAGAAGCAGTCAATAAATATCGACATCCGTCTAACCAGTGAATAGATAATGCTGAAAAATAAACAAATTATGTTACTTTACGCGTTCTAAAATATAACGAAAACACACGTTATCGAATTTTACACTCTCCGCGTTCTCCCCGTAACAGTCTTAAGGATATCGGTTAAACTCCGAAAGGCGGCTTACAACGAGTAAATGTTGTCACTCCGGATACAGTCGGATTTATCTTCTCCGGCAATGTGATTTAAGTATATCTTAACTCTGAAGAATGATTGGCCGCGCGCGAAACTATCGGAATTTGCCAAGGACATTCTGTTGCTCTGCATGTTCGCAGTTGCGCGCGGAGTTGGAGTTATAAATACACGACCTATGATTACGATTAAATATACTAGGTAATAAAATACGTAACTTGGTCGGAGTTGTAGCGCAAATATGTCCGCAATCGGAAACGAATACATATACGTACATAAAACACCTCTAGTGAATTAATTGCGCATCCCTACGAGTGACATGAAACATAATTTACGGTTAGTTTTATTTAAGGGCTCACGTATTCCTGAAATTCTGCAAACATGTTTGTTTTTGCAGATTTTTATTCTTTATACTTTTAAGGATCTTTTAAACAAAATTCCACTCCGTTACAAAGTTATAGCAATAAATGTGACCGGATATTTGGTTGGGGCGGCTACTTGGCTATCTGCCGTGTTCCGCTCGACAGTGCGTTTCTTATTTCTTTTGTTCGCAAAACCGATTTATTAGAAAACAAGGTCGTTTATAGGATAACATATATGTAATATTATCTGTTAATAATGGGCGTTATGGCGAATTCAGATTCATTTTTTTTCTTTTTTATTCGAATCTTCCGTGAAGTTGAAGATTCTAATATGTATTAGTTGACTATTGTCTTTCTAAAAGTATTATAGTTCGTGTGTTTTTTTGAAAATTTAAAAAATGTTTAAACGTCGTTTGTCGATCGCAAAAGGTCGAGAGATCAGTGTGGTATTCGTCTAAGCTGAAGCTATCTAAAATTGATTTTACAAGTACAGCTGCAAACAAATTACGCGGACAATCAGTGGATATTTCGTGTGAAGAAACTTTTTCCTACTGCATTATTCATTTTATTGCAATTTTTTCGAGTACCGCCGAGTGTCTTGTCCACTGAAATAGTGGAGGTGACGCAAAATTTGTTAAGAAGTGTAAATGTGGACTTGGGTTTAAACTTAATAATTGTGTACAAAGTGCAATTCATCGGCATACGAAATAAACAGGAGATACGAATTCACTATGCGCCTCCTCGGCAAAAGATTGTTGAAGGCCATGCAACTTTTTTGTGATATTATGAATCTGCCAACTTGTATCGCCCAAAAAACTCATGATGCTACCGTGCGTAATGTCGAAGGAGCTGTGGAAACTGTTGTTGCAGCATCAATGAAGCTTGCTACTAAAAACGAATTATCAAAAGCTGCAAAACAAAATGATTTAGAAATATCCAGTGATGGAATAGTTGTGTCTGGCGATGGCACATGAATGAAAAGAAGATTTTCATCTAACTACACTCATTAGACATTTTACTGAAAAAGTGGTTGTCTTTCAACGAGGCATTAAGTAGCGATGATTTATTAGAAAAGTGTTTGGGTGGGTTTACTGAAAACAATAACGAGAGTCTCAATGCTAAAATTTGGAAACTTCCTTCTAAGTGTACGACAGGAAGTCGTCAAATTGTAGAAATTGCAACGATGAAACTCTCAGTTATTTACAAATGCTAGAATTACTTGGAGCATTAGGGGTTGAAACGAATAATTATTGTGAAAAAGAAGATGCTAGTCGTTTGAAATACGCCAGGGTACAATCAATTCAATGCTCAAAAGAAGCTAGAATTGGCAAAAGATTGAAGAAAACTATAAAAAACACGAAAATACAAAAGCGAGAAGTTGTACAGTATGAAGCTAGAATGGGAGATTAGCCGTAAGTACCGTTGGACGTACTAGAAACTTTATTTTTCTTGAAACTACGTTTTTAGACGGCGTCGACACGATAACTCGGTCAATTTTTATTAATTTTTCAACTTTTTTTTTTTTTTTTAAATCTTGATAATTATTTTCTCTATAGACTGACAAGTGGTTATTTTAATTTTTGAGTTGGATAATTTTTTGTTTAAAATTGCATACTAAAGTTTGAAATACTGTAATTTCATTATTTCTGGGGGGAAAAAATCTCTCCGTCTGACTATTACTACTACATTATTTTACTAGATTCTTTTTTAGTTTTGAAGGTTGCATAATTTTTGATGAAGTAATGATGTCGACAAAGAAGCGCCATGGTTTTCATCAGTAATCCATTTATAGCCGTAAAAAATAATGCTAATATTAGAAAAGTATATACATATATATTTTTTCCCTTATAGTTGAAAAGCTAACAAAAAATATGAAATCAACAATTTAATTTTTTTTCACCGTATAACCTTTACAATAATTTTTCAAATTTACTCGATTCCCAACGTGCGCGGGGGGTATATGGGCCCGTAAGCTATTTAGATGCTAATTGTATTAGTATTGATATTATTACGACCGTTTAATTTATATTTCGGTCGCTTCTTTTTTGTAGACAGTTGAATAAAAAGAAGAAGACTGTATAGGGGTAGAACGATACGTACTTTAAAATATATTATTGTTCGCCTAATTTTTTACGTTTACAAACCATTAAGAAAAAAAAACATAACAAAAAGTTTAATAATTTTAAAATTTAAGTAAATAGTAAAAAGAAGGAAATATAAACATCTAGATGTATCTGGATTATTCTAATTCTATATGTTGTGCAGTATAAATCTTATTTCATTTATGGTTTTTTATAAAATATTTCAGAAGTTTAGACGAAAGGCACGGGCCTATTAGGAGCGTGAAGATGTACTAGTTTGATTTATCGTGAGACTGGAATAAATTATTCTGAATTAGACCATACCGGGGTTTATTCTGAAATGAAGTAAAAACTTCACACCTAATTAGTTCCTCTCGCAGGCATGGTTTAGCTTAAAATATGGTTTAACCGCTAATATATATTAAAAAAGAAATATGTATATATATATAAGTAAAATAAGTCCCATACACTTCATAGGGCGTCAGGGATTGTAAAGATAAGGTTTACCGTGTACTAAGCCCAATGACACTAATGCGAATAGGGGGGGGGGGGCAGTCGGCCGCCTTTACTTTCCCAGATTTCCCTAGGTACCCAATTATTTCAGGCTGGGTAAACCGGAGAGCAATTCGGATCCAGAATGAGACAAGTTTCAAACCCGTATATCTTTTGATTTAGTAGCCAAGAGCACCGCTACCTTATGCATATATATATATATATACATATATATATACGAGGGAGATTCAATAAGTTTTCTTTTCATTAGAAATAAGTTGTAAGTTACACTCGCGCGTAGTTTCTACCTAAATTAACGTACACCCCCACTCCGGCTTAAACGAACACGGTTTTCATTCTCTACCTCTCGTGAAAGAATGAAACTGGTATCTTTTTTGGTTCGAGACCTATGGTGTTCAAATGGTGCCGTATGTTCGAGGAAGAACGAGATTATGTGGAAAATGAAGCACGCAGCGGTCGGCCGCCAACTTCGCACACAGCTGCAAACGTTAAGCGCCTTGAAACTTTCATTCTTTCGGATCGCCCATTATTGGTTAGCTGAAATTGGACTGACGTTTTTCAAACAAGACATCGAAAAATTAGTACCACGTTACGACAAGTGCTTGAATATTTTAGGCGAATACATCAAAAAATAGAGGAACGAATGTAATCATGAAGGGGAAATAAAGAATTGTGAATAGTTTGCGTGTGCGATGTATGTATGATGAGTTCGGAAATGTGGAATTTGGTTGCGACGTAATCGGTTTGTGTTAGAAAAAATTCCGAATAGTCTAGTCTAGCGAACTCGCTAATACGTAAGCTGGTGTGTGTGTGTTTGTGTTAGTAATAGAAGCGAGTGTGAATAACGTCGCGGTATTTGTCGAGGCTTGTGACCAAGTGTTAAAAGGGGGGAAAGGTATCGAACATCGCGGCGGCCGAGCGATGGATGGAGAATTTCGCATGAGAAGCGATGTCTAGGCAATTGCTCGGCTACGCAAATTACTGATATAAATACACGCGTTTTTCGAACCGGGGGTTTCTTCTTTTCTCACCGTCCGATCAACGTCGTGATCGATGGGTTATCGTTTGTGGCTAGTCATATGAATATTATTAGCTAGTCGAGTGTAGTGTAATCGCGATAGAGTAATATATGTATATTTTTCGTTTTATTTAATTTTGTATTTTTTGTGCTGATTTTATTTTTCTGTAGTCCCATCCTCGTGATTGGCGCTCGGGTAATAGAGCATTGAGCAAGGGACATTGTAGACTGCTCTGCGGTGAGTAGGAAGGGCTCTCCTCTCCACTTTTTTGTTTTCCGTGTTTTTTTTTCTTTCTATACATATCTTTTTTTTCTTCAATGGCGCCCGAACTTAATTGAAATATTGAAAAAGACAAAGGAAACCATAACAATATATATATATATATATATGTGTGTGTGTGTGTGTATAAAATATGCAAACATAAAGAATAAGTTTTTTACATTAATTATACTGATAAATTTATTATCATTTAATGTTAATTACGAGTACCTGTTACTTCTGCAGAATGAGCAAAAAATGTCCGAAAAGGATACAGTATATTTCCATTTTTAACCAACGGTGAATTCAAATCGATACGCCACATTGCAACTACTCCATTTGAAAATCCGCCGATAATGGTGCTATAAAATTATTTTAAAAATCGTAAGTAATGATAATAAAGACGTATAAATAAATTTCACTCTTAATTCATCAGCATTTCTGAATAAAAAACAACTTTATATCATCACCGAGATAAGTAGAATAGTATAAAAGTTAATGCAGTCAACTCGAAACTCCCCACTGTGGAAGAGATCATCGAAATTATCAAAAACTTGAAAAATGAAAAGGCTCCAGAAAAAGATGGAATAGTGGCAGAGATGTGGAAACTAGCGGGCGATAGCACAATTAGGAGTCTAGAAAAACTTATGTAATATATGTGGGAGACGGAAACTATCCCGAAAGACTGGCGAACAGCGTTAATACATCCAATTTACAAGGGCAAAAAAACAGACCCGAGTAACTATAGAGGGATATCATTGTTACAAACAACTTATAAGATACTATCTAAAGCATTACACAAAAGGCTAGAACAACAGATAGATGCTGAGCTGGGTGAATATCATGCAGGTTTTAGACGGAACAGATCATGCATGGAACAAATCTTTAACTTAAAGTGTATTATCCGTTACAGAAGACTAAGAAGTAAACGCATGTTCATCACATTTGTGGATTTCAAGAAAGCTTATGATTCAATAGACAGAGAGTCACTAACTAACATCTTAGAAGAATTCGGAGTAGATAACAAAACATTAATCGTAATTAAGCAGGCTCTAACGAACACAGAATCGAAAGTAACATTTGCCGGAGAAGTGTCGGTCAAGATTAAAACTGGAGTAAGGTAGGGAGACGAGCTGTCTCTGCTACTCTTTAACTGCGCACTCGAAAAAGTGATTAGAGAATGTAGGAAAAGGAACCAGAAAGATGGCATCAAACCAATTACGATCGGCAGAAGTAAAGATTTGGACATGGACTGTTTGGCCTATGCTGATGACCTGGCGTTACTGGCGGACAGCTTTGATGATGCGGTTAAGCAACTAAACAACTTAAAAGAGACGGCCGAAAATATAGGTTTAGAGATATCGTTTTGAAAAAACCAAATACATGGCCAATCTAGAACATTCCCCGAATTGGATGGAAACAAAGTATGGAAAGTTACAAAAAGCAGGAAAATTCAAATACTTACAACCTAATGGCTTAGACAAAGAAGCGAATAAGTTGAGAATGAGGAAAATGGAAACCGCATTCCAACTAACGAGAAACGTGTATAATAAGAAATCACTGTCCATCAATGCAAAAATCAAACACTATAATTCGGTCTTAAAACCGAAAAGTTTATGCGCATCTGAATGCTTGGCTCTAAACACAGCAAAACAAATGCAAGAAATTGAAATGGAAGAAAGAAAGATTATTAGAAGAATTCTGGGACCGAAATAGGAAAACGGAATGTTGAAATTGAGAAGCAATAAAGAAGTTTATGAAAACATTGAAAAAATAGGTGACACTATACGGAAAAGAAGACTGAAACTGTACGGACATTTGAAAAGAATGGACGAAAAAAGGATGACGAAGAAACTGTTTGACTATTTCGACAAAAACACGAACACAAAGCTGAACTGGTTTCGGGAGAAGTAACCTTGCAGAAATGGAAATAAACGAAGAAGAAATAAAAGATAGAAACGAATTTCGAAGAAAGGTACAGGATTGGAAGGGGTTCATAACAAAGGAAAAAGGAAGAACGGGAGCAGTTTAGACAAGTGAAAGAAAGATCCGGCACGGGAAGCTGATGAAGATGTACTGGAAGGAGCGGGGGAGAAATGACAGGATACATTATAATACGCGATCCAAAACGGCCAAAATCGATAAAAGAAGAAGAATGCAGTTCGATAAATAATATGTTAAAAATTAATTCGGATTACACTTGCAATTTAAATATTTCATGCCGGTTACTTCAGAAATTTTTATCACGTAATAGCAACATTTAATAATTTAATGATGCCGTCAGCTGACAAATAAAAAAGTTAGTCGCTCGCGTTAAATATTAATTTGTTTAAAATTTTCCTCCATAATTTGTCGAAATTATGAATTTTTTATGTTAAATTATCTCAGGCGTATAATGTCTTAATAAATTAAAGGCCGTGTTTTGTTACCGAATTCTTAAATTTACGAAATGGTATTTAAAGGATATTTGCGACATCCCACCAATTCGACATATTGCAAATATCGCGATTAGCTGAAACGACAGAAGGATTACGTTTCGAAAATTGAAGAGATGCTGTTATTACGAAAGTATAATTCGTGTATTCTTCTTAACGAAGTATTTAATTTAAGTTGTTATTGTTTTTTTTACTTTTTATAAAGTATGTTTTTTTTTTTTTTTTATTTTAGGCCCCCGATCGCTTTACGAAAAACTGTGAATGGCAGTTAGTTTGTCCCGAAACTTCGGATGAGCAGCTTGAATTAAAATAGTAATTGGGGTTGGATTCTTAGATTTGTCTTAGTACATTCCAGTTCATATGTCTGATAATTTTAAGTCGAAACAGATAACTCGTGTCCCATTGGCGACTTCATTTTAAGTTTTTTAAAACGAAATAAATTAATTATACCGCAAAACTGTTATCATTTTGAAAATTCTCGCACGAAAGCATGTCAAACGGTTGCAACCGTACGTTTAAATAAACCTTCCCAAACATTCAGTCGCTTCAAATTAGGTTTTCCCTTTTTAACCGAATCCGCATTTTTTAAGTTAACTAAACTAAATTTTTGAATTAAACGGTTAAACGGCACAGTCCACGTAATTCTTATCTCGCAGCGTGATTTCTACATTTTATGTTGATCAACAAGGTAAAACAGACATATATATTAATATAAGACAAATAAAAATGTAAAATATTTCGTAAAAGAAAAAATATAAAAAAACTAACGAGTAAGGAAATGTTTTCTCCCACGTGATACATGTGCACTGATCCAAAGGTTCATCCATCACTTTTAAAATTAATTCCGGCTCCAATTTAATAAACCTAAAGAACAGAATAAAATATTAAAATACATTGTAAAATAATTTTTCTATAATTAAGAGTAATGACTAATAATAGGGATAATAAAAACGAGTTACATTGAGACAAAAATTAAACAGTAAAATGCCCAATTACAATTTAAAAAGATATAAAAACTCGAAACTAACAAAGTTTACTGTAATATTAAGAGGTTTTACTTCAATTCTCTATTTTAAAATAATGCGGGAAATATTTACTTCAGCTCAGCGGGTTTATTTTAAAAATAATTACATATTGCTTTTCTTTTTTTTCCCCTTGATTCCCTAAAATATTGTTCATTATAGATAAAAATGTGTAACAGTTCTGTTTATGTTCATTTATTATTATAACTTTAAAAATATTTTGGTAGGAAATAGGCAAAAATAAATAAAAACATAATCTTACTCACTGTGCATGCACAACATTAGCGTTATAATTTTAAAATAATAACCAGAAATTTAAATAAAGTTAACTCATAATTTAAAAAAATAAAACAGAAAATCATCTAAAATGCGATTAAAACAATATTTTAACTACAAATAACAACACGGCCAGTCTTAATATTTAACAGTTGTTAATATTGCAATTTCTAATTTAAAAAAAAAGAAAAAAAAAAGAAAAAAGTAAATAAAATAATAAGTCAGTGTTTGATTAGGAAAGTAGAATTTTTTAAAAAGAAATTTTTTAAACTAAAACCATTGTTATAAATAAATAATTTTATTACCTGTTACTAGTAGATGAACTATACTTTGGCACTGAATAAACCGGAATACAACCCGAAGATGTTGCTGCGGCTAGAATACCAAGTCGCACATCGTTTGATAATGAATGTTGATGAAATCCAATTGGAGACCATTCAATTTCCCAAACCACTCCAAACTGATGAGCCAGTCCCAGATAAAACTGCGGTTTCAACGATGTATTACTATTGCAAAACGTAAACATCAACTTAATTTTGAAAATATCAAATTACAACTATAGCTTATTGAGTTGTTCTTAATATCGCTGTTAATATTTGTAAAGCAACAAAAACAAATTTACATTTGTTACGGACGAAATTTAAGATACAATAAAAAATTAAAAAATCTAAATTACATTACTGAGAATTAAAAATATCAATCTCTCGTTCAGCGAATAATAGATTTAAAATATTTTTTAGCAGTTTACAATAAAAATGCAACCAGAATACAAATAAATTAGAACTTATTAATCACTGAGCAGCGATACTGATAGTTGTTGAGTTTCTGAATTCAGTATGATATGGCCGCTGTTACTGATTTCAACTTCAAGCTTTGCAAAAATTCCAAAAATGTTAGTTCGCAAACGGAATCAATTATTTTTAATTATAATAACTAAGTCGCTGAAGCTATGAAATTTTAGTCGAAGGTACAACGGGTTTTTTCACATTTAAAGAGAGTTTACGGTATAATTCCGAAAATATTGACTCGAATCGTTTTGCTTGCTTTTAGAATTCAAATAAAAATTTCAAAGTCATCTTTTTAGAATAAATACTTGTTAATAGCACTGTCAAGTTTTGAAAAATACAAGATCCGATTTAAAAGTGATGTCTTTTATTTCACATTTTCGCTTCAAGTGTATCTTTAAACAGACCGTCTGAATATGAATTTTGCGTTAAAAGAAAACTTTGACGGATAACAGCAATCAAATGGTAAACTTCTAGAACAGAATATTATGTATAATTGATTATTTTTATTATCTCACATGTATTAGTATTAGGATGCACAGACGGAAGTTTCGCGCATAATTAAATTAATTTAAATAATAATTATGTTAATTTTAAATATAGTTACACGACTTTAATATAACGTTTTGTAAATACTTAAATATTATATATTTCCATTGAAAAAATTCAACATTTACTTCCGTATTAAGCGATTTGATTGTCACATTTTACGTAATTGTTGACTCCCCATAAGCGTTGCTCGTTGAATGTTAGACCACACTGGTTAGAGCAACATACGTCAGACCCAAAGTAAATTAGTTTTTTCCAATATCAACTACTACAGCATTTTAAGTTAAACCTTGCGCCAGCAATGTAAACCAAAATTAAAGGAAGTGCTCTCTCGAGTATGATTCGCTATTTTTTTAAAACGGTGCTGTATCTGGTGTAACAAGTACAACATTGTTTTGTAATGTTGAACCACGACAGGTGACATATAACCGAAACAAGCAGCACCGATTTTTACAAACATGTTAAATCTTCATCTCGTTTATGAAAAATGTCAACTATAGTCGCCACTGAACATGCGCAGGCCACTCTTTGTCTAAACCTTAATACATTACGTATGTAGTGATTTTTCTAAACCACGAGTTCCATTATTGCTTGTTTGAAATGCAACCAAACAGTTATTCTGTGCTTCAAGTACAGCTACAATTAAGAATAGAAAAGTTTCTTGTTTAGTAGCTTTCGCTTGTATTGCATTTTGAAATCATATGGCGGATATTTCTCTTTCAGAACGTGTTATAATGAAATTGTAATCATTTTTTGTTTTTACTCTCTGAGAGGTACAGCGAAATACATAATGAAAAACTGCTTGTTCACTATCGTTATGTTGTAATACGGTTTTTAATATGAAAACTTTTTTGACTACTTCATTACTATACCTATCTTCCATGAACGGACCAGACTACCGGAGTGAGTTAGCAGCCATACGTTCGATCTTTTAGCAGCTGGCACAGTGCCATGTCTCTAAAAATAGGAAACAAATAGGCCGTCAAATGGTCCATGCTGCGTTGAAGGATTACATTAATTAGCGACATAAGTTTCAAGCCTACCTTTGAAACTTCATTGTGAAAAATTAAACGAACATTCTGAAAAACCCACTTGCTTAGAAGTACAGCTTTAATTCAGACATCTGTAAGAAGTTCCGTGTGACTTCGTTTACAATGAACATTAATTTTACAAGCGTATTTAACTTCAAATTATTACTGTTAATAAAATCAGATATTAATTTACTTTATAGTTTCTTTAATGCCTACAAGTTTTCGTTTTAATAAAATTGCATTTAAGATAAAGTTTAATACAATATTTACCGGCATTTTTAAAATTTATATTATTTAAACATTTATCGAATATTTATTTTCATTTTAATAAGTTTAATCGCACAATTTAAAACAATATTTATAACGAAATTCTTTGTTAACTAAGTTTTAATTATTTAAAAATAGCTAAACAATATATGCTCGGATAGAAAAAGACGCGTGAAGAATAATGTGAACTAAAAGATTTATATAATACGGTTCAATTCCTTGCCAAAGAATTCCAACCAAGCACGCCCGCAAATAATGGAACGATCGGATAGTGGTATTACGGCTGATTCGAAAGGAAATTACGCGGGTGTGGAGACAATATTGTGTAGATATTTTAACAGAAACAAACATGAGCGACGAGAACAAGCGGATTAACGATAATTTCAAATCAGAGCATACATTACTAAGGGAGAAAGTAGAAAAAGCTGAAAGGAAAATTAAAATTGGGAAGTTGCAGGGCCAGACTGCATCACAATTGAAGCTATTCACTCATTGGGAGGTATAGCCGTCGATATTATGCATAAGCTCTACTGCGAAATTTAGAGAGCGGAAAGATGGCCGAAGGATTGGCGCCATTCTATTTTTATACCTATACATAAAAAAAAAAAAAAAAAAAAAAAAAAAAAAAGGATCAAAATTAATATTCAGCGACTACAGACTAATATAGCATTAATGTCTCAGACGACCAAAATTAATGATAAGAGCGTTAAAACCATAATTACTAAAAAAATATGCCAGACAAAGATACTAGATAAAATCAGCGCAAGATTAATAGAAAAAGCTTATGAATTCAATGTAGTGATGTATATCTGCTTTATAGATTTCTACAAAGCCTTAGACTCTATTAAGTGAACGAGGCTATGTGATAGTTTAGAGTATACGAGGATACCTAAGCATCTCATATACCTAATTAAGCAACTTAAGAAAGCAGCTCGGCCACAGTTTACACAAATAAGATATTGTCTTCGAAATTCAAAGTAAAAATGTAGCAAGACAGGAATGTCTCCTTTCATTATTACTATTTAACATACATAAGAAATGCATATATTTATGAGGCAGATACTGACCGACTGGGAAGATAAAATCTCAGTAGGAGGTAAAGTAATTAACAAAGTATAAAATAAGTATAAACAAAAGCAAAACAAAGATCATGGCAACAGACAGATATGGAAACGAAAGCCATAAAGAATTGGGTAACTTTGAAGTAGTTGATAATTTCATTTATCTCGGGTCGGCGACAACCAACAATGGAAGTTGCATGTTAGACGTAAAGCGTAGATTAGGCCATGGCACGAAGTGTAATTAATTTATTATCAAGAATCTGTAGAGCCGTAAGTCTCTCGAATAATACGAAACTGAATCTGATAAGCTGTTTAGTTTTCTCAATCTCAACACACGCCGGTGAGCACTCTCCACAACACAGACCTTAGCAGAATAAACGCGTTCGAAATGTAGGCATATAGAAGAATGCTAAGAATTACTATATAATCAGCAAAGTAAACATATAGAGCGTCTCACAGGAAAACATACGAGAAAGGTTTCTCAAGTTCTTCAGCCGTATAGTACGAGAATTTCTTCAAACATCAAATAATGCTCGGAAAAATGAATGGAAACAAACCAAGAGGTAGACCATAGACACGATGGATGGGCAGATCAATTAAGCTCAATGATCGGGATGAACCTGTAGGTGCCTAAGATAGAGTGGTCTGGAGAACTATAATTAATGCTTAAATTTCATAATATCACAATGCTCCCCAGAGGGTAAAAGGAAATGAATGATGACCATCAGCAAACATACTTTTTCACGTAGGTGTAATATAATGAAAAATTGTTAGAAATTTAACGAACGTCTACGCTTCACGCAGATACATCAATACACGAATACGTCTTATGGGCAGTTCCGGCTTTCCTTTATTCTTTCACTCGACATATAAATTTTATCTAGGTTGTTTCGTTGAACCGCTATTAGGCTAGCTTTATATCTTATCGGCAGTAACGAGTGTGAAAGCTGAGATGTGTTTATGATTTTTACTGTACAGTAAGTGATTCTTTGGAGATGGATACGGTATTTACATTTACATCGTTGATAGTATTTATAACATTGTTAATATCGTTTACTTTATTTGTATCATTGACAATAGTTACGCTGTTTACATCATTTACGACATTGACATTGGAAGTATGTGTCGTTATCGAAAGGAGGGGACGATGCGTAATAAAGTAGGACATATAGTGATGTGTTTCAAGTGCGTCAACATGTGAAAAGACGGCGTCAATGCAGGTGAAATTACATGATGTGGAAATGGTTGGTTCATGCTTCATTTCAAGTCCTAATTTTGCGCGCATAAATTCCATGAATGTGGGGCTGTGCGACCCTTGTAAATCCAAGTTAATATCACCATCGAGAACTTTGGCCATTTCAGGGTCTTGTGCGGAATCTACGTTAAACTGATCGACGTCTACGATGCGGAAGAAAAGACGTATAGCCTGAGGAAACTTGCGGTCGACGAATTCACGATCCAAGAAGGGGGACTCGATCATCGCTTTCTCCTCTGGAAGTAAGGGCTGATCATCACCAATCTTGGTTAGTACAGATGGGAAAGCGACATCAGCTTTTCGCATCGCTTGCACGAGCGGGTAGTAATGTAGCGACTACCAGACAATTTCGCGGCAGAACTTTTGTTTCGACCGCTTGTAAATCTGTGCCTGGCAAACGGGCGATAGTTGACGGAGGTCGCCGGTAAACACCATGTCCATACCCGCGAACGGACGCACATGATCATGCATAATATGTTGAAGTCAAAAATTTCTGTCCGAGGAGAGCGGATCCGATCATACTGTACTCGTCGACGAAAACGATGCGAACATTTGCGAAACGCGTTCAGTGCTTCCACTTGGAGGCTCGTCATCTTTTGTGAGTTATTGATGCGAAAGACAACGTGTACAGTGGATCCGATATATGTATAAATAATACTGTTTTTACGTTCCCACGATAACATTTTATGGTAAAATTTCGTGTGACAGTTCGCATGACATTTCGTGGGACGAACAAATTTTTGGAATGACTCCCAGCCATAAGACATATTCAGTCAATATTTTTAATTTATGTATTAAATTGTGTTTAAATTTTATAATAATTTATATTACAATCCGTGATAACTAAAGACAAAAAATAAAAACGACGTAATTTAAAGATAATTCATAAACTGCAGTAGTTTGGTAGCCATTAGAGTAAATTCTTATTAACATTATAAACGACACAAGCAAATATCCTTTTTCCTTTTTTTTTTAGATAACGTAATTTTATTTAGTAGTTTTTAATTGATGTGCACCGAAAAATCGTAAAACCGAACGCATATGAGCTGAGCTGAACGAGGCCAGCTCAATAAAAATTAATTAATAACCATAAGAAGTGTAAATATATAAAATTATTTTTTACGATATATATATATATATATATATATATATTTATACTATGACAAACGATATTGCCCATAGAATAAGAAACATATGTAGTGTACGAATAATAACAAAGACTTGTTAACCAGCACGAAGATCGCTGTGTAGAAACCTCGATAATTACGAAGAGCAATTCAGACAATTGGAATACTGTCATCGAAAAATCTTAAGGAAAATACTTAAAACAAGTTGGAAAGATTTAATCTCAAACATGAGAGTACTTAATGTGGCAGACATCCAGTCCTCTGAACAAATCAATGCAAAAACACGTATGGGATGGGTTGGACATGTCACGAAAATGGACGAGGATTGTATATCCAAACGAATGTTGGGCGAAATTTTGGAATCAGGGAAGAGATGCATCGGTAGACGAAAGCTAAAATTCAATGACGTGTTTGCCGAGAATCTAAAATACATCCGAACAGAACCAAAAAGAACTGACCGGGAAAAAACTACGTTTAACAGGAAGCAATGGTCAACAATAGTGAATGGAATGTCCGCCTAGTAAAAATAAAAAAAATCAAAGTCGAGGCATAACCATTGCTGACCAACACGCCAAAAGGTCACTTGCAGTGTTTGCGGTTTCATAAGTGCCCATTGTATTGATTCGGTATCGCACATCCGACACAAACATTTACGATTGGAAATGAACAGCGTTCATACTCGGTTACGAGGATGGAAAGATAATTTATATTTATATTATTTAAACGTTAAATTAAAAAAGAAAAATAAACAAACGGTTTAAACAATGTTTCTTTGTTAATACTCGGATGAATACATTTTTGGGGCACACCGAAATCTTAAATAATAAATTGTCTCGGAGAGGGGATGTTGACAAAGAATCTTCACATAGAAACGATAAGAAGGAAACGAGTAAATTAAATACTAATTCGGCCAGAAATTGACAGAATGAAGAAACGAAGAACTGGGATAATTGCCAAGGAGGAAAATAACGGGTGTATAGAATTTTCGTTGAGTGCAGATGTTTTTTACATTCGGGAAAGATAACATTTAGGCAAAATGAGCTGAAAGTTAGAACTTACTTTTGATCCTTAATAGATGACAGTGGAACCTCCCAAATTTGTATAAGAGAATGAAATTGATAGACTTTGGTAGATGTAAAAGTATGATTCATATTCGGATGACAATAAACAGCTAAATAATCATTGGACGGCTCAACTGATTTATCCGATTTCGGTAACCACGATAAGGCATAAACAGGACCTCCAGCGTACATAACTGGGATACCTAAGAAAAAAAATTACATAAACATTAATAAAAATTCACCTAAACAACTCTATTTTATAAAACAGCTTGAGTTGGAAATAGGGTACAAAAGTTCCAGCCAGACACGAAATCTATCTTAAAATAAAAGTCTGTGTGACTTTTTTAAGTTTTCTAAATTTTCATAATTATATTATGAAATTACCCCATAAAGTGAATATATGGAAGCGTGATAGCATAGTGGTTAAGGTGCTTGGCTACCAAACCAGAGGTGTCATAGGTTATCAATACTTGTCTCGTCCCGGATCCAAATCGCTGCCAAGTTTACCCAGCCTGCAATAATTTTGGGTACTAGAGAAATCTGGGAAAGTAAAGGCGGATCCCAAGTAGAAAGGAGCTGGCCCCAATATTCTCATCAGATCCATTATGCATAGTACATTGAGAACCTTAGCTAGGGTATGGGACGTACTTTACTTTATTATTTATTAAATTGAAGATACAGAAATTACATTAAACTAAAAGTGCGTGCGCACTTTTAGCAATTAAAAATAGAAAAATTTATAAGAAAATATATTTTGATGCTCCGTAAAAAGTAAGCTCAAAATGAAAGCATTATTATCAAAAAATTTTGAAGAATTATACTTAAACTACTTTAAAAAAAACGACATTAGGTGGAGGAAGTTATGAAATAAATGAAAGATTACAAGGATATACGAATAATGTATAGGGAAATGAAGCAGTAAGTTAAAAAAGCATTTAACAAGAAATAAAGGATCATAGGCAGTGAGATACAATTTTTTTTTTTTTTTTTGGCGTTGCTGGATACACCGAAGCATAAACTATTAAAATGAAAGCGAAGAACGCGAGGTAAAGCTTTCGAAATGCGAATCACAATGTCACGAATTAAACGGAAGAATAAATTCAGAAAGACGGAATTGTTAAAAAGGGTGAAAGATTGAAAATATTTCTTCTAAGTGATAAAAATTGGAAAGAAAAGGCGGTTAAAGAACGGTAAGAAAATAGCGTTCTTCGGATTGTGTTTAGAAGGAAGAAATATAAGAGGGACAATGAAAGTTGATGGATATTGGTGATATAAAAAAGTCATGCTTTGAACTACTTAGGAGTAAAAGAAATATTTGGTTCACCACCAAAAAGCAAGTAATCTAGCACTCTCTTTAAGGCTGCGTTGGTCTTATGTTGACCTTAATAACACATTATGACGGTCGTCTCTTCATAATCATCTGTGCTTTATTAAGGGTACGAAATTTGCTTCACTTATAATATGGGGGGGGGGGGAGAAAAAGGCGGAAAAAGAAAGTATTGACAAGCATCAAGCGAGAATTAAAAAACATTGATAATGATGAAACACAACACGCGACAAAACAGTTTTAACAAAAACATATTCAGTCATTTATCCTATTCCAGTTCATTAATAAAAAATAAAATTGTTTTTGTTTTCCCCCTTTTTTTCAAAAAAGGACAGTAGATGCTGTAACAGCATTCCTCCCATTTTATATTCTTTTATTTCTTTTCAGAATTTTTTGTTTAAAGAAGTTTAACAAACAATGAGTTCAGTCGAGCATGATATTCCATGGCTGAGAATTCCGTATGCTAAATTAAAAATAACTATAATTTCCATTTTTATGATATTAAATTCAAAATAAAGAAATCTGATTTTTTCGCGCCACATAGAGGGAAGACACGTCATTTTTCGCGATTTTTTGAACTTTTGACCAACTCCGAAGGTTTCGCTAAGGAAACGAAATACGGTTTCATTCCCGTCAAGTATCGATTTTTACTCCAATATATATTACATGCTCAGAAAAAGAAAAAAAAATCTTTTTTTCCCAAAATTTCGAGCTTTTAGCGCCCCAAGGGCCTAAATATAAAGTTGTAAGCTTAGCTATAGTCTTCCTATAAAGCGATCCTTTATGCATAATAGATTTTGGTTTCTTCAACTTTTTTATTCAGGCAATAACGTGAATTTCCTTTTTTTTTTGCAGTTTTTAGTCAAACAGGAGGGTTAAAATAAGTTTTAACGGTAATTTTTTAATTTTATGAAAGAGTTTCTGTGTTTTAATATTTTGAATTTCACTTTTAAAAGGTAATGTGGTGATGAGTTATGAATTTTTTTAGGGCGATTTTTGAGGTAGTTTTAAATTCCATATTATATATTCATGACGGTTTTTTGCGTTTTTTGCGTTTTTCCCGCCTAATTAGTTAAAGATTGGCATGGATAGAATTTTAATAGTAATTTATGATGCAATTTTGAAGTTTATAAGTCAAACCGTTCCTGAGCTAATGTATATTTTAATTGGACATTTTTGTCGTTTCTGAACCTTCTCATTACGATTCCAGACATTATTATATGTCTACCGAATCCTAAAAATCGAACACGGGAAGCTGGTTATTAATTCACACCAAATAAACCGAAACACGCTAGTGTCAAGTAGATTATTTTTAATATTAACAATATGGATTATATTACCGTCAACGATTTCGCCCTCAAATCGTTCAAGTCGTTTAAATGGTAAATTACTGCCCGGCGAAATGTACGCGGATTTTTCGGTTACAGGCAAATATTGCACGCTTTCCGCTTCACTGATAAACCGCCAATTCAGTTTGGCTGGCACTAACTGCTCCGACGGAATATCTGAAAATGCAGCTTTTTGTCTAAAAATATTAAGCGTTTTTATATTTCACCCGTTTTAATAATGCATTCGCGCAATTAACTGATTAATAATATTATAAAGAAAATTTATTTCTGCGCGCGTGTTAGTTTTAATTCGCAATAAAAAAGTACACGGTTCTGGAGAATAATCTCGATAACTTTACTCTGAATTGTTTGAGAACTCGTATATATTTACTTATTTAATATAATTTTAATTTTTTATTTTAATAGGATACACGAATATTTTCTCCATTGGACGCACAGTAAGCTATAATAATCGAGGAAAAAAGTTGCATTACAAACGAGTTTCTGTTGTTTTTTTTTAGATACGTAAGTTCGTAATAAAAATAATAAACGAAAAAAGAAAAGAAAAAGGGTACTAACAGTATTCAATTTTAAAATTTCTAAATCTATTGTAATTTTTAGGATGAAGAAGTTTATTGAAGAATGGAGGTTCGGAAGTAAAGAAAAAAAAACATGCTGTAAAATAAACTGTTATCACCACTTCAGCATAGCTGATATCTTTCTTAAATATTAAGTTGTTTTCAAAAATCAAGATTTGTACCGCCATAAAAATACTCAAAAAATAAAACATCCTTTTTTCTAATACATTGGCAATATTAAATCTATGTAATTTAGTGGTCGCTGGGAAACTAATTTTTCTTTATTGCCAGCTGTTAAATGAAAAGTGTACATTTGATAAGTGGATGTTTTACTTTTCAGTAATAAAACACCCTCTCTAAAGTATTTCTTTTAAAGTGATCATATTTCAATGTATGAGCAAAAGTAATTTTGTATTTTTTAAATTTTATTTTCAATTATTTTAATATTTTTTATGCGCGTAAGTTTTATTTATACGGTGACTTCATTAAATTCGCATTTCGAACAGACGTAATTTTTTGATTACTTAAAGTCCAAATTACACATTCGTATTCCAAAATATTCCATATACGCACTTTGACAATTTTTTTTATATTTCCCTGTTAACTTATTAAAAATAAGCAATACAAATACATAAAGGTATGTAAATCTAACTAACAAATCATTTCAAAAATTAGAGTCAAACATGATGTATTATGTCCTGAAGATTCTCTAAGCTTAACAATTACCGTCCTCTGTACGATTGAAAACAAACAATTCCTTTAACAGTTCCTCATTTTAAGCAACATATAATGTCATAATATGCTATAACAGAAAAGCAATTACATCAGCTTTTATATTATTTTAATCATTTATCTGTTAATATAAATAAATACTAGTGAAATATTAAAATGGAACTGTAAAGAACAAAAAAGATTTTCGCATTAATTGAAAATTTCATATACCAAAAAAACCGTGATTTAAAAGTGGCGATTATTATTAAAAATTAAGAGTTATACATTGTTACATCGGACATAAATTTCTAAAAGTGAAATAAATTATAAAACGGAAATATTCATATATACATACGTACATATATATATATATATATATATATATATATATATAACAGATAACATGGACTGTGCTCAGGAAATCGGCAGGCGTATTGCAATGGGTAAAATGGCGTTTAAAAACAAGCAGGCCCTACTCACCCAAAAATCCTTAGCCATAGATCTGCGTAAAAATTGGGTAAAAATATTTGTATGGTCGATTGCTTTACATGGTGCGGAAACATGAGCGTTGAAACAAGCAGAGCGGAACAAGATTGAGGCATTCGAAATGTGGAGCTGGAGAAGGTTGCAGAAAATCAGTTGGACAGACAAAGTAAGCAACAAGGAAGTACTGGAAAGAATGGGGGAAGAAAGAAATATTATGCAACGGATTCGCAAAACGCGACTTCAGTGGCTAGGACATATTTTCCGGCAGGACCAGAATATATTAAAAGATATAATGGAAGGAAAAATAACAGGGAAAAAGACGCGCGGGCGTCCTCGAATAACTTTCCTGGATACTGTACTGAAGGAGACTGGAATGTCATCATACTCCGAATTAAAGAAGAGGGCGATGGACAGGCTGGCCTGGAGACGATTGGTGCATGGTGCGAACCAGCCGCAAGGCTGACACACAGATGATGATGATGATGATGGTATATATATGTATATATATATATATTTATATATATATGTATGTTATAATTACTTACATATTCACAAAATTAGCATTCAAATATTTAAAGAAAAATTAATAATTTTCTTGAACACTATTTTACAGTAACAACTTACTTTCTATAAATTTATCGAACAGTTTTGTCTAAAAACCGTTTCAAAAAATTGCCATATCGCATATAAAAAATTCAAGGAACTAATAGGGTTCAAGTTTACTTTTTATATAATAATAAATTTGCGGTGACTTGGTAAATTACTTACGTACAATGTAATAGTACAATAAGATCCGAAAAAATAATAAATTATTTTGTTGAACTAAAAATATTTATTTTTAAGTGTGCTTTTATATAATTTGCCGTTTTTTTCTTCGAATAATTAAAAATTTAATTTAAAAAATTTTTACTTGCAATAATTATATCAGTTTCACCTTCGAAAGTTTCATTAATAGACCTATATATCGTTTTGTTGTCTCCAAACAGTCAAAATTCGGTTGATATATATAATACGCCAAAAAAAAAATTTCTTTTGTTCATGCATCTTTAATTAGTTATCAAGTTAAAACTTTGACTACGTTTTTTCATATATAATATCCTAATTGCACGTGTATTAACTATTACGAAAATTTCAACTCCAGTACTCACGCGCAAGAGGAACACAAATACAAAGATTTTTTTTGCCAACTTTTTAAAATTTTGGCGAATTTATCATTTTTTTAAAAAAACATTCAGTATATGCTGTTTTATATTGCTTCTAAATAACGAGTTTAGCACTAATAAAAAAAGAAATATCGAATTAATTTTTTTTTACTGATACAGAAGATCCTCCGGACCGCGAAAATTTAAACTGTGCAATATTTTCTTAAACGCGACTGTTCATAAGCTATTCCAAAATTCCAAACAGGGCGGAAACTTTTTATACTTCTTTGAATTTTTTACAAATGTTAAAAGTTTTGTTAAGAAATCGAAATTAGTTTTGTAGATAAATCAAGATTAATTTTGTTAACACCAAATAGTGAGCTTTCCATATTAGTATTTAACACATCCGGAAAGAAATATTTTTGTCGATGTTGAGACTTTTCGAGACGTTCCATTTTTAAAGTTAAAATATTGGTTATACTTTCCTTACAAAATTCCTTTTCATATACATGTCAGAGGTACATATGGTTTTTACCTTCACTACCAAACCTCTGCACCATCTACGAAGTGTATCTTTTTTTGTTTTTTTGATGTTTTCCACTTCAGAGAAAAGTCAAATAAATCGATTATTAAAAAAGTAATAAATTTTTGCAATGCTTGATGTTTATTATTATATACTAGCTGCCATCCACGGCTTCGCCATAAAAGCATTTTTGTTTTATCTGGAATTCTATTTAAGTTAAGATTCTTTCTCTCTTTGGAAAACATACTTATCACCGTTCAACAAAAAATCTGTCGTGACCTAACAAAAAGTTTCGCTCAACTAAACAGCACACACATCCATCATTTTGAAGAAACCAAGTTATATTCACGCAATGATCTTTAATTACACATTTAAAAGAAACGTCTTCTTCACTCATATCTTCCAAATTCTTCGTCTCGAGCATTTTATTAAAATTAATTTATTACTATAAGATTAAAATAACAATAGTTGAGTAAGCATTTCAAATCTGAGTATAAATAACATTCCCGGTAGAAAATATTAGAAATTCTGTTGCAAGATTTTTTATTTCTCTGTATAAAGAATAATAGAAAACACTAGTTTTTTTAAATTCCCCGCAGTGAGTATATCTACGACTTGTATGTTTAAATCATGTCATAGAGATTTGATGATTTCAGTAAAGCAAAAAGTGACATAACAGAACGCGATGTATTTACATACGCCAAAAATTAATAAAATGTCATCTAGAATTTATTATTTATCATAGTAATCATTTTATTTAAATTTTTAAGTTTAATTTTGATTTACCATGGTAATCATTTTATTTAAAATTTTATAAAAATTCATTTTTTTAAAATTTTAACCGACTTCAAAAAAGAAGGAGGTATTCAATTCGACTGGTTTTTTTTTTATTATTTTTTTTTTTTTTTTTATGTGTGTTACCACAGAACTTTCTTCTAGATGAACCGATTTTGATGATTCTTCTTTTATTTGAAAGGTAGTGTTTGTCATGTGGTCCCATTTAAATTTGATCAAGGTCCGACCGGTAGTTTTTGAGTTATCCTTAATCATGCGGGAGATTGAAGCTTTTTGGATGCTTTTCATTCATGATTGTTTTCACCGTCGGATTAGATTTTTGACTTAAAATACTATAAATTTGCCAAATTACCATGGAAATGTTTTTAATTTAATTGAATAAAAATGCACTAATTTATTTTATTCGTCTCGTATACATTTTTGTACCGCTGTGGTCTCATCACAATTATTCAAAACCTCATATTTCGTGAAGGAGAAGAGACAGAAGACTCAGCCATACAAGGAAACCTTCGGTTAGACCACACAAACACATCCTGAAAATTTTAGCATGATCCGTCCAGCGGTACAGGAATGCATACAAGACAAACATTCAATTTTATACATATACAGATTTTAACTTTCGCGTTTAATCGATTATCAGGTATAATAAGATATAAACTTTTAAGTATTTTTCTAGGTCCTTTTAAATACCGTGTTGTATAATGTTTTCTTTCTTTTTTTTTTTCAAGTGACTCTTAGTAATTGGTTAACTTAAAATTATAGAAATTTTTGCGAAAGAACGTCTAAATTATGATTTTGCGTGCCCATTATTTCAAATTTATAGAAGGTCTGTTCGAAAAGGAACCTGACTTTTATTATAGCTCACTAATCATCGCTCTTATCAAGCTCCGACAAGTGACTTCACTTAATAACATCTTTAAATCTGACGTATCATCCTAGCCTTATTATTTGTCAGTAAGAGTAAACGCGCGCAGTTTCTATTACTCAGAGAACTGAAAGTGAAAAACTTTAAGCAGTAGCGTATTCGTGTGAAATTTTAAGATCAGTAATATCGAAATACGACGCTTGCTTCGGCCAGCATAAAACGGAAGGACTCTGTATGAGTCGTTTGCAGTATCACGGGCTATTCAAAGTTTTCGATCGGACCAAATTTCCTTTGAGGATTTCGAAATCGGGACAGAATTTCATATCGTGGAACAATGAAAACATCATTGCCATTCATTTTGTAATTTGCGCAAATCGCCGTTTGGGTATGTGAGAGTTGTTACTGAAGAAGTCGGAATTGGTGTCAAATCACTCTATGAAATTTTAACCAGGGAGAAATGGGCATACGTCGCGTATCTGCAAAACTTTGCGTCACATCTATATAATGATAACCAGAAAAATTATCAAGTTGTCATCAGCTGCTCAGCAGTGTCCTACCGCCGACCAAAAGTTTACGAAAACCATCATAAAATACTAGATAAAAAAGTTTGGTTTACAGGGTTACGATAGGGAAACATAAAAGCGCAATCATGACAGTGAGCTGGGTCAATATTACCTAGATCCTAGAAGAAAAAAAAAGGACAGTCGAGTTGATCTAATTCGAAGTCGGTGTTGTTTTCTTATGAATTCGTAGTAGTAATTCTACGTATCTTAAATTACATTTAAGAGAAGGTGTACGTCGAAAGCGAACCGGAGCTGTAGGAAAACGAAAGCTGGATGTTGCGTTGCACGACAGTTCTCCAAGTCATTCTTCGGTTTTTAACCGCCCCTAAAATCCATCCTTTCTAAACCTCCATATTTTTCATATTTAGTTTTCTCAAACTGTTTCCATATTTTTGCAAAGCTGAAAACTACCATTTAAACGATGTTGTTTTCGATAAGAAGACAAGATTTAACTGAATTTACTGGAACAGCTATCCATGTTATAACGAGTTCCAGAATGCAATCCGGTAGTGGTAAAAACGATGAGGGCTATATGCATTGCAAGCAGAGATTTTGAAGATTTTGAAGGGAACAAATGTATATAATAATACTGTAAGTATGATAATAAAGTTTGTTTTTGAACTGTGCAGAATACTTTAAACTATTCCAGTGGAATTATCGAATTTTATTCAATGTTTCTGCCGTTTATAAACCATTTTATCGGGATATCGTACATTTAAAACATGTACAAAATTTGAAATTACCTGAAAAATTTAGAATTTTAAAAATTCGCCAATTCTTATTTATTGTCCGCTTCGAACAGTGCAAAAGCCAACCGAGGTAATAGTGCTTTTGTTACAGTCATTTAGTGTGCTTACGAAAATGAATATGTTCCCGATGAGCGAAATATTGAAGAGGTCAGCTCTCGAAAAATGCGGTACAGTTTTTAATTAAAAAAGTAACAGTCGATTTTAAAAACGATAAGAAGGCTGTCATTAGAGACAATTTAGAAGATATTTCAAACAGACCGTAAGTTTCGTACCGAACTACTCATGTCTGTAAGTTCTATAACTTCGAAAAGTTCGAAATTTAAATTTAAAAGTAAAATGTACTTTCTGGAAGTTTTCTCATGATGTGAAAAACATACAATTCTTTCATGCGATGACAATTGTTCATTGACTATCAATCAGCCAGAGCTACTGTGGTGTAGTTGGTTAGACAGCAGCATAATTTGAATTCCACTATTCGAAATCTTAAAAATTACTATCACTTACGCCGTGACAAACTCAATTCACAAAATAAAAATGAACGTATCAAATTTTAGTTTTCTACCTTTAATAGTTGTCTCATGTAAGATGTTTCCATTATAAAATAAGTATTAAAAATCTGGGAATTTCAGAATACATTTTTTTAGATTTTATAATTTTCCTATGTTCTGTGAGCTAGAAGTGTAGTAAATTCAAATTTTCATTTATTTTCTTCGTATCTTTATATTAATAAAAATACTTAAAAATGTAAGAATTACGGTCCAGGTAAAGATTTAGGATTAAAACTTTTTAGGCATTTAAGTTTTCAATTATTTACTAGTATCAAGTGTTATATATACCAAATTTTAGCTTTCCACCTCGTGCAGTTATTGTTGGGTATTATTAAAACTATAAAATTACAGGAAAAATTTAGAAATTTGGGCCAATTTAAAATTTTTCCGGGTTCAAAATTTTCCCGTTAATTAATAGTATTGTACGCACCAATTTTCAAGATTTTACCTTTTGTAGTTATTGCTGAGTGTTTTACTTTTTTTGAAAAAATACTTCAAAATTTTGAATTGTAGACCCACTTAGAAATTCACAAAAGATCATTTTTCAAGTTCCATAATGTTTCTATTATTTACACAAGTTAGAAGTGTTAATCGTACCAAATTTTAGTTATTTATGTTAAATAGGCGTTATGTGGTGTATTTTAATTTTCGAGCCACACTTCAAAATTTAACAATTCAAAGCCCATTTGGAGCTTTGTATTTGTAATTGCTTTAACTTTATAATTTCCCTATAGTAATTCAGGAGTAAAATTTTATTTAGCTTTCTACATTTTGTACTTGTTCCGGAATATTTTGATTTTTGTGGAAATACGTAAAAATTTGCAAATTTTGGGTCCCCCATTTAGGAATTGCTGTATAAAATTTTTGCGTTTTTTACCAATTAAAAGTGTCATACATACCAAATTTCAACTGTTTACTTCTTCATTTGATCGCTGTATATTTTGATTTTAATAGAAATATTTAAAAATTTTGGAGGTTCGGGTTCATTTAGAGTTTTTGGTATTAAGGATTTTTTAAGTTTCATAATTTTGTTGTAATTTACAAGTCAGTAACGTTATTCGTTGTAAATTTTAATTTTTTATTTCAAACAGATGTTACGCTGTGAATTTTTATTTTTAAAATACCATTTCAAAATTTGGAAATTTTGGGCTCATTTGAAGGTCTATATTAAAATAACAATAATAAACAAAAAACCATCACCACCAAGTTATAATCGAGTAATAAAGTATGGATTGATTTATCTATGTTATTGTCGTACTCTTTAATTTTATTATTAATTGAGTACGTAAAGTTATGATTTTTCTTTTGAAGGTAGCATTTAAAAATTTCACCATTTTGAACTCATTTGGGGATCTATATTGAATTTTTCGATTTTGTAATTTTCCTATTCATTATGGTGGGTTCGCGTGTAAATACTGAATTTTAGCTTTCTGCGACCTGATGTGTATTTTAATATATATACGCCCCTTCACATATAATAAATAAATATATATATATGTATAGTAGTTGTTGTCCACAGCTTCACTCCATATTAATGATCGCTTAAATACTTGCTTTTATTTCGCTTTTTACGTAATGAAGTGTATATTTTCACTAAAAATTGATTCCCTATATTTAGTTTTATTTTGGGCATCCTAGTAATATAATAAAGTTAGTGAAAATTTAAGATCTGAATGTAGATAATATTTCCAGTAGCAACAATGGAAACTTCTGCAGTAAAATTATTTAATAATTTCGGAGTAATTTAAATTTCTAAAATATTTTATTAAACATTGGTAACACAAAACGTAGATCCTAAATTGCGCAAAAGAATGTATAATATAACGTTTTTACATAAATTAATATTTTTATACAGTAATTTAATGTTACGTCCTGTTATGAACCTGTTTCCAGCGCGTCCTCAACCATAAATTTTTATATATTTTTTTTTCTGAAATACTTATTACAGTCAACTCACAACTGAGTATCAATACCCTATTGCTTTCAATCTTCTGTATTTATTCCTTCTTCATCATTACATTTTCCTCATAAATTCACTCACCCGTCCGCTTTCTTGTACCTTCTTGGCTGAAATATTTATTAGACTCAATGGAGTATTTCTTGACGTGTCATTTGTTAATCATTTCAATTTTCTCATAATATTCACTTGTTTTATAAACCGCTCATCTACTTACGTTACCTTGCCTTTATAAATGTAAATAATTTTTATTTTAATTTTTTTAATTAATAAATTTACGTAAACAAAAGTAAATAAATATTTACTTACAGCCGCCTTGAATATTATAAATGAAAAACTTGGTTAATTATTTACCTTTATTTTTCTTATATGGTTCATAATTTAATTAGTTACTAAATATTAATTAAAACATAAAATATATTCTGATTTTTTTTTTTTTTTCATTTTGAAAATACCTCCTTTTTATAATATAGTGATCGTAAAACCAATATTTTTCGCTCCTCACCCTACTTAATCATAACGCGATGTACCCAGAACGAAATCTGTCCCTGGAATAACTTTAACGAACTGAAAAACTGCATCAAAATCCACTTGTAGTTTTCGAGATTCAGACACACATTTTTCAACTTTCATTTATATATATATATATATCTTTATATATATAATTCTTCTGTGCGTGTGTTTGTGACTGAACTCCTCCTAAACGGCTGGACCGATTTTGATGAAATTTTGTGTGTATGTTCAAGTGGATTTAAGAATGGTTTAGATTCACAATTCGGCCCACTGTACCAAATATGAGGGTTTTAAATAGTTGAGATGAGACCAGGGGCACAGAAATGTATATGGGACGAATAAAAAGAAATTAACAAAAAATTAATTTTTATAAAATTATAAATAAAATGATTACCACGGTAAAAATAAACTAAACCTAAAAATTTTAATAAAATGATTACTATGATTATTTTATTAATTTCTGGGGTAAGTAAATACATCGCTTCTGTTACTTCACTTTTTGCGTTATTGAAAAATATACCTGTTATGAAAATAGCTTGAGTTTTATCTTTTTTACCCTTTAATTAAAACATGTTTTTTAGTTTCTATTCGACATAGCTTCTATATTCAACTTAGCTCATAGTATACACATGCTCACAAGCAATCGAAAGGTCGAATTGTGGTAACTGTACACGTTATGACGTCAGGTATTGTAATAGCTTTCTTTATAAAAATTTTCATCAAAACGGTCCATATTGTTACAACTTATTCAAAAAAGTTTAAAATTTTCGGATTTAAGACGAATTTATGAAGAAAATTCATTTTTTTCTGCCGTTTTTGGTTCAAAAAGAGGGTTAAAATAACTTTTTTATCCGTAATTTTTGAATTTCCATAAAGGGCTCCTATGTTTAGTTTTATGTTTTGAATTTCGCTTTTAAAGAGTTATCTGGTGACGAATTACAATTTTTTTAAGGGTATTTTTGAGGTCGTTCTAAATTCCAAACATATATTCTAGACGGTTTTTTGCCGCCCAGGATAATCGCTCAGTTTAAAGTTGTAAATTGTCACAGATAGAAGTTTAATTGTAATTTATGATCCAATTGCGATAGGTCAAACCACTATTGTAAAAATAAATATTTTTGTCGTTTCTGAACTATCTTATTGGGATTCTGTATTTTATAGTGTGTACGGAATCTTAAAAACCGGTATAAATTTACTTTAAGCAATTAGAGATCATTAGAAACACGTTTTTTCGTGTATAGCCCATCATCAGCTAACGGCATAGAGTACACACTTTATTAAAAAGTATATAAATTGAGTATTTACTTTAAATTTTTAATATAAATTTATACTGATTTTTGTTACTAAGGTGAACAGTACCTTACTGCCACGGGAATTATATTCATTTCAATGTAATTAAAATATTTGTCTTTTTGGTTTTTGCACATTTATTGAACTTAATTCATTTTGAGTATTAATAAAAACTAAATTTAATTCAGCTAATAAGTTAACGCAAAATTTATTATTTCTGTGGCGGTACGAAGTTCGCCGGGTCAGCTAGTATATATATATATATATATATATATATATATATGTTATATATTACGTCAATCATTTTTTTGCTTTAAATGGAACGCCGATCTTGAGCACGGTTGACTGTAAAAAGTTGAAATTTTGGTAGTTTGTATAGATCTTTTAAATACTACGACAGATTTTGAGAATCGTGTCTATATTTACATTTTGACAAAAGTTACAGCGCCTTCGAAAGTCCACTTTCGAGTGTTTCGACGGAATCTATATACATATTCAACATTTGCCGTAAGTTCTTCAAACTGGCTGCATATACTATCGCGCATTTTCATAACTGTCGACCTCATTACTGTACTTTCTACTTTACATTTCTGCACTTTGACCGTTACGATATTAATACAATTTTTAAATTCCCGGTTTTCCTGGTTACTATAATAGTACAAAAAAAAAGAATGGAATTTTTCTGTTACTATTGAAAATATTTGACCGCCACAGCGTACTTCATATGAATAAAACAGAACTTTGTAATTCATTTTAAGTAAAGTACATAAAAAATATATTAATTTTGCGCTCCAAATGATTTGTTTTTATTAAAAATATCATTTTTGGATATTTTTACTTTTTTCTCCGGTTTTACGATAAAATTTCCGGCTTATTCCCGGTTGGGTGGCCACCCTATTAATTACAATTTAACCGAAGATATAAACTTTAGTCAGTCAATACAATGGAAACATCATTAAAATGACGAAGAAGATAAAAAAAAAAAACAAAAGAAAACGATCATAATATTTGAAGGCTAGTTTTGGAAAAACCATCGAAGAATATATTTTAACCGTTACAAAAAAGGGGGGCTATCGAAACTACGAAAAATACTCAATTTAGCGTAAATATCGCTTCTTTTAAAAGGAGAAATATTTTCTCAAGTTTAGCGACAATGTCCCAAAATGATGTTATAGTTGAATTATGCAGCAGTAATAAACGAAATACAAACTGCAATAGTGTTATTTTTATAAAACATCGTTGTTCGTAGCGGTTGCCATCAATCTAAAATAATATGAACCGTAAAGAAGCTTTATTATCGATAGAGTTTTAATTTTAATTCAGATGTTTACAAAAGCAAAGTGCTTAAAGCTATAAATCGAGAAAATGAACATTTTACAGCTGATAATCGCAGTTCATTTTTTAAAATTAAGCTTTTTCGTTTTTTTTTTTTTTTTGCAATACGTACGAGTAAATAATTTTACATTTTTAAATTATTCGTTAATCAAAATTATTTTTTAGATTTTCCTTTCTTGTTTTTTCGGAATTTACACTTAACTCGACTCACGCGCACAATTTATATTTAATATCTGTCCATGACTCCGTCGACTGATAATTTCGACCTCTAATAACGGAGCGCATTATTTTACATTTGTTCACGCCCCCCGGATATTTTTTTAAAAATGCTCCTTTAATAAATTTTTAAAGGGACATATTCGAACACATTCCCTACTTCATGATAAAGATTTTATCTTCTAAAACAACTCAATACAGATTTCATTCATTCTCCACTGCTTTTATTGGTAGTTCGGAAATTTCTAAACAGAACATGCATTCTGATAGAATCGCGAAAAACGCAACCACCCCAAACTGACCTAATGGTAATAAATAATATCATATACTTACAAATTTGCGTTCCACTTAGCGATCTGTAACGGAGAAAACGCAACTCCCCAAAACATATCACACGGAATGGAAGTGGCTTTCTTTCTTTCTAAGATAAACCAGAACAATTAAGTGTTACAACACAAATAAAACTTTGCAACAATTTCGTTTTAAAATAAAAAAAAAAAAAACAAAGAAAACAGTAGTGAATCCATAGAATTAGAATTGGTCAAACACGGACGTAAAAAGGGAATAAATCAAGTTATAACTAAATAATGCACAAAAAGTGGATTAAATAATCATTAATAACCGATATGAATGTATATTAAAATTTTAATTATAACAATATATATATATATATATATATATATATATATATATATATATATATATATATATGTGTGTGTGTGTATATAAAATATTTAATAAAAAACTTATGCAGAATGGAAATTTCTTTTGGTTTTAAGTAAATCATTTTTAAAGTAGTAAAAAGTAATTCAGACAGAAATCTAATACGCAATTTCTATTCGATTTACTACTTTTCTCGCTTTCCCTACTTGAAAATTTAATGTAAATAATAAGAGAAATGAATCATAGCATAATTGTGTTAACTTTTGTTTTTTTTTTAATACGAAGAAAACGGATGAAACGTCGTGGGTTACCCGCCGAAAATTCCGCGTGCAAAGGTCGTTGCCTTACACCATCACTATAAATAATCCGAATAACATCGTAAAGTTATAATTATAATTTATATGTTTTAAAGCAAGTCTGTGCAGCGTCCTCAACAAGCCATTTTCAATTTTTTTAAATTTCGATTGGGACCTAACAATGATGAATTGAAAAAAAGTACTCTTTCACCCATGAAAAATATTTTAATCATCCGACGATTAAATTAAAACGAAAAAATATACCGCTAGTAAAAAAAATAATGCTCAATCAGTATCTTTTTTATACTTTTTTTTTTATTTTTCGCGGTCTCCGACTAATTTTATTTATTTTTATGTATAGTTGAGTAGGTCGAAAATTTTTCAAGAAAGAGGTTATAAATTATCTGACGCATTATGTTGTGGAAGAAATCAATAATATAACCATTAAAATGGTGCACTAAGTATGCACATTTTTCATACCGCTGGCTGCAAAAAAAGTTGCACAGACTTGTTTCAAAGTGTTTTACTTGCGCGTGCGTACGTGTGTGTTTCCTAACACTATTATGGTTAAGACAAACATTCTCTCATACCGGTGATGAGATAAATACTAGCTCCAATAATACGAACTTTTTTCAGATTAATGTACCTCATTACTATATGTTATAAGAAACACGTACTTAGCCAGCCTATTTTGAAACTCTGCTAATACGCTGAGGCAAGATTCGTTCTCTTTCTACTTCCTTAATCATTTCTGCCTCTTCTGCTTTTTTTTTCTTTCTTCACTCTCTCTTTCATCATTTTATACACTTTCCTGTTTTTTCTCTCTCGAAATATTGTGATTAACAGATTATTACATAAACCATTTTCAGTATTTCTTTAAACCGTAGATTAAACCGAGAAATGAAAGCTTAAAAAAAGTTCGTTGCGGCATTACAGTGAACAAATAACTATAAAGAGGAAACGCTTAAAATTAGAACCACCGATGTTACAAACCGACTAGGATTACAGATGGTTTTTTCCCCTTTTTTTGCCCTTTCATTGGTAAAATTAATCGACAAATAAACCGAGTCTTATAGATCCCTCGATAGGACATCTGGGAGTATGAAATTAACATTGGAACTGAGCTTAACGATGCTGAACTTTATTGGATTATGCCTTTTAACTTTAACAGATTATGTTTATTCGTTTCAGACTTATGAGAATTTGTTTGCAGCTTGAATTTTGAACGATCGGATGTCTAGATTTAAGATTTCAAAAATCTGTCAGCGAGTAACGTTCTTTCAATACAGGGACAGTGTATTTATCCACTGTAAAGCAACAAAAACGCACGTCAAGAGCTAACCTATTGATCTGATTGAAAAAAAGTTTAATTTCAAATTTAAAAGATAAACCACGGCACAAAGGAAGTCGTTTAAGGCACATCCGGATAAATTTTTATAATATTCAATTTTTTAAAATAATTCTTTTCAAGTAACCATCATTAGATGGCAAGCTGAATTTTCGACGCACCAACGGAGGAGCCTATGATCTGTTCTTGTAAAAAATCGGCGCATAAGATTAGAGAAAAAATAAAAAGTCAGCTTTACACGCTGTTTAATCATTTTATTACGATGATAATTTAAATTTTTTTAATAGGACAACCGAAGCGGGCAAATAAATTATACATAATTTTTGAAATCATAAGTAGCGCAATTTGAAGGGGAAAAAAATAAGATAATCTAGAACGAGCTGTTAACTGGAATGGAATTTTGACACCACTTTTACGATACTTAAGATGAACCCTTTTGCCGCCAACGCTTCCGAATGGCGCCCAATAGTTAAATATGCAATTGCGTACGCAAAGATGGAAATTACAAATCTTTAACGCGTTTAAAAACTGGATGAAAACAAAGGTAGCTAGAGTGTAATTCGAAATGAAACGTTAACTGTGTTCAAGTGGTCAAATTGAAGACTTTAAATTCTACTACTTTAATTTAAATAAACGAAAATGTTTATTTAATTGCGTATATTAGAAAAAAAGAAATTCATGTACCTGAAAATAAATGTACACAACATAATTAGAACATGACTTTGAGATCTTCTAACCCCATCCGGTTGTGCTATAGGGTTGCCGGGTTTGGAAAACTAAAAAAAGCGCGAGTAATAAAAACGGTCAATTCCGAATCTTTCAACACTTTGATGTACATGCTGTAAACACGAGCAGTATAATAATCATCAGATATAAACTTTAGCGCGTATTATTATTATTATTATAGTTATATATACTGGCAAAGTTTGTCCCGTGCGATGCGAAATTTGTTTCAATGAATTTTGTAAACTTTCTTTAAAATAAAAGAAACTGGTTTATTATTTTCAAGAGAAGACTTTCGGGTAGAAACCGAAAAGGGTTAGATGATGCGATGAAACAACAAAACAAAGTGTTCGATAATAAAAGTTTGAAGAAGATGAAACGGTAAATAACGCAACCTCCGCCGAGCGCACAAAATAGGAAAAATGAACCGAGAGAAGAAAAAGCTATGTACACGGTAAGAGAGCAGATTAAAGCGACTGTGAGACAATTTTATCTGAAGAATTTACTTATACAATAAACATTAATATCAATAGCGTGATAAATGGTTGGGAACACATTTATCGCGGCAAAATTTTACGATTGAACACCGTTATCCACTAATAAAAATAATAGAAAATTATAATCACAATAACAGAAACATTCAAAGTATCGATTTATGCTAGTAATTTCGGAATATCCATCATCAGCTAGAAAAGAGAAAATAAAAATACATATTAGGAAAAATAAATATATTATGCTAAAAGAAGCACATTTTAAGCTGGAGATTGGGGAATGAAGTTTTCTTCAGATCCGAATCAACGTACTACATTAATCTTTGTTGTTTTCTTTTCCTTTTTTTAAAGACTGGCGATAATTTAGAACTCCTTCCGATTCAAATAATGAATATGATATTTCTTCACTACTTAGTATGTTCTTTTTTCTTTTCTAGCTGAAGATGGGATATTTCCGGAAACATTTCTCGCATATTTTATTTATTGTCTGTTATTGCATTTACAACTTTATCATTTTTATTAACTAATTAACAGACAGGACGTATAGATATACCACAGTTACCAATCCTTCATTTCTGTACGAGCTAATAGTTTGACTTTGCCTAAACTATTTCTTAAATGTTAATGCGGATTGGACAATTCGCTAAAAATTATAATGTTCTATTATGTTGATATGAATCCATTTACGTTATACAATAATACATAAGATTTACGTAGTGGATTTTTCTGAAATTATAATAAGGCAGATGAAGTTTAATATTTTTACATTTACGACGTAATGAAATCGAAACGTAAGAGATGTATAATTACAATACATATTAAAAAATTACGTTATCTGAATTTTGTTTTGAAAAAATTTTAAAATGGAAATTTTAAATAGGCAGATTTTGTAAGCGGTACGTTGCAACGAAGATAATTATCAAACAGTATAGCCTACTACTAGCGGCATGATCGACTCTCTATATTACAATAGATTTTGGTTTCCAAGTGCTCCTTTTCTTGTTACTTTTTTTTTTAAATTTATAATAGAAATCCTTATCTGATATCTCGAACAATTCTTAATTTTTTTGCATTTAACGTTTCAGTTTAAAAAAAAAAAAAAAGTTTTCGGTTCATTCGTCAGCGAAAATATATTCTTTTTCCTCAATTATTTTCTGGAGAAACACGCTAATTAACAAAATATCAAAACCCGAAAAACTCAAAATACAATGCTGTTAAATTCTATTTAAATAGTTCAATAAAAAATTTATATTACACCTCCTTTTCAACAACAAAAAAAAAAAAAATCTCAATCATTAAGTCTAATTTATATTTTTAAATTTTTAATATAAATAATTTTTGAAAGCATCTAAGAATTTTCCGCCATTTAAATGTTTCTCGTACTTCTTTAATGAATCGATTTAGAGTAAAATTACATTAGATTACTCACATTCTTATAAAACTCTCGATTTTACCAGCTACGATTCTTTTAGTTCAATGTTTTACCGCTCTCATTGAATTGAGACATTTTCCATTGCTTTTTTCGAATTCGAATAATTCGCTTCTTCTTGCGTTTATATTCAGAATAGTAAACCGAGTTCGCGACCTTTTTTTCACTCAACGCATATTTCATTAGAAAAAATGAATAGCCTTGCCTCGGAATACTACTTAACAACTTCGAACTAGTTACAAAGGATCATTTAAAAAAAAACGTTTTATTTCCGTCATTAATAATGCAAAGCTCAATGCAGCAATACTGACGAACATACAGAAAACCACTTCCGATATATTTTTCTACGAAAACCGCATACCAGAAAAACATCTTATCAACGTTAACCGTAAATTGATTTACTAATATTCGTATTTTAATAAATTTTCTCATATTTCAGAAGCAGAAACAATTTTAAATCGATACTGAACATATGAGACCATGTAACGAAATAGTTAAATACAGAATGAAAAGATGGCTCTACTGGGTAGACTGCAATGGCTGCGTTGATAAAGCATAGCTTTTAAGAGTAAATCAATGGAAGTACATATACCCACACACACACACATATATATATATATATATATATATATATATATATGATCGGTTCCGAAGAAACCCGGCTTATGCCTAAAATGTAATATGCGAGAAAAACGCGTTTGAAGTTTGGGAACACCGTTTCATCATTTTCAGCAGAGTTTATAAAAAAACCAACGAGAAGCTTACCCACATCCCGAGGAAGGGGTCAGCATCAGATAAAAGCCGAGAGGTTACACCTACTCGAGGAAGTAAAAGGGGACGTGACAGTCGCGGATCAAGAGGTGGCAGACGCGGAAAAAGAGGTGGCAGTCGGGGAGAAAGAGGTCGTGAGGATTAACGTGAAAACAGAGGGACAGGACGTGGTCACAGAGGAAGACGTCGAAGTGGTATTAGAAGGGGTGGACGTCGAGATTGCTGTTGAAGTGATTACCATAAGTAAGAATGAAGCAATTTTTCGATTTCCCATTCATTTTTTGATGTATTTTAAGTAAGTTTTCATGTAATCTCCTATTAATTGTTCGATCTATTTTTTATCAATTGTGTCCCCATTTTTACACAGGTTATTGGCAGTACGTCTTATTTTAGTAAAGCTTAAAATTGTAAATAAGAATTAAATAATTTTTCAGGTACTTTTCCATTCATTTTCTGATGTATTTTTTGTAAATCGTGTGGGCATTTTTTGTAAGAGTTATTAGCAGTAGATGTCCTTATTCTTGTACAGCTTGAAAGTGTAAATAAGAATTAGATAATTTTTCATGTGATTTTTGTCCATTTTTTCATGTATTCTCCACACATTTCATAATTCGTGTATTTTTTGTAATAAATATAGATAGTAGTATGTAGCATTCTTGTAAAAGATGAAATATTTTTCGTTCTAGCAACACCATGTCACAAAAAATAATTCATTGTGAGGGAAAAGGGGATTCAAAAACTGTTGAACGTGTAATCTGTTAATTATTGAAAAAGGGCGAATTTTCAACTATTTTGTGTACGACAGGAGTGAAGAAAAATGTCTACATTGTTGCTTATAATTATTATTTTCAATTTTCACCAACGGCACGCCATAAAGGAAGCGAAATCCGAAAATTGATCTTTTAGGCATAAGCCGGGTTCCTTCGGAGCCGGTCATTAGAAATTTCAAAATGAAAATCAATTTGTATAAAGAAACTTACGTTATTTTTACAAACGGGAATCGCACCATTTTCTGATTCATTATTTATGTTTTGCACATCTGTTTACTGTTCGCATTTCGCGTTATTTAGCAATAGTCTTACAGTACCATTCGGATTCTGAATTACATGGTACCACGATTATATAAAAAAATTATTTTACATGCAAAAATTAGCTGTGTATCTACTCGCATCGAAGTGACTCAACATTTACGTTTCTTTTAAAACAGTTTTTTATTACTAGTTACAGATTCACCATTTTAGATGTTTTTTTTTTAATGTTCTAATGGAGCAGCCTGTCTTAAAAATAATTTACACATTAAATTTTAATTTTGTGTTTCAAAATTCATCTATAAGGGTCCAAAAATGGGATAGCAGTGCCACAGCTTTCAGTATGTAAAGTTTTATTTTTTACTATATCAAATTAATAAAGTGGATTTCATAATTTGTAAAAAAAAAAAAAGAAATTAGTTCTAGTTATCAAGTGCAAAATTAGACGTGAATTAATAAACAGAAATTAAACAACAAATAATTAATAAAAAAGCGCTTATGAAATGATTAAACGTTTTTAAAAAGTCTTCTAGTAACCTCCTGCATGTTGTGCATATCTCTAGAAACTAAAATTTATTTAAAATAATCAATCAAACTGAAAAGTGGGGGACAGTTTCGGTTGGTTTATTTCGAAACACCATATGCAGGTGCTTCTGTACCTGTCGCGCATGAGAATATGACACTCTGTCTTATTGTAGCCATATATGCCACCTCAGTTTAATGCTGCTTATACAGTCAAAAACGACCGTACACTGAAGTGCCGAAACTACTTTTTTTGTGAAAATAATTCCTTATCGATTTAATATAGCAAAAATTAGAGTTTTACAAAGGAAAAGTGGTGTGTTACGGTGTCTTACATATTTAGAATTGGTGCATTTTCTTTTTTTAGACTAGAGCTCACGGAAATTAGAAAATGAAAGCGAAGTTCGGTCTAAACTAGAGAAAATAGAATTTTTATATGGAGGATATATATATATATATTAAATACTGTAAAGTTTGTAAATGTATTTCATAAACAATTTATTTAGTAATGTTTAACATTAAAAAAAAAATTCCTTTATTCGTGAAAGAAGCATCAAACTTTTCAAAACCAGGTAGTGATTTAAAAAGCAAAAAAATAAAAAAGCTCAACATCTTGGAAACCGTTCAAATAAAATTGTTGATCAACGAAATCGTAATCAGGCGCCTTATACCGATATTTAGTTGCACGTAGTTAATCGAGCATTCAGTGTAAATATATATATCAATATATACCTGATTTTAATCAAATGATAAAGACTAAAAATCGTGACTGAGTCTTTGGTCTTTTATAAATAAATCAGGTTAATAACTTTACAAGAATTATTATTTATTCGGTAGTTTATAAATTAATACGTCCAATTAATTAATCGTTACAGAGAAATGTTTTTATTTAATGCACCTAACCAAAAATATGGATTGTTAAGTCTGGAACATGCGGTATGTGTTTTATATAAAAACATTATTTCTATGTAATGGTAAATAAATTCGATATATCACTTAAAAACTATTAATAGTAGTGAAAAACAAGGTTATTTGTAAGAAGAATAATCGAGTTAGAATCGGATAAAAGAAAATACACGGTTTGACCAAATGGTTCTGTGCCAAGCCAAAAAAAAATAATATATATATACGGTAAAATTGAATATAATGATACTGTATTAATAATTTATACTTTTCTTTAAAAACTAGTCGAAATCAGAATCGAATAATACGTATACTATACGAATTACTATTATTCACGAAATGATTGAACAGAAATGGGCGGAACAAAATTCTCTACATTTTCAGAAGAAATTTCTTATATGTAACAGTGAACTTTCGGCTGCCAGCGATTTTATGCATATATACCATCTGTGCTTTTCGACATGTTTAAAAAATCTGGTTATGATATATTGCTGTAAACATTTTTGACATTTAATATACTTTCTTTTTTCTCAAGTTGACATTTTTTATTAAAGTAATTTAATGAGGATCGTCAGAACGTAATATATTGAAATTTATGTTTTTCTTCAACGTTAAATACACATACATATATACACACATATATATATATATATATACACATTAGCTCATAAAAAATTTCAAAGTATTTTAATTACTACATATTTCGACGGGTTCTAACGGCTTCATGATCGCAAAATGTTTTTGTTTTTCATTTCATGAACATGAAGTCATTAACTTATTACCTTATAGAAAATTTTTTTATGTGTATTTATTTTTTAATCAATAGGAAAGTATGTGATTTAAATTTTGACATTAACTTCATTTTAATTATGATTTAGGCCAGGAAGCAGGGGCATGATCATCTAATAAGAAATCATTTCTAACCATACTACTTGGAAAATTTTTATCAACTATCTTCATTAGAAGAATTACTAATGTGTGTATATCAGGCACATTTCAGCGGGAGTTTCAAAAATTAAATTTAATGTTTTCAGTCGGCATAAACAAAAAATATATTTTTCTGTTACTTGTTAAACAATTCGTAAATAAACTCTAACCGATACTACTAAAAAAGAACTGAAGTTTAATTGTATTCACCGGATTTTAATTATTTAATGATAAAACACGCGGGTCGCTGAGAAAATAGTGCATAGTCGTCTACAATGTGAAAAAGCAAAAGATGGTACGGCGCACCACATATTATAACCACAAAACTACATTTCTCTACTACAGAAAACGCAGCAAGTTTCATTCAAATTTGTTAATATTTATTTCAACAGCGGCAAAATTCTAAAGTGGAAAACCGAGAAAAAAACAGTAATTATTTTGTAGCAGTAAAGTTAAATGAAATGCTGTCGGCCCTATAGACATATATATATATATGGCACAAAGTAATAGATCTACAATATTATGGCGAACATAAATAATAAAAGTGCCGTAAAAATGATATAAAAAGCACACAAATCATGTTAAAAATATTAAAAAAACATCGACTAGTTTTTACTAATTATCGTCATTGTCAATATGTTAGGTTAATTATTATAATTATAACTTATAATTTTGTAATAATTAACTAACATCTTGGTAATGACGGTAATTCGTCGAAACTAGCCGATGATTTTTTAATATTTTTAGTATGATCAGGAACTTACAACCACCGCCTGAAATTCAGATTCGTTCTGCATTCTTATTTGCAGATTATATACCTTGTGATTTTTAATTCTTTCTCGCGTAGCAGCTTTTAAAGAAATACATCACGGCAGAAAAAAAAATGGTCGCCAATATTTTTTTCGTTGATGGAATGTAACGGTTTGTCACCAAAAGTAATATATGGGCAAACGTAAATGGAGATTACGGTATACTTTTATGAATAATAAAAGATAGCTTCGTACCTATTTTATTTCTTTTATTTAATATTAGGGTTTTTCAGCTTTTGTCTTTTGCAGTATTTTTCAGCTGGTGTTCGTAGATATGATTTAAACTATAGAAAACAAAAGAGGTTTCCCGTGTATTATTTTAGTTTTGTTTAAAATAAAAAATTATAGGGTATCCCTGCCAGTTTTAATTTTATATAATACGACGAATTTTATATCGACGGGAAACAACGCTATTACATCGTGCAAATAGCCTACTTTTTTAATGCTCGCGCTTCAAACACGATAGACATTAATATATCTGCTTACCCGTGTTAACATCATAATCTATCGATATAATCGAAAATAATTTTTAAAAATATGTACCGAAATACTCTAATTTATTACCGCTAAATAAATGTAAACAATTTAATTTCTCGCTGTTTTTCGCATTAAAAATATTTCGTTTATGAATTATACGTTTCTCAAAATACGTTTGTTCATCGAAGAGCATTATTCTGCCTTCTTATATCTAAACCAATAACGGTAACTTCTTTATAGTTCTATTACACTATTAATATTATTCTTATTTCTTCCTCTTCATCACTTGTACGGTTTACGAATTAAATTGTTGCGGACAATTTAGCTAAATAGCTAGCCAGATTATATACAAAACTTTGTATTAATATAAATTCTATTTAGCGTAGGCGCAAATAAACGAAGTTGTTTTGGTTTCTGATGAAAGTAATAATCGCGTACCGGCAAGTTAACCGCGAGGAATTATAAGAAACAGTTATTTTTATTTGAATTTTATAAATGGAAAAAAAAAAAAAAAGAAAAAAAAAGAAAAAAAAATAATTTTATCGTGCGACAATATATCATTTTGCCACAATCAGAATTATCATTTTTGCAACTCGAGACTTCATTGTTGGATCTTTGCGAATTTATTATAAAATTTTGAGTAATGTCTTGAGTAATTTTTAGCTTTGAGACACAGTAACAACAGATCAACACGGGAATAATTAACGTCGTAAATTTAACAAGAACATCGCTACATCGTAACCCAAAAATACAATGAAATGTTGAGACACCGTAAAAGAAGTTTCGAAAATTTACACATTCATTCGTGCGCTAAAGCCGCGCGTTCGCAAAATACGGAACTAAATAAAGTAAACAGAGTTTCATTCTTTCTTCAAGTAAAATGTATTGCCCCGATGAGAGATTCATTTTTCTATATCGTTTTCCGGGCTCAAAATTGCGCCGAAATCCGGTTTTAACTGAACGTAAATTTGTTCGAATTGATAGCCGAGATTAAATGGAACCCAACTAATTAATGATACGCTCAGTTAAAAAATGAACTACCTACTAGAAATTTAAATTGACTCGTGTATCCGCGTTTATTCTTATTACCCCGAAAAAAGCAAATAAATTTTTAATTTTCGAAGCGAGAGTTGTCGCTCGCATTTAAAAAGAATATTTTGAATTAGAAATTAGAAATATTCTATATGTGCCCGTAGAAACTTCCACCAGCGGGGGAGGGGAGGGAGTCTACAATTTCATTATTTCACTTATTTCGCACAACTGTCGTCGGCCTTTTTCGCTTTGTCACAGAATTCTAAATTGTCTTTCTCCAGCGTCACACTAAATGCTACACAATATTTGCACGTGCTCTCACGGGCGTGTATCGTTCATTCACGCGAAAGGAATTAGACGATTAAAACTCCGCTAAGAAGTATTTATTTACATTAACAGTTTTGTAAATAATAATAAAATTATAAATTATCAACAGTTAAGAAAAATTTGTTAAAAATCGGTTATTCCGTACCGGCTTTAATTTTCGAAGAAATCATTTTATCATCGTTAATACTATCGTCGATTTCCGAAGGTGAACCACTATCATCGTTTTCGCCGATTTGCTCGTTGAATTCGCTATCATCGCCGCTTACGGACTCTTTTAGATCCTTATCGACCAGATCGTCGCAAACATTTTCATGGTCCCCAATTATGCTCCAATAATTCGTACTGAAGGTGCAGAAATTACAGCAATATTTCTAAAAAATAAATAATTTTATCGAAATTTCGGTATAAATACCGGTTGTTAAAAAGAATATATTTTATTACGGACAAAAAAAAAAAAAAAAAAAAATAGCAGGACGAGGACGAAAAAAAAAATCCTCCTCTTCAAAGGAAAATATATAATATAAACCGTGAACAGTTTAAAACCTCGCGCATTACTAGCTAACGAATGTCGTTTAAATGTAATAATGCGGTTCATATATTTTATTCGGTAACTAGGAAGTATTATTTTCGAAGTAAAACTCAAAAAAATCAGCCAGTTATGGAAAGTTGAAAATTATTTTACGGAAACAAGTTGGGACTGATAGGACTAGTCATAACAGAGTGAGGTAGCTTGCAATGAAAAAAACAAAACAAAATAGGTGTTGTTTATAAAAAAACTATTCAAAAATGTACCATCAGGAGGAGAGTAAGAGAATACAAACATTTTAGCTGTTGAATTTTTTGCTTAATCGCCGCTTCGAAAAATTTACAATGACCTCCAATCACACAACATGTTCATCATAAAATTACACAATCGTTACTATTAAATGCTACAAAAATCAACGCGGGCACTATTTCATTTATGAAATGGTAAAATTACTACCGAATTTGTTGAAACGGTATAATTATTGAATTTTACTTTTTACCGATTTTTCGCATTATTTACAACTAATGAATATTCGTGGCATTCTGCGCACGTGTAATATTTTTATCCGAGATTACTACTTGCGCTTCAAAATATATAAAAGTGTACGCAGTTAAATGTGTCTGTCTAACTCGGTAAGTACATATTTCTTTTTTAATATAGTTATAGGCTCTAAATCGTATTTGAAGCTAAACTATGCCGGCCAGAGGAGCATTAATTTGGCTCGAAGTTTTCACTTCACTTTAGAATAAACACCGATATGATCTAATACAGAGCCCGTGCCCTCTCTCTAAACTTTTCAGTTATTTTATAAAAAGACAATAAATGAAACAAGATTTATGCTGCATATTTCTATTTTGTTTATTTTTAATTTTTTCGTAATCTTGTTTATTTTGTATCCGCACATTACCACGCTGCATGTCAAAAAAAATAAAATAAATAAAAAAAATGCTACAATATAATTTATCACTTACGTATAGTTTAAATCTGCAATTTTTGAAATGATTTATCATCGTTTCAGTTTTTACGCAGGTAAACGTACAACCCTTTTTCACGCAAATTAAATTAGCCTGACTTTCAAGTATACTCCAATAATTTTTATGCTCGTTTAAAAATGTTTCCGTATCTAGAATTTCTTCCTCACCGTACGCCTAAAATTGTAAGAAACCAAAAATTAATTAATCCGTTAACACCATATATATTATTGACATATTTAAAATATATTTTGTAAGCGATACAAATTCAGTACTTTCACGTGTTAATTACCTAAACTTCAACTTTACGCTTGTCTATTCATTTGAGATTCAATAATGGTGACCGGTAAAATATAGTTCCCTGACTCTACGCACGCAGTTAGCATAAATACAATTTAACGATGTAAGTAAAAGGCAAAAAGGTTGAAATTTCACGAAAAACGCTTAGCTTCTATTTATATCAAATTCCTCAATTAAAAAGCGATTTAATTGGTCTAAAGAAAAACAGTAAATTCAATACACGAACATAACTTTCATTTTTTTTTTTTTTTTTTTTTTTATTTTGTAGACCTTCAAAGTAAAATATGAGCCATCTTTAAAGAAGCAAATATGTAACACAAGTGACGCGCAACGTAACGCAACGCTATAAAAAATACTGCTTATAAATCAACGACACAGTCCCAGAAATTATCCCAATTTTAATCAAAAAACGGATGCTAAATAAAATGTTTTCCCCCCTTAAAATGCCGACTTCAAGATTTACTATAAAAATTGAATAAAAACGCGCTAAAAAGTAAAAAAAAAAAAAACTCAATAAAAAATAATATATTTTAGAGTGATGTATCCTAAGATAATGATATAATTCTTATACATTAATATTTGTTGGAGTAGGCACGGATCTCACAAATTACAATATTTAGAAACAATTTAATGAGTACAATAAAATAGTCACTCGCTTCTTAAAGTCCGCGTATTGAAAATTTAATGCGGCTGTTAATTAAATTGCAATTTAAATTTGGTGTACCAAAACTCTAATAAATATTAACCTTTTTTAAGAATCACTACAATATCACCTTAAGATTTATTTCCTTCTTCTTCTTCAGGTGCCTTCTCCTCGAAGGAGGTTGACTATCATATGACGAAACTGTTCTCTATTACTGGCTATCCTTAAGGCTTCTGAAACTTTCCTGATATTCAACCATTCCAGTATATTTTTAATCCAGTCCGTTTTTCTTCTTCCTCGGCCCCGTTTCCCTTCAATATTTCCTCGAAGGATAGTTTGTAATAGCTCATATTTATTACTTCTAATTATATGTCCTAGGTATTCTAACTTTCTTCCTTTTACCAAAGCTATCAATTCTCTACCTTTTTTCATTCTGTGCAACACTTCCTTATTGGAAACTTTATCGACCCATAATATTTTTAATATCCTTCTGTACAGCCACATTTTAAATGCTTGTAATCTGTTTATGGATGCCGCTTTTTAATATAATTTTTATCAAATAATAATTTTTTACTTTTTTGCGCGTTTTTATTAAATTTTTATGGTAAATCTTGAAGTTGGTATTTAAAAAAAAACGCTTTATTTCACAATTTTTAGCATAATACTTACAACTTTTTGTTTTGCTAAAAGTTAACTTTTTTAATAGTGATCAAACTCTTTAATTTACGTTACGGCGGTTTAAACTTCGTTTTCCTTATTCAAATCTATATTTATCCACGGGATAATTTTTTTAAATTACATTTTCATTAATAATTTTTTAAGTCAGTTGTGTTTATTATATTAGCAAATAAAAAAAAAATGATCTAAAAGGACTACATTTTTTCAAGTTTTTTGATGACTACAGAATATCTGTGTTCACCGGTAATCACCGGTATACTCATACGGTACTACCGCTAACTTGTACACTTCCGAATAAACAAAGAATCATTAAAATCAATCTACATGAGTACAATTTATCCGTGAACAAACACATATATAAAAAAAAAAAACAACACATACGCCACAAATATAACTTTAAATTCGGGAAAATGTATTAGAACTAATAAAAAAAATACGCGAGCAATAAGTCAGGTTAGAAGTGTCAACAAAAAAATTTTTTTTTGGGACCGTCGGATCTTCAACCAGAAACAATTAGAAAAGAAGGGAATCTGTTATATTTTAATCCGCTAGCAAATATTGTTAATAAAAAGTAGCAATTATAGCACTGTTGATGTAGGGGACGGAAAGAACAAGATATAAGAAGTGATATAAGAAGCAGAAAGCTAAATTCTCAATAATTTTGGAGTACCAAGCAGTGCGCTCCGTAAAAGGAAATGAACGCTTGATAAACATATGATAATCGTTTCAAACAATCATAAAGTATCTAATTAGTGAATTATGCGTTTTTCTTAAAAACAATTTAAAAAAATTAATAGTAAATATTTATCAATACCTCATGTTTCAATCTTTTGAAGTCAATTTGACTTATCAGCCTTACAGGCTTTTTCCTTTTACGTCTGAAAAAAAATAAATAGAAATTAGCCTTATTATTACACATTTAATTCTTACTTAATCGATAATCAAAAATAAGTGTTATATAAAAGCGCCTAAAATTTACCAATTACAACTAAGTTTTTTTTTTTTAAAAAAAAAATAGAAGAAAATTTAAAGGTAATTTTACAAAAATATAACATTTTGTATAGGTATGAGAGAATAGTTATCTTATCATTCTTGGAGACTATAATAGAATGCTGAATATTAATTACATCTTACTTCACAGTACATAGCATATATTTTTTTTCTTTTCCTAAGCCCATAAGCCATAAATGGGGTCCTTGTTTAATTTAATCCGCTAACTGGTACATTTTCAAAGGAACAAAGAATCGTTAAAATTGGTGCACATGGGTAAAAAGTTATGTGCGAACAAAGATGAGAAAAAAAAAGCAAACAAAAAAAAAAAACAACATACGTTTCTTGAAATTAATAAAAATGGCAATTATTGATATTCCTGCAAAAATAAGAAAATGACTATAATAATCGTAACTATCCCTTAGTTCTGTAATGACAAGTAAGGAAGTATCCCAAGAGAGGAGCTTTACTGAACTTTCTATTATATGTACTGTGTAAACACCCAAAACATCAGAAGAACTTTAAAATAATTTAATTTGCCGATAATTTAGTTATTTATCTGCAGCAAAAAAAAAAAAGAAAAAGAGAAGCGGTGTCTAGAGGGGGACATCCGGTAGGAATGAAGTTCCTTTCCCCTTTTGGTAGATATATAAAGTCATTTATAAAGTATGCGATAAAAAGTAAAATAAAATTTAAATGTGTTTAGAATTGAGGTTATACAGCTGGCCGCGCATAATGCTTGCTGTTCGAATTTCGATACTCACACACACACACACACACACCCGTATTTAATAGAAAGAGACAGAGAGAAAGAAAAAGAGAGCGAAGATCGCCTGGAGGACGCATAACGATTTTTCCTTACGTGACGATTTCTGCCAGTTTATTCCTACCGCAAGCCGCGTTAAAGAACTTCTTCCAAAAAAAAAAGAAACCTGTAACCAGTAACAGACTACAAAAACCCAAATTATCGCTTCAAAGTAATTTTTTGAAGCAGACAATTAACATTGAAAAAGCGCAGGGAATAATCTTTTCTGAGAAAGCATAAATTTCAGGTGCTTCCTTATTTGCGAGCATTAAAACCCGAATCACAGCGCGCTGTTTTAACTTGGACAGTACGCTAACAGAAGCACACATGATTACACATACTCGCCAAATGCTCTCACGCTTCGTACACTCCTTCCCGAAGGTTGTTTCAACATATGCCCGAGAGATGGAGTCATCCTCGTCGAGAGGGAGCGTAGAGAACCTTACTTATTGATCTACCTACATACGAGGGTGGTTCAAATATAAACCGGAATTTTTAAATAAACGCGCGAAAAATTTATTGTGAAATAAGTGGTTGCACTGGCAGTTAGACCGGTTTGTTACGAAGCGTGTAGAGCAATTAGAACCGCGTAACCTCACTTTTTAGTGTAGTTAGAGCCACGAGTGAAAAAGAAGTACCAGTGTCCGTTGCGCAACGCATCATTATTCGTTTTTTAGTCAAAGACGACGTAAAATCCGTGGAAATTTACCGAAAATTACGCGAACAGTTCGGCGATGAGTGTCTCTCCAAAACTCAAGTGTACGAGTGGTGTTCCGCGTTTCGAAAAGGACGTGAAGTGGTGTCAAACATAGCACATGCGCGGCGCCCAAAAACCAGCATTACAGATGAACACGTCAAAGCCATCGAACAACTCATTTTGGCTGACCGACGCGTCCATGTACGCGATATCACCGACGAATTGGGCATCAGCATAGGTAGTATTGAGACAATAATTCATGATCGGCTAGGTTATCGCAAAATTGCAGCCAGATGGGTGCCAAGACTTCTGAATTTTGAACAGAAATTCACTCGTTGGGAAGTTTGTACGCGTCTCCTGCAGCGGTATGAAGAGGAAGGAGAGAATTTATTGCGGCGAATATTCACCACGGACGAAACTTGGCTACACTACTCTATACGCCGGAGAGTAAACGCTCGTCTATGGAGTGGCGGAAGAAAAAAGAGGGAGCGCCAGTCAAAGCGAAGGTTACAGCTGGGAAGGTGTTGTGTACCGTGTTTTGGGACATGAAGGGAGTGATCGCAGTCGATTTCCTAACTGAACAACGTACTGTGACGGCGCAGTATTACAGTAACATCCTAAAAAACACAGTCAAACCGGCCTATCGAACAAAAAGGCGCGAAATTCCGATCCGTAGTGCGATACTGCTTCAAGAGAACGCCAGGCCACATACCGCTCGGCTCACGATGGAGACATTGGCCGAATTGGGCTGGGAAACACTTGAACATCCTCCTTACAGTCCAGATTTGTCGCCTTGTGATTATTATTTGTTTGGCCCGTTGAAAGAAGCACTTGGTGGACAATGTTTCGACAGCAACGATGAGGTGGAATCGTTCGTGCGCAAATGGCTATGTGACAAGCCACGAGATTTTTACGAAAAAGGAATAAAAAAATTGCCGGAGAGGTGGAAAAAGTGCGTAGCGTGCGAGGGGGGTTATCTCGAAAAATTGTAAAAAATATGAGCACTGTAAGTATAAAATAAAAATTTTTATGACGAAATTCCGGTTTATATTTGAACCACCCTCGTACATTTATACATTATGCATTAACATCAAGATTGCGTAGCCGCTTCGTCACCCGATTTATCAATTTAATAATTTCCTCCCAACCAACCTCCAAAGTTCATGTGCGACACTCTTTCAGGATATGATTCATTAACTGTTCTACCCTGTCACAGTCACATGTTTTTGTTTCACTTTTCATTCCATACTTCATTATTTTTCTTCACTTTCTGTACTCCGTTCGGAAACGATTCAACTTTGGCCAGCTATGTCTTAATAAGCCTAGTGGCTTATCATCTGGCTTGCGAATGATTCCTCTTTTATCCGAATTGTCTTCGATCGATTTCTTTCTCGAAGCCTGAATCCCATTAAAGTTCTCGGAGATTAATTTAGCTGTGGTTTTATATGCAGACTTTCTTGATTTTAAGCGATCCATTGCATTTGTGTTCCAGTGTATTGTTAGTTCTTTATTTTTTCTATATTTTATCCATTCTTTGATTGCAGCTTCTTTTTGTCGCAGATCTGAAAGTATAATTGCTCAGTACTGGTTAGCCCGCTGTGGGAATATACTTCAAAGTACCTGTACTTATTCTCATGACTGAGTTTAATTTACCATCGATTTTGTTAACGTAAACGCTATTTATCCATTCTGGAGCAGCATATTTAGCTGCTGAGAAAACCAAAACAAGAGCGAAAGTCCGTAATGTTGCTGCAGGTGCTTCCCAAGTACATTTACTCTTGTACGGACTTCAACAGTTGTATTGTCGATATGCCTACGATACGTTAGCTACCAATCCAGAATGACGCCCGATACTTTCGGAGTCTCTTCATATTTTAACCTATATTCACTAATTATTACATTGAGTTTATTTTTCGCTAATTTATTATTTAGGTGGAAGCATGATACACCAGTTTTCCTTGTATTTAGTTGTAATCGTCATTGTTTTGAATTACTTTGATATCAGTGACAGCTCTCCCACGAGGAAAATTTCTGTAATCTCTATTTGGGTTATTATTCTGTGTTGGTAATGCCAAGTTGTCTTCTTAAATGAATTTCGGCAACGTAGTTCTTGGAAAATCCAATATGTATAAATTAAAAAGTAATGAAGACTGATCCCTACGACACAACGTTAGTTAGTATTCTCTGATTGCTCTTCTTTCCTGTTAAAACGACTGTGAATCTATGACTGCAATTTTCGAATCTAAATTTTTAGTTTTCTTTTTACATTTATGACAGTGAATTGTTCCGTATAAATCATTCATTTAATTTTCTCTAGATTTTATTTTATTTTTGTTTTTTTCACACAATTTACACAGTAATAAGTGAAATTGTATAGTTCCCTTGAATTCAAAAAGTTACGTGTGATCACGAAGTCAGTACGTAATATAAAGCAACAAATTTCCAAATATCAGATACATTTTATGAAAAAAGTCAGTGCTGTTCTAGACGGTAAAATTTTAATTCTTTTGCCAGAATGATATGTTAAATTTATTAAAAAGTCTAGTTCAAAATTATGAAATGAAAGATCTCTGTCCATTATCCAAAATAGGCTGGAAGATTACGGAAATAGCAAGAAAGCATATAAATTTCAATTTGTATGAATTTCTAATTTTTTAAATTAAAATTGTTTATAATTTATTCAATTATAATTAAAATATCTTTTATAAAAAAAGATTTTTAAGTTAATAAATTTGGTTATTTTTCATTAAGATAAACTTGTGCTGACACTTTCTTTTAAATTGTTTTTTCTCACTTTTATCATACGCTCAAATGGAAGAAAATTTCCACACATAAAAGAATTTGACAGTAGCATCAGTTTCGTTCATATTAAATTACATTTGTTTTCTATTAAAAAATATTTAAAACTCGAAAAAAAATTATCACGCTAATATTTTCACTTCTGTTTAATTTTATTGGTTAAATACCTGGTGTGCCAGAACTCGCACAGAATAACTACTCACACATATATACACGTCAAATCTCCCCCAGATATATATTCGTATATATATATACTTGTGATTAATTTAAATTTAAAACAAGTTGAACTTTTAACAGTTAAATTAGAATTACAGCGTTATGTTCTAACTGATATGAGAATTTTGCTTAAACTTTTCTATCAGCATTGTTTGCACACGGAAAAAAAAAAAAAAAAAAAGGGAATTACCCGAATTTATAATTTTTCCTCAGCTTTAAAAGTTATGATTTACATATTTGTACAGATGTAGGTAGTGTCCATAACAGGTCTATATATAACAAAGATGTATGGAAGATTAAAACTGATCGTAAATATTTGTGCAACTGTATACGAAGTATATACATCGTGTACACTGATATGCACATGTGAATATGATGCAACACGTGTAGGAGCTTTGCCATTGCCTCCTTGGCAATTATTAAGATTATTACTTTTTTAAATTTTTACTTGCCACCATCAGATCTTGAACTTAGCACTGAAATTTCATGGTCCGATTGTTCTAAAAATGTCACCAGCACTATGGATAATTTATTTCATTCATAAATTGGTACTATTTGGCCATTAATCGACTAGTTACTAGAAAAGGTGTATGAGGTCCCAAAAACCAGTCTCCTTGAAGCGGTATAGAAACTACATTATTTTAACATATAAAGTAAAGGAAGCAATTAGGATGTTAAAAATCTTGAAGTTAAAGTTTACAGTGAAGATCAGGTTTGATAATACTAATGAAAGTTTAAGAGTATGATTTATTTTCTATTGGCCACATTTTCACATTTCCAGATCACTGCCCTAGTGCCCAGTTTGATTTCGAGTTGGGTAGACTTGGGGGCTACTAAAGTCTAGAATGAAATACGTTCGAAAGCTTGAAATCCCTATTTGGTAGCTGGGTATTATTGTACTACCCACTTTTTAACATGTAATCGGAATTTAATAGTTAAAGCAGAATGTATAATGTTTTATAAAAATGTGAAGTAATCCAGTTATATTATAAACTTACTTTCTTTGCAATATATTATCTTCATTTATTGATAACTTTTTACGCGCCGACGTCTAAAGTAAGAAACAAATAAAGTTATTTTAGTTAATAATCCCGCGCAGATATTTAAAATTACGAAAAAAAAACAACAAAAAAAACAAACAAAACACGGATACTTCATAAATAATTTAAGGTCCAATTAAAATTTTATTTCAGTATAAAACATGTTTCACAATCTCATTAAAAATTTTAATTATACATGCAACTTCATTACAAATAAATTACAGTCTATTTATACAATTTAAAAATTAAATTCATAACCGTAAATTAATATAAACGTCTGCTTGAAATTATTCCAAAATCTATAAAATAACTCTGCTGAAACACATTTCACACTACTAATAGAAAACTGGCATAAGAGCAAAGTGCTCATTTTTTGTCAATTACTCTATATTAGTTGCATAAGAAGCAGTATTTCTTTGATACGTTAAAAACCCAAAAATCTAAATATATACTATTATTGCTGAGAATCAATTTATGTAACAAAAATCAACATGCACACTGAAAATTTATAATAGAGCTCCCTCGAAAAAATGGATTATCTGCACTCATACTGAATTTGTACACATTAATGGTGTACATAATATCTTTATATTATTGATGTTTACCGAAAATAGTGGCAACATTTTATAACTTTTATCATCTGGTGCCGCATTTATATTTTGGATAATACAATTACAAAAAGACACAAAAAATAATTATGCGAGTTCAGGAAAAGTCGATTTTAAAATTAGCATCATTTCATTAGAACTATATTTAACGAGTATTATTCCTGTGTCGATTTGTTGTGATTTATTACTTTAAAAAGCTTTTCGTTAACAGAAGAAGAGAGATGGCGAAATTCAAAGAACTGAACAGGTTCCTTAAAAAAAAATAAAAAAAAGCGAATTAAACAGCTTATTTACACATTTAAAGTGTATAAATTAAATAAACAGTAATATATAGTATTAATCACTAAGAATTTTATTTTCTTTTAACATGCCATCTAATTCTATGCAGCAAATTTTTTATTAAAACTCATTAATATCGGTTATCACAGAAAGCATATCTTTTACTAACAATAAGTTGGAAATCGGTAAATAGCGAGGTTTGTGTTTATTTTGTAATTCGAAAGGAATATTAGAACAGCAATGCAGCAAAAACAAAAGGTAGAGCAGAAAATATTTCTTCTATATATAAAACGATTTTAACATTCTTCCGTTCAAAGATCATTAAAACCGCTACAAATTACCGCAATAAATTTCGTACCTATTAAATATTAAAATATCATCTTGATCTTATAGAACACATGTAATAACAATTTGAGGGAAAAAAATTTTGATCAACTCGGATAAAAAATAATCTTTATTCCTCATTAAATTTCAAATGCATTTTAAAATTTTTTGCAGTGTTGAACATAACATTTCAGTAGTATTCATGCAAAACAAAACGATGTTCGAATCAGTAGAGAGAAACAATTATAATCCTTTCTAATGATTTTAACCATACTATCTTTTAAGATCTGAAAGCAACATAAATTCAACTATATTTAAATATGATTTAAACTTCGATTTACAGGCCTATCTTTATGCTATCCAAACAGAATTTTAGTTCGCTGTTACTCGTGAAAATTTATTTAAAAATTCGATTAATTAGTTTTTTTAACATTTTAAAATTGCTAATTTGTCAATCGAAGGTCATATTTCATGATTTTTTCAATTTTAGACGAATAATGCAGGTAGAATAATAGTCTGGTGGTCACAGTGCGCTAAACTATCAAACCGAAAATTACGCGATTGAAATTCGCCCCTTTAGATAGCTTTAAATCTTTTCGAGATATATACCGAATCTGAAACAGAAGAGAGTACACTAAAGAAAAATATGGAAAATAAAGACAACCGAGAGAAAAGAAGTGTGCAGTATTATCTTCACATCCATCAGGTTTCGTATATTAAAAAATTGAATAAGTCCCAATTCCTTGTCCAAGGTTCATGTGACTCATGTTATTAATCTTCAGTAAACAGAACTAAATAGTGTCCTGATTTTGCCTACATTAGATTAAAAATTAAAAATCTTATATAATAATAAGAAAATCACTCGCCTATAAATTATTTTTTAAACCGTTCTCATCCATTATTAATCCATTATAAACAACTCATTCGCAACGGTATCATGCACATAACAACACTTAATTTATTGTACTTTCAGTATTAATTATCTCCTTATAATATACGTACTATTTACAATTAATTACTTACATTATGAGTATCGGTCATCGGAACTTCATCACCCTGCAGTCTGCTGTAAGAAAACCGATAAAAATAGCATTAACCAGTATAATTATACATATAAATAACTTTTTCATTATTCTTTTTTCGTACGCAGTATTAAAATACTTGCCGAAGAATTTAAAAGACGTCCAATAGATAAAACATGGTTAACAAATTTAACATTTTTTTTTTGAATGATAATTGTATTCATTAATGTAGAACTTGTTTATTGATTTGATTAGTTTTGTTTAGTAAAATTACATTTATTGATTATTTTTCTGAAAATAAAAAACTATTTTAATCTTGAACGTAATTAATTTTTTTTGTAATACTGTATTTAAAATAATGGTAATAGTTTCTCACTGCCTGCCAAAATTATTCTATCGCGGTTAGCGCAAAATTTCACTTTTAAGCCGCTAGGTGCTCACATATTCAAATTAAGAAAATTCTTATTCGAGTAAAGTAATTTAGTTACGAAGGGGCTAATAACAATTCGACATGCAACTGAAAGTTTAACCGCATTTATTAGAATGACGAACTTCGATAAATAGCACCTCACTGGTTTTTTTTTTATCAAGTATAGGAAAATCTTTCTTTTAACTTTCATCAATACAGTTAGACCGTGAAAAAATATCATTGTGCAACGTGGACTAAGAATCTTGCGAAATTGTTTCGATTCACATCAATGAAACATAGTTAACTATTTATTTAAAAAAGACGATACTATAATTAACATTATACATGTAAAAAGGAAGGAATAATTTCACATTTACAAAGGCATTTATCTACTCAAAGCAATAACCTGTGTCCTCAAATATTTTAAACAAATTTAATTACTATCAGAATGTTTCTATGCTACAAAAATAAAAATAAAATATAATAAATCCATACTTATAAATTTATAAGAGTAGAAAAAACAAAACCAAAAAAACAGTAGTTTCTGCCGAAACCATTTAAATGTTTGAAATATTGCTATGCGGTAGAAGTTTACAATCACCTACTACGAAATAGTTTATTAAAGTATTACACTCGTTTAGCTGCCCAATCATTCTCGCATTAATTTTTTTTCACAATTCATCTTTTTTTTTTGTTCTTTTTTAAGACTTTTACATTTTACTTATCTACTCATTCATGTTACAAAGAAGTTCGTGTTCCTCGTTAAACAGACGCAATGATAAGCACCAACTTTGTTATTAAATCCCCTATTTTCGTCACGATTTTTTATTTTCCGTACAATTTATTAGTTACTCTTACATCTGTCTAATATTACTTCTTAATTCTATAACTCAATTTTCAATTCATTCGTATGTAATTTTCGATGAAAAAGAATCGCAAAAAGCAAAAGTGATCAAGTGTATTTTACAATTCATATAAATATAAATATAAAAAACATTAACTGTTAATAATCGTATTACCCCAAAAATATTTTTGGTTCTTATCTAGTTTTTCATCGGTTACACATGATTTACAATGTAAAAAGTGACATATTTTTTTCTCTTTTTCCGCTTGAATTTAACAATTTAGTGGATTTTCATTAATTCAGTTTTATAATTAAAGTATCTTTCATCATGTATTCGTAATAAAGACATTAATCAGTGGTATCAAACATCAAGATGAGTTCGGTTGATAACAAACAATAGTTACGTAATGGTTTTGGCAATGGTTTTTTGGTTGCGACAATATCGAACCGTTCCGTGCCTTTTCATTAAAATATTGCAGAATAAAGAACCGAATTAAAAAAAAAAAAAAAAAAACAATATATTTTAAATACGATTTTTCGGCTATTTATTTTAGACATAAAACATGAAACAAATTTATCGTCAGGGTGAATATTACTCATATTTAATTTTTCAGTGAACTTTAAATAAAATAAATATACATCATCTTACCTCATATGTTCCATCGTTTTACGGTGGCTATTAAAATGGTATTTTGCAGTTTTTGCTGGAATTTCTTTGGAACAATATGTACACTAAAACAAAATTAACGCACAGTTATACCTCCCCATTTCAATATATATATATACATATATATATACACATATATATTTACATAAATACATCATGCGTAGTAACATTTGAAATAACTGCCTCTGTTAACATGACAATTTAGATTAAGTCAAGTAAATAAATACGGAACTAAATATCAGCAGATTAAGTAAATCGGCGGAAACGCAAAAAAAAAAAAAATGACTGCTATAAAAAAGTTAAAATAATAACTTACTGTAAACAAACCATCGTTATGGGCGTATCATTCATTTATAAAATAAAACAACGATGAATTCAGTTCTTGAAGAAATGTTATTACCTGATTAAACGTAGAGCTAACGAGTTTTCTCTCATTGGGCGTTGCAAGTTATGTATTATTTCAGTATGTTTTAATCAATAGTAAAAAAGTCACTCACAGGCTAAACTTGTGTTATTGAATTTAACAAAAATTAAACTTTAGCTTCTCCCAATTTGGCCAATTTATCTCTACATAGCATACGTAATTATTGATTATTTTCCCCGCTCGCTACACCTACATCACAATACTGCGAACCTTTCCATTTATATGTTTATTCATTAATAATTATGCGGCAAAGTTTCAACTATCCGGCAATATCGGATCTAGCTGAGTAATGAAAACTGATAGATAAGGGAAATCCAAAACTACAATACTATGCAAGTTGGGAAAATTTAAAAATTAAGAGTCACATAAAGAACTGATAAATGAAGCCTGTATTAGATAAACTTTGCGGGAAAATATAACTAAATAATACACTAGAATATAACACAAACTGATTACAGCTAAATTACCACTGTAAAGAGTTCTGATTGAAGTTATAAAAGTAATATGTAGAATTTACGGATTAGCGCACGTAAATTATTACTTTAACTTAATGCGCAGCAATGCTTCATTATTTAATAAAAAAATATGCAATGAGCATTTCCACAAAGTATTTAGCAGTTTTATTAAATGCAGAATTGTTTCCGCAATGCATCAACGGATAAACTAAAATGTCGGGAAAACTCTACTGTAAGGCATACAATTCTCTACCAAATAAGAGTATACTGGCATCGTTTAAGCAGATAATCTATAGTTAGCAAGACTGTGAGCCCACACAGAGGGCAAGAAGATGGGAGAAGAGCTCTTCATATAAACGTAGTTATGAGACAATAGTGTGTGTCCCACGCGCAATCTAGACAAAATTGAGAATTATCTACGTGAGACAGGAAACGGCGGCCGCCACGAATCGGTGCTGGACTTTATGGATCTAAACGAGGTCGCTTGATTCAACCATAGTTTACTCCATTCTTCAAAAAAATGCATTTGCAACACTGATGGTCCCCTATCACGGTAAAACAGCATTAAACGGCATCGGACCAAATGAAGTTCCCTAGCAACCAAGCAGCTTTGTTTTCTGGAATCCTAATATGGCCAGGAACTAATAAAAATGAGACATATACATTAGATAGTGAAAGTCGGTACATTACGTCTTTCATTTCCGTTGGTAAGGTATTGCAACTGTCTGGAACCTGGATGGCTGTGATAGATAGAAGCGTGTTTGAAATAAGTATGTAATTTCGGGACACTGGGTTAGAAGAATATGCCTCGAGACAAAGAAGGATTGCAAACGTTTCTATCTCCAAAACAGAACAGTAGTCATTTAGGCGCTCGGTACACATCACGCCTTCAATTTCGTAAACGCACGCAGTTAGTGAAGGAGAGTTTGTGTGCCTCGCTTTGACCGCGTCCGTTTACACGTGTATGTGATTGGCGAAGGAGGCGAATTTATTCAATACTATTTGAGATATGGATAGGGAAAGGTTAGGTGTTTTCAGGGAATCTATTAGATTAAAGTTTACAGATATTGGAGCATAATTTCAGGGCGCTGTAGTAACTGAATCAACGTGATGGGCGCTCCGATTTATTGCTATTTTAACGAGAAAGGTTAAAGCCTTGACCGATGAATCGCCAATAAAGGATGACGGAATTTAATATTAATAAATACAATTTGTGAATTTGTAATTTCCTCTCCCTATTATTTTATGGAAACAAACGTAACCATTATCAATAAATGAAAACAGGCTAAACATTATTTATAAATTTAAATTAATCGGATTCCTTTCAACTCGGAAAAAATAATTCATAATCATCTGCCAGAATAAATGAAAAAACTCACTGGCGCGCATACGTTGGTGAAGTACATAAAAATATAAGTTTAATCAACATACCGTTATCGTTCTATTACATGTGGATGTGTGCCCGATATGTCCAACTTCAGATCTTGATATTTTACCGCAATCTGGACATATCAGTTTAATTTGCTTATTCTTTATGGCAGTCGGTTTTATCGAATGTCGTAACTTCCTTGTAATATTCGGTATGTCTTCAAAATTCTAATAAATATCAATAGCAAGGATTAGAGTTACCTTACACAAAATAAAATATTATTTGGAAGTGTATAAATACGTCTTTGCGTATAGTAATAGAGAATATTGTTAAAAATATATTTAAAAAAAAAAAACAACAAAATATTTGTGAATAAATAGTTTTAAAAAAAACTTTTGATTAGAATGATAATTATAAGACGAAAAACTACTTCTAGATGAAACTTTATTTCTTGCTTAATCATACGACTTAAAAAGCGACTTCAAGCCTGATTTCAGACACTAATCAGGATTACTTCTTATTAATATTACGGTCATGTACATGATACATATATATATATATATTTAAAAACTCCAATTTCAGCCAGTTTTACAATGTTTTGAAAACTTTGATTTCAATTAAACTGTTTCTAAGTGAATTACTTTTCAAAAAAAAAAAAAGAACTGTCTTGATCTAATTAATGTATTTTTGTGACAAAGGCCATATAGGACGATAAATATAATAAATCGACGCTAGAAAAATATCTGGATCATCTTTTGGGAGCATATTGGTACTAATAGAATACGTTGATCCTTCAAGTTTTAGACCACTATCCAGTTTACGTTTTGATTACATCGAAAAAAAAAACAAAAAAAAACAGCGAAAAATTCGAAAATAATTTTTTTTTCAAAAACGGCTTAACCGATTTGAATGAAATTTGAACACATCATAGAAATATATAAAGACCATGCTCAGAAAAAATGACAGCTCATTATCTTTACAATAACCACTAGAAATAGGTGATTTTTTCCGATTTTTCTTTTTTTCTTTTTATAACATGTTCGTACAATTTTGCAACTACTTTTTTTTTATACCTTTTTTAATGAAGAATAACCTCTAAAATTTATAAATTAATCGAAAAGGAACGCGATATTGAAAAAAAAAATAAAAACTAATTTTTTGACATAAAAATCAACTTATTTCAATATTTATACCTCTGAAACAACTACGTATTCGATTAATTTATAAGTGAAAATAACAAAATATTCGAAACAATAATACGAAAACAATTTTTTTTTTTTTTATCAAATGAGAAAATTCTTACACAGTAACAGGAGATTATTAGAAGATTATATTTTTTAAAAGAACTATCATAACACATTTCTTCATAATTGTATATAATTTTACCTAGATAGCGTTATATTTTGGAAGACATTGAGGTGTGCAGATCGATAAAGTATTAAAACTGAATGTAAACTAGAAAGTAAAGTAATTAATAATAGAATAATAACCGCAAATAAATAAAAGATAAATCCTACACAAATGAATAAACAAATAATAAGGAATTATACAGAAGCCACGAAGAAAAAATGTAATAAAATAGGGGTTGAGAAAAGAAACAGTAATAGAGAAATGCATGCAGTAATAAAATTTATGATGAAGCAATACCAAAACAGAAGAAATAATAATATAATATAAAAAAGAAACATGGAAAACATTGCGGCGATCAAGAGGAAATTTTTGATACGTAGGTGGATTGCATCACGAAGAGGTATATTGAAATGTGTGAATTAGATAGCGCGATACGAAAAACTAGAAAGAATAAATAAATGGAAGATGAAATAGCGGCAAATGTGCTGAAACGCATTGGTCCAAAACAGGGGTGGCCAAACCGACTTAAACATTTTTGCGGCCCGCGAGATGGCCAAAGTAGTAAAAAATTATGTTCTACGAACCCATAATGCACACGCATGTTGGAATATTTAATATAACAAGTTTTATGTTTCACTCTTAAGTGTGTCTATAGTGGATCTAAATCGAATATGGGGATATATGATTTTATTTGCGGCCCGCGGAGTTATGATACATATCCAAAGTGGCCCTTAAGATCGTTTGGGTTGGCCACCCCTGGTCTAGAAGTAAAAAAAGATATTGCTGGATATTTTAAATAAAATATGCAACGGCGGTACTTTACCGAATGATTTTGACAAAAATAATATTATATCAATTTCAAAGAAAAGTTCCTCACAGACACTTCGCAATACAGAAGAATAGCACTAATAAGCCACATGTTAAAAATACTATTAATAATAATAATAAATGCGGGAATAGTTAAGTCCCACCTTACAATGAACATTTTTTATTTAAATTTTTTCTCACAATCTGGGGGTTGGCACGCGAAGCACGCGGGAGTCAAAGACCACTAGTGTACAACATATACATTACATGTATTTAAATTTATGTAAATTATTAACCATTTGAAACTGATCCTAATTGGTGTCTGAAATCATTTGTAAAATAATGCGAAAATAAAGGAAAGCTACGACTTTTAATTAGCAAATATTTAAAATGCGAATAATAGAAGATAAGAAATAAATATAATACGTTCTATTTATTTTTTCTTACCAAAGGATCTTCTTCATCCTTCAACCAACATAAATAATAATGCAATACACGATGGCATTGTTTATAATAACCTAGCATCATTTCTTTATTACAAAGACCGCACTGAACCTGCATCACGAAAAATAAAACAATTACAAAATAAAATAAGCGAATACATTATATATATATATATATATCAAAGTAATGCGCGAGTAAGTACAACATCGCGTGATTACGAGTACGAATACTTGTCAGTCGAGTAAAACGATTACCCTGTGTGTATTCGTACACACTACGCACTTCACTACTCGCATCATTTTGCATCAGCATCAGCAAGTATAACAGTATTCAGTATCGTTTCGCATCGGCATCGGCGAGATTTTGCTTATGCTGAAGGAATGTGTAACATTATGTGAGACATTAAATGAATTCAGAAAGTTCACTTGATTACATACAAACAGAATATAACAAAAAGTTTCTATACAATAATAACGTCTACAGAAAGAAAGTAACATAGTCTCAAATTTAAAAAAATGAAATACTTCTTGGTGGTCCTTGATATATCAAATATAAGTAAAGAAATACATCATAACTTGTCTTTCACTGTATATTTGGTTTGTAAGTTAATCCTTTCCTGCGCGGAATATAGGAACAGTATCGATATTCTCTCCCTTCAGACTACTTTTCCTATTTTCTAGCACTCTGTTTGCGGAACTGAAAGCTCGTTCACTTGGGGCGTTGTTAGCAGGAATACATAAAAATTTTTGCCCTAGTTGGTAGAGTAAAAGGAAATCCTTTTCATGACTTCGCCACCATTGTAATATATTTCGGTCAGTAGCAAGGCTTCCTTGAACAGCTCCATTTCAACATTAACTTGTGACTGCCAATTATTATCGTTGTCAATGTTAATATCTTTATATTTATTACAGAACTGAACGGTCATCTCCAGTATCACTGCAGTAGTCCAACGTATTGGCATAAACTCTATCTCTGGGCAGTTAGAAGAAGAAGAAAGTGTGTCAAAAGAGTTTTCACGATGTCCGAGAATACAATTTAGCTCCTCCTTTACAAGAGTATAAATTTCTTTACGTGTATTGTCTTCTAAAAACCGTAGTTGTTTACATTCGGGCCATATTTATGAATGCTATGCGGTTGAAATTTAATGTCAAAAACATTATCCAAACAATGACGAATAAGCGCTTGGACTTCAGTAGTTGTTTCTTCATTCTGTAGTTTTATCAGCTTTTCTTTCAAATAAATATGCATGTATAATAGCACTAAATGAATGATAGGCTTCTTTTCCGCCTCAAACAGTAATGCTACTGTTTTAAATGAATGTAAAAATAGAATCAATCTATCTAAGAGATATTTTTCAATTCCATGAAGGCGATATTCTTCTTTTGCACTTTCTAATATTTCTTCAATAGTGTTAAAATTTTTTCGAATCGAAAGCAACAAATCAAATTTTGTGTTTTATCATGAAGTGCACTCTTGCCTAACTGTCGTGCCTAACTTCTGACAGTTACCAGTTCGTTTAAGGTATTCTACTAAAGACTTACAACGTGAACATACTTCTTCTACTACTGTTTTCTTGAAAGTATGCGTTGAAATCAGATTCAGAACATGGGCAATACAATTAATGTGCGAATACCGTTCCAACGCTTTTTTGATGTCAGATCCTTGATCAGCAATAAAAGTCAGTTTTTCAAGTACAGTATCTAGTAAATGCAAGATTGATATGTTCTCTTCTAACGTGCAAAGTATGTTAGTAGCTGTTTTTTTGACTGCGTTTTGCTGCTCGTCGAAGTCCAAATATTCAGTGGTATAGAGCACTTGACTATGCAGTCGCCAAGTCCAATTAAGATAATGAACTATTAAGACCATGAAGTTCCTCTGTTTTTTGTTGTCTGTCCACATATCTGTTGTTGCTGCACACCATCCTTTCCCGAGCAGTGGTTGTAACCCGGAAACAAAGCGTTCTAATTCTCTATTGTGAATTTGCTAAACAATAGTCGGATGTGGCAGAACCTCATTTATATTGAATTTTTTTAAGCCCAATTTCACTCCTGTTTCTACCAAACAACGTGCTAGGTCTTTAAACCCACTACCATTTGCTGCTACAAACGAGCGGAGATCCTGCGTCACATACTGTACACACTTGTCTACAATGTCCTTTTTTATTTCGTCACTTACAGTGACGCGCGCCCTTTTTCTGTTGCTGATATAGAATCTTCCGGCTCACCTAATTAACATATGTTTTTAAAACAACGGTGTTTCTTTAAATTGGATGCACTCGAACTTTTAACTTATTTAAAAATATGTTTACACTTACCACACATTACAAACGGCTGCACTTCTTCAATGCCATTAGTTTTTTTCACGATTTTTTAAAAATAGGTCCACACGTTACTTTACCGCATGATTTTTTTGTTGTATATTCACTGCTTTTAATTTTTTCTAATATCGACATTGTTACGCAGAGTTCCAAATTTCAAATATACATGAAAGACCGAACAATGAATTTCAAAATATCACCATGCAACTATTCATCGTGTACTGTTGATTAAGGGCGTACCGGTTGTGCGTGTCAAATTCTTTATTTTGACATGACTGATGACTCTAAATGACGAAAATGATTTTACGAAAAAGTAAATTTTTCTCCGACTACAACGTATCCTATCACTTACCGAACTGTAGATGAAATAAGAAATTGGCGAGAAATTTTAGGAAATGATTATTCAGCATATTGCAAACTGAAAGCATTTCGGATTTCGCTGAACTTATAGCGTAGCATACATAAGCACAATATTTTCCCTCACTAATTCACCTATCCAACTTGGAACAAAATGATTATTGCTTTTTAAACACGATGCCTACTTGCATACGATGCTACGATGCAATTCTGACGAATATTACTCGTAATAAAACGTAAATGTCATCGGCGATGCATTGTCGAAACGATACCGAGTATGTACTCGCATCGTTCAGTCGTATACTTGGCGATTATTTCTCCGATTAATTTTTACGTACTCGGACAGTTCTCTGATATATATTATATATATACATATACATAATATATATATACACTTTTTTTTGCTAGTTTGAAATTAAAATAAAAATTATTGAAAACTGTCAACTTTTTGATCGGATTTTTTTTTTTTTTAAATAAATAAAAGCGAATGTTTTTAAACGACCACAAATCTACCGAATTATAAGAATTATCAATAGACATAGTTAATTCAAAACCTGTATTTTACAAAAATAGCGCGATAAATAGAAAATAAAATATTTCTGATACCAAGAGCACTGATACTAGAGTTTTACATGTTTGACTACAAAATTTTCATTTTCGCTTTTTTGAAGAGATTATTAAACCCGAAAATATGCCGCCAAAAATAGTATTCGAAGAACGCATTGAAATTACACACTCCTGTAAATTACACTTTTTACGGCATTCGATCTACGTAATTTAACTAGTAGTTCAAACTTAAGTTACCGTGTCTAATATCCTGAAACTGTTATCATTAATCTTCTCTTCAAGATCCTTTTTTAGAAAGTTTTTAATTGAAATCTCAGAATAATCAAGGATGGTATGAACGATATTTTGTAGGCAGACGCACAAAAATTAATACATACTTTAATACCAAAAAATAAAAAAAAAGTTATTTTACATTTATCGCGCAACTGTGAAATATCAGTTTTGTTATTAATAACAGCACACAAATTAAAAACGATATCTAATTTCGAATATTTTTTATACATGCATTTTTATGAACGTACAATATTAAATAAAATTTTAACGAAATAAAAATTATTTTATACCATTCTAGTTGACGTGAAGTCTTCTGTGCCATTGTCTATAGATGCAGGATCTTTACAAAATTTCAATACTGAAGACACTTTTGACATTTCTTCTGACGTCATGATCCGGTCTCCATTATCATAGTTTTCCAACTGTGTAATAAACAGAAAATTGACGACTTTACAAAAATCGATATTCCATTTAAACTATTAATTAATACACAAATGTATCTCACAAAGAAAAAGTAAACCAGTTTGTTTTTGTTATTGTTTTTATTTTTTTTAAGCACCATACTGTTACTATAATTGAATTTTGTATTAAAATTCAAAACTATTTGTTTAATATAAAATTAAAACAATAATACCATGTTTTTATAATAAATCCGAAATATTTTTGGTTTTGTTATATAAAGTTATTCATTATTTTAATTTTGTCATTATTATTATAGTTTCCGGTAACATTTATTTTTCTGAAGTTTAAAAAAAAAATAAATAAATTACACGATGTAATAATCAATATAGGACAAATTTGTAAAATTTACACGAATAAAAAATCACCTTGCTGTTATTTTTTTTAAATCTGTGCGTAAAAATTAGCTAAGTTTATTTAATCACATTATTTACCATTTTAAAACTATTATTTATCCGTTAGTTCGTTTTTTTTTTTTTTTTTTTTTTTTTTTTATAGAAAACCCGCCGAAAAGATCCCGATTAAATTTGGGTATGAACTTAGGTCCAGAAAAGGCTTTAATTTGTCTTTTTTATGCTTTCATTTTTCCTAGAGAAAAGTTAAAAATAAAAGAAAAAGGTATGTATATAATATATGTTTATATCCATATATTTTTTTAAATATCGATACCTATATTGAAACGTAGTTATATTTTTGTTAAACGGATACTTTTGCTGGTTATAAATTCCGTTATTTGTTTCAACTGTTTTAATTTTTGGCTACTTCACAGCAAGGCCTTCAAACCGTGTTTTTGAATGTTGGGTATAAAATTATTTTAGAAAGAAACTGAAACAAAAATGCAAAAAAACGAAAAAATCATATTTTATACAAACAGATTCAACTTTTAGCTCTAACTAATGATATATACGAGTATAACTACATTATTTTCAAGCCCGGGGTAATGTGAAAAATAATATAACTTTCTTGCATCGATTAAATGTAACATTTTTTATACGACAGAAGTTGTAACGAAAATGTTTTGTAAATCCTATTAATAAAACCTGCGAATCGATAATTAGAAACTTTTACGTGAATCTTAAATTAAAAAATAACATAGTCAATTAAAATTGACTAGAGGGCTATCATTTAAAGCCACCCCCTTGGACCCCCTAGATGATAATCTTCCACAGAGTCGATTTTAATTGACTATATAATTTTTAAACGTTACATTAATCGATATAAAAACGTAACATCATTTTTCATATTATCCCTGCGTAAAAATAACAGTTATTAATATATAAATATATTAGTAGCGAATCCAGCGGTCCTTCTATACACATGCGGTGATGTACCAAAGCAAATTGAAAAAGAAAGAAATTTGTCAGTACTTCTCTAACAACAGAGACTGTATTGGCTAAAGAGACAGTTTAAATCTGAAAAATCGGAATCTGAGAAAAAGAAAGAAAAATGCTAAATATGTGAAATGATGTTGTCCGTTCGAGTAATAGTTGAATTCCGATTTGATAATATTATAGTGTCATCAAGTGACAACAAAAATCATTTCATCTAGCAGACTGGTGTTAGTTTTAACATTTACTTTATTGTACAACAGGGCACAACGCAAGGAAAGGAAATGTTATTGCAACGACACACAGCCGGTTTTAAGATTTACACAGCCGTTTTGCAATTTGTCTACATATATAAAAAGAATCATCTCCATATTCGGCTTCCTATTTTTCTATTTCTTTTCGGACTATATTTTATTCTCCCTAGAATAATTTTACTTAAAATAATTTAAAATAATACGTAAAACAATTTAAAACTATTTGCAAGTACGGCCAAGTTAAAATTTCGAAGCATTAGATTTTTGGTTAAATCTTTTCTTTTAGTGGATATTACATAAGACAATTCAAAATTATTTATTATTTATAATAGATATGTTCATTTTTTTAATCAGTAATAAATTTTCTCTTAAACAAATTAAATTTTTTATTCTCTGAACTTTTTTAAAAAAACCGTTTTCCTAATTTGTTTTTGTTTACGCAGTAAAACGTACGATTGTGTGTTAATTTTATTTCAACATTTTTCTGTTGTAAAAAAGTACCAGAGGAAACATCGCCGAATTTATCACTGATATACATACATACATATATATATAAATATAAAGTAATGTGTGCATTACTTAGTTAATAAAGAAAAATTAATGATAAATTAATGAAAAATATAAAATAAAAATAGATCGTGACGGGTGTTTGCTCGCTAGAGCCGACATGGCCCATCATTATTTTAAAGGAATTCGCGTGCTTATTGATCAACAAATGGACAGAGAGTGAAACCTAGAACTGAGGGAAAGGTCCAAGAAGAATACACAACCATAGGTCATCAGTAAATTCTCATAAAATTTCAGTAACACTATCGATGTCAAAATATCTGAAATAAATAAGTCCAGTAGTGTCGAAGTAACTAAATCGGCAGTGAAAGTCAAATTCGTTATATTTTTATACCTCGTTACAAAGTTACGCAAAAGTAACATTTTACTATAAAAACACCGAGTTCGGTAAAAATCAAATAAATTCGGTTACTGAATCTTCTCGCGTTACCATCAGCATCCCAGTCCGGAATTTGATAAATTAAAATAAATAAAAAAGTTTTGTCTCCGTCCGAAAAGAAGAACGAAACAATCATTGATTAACTCGGCCCTAAAACGGCTATAACCGAAGAAAAGCGTCGAAAATGTTTTGAAAATACTCAATAACAATATATTCCATCTTCCTACGATGAAGTAAACAACGAAAGCAGCGTAAAGTAAAAAACTTTAATGCTTTTTAATGAAAGCGAAAAAACGAATTAAACGTAGGACCGAAATATTACTCTGTGCGTAAATACTAAGAAATGCATTTATTAATTGGAATACATCTATCAAACAACCGTTTCGCGTCGTTTATATTACTGCAGTACAAAAAGTTAATCTCAAGAGTATAACTGAAAAGGTCATTTAAATATTAACAGCTTAAGATTATAGATAATGCGTATAATCGCAATAAGATTGTACATAAAAGAAACAATAAGACCAAAGAACCAATCGTAAATAGCAGAGATGACAATACTTAAAATCTAAACAATTTAGTTTTAGTTCGAGTCGTGGTTGAAAATGTAATATTCATTTCGCTAGCAATCCAAAAATAATAAGAAAGATAACATGCCAAATCAAAACTATAACGCTTCATCGAACGGAACATCTTTTTCAAATTAATAGAATTCAGCTCACTTGAACTAAGTCCACTGATAGTTATCAATTTTTATTGGCACCCGCTATGGAAGCCAAGAACAGAGAACATTTTTTTTGTGAATTAATTTTACTGAATATTCTAAAACAAGAGATTATACATTACCTTTTCATCTTCATTTTAATATATATTCGCGCATATACTAGAGCTTATAATTCGATCATAAAGTGTAGTGCGAGAGTAGAATAGGCTTCGCAGTATGCCTACATCACACATACACACATACCGGGTACTTCTGTTGTGTTTAAGCATATTATTTGTATACTTTGCCGTCCCTAGTCTATTACACTAACACGCGACAGTTTCACTCTCATTCGGCGTTGATCATTTCCCATACTACAGTGGCTGCTAATCGACTGCACATTTTTGCTACATCATCGAATAGATGAGCTTTTCTAGACAGTATGTGCTTACACGATATAAACGAGACACTAACGTAACCTACATGAGATATGCACAAGTTCGAAAATAATTTAAATATTATTAGAACTTGCTGTTAGAATTTATCTTGAAGAAGTTTGATTTATCATTTGTTTATAGAGTAAAAAATAACATCATCGAAAACGTGTCGTATTTATTTTTATTTTGTCAAGTCTAACAGAAACTTAATAAAATTTCAAATATTTATTTTTGCATACACACGCACACACTCGCGCGCGCGCGATATAACAATGCTATAGTAGAATATTGGAAAAATGGAATTTTATACGTACCGATTTTCTTTTATACAGTCGATTAGCCGCATCGACTCTGCTACTTTCTGAAAGATCATCATCCGGTTTCAGTGATGTTAACAAAGTTGAGGCACTTTCTTCGTTAGATAAATTTACCGATAAATTATCATAGGATACTTCCGCACTCGACTGAAATGTATTTCAGCAGTTTAAAATACTTAATTGCTTCTAAATTTTAACAATAGCTCTAGCAGAGCAAAATTATTTTTAATTTTATACGTGCGCGTTAATGATGAGTAACGTCACCTCACTCATTCAGTTGTCACAGTGAACTTGGTAAATGAGAGGCTAAAACTTTGATTTGATGTTTTTTTTTTTTTCTCTATTCAAAAATTAAATGCAAACTAGCGCATTATCAAAAGCGGATAAAACCGCCGTTGAACAACAGCTGCGAATATGTTTATTCCCGATACCAATTTACAACTGAATAATTTTTGAAATACAAGTTACACATTTGTAAATAATTGTTTGACCGGATGGGTAAGAAATTACAGTTCCATTTAAATTGACAACGTGAATACTTTTTTCTCCGTGTTTTGCAACGAAAAATTAAACGGGGAAAAATCAAATAGAAAATTTTTAAACAATCAATAATCTGCTAAACAGCGTTTTTTCATAGCCCCATTCATCAAATCTCAGTGTTAGACCACTCGCCTTGTTCACCTGACATGGCACCGTGTGACTTTTATCTGTTCCCTAAAGTCGAATCTGCATTAAAAGGAACAATATTTCAGACCATTGAAGCTGCGAAAAAAAAAACAACAAAAAACAAAAAAAAAACGGGCACACATCATGAAAGAGCTCGCAGAATAAAACTTTGAGCACTGTTTCAGGTAATGGAAAATTCGCACGGAACGTTGTAAAGATAGAGCAGGAGGTGTATATTAAAGGAAATAATAACTAAATATACGTATAAATTTAAAATAAAATGTTTTACAGCATTAGTCTATTTAATAGCCGTCCCTCGTATGCCGTGTTTTTTTTTTTTTTAAATCACCGCACTTCTTATTTATTCCATATTATTTTAACGTTATTTTTATGATTTTCTCTACTTTCGCTTTTTTCACGCCATTCTCAGAAAATTCGCTATCATTATGTCTTGACGTGTTTCTCTCTTTTTCGCGTCATATTCATTTTCAATCGTAATTTTAGTTCATTTAATTTCCTTCTATTCATAGCCTGTGCTCCTTCACACACTATGAATAGCAGCAAAAATGATCAAACTAAAATTTCGATCACAAATAAACTGGGAAGACTGATCGGAGTTGGTTTTGGACTCTACACACGTCGACCAATTCCATGCCACTAGTTTTGTAACTTCTGAGAAATCACCGAAAACAGATGAACAGCATAGTAGTTACCCCATTATTCTGAGTCGGAATCAACCACGAAAATAATTGTTAGTACAATAATTGTATATTTTTGAATTTTTGGCGTAGAAATTCTAATACTCGACGAAATTATATACTGAAAAATTTCAATGGACTAAAATAAGTATAACGGTGTAATATGTATAAAAAGAAAAAAATAATGAAAAACGATTAAAAAAAGCAAGATATTCACGAAGCAATTCGCTTTTTACGCAGTCATTTACGCTATACGCAGTTTTCGACACAAAACAGTTCATTAACAAATCCAAAAACAAACGATTATTCGACGGAATCAACTCTATTTACACACTCCTAAATGAAACGCGTGAAATATAATAGCAATGAAAAATTAGTAGAAGCACCTATCGAACCAACAATGTAATATGAATTGGAGATAAATTATGGGGATTCCAGCCTAGCCCTGTGTCAAAACTGCTCAATTTTGCCTTATTTCTGGAATGTCAACACCAAAAAAAAAAAACTGAACTGTTAAATTCCGCTAGCAGATCATTTGAAATTTTGGAATTTACAATCCAGAAGATGCGAAACCTTTATAATAGCTTTCGATACATTGAAAACTAGTTAATCCGCGATAAACGAGCAAATACCGCTTCTTAAACATAACGAATGGGTAAAACGCATTTTTTTGAAATTAGTCTGATAATTTTTAAAGTTCGCTTGTCCAAAAAACGTAAGAGAAATTAAGTGCGAAATTAAGAGTTAACTGCGATTACCAATATCGGTGAACGTCTCGGTCGCCCGCGTTTCCTTTTTTGCAATAACGAAATATTCGGCGCTTCCACCATTTTAGTAACATTAACCTCTGTGGTATCAGGTGATGTAACAGCTAAATTTACTTCGTCGTTAATCACATTATTCGCAGTTGTAGAATCAGCGATACTTTGCTAAAAACAACAACGCATTAAAAATTGATAAATTCGTAGCCACATATAATTCCTTTTTTACACCATTATAAAATTTTAATAGAAGACAAATGAAAAATATATTTTAAAACTTCACAATACAAAAAAGCTATTCCTAGTAAACATCATTCAAAACGTGAAAATGTATTGCAGAGTATAGTATATAGAAAAAAAGACAAAATTTAACCGAAACATTTTACAATTAAAAACTCGAATTAAAAAATAAAGCACACGTTTTACTCGGCATTAGTTTATAATGTATGAATTTAAAAAAGGAACAATGAGACAGCTTTATTAACATAATACACACATTATCAACATAATAATTCCGGAATGATAAACATATTAGAGAACCGATTTAAAAGAAGAAAAAAAAAAAAAAATCATTACTAGATTTTTCAAACTCAACGTTAAGAAAAAAATCTAAAAAAAAACAAAACTAGAACGTACTTATACAACGGAAAAGGCAATTTGGGTTAATTGTATTTCTTTCTTGTAACTATAGTATACAATAAAAATTTACCATCGTAAAAGATTTTGGTTTTCGTCCTCGCTTTTTTCCTTTGTATGGTAGCGAGTGGATAACCGATATTGAATTATTCATTTCACTATGTTCAGAATCTTCGGTTACAATATTTTCGATGTTAACTCCACTTTGCTAAAACAAAAACCGAAAATAATATCGTAATTAAAACGGCGAAGGGAAAAAAGACGAAAATAATTCATTAGAAATGTATAAAATTGAAAATTACAATCGGAAAACAACATTATTACATCATAAATAAAAGCTTTAAAAATATAATAGATTATAAAAAATTAAAATCAATAAAGTTCCGCTATGCTAGTGAAAGCGTGTCGTCAAAAATTCAAAACACATCATTACCGCGGAAAATAGAAAACATTTAGTATAAACGAAGATATTACATTTTACAAGTGTAAAATATCAATAAATAAATTTACGACATTAATAAAATATGTTTATAAAATCGTTTAATCAATCACAGAAATGATGTATTAAATTTTCCGAGAAGTTGATGTTAATTAGAGTCACGTTAAAGGACTGATTTTGAAAATTGTCCTTAAAATTCTTTTTGTTAAATTACGCAAAATACTTTCAAAATCAAAATCGGTGTTATAACACCGCAAAGCGAGCCAATCAGTTGCAGAAATTAAAAATAACGTCAACTCCTTTAAATACATGTTTAGCTTTCTTCTTAACCGAAACATCTGATTTTAATATAATCGCCATTGTCGGGGAATAGAAAGTTATAGCTTACTGAATTTCGCTCTTTAAAGTGAAAAACGCATTATTTTAACGTGCACGATTATCTACCGCATACTTGAAATTTTCGCGAATAAATTATTACACAAGGAAATACCGAGGAAACCGCAACGCAGTAAATACCATTAAAAATAATAAATGGGGATCGTGCCGTCATGTGGTTAGAGGCGAAGTTCGAATGATGTCAACATCGTGGAAACCTGATAGGAAACAAACTTTAGAAAAAACGCCGAATAAGTTCAAAGAAATTTAAAGCAAATTGGTGGGAGGAAGCACAAAATCGCGGCACCTGGAAAAAATTGAGGAAGGCTTTCCTCCGGCAGTAGACTGAAAATAGCTATGAAGAAGACGAAGAAAAAACAAATTGTTGTTGTTATTAAGAGAAAAAAGCTTAATATTAAAAAAGAAAAAATCCTATATTTATTAAAAAATACTAAATATTTTCATATTAATAGTATAAAAAATTCTTATTCCGGTTAATTGCGAAACAAATAATAAGAAAAATGTTCCAGCGCCGCTGTTCCGACTCACTACTATCATTTGTTTAAGAAATTTTCAACGATTTCGCTGCATCACTTTTTCGGTTCAATTTCATCAATCAATCGTCGAACCGTAATAGACGTTGTTGGGGGGGGGGGCTGAAAGATGCTAAATCATAGCAGAAGCTCAATCTAGATCGCCGAAGAACGCGAAATAACTTAGGAAATTTTTTTTTCACAACAAAATATAGCTGTATCGCTCCACCGAAACCGTGTGTTAGCCAACACCACTCCACTATGTCAAGGTCGCAAAAAATGCGTCATCATGTTCCACTTTACCAGTTATTGTGTTATTTTAAGTTTCATTTTCGAATAAATACAAATCGAAAATTTCAGTCAGCGATGCAACAGCATGGCCAACTAATTATGGAAAATTATGTATGACGTTGCATTCCGTAAACAAAGTTATGGTAAATGTGCTTTGTATTAACAGTAAAATGTTACTTTTTTTTTTTTCTTTCTTTTAAATATTAAATGTTGAAATACACCCTATATATTATAACTAGCGCTTTAGAATAAAAATCGAAATTCATGCTATTCGCGAATGATAAATATATATATATTTGAAAAATAGTATATACCGTAACTGCTGCTGTCGCGTCGGCGGATAAAAATTTTGGTTTTCGTCCGCGTTTTTTTCCTTTATAGGGCTGTAATATTGAATCAGTATTTCCATTCGTTGATAGACGATTTTGCAAACTAGCGCCGGGTTTAAAATACGTAGCAGAAACCGCTTGGTTCGCCATGCCGAATTTATTTGCCAGAGCATTATTGTAGCGGTTAGCAACATTCGACTAAAACACATATTGTAATAATCCGTTTTAAAAATAGAAAAAAAAAAGAAAAAGAAAAAATTACAGAAAAATAGGGTGTAACATCATAAGGGCAGCGTTAAAGCGTAACTATTACCTATACCCAGGTACAACTTCGGAATTCGTATTACAAAGAATAAAATAAAAAGGTGACAAAACGTTATCGTGAAAATAAAATTTATTAAACGCGTGAAATAGTTACGTAATAGTCGTATAATTAAAAATTAAATATAACGGGGTAAAACACAGTGAATGAAAAAATGAAGTCACCTTTTAATAATTAGTAAAAACATCCCAAAAATAAATTGTGGCATACTTTTCAAACGTAGAAAACTCGGAAAAAATTTAAATATTTTATCCGTGGAATTTTGAAGACAGAAATAAAAGATTAATTAAGGGAGAGAAGTATTTCTAAAATTTCATGACAACTATCTTTTTTTTTTTTTTTTTTTTTTTTTTGTATTTTAAATGAAACATAGAACATACCATTAAAGATAGCTTAGGTGGTCTGCCACGTTTTTTCATTTTTTGAATCGGATGAGAGTGTAAGTCTCCTGCTCTATGGAACAAATATTTCGATTTTAGTCCGTACCTTTTCTTAAACGGTAATAGTAGTTGATTATCTGTTCGATTCACCGCTGCTTCTCGCTAAAAACAGTAATTTTAACAATAAACATAAGATTATAACCCTTTCTATATGTATGTGCGCATTTCGTTTCATACACACATATATATATATATACACAAAGAAAAACATACCGTTAACGGAATGTACTTTGGTTTCCGCCCGCGCTTTTTCCCTTTATAAGGTAACGAAGTTGACTTTTTTCCGAGTAAAGCCATCATCGAATCGATAATATCTTTCCGTATTTTATACTTCTGCAATATAAGGTTTTTAAAAATAATAGTAATATTAATAATAGCAATACAACGTACTTATAGAGTATATAAATTTTATTATAATTAAAAAGTAATTTTATCACAATAATTTAATTAGTTTCTAATTCTATTTTTGCAATCGCCCGAGCTTAAATCAGGGGAACTTGCGAATTATTAGTTGTCAAATGTTTTAAATCTCAAGACACTATTGTAATTATTCATATACTGAGAGGAATTTGTTACGTTTTGACTATTATAAGCATCACTGCTACCATTGTGTTGACGATTTAGTTCTGATGTAATTTTGGGGCCTCAAAAAAAAAAAATACAAATACGATATTTCATTTTTAACAATCAAATAATTACTACTTTTAATTTCACTGCTAATAATTTAAAATCAGTTCGTTTCATTTTAAATTTGAACGCGCTAACCACTTTTAAACCCCCCTCTGTACATTTAAAAAATAATAATTATACTAAATCGAACGAATAAAAATAAATTACCGCATTGGAAGATACATTAATTCTCGGCCAGCCGTGAAATTCGCTACAAGCTGATTCGTCATCTGACTGAAACGAAATAATAAATATCACAATTAAAAAACTACTAAAGATAAAACAAAATGCCGTAGCCGAGAAAGAGGAAATAATTTAAATCAACGATTACCATCTCGTATAAACTACTGACACTTTCCCAATTATTACAAAATTACGTGCAATACGTTTCTCTTTTTCAGAATAAAATGTATACCCCCTCCTTCCACCCCTTTAAGTCTAGACGTAAAAAGTACAAATCTACGCGCACCCAATCATCCGTGATTAAATACCGTAAGAGAATGTATTACTTCGGTGGTATTTAATTATAAAAATGATTAGGTTAGAACTTTCATAGAAGAACACTACTCAATCTCGGAAGTAGTGTGAAAGTCAAATTAACGAAAACTGTCGTAAAGTTTTCCCTACATATAACAGGAAACTACTAAATACAATGCGGGCGGATGTCTAATTTGGGCGTTGTGAAATTTTTCATCTACGTCTTTCGAAAATTAAAATCATTGTGTTTGGAATAGCAATGTAGTGTTGTGATTTAACACCCTATTTTAGATTCAGATCGTATTTTTTATACGATCATTTTTTATAATATTTCTTTTGCCCCCCCTCCCAAATAGTTGATAGTATACGGAAATTAGGTGTTCTTCAAGTTCCAATAATGTATCCTACATTTACTTTTGGAACTGTTTTATGTCTTTTCTAGCTGTGAAGGTGTGTATAGGAGATGTTACCGAAAAAGTTTCTATAAACGTATTTTTAAAATGTTTAAATTACTGTGCTTGTAATTTTCATTGTTTTTATTAATTAACAAGCCAGATGTTCAGGGGTACACCGTGTATGTGTAGACTTCCAGAGCAAGCAAACCGTTTTATCTGCAACGGTACTCGGTTTTAATGGAAATTTTGTAAACTACCATTTTTAACCGAGTAAAAAGAAAAATAGACTGGGCGTACTTACACCGACTTTTCACCGAGAAGTAAAATACGGGTTGGTTACATAACTCACCCCGCAGAAAAGTCAATTTTACTCGTACCCAGTGTAAAATTTACTGAACATTATCGAGTTGTATAACTTTTCCTTAATGCTGTAATACCGCAACCATCCTATTCTTCGGATATTCCAGTCTGCGACACTTTTTCCTGTTTCGCAAACTCAAGAAGACACACTCATAAGATAAAGGCGAAATCGCAAAGCGAATACCTAAAAAGATGTTCCAACCGTGTTTCTCAACCTGAAAACTACGGTATGTGTGTGTGTGGCGTATGTGCATAATATCAAAGCGGCACTACTTTGAAGGAACCATGGAAAAGACTAGGTGTGTACTTTTTGAAAAAAATTAACACCTTGGATACGCTAGTAGCTCGATAATTTTGGACGCGTTTTTCTCTACTAATGCAAAAAAAGCCGTTAAATTCGTTTTCGTTTTTTTTTTTATCAAATACTACTACATCCCGAAAAAGTTGCACCAAATAAATCGATGACTCATACTTCTGATTTTCCCTTTGCAAGTATAAAACAAGGATGCAATTAACGCAGAAACAGATGTGTATAAGAGCTGAAGGAGCAAAAGATGAATTCAAAAATACTACGCGTACTAACAATGGTTTTTTTTTTTAAATTATTCATCAAAAAAACATTTTTTAGATTTATCGCTTATAATATTAACGCGTACTTACGGATAAATTTCGGGTGCTTTCGGCAATAAAGCTATCGTGATGAGTATTAGAATTCTGTTCTTGTTTCACTGTATTTCGCGAACTGTACAAATCGTAATCACTGTTACCGCTATGGCGATGATGATTGTTTTCAGCATTTCTATAAATAACGGAAATTAAATGTTCGTCGGTATGTTTTTCCGAATCACCGTATTCATCATCCTTTTCGGTCAGTTCCGGGTCTGAATGTTTGCGCTGGCACGCGTAAGTTCCACCGTCTGAATAATTTCCGGAAGCACGATGATAGTCTTCGGACGAATTAAAATGACCGTAAGAGTATGAACTGTACAAAGACGATTCTCCGAACGTTCCATCTTCGCTCGGAACCACTAAATTACTTAATATGTGCAGTTCTTTTTGTTCTTCTTCGTCTTCCGCTTCGGACACTTCCTCTACTACACTTATTCTACTCTCTACCTCGTCTGCCGTTTCATTATTTGGAGCTGTACCTTCGTACTCTATTTCTTCGTCGCCGGCGTGCACATCTTCATTGTGTTCTGTTTTCACATTATCTTCTTCGAAGCGGTTGCTAACATTGCAACTATAATGTTTCTGCCCCGAAATCAAGATCTCATCGTTTAGTTCGGCGTTTCTAGCTTCATCGGCGGCAACGACGTAAGAACTAGCAAGCAATTTAGTAACATTATCGCTTTCGTAAGATTCCCTATTAACAGCACCGCTGCTGTCACCGTTATCTTCATCACTTCGATAAGCTGAACTGTCGACGGGCAAACTAATTTCTCTATCGGCGGTATTACTGATATCGGAAAAGTCGTCGAGTTTCCTTTTTTCGTTCCATTCCGCGTTATTCGTATTATTTTCGATATTATCCGAGTTTTTATCGGCAGAACCGAATGAACGATGATATTTCGGAGATGATGATAACTGCGTTTCAAAACTATTCTTACTATTTTCGCGCCAACCGCTGCTGCTGTCGTCGAGATTATCGGCGTTTGTATCGTGGTGTAATCGTGACGGCAATGGCTGCACTTGATCATCTGCTTCCGGTAAATTATCATCTCTATGTTCTCTATTACTAGTCTGAAATTTTCCGTCGTCTACGTCGCTACTATTACTATTACTATTACTATTATTATTATTATTATTATTATTATTATTATTCGCAAAATTGTCATCATTATCGTTGTTGAGTATTTTTTCATTATCTACATCGCCAATAATGCGTTCACTATTATTACTGGCTTCGATTGCACACGGTTCAACAAAATCTTGCTGGTGAAGAAGATCACCCTGATTGAAAGAAGTCGAAACAAATTCAACTTTTGTCAAATTCGACGATCCTTCTACGTCCAGCCGTAACTGATCAGATTTTTTTTCATTACTAATCTGAGAATCGGACTCGATAATTAGCCTCGATGTCTCAGAATCAGCTTGACTCGATGATATTTCATTACCGATTTTGGAACTACTATTTTCCATAGAATTTTTCTTCATTATTTCGATCGAATTCACGTCACTAACAAATTCAGTAGCAGTCTGATTTGACGGTGATTTTCTTTGAACTTCTAAACTCTGATTTTCAATTTCATTTGGTAACAATTCCTCTAAACCTTCCGCCGCTTTTACATCGGCAACCGCGTCGTTTCCCTCGCTTACCTGATCAATGTCGTTATTCGAAAAAGTATCATTACTAGGCGATAGCGCGGCGAGAGATAATTTAATTTCTTCTTGTCCGACTTCTTTCACTTTTACGATTGTGTCTACGCCGTTATCTGTAAAATTGTCGTCATGATGACTAGGAGGCATATCGGTTAATTTAGTAGCTTCTTGATCGAAGTTTTTCATAATTTTTACTATCGAATTATTACTGCCATCATCCATGTGACAACTAGATGGTGATTTGGATAATTCTTCTACATGTTCATTTTCACTATCAGTCACGAACAGTTCCGCTTTACCATCGGCGTCGATGTTCAAGCCAATGTCATTATTTCCTTCTATTACGTTAGTTACCCGCGAATTTTTAATTCCTATTTTATTGAATGAAAATTGTTTCGATATTTCCACGTCTGCAACTGTATCGCGGCTATCATTATTCGAATGAATATCGTAACTCAGCGATGATGTTGCGGCCGTAGACAATTTAATTTCTTCCTGTCTCAATTCTTTCATTTCCACGACTGTATCAGCACCATCGCGACCAGGAGATATCTCGGTAAATCCAGCAGCTTCTCGATCCAAGTCTTTCACTAGCTTTAAAACTGAATCATCGCTATTATCAGCACGACGGTTGCAACGAGATGGTAATTCAGATAATAAACCTTCTACACGCTCATTTTCGATTTCGCTCGCGAATAATCGCTCAGACTTGTCTACTTTCATGGCGGCATCATTACAGGCGTGTGTTTTTATCTCGGTCGCTTCATCCAAATTATCATTTTCGATTACATCTAAATTATCATTTTCGATTACATCCAAATTATCATTTTCGATAACATCTACCGATAATTGTCCCGATTTTTTCCCATCTACAATTACATCAACGCTCCCATCGTCTGCGCGAATATTATGCTGTGGTGACATAACACCGGTTAACATAGTTTCATCTTGTGCTGACTCTTTCATTTCTATGACTGCATCAATGATATCGTCTGCAGAAACATCGAGACTCGATGACGTGTCGATTAATTTAGTTTTATCTTGTTCTAAATCTTCCGGTTTTATAACTGTAACAGCCGCGTCATTTGTAGTACCGTCATAGCTTGATAACGCATCGATTGATTTAGTTTCTTCTAAACGTTGATTCTCAACTTTATTCGCTGAAATTGTATTATTGTTAATCGTGTCAACTGTACATTCCATTTTCATAAAATAATCTGAACTCGTTATGCTTGCTTCAGCAACTTCGTCGTCACTCTAAAACCAAAAAATATTTTTCAAATGCACTATCAATTAAAGAAAATTGTTATTTTTTTACTGTTTCATAATAAATTTTTATACGTGTAGTGTACAGCAACAACATATCTGGTTTATTAATTAATTAATTAATAAAGATAATGGCAATCATAAATATATAATAACATATATTATATAATTATAAATGAATATTTAAAAAAAAAAAAAAAAAAGGGTATTAGTAAAGATGAATACAAAATGTATACTACGCGCATCTGAAAGAGATCTACACATCACTCTTACTCCAGATCACAGTATGATTAAAATCACCGCAGATTCAAATAACACATATTGCATTCACCTTTTACTAATACTTCTTCGGTTTTATTTTCTAATCGAAGTTCGATAATTAAGGTCTTCTTCGGATTTTAATAAAATAAATACATATCTTTACTAATATATTTTTCTTTGCTTTGTTCTTATTGAAGATGGATCGAAAACTTTTCTAGAATATCCATTTATGATTATTTAATGTTTATTTTTATAACTTTCATTATTTTTATTAAATCTTTACACGCTTACGTACATACGAAAAATTGTATTTTTTCATCCAAACAAGTGGTGTACGTATGTGTATATATAAAGCCGAATTGAACTATTATTACATTTAAAGAGTTTTCTGCATTACTTTAGCAATGTTGCATGTGTTTTGATCGAAAGTTATCACTTTAAAATGTTACGTTCTTTTATTTTTACCGAAAACTACCTTTAGCAGATGTCTGATAATATTATTTCGACAAATTACGTACAATAGCTCTAACAAAAAATTGATTTTAAAATTTTTTATACGACAATTTATCATCAATAGGTTGTAGTAGTAATTGGAATTTGTTTATATCGTCACTGTTCGCATACACTTTTGCTGCTACGCCATCTGAGGAAATTTTGAAGTGGGGGAAATTTGTGATTCCTAATAAAGATTTATAAAACTGCTTCAGGTAGATGGTCCAATCATACCCGGTTTCGACCTCTTTTCTTTTTCCATATTTTTTTCGTCCGCAGATCTGCTCATAAACCTTATCTAAAACATTACTTACCTGATTCAATTTGGCTCAATATGACTAAATCTTGCTGTTCTTTATCTAATTCTAAAAAATTATTTCTCGATTTCTCGATCATATCTCGTGGTATTGAAATATTACATTTTCGATTACAACAAGGTTCTTCAAAAAATTTTGAAATTATTTTTTCTTCCTCTGCATCTAGGAGAGATAATTCCAAATTATTCGAAGAGTTGAGAGTACGAATTTCATCTGGATTTTCTTCATCACTGTTATGAGCAGCAAGTTGATGTTGATCATCCAAGTTATCAGAGTTTCTCTGCATTATTACTAAGCTCTTCTTCAACTTCTTCCGAACACATTTTTCACTTTATTGAAATTAAAACAGCTTTATCAGGACAGTTAATTAATATTCACGATACAAAACCATTTCGCGCAATTAAAAAAATCGCGATTCCAAAATGATTTGATAACAAAGTACAAACAATATCATTACATCTCTTTCATAGATAAAGAAATTAGCAGCTATACGGAAATTTGTTCGATTTAGCTGGGGTAATATTTCTTATAAAAGCATCACTGCATACAGAAGGTCACAAAACATCCCCGGCAGATGTGCTGAGAAACAAGAAGTGGAAGAATAGTGTTGTCGTAGCAACACGTAACACCACGCTACCACCCTCAACTTCAAACGTGTTTATCTCGAAAACTTTTTTTCGCACACCAGACTGGATTTCATAGACCAGGTCACAAATTATAAAACACGGACACAATTAACAGATTACAATATACCAACTAGTTTTTTTGGTACACACATACATATATATATAACTCGGCCATTTTAGCCTCGCAAGGGACTGTACCACTTGACCCCTCTTGCTTACATTTCTGTCTCTTTCTCTTTTATACTTTGTATAAAATTATCAAAATTTACAACGTAATTATAAACCAGTCCATATGAATATAATAACATAATCACAAAAATACTATAAAATATAACAAACGTTACATAAAATTGGGACATTTTTTCAATTACGTTGTAATTAATATATATATATATATAACCGAAAATAATATTAATTGTGTTTATGTGTTTCATATTTTATTAAATAAATAATAATCTTAATTGTTTCAGGTTCATTTGGAACTCATCTAAATATGAAACATGTGTTTTGAGCGTTCTACACCTAGTTTTGATCTCACATTCAAAGTCAATTTCATTCTCACTTATTAGAATAATGGTATCCGCTTGTAGCAATATCCCCCCCCCCGCGCGCTATTGTAGTTGTTCCAAGTTTACTGCAACTGCATCTATTGCAAGGATAATTAATATTGGCAATAAAACCGAACCTTAATAAATACTGTGTTAAATTTTAATAGAATTAATTTTCGCTGGCAGTTTTTTTATTTCGGCAGGTATTCGTTGAAATAACACTTAATTACCTATAAAAACGTGTATTGCTAGAATCAAGTGATGAATTAATCAAAAGTATTTAATGTAAAGAAGTGAAATTTTTGTTTTATTTTTAGAAAAATGTCGCAAAAGGCACCTTCCGAGAATAACTAATGCGTAAACATGCTTTTGTCATCCGAAATAAAAATAAAAAAAATAAAATAAAATGAGTATAAAATTCCATCAAACAGTTACTGGGTTAACCAGAGATAAACAATGTACTATAACAAAAATATCACCGTACAATTTCATACCGATGTTGTAATATTTAATCCTCTGTTTTTAACCACTGCTTCAATTCCAAAATCATCTTCAATAACGCTATTCGGAAACGACTTTAAATTTGCACTGTCCAATTTTTTACCCAGTAGGTCATAATATTTTTTCCGTCCAAATGGAAGAGTTAAGTTCTAAGTAATTAAACAAAAGAGAAAAATTTACGAAAACAAATATAAATACATACATATACTTAATCGTGTGTATATATATATATATATATATGTATATACGATTAAGTTGGAAAGATAATAAAGTGGTGCAAAGTTTGTACATAGAAACAAAAATAGGCGTAAAAAATTACAAGTGACACTATAAAGAGTTTGAGCTAAGGAAAGATGCACGACAAGAATGTAACTTGTCCTCTCCATTGTTGCTGAAGAAGCCCGTGCGCCAAAGCAGAAAAAAGAATGAAAAATAATAGAAGAATAAACAGAAATAGCAGAAATGATAAAAGTAACTGAAGAGAGACAAAAAATTGCAGCAGTTAATAAGTGGAAATAGAGAAATACCGAATAATTACTTAAAGGAATACAAATAATTTTGGAACGCAGACTAACAAAATTTGGGAGATTTAATAAACGAAATATAACAGTGGGGTTAGCTATGGCAACAAAGAAAGTATGTTTAAAAAAAAAACGAGTAACATATTAAGGATGTTAAGCTTGTCCACCTGGGGTGTTTTTAGTTATGGAGTAAAACGGCTAAACATTCAAATAAAAAGCATGTAACTTAAATTGCAGATGCAAATGCGGGATGTCAGGGATTAAATGAACAGGAATGGTTAAAAATAGGGAAAGGTTGAGAAAAGTAAATGAGAAGCAAATCACATTGAAAAAGGAGAATAGAGAAACCAAAAGAAAAACTAGATGAACAACGTTCTGAAGGATAAAAGCCTAATGCAAGTAGTTGCAAGAGGAACTGAAAAAAAAATAAATAAAATAAAAGAGAAAGAACAAAGATGAAAATTTTAGACAACTTAAAATAGAAAAATACATATAATTTAAAACTAAGGAGAAAGCAAATCGTTGAATGAATCCGAAAAGTGATAAAAAGTTAAGATTTATTTCTGTGATTATGGCGATGTATAGTCTCTGTACAAAAAAAGTCCGTTCGAGTTTCGTTACCCAACGTCAGTGTTGCCTAAAGTAATGCACTAATAACTGGCCGCGTATTTCAATATTACCGATGAAAATAACATGGCCATCCTTCCCTGTTATTTTTCCTCTTCTCAGAAGCAGTAACCTCGTTTCTGATTCATCTCTATAAGTTCAGACGTTTTTTTCTCAACCGTTTATATTTAGACCAGGAGTTCCCAACCAGGGGGCATAGAGAGACGTCAAGGGAGGCGTGAAAGAAAAATTAATTTAGCGCGTAAATTAAACATCGGACGAGGGGTGTTCAATAAATAATGTGACACGCCTTCGAAAATGACCTTTTAGGCATCTGAAAATTTTCACAAATAATCAACAAAGTAAAATTATCACGATTTTTTGCATTAGTTGCGATGAATCCACGGACATCGTTAATTGTGCACAGTTAATAGTTTTTGTTCGTTACGTCAGTGAAGATCACATTGAAGAAGAGATTTTGTACTCGCAATCTTTGACAGCAGGCACTAAATCTGAAGATATGCTTAATTCAATATCTGATTTCATCGAAAAAAATGATTTGGATTGGAATAAACTCATTGGACTTTCGTAAACTACATCAAGAGTAGCGCTTTGAACAGTCGATTATTTAGTTTACTTTGCGAGAATCTTGATTCTGATGACAGAGTCGTTTTTTTGCAAATATTCAACAATGAACAATTTCAATGGAGGTTGACCTATTTAACTTGCTATTTGTAATTTGAAAATGTTATTCAAATTAATTCTAACAGAATAAACCGTTGCTTTCCATCGTGATTTACTCTTTGGTAAAATTGAAGAAAATTAAACATACGTAAGACAACTGTACCACAGCAGTCTAGTGACAGAACGCACGATTCGTATCAGAAACATTAGAACGTCAAACTAACAGTTACTAAAAATATCAACTAAGTAAGAACTACATTTATAAAAAAAAACAAATGTTGTAAATCGGTTTCAGCAACAGATTGCAATTATATTTCATTAACTGGGTTTATGATCAGTCTGCATAGTATTTTATTGTGTACGCAAGCACCATATCAAGTTCATTAATAAAATAAGAAAAAAAACAAAAAACGATTATATATCTTTAAAAAAAAATTTCAAAAAAATAAAGCGAAAATAGTTATATTACATTTATTTGTAAAATATCTGTTTTATATATATATATATATATATATATATATATATATATATATATATATATATATATATGTATACACATCTTTTTTTCTTTAGACCATTTATAATCTTCACAATTGCAGACTCAGTTAACAAATTTGATATTCCCAGCAAGATTAGTTGAAATGATTTAGTGAAATTAAGCATTATATTAAAATTATTTACTCGTTAATATTGGCGAAAAACACACACAGAAAAAAAATAAAATAAATAAAAAAAGACTACGCCGTTAAATGCTACGCTTTCTTAGTGGACCCCAACTAAAGCGTAGGAAGATCCCGTTAAAGAAGTGACTCACAGGGATATCCCGATGGTCTGATACCTAAAAAACAAATTTGAAAAATTTATTCGATGAAATTCTGGAAACTATTGAAACACAAGTAAAAATGTCGAACAAACAGATCAGTTGGAAGGGCCCGTTACAAACAAAAACGATACCAGCTGGATTACACCATACGAAAAAGTTAAATCTAATAATCCGTAATTTAAATAAATCGGAAGTTTCATCGCATCCTTCAAGCAACAAATTAATCGTCACGTTAGAATAAAAAACTCCTTTAATCTCTTTTGTTGAAATTACTACCATGATATAATCGAAAATTTTAGTAGAATGCAATACTTTATTTTAAACTTGAGGCAGTTCAAAAGTGTTATTTACGGCAACAATGACAATTGGTGAGACTGTCGCGTTATTAAAAGACTATGCACCGAAAGAAGATTTACACGACGCTCTGCATTTCAATATGTGAAGAGCAACGGTTTTCGCGACAAACGTGTCATTTTCCAGCATTATCAAAATTTTCCAGATATGTCCGCAATAAAATAATTGCCGTTTTGCTTACGAATCCGGCTGTGTTGAAGTTACTCAAAAACTACTTATTCCGAGTCAGTGAAATATCGTGCGTTCTTTAATCGGTCGTGTCTTCATCATCTCAAAAATATCGCTCTAACTTAATTTGTCGAAAATAATCCCGGATTAATATTTCTTGTTAAGGAAAATCGTCTAGGCGCAAATATTCACTCAATGTTTGCAATTCATCTAAATACCGGAAATGTGGTTAACCACATTAAGGAATACAATAACCTCACTGGAACACTTTTTACATAAACAGTCACCTTATTCGTCTAAATAACATATGTAATAATTCAAAAAAAAAAAAAAAAAAAAAAAAAAAAAAAAAAAATAAATAAAAAATATAAAACTGTGTAAGTATGATACTTATGCATTATATACTCTTTTAAAATATGTAGTATAAAAGAATATAAAGTAACTTTTAATATTAATAAAGCAAAAAAAAAAATATATATTTTTTTTTATAAAATGAAAGAGATTTTTACGGAGTAAACTTAACGCTAAAGAAAAATACCTGTTCGCTTGAGAATGATGAAGATACTGAATCTTGTTCACTGTTCACATCGTCAACTGCAACGTTATCTTCATTATTAAGTGAATTAGGTTTATTATTTAAACGATCGGAGCACTTGTCATTTTCGTCTGAATGCAATAGATCCTAAAATATAAAGGTAAAATTATATAATAATTGTAGTAATAAAAGTAGTTTTAAATGTGCATAAATCTATTAAAAAAAAAAAAAAAAAAAAAAAAAATCAACCGCAATGTCAAATCCTATTCTAGTTAATTTCCTAACATACAGCAGGAAAATGTTAAATCAAGATATGGTTTTAAAAAAGACGACATTTGTTATTCCCTTATGACCACGATTTTGAAGTTTTCAGGAGAAAGGTAAAAAAAATCGGACTGAATTTATGCTCCGATGAATCAATATCCGGACAAAAATAACACATTCGGAGAAAATCAAGTTTGGCAATCTCGCTATTTAAAAAAGGACGCAACATCTAAAAAAAATTGTTTCGTCGAAAACAACTCAGAAGTAATACTTCACATTGATGTCATTTAAACAGTTTAATATATGAACCCGAACACTTGAAGAAATTGCAGTTCGCCCTTATATCGACAATGCTTCCAAACACATTTTCAATTTGGGAAAACACCAGGTATTCAGCAAAAATCTCAACGCTCCCACATACTCATTCGGCTGTCTTCATCAAACTCAAAAAGCGCGAAAACTTAAAAAAATCTTACGCAGTAAGTGACAAGACAAAGTAAAGTATTTTTGACCAAACTTTGCCTTCGGATAAAAAGTGAACTATTATATGGTTCTATAACATCATAATTTTCTTGACCCTTTTTCCGTTTTGTTTAATGCTGTTTGTCATATTTGCTCTCTAAAAGTTTTTTTTTCTACATTGTTTATGCATTTCCTGTAGAAAAGAAACCAAGTCTACTTTCGAAAATTATTTATTTCTCACAACCGTGTAGTAATTTGACTTAATTCATATATACACCGTCGTAGAATCATATTATTTTACAAAAAGAAAAAAAAAATATCAAATCACTGTAATAGCTTAACATTAAAAAAATTCAATCTCTTAATTCGTTTAAAATAATAATAATAATAATAATAATAATAATAATAATAAAAAACGCGAAACTAACAAAACCCTTTAGTTTTTTTCCGCTCTTTTAAACTAACACTAAATCTTAAATTTAACATTAAAAATGTTTTTCGAATTTCAAGTAAAAACCCGATCTAATCAACTAAACGAAACAACAAACATTTAAAATAAAATAAAAAAAAAACAAAAAAAAAAACATTTATTTACCAATTAATATGAAATTTATAACGTTATTTTCGCCAAAACCGTACGTGAACTAAATTTTATACCGCTTTAAGAACAAAAATTAACAGTAGCATTGATCAGTAATTTCTAACTTGATGAAACCACAAATAATGAAATTCAAAACGAATGTATAAATCAACTTCACGATTTTTCGAAAATTTTGTGATCAAATAACGTAACATACAAAAAAAAAAGAAGAAATTCTTAACATTTTAATTATTTCAATTTTTTTATAATACCAATTACAGTTTAAACAAAGCGCACACGAAAAATATAAATTATTTTTCGTGTTAAAATTATTCAGTCATACGTGTATAAGGGACGAATTTTTTTCAGAGAAAACATAAAGCTCTGTTTAAAAATAAGATACGCAAATGAACAATTAACTTTTTTATAGTCAAAATTATTATACTTTTATTGCGTGAATTAAATTACAAGTGTATTTATCAATTAATTTTACAAATCAATTTTGCTGTTTCTTAATATACATGGACAATTTGTCATATTTTGCAAAATTTGATTCAAATTTATAAATATTTAATATATAATGCCCTATTCTTTATAAGTTTTAATATATCGCGTACCGGGTTACTCGTCTTTCAGCATTGTTACTAACTCTATTCATGTACTAGATCGCTAGTGTTCATGAAAATTTTATATACAATGCGACTATGTGCAAAGACCGCTATAATTATAATCGATTATTATTATTGGGGAAAAAATTCAATTTATTACATGTAACACTGCCCTACAGAATATTCAGGATTTTCGGTTGATAGACTGAACCTTTTCAGCATCGGGTCAGCGAAAAATTCTTTATAAGTTTTGCATATATGCAAAATAAAATATTTATTTTCAACGGAATAATTTACATTACGTACCTCCATTTTATGCAAAAGCTAAAAAGTATTTTTATCTGCCAACTTTTTAATTACATATTGCATATTGCACCAATAATTTAAAAAATTAATAACTTTAGCGATATTATTTTACGCCCAGACAACTAATAAGGAAAAACAGTTCCACAAACGTATATCGTGAATTAGAGAAAACAAAAATAATACCTCAAAACTTTTAAAATTCGTACTTACAATAGCCATTTTGTTTTTGTTTTTGTTTTTTTCCCCCACATAAAATAAAATATTTAATTTAAAACATTGAAAAGTATTCTTTTACAAAAATATCCTAAAAAGAAGAAAACAATTTTTTTTCAGATCCCAGCCGTTGCCATTATTTAGTATTTATTACAATTAAAAACAATAATTATTCAGGAATAACAGAAAAATTGGTATTACAAAATACCCCGCATAGAACTTGTAGAAAGAATCCTACTTATAAACAATACTGTAGACGAGTGCTTAGTACTCACGAGAGATCATGAAGATTATCTGAAATACTTTTATGAAAAATTATGTTAAAAAATGCTTAATTCCTTTGCGAAATTAAGTTATACGTCGTTTTTGCAGATAAATTAAAAACGGTAGTTCTGTATAAGAAAAATGTCGTGAGAGAAGAACAAAAGTTTCGCTACTGATTATAACTACAATATCGCAGAGTATGTTCACAATTAGAAGCAACCCACCTTTTTAATTTTAGTAGCAAATGCAATCAATTTTATCAATTTTATCAATTCTTAACTTTTCAAATCAAGTTCTTTATTTTATATAAATAAGAAACAGACCAGAGTTCAAAATCCACGTATTACACCATTATAAGTATCCGGTAACTTGTTACAATTTGTCAAGTTAATTAGGTAACAAAAAATGCCGGCATATATTATAAGAAAATGAAATACGTAAACTTGGAGAAAAAAATTAACATTACTACTAAGCTAATTTATTAACACTTTCTTTCTTAAAATTAATTTGAAAATTTTGTTTTAATTGAAAAGTGAAGTTTACTAATTGCAATACAACCGCTCCTTAATTATCTTAATGATAACGAGTAACAGGGTTTTAAAAAAAAAATGAATTTATATTATATAAACAATAACTAATTTTGTTACAACGATTTTTATGTTCTATAGAAAAAGAAATTAAATTAAAAATGAAGAAAAATACCTCGTTAGCCGTCGAAGTCGATGATACAGTCTGTAATTGTTGCTCTTCATTACCAGGTTTAAATTCACTTTTTGATTGTTTGTTATCTAATTTTTTACCCAACATATCATAATACTTCCTTCTTCCAAATAAAGCTGTAATATCCTAAATCAAAAAAATTAATTTTTTAACTAGACTTCGATTAAGTTAACGCTTAAAACTAAGATATTTTTTTTTCCTTTTTTCTATTTTTCTTTACGAATTCGAAAATTCGTAAAAATAAAAAAACTTAAACAGTAATTTAATCGCACAAAAAATTACATCATAATTCGTATGAGGGCGATAATACAGTGTAATTGACATACAAGACTCGGGTTCAAATCCCGCTGGTGACATAAAATTTTTATTTTGTACGAAATTAAAAGAAAAGAAAATTTTAACGTATTAATTACATATCAACACATACGATATTTTTTTTAATAACCATTTCTTTTTACGTTGAACATAGGTTCTCGATAATCCACGCACACATTAAAATCGGTTAAAATGATTAAAAAGTATAAATTATTTTATGATTATATTCAAAACAACCATCAGCTTGTTTATACTACCTCATTTGCACAATAATGTACACCGTAACTTAAATTTATATAATGCGGAAATACGTAACTATATTCCAAGTAGCTTTTCAAAAATTTTTATCGGTCATTGACAATAGTGAAAAAAAATTGATTTAACTAAAAAATTTTTTTTTTTTCAAATTTCAATTGTTCTCAATAAAAGTAAAATATGTAAATAATGCAAAATAAAGCTCTTACTTTTTTGTTTATTTCACATTTAAAATTAGGCGTATTAAATTAAATTAAGAAGAAAAAATACCTTAAACAGGGATTTTTATTCTTACGCGGTACTAAATTTTATACTATTTGAAACAAAAAATTTGTTTTAATAAAACAAATAAAAATGTAAATATTTTAAACTTAAGAATAATTATACAAACATTTTGTAAACTATTAGAACTAAAATAACTTACGTTTGAGGATGATGATGGTATTTTGTTATGATCCTTAGATGAATAAGCCATGATAAAATCGAATAACCTCTAATAACTGGAATTAATACGTGTACAAGAACTAAAAATTAAATTCCTTTATATTAATTAGTCTAAAAAGTTGTACAAATAAACACTATTACAACGCAACGTGCTACATAAAGGCACGCAATAAGCAAAATTCGTAGTATACGAAAATAAAATAAAAAGTTACAAAAATATAAAAATATTTTATTTCAAAAATTTTTGAATAAAATAAAGAAAATCAATACCGCTAATTGCAATACAAATGCATTAAATACAATTAAAGTTTAAAATTCCAATAATAAAATATAAATGTTTAAGTTCAAAATCGTGATTTTTTATTGAATTCCAAAACCAATTTACTTATTCGCGTGCTTAAATTATCAACACTTTAGCATAAAATTTTAAGATGATTAACTTTTTTTATATGCTACATTGACGAATTAACTAAAATTTTCCGATTCCGAATACGCCACATTTATAACTTTTATTTCATTATAAATTACGATATAAAGATTAAAAACAATACACAGCTCCATATAATGAAATAATAGCACTCATTATTAATAATAATGTAAAAATCTGATCGTATATGAAAAATAAAATTATAATTAACTAGCCAACAAACTTTCAAGTAATTACAAATCAAAACAATACACAGGAAATTAACACTTACATTTTTCAAAACATTATTCATTTTCAAATTACAAATAATTAACTTTATGCAACGATTTTTTTTTTCAGTAATTAATTATCGTTAGTTTCACATCAAATATGTATCAAAAATGCATGAAATACTAAGAAACAAAATACACAATCTGTTCTTTATTATTCCATTTTATGAGTATGAAATTATCACTTGTTTTATCAAATGAAAAACATTTGACATAGTAAAACAAAAGTAATAGTATTTAGGTTTCAAAAAAACTACTTCAAAAAATTTAGTTCATGCAACTAACCGGAAGAATTGTACCGCTCATGTTTAAGGTTCCAAAATGATTAATGTCATTATCAATGATTCAATCATTAATTTTCTTACGACTAATTCGAAGAGATCACTGTAAACTGCACTGAAATAATTTAAAATGTAGCGAAAAGTAAAATTTGTTCAACATTGAAATGCACATTAATTACAATAAATAATAAATGATTTAGTTCGCTAATACTTTTTCTGAACAGCAATTTACCCCTGTTCATGTTATAATATTTTTAAACAACGCACGTAAAATATTTTTAATTATAAACTAATTTATTTTAAATTCGATTTATGTATATTATATTTTTGTAACCTTATTTATCGTATTTATATACTAAAGGTTTATAGATTTCGAAAGAAAGCCGAATGTAAATAATTCACGTAAACATAAAGCTTAAAATTCAAAAGCAAAAACATGTTTTCATAAGCTGAAAGCCGGCGATAATAATGTTGTTTTATTTTTTAACTAAATATATTCTAAATTAAAATCTATAAGCGATATTTGGATTTTATTGAACTTTTCTTCTTTTGGGTTATTATTTTTTATTGTATGTATAATTTTTTTTTACACGAATTTTCTATTAGATATAACAAAACAGAATAAAATATAATTAACATTTTGTTTAAAGATTATATACTTTTTGCAAAAAAACTTAAAATCCATATATTTCTATAAATTCACTTAAGCTAATATTATATATCTTTATTCCTTTACATATCAATACTTATTGATAATTAAATTTTGTTTCAGTATTGAATATCAATTTACACACTATTTATCTCATAAATGAAAAGATGAATTCAAAAAAATAAACAAATATATAATACTGCATTAATATACTTTAATCAAATAGCTAATGAAAAGATATTTCTGTTTTAAGTATCTAATCTGTCTAATGTGGTCAGTAAATATAAATTAATTCCAAGTACCATTTTGAAAATTTTACTGTTTGACGTTTCGATTTGTGAAGAGTGTTGCAGGAGAAAGTTAGGGTGTGAAATACTTTTTGAAATTGTGCAAATATTTATACGCTAATATATTGTTATTATTGTGTGTAAATTGTTATAGAATATTACTTATAACTTTATCTATCAAGTGATATTTCTTACTTATAATTAAGTTTTACTTATTAGTTTAAAGTATTTGAAATTTATTTTGTTAATTATAATTATCCAGAAAATTATTTATAGTTAACAGCTGAAAATGACAATTCAGTCTTCAAAAATTTGTTTGCTTTTGTTTCAAAATTTTGCATAAAACATATTATAAAACAGGTTCTTTTTTAAAATACGTATTGTCATCCACTGTTTGTTTTTTTTTTAGTTATAACTTTTAATATATAGAAAATTGAACATTACCCGTTCGTGTATCTTCTATGTAAACCTTATCAAACACATTGCAATAATCAGTTAAATCATCGTAGTGTGTATACTTTTAATAAAGTGTATTAAACATGCTTGGATGACGATTGCCATCCGCGCGAGCAATCAGCAAAGTATTTTTTTCCAGGTTGAATTTTCGCGCTGATAGATAACTTCTTTCTTATTTCAGTTATTTATTGTGTAATAAGAAAGCTCGTTTTCTGTTCTCTGTGTACGTTTATTTCGTGCTATTTATGCGTGAGTAAAAATCGCTTTAGATTTTTACTGCGATACATGAGATTTGATAATATCCATGGCAGAGATTCCCGAAAAGCTGCAGATAATAAACTAGCTGCAATAAAAGAAATACACGAATTATTCGTGAATATTTTACTCCGTCAGAGTATTTAACGGTAGATGAACGGTTATTGACATTTTATGGAAACTGTCCATTTCAACAATATACATATACCCAACAAGCCAGCAAAATATCGACTGAAGTTGTTTGCTTTATCCGATGTAAAAACATTTTAACACACTAAGTTTAGAGCCATATGTTGGAAAGCAGCCCAGTGGACGTTATTTTGTGGGCAATTCTGCTGAAGATATTGTAACTAGGCTAATTCAGCCAGTGGAAGGAACAAATAGAAATATTATTGACGATAACTGGCTCTCTAGTTTGTCATTAGTGAAGATCCTAAAAGATAATAAACTGATTTACGTTGGAACCGTATGTAAAAACCGAGGGGAAATTCCTAGAGTTTTTACCAAGCAAAAGTAGAACAGAAAACTCTTCGATATTCGAATTTCAAGAAAATTGTACGTCGATATTTTACTGCTCAAAAAAAAAAAAAAAAAAAGGTGGTTCTGTTACTATTCTCAATGCACTTCGATGACACCATAGATGAAGCAACCGGTAGTGCTTAGAAACCTGAAATTGTTACATTTTACAACATACTATTAATTTATGGGCAAGAATTTTCGATAGAAATTCAAGAATCCTCCAGATCACGCGGAAGATGCTACATCTGCGGTCATAAACAGAATAAAATCACACAAAAATGGTGCATAAAATGTAAAAATCGGCTTTGTCCGGATCATCTTAAAACACATTTGTTTGAATTGTTTAGAAAACTAGTTCATTTTAGAGTAAGTCTTTGTAGTACCATATTAGTTATATGAAAACTCCTTAACTACTAATTTAAAACTAAAATGTAAAAGGACCTAATAAAATAAAATATAAAAAAGTTAATGAGTTGACGTTAGAATTATGATTATACTTTTTTCTACACTGTTTTTGCTAAGGAATATTTTGATAATTTAAAATTTTACATAATAAACACTTTGAATACAGCATAAACTATATTGTAGAAGAAATTTTTAAAGAGTAAAATTTTGAAGATAGAATTTTTTTTTAAAAATGGATGACATATGTCATCCGCACGACTAATGCGAGGATTAACGGTAAATATTTTACATGAATTAAAATGTATTAGGAAGGAAATTGCATAATATAATGCAGATTATACATATTGTAGTTTATTTTCACGATTGAAATTGCACAATTGTTATTCAGTTCCATTTTAATATTTCATACTAATTTTCAAGTGTATCTTGGTTGAGATTTTATAAAAAATAGTATATTTTTTGGAAATTCAATGATGTCTACATTAAGTTTTAATCGAGTTAACACTACGCAATATTATCTATTCGTATAATAACATGCAAATACGTATTTAATTTCGTATATTTTTACATTATGACATTAACTTTTCGGTTTCTATCACGTGAATATTTTCATTATATCCTCATATGAAATTAACTAAAAAATTACATCAGTTAAGTTTATATTTTAGACATATGTGACAGTACCAATCAGAAACTGCCTTAACCTATTTTAATAAGCCGATTTATACAAAAATGATGTTAGATAATTTTTTTTCCTATTCCCGCTTTAATTATGATGTTTTTGTTTTTATTTACGAATGAAAACGAGTGTATTTCACAAACCTCAAATAGCAGAAATTTCAATATTTAACAGAAATATGGATGTTAGATATGTATATTGGAGGTACGTTGAAATGATTTTAAAAAATGAGTTCGTCTTTACAATGGCCGTGACTGTAACACCATCAGGCGATCAGTTATAAAAGTTATTCTTTATTCATGTTTTGTCGTAATTGTGTTTAAATAATATTATAGTGATTTAAAAAATCCTGTTTTGCGTTAAAATTTAATAATTAAAATATGGCTTAACAAAAACCTCAAATCAAATGTAATATGTATTACAAATTTCGCATAACATATTAGAAATACAAATGAATATAAAATCGTGTAAAAAACGTGACAACAAACAGAAAAACAAAATAGCCTTATTTGTTATAGGAACGTCGTTTAAATTTAAATGGCGAGATTTGTTTTATTTAAATAAACATATACAATGGAGTTAAATAAAATCATTTAAAAAAACCTCAGTTAATAAAGAAGCAAAAAAAGTTCGATCGTAATTAAAGAATTTGCGAAACGCGTTCAATACTTCTACTGAGAAACTTGTCATCTTTTGTGAGTTTCTGATACGAAAGACAATTTGTACAGTGGATTCGTTGATCGTGCAAGCAGCCATTCCTATTAACACTGACGCTATGAACGTATTAAAAGCATCATTGTGTCGCTGGGAGAAGCGATTATATGTTTCCGTCAGCATCTCTATCATGAACATTTTATCGCTTCCGGCCGGCACAGCAAGGAAGATTTGCAGCGGTTGTCATACTCCGTCGCCGAAGATGCGATGAACGCTGGTTCGCTTGTCGCGTCGTTTCACTGTATTACTCTGCCGACATTACATTTTCACATCTATGCACGACCGACGACATCCATGACGCTCATTCTAATGTCTGGGCCGTCACATACATTTAGTATGAAATCGCCTACCAGCTTGCTCTGGATGAACTCTTCTGTCTTTTCATTTGCGACGTTGTTACCAGATCTTTTTCACCTTCAGCCAACAGACGGCGGCACTCTTCCATTACTTTGGCGATGTCCAAGTTCGATTCAAACTCCTTACATGCGTCCATAATGTGTGCTTCATGCTCGCCATACACAGTTTGATAGCGGGTAATATTGAATACGTTGACTTCCCCATTGCAGAAGGGTACATGTAGAAGTGAGAAGTCGAATCTTCACTACTTTTGACTTTACGTTTACGTTGCTCTATTTCGTCATTTTCTTTCAAACGAGCGTCACACTTTCATAGTTCGTAAGACTCAGAACTGGTGTTGGTATGTCGTTGATGCAATTTGCGTTTGCGTTTGGCGGCAGTTTTCAGTTTTTATGTTTTGGATGCGCGTAATTGAAGAAATACTTCAAACTTTTCTACATATATCTTTTTTTTATTCCTCAATCTTTCGATTAGTGGTTAATCATATTACTTAGAATCGCTTTGCCCCTAAGCATTTAATTTGGGCCTTCTCTTTCATTTGCTAGTATTTGTTCATCTTTGTATCTTCCATTACTTGTGAAATGAATTTTTGCCATTGCTTTTCTCATGTTCTTTTACCATTTACTAGCCCTTCGATTATTGCTGTTAAACATCCGTTATTTCTTATTACATACCCCATCCAATTACATCTTTCACTTGTAATCGTCATTAAGCAGCGTTCTCCATTAATAATCTTGAGCACTTTCGTATTTTTAATTTTATTTAACCACTTGATTTTTTGCATTTTCCTCCAACACCAAATTTCAAACGCTTCTAATTGTTCTTGTTTTCCTTTATTTATGGTCCAAGTTTCTGCGCCATAACAGAAGCATACTCCAAACGTATACTTTTATTAATCTTTTCAATAGTTCTACATTTATGTTTTTGGATGTTAACAATGATTTCATTTTAATGAAGACAGCTTTCACTTGTGTTATCCTAGATCTTATTTCCTGATCATACCTTCTATCTTCAAAGTATATGTGTTTTTTACATCATGTAGTATTTCATTGTCTAATTTTATTTTTACTTCTTTATTATTTTCCATTTTACTACATCTCATTGCCATAGTTTTCTTCTTATTTATTATCATGTTATAGTGTTTAAGAATTGAGCTTAAATCAATGCATCCAACAACATTTTTTCACTCCCTGTCAGTGGCGGCTTGTGACAGGTAAATCTGGGGAGCTCTAATATAAAATTACAATAATTTAAAAAGTGTAATGACATAAACTTACCTTGCTTTTTTATCCATGTTTTAAACTAAATAAAACGGCTTTAATGCGTTCAAATTCTGATTTAATTAAAAAAAGATGACGATCTGTCGAGTGTACTTTGTAATTAATGAGGTTCTACAAAATGTGAAAAAAAAACAACGGATAATCATAGTGTCAAGGAAGGAATAATACTTATAGCGTAAAAGTAAAGGATTGCTTATGACGATGTATAAGGGCGATAATAGGAAATCATTTTGGAAAAGAAGAAAGTTGAAAATTACGTCTTCACATAAAGACTTGTTTAAATAATGGTCCAAAATACGAATGTATATTACGCAAAATCTCCTGTCGAGGAGAAATGACACTAACGACGATAACGAATATTTTATCCAAGAAACTCTATACACGAATTCAATAAATAACAAAACATTAAAAAAAAAACAAGTGAAAAATATGATAAGTAAAATTAATTTTAAAAACAATTAATATTTTTATAAAAAGTTTAATCTTCTATCCCTTTTTTTGAAACAAAATGTTCAATGAACTTTTCATCAAATTCTGGAATATTATGTATCAAACCTTTATTTACAGATATTGCTAAGCCATTAAGGCGATCTTCACTCATTGAATTCCTCAAAAACGTTTTTATTCTTTTAAGAGTGGAAAAACATCGCTCTGCCCCAGCAGTTGACATCGGAGTAACTAAAATAATTTTTATCAGTTTTACTGTTTCACTGAATGTTTCACGCAATTCATTTTGAAATATTCAAGACATCATATTTAAACAACCAACAATGCCTTGAAAATTTGATCTTGAATAAATTACTTCGAGTTCAGTCTTTAACTTATTTTTTTCCAACATAGGATGAAATTGAATAACAGATTTAAAAATTGATGTGGAAACTGGAATAATTTGTATAATTATCAGTAGATAATAATAATACAGCGTCTAAGTGCCCCCTACAAGACAATCTATCTTTTACTTGAAAAACTATGATGTCACACATTTCTTTAGCAATAGCCGAATTTTTATTTTCTTTATTTTCTTGGTCCATTTTTCGTCGTTTATTTTCATTATCGCTTATTTTGAACTCTGTTATATTTGAATGTCGAATTGTGGATACAAGTTTTTCGAAGTTTTCTTTATCTCTCAAAAGCTGCCGGCTGCTGTCTTTATTTTTAGATTGAAATTTATTAAATAATATATCTACATGTGGCGTACTTTTATGGAATAAGGTAAGCCAAAATATAAAATCCAGATCTTCTAAGGTACTTCGTAAACTATACGCTTCCTTGCATGTAATATTTTTATTAGATTTTTCTTCCAAATTTCCGGTTTACAATTTCTTGCAGTATATCACATCTATGAGTAGAATTTGAAAAAAAACCTTGATATAGCGGACAAATCTGAAAAAAAGATTCTAATTTTGGAATCCCGGCTTGTTGCTTTTTGCATAATTAAATTCAACTGATGCGATAACAATGAATAAAATAAGCGTATTTATATTTTTGCTTTATCTTCGCCTTTGTAGAACCGCTCATTACATTTAATTAGATTAAAAGGTGAGTCTCCAATTAATTTATCTAATTCAGTTTCTATACATTGCGTTAAACCATCAGCTGACCTATCAGTTGCTCTTAAAAAACTCCAAAACCGTTCATGTATATTTTCATTATTAAATATCTTAGTATTATTACCACTTAACATTGATTGGATATATCTGTGGTTTTGTTGCACTGAATATTCATGTGACCAGTTGATAGTTCGTGCTTTTTTACTCTTTGATTTTAATGTTTTAGATCACTAAATCCTAATCGTGCCCATGTCATGTCGGTTCCGTTTTTAAAGAAAAGTACACAAGGAAAACAGAACAAGCGATTAATAACCTTATATCCACATATCCATTTGAATTTGTTATAAATTTATTTTCGAAAATATTGTGTAAAAGTACGTGTACCTACTTTATCTAGTAGATTCAAATATAATATGGGTGTAGGCCTGCCTAGCTTCTTAATTCTAACTTTTCCAGCTAATGGAGGCATTTTAAAATTTCCTTTTAAAATATTACTAATTTTATTATCCATCATTTTTTAAAAATTAATGTTAATAATAATTAAATTTTTAAACGTTTAATTAGATAAATTAAAAATATTGAACGTTTGAAAAATCACTGTAAAACAAGTGTCGACAAAAAGCAGTGCCTTTATTCAAAAGTAACAAAATCTATATCGCAAAATGTATCATTTAAAGAAGAGAAACAAGGATAAAATAGAACAAAAAAAACAGCAAATTAAAACAGTGGGCTTCACTGGGTAAACAGACGACGCGACGCGCAACGCGGATGTGTTGTTAAAACCGGTTATAATCACGTGTAAAATGGACGAGGGCTCACTTATCGAGAGTTCACAGACACCTTTAAGTTACGCTCGGGAAACTTCGGTATTATTCGTTTTTCGCGAGTATTTTATATGCGGTTTGGAGGCTCAAATATTCTGAGCCCACGTACTATATTATTGGTTGCTAATAACAGAACCTGATAGTTAGCGGATGCTTTAACTGTTCACTTAACAAATCGCGCAAAATGCGTATTTTGCAATTATTTTTAAAATGCACTCTTGCAAAAAAAAAAAATTAGTTTAAAATTAAAAATTCTATTCGTAACACTGATTTTTTTTTTTTTTTTGAAGTAATTAAATAATATGTATTTTTTGAAAACTCACATAGGGAGGCTCGCGCCCTTGAGCCCCCTAGGACGAGCCGCCTCTGCTCCCTGTACAGCTGTCATCCACAAATGTAAAGAATTTTGTTTTCATTTCACCTATATTAATCCCACTGTTATTAGTTTCTGTCCAATGTTTAAACGCTTGCTTCATATATATGTATATTAAAAAGCAGCGATGATAGACTGCATCCTTGTCTTACTCCTATCCTGACTTTCATCAAGTTTCTACTTGTAATTATTAGTCTTTGTGCTTTGTATAGTTCTTTTATTATTCTTCTGTCTTTAAGGTCAATGTTTATTCTTGTTAAAATTTGATATAGAATGCTCCAGTAACATTTTCGTCGAATGCGTTCTACAAGTCTATCACTGCAATGTAGACCGGTTGATTTACTTCTAACTTTGTTTCAATCACCATATAGAATCCTAGAATAGCATCTCTGGTTCTTCTTCTTATTCTAAAACCATACTACTCCTCGCTTAATATGTTCTCTTTTTTATGTTTTATTCTGCTTAGTAGTACACTTGTTAATATTTTTGAACAGTGCGACAGTAAACTTTTTTTTTCTTCTTTTAATCTCATTGCCAATATTGCGAATGTGGGAAATTTATTCTGAAATTTGTGTATAAAGGAGCACGGAACTAGAGTACTGAAAAATATAATGCGTGTATACGTTATGTAAAAAAAAAAAAATACAAAATTAACTATGTGTGCAGTAGCTCCTTGCAAGTGTACTTAGATTATTGCAAGGTGACAGGATGTAAACATAGTCCCGCCACCAACCACATTGTTTGTGTCTGTATTTCTTCTTCCATTTTTTTTTTTTTTTTTTTTTTTATATACAATCTTGTTATATTAGTTATCAAATAAATAAATGTAATAATAACGAGAAAAACCGAAGAGACCACGCCAAACATCCAAACAAACAGTAGCCTCAGGATTACGTTTGAATTAAGGTGTAGGCAAACTATTACTGATTGGACAGCGTAAATTTTAAACGCATTGCCCTTTCAGCATATTCGAGGAAGACTGCATACTTTCTTCTGTCGAGAATAAGCGAAGTGCGTAAGAATTGTAAGTTATAGAAATCACGAATGTCAGAAAGGGCAGGGCAATCAAACAGAAAGTGTCTCAGGTCATCGACTAAGTGTAATGAACAAAATATGCACTCGGGAGCATCGGCAAGCCCAAACCTGTATAAATAAGATTGAAACTTACTATGCCCGGACAACACCTGCGAGTTGAAAAAAATTAATTTCATGTTTTGTAACTTTAGTCTAAGAGAAACATCAGGCAGGAACTCAAATGTTTTTCTACCAGTGAAGTCATTGTCTCACCGCCTTTGCCACTCATCCAGTATCAGTTTATCCATATATTTCCTAAATAGTTTTTTGGAAATCTGCTGCGGTATCTGTAGGAAGTTGTTTTCTAGCAAGCCTAATTGTTTCATAGATGTGGAATCAGCCACTATCCTGTACTCATTGATCATAGCCCTACCAATGAGATATAAATCCATTGGCAGAACGCCGCAGATCACACAAGCTGTCGAGATAGGAGAAGTCTTATATAAAGATGCTAAATGTAACAGGAACTTCCTCTGTTGCTTATTTACTTGACGTAAAACTCGTTTATTGGCATAGACAGCAGCGCCATACCCGTACAAGGCCTGAGTCAGCCCTTTGTAGAGTACACACCGCTCCTTAAATGCCAACCCCCAAGTATTAGGTTGAATTTTAGCGAGTTTTATGTAGAGGTAGTCACATTTAGAGGTGATCATGTTATAGTGAGGAATAAAAGTGAGATTTTTATCCACTACTATTCCGAGATATTTTAAAAGGGGGTTATGAAGTACTGAATTTCCGGACACTAGTGAAAAATTGGAAACCCTGCCAATAACTCCACGATCACCAAACACAGAAAAGCTACACTTGGGAGCGGAGAATTCCAAGCCAAATTCACCTATAGTTCCCTTCGGGTATTTTGAAATAATTTCTATTTGCTTATAGGGATAATTACGATGTACGTCAAATACCAAACATAGGTCATCTGCGTACGATATTAAATGGCATTCATTGTTAAAACAGTTACAGAATCCCTCAACTCTACAGTGTACTACAGAGTAAATTCTAGTACATTTCTTGCACAAGCGGCTGGTACATGGTCCAACACAGTGCAGCACATCCAGGGACATCAAGAAAACTACAACTGTAGCAATCACAATCTTAAAGGTTTACATACCACCTAACATGCAACAGTTATTGCAGCAATACCTAACGCTGTTATTGGACAACCATTTTTTGTGCAATCTGCAGCATTCAATGGAACCTTTCATAGAAACGAAGGGACAACCAGTTCATGCATGTGTGGGACGCCTTCCACTGGACAACTACTGCACCGCCAAAGTGGAATTTGATGAACTGGTGCACCTCGGGATATGCCGACCTTCACGTTCACAGTGAACCAGCTCTTTCTGCATTAGACAAAAACCAAGTGGAGACAGAATTTGGCCATACAGAGATTACCAAGGTTTAAATGTGTACATTATCTACAACCGCTACCTGGTTCCACACATCCATGATGCCACAGCTCAGCAGGCTGTAAAATTTTCAGCACCATAGACCCAGTCAAAGTCTACCACATTATCCTAGTGTAGGAAGAAGATATTCAAAAAACTGCAATAATCACTCCTTTTGGCTTATATGAGTTTATGCGGATGAGTTTCAGCCTTAGAAACACCGATCAAAGTTCCAACGATTCATACACCACATGCTGTGTGCGTTGCCATACATTTTCACATTAATTGACGATTTCATTGTTTTTTCAAAATCATATGAAGAACATACACAGCACCTTGAGACAATTTTTCAATGGTTAGCTGAAAATAGCCTTACCATAAATATTGAAAAGTCACAATTTGCACAAACTACAGTCTCATTCCTCGGGTGCACCATTGTCAAAAATGGATATCAACCAGACATTTCATGAACAAGAGACTTACTCAATTCAATACATCCAGAAACTGCCCAGCAATTGTGACAAGTGATACGAATAGAATCGTTTAATTTCTACCGCAAGCCGCACATAAATTCGCCCATTTCACAGATATACTTCATAGATACAACAAGAGAATAGGATAACGAGATTTCCACTCCATACAAACTGTGTAAAACCACCCTCCCAAAAGCAACCACATTGCCATACCTTAAACAAAGCTGCAAGTTGGAGCTTGTTACTGACACATCCAAGATAGCCGTCGGCACAGTTCTGCAACAAACTTTTGACGACATAACGGAACTGTTAGGATTTTTCTCAAAAAAACTAACCAACGCCAAAAGACGATGGTCAGTGTATGACCATGAGTTATACACTATCTACTCTGGCATGTTACATTTCCGACATCTCATAGGTCATGAGTTTAGGATCATAACCGATCACAAACCACTGATATATTCATTCACAACTATCTGCAAGAGCAAATCTCCCTGGTGAATCCGACAACTTGAATTCATCATGCAGTTTTCAACCACAATTCGACACATTTCAGATTCTGCGAACATTACCACCAAGCTTCTCAGCAGAATTGAAAATATCAATTGTACCAGGTTCTCACAGAAATTAGCTGAGAAACAAAAGTATGATGACAAGCTGCAAAAATTCATGGATGAAGACAAATATTCTTTAAGTATTCAATACATAAAAGTCACCAGAACAAATGTGAAATCAGCATGTGACGATTCACTCGGACGTTCATATCCAATCGTCCCTTTGTCAATGCGGCAACAAATATTTGATTTTTTACACAGCCTACCCCATCCTGGCAGACAAGCTATGGTGAAACTCATCCAGCAAAGATATATGTGGTCAGGGATGAAGGCACAGATAAAACAATGCTGTCAAGTATGTCCTCCATGTCAAAGTTCAAAGGTGACAAGGCACACAAAAGCTCCATTTGAGAACTTCACAATAGAGGACAAATTATGTCATGTTAACATCAACATTGTAGGGCCGTTACCAGAAAGTCGAGGTTATACCCACCTTCTAATAGCAATTGACAGATTTTTATGCTTGGTAGAATGTGTCCCCATCACAGATACCTCTGCCACCGCTATTACTGATGCTTCATGCATAACTGGGTAGCAAGATTTGGATGTCCAAGCATAGTAACATCAGACTGTGGTACCCAGTTCCTCAGAGAACTCACATGCAATTTAATGAGACTACTTGGAGTGGATCACGTTTGCACAACAGCATACTATTTGTAGGTGAATCGAATGATCAAGCGACAACATCAACAAATCAAAGAAGCCGATAAAAGACACAAAAAGTCATGAGGTTAAACGCACTTCTTTTTGTACTTCTTGGAATTCCTGCCACATTCCAGGATGACTAATTTTGAGGATGAAAAATAGATTTTGCACATTTTTAGTACATTATATCAGGTATCTCCATGTGAAATTACAATTATAAAAACCCATTTTCACCAAAACTATAACAGTTTGTGTATTTTTCGGGAAACAGTTTTTAGCCCTTTTCACCACTTAAAGTTCGAATTTCTAAAAAAAATTCTTATTTGATATTTTCAGTATATACATTATATTAATATGAAATTACACGTGATAATCACGATTCGTTTGAAATATAGCGTGATTTTTGGTTTTCTCAAAAACAGGGTACTACTCTTTTCCCGCCTTAAAGTTTTGAGGATTTACAAAAAATGTTCACACATTTAGTAGACCATATGAGGTATTTTTTTGCGGAATTATAATTCGGTAAGCAGTGGCGGATTTAGACCTAGGCCCGTGAGGCCTGGGACTAGGGCGGCAACATTTAAAAAAGGAGCCTGAACCAAAACATTCTTTTCCGGTCGTTTAAAAGTCGAAATTAATGAAGTTTTCAATCAGCTGTGCGATTGAATTTTACTACTTTGTCTTTCACTGTTAAACTGTGGAAAAATAACTAAGATGTAGAAAAATTCGATTAACTCAAGAATTATTCGAATAAAATTTTGTAATTACCGAACAATTAGTCTACCTTGCATACAAAAATTTTTTTTAATAAGGTCACCTACGATCGAAAACGGTCGGGACTCGAAGAAGAAGAAAGTTTTCTACATACATATACATATATATATATATTTTTTTTTTTTCATTACAAGAATGGTGGCATGTCAACACGGGCTTAGGGCGCCATCGCCATCAAATCCGTCACTGTCGGTAAGCCCATTTGCACCAAACATATAGCGGATTTTGTATTTTTTGGAAAACGGTTTTTAACCCCTTCAGTTTGAATTTTTAAAAAAGTGTTATTATTCGACATTTTCAGTATATACATTATATTCCCATGCAGTTACATGCGATTATCATGATTCGTTTAGACTGTAGTGTGATTTATGGTTTTCTCAAAAATGGGGCTTCACTCTTTTCCCCCTTAAAATTTTGGGGTTTGAAAAAAATTTTGACACACATTTAGTACACCATATGGAGTGTCTTCATGCGGAATTACAATTTGATAAACCCATTGGTACCAAAAATATTACAGATTGTGTTTTTTGGAAAACCGTTTTTAACCCCTTCTCATCCCTCAAAGTTAGAATTTTCAAAAAAGCGTTCTTATTTGACATCTTCAGTACATAAGTAATGTTCATGTAAAATTTCATTTATCTGGTGTAAATAGTTTCGGCTGTAGAGTGATTATTAGTTTTTTAAAAAGCGATTTTCTGACATTTGCCCCCTTTTCCAACCCCAAAAAATTTGAATTTTTTAATGCATTTTTAGATGGCGTTAGTACATAGTGTCTTTGTATATATTAGGTGTCAATTTTCAGCTTCACAGGCTTAGTAGTTACAACGATATGTCAATAACTGCTGTGACTTTCAAATTTTTCCAGATTTTCGCTTTCATACACGTATAATATATAGATTGTTACATAGCAATAGGAGACGTATCACCAAACGCACGTTAATTTAGTCACGATTAGATGCAGCATAAATTGTTTTAGATAGTGATCATTGTATTCTTTTAGGTATTAATCTACACATAAATTATTTGTGTGTAATTTTGGAGTTTTTTTCGTAAAGTTGATTTTTTACATAAGTGAATTATATAAAAGAATGACAATTTCCCGTTCAATGCTACTATCTTAACCATAATCGATAATGATATTACATAACTTTAATTTAAAATTATGTTTAATTTTGGCCGGGTTTTGCACAGTATTTCAATAGTTATGTTTCGTTGATAGTATATGCGTTTTAGGTCTTCTACTACAACAGTTCAATACATTTACGCTGATTCTATCCAACGAACTGTTTGATAAACTTTTATCAAAATTGAATTAAAACGGGAATTAACCAATAATGTTGGCTTTTTACAGAATTTGTGTAATTAACAAATTAAAATAAAAACTGAAAAATATAATCGATATATTTCATTATGTATAATTTGTATATATATATATATATATATATATATATATATATATATATATATATATATATATAAAATTAACATAAAGACGTAAAGACAGACATTTGATTTCGTAATTACACCCGTAAAACGTTTTGACTAGATAAATGTACAAAAATTTATTTTATATTAATGATATGAACAATCCACTTATATTTTACTCGATTTGCTGTAAACATTTACACAACACATGCATTCAAAAACATTTAAATATGACACTAATAAAATGTTATAAACGAATTATTTAATATTATACATTAATATAATTAGTCATATGGAGAAAACTTATATTTGCACATAAAAAAATTTCCAATTTAACCAAAAGGTTTTTTTTTTTATTAAGTTTAAAAAATCTGTTGTTATTCATCTAAAATTAGATGTCATTCAATATTTGCTGAATTTTTACAATAGTTTCACGATAATTATTCGTATGAAATGTATTAAATAATAGTTTTAGAAAAAATGAGATCGTTAAAAACAGAAATACAAATAAATTGACATATGAAACAGTTTAAATATTTTTTAATTTAACCTGTTTAGCTTTGATAGATTATATATATATATATATATATATATATATATAGTGTGCGTGAGAAATACACTCCCACATACATTAGAAAGTTTTAAAAATATACAAAAAATCACTAAATTACCGATCGAAACTAATCTCCTGAGCTACTGTCCTTCGTTGCCGCACCAAAAAATAGTGTTTTTTAAGGCCCTCTTTTCAGAATAAATATTTAAAACTGAAAAATTTATTATCACTTTGAAAATAGTAATGACCTGATATCGCAGCAAAAAAGGTAAAACAAAGTTAATAAAAACGGTATCGTATTAACTCTATAAAAATGTTGTAAAACTATTTAGTAAAGTCGATCGTAGTATAGTCTTTATCGCAATAATTTCATGTTACTCCTGTACAAATCTAACTAGAAGAATACAGTTCTAGTATTGGTGAGTATATAGTAAAACATTTCTCACGGACGCAGTATTAACTGAAAATTTGGCGTAATTTATGATGTGTCTTATTTGTTTCAAGACTTATGTTTGCGGGGAATAAACGCGAATTTGTTGGCCTTTTTTTTTTTAAGTCACTTCAAATAAAACTTAAATTTCAATATTAAATAAAATTAAAGAAAAAATAAAAAACGAATTTGACCTGCAATAAATAGGTATAGTGCGGACAACACATTCACACCCAAATACCCAAAAATATACGAAACGATCACATTAAAAGATAATGCAATTGACTTCTTAGGAGCCTTAAAAGAAGGAGAAAAAAAAAAGAAGACATAGTGTAACATAGATGATGTTTGATAAACCGTAATATTGAAAGTACTTTGATAAAATATTAACTATAATGATTGTTTTTCTACATAACAAGAAAGGAAGTACACACCGCTCAATAATGCATTCGTATATAAATATGTAGTAAGAGAAGTAACAGTAACTCCAATTTTTTAGTTACATCAGGAAATATTAGGATTACGATTTTTTATCGAATAATTGTAATTTTGATTTGACGGCACCTTCACAAACAATCAGTCGCTGATTGATGGAACGTTTTGTAAAAACATGCGAGCCTGCCGAAAACGGTTTCTCGAATAGTTTTCTACGCGTATAATAATCCCAAGCACGACTTTGCTGGCCGTCTCCTTGCTGTAACCAGTTGCGTCTCAGTTGTGCGTGCATGGTGGAGGATAATTTATTATGACAGGATGGATCTTTAAATTCCCATTTTCCAATTGCTGACGAACCGGTGGACGAGCCAACTTGCTTTCTTTCGAAATACTCCACAATTTTACTTATTTGCTGCGGACGCTATAATAAAGCAATGTTCGTTGTTAATATCAATTCTACAATTTTGTCGGAATTTACGATATGATCAGGAACAAAAAAATTTCGCGTTTCGGTGTTAGGCTGCAAGCAGCCTTCAACAGTAGTAGATGGGTTGTGGTAACACTATAGCGCCCCAAAAAAATATCGTGGTATATATTACTAGGAAAAAAAAAAAAAAAAAAAAAAACTAACTCAACTGAAACGCACTTACAGTTCTTAAACTGATCAAAACTGTTGAATTTTTATCGTTTTCACGCTCTGTTCCCACAGTAGACTCATTTATAATATTATAATATTTAATACATTTAAATTGTTTACAGATTACAATTATAGAAATATTTCAAATATCTATGAAATTTTATTTAATTTTAATTTTTTTTTTAATATTCATAGATTTGATATTTTATTACTAATATTATATATTTCCTTCATTTAGCACATGCAAGCAATTAAGAAATTTTAACTTTTAAAAGTCAGGTAAACGATAAAAATTTACAAATTTTATAGACTATTTTGGAGTAACTCTTGCTGGTTTTTATATTGGCTAAATGTTTTATCCGCATTCCACTGCCTTTTTCTTTATGTAAACTATTTCGTATTTTGTTACGCTTTTACCGACATTCGATAATATTAAAAAAACCTATCTTCAGCACCACTTTGCACACTAGATCTAAATGATAAAGAAATTATTCCCGAATTAATTTCCTCAGAAATTTATTGCCCAGTTTTCACATTTTTGTACTGGAATATTTCATTGGAACATAACAATATTGTAACTTTAGAAAACATGGGAAGCAAATTTTCGAGTGCAGAATGAAATTAGCGGATCTGTGTTTTAGTGCTTACTGCTCAATAGTTTACTAACTAGTGGGTACAGCTTGAATAGTGGCAGTAATTGTTATATACGTATATATTTTTTCTTTATATTTGCTTTGTCCGGTGAAATTTCCTATCGTGTCAACTTAATCATTTTCTGGAAACAATGCCGATTCAAAAAAGAACAGTTTTTTTTTGTTCTTCCTCGGTCAGAAAACCGTCTAAATACATCTTTTACATATAATCAATTGCATTTTATCGAATATAAATGCAACATTTTACGGCAGGAGTTCGACATTTAATAACTGTACGATATCGCTTTAAATATTGTTACTTTTTGTATTTGTTTTATGTGTTGATTATTAATTTACCAGTTTTAAATGATATTTATTTCAGAATTTTATTTGTCAGTGTTATCTTTTTTCCCTTACATACACAGGTTGGTCCATAAATTTTGGCCATATCCCTTGCATCGCGCGGAAAAATAAGAATCTTAATGTAGCATATTTATCTGCTGGGAAGATTAATTCATCTCAAAGAATTAAATAAATTTCCTTCAATTAGAGGTTGAAAATTCAGCTATCCTTGACCTGAAAAATTTACTCTAACCAATGATATCCTTCTAATCTAGTAGTTTAAAACGGTAGTATCATCAGCTTCATACTTGAATGTCTTATTGGTAATTTTTCTAAAAACCGTTGTACTATGTCACTGAGCTTAATAATAACCGTCCCCTATAGCGATCCTGTTCCCGAAAGGAATTGGACTCGTTGGCGCCTTTGAAAAAAAAAGGTTCTATCCTTAACAATTTCTTCGATGCAAATGCACAAATCGAGGGGATTACGCGAATAAGATTATTTTTAATTTGGGTCATTTCTTTTTATGTATGTATATTTTAAGACATTGAAACAAATTACCTGCCGTTCGTCTAGAGCCGGTGTTTCGTTGCTGGCGAGACTAGAAATATCTTCCGAACTGTCTGTATACGTGGACGAAGTTGCATGATGAACAGAAAATGGGTAACGGTTACCGACAAATAACGGCCCAGCTACATCTTCACCGGTGGAATCGAAAAACAGTGAAGACGCTGCTGATGAAGATGACAAAGTGAACGACGACGCCGTGTCCGGCTGCTGATAGTGATGGCCGATACATGTATCCGTTCCTAGACGGAATAATAATTATCTTAATTAACTTATATTCGACGTGTTTCAAAGCGAATGAAAGATACAAAACGATATATACCCGTACACCGTGAAAAAAATAAAAACGAGAAAAGAAAAATTCCACCGCCAAAATCCGGAAATTGTGGGCAATTATTTACTTATTCGCGTTAAAAATTCGTTTATCTTCGTTTTTTTTTTGTTTTTTTTTGTATTTATATGTCACGCTGTATCAGAACTCTGTACTATTATTTTAGTATATATTTAGTTCTTACCCGAACATTTTTTTTAAAATAAGTTTTCAAGAATACTTAATTTTTTTGTTGTCGCTTAGAGAATAAAAAAAAATTAACAGGTTCTAAAAATATACGAATTTTTTTTGAAATGAACTATATAAATAATAAAAAATTTGAAAACAGCAAATGGTTTCTTTTTTCATAAAACCGACACCTTTAATAGAATGTTATATGGTTATTATTACAATTTTACAATTCTAAATAAGTAATATTTATAATTAAGATGAAATTAACACACGCTGCCACGGAATAGAGTCCACTGTTTATTCTTTGCCATTTATATATAACAAATATTTTCCAGTAGGACCAGATCGTTGAGAACGTTTAAAGAATTTTTGGTTGGTGAGCAAAAGATGCACACTTTTGACTTTGAATGAATGTTGATAGACGTGGTCTTTAATGACTTTATCAACACACTTGTGATTCTTAAATCAGTGTTGTAAATAATTCGTTGCGTTAGAACTTTCGAGCGTCGATTATCACATAATATGAAGGAGTTTATTTTAGCCGCTTCGATGTTTAGGTACATCGCCGTATTTTATCCCATACATCCAAATGGATTCCTAGATGAGCCGCTTGTTTTCAGGCTTCATTGTGGAGGGCCGGCCGACTAGATAATACATATCACGCGTTTTTTCTCGCATCTAGGTGGAGGCTCCGGTATTTTCCGAGTTGGTACTTGCTATATTTATGAAGACTACGCGTGATGAGAATCTTGTTTGCGAAGGAGGAATGCGCGGTGTGGGTAGATTTTTGTTCACTGAGCTGGATTTTCCAGCTTTCCGCTTAATTTGTTGCACTGGCAATAAATGTAAATATTTATTATCAATCTTAAAAACAAACCGGTACTATTAGAAAAGTCGTTTAGCAGAGAAAATAAAAGCAAAAATTGTGATTTTTTTTTTTTTGTCACTATTGATAATGTTTCATCGGCCGCATATTTCATAAAAAAATAAAAATATTATCGAGTAAAATGTTTTTATTTTTTACTTTTGATGATTTTCTCTCATCGAAAATAATATCGTTTAGCTACTCTTAATTTTTTCCCGATTTGCGACAAAATTAGCTCATTTCCGGGGATTTTACAATTTCAATATTTTTGCTGAAATTAAAAACGACATGTTTCATTTCACATCAGTTGTTCGTTTTTAGTTAGCGTTGTCTTTTTAATAATTGGAACTGATTTAAAACTTTGCGGAATCACCCAAAAGTATACAATGGCATAATATTTTTTTACAGCTTTCCACTTTGAAAACTTACAGAGCCCAACAAAATGCCACCGTGCAATGAATTAATGCACGAACAACTGGTTCAAAATCTTAGAAGTATTTTTCAAATAGAGAAGAAGAAAAAAGTAAATAAATCCCTTTTCAGGTGTTGATACGGGATCTTTCCGTTAAAAACCATTTACTACACTACAAATAGTGAGGGGTACTGTACTGGCGAGCGTACAAGTACTCCCAATTTTTAAAATGAATTAATCGTATAGGTGTATGTGTCTAGACATGTTTACAATCAAAATAAATCATACGATTTTTTGAAGGTTGGAAGGTAGAACGATAAAGCACAGTGGAGAAATCCTATCTCCATATTTGCGATGTTACTTTTTGAGCGACTAAGACTTTCCGATCTATACCGATCAAAAAAAAAAAAAAAAAAAAAGGATTTCTCGAGGACTTGTAATCTGAAACGTCGAATTTGTATCTAAAATAGTATTAAACACATCTGTATGCAGAACTACTATTCAAAGGAGAATTTGACAAAACCTTTTTCAGGCGAATGTATTGAATTAATCTCCTTCCCTGACCGTCATGTGTTAATCCGGTTGGTACTTATATTTCTTAAATAGAAGTTAATCTTTAGAGGCGATATTCACATATTATTTTAGACTTTTAACGATATATGTATTAGCCTATCCTATATGTATGCTCATTTGTTATTACCGGTTCCGCACTACTTTTCTGAAATTATTCTGAAATTATGGAAAATGCGTAGCGTATAATGTTTAATTTTTATACGCGTAGTTTTTAAATAATATACGTGTAATAATAATAATAATAATAATAATGCCGGAAAAATACCTGTAACACAGAAATCATCTCCGACGCTGCTATAAAAGCCGGACTCGCAAGAACCTCTTCGTTTTAAATTTAAAATTGGCGCTTCGTTAATGCAGGAAAAAATCCCGGGACAATCGTTTAACAAACTTACGTTAGAACTGGAGGAACAACTTCTTAACCTTTGACTAGGATTGTTTACGTTCTGTACGTCGTTCAAGTAGCCGTTCAGTTTATATAACGGATGTACCGCGAAAAGTAATGAAGACGAGCAGACTTTACCGCAACACTTGGGCGTGCTACAACCGTGATTATCTTCCGCGTCCGACTGCTGCTTAGCGATGCTCAGCGTCTCGTCGTTTAATACTTTTTTTGCAGATCGATTTGGCGCGTCTTCGAACGATTTGAACAGATTTTTTCGACAGTAGGTCGGAGATGACGGCAACGACAACGGCCTACATTTTCTCACTTTAACCGATTGTTGATCAACCATTGGAGCGACATTATTCGAATGTTTATTTAATATCGATAACGAAGCGGTACAGTTTGATCGTTTTTCTTTATTAGTACAGCAGTAGCGGTCGTCGACTACTGCCGGGCTGCTGTTGTTACAACAATTACTGTTATCACGCTTGTCGTTGGTAACTATTGGAGAAGAATTGGAAGACGTCGTTTTCGAATTTAGTAACGATTTTTTAATGTCTGACGGTTTTACAACCGATTCCACAATAATAGATGAATTCCGATGGATAAAACTGCGAACATTCGCCGCACCACCGTTAGTTCTGTTGTTCTGATCGCCTAATAATGCGATGACATTTTTATTGTCGCTGCCGGTGCTATTATTATTATATTTTGTAGTGCAGAGTTTCGATTTTACGGATATTCGATCTCGGTTGGCGGATACATCTTGTCCTACGCAATCTGCGCTACTGCTGCCGTTGCTACTGTTCGCTGCGTTATCGACGTAAAAAGATGGCTTTCTATCATCGCCATAAAAAGGTGACGGAAGTTCGAAACAAGATGAAAACAAATCGGTAGAGTTTGTCGAAGCTAAAATTTTCTTCACTCCTTTAAATTGCGACAACGTGGCAAACGGATTCGATTTTAAGAAACTCGGCTTGTAATGAGGATCTTCATGGCACATGCTCTCACCTACATGCTTCAACGGCGGTTGCTGTATTGGAAGAATATGACAACGAGCTTTATCGGATGGTGCGGTAACTGAAGGAAATGTTATTAAACCGATGTCTTCGGATAATGAACGACGGTGTACCACTGAAATAGGAAAAAAAAAAATATGTTAATGAAAGAAAACTTTCCACTCCATCATTGATTATTTCCTTTTTTTTTTTTTTTTTTTTTGATTACCTAATATCACTTATCTATTTTCCGACTCCACTGTTCCTTTTCATATTTCAAACTACAACGAATTGTCTTTTTTTTTTTTTTAATTTCACCACTGAACTTTCGCATTAACTTAATAAAATATCCAACTCCAATCCCGAAGCTGATAGTAATCCTTATCTATAGTTCTCGAAAATCTCTTATTATACCGATAAGCTTTATTTTATGTGTATACTTAAAATCTTTCTACTTTCGGAGTAAATTTTTCCTCTTTTTTAGCTCTTCTATTATTATCCACGTCTTGAGAAGATAAACTCTTCTTCATTCTGTGTTCTATCTCCCAACTTTCGAAAATGGTCCAAAAATAAACGCTTATATCTTTATCGCGTGTCTAATATGTTTGGTTTTCGTTCTGGTCTTGGTTGCTTTACTTTCTGGTAATAATTTCTTAATTACATTATACTTTAGCAAATATCGTTAATATTTTTAACGCTTTTAATAATATTCGATCTTTTCATACATCTCATTTCTTCCATTACCAAGTTTACATGTATCCGCACATTTTTCTACTCTTTTTTTCCTCTTTCGATCTTCGGAAGTTTACCGCGGTCTCCCATATTTACATCGGTTATGCCTTATTTTCAATGTATATATAATTATTATTGCCTCTTACGCTCCCTCCTATTCTTAGCCGATAATATCTTCATTCAGTTGAACCTGCAAATGAAGAAACGACCCGTTAACCCCACTTGAAAACTACAACCGACATCCATTTTCTCATTAATCTATCGAAATCTTCATCGAGTTTATGTTGCTTCTGCTGATATTTACATTTTTTCTATTCTTCTTCAGTAAGCTACTTCTGCTAATTTTCAACAAACAGCTTTCGGCGCATTAATCACTTTTACACATATTCTTTAAAAAAAAGTGCGAATCTGTTTCAGGTTTTTTTCAATATTAAGCCGAGGGAGGAAACTTTAATACTCTCATATTTCTCTGTGTAACTCTACAATTCGGTCTAAGTTTAATTACTACTCCTTTTTTTATGGCATGGATATACGAGGGTGGTTGAAATATAAACCGGAATTTCGTCATAAAAATTTTTATTTTATACTTACAGTGCTCATATTTTTTACAATTTTTCGAGATAACCCCCCTCGCACGCTACGCACTTTTTCCACCTCTCCGGCAATTTTTTTATTCCTTTTTCGTAAAAATCTCGCGGCTTGTCACATAGCCATTTGCGCACGAACGATTCCACCTCATCGTTGCTGTCGAAACGTTGTCCACCAAGTGCTTCTTTCAACGGGCCAAACAAATAATAATCACAAGGCGACAAATCTGGACTGTAAGGAGGATGTTCAAGTGTTTCCCAGCCCAATTCGGCCAATGTCTCCATCGTGAGCCGAGCGGTATGTGGCCTGGCGTTCTCTTGAAGCAGTATCGCACTACGGATCGGAATTTCGCGTCTTTTTGTTCGATAGGCCGGTTTGACTGTGTTTTTTTTAGGAGGTTACTGTAATACTGCGCCGTCACAGTACGTTGTTCGGTTAGGAAATCGACTGCGATCACTCCCTTCATGTCCCAAAACACGGTACACAACACCTTCCCAGCTGACTGTGTAACCTTCGCTTTGACTGGCGCTCCCTCTTTTTTCTTCCGCCACTCCATAGACGAGCGTTTACTCTCCGGCGTATAGAGTAGTGTAGCCAAGTTTCGTCCGTGATGAATATTCGCCGCAATAAATTCTCTCCTTCCTCTTCATACCGCTGCAGGAGACGCGTACAAACTTCCCAACGAGTGAATTTCTGTTCAAAATTCAGAAGTCTTGGCACCCATCTGGCTGCAATTTTGCGATAACCTAGCCGATCATGAATTATTGTCTCAATACTACCTATGCTGATGCCCAATTCGTCGGTCATATCGCGTACATGGACGCGTCGGTCAGCCAAAATGAGTTGTTGTTCGATGGCTTTGACGTGTTCATCTGTAATGCTGGTTTTTGGGCGCCGCGCATGTGCTATGTTTGACACCACTTCACGTTCTTTTCGAAACGCGGAACACCACTCGTACACTTGAGTTTTCGAGAGAGACACTCATCGCCGAACTGTTCGCGTAATTTTCGGTAAATTTCCACGGATTTTACGTCGTCTTTGACTACGTAAACGAATAATGATGCGTTGCGCAACAGACGACACTGGTACTTCTTTTTCACTGATGGCTCTAACTACACTAAAAAGTGACGTTACGCGGTTCTAATTGCTCTACATAACAACCCGGTCTAACTGCCAGTGCAGCCACTTTTTCCACAATAAATTTTTCGCGTGTTTATTTAAAAATAATTCCGGTTTATATTCGAACCGCCCTCGTATCTTATGACTGGACTCGATTTAAAAATTTTGCCCGCCATGAAAAAATGTCACGAAATTTTACAATGGTTTTTACTTTACCATCGGTAAATATTTCATTCAATTTTTTAATCAACAGTATAGGTTTTTCGTGTTTATACTAAAACGAAACGCGTAGTCTCGTACGACACTTTACTCACTATGCAAAAGACACATCTCATAATGTACTTCTGTGTACAGGAAGTACACTGACGGACCGTTTCTTTTTTATGGTAGCGCTTTCAGATTCACGTTATCTAAACTAAACAAAATTCAAACATCTCGTCCGCTTTCACCGTAATGTTTTCAAATATTTTCCCTTTCCAACTATCTCAGTTAATTGCCGACAATATATCCATCTCTACCGCCGTCTTCTTCTTCTTAATTTTCAATACCTTACAGGAATCACCTCGCACCCTTTCTTTCGGTACTTTTATATTTTTCACAACATGCTATCTTCTTTGTTGAGACCGTTAAAATCTCAAGCTGTCTTTTTTAACGTGCATATGTTTTATGACTGTGTTTAATCTAAAACTTTGTCGACACAAAGAAACATCACGAAATATTATAACTCTTAATTTTATATTTACCACGGGGGGAGTAAACATTTTATTCAATTTGTGATCAACAGTTTGAGTTCATGCTTTTACTAAAACGAAATACGCAGTCATATCACGCTTTATACACCATCCGAAAGATGTATCTGAATCATAATGTACTCTTATACAAACAATTCGAAGGTAACTGGTTTTTTTATTTATCCACTCTTTTTTCCCAGAAAAATATATTTTTATTGTATTTTTTGCCTTAAAAATGTTCTACAACGCCGCACATTCCTATTTTCTTTAAAATTCCATAAACTCATTATTCTTTATGCTCTATCATTTCAAACCTTCTTTTAATCGGCTCCAATCAAATTGATTTCCTTTAGGTTCCAAACCATATGCACATTCAAGTCTTTCAAGAGAGTTCTCTTCTCCTAACCTTCTTCTTCTAAATACAAAATTTCATTTAAAAAAAAAAATTAGTCCTATTTCACCTTTATTTTTGCAATCTACAATAAACTATTCATACTTATCCTTCTACTTATTCCTGATTTTCCCAATTTATTTCCATTAATAGATTTTTTACATCCTCAATACTCCCCATTCTCGTTCTAGGTTTTTCCCACTTTTTTTTTTTTTTTGCTTTGTTATGCGGGGCGCCAACTAAGGACAACGGCCTATCATCCAAAAATTAAGAAGAAGCAGAAGGATTAAATTTTAATAAATACAGGGAAACGGAGGAAATTAACTTCGCTAGAGCTGAAACAAAATCTTGCGAAGGAAAGGAAAAAATATGTAGGAAGCGCAAAGAAGACTAGGCAACTTAAGATGCAAGAACTTAATAAAAAGAAGAGAGCGCTCCTGCACAAGAAGAGAACATTCAAAGAGAATATGATCCGCATCACAAACGCAGTCGTGATCCGAGGAATGAAAAATGCGATGTAGAGAAGAAACGATAGAAAAACGAAAAAGAGACGAAGGAAAACAACTGTGATCGAAACGAAGACGTGTGTTATGCAGAAAATAATGGAGCGATTGAGACCAGGAAAATCAGCAAACCAAGACCGTGATGAGGGAAGAGGCTGTATTAGTTTGTAAAAAGAATGAGGATTAGAAAAGGAAGTAATGTAGGTATCCGACCATGATTTGAAGTGTGCTTGCTTAGATGGAAAAAGGATTTGTTAGTAGGAAATTTGTAGACTCTGACTCGCCGTTCTGTTTTTTCTTCGTTAGTTTCTCTCTTTCTTACGGGTGCTTTTTTTTTTTCCATTCCGATTTATTACGTTTACGCTTTTTAACTACTTATAATGCCGATTTTACTTCTCCTTCGCCTTCTTTGCTTCTTTTACATCTTTTATTATTGTAAAATTTAAATTACAAACTTCACTATTTCCTCATAGCTGGATCAATATTATTCTGGCACAGAGATAGAAAAAAATCAAATCAAAAATAATAATAAAAATTCCGAGGAACTATTAACTAAAGCATTCGCCTGCGCTTTTTATAACAACTCAAATAGAAGTAATCAAGGACTAAAAAATGCAAAATCAAAGAAAGTGGTATAATAAGTAGGGATTCTCACTTTTCCTTAATACTCTATTACTTATTAATTATAAAATGAATTTGTACATGCAGAAATAAGTGCAAATATCATATTATAAGAATTATATTACTTATCAAGAAGATATATTTGAATAATTAGCGAGTAAAGATTTTATTTTAAAAGATTTGTAATAAAAGTTTCGATAATAGCGTCGTTCCTCTTCTTTGATTAATTGTTCGCATGTATCGCTGACAATTTTTAGTTTTAATTAAAATTTCCTATAAATGAATGTACTCTCGCATTCGGGCTCATCCGATTTTTATGCATTAATGATTTTTATTCTGAACCTTCCAGAAACTTACACCGGCTAAACATTTTTATATGTAATATTATTACAATACACGTTCATTTGAAAGACAAATTCCGAAAACCAACTTTACCTCAGCCTATAGCATTTCTTCAGTTCGATTAGTTACTTCGTGCCATAAAAGTATCTTTTTTTCTTCACTGGTAAGATTTTAATATGTGAAGGATAAATATATTTTTTACCATCAGATCGCGAACTAATGATAAAAAAGTACTTTGTATGTAACAAAAAGTCCAACTCAGATATAATTTCAGATATAATTTTTAAATTCGTAGTTTATTCCCGGTCCAAATCCACATAATAATTTCCTGGTTACTAGAATTGTACAAGAGTTTTTACGAACGTTCTTCCGCTGATATAATAACAAACGCAACACAAACTGAAGCGAAGGCAAATAAAATATCAGTAGAACCAAAAAAATTGCAAATTAAATTTTTTTAATTTTTCGAAGTTGTTTTATTCACATTTTAAATATTTTCCATTATAACGGCCACTACTTTATTATAAAAAAGTTAATAAAGTTTATAACAGGTTGCTTTACACCTTCACCATTTAAATCATTCGAACTTATAACATTTATTTGACGTCTAATATTTACATTTTTAATCATACGCTGATTTCAAGGGTTTACTCAAGCCCATCCAAAAGTTTTATTAAAAGGTTCAACTCTCCCAATAAATTGAAATGCGTAATAGAATTTTTTTTATGCGTTTCGTTAAAATTTTAACTAAAATGTACACTCGCAATAAGTATCAATATTACTTATCACGAAAATACACCTATCGTTTGTAGAAAAAGTATTTTTTATTCGAAGAATTAAGTAAATTTTCGCAATTTATTATTGAGTAAAGAACATTAAAACATGCATTCATTTTTCGCTTCGAATGATTTTTTTTTATTGAAATTATCGTTTGGCTATTTTTACTTCGATTAGGTGGCTACATTGAAAGTTATCTGTAGACTGCAATAATTGAAAATAAATTTATTATACATACATTTTCTATGACGGTTTTTGACGTTAGTAACCGTTGCAGGTAACAGTTGAGGCGAAGGGAGATTTTCTTCACTGCGAGCTTCTGTTAAGGCGCTACATGACTGTAAAATATAACGATTGGCGGGAGAGCTGGAAAATTTTTCCAATATCTTAACTATATCGCTAAATGTTGGTCGATTTTTAGGTTCCAGCTGTAAAAAACAGAACACAATAAGTTCGATATTGGTACAATTTACTATAAAAATAAATAATCAAAAAAAAAAAAAAAAAAAAAAAAAAAACAAAAAAAAAACATATACACCTATATATAATTTTTTTTTATTCCAACTTGATAATACTAATAATTAATGCATTATAATAAGCTAGTAGATACACATTGTACTAACGTTACAGCAAGAAAAAGCTAATTTTAAAAAATCGGAAGGTGGTGTTTTCGGCAACTGAGAACAAATTTCGACAAATGCCAAATAATCTAAGCCGAAATTTGATGTTCGCGGAAGCATATCTGGATCAGCATCGATGCGTGCTATCAATTCACACAAAATAATCCCGTAACTAAACGTATCACTGCTTTCATCGTAGTATTTACCTTTCAAGCATTCCGGTGACATCCACCAAGGCGAACCGACTGTCGGTAATCGACAACCCGACCTGTTTTCGCGGACACAGAATAAATTAATATAACTCGAAATTAATTTCGAAATAATAATTGTATAGCATTTATAAAACAACTTTTCATCCCACCCCTCGAGTACCGAAGAATATTACACAGATCTGAAAATATATGATATAAAAAAAACTGAACAATTTTAATTAACAAGTACCACTATTAATCATAGTAAATAAATAATGAGCAATCCCCCAGTTTTTTAACTTTTTCATAACGCTAATAATCACTAAGTAACTGTTTTTTTATTTTTTATTTTGGGCTGGCCATCATGATGAAGAATATACCCCTCGAAAAACCTAAACAAATAAGAAAACCAAGAATAGATAATTGAAAAGGGCTGAAATAGAAAAGAGAGAATATCAAGAAAGAATGAACAAGAATAAAAATAGCACGGCAGGAAAATACCGTTTATAAAGAAGGAAGAAGGGAAAACCTGTCTTTCGATAAGTAAACAGACAAATCGCTCTGGAAGGGGAGCTAAAGGTAGTAGCGACTTCCACGACAGCTCGTTTTGTTAGTTGGAGTGTTGGCTACGTACTGGGAATTTTGTGTTACCGTTATTCGTCGTCGATTCCCAAAGTGGTCCGGTTACACTCCGAGAAAGTACACACTATGAACAGCGCTGCGATATTCGTTTTTTGATGTCGGAAGGGGTTAAACCCAGCGAAATTTATCGGCGAATGACCGAACAATACGGGGTAGTTCGTATACGAATCGCGCAAGTTTTTATTCGTGGGTGGATCAGTTCAAAAAAGTCCGAAAAAGTACAGCGACGGAACTGCGTAGCGGCCGCCCAGTTGAAGTGACATCGCCGATCCTCATAAAAAAACATTGAGAAGATGATTTTGGCCGATAGGCGGGTTACAATTGAAGAAATATCACTCCAGTACGGTGTGAATGCCGGCACCGTCCGCAGTATCATTCACAACCATCTCAATTTCCAAAAATAAACTACGGGAGATGGAAATCGGCTAAGAATTTGTAAGGAGCTCAAAAATCGGTTCGATATTGAACCGGAGACCTTTTTAGAACGTATAGTCACCGGTGATGAGACTTGGGTCCATCATTACGAGTCTGAAACGAAAAAACAAAGCATAGTATGGAAGCATCCGGAGTCACCTGCAGCCAAAAAATTCAAGTCGCGTCTCTTAGCAAACAAAGAGCTTTTGACCGTTATTAGGGATATGAAAGGCGTGGTTCTTTGTCATTATCTGGAAGACAGAGGTACCGTCAACGCAGAGTCGTATGCAGATGTGCTCAAAACTCAACTTCGACCGGCGATACGGCGGAAACTTCTTCAGCCGGACAGTGCCACCCCCACAGCGCCTTGTCAACGCAAACTATATTGAAAGAAATGGGGTGGGAGTTCCTTCCACATCCCCCATATAGCCCTGACTTAGCCCCGTCAGATTTCCATTTGTTTGGGCCGCTCGAGAACTCTTTGTGTGGACACGTTTTCGAAAACAACGAAGAAGTCAAAGAGCATTTCCTAAAGTTGTTCCGCACTCAACCTAAAGAACTCTTCGCCAAGGGAATACGAAGCCTCATAGACCGGCGGGTCACGTGTAAAAATGAAAAAAAAAAATTGTAAGTATATTAATAATTAAAAATTTTACAGCGATTTGTCTGTTTACTTATTGAAGGACCCTCGTACAAAGAAGGGGGAACATGGGAGTAAAAATAAATAGAAACTAAAATTAACATTGTCCATGACAACCCGTAACTTCAATAGCTTCAGGGAGCAAGAAAAACAATGGATCAAAATATCTAAATGTTTCGCAATAGTGTGATAATTGCAAATATATTTCCAATGATTAATGGAAAAAAAGCATTTTAACACTATGGCCACAACTACGAAAGTGGAACCCATAGACTGACGGGAAAGAGAATAGTAATTTAACAAAATAACTTTTAGAATAACAGGAAATTTTCTAAATTAAAACTGAAAAATCACGGAGTAATTTAAGTTTATCGAACGTAAATAATGAACTTTACATAAAAAAAAAGAAAGTAAACTAAACTTTTTTCAATTTTCTTTTACATTCCTATTTACATCGTGTTATTAAAAGATTTGATTTACGTTTGCTGTTTACGTATGAAAAAGTATCTTGTTAAATAAAACTGTTATTTATTAAAATGTTTACATACACAATTCAACTATTTAAAACAATTTCACGTAAACAAATATTAATTTAATAATTAAGAATTATAAAAACTGCCAAAGAAAAACCCACTCTATTCTATACTTTAATCTAAAAATAATACAAACGTATCGTTAATTCCTCTATCTCTTGATTATTATTATTTTTTAATGTATGTCTACAATATTCTTGATTAAATTTTTTGAAACGCAGTATATATTTAAAAAATCGAAAAATTATATTTCCCATTATTATCTTTTACTTTAATCGTTTAAAAACGTTAAAACACATTTCCACCGCCATCCCTAAAAATAAATACAGTAAAATAAAATATTAAGCATATTGATACATCTTCCAGTATTGACAATTTTTACAGCTTAAAATAATCAATACGTTTATTATTTTTTAATCACCTTGGTATTTTTGCAGCCAATCCAAAGTCACCCACCACGGCAGTAACAGGTTCGCCCGAGGTTTCGTCAACTCTAATCAGTACATTCTGAAAGGAACAAAAAAGGTCATTAAACAATTGTTTTAATAAACAAACAAAGCAAATCAAAATTAAAACTAATATTAACTGATTCTAGAACACTAAATGCTACGATTTCTGAATAGATTACTTTAATCCTACATACGGTTGTATTTTTCATTGAATGTTTTATGTATTTTTTTTTTTTTTTTTTTTTTTTGTATATTAAAAAGAATAATTATATAACGAATAATTTAAATGGCGATACAATGTGACTTAATTTAGTACATGAAGTTGTTAAAACAAGTTGTTTTAAAGTTGAATTATTATTATTACTATTATAATTATTTTTATCATACCTTCGTTATCGTGATATGTTTTCTTAAGAAAATAAAAGTTCAATCACTATGAAGTTAAAAAAGTAATAATAGTTACACGATGAAAAATTTTTTTTTTCTCGGATATGTGATATATATCAATTGAGAGGTCACTATTTGTCCGGAACGAAACGGTATTTCATTTTCTTAACGAAATTTTCGAGATGGCGATAATTTCAAAAGATCGCAAAAAATTACGTTCATTTTCCTTTTTGCAACGGACAAATCAAAATTCTTTTTTTTTTTTTTTTTTTTTTATTTTTGAATTTACAATTATGTAAATGTAAATTACAGTTATCGTTAACTCAACCCTTTGATTAGATTTTTGAATTTTTTCAGTATTTTCGTTTTTTCCTGTTTAGGCACGTCTTTTTTAGTTCAGAAACGAAGGAACACAACTTTTTTGATCAGGGGGAAGGGGCAAAACAGGTGGGACATATATGTCCCAGTGGTATTTTATGGCTGGTCACGTTTGTCCCAGTGGTATTTTATGGCTGGTCGCGTTTGTCCCGCTGGTATTTTCCTTTCACAATGAAAAATAAGTAAACCGTAAAAAAACAGAATTTTATTTAAATACAAGTAAACTGAATAAACATAAAAATACAAAACTATATTCCAATTAAAAACAAAACTGAGGAATCAGAAAATTATGAAGTGTGATAAGGTGCGAAACATTGTGTGCACAAAGGTACGTTGCATTGTGTGCATATCAACTTTGCTTTTTATTCAATGCCATTTTGTGAGCATCGTAAACATTGTCCTCGTGTTGATCCCTCAACATGGAGATGTCCGCCTACATTATGCATTAATCGTACTCGTTTTGAGGGCCTCCCTTATCTGGCCCGATGTTTGTTTTCCATGCAAAATCAATGATTCTGCAAGTGGAACCAAGAATTGGAGCAACTTAGTTTTTTTCTTGTGTAAATCTCTATGGATGATCCATGCATTGACTACAGAGACTATGAGAAGGCGATATAAAACCCTTTTTCGTCATTTTAAAGACTTTATTCCGAAGTCGTAACAGGTTACCTTCTGGTCTGATAAATATACACCGCCCATATAGCGGTTGTAGAACTTGACCTGAACTGGACGAGAAACCTCCAAATGTATTCCGTCCTTCTGTTTTCTAATAGCAGTCATTGAGGTAGCGCTGTGACAGTTGCTTGCATCTATGAAATCTTTGCTGTCCTGCCACCTGCTCACTAAAACTCCGTCTGCTGAAACCCTTAGTTGACATTCTCCTTTTCGCAATTTCTCTGTGAATTTGGGTACATTTTTACGACTGGAAATCAGTGTATCAACAGCGGGTTGTTGCAATTTCTGCAAAAATTCTGATACAGGGAAAGAAATGGTCAAAATAAATTTATCGATAGTTATTTTTCAAATGACTAAACTAGAAACGAACTATAAAGTAGCGACGTTATACACATCAATATGAACTGTGAAGGAGCAGAATGAACATTTTAATCTACAACTCAACTCTTCCTATGTTATATCGTATGCGTTTATTTTCAGTAAAGTCGTAGATTAAAAACAAATTTAGGTTAAAATAAATACTATCAGCTTTTACACGAAAATAAAAACCCAAGTAAAATTTATCAGTAGAATTTTTTTTACTCTGTATTACAATTCAATCTAAATAAATAAATAAAACGTAATCAAATATTAGTTTGCGACATACGATTTTGATAATATCATTATTTTTACTTACCAACAAAACCAAGTAACCGGAAAAATACACATAAAAAGCTGTCAGAATTTTTACCAACTATTGGTCGTCAACACAAACCAAGAATGCGAAAAACACAACAATAAAATGATAGCTTATCATAGATGAGCGCTTGCAGTGAGTAGAACTAGGATATAGCGGTGTTTGGTGAAACTACAGATTCTAAGGAACACGAAAAACCAATGGGACAGTCGTATATCGGTTTTTAATGGGAATTGAGCTGTTTTGTAGTTCTTGGCACCTACTGGAACATATATAACCCAATGGTAGTCAAAGGGTTAACATATGGAATTCTCAGCGCATGAAACATCATGCTTGACTGAACTTGTTTTTTCTACCGTACTTTTTTAGCAGTCCGCCTTTTTTTTTTACTCTCCTTGCTAGTTTTTCATTGGTAATCGTATGTCTTTTTTTCTTTTACTTTTTTACTTTTTTAATCGACGCTAACACTTTTTATGTCGAATTTATTTAACATTCAAGTTTCGTCGGCGTACAGCGCAATTGGCCATACGCATTGTTTAACCATTAGTTTCCATAAACTAACGAGGAGATCGTACGGCCTTGGAGAAACGAATTTCAATGACTTTTGGTGTGTAGTGGTAGTATACCATGTGTAAAATATTAAGCTGCAATTCTTAAATATAATCGAGAAAAATGAATTTAAAATTTCTCTACACTTTATGTATAAGTTATATAACATTTCATATGAAATTGGCATAAGTGATAACATTTGTGATGCATACATTTGATACGCCGGTTCAAACGGGTCCATTTCAACAGCCCCCCCACTTTAATATTTTTTTTTCATATATAGTGCAATCGTTTGTGCATCGTTTGTGCAGAAATGTGCACAAAGTTCCATCGTTTGTGCACATTCCTATCCCGAGATATTAAAGAAAAACAGTTGGGGGGGCTGTTGAAACGTTGGCCCCCCCACTTTGGAATTTTTTATCAAAATATAGTGCAATCGTTTGTGCATCGTTTGTGCAGAAATGTGCACAAAGTTCCATCGTTTGTGCACACCCCCCTCCCGCGATATTAAAGAAAAATGGTGGGGGGGCTGTTGAAACGTTGGCCCCCCCACTTTAATATTTTTTTTCAAAATAAACTGCAATCGTTTGTGCATCGTTTGTGCAGAAATGTGCACAAGGTTTCATCGTTTGTGCACATTCCTACCCCGCGATATACAAGAAAAACGGGTGGGGTGGGGGCTGTTGAAACATTAGCCCACCCCTATATTAATATTTTTTTGTAAAATATGGTGCAATTGTTCGTGCTACGTTTGTGCAGAAATGTGCACAAGGTTTCATCGTTTGTGCACATTCCTACCCCGCGATATACAAGAAAAACGGGTGGGGTGAGGGCTGTTGAAACATTAGCCCACCCCTATATTAATATTTTTTTGTAAAATATGGTGCAATTGTTCGTGCTACGTTTGTGCAGAAATGTGCACAAATTTTCATCGTTTGTGCACATCTTTATTTCACAATATTGAAGAAAAATAGTTGGTGGTTATTAACAAAAAGCGGTTTATGAAGTTGCTGGTGTACCAGTTCATTGCTAAATAATCGTTTAATACAAAAATCGAAACAAATATCACTTAGAAAGCTGTTGATTATTTTACATTTTTATTTATTAGGAAATTAATAGGTTTACTTTTTTAATATCTAAAATAATTATTTAAAATTTGTACGTTATAGTTTATTAATTTATAATTTTGTAATACGCCATGAATATAGGACTGTGTTTCAGAAACAAGTCTGTGATTTATTTTTAATCTATATTTTCCAATAAAGTTTAATTGTATGTTTGTTCAAATTAATATTTTTTTTCAATTTATTATAATTTCAGCATCCTCTATCCAATTTCATTAACCATTAAAAAAAAAAAATATTCAGAATCACAAATTCGCCCATTAAAAAAATTTATCTGAATTAATTCATTATTTCTCAAAAAATAACAGATACATCTAAATAGATATCTTTTTATAAAATCAGATAAAGATAAAGAAAGAATATGATAAAGGGACAGAAAAAAAAGTATTATTTACATTTGATCGCTGCAATAATTATTTATTTTTCATACGGGTATAGGAAAAACAAAATATTTCAATTAAAGAAGTATTACAAAAAATTAAATAAAGGAATAAAAATAGTGCACAACCAAATGTAATTGTAGCACTAATTATTTAAAAATCTTAATAAATTATATAATTCAACAATATTATACCATTATTTAAAAATAATCTTGCATATAAAATGAAAACATATAGTTATAAAGAGAACGTATAGAATAAATCAAAATAATCAGCAAGGGTGAAATTTCTCGTCACTGAAATAGAAAAAAACAGAAAATCCGAAGTATAACAAAAATTTGTATGTACTATATATAAATTTACTAATCACATAAAACTATTTTTGAAAGCAAGCAATACTGTTCTGCGCACTATTTTGAATATACCACAATCTGAATATTAACACGCTCTGTATTATTTACATTTATCACTGCTTCTTTTGTGTCATCATAGATCTGCCATGCATTTAGTGGCTCCCGATAACAGTGAGCATGGTAATGTCCTATAGTAGTATATGAAATCGTTGACCTTTGGTTATTAGGTGTTGTAACAGCTCCTCTTAAATAATAAATATCTGAATTTACAGCTAGAGTTAATGGCATTTTACATAACTCAATTTGAAAATCAGCCATGTTCGATAAGTTAATTATATTAAATATTAAATGTTCATTATACTGTATCGCTGTAATATTTTCTGCATCTGAATAGGAACATACATTACATAACTTGAAAGAATTCATTTCTTCATTTAAATATTCTAATAGTCCTTTAGTTTCATCCATATTTACGTTAATACAAACGTCTATAATAATTTTGTACTCGTTCCTTACATTTTTACATTTTTTGCAGTTAATTTGAAATGTAACTGACGGATCATGAAATATTTTTTTACAAAGTGTATCGACAGGCTGTTCCACTGAAAGCAATGAAATATTATGCGGCATTAATTCTGCATTATGATATTTAAGTAAAATCTTTGCCCGTTTTCTATAAGTTTGAGTTGTGACACCATCGCGTAAAAGTGTGTACACAAGATCATATAAAGCGTCATTTTCTTTTTTGCTAACCACAAATCTTTCGTATTGTACGCTATCGCAATAACATACAGCTATAATTTGAATAACTGAATCAAATGCGCATGTGTTTGATAATACAAAATTCCCTTCTGGTAACCGTATAGATTTAAAAGATGACTTTGATCCATTTTTTATTAATCCTATTGTCTTGGATCGAGCTTTTGAAAATACATTTCTGTGCAAGATTTCTCTTTTTTTAGTTAAATATTTTGAGTTCTTTTTTTTAGGACTTTTTGATTGAATGTTTCCCCAATTTTCTTCTGCTTTTTTCTCGTCGCTTATTAATGGAATTTGAAAACAATTAACTTCCTGATTTACATTTTTTGAAGAATGTTCAACATTTGCTTCTAAATATGTGCGTAAAAGTTCTTTTTTTCTTGGAATAAGAGGCAAAGTGTTATTATTCAAGTTCAAATTTTCGTTTACAGTACATACCGAATCTAATGCATTAATCGGATCGCAAGGTATTATTTTTACACTTTCGGCATTTAATTTAGCAGTAACTAATTTCATAGAGCCATTTATTGATAAAATATGTAATTTTAAAAAATCATCTAATCTTAATGGTGTATCAGCATGCTTTAGAACTCTGTTCTTTAGATCTGAAAATTGGCTTTCTACATATGCACTGGTTGGCGGTATATCACCATAACCAAAATTATGACACATAATACTGGACCACAAAGGTAAATAAGTACATAACTTCAATACCAATGGCACAAGTGTAGGCAAATAAAATAAATTGTCGTGATCACCTTCTTGGTCCTTTGTATCAAATTCACAGCATTCTGAAATTTCCTCAGCAACACGATAAAATGAATTATTTTTCTGTTCTATTTGACCTTTATTTGAAGATAATTCTGTTTCAAAGTCGGGATTATTTGAACAATTTTTTGTGCTACTATTTTCATAAAAAAACTGATCTTCAACGTTATTAATGTAACCTTGAATTAAATCATTACTTGAAATTCTTGAGCGAAGGTATATACGAGCTTTTTCACTGAAAGTTTCCTTTCCATTACATAAAAAACCATCAGTTTTACTATGAATAACCCAAAAAAGACAACGTAATAAATATTTCAAATCCTGAAAATCGGTTGATAAAATAATCTGCGCTATAACACGTACTATGAATTCTTTCACTCTTTTATCAACTGAGCGAAATGGTAACCATGTTGTAACAATTTTTATGACGTGGGCTACATCAATTCGAATAAAACAAATTGGTATTTCATGTTTGTTTGATTTTTCTAAAATATGAGAACAAGCTTCAATGTAATGTAGTATATTACTGTATTGTGTAAATGCCCGAACTGTAGCTGACATTAGTGCTAATGACATATCTGTTACAACTTGCTTTGGTGACGGTGCACCATCTCTTTGCCATTCGACAATCCAGTTATATATCGAATTACTATCATGTTTTTCAGATAGCATGTGGCATACAGAGTACTGTAATTTGAATTTTTTGTCCCTCAAAGCAATTTCATACAAAAGAATATGTTGAGTTTTCCTTCCTGATAGTAGGATAGGTTTTTTCACTAAACTACCGGTAGCATCAATAGCTATAGTAGAACATTTATCATTTTGAATATATTTTCTATATACGTTCATTTCCACATTTGTCCAGTAATGTACAAAAAAACGATCGTATCCTACATCTTTAATTATATTTTTAAATGGATGCATACCTTTCATTTTGCAAATAGCTAGTATGGCATTATTATCTTCTCTGGTAGTATTTAAAGATCTAGATTTTGCAATTCTCAGTGCATTGCTAGTTGGTAAATGACTAGGTTCAGGGTCGCCAAAATTCATAATTCTGTCTGCTTGAATTCTTCTAAGCATATTGCAAGATATTTTTTCATTAATAATTTTATCCATTAATTTTTTTTTAAAATCTCCTGTCAATTTTCTTTTCTTTATCGGCTTACAATTATTAAAATTTCCTCGATATGTACAACTGAATACAGCTACAGAATTCAGTACTGGTTTTTTTGCAAGAATACCTTTTAATTTGCTTTTACATGAAGTGCAGACAGCAATGAAAATACAATAATTTAATCCGTCCTCATATATTTTTGCTCTTTTATACATTAAAGAACAAGGAAGTCTTGTTTCTTGCCAAAAATATTTGTGGAATAAATTAGCCCAGGAGTGAGGCTTTAAAATACTGTAACGTTTCCCGCTAGTGATATTTGATCTCTTCTCATTGTAAATAATATCGCGATATTGTACGCTGCTCCACTCTTCAGCAGTTAGTTTGAATGTAAATTTTAATTTCTCCTCATTTTCTAAATAATCAGTCGCAGAAGATTCACTACTTTTTTCATTTTTTTTTCCGTCCACAGTTTCATCTATCTGTTGTATATCTTCAAAAATACTGATACCTAACTTAGTTAATATACTATTTCTATTACATTTAACCATAGTATACAATGATTTCGGTGAAATTTCATAATTTAAATCTTTAGCTATGGCATTCCAAACAGGGTTTGATGGTCCAATGCAGACTTTTTCTTCGTCAAATATAATTTGTAGATGCTTTTTAATTTCATCGGCAATTCTATCCAGAGATACCCTTAAGTGACGTGGCATATTTACTTTAATATTGGAAATATCCTGTAAAAATATATTTATAACTTCTTTTTAATTTTGAGATGCAAATAATTACCTTCTGTATAACATAAATTATTTGAACAACTTTAACGAGGATAAATCTATTGAACGTTATAAAAATTATTTTGTTTTTAATTTTAGTGGATTTATTAAAAAAATTTTTGCCTTTGAAAGCTCCGCTAATGCAAATAGTTAAGGCTATGTTCCATTTACAAAATAATTAGAATTTCGTAAGAATATTTTATTTCAGACGTAATTTTTATGATTAACGTATTCATATCCCCCTTTAAAAAAGTAAATATTATGTGGTATTGCAATTACTTTAAAAATTCACAAAATAAAACAATTAAAAATGCAAAGGGTTGGCCCGCGAACTTATAGAAGGCCTACTTTCCTAATACATGAATATTTAAAAATACATTTACAACTTACTACGGTTATTATTACGGCGCACAATCGACTTGCATTTTATATTTACAGGTATATTTGAGAAATTTTACGCATCAATGTTTTTTACCGGTGGTGTAGGAAATAATTTTATATTACATTTATTTTCTCCGGTTTTACTATGTCATAAAAGGTTAAAACTATTTATTTATTTGTTAATTCGAGCAAAAAGCAACGTTAAATTGTTCTCGATAAGTTAACAATTTTGTTCACCTGACTAAAATATTCTTACACTCATACGAGCGCGCACCAGTACAGAGGGAAATTAGAAATGAAATGAATTCTAAACTTTAAGTAAATACTCGAAAATATTGCTTAATAGAAATGGCATAACACGTCAGAGCAAGTTACACGTGGTAAATTTAAACGAAGTAAATGTATATAATAAATAACTAATTGGCTATATATAACGATTATTTTTTTCGTGTTAGTAATACTTCCGAGTATGTGACATCTCCGAAGTTCCTCTTTAACGGTGAAAGTATTCAACTTTATTTTATTTTTTTCGATACAGTTGACAGAGAACAGCAATAGGTAGAACACAAAAACTGCGTCATTACAGAAGGACAAGCGTCTGGAAACTAGAAGTCTTCATTTTATCGGACTATGCACAAATTAATTTTTTTTTATCTTCGTAAATGACTAACAGTAGCAGCAATTATATTATCATTAATAACATCGAGATTTTGAAACAGTGCAAAGAATATTTCCACAGTGATATTTTAAAAGATCAAAAAATTACAATTTGTGATTATTTTTGGTTTTTTTTCGGACATTAACCAAGTGCAATGATAATTAGTTTTTAATATGCTGCAGCAGGGTTCAAACCAGTTCCTACTCAAATAAAACACCGCATCCCAACCAACAACGCTATGGCAGTTTGATATTAAGCATAAAATACAAATCCAAAAGTTTGAAATTTTATAGATAAATATTGTCAAAAATCATTTACGTTTGAAATTTTTTATTAATATTCATCACTAATGTAAGTAAATAAATAACTGTGAACTGTTAGTAAATATTTTTGATCATTTTTGTACTTTACAAATATTGTTTTCATTAATAATATTTTTCAGTTATAAAAGTTTTATAATTATGTTTTTAATCCGCAATTTTACTTTACTCCATTATGTATTTGCATCTTTTCCTAAGTTCAGTTAATAATTTTTTATTAATATTTATTACTAGCAAGTATAGACTGACAGATAAATGTTTGTAAAATATTCAGTGAGAAATTATTTATTTTAAATATTATTATTTTTGTACTTGCTTTCATTATTTTCCGCGGCATACAGTTACAAATGAAGTAGTTTTTAAATGTGAATATCTCCATTTTTAACTGCCCTAATTTTTTTTTTTTTGTAATGAAAGTATAAAGTTGAAAATTTATAAAAATCTATTGATCAGTTTTTAAATTTTAATTTAAAATTTTGACGGAAAGCAAAAAAGAAGTAAAAATCAACATGTTTATTCCGAAGTGATCATAACTGTCTTTCGCACGAAAATGTAGGAAAAACTCGCATTCCCGCGTGAAAGACAAGTATTACCGCTTTGGACAAAACGTATTCAAAGGTGCGCTTGTATAAGCCAAACCAAGACAAACGTTCATAATACCAATAACAGCAAACTACAGAAATTAGAAATATAAAAACTAAAAGTAAATCGGTAAAATAAATAGAGAAAATAAACGATAATTTTTGTCCAGTTCAGCAAAAATAACTAAGTATCGTTTGCATGGGACCTATTGAAATATTTACAGCTCTATTCCTCCGAATTATACTGAAAAGTTTAACATTTTTTTAATATTTTTTTGTGTAGAAAATGAACTGTGCCCAAAAAGGACTGCCTGTAAAAATTATAGGTAATGTATCCATTATTTCTGTTCGCTCATGTTGCTAATATTTAATAGAAAACATAAAAATAAAAAACAAATTTTATATAAAAAAATTAATGCTGGCCAATTTTTTGGAAAAGAAGTTTACTTTAAAATCGCAAAGTAGGTAATAATTTATGTCAAAACAAAAAATTTCATTATGCAGTTTTAGAAATTATAAAATCGTTCAGATGTTTTGTAAAAACACTAAATTTCAATATTAAATCTACCTTATGGTAAAAAATATAAAAAAACGATTATTAAAATTCACCAATAAAATCGGTAAATATGTATTGGTTTAATGAAAATAATTCTGATTATGTAGAAATAAATTTACTGAAATAAAAATAAAAGTGAAACAACAAAAAATTTAAATATACTGCGAAGAAGAAAAAAAGAATACTCAGAAGTGTTAATATAAATTCCCTTTAAATAAAACATAACAAAAATAGAAAATTTTCAACAAATTTTATGAGAAGCCAAAATACATTCAAATTAATATATTTCACCTCTAATTTTCTTGATGTTATTAAATGTAAATGGAACATAGATATCTAAGAAATCACAAGAAATTTATTCCAAAAATATATAATTAAAAATAATTTTTTCAAATATAATACGCAGAATAGTACAAAATATTATATTGAAATACAAATATTTTAGTTTACTCACTATTTGTTATGAAGAATATTTAATCCACTGATCGTAGGAAATAAACAGAAAAAAACAGAATCAACTAAACTTCTCACGAACAAACGCCCGATTTTGTATAGAAGATGCTAAAAATTTAAACTAAAAATGAGCTGATTTTAATTGGAATACTGCACACAAGTGGTTCAGATTTTTTTGAATACCCAGTCAACATTACGACTGCTATTATAAAATAAACACTTTATGATTTAAACGTCCTAGCCGACATGTTCAAAAAAAAAAAAAAAAAAAAAAAAACATTCCTAGAATGAAAAAAGATATGTGCGACAAACGCTGATTATATTTTATATGAAATTCTGCCTGTAGCGAAAACAACTCAAACGCGTCAATAAATGAAAACGATCTTTGCCGATAGAGTAAAAACGCACTCTATTAAACAGTAAAACAATAACCAGCGGCAGCCTTTTTGTTGACTAGTTCTCAAGAAACACCCGGTAAAGAAATTTAAAAAAAACAAATTATCCCAACATTTTTTACAGGGCTGAATTAAAAACTGTTTCTGGTGGTCGTATTAACACAATCACGTTTCATGTACAATTACCCGTAACTGAATTAGGTCCCTTTTAACACGCGTCACCCAAAAATTAGCAACAACCAGTATTTATTGCTCGTAAAAATTTACCCGCTCAGTAGAGAAAACAGTATAGCAAATAAATAGCTTATCAGTTATGTCGTCTAGTTCGTTTGATATTTTTATAATAGTCCTTATTTGTCTTCTTAAAATCCAAATGGTCCAATTGAATTTTCTTTCGGGTTGCTAAAAAGGAAAAAAAACTCAATACTGTTTTTCAAAAATTTACCTAATTGTAACTAAATAAATTCCTTAACAAAATTGAATTTAACATTTGTAATAGTCTTCTTAAAGTTTTACAAAATCAAAACATTATATTTCAAAATTGTAATTAATCAACAGCTTTCTAAGTGATATTTGTTTCGATTTTTGTATTAAACGAGCACCAACTATTTTTCTTCAATATTGTGGAATAAAGATGTGCACAAACGATGAAAATTTGTGCACATTTCTGCACAAACGTAGCACGAACAATTGCACCATATTTTACAAAAAAATATTAATATAGGGGTGGGCTAATGTTTCAACAGCCCCCACCCCACCCGTTTTTCTTGTATATCGCGGGGTAGGAATGTGCACAAACGATGAAACCTTGTGCACATTTCTGCACAAACGATGCACAAACGATTGCAGTTTATTTTGAAAAAAAATATTAAAGTGGGGGGGCCAACGTTTCAACAGCCCCCCCACCATTTTTCTTTAATATCGCGGGAGGGGGGTGTGCACAAACGATGGAACTTTGTGCACATTTCTGCACAAACGATGCACAAACGATTGCACTATATTTTGATAAAAAATTCCAAAGTGGGGGGGCCAACGTTTCAACAGCCCCCCCAACTGTTTTTCTTTAATATCTCGGGATAGGAATGTGCACAAACGATGGAACTTTGTGCACATTTCTGCACAAACGATGCACAAACGATTGCACTATATATGAAAAAAAAATATTAAAGTGGGGGGGCTGTTGAAATGGACCCGGTTCAAACCCAGTTGTACGCATTAATTTTTCTTTTTTTTTTTTTTTAATATAAATACGTATAATTAATTTATTTATTAGAAAAGTAATTTATTTACTCACTCATTTATTTTATTATTACTTTCTGTTTTTTTTCAATGCTTTTTTATTATTTATTCCATTAATTTAATTTCTACTATTCCAGTAGAAAACTAACTTGAATACTAAAAAAACATCGAAAAAATCAATAAATAACAAAAAAATGAAATGAATGAATAAATAAATAAATAATTTATTTACTTTTCTAATAAAGCAATTGATTATAAGTATTTATATGAAAAAAATAAATAAATAAATGCGCACAACTAGATTTTACCATTTAGACCATGCCAATTTCAAACGAAATGATAACTTATGTATAACCTATATATAAAGTGTGGAGAAATTTTAAATTCGTTTTTCTCGATTATATTTGAGTATTGCGTCTTAATATTTCACACATAGTGTATCCATATAGCATACTAACACTAAACCAAAAACCATTGAAATTCGTTCCTCCGAGGCTGCACGGTCTACTTGTAAGTGGCGCAATTCTTTGATGCATCAGATTATCTCCCTAAATGCTTGTTCTGCTTGCGCGGGACGATTTTTAACTTCAGACTGGCAAAACAGAGTTTCAGTTATAATCTGTTTCCCAGTTATTTTGATTTTTTTTGAATTCGTTGTTTCTTTTCTTCGTTTTTGAGACGTTTCCTATTTCTGGTGACTTACCAACCATTGTAACCTTTGAATTTTTTAAAAAAAATTCTCATCTCATATTCGGTAATTTTCTTATTTATACGTTGTATTATTTATTTCGTATTCATCAGATTTCTCGCCACTAAGGTTAAGTCATCTGCATATTAAATAGTTTTTAAAAAAGTTTACCTGGCCAACGTTTACATCTATACTACGAATTTTGTTTCTAGTTCGATATAAAATATATTTTGCGGCAGCTACTACGTTGAATAAGTCGAAAAACAGTAAACATTTCACGCTTCTACATACCCTTTTATTCATAATGTTAGTTCATTATCTAATTTATGATGATAAACAAATAAGAAACATTAAAAACTAATTCAATAAATTAATCTTTTAATTTTATTTTAAGGAAATTGTGATACATACTTTGGAAGTGAGATCACGGTGGAATATTTCGCGCGAATGAAGATACTGCATTCCCTTTGCTATATCTAAGCCTAACTTCATGCGAACGCTATATGTTATGTCACGACCCGATTGAATCAGCTGTTCTAGACTTCCGCCATTGATGTACTATAAAAAAATGATAACAATAATGTGTAAAAAAATATTTATGTATGTACGATTTGTTGGATTAGAAAAGGAAGATGAAAAGAAAACAATTTTAAACACGAGTATAAACTTAGAAACGTACATATATATATATATATATATATATATATATATATATATATATATACATTTTTTTTTTAAACCAACGAGTACAAAAATAATGAATACTGGTATTTTAAAAACCCAATCAAGACATCGAATGTAGTTCAAATAGTAATGTGATATTCTTTACATTTGTTCTTGCGATTTTTGGGGCCAAAGGTAATTAATTACCTTAAATTAAATATATTATCTTAATGCGTGTGATATGTACGCAAATTCATGTTAGCCACTCCAGAGTTATCATTTTTTTTTTGTGCGGGAGTCTTTCTGAACCAGCAAATTATGATTCCGTACATCAAAAAAAATAAATAAATAAACAGGTACATTAGTGAAAGACAAATCGGGTTCAACTGTACGATGTTTACATTTAGCCGAATATACTATTTCTAATTCTGACAAATTTGAAAAAAAAATAAGTCAATCAGAAAGACTGTATTTGGCTAATACACTTCTTTTTTGTGGCTCGTCAACTAGGAACTCTTACCAAGGAGCAATTATTTGACTAATTTATTCTCCTTTAATTAGACGCGATTGTAGTAGTTTTTCGTGTACAAGATTTATTTCTACGCTATTTTAAAATTGAGATTATAGATTGTAAAATATATATATATATATATATATATATTTTTTTAGAAATAAAAACACAGTGACAAATATTATATACAGTGTACGAATGTATGGAATTAATAAAAACAGTTCCGGTTCACTGCTTGGAATTTGAAATAATAATGTTTAATAACAAGGTTAAAATAAAAATCAGCGACAATAAACGAATAAATAATAAAAATAATTCATTAGCTTCATATGCAAAGCAGTTGTCAAATTTAAATAAAACGATTACAAATTAACTAGTACGAAAGTTATTGAATTTGTTAAGAATGCGTGTAGTTGGAAGTAAAAGTTCTAACAGTTCCCGTTATCCTCTTAAGCCTCGGGGATTCCAACCACGATGCCTTTGACAATCGTAGATTTATTTGTTTATTGTTATTGCTTTCATCTTCAATTGTTATCATTATAAAATTTTCGGTTAGTTTTTCAATTAAATATGTAATAACCTTACACCGCTATTTTTGTAACGACCGGCCGCTGAAAAATACAATTATTAACGGAATATAATTGTTACAAATATTAACGATGAAATATGATTAATTAAATATAACTGTACGTATCACTGAGTCGGCTGAGTACTCTTCCGGATCCCCGGTCACGTGATGCGGTACAGAGTCGAATCCTGATACTTCGGCAGCGAAAAAATAATATTTTGCAATTACAAAAACAACGATTGCGGTATACTGAATCGCACAGTACTTTATCACACGAAAATAAAAACGTACAAAAACCAAAAACAGCCTGTGTCTTCATCAGCAGATAAAAGCAAGGCGTCGATCTACTCCTTGGAGACTTCGAAGACAGATCTGCAGTTGACTGTTTCCTATGTGTCTTTTTCCTTCATCAATTTCTAATTTTTCCTTTCCCGACACCGAAATCCGTTCCTCCAATTTTTACTTGGCGTTCTTTCTTTCTTTTTTTTTTTCGTCGAACGGTCCATCTACCTCAGCCGACTACAAGATCACAGACGTACACAGCGTGCATTCTCTCAACAAATCTTACCTTTATTGAACATTTTAGTATTCATTAGTTTGCAATTGTTAATTTACATTTCGTATACTATATTCTGATTTAGGAATTTTTTTTAAAATTCTGTCCTTATAATAATATATTCATAAAATGATTTGTTAAAATACAACTAGCGATGTTCTAGCCTTTTCCCCTAACAACACTGATAAATAGTAACCGATATAACTTACAAGCACATAAACACGTGTTTATAAGATTTATATCATTTACCGAACTACCCTCTTGCTTATGCTTATATATATATTTTTTTAATAAATAACAGTCTTTTAATTTACATAATTTTATTACGGGAAATTTTTTTGATCAATTAACTTCGAATCATATTTAACTTTTTTCGATTTTCTCAATTTTTGTTAAGGGGGTCGTCGGTCGTGTCCGGTGTGATGGGTTAAAAAAATCGTTTTTTTTTTTTTTTTTTTTTTTTTTACACAAATAGCTTTTTAAATATATCTAGAATATATATGTGTGAAAGGATTTTTTCAAATTCGGCTTATGGACCAGGCGTAGTAGATTGATGGTAAGTCAAGAGTTGCTTTGTGTGATTCATAATTCAACTTTTAAACGCATTTTTCTCGAAACTGCATTTTTCAAAATGGCTGCCACGATATCCCGAAAACTATTCAACCGATTGCCCTCAAATTTTTATGGTGTGCTCGGGACATCAATATTTATCGTCCAAACTAGAATTATTGTTATAAGTCACGTTTTTTTTTTTTTTTTTTTTAAAGTTAAAATATTTTTAACAAAAAATGACAAAAATCATGCATTTACATTCAAAAGTTTGCTAACTAATAATATTCAATATTTCGAGTTAATTTTAGTTCTGACTATAGCTACAAGTCTACCGATTAAAACACAGGTTGAATTTTTTGTTTCAGATTATAGCTGGAATCGTGGCAACCATGGGCCTATTTTTTTTTGACTCGGGGGTTTTTGAATATGTCTGCACAGTCGGCTTGACTGCATATTTTAATGTGAAAAAATTTGGAAAGACTTCTGATAAGATGTTAAACTTATTGTGTAAATACCAAAGTATTGTTTTCATTTTTTTTTTTTTACAAACAACTGCCGAAAAACTGTTTAAAAAACAGCTATCACACACAGAACGACCCCCTTCTTAAGCTACAGATTTGTAATCAATCGGTTTCTTTCAATTTTTAACCGAATAACTTAACCATTTTTTTTTTTGATTTTTTTTTTTTTTTTTTTGGGCTCGTCAACCAAGAGGACTTTTACCCAGAAACAAAAGGTAAAAAAAAAAAAAATCATCATCAACTTTACCATTATTAATCGAGTGCTTTTTTTTTTTTTGACACGAATACACATAGCTGGAGCCATTTCGCAAAATTATCACAAAAAAAAATGTTACCGAGAAGCGTTAACCTGAGTTTGTCCGTAAAAACGCCTATTTAAATCGATTTAAACCATGCCGAGTAATTATGTTCACTAAAATGAAACACGAATACCCCCAGTATGTTATCAACGTTTCTTCGGTCATTGCATAAATTAGGAAAAATATATTAATGTTACACGGTACTTCTGTACGAAATGTACCGAAACTTTTTGATTATTAGCCGAACTCTCACAGTTCTGAAGGTATATGTGGTTTTTCTTTGACAGTTAATATTTTTTTCGTGATCAATTCCGTAAAACGTTTTTCTTAACATTTCGCAGGTAATTTTGTGGAACGTTTTGCTCAATATCTTATGATTCCAGGAAATGCTTTAACGAGTTTGGAAATTAGAAACGACGGATAAAAAAAAAACAGGTTATAGAAACAATACTGCGTACTGACTTAATTTTTGCTAGATAGTTAGCGCTAATTCGACGTATTTTATATAATTTCGTGTTAATTAAATAAAAATTATATGATTAAACGGTATAAAGGCAGAAAATTATAGGATTTAAAAATAAATCGATTTATTCCGTTTAAATGGCATTCCCAATATTAACTGCGAAAATTTAAATATTAACCTATTTAAAGAATTTCATTAAATACCGCAACAAATAAAAAAAAAAAAAAAATCTTGCCGAATTAAAGAGTGGTAAAACTAATTCAGGTTACTAAATTTAGAATCAATTATAATTTTTGCTACGCAACTCGCATGGTGGCGACTCAAATATAATTTTTAAATTCTCGGTTTATTTCCGGTTTTTCTAGTCCAAATCTTCCTATTTTTCCCGCTTCAAATCCTCCCAATTTCCTGATTACTAGAATTGTACTAAAAGAAGAATGGACCTTTTTTTGTTACTATCGATAATATTTGACCGCCACAGCATATTTTATATGAATAAAACAGAACTCTTCGTAATTTATTCTTGAGTGTGAAGTACATTAAAAAATGCATTCACTTTTTAACGATTGAAATGATTTTTTTTTTTATTAAAAATATCGTCGTTTTTGGCTACTTTTACTTTTTTCTCTGGTTTTACGACAAAATTCTCGGTTTTTTCAACGGTTGAATGGCCACCCTGACGCAGTACTACAATTTATACAAGGTCGTGTTTGCGTAAAATGAAGCTCCGCGATAAATTCTTTTCAAAAGATATAAAAATGATCAAAGTATCAGAATGCATTTCTTTTTTTTTTTTGTAATTCTTGGTTAAAAAGTTTAATTCAATTTTAAACTGGTACTCAGAATGATTTTTACTAAGATAGTTAATCCGATCTCAATTTTTTGACAATTTGATAGTCTTACTTTTAGACATTTTATTATAGTTTGGCTCAAAAATTTTTACGTTTTATTTGCTTAAAAATAACATTTTTATTACTCATGTACATTAAAATGTATTGAAACCGATAAAAATGTAAAATTGATATCATATATAACGTATTAATGTAAGATGGATTAAAGAATATTAAAAAATAATACCTCGGTTAAAGCATGCAGCTGACCTTCGTGCACACAAACTCCCATGAATCTAAAACAAAATAAAAAATTTTTTTTCAAAATTATATTAATCGTAAAATTTTTAAAGGAATACATCAATTACAGTGAAAACTTTTAAGTCGGGTTTTTAAAATTCTACGAGTAAGAATTTGTGTTAAATCAAACTATAATCGGTGATAAAAGTGTTTTATAATTTACAACACGTACGGATATTACAAGCTGTTTTACATTTACAAATTATTATTTAGTCTTGCATACGTAAGAATATTAATATTCATTTATAATCACTGTAGCAAAACTCCTCAACTGATGATTATAAATTTCAAGGGCGTCGAAATTTCTACTTGTTTGAAAATAATCAAAGAAAACTGCAATTTTAATCTATATTCATTTATAATAATAAGATGAATTTTACGGGTTTATTACTTTTCTATTGTAAAAACAAATTTCCGAAATAAATGAACTTATAAAGAACGCTGCACGATTAAAAGATAAAAATTTGTTTGTATTCGTTTTTAAACTTGTTAAAAAATTTAAGGTGATAAAAATAAAATAAAAACATCGACATTCATTTTACTTTCTTATACGACGTCATTTTATTTTGATAAAATTAAGTATAGTTATTATTTACACATTATACTTTCTTGTGGCGATTCTTCTTTAATTAGTCGAGCGCAAAAACAATGCATTAAATGTTAATATATGAGAAAATCGCATACGCATAATTTCATTCATTTTTTTCAGGGGCGGGGGACAGGAATGAAAGGCATTGAAATTACATTCTATACGCGATTAGCAATGGAAGCAATGAAGAATCAAAAGGAGAACATGAAAGAACGAGTAATATTAAGTTTTCGGAATTTGAATAAAGAAAGAAACGTTCAGACGATATAGTGTAACCTTTGAAAAGGATGTGGTTCGACATGTATGTATATATATATATATATTCCTGGTTATCGCTGGGAAGATGCAAAGGAATACAGTTCAAAAAATAAGTAAAAAATGAAAATATAACAAAAATAAATAAAATACCAACGACATTGTAATGTTGACACCGTTTACAGATAGGGATAACACAAATTTTATAAATCGTATATTTACTGTAAAATTACATTTTATTAATATTTGACGTTGCGGATCGTGTTTGATTTTCTGTACGAGAAATTCCTGTAATCTAACAATAGATCTGAAGGATACATGCAAAGAGCAGATACAGGGAGATAATGCAATGTTCACATTCGTACTATTGCCGTTCAGCCAGACAACCGTCTTAAATATTGGACCATTTAATCCTACAGCCAGTTCAAAGATGCGTACCGTTGTTAGAATGAAATATTAATATTTTCAGTACCCTGCATAATGCACGCTACAGTTACTTTAGATGAGAAGGGGTAAAAGATAGAGCGCCTCATTTTGGATTTAAATATTTTAACAATGTCCAACACACCCAGAAGGCTCAATGGTGCAGGTCAAAGCTAAATAATGACTACATTGAAATGCATTTGTGAAGGAAAATTTTTTCGAAAATCCCCTTATAGCAATGAACGAGAGCTTTTTTATTAAAGATGTGTAAACACGTTCAATGTGAGACAGATTAACGAACGTGCGTACGTACACATATGCGGCGAGGTTTCTACATTTATGACAATAACGCTGACAACGTGTCATCGATATGTGTATGTAGTAAATATGATATGAAGTATATCGTTGTCAAAAAGCAGATTACTAACATTTCGACAGTATTTACACAATGCTTTGCTTATCCTATATGTCGGTAGATATAGCGATACCGCACGGTGTGTAAATAAACACTCCTTATGAAAATTATCCTGTGCAAAGTACTAAAACTCTATGTTTCTCTCCACCACGATGTACACACACACACCCACACATATATATATATATATATATAAAATGTAACAGTGGCAAATAAGAAATTTTCCAATTGTTCTTGTTTTTTTTTTATTTGATTTTCGCAAATCTGTTATTGTAACGATGCTCAATTGGCTGAATATTATAGATGGGCGACGAGATAAAAGAAAAACTTAAAGATGACTATAATTTTCATTTACATAATATTAAATTCACAAAACAGAGAAATCTGATTTTAAGTTGTAATATTCTGTATTTTTCACTTAGCTATTCCTATAAAATATGTTTTAATAAGAATTACTATAATTTACATTTATACAATAATTAATTACAAAACGAATATTTTCAGTCCAGTTCTTTTTCACGCATCATGCAGTGTCATCAGCTTTAAATGTTGCAGTTTACATGATAACGTATTTGCAGTACTTGCCGATATGTCCGGTATCAATTGACCGCATTGATTTATTCGAAGGTTAAACGCACTATGAACAACAGAGTTTGCCCACTAATCTGAAAAGCAGCCTTTCCGATGTAGGCACATAATAATATTTTTACGTCATCTGGATTCGATCCAGGTTCTGTTTGAAATGATTAATCATCAAATAATGATATTATAATATGATTTTATCAGTAAATTTTTACCAACTCCAGCACCACCATCATGCGTATAAAGGTGGAATTGAAACTGTTTGCGTAGAAAAGTAATATCCAACATGTAATAAAACGTTATTCTGATCATCGTTTAAAATTCTAGTTAATTTTAAAACATCGCCATTTGAAAATACACGTGGTTAAACCCAAAATGTTTGAAGCAATATCTGAATTTTTCCGTTTATTTTTATCACCCACAGGAAACAAATATTCAAATTGTTTAAATGCTGGCAGATAATTTTGATATTCACTGTTATCGGAACTTTTTTTTTTATTTTCCAGTTCAACAAATTTCGATTTTGTTATACTGTTGGTTTCGTAATTTCTTGAACAGTTCATTTCGATTATTTTGCAATCTTGTTGGTTCTTTACGTGGACCCCCCCCCCCCCCCCATCATTATAGCCCTCGTTTCAAAACAGCTCTGGGTTTTTGAAATTTTTCCATTTATTGGATTGTTATTGGCCATTTGTTTTTATTATCCCGAATATTCTTTACAGTCCTTTTATTTTTCTTTTATCGTTGTTTTTTTTAATTTCTCCGATTCTGTATCTCTGTTATTTTTGGATTCTATTAGAACTTTAATAACTAAAGGCTTTTATTAATCCTTACACCTATCTTTCTTGAATAGCCAGCCGTTAAAGACACTTAATAAATATATAAACGGAAACACGCAAAAACGATTAATTAGAAATAATATAAATGTTACGTATCACTCTGCTGCGGCTGCTAGAATGTTGGTGTTCCCTGCTGGCAGATTGGTGTACGTTGGTGATTGCGTCCTGGATTCTCGGTGAACGGGAGAGAGAGAGTAACCGAAATTATAGTTTACGAATTTTGTAAATATCACTAATTTAAAAACCGAATTTCGAAGCGATTTGGTTACTAGCACCTTGTTGGATCAAACTTCTTTCGATTGCGAGACGAACTGGTTACTTTACCAAAAAAGGTCGATATAGTTCCGCAATTTGACAAAGACTATCGTTTTATTTAGATGATTTTTTAACAATACGGTTTTTTCTTAGGACTCTTAATACGTTAGACCATTATTAAACATTTTTTAAATTTATTTACTAGCTGTTACCCACAGTTTCGCCAGTGTATTAACATCTGTTTAAATCTGTACTTGAAAAAAAAAAGGAATCGATAAACGTGTTTCGAGTGAAGTTATGGCATGATGCGTTAAATTGTTTAACAAATCGAAATACTATTCGAGTCTGTTTTTCATCAGGCGGACGTACCGCCTAATCAATGATGTGGTGAGTCTGTTCCGTCTATTACTGTTCATAACAACACTAACACAGACCGTAATGAAAATAACCAATCCGAAACCTGCGCGATCCCGTTCCGTTTCGTAGCCCTCGTACTATCACTACTAACACAAATTACAACGATCAAAACCAAATTCTAAAAACCGCTGTAGTCTCGTATTCCGATAAAGTAAAAAGAAAAGGAACACCGATTTACAACCCGCTTATTCTGTGCATTCAAGAAACCCTCTTAAAACAAAACCAAAATTTAAAACTAAAAAACTATAAAGTTCTCGAATCAAGTCCAGTGCTTGGTAGTTGTGCGCATGGGGGAGTAATATAGTCGTTCGTGCGGATATCAACTTTCAACAGATAATGTTACCATCCGATATTCAACCAGTAGCAGTCGAAATTCGCAAGCCACCTCCACTTTCAATCTGTATCATATATCTTCCCCCCAGTCAGGAAGTAAAACCAGAAGATATACAAAAATTGACTCGCCTCATACCATCGCCACTATATTTATAGGGAATTTTAATGCTCACTCCCTCTAGCCTCTAAACATGATTCCAAACCATATTTCGAAACTTCCGAAATTGCCAAAAAGTTCAGAAATGAAATACGGTTTCCTTTTCGACAATTTTTAACATACTGGGAAAACAAAATATATTTTTCAAAATTTTTGAACTTCCAAAACCTAAATATAAAGTTGTAAGCTCGGCTATATTTTTTTTATGAAGCGGTCCTTTATGCATATGTCTGAAATACGTTTTGGTTTCTCTAACGTTTTTACTCGGGCTAATACTTACGCGAACTTCCTTTTTTTTTGCTGTTTTTGACTCGAAAGGGGTGTTTAAATAATTTTTTAACCGTAATTTATTGATTTTATGAAAGGACTTCTACTTTTTATTTTATACTTTGAATTTCACCTTTAAAGGTTTACCTGTTGATGGGTTATGAATTTTTCAAGAGTGATTTTTGAGGTCGTTTTAAATATAGCACATTATATATCCTTGCCGGTTTTTGGGGGGTTTTGCCACACAAGATAATAATCGGTTAGCTTGAAGTTATAGATCGTTTTAAGCAGAATTTTAATTGTAATTTATGTTCCAAATTTGAAGTTCATAAGTCAAACCATTCGTGAGTTATTGATTTTTATTTGATATTTATGTCGTTTCTAAACCATCCTATTAGGATTCCGTATATTATACGTGTACCGAATCCTAAAAAGATGAAACAATAAAAATTTTTAAGTAAAAAAATGAAATATCTTAAATAGCGGATTTTTACTTTGTAATACAAAAATATTTGCGAAAATAAAAATTTAATTCAACAACGGAAAATAACAATTTTGTTAAGTATTAAAAATATAACGGACGGAAAATGATGAATGCAGAAAAATAATATTATTCCACAATTTGTAATGGTGGATGAGTTAGAAAAACTAGGTAAGAAATGTTCACATTCTATACCGTTATGTAATCAAAAATAATAGAGAAAGGAATTCTAAAATAAATTGACATTTATCCAAGTATCAAAATTTCTCGACTAAAATTATGTGTACGAAATGCACGCACATACACACATGCGAGCAAATAGCCTAATTTTTAAAAATACTAAAAAGAAAAAAAAAAAATCCTTTTAGATGTAAAATATAATCTGACAACATAGCGAATAAATAAAATATTTAGGATAATTTAACTGCCGAGCAGTACCGCGATGACACCACTCAGCAATGGAATAACCGTAAATATTTTACTACATCTCTAAATAGTCGACTTCGAGAAGGCTTGATTAGATTTTTTCGGCCGAATTTCACGCTGTCCTTAATTTTCACCAATATTTGTTTACAAGATTAGAATAAAAAACCACAATATAATATTTGGTTTTATAAGTCTGTGTCGTATAGTTGGCCTACAGCCAGCCGAAGCCAATTAAATATGTGTGTTAGAACGTGTTTTGCCAATACTCCAATATACTTATTACTAAATACACAAACAATTTCAATTGAAAATGTCGATTATAAAATTATATAACAGGATAAATAACAAATATATTGGAATGTCCGTTTCGTAATGGCAGGTTTTTCCTTTTTATTAAATTTATTTCGGAATTGTCAATTATCCCTTGTCGTCGAGAGCACACTGCTTACGAAGTCAACAACGAAAGCGTTATATATTAGATTTTAAATAAATATTTGAGAATTTCGACTTTGAATTCCACTTTTGCAGTTTCCGGAAGACAGGCTGAAAAATGGGCCCAGATATTTGTGAATCGCAGGAAGTTAAGCGGTTATTAATGAAGAGGAGAGTATTCACTGGCGGTGGAACACATTTGGCACTACTATAACGTACATAATTAAGCCAAAAGCCTTGTGGTATTCTGCTCTCGATGGTAATAACCTCAAAGAACTGCGAATCAATTATGATTCTTGATGTTTCTGGGTGTGATAAAAAATTTCGAAGGAATTTCTTCGCCTGTAAGACATTGCCACCGCAAATGGCCATACGGTTTTTCCGGATATCGCAGAAAATGGCTATAATATGTAGGTTTATTACATGCTGGCGATGTTAAACAGCTGATAAAAAATATACACCTTTGAATGATACGCTGCAAATTCATTTTACGGCTTATGGCTTGTATCGAAAAAAGGATATTGTTAGTCTCCCGGAAGAAATGAAAACGTCTATTAACCTGGTCTTTACGAGTATTTCAAATAAAGAGCACGATAAAGAAATTGGGCGCGGTAACTGCAGAATGATGAAATTTTCGTAATAAAAAAAACATTTCGGCAGTTTGTATTATAATAATGTTGGGTTCGTAAATGTAGATAAAATTTCTGCGAAAATACTTTTTTGGCGGTAAAATATGCTTGTGTTTATGAAATTTTCAAGAACCCGCAGTTGCATTTTACAAGTGAACAAGTACGAACCAATGCCAGAAGAGCTGCGCTTTCATTAGTGGTCCTACGGTCACCTAAATCGTTTTCCTTTTTCTTTCCTTCCCTAAACTATTCTGAATCCTTTAAACTCCCTTCCTTCCGCCCAGTCTTCAAAGCCGAGTATATTGCTATTTTAAGAGTCATTCTTTTTATCCCTTCCTCTTTGACCTTCCAGAATGTCCTTATTACATCAATGCTACGAGCGTCATCTCATCTCTTTTTTTCCTATCATTCTATTGATTATGAAATTCTTCTTATACGTTCTTAACTTTATAATCTTTTTCTTCGCACTCTATCTAAATTGATTTCTAATGAATTCCTGGAGACCGGTAAATCGAAGGCAATGACTCGGCAGATCTACTAGCTCGTTTAGATTCTTCTACCGGGAGATTTCTTAATGTTTTTAAATCTCACAGTATCGCATTTCTCTCTACAGCTGCTCGTTCTAAACTACGGATTAGCTATTACTTCTCTTCATTTTCTAATTCTGATTTCGTCTATCTGTCTGTTCAACCAAATCTTCTGCCTCATCTCTTTGTTTTCTCAACTTTCCTTCTTCGCAGCGTTTTTCTCTCTTTGCAATCTCTCGTCTATGCTCTGAATACAGTTTGCTTCCCCCTCATCGCTTTTCCATTTCTCACTTATATCTTATCCATTTCTTTAAAAACGTTGCTGATCATATCTATTTTGAATGTTCTTTCATCGCTGCTGAACGTTCCCCCCTTTCTACTTGTTGCTTTTACTAATGGATCTCTCTACTCCCTATAGCGCGTCTTTCATCCTTTCCTTTCTTTCTCCTTCTGCTACACCGACTCTTGTATTCTTACTGTCCGTTATCTTTAAACGCATAAAAATTTAAACACACTTTTCTTCTGTTTTTTAATTCTTGGGCCAATATTCATTTCGGCGAAAGCAAAAGAATAAAAATAAATAAATAAATAATGGACGCAAGAGAATTACCGCAGCAGTAAAACCATACAACTTTTGAGCCTTTTACACCAGTGCGTTTCGGCTAGTCTTAATAATGAATCCCGATTACTTCTTCACTAATTAAGAAGACAAACTCTTCAAGTTAACTTCTTCATTTTTACCCTTGTCAATCCAAACCTTCCCGATAATAAATGGACTACGTTGTAATGCTCCTAGCCTAAAAAGTTTCACACGCGTGTCTCAATGTGTAACCTACGTCAAAAATATAATGTCGAATTAACGAATTCATTCTCAATGTTCCGCTCACTTCGATTTACGTTAAAACTCTTTTCCATGGGTTTTTTTTAAGCTATAAATTGTGAATCTGAACCTAACTAGTTTAAACGAAACGCTGTTTTCGAAACTGTTAAGTAGCCTGACTAGGAATAAACTCCAACAGCCATATCGAATCAGACTGTTTTTATACGCCCTACTGCTTACCGATTTCAGCACTCGAAGCACTGTTCTATTTTCTCTGCTGGAACTCTTTGCTATATACAACCTTCTCCTCGCAAATTCACTCTTAGTGCCACCTAAAGCCTTTCATAACTTTTACATAATGTAATTATAGTTACATACTTTCTCCCTGCAATTTTCTTATTTTATCCCGAATTTCCATACACTTTATCCGCATTTCTTATTACACTCTCTGCCAATTCCATCCATATCCTTTTCAAGTGTTTTTTTTTTACCAATGACATAAAAGCATACCTGAAATTACTTATAACAAGTCCCGGAATTGAGCGTGGTGGACCGAACAACGTAATTGTTTTCTATCCGTCAAACTTAATCCTATAATATTCCAACTTTTGTCTTCCATTTCGGTCTAGGAAAAAAAAATGTATAATTCTCCCTAATTCTGTAATATCCCAACCCTTACCTTCCGTTACGATTTGAAAAAAACAAAATTTTTTTGCTATGTTATAGTTGTGACTACATACACGTTATGTTAAAAAGAACGGCTTCATTATTTTTTTTATCTTTATCGGCAAATTTCTTATCGTAAAAGCCTGACGCTCTGCTCGGCAGAGTTGATTCGGTCGTGGTAGTCCGTAATTTACCACTGGCGCCCGCAAACAAAGAACAGTAAAAAGTCAAATCGTAACATTGGGTTCCCGAAAGAGGGACCAGAAAGTCCACGAATCGTAACATTGGCTTTCCGTAAAAGGGACGGGAAAGTCCTCGAATCATAACAACCTTGGCTTTCCGTAGAAGAGACCCGAAAATCCTCAAGTCGTAACACTGGCGCTCCGAAAGAGGGACCCGAGGAAATCAACACCGGCGGTGAACCTTGGTTGCGGTAAAAAAATTGAGGATGGGCCAAGCTGCAAATCAAGGCAAAATTGGACGGAATCAGTGAAGGAGAAACACGCCACAGATAAACTTTTTATTTTTTCCGTTGCGATTCGCTTATTCTTTATATTTTTAGGCTATTTCGCACGTGCGAATATTCCATTGATGATTTTTTTCTCTCGTCTCTTTTTAGTGATTATTTTGTCTCCCGCTCTCGCCAAATATTAATTATTACGAGAGATGTCGAATGAGGAGGTATCACGATGCATCGTGTCCGACCCAATAATGATATCAATGCTATCAGAGAGAGAGAGCAGTAAAAGGGCTGATGCGAATTATGAGAAAATCGAGAAACTGATCGTAGAGAATATTGCAAAAATCGATGGTCTGGCTAGTGGTTTAGAGCAGGCCATCAGTGAGTGCGAGCTGAAGTTTCGCGTGCAGCGGAATGAAACTGAGAAAAGTATGGTGAAGCGGGAGAACGGAGAGAATGAATCGAATAATAATAATAATAATAATAATAATAATAATAATAATAATAATAATAATAATAATAATAATAACAATTTTAAACACACCAACAATGATAATGTTAATTACGATGATAATCGTTTTAATAGTAAGAATACGAATACTAATGATAAGGATGACGACGATGTCAGAAATAATAACAATAATGTTAGCTGGAATAATAATATAAGTGATAAGAATGATATAGGCAATAATAATAATAACGATAAGAATCATGACGATAGCCATAACTTTAATAATAACAACGATACTACGAATAATAATAATAATATAAATATTAGTGAAGATTCTCGAAAAATGGCCGGGACGAGTAACATTAAAAAATCATTTAATAATCGAAAGGCACGTCAGAAGAGAAACGGGAAAAATATACAAAAAAATAAGCTATACATAAAATTGAAAAAAATAAAGTACAATAAGGTACATAAAGTTAAGGAAGGGAAAGAACAACCTAAAACAAACAATATTAATAACAGACTTAAAAATCTAAAATATTTTAATATAAATAATTCCTGCCATGAGGGACGTTGTTCCCGTTGCGGTTTCCGCTGGTGGAGGTATCGGCGTAAAAAAGATTAATATAAATGAAGCGAGCCGAACTCTTCCCGAAAATGACGTTGCCAAAACTAAGTGATAATTAATGTGTTCAAGTTAAAATTTAAACTCGTTCGTCTGGCTCAAATAAATATTATGATATCCTCTAGTCAACAATAAAGTTTAAACGTAATAGGTAATGCATTCTAGTCAAATGTAAAATCAAATTAATTAGTAAAAAATAAATAAAATTAATGTAAATCGGCCTATGTTAGAGCGAGAGAAGCCGCTTCACAGCAGAGTGCTAGTTCGAGATCGAGTTAAACCCGATATCTTTGTATGTATTAGAGTTAGTCATTCCTATTTTGTGCGGTGCGCACCTTTCGAATTTTGTTCCGTGTTCCTTGCTTGTTTTAACATCTTTGTGTCCTATCTTAACCATTGGTTATCTTGAGTCGATACCCGATTGGGTGTTTCCGCAGCTCGTTCGGGCTGCCAAAGTATTATTTCTATTGGTATGGTATTGTATATATTTATTTTGCCTTAGCGCCATTTTCCAGTTCTATGTTATTCCTGTTATTGTGCGACGCGTCCGTGCGTCATGTTATAATTTCCGACGGTTTCCCGCCGTGCGGTTTTCTTTTACCGTGCGATATTTGATAGCCGGCGTGTATATACATATATATTTATGTTTCATGCTTTTAGTATTAGCGAGATTTTGTTTTGTGTTTGTTTCGTGTTTGTTTCGTGTTCTGGCGTCAGGTGTTTCGGAGCATATCGTCGAGTGTTGACGTTGGTTTTGCCGCTTGGCGAGTTTTTCCGTCCCTTCCGACGACGTGTTCCCGTCGGGAGAAATCGCAGCGATTTTTTATGTTGTTTGTTATTGTTGTTTCGTTTTGCTTGTGTGCCTTGTGTTGTTTTTAGTTTGGTTTGCTATGGCGTAGTGGCGATGGCTTTCATCGCCGAACGTTTGGTGCGATTCTTTCGTTCGTGATCGCCATGCAATTTTTTTTAGTCATTTGTGCGACTTTTTCTTTGTGCGTTTCCCTACCGGACGACTTTCTGCCGTGCGATGTTTGACCGTACGATTAATATTGTTATTTTTTTAGTTTTGTTTATTTATTGTATATGTTTTTTTCTCCGACTTTAGACTCCGGAAGAGAAGTTGTTTACCCGGCTTGCGGTAGGTAATCCTTAGTCGTTCCTACAATCCCTTTCGTGATCCGTAGGCACTGTGGGCGCTGCTCAGGCAGTCGTGGCCCCAGTGTTCGGCCGTAGATCCTTACTTTGTCCTGCTCGTTTTTCATAGTCCGTCGGTTCCGTGGGCGCTGCTCAGGCAGTCGTGGCCGTAGTGTTGGACGGTAGATCCTTACTTTGTCCTGCTCGTTTTTCATAGTCCGTCGGTTCCGTGGGCGCTGTTCATGCAGTCGTGGCTATGGGGCTGAACGCGACCTCCTTGAAAGCTTATTTTCGTGTTCTTCCTTTACAAGCGGCCGGGTTGGGCAAGTGTCCCGCTTATAAAGTTTTCCTTTTGGTAGTCGAGGCCGCACGTGCTGGAGCCCATGCGTGTTGGATGCACCTGGGCGTGTTGGTGCTCATGTTTTGGTACGTTTTTTCTAGTCCTAATGAATTTTTCTTTTGTTACGCGGTTGCATTTTTTTGCTATGTTATAGTTGTGACTATATACACGTTATGTTAAAAAGAACGGCTTCATTATTTTTTTTATCTTTATCGGCAAATTTCTTATCGTAAAAGCCTGACGCTCTGCTCGGCAGAGTTGATTCGGTCGTGGTAGTCCGTAATTCACTGGCGCCCGCAAACAAAGAACAGTAAAAAGTCAAATCGTAACATTGGGTTCCCGAAAGAGGGACCAGAAAGTCCACGAATCGTAACATTGGCTTTCCGTAGAAGAGACCCGAAAATCCTCAAGTCGTAACAATATAAATATAAATAATTCTCCTAGCCGTGGGGATTTCTCACTCTAATCTTACACGTTACTATCTCCTATAACGCCTCAACTCTCCTTTTTGTTCCCTGTTCCAAGAACACGTTTTTCGACTTCCCACTTATTAACGTCCAGCCAGAGTCTAGTATAGCCTCGTTCCACCCTTTCTATATCCGATTTTTCCATCCGTAATATCTTTCAATTTTTGCATTCCCTAAACCTTCTTAACCTTGATTTAGTATTCCTTTCAGATTTCGAGTCGGCGCCAGTATATTTTATTAAAGATTATCTCATATTATATAGGAAATAAACTAAATAAAAATCATTCCTATTTAGCTTATATACATATATATATATATATATATATATATATATATATATATATATATATATATATTCGTGTCCAAGATATTCGGAATTTAACTAATCTTCCAATCATTACTTGAATGTAAAAAGAAAAATTTATTAATAATAAAAAGTAGGGGACTCAGTCCTTTGATCGCTTTGCTCGTCCACACGGAGAAGGCTCCTCCGGACACTTCTTGCGTCTATCACAGCCACACAACATTGTTACTCGCAACTATGAAAAATGTTGTTCCAATGCGTTGTTCTCAATTATTCTGGCAGTTTGAATAATACTGAAATACTTGACAATTTCTGCGTTACAAAATAAAATCGGGGAAAAACGGAAAAAGAAAAGACACTGAAAAATGAGGAAAATAAATTTTAGAAAACGGAAAAAACAGAGTGATTACTGCGCACAAAAAAAAGGTTTTTTTATTTTTATTATTATTCGAAAACGTTAAAAATTTCAGCGCTAACAGGATTTTTTCAGGCAGATATTTTTTGATTCGGGCTTCGAGCGTTAAATTTTTCATTGTTATTTTCAATTTCAGCTGGAGCCTTTTGACTATTAATAAAAATGGCAAAGTGCTAAACGCTGCTAAAAGTACTGTATGCGCACTCACGTCCAGATACACTGGTAATTTATAATTTTGGCGGAGGTGATGGCTACCGCCGAGTCGAAAAAACAGAAATCAAAGAGAAAAATTGACCGAACCAACGTAATCTGAAAAAAATTGAAGAAAACACGTTTCAAACATTTAGTAAGCGAAGATGTAAGGCGATGCTGGACATATGCAGACCGATATTGAAACATCGTCCTATAATAAACCGGTTATTGAACTCGTATGCTCTTTTTTTTTCCCTTTTTTAAATGCCATCCGGAGGCTACTTCCGTACCATGTAAATTTGACACCAGATTCACGCCGCCGAAAAAACAATTACGAAATCTACTATTAAAATACCGCGATAGCAGAATGTCTACGATTATAATATAGCCGACAGTGGAAACAGCACGCGTTCGGGGGCTACCGCAGCTATACGTTGCTATTATATACCAAAGATACCCCGAAGAAAGAAAAAAAAAAATCAGAATAAGGTATGTGCTAAATTATATATACCGTTTTGCCTGGCTACTCTAGATGTTTTCTATTTTCACTCCACTCCACTATTATTATACTAAAACGTACCTTGAACAAAATACATTTTGAAAAAAAAAATAATTAAAATTATTTTCAAAAATTTAGACAATTTAACTAATTACTAAACTTCTTAGAATTTCCGTTGACTTGACAATTATTAAGAATAATTTTGAAATAATTATTACTATCAGTTCTCTGTAACAACACTTCACACAAAATCAACATGTCCTTTTTTAGCAAAATTTTCTTCTTTCGCATGTAAAATTTTGGTATTATTATTAATTCCAGCATTATTTGCACTATTTTTATCGTAATTTTCTTATACATATATGGCGTTTTTTAATTACTATCTTCGATAAACATTCTATTTTTCGTTTTTTTTTTTTCTTTTTCTGTTTATCAGTTTTATAGCCGTATTGTGTTTATTTTTTCCGAAATTCGCTATTTATTTGACACTTTAATGCCTCTAACGCCATTATTCGTAAGCCCTTCCCATTTTTACTTTATATTCGCGGGATCTTCCGTTTCCTGTTTAACTAATTTTTTTTCTTCTTCTTTTATCTTATTTATTATACGATAATGCTTTCCGCAACCGTCGTTAATCACTGCCGATGTTTTTTGTAATTCTGCCGTTCTATCTTACGTCGGTCTCCAACTACTTTTAATATAATCTTTCCGGAAGATGATATCGTCCTTCGAACCGATAAGTTTTAACGATCATGGGGGTTAACTCTTGCTAGGCGTGTTTTATTCAAACTTAAATATAATTCTGAAAGTATAATCAATTCAGATATAACAATTAATATTTATAATAACCAACTGTAATTTGCTTCGTTTAGTCATTTTTTATTTGCACGGCTAGTCGTTAGATATATTGCGCGCAATTTTTTTTCACATTTGTTTACCATAAGAACATTGAACTATTAGGAGCAAATTAAATTTACGTTTTTCAAAAATTTACTTCACAAGTCTTTTTGTAAGTGTCTTCTATATTTCATATGGTTCTCCTATCGAATGTATTTAATTTATTCATTCCTTTTTGTTTCAGATAGTTAAAGTATACATACACTACAAGGATTGTGAGGATGTTAACAAAAATTAACGTGGCGCAGCACTTATATGTATTTCCTATTATTATAAATTATGCAGGCTGGAAAGTAAATTAAAAGTAGTCAGTCTTTCATTAAGTTTTTAATTTCCCCTGAATATTTACCGCATACAATGTGTCACTTTAACCGTGCACTGCACATTAAGGGGATGGTTCGACATTAAACCGAAAATGGACAAGTAGTTTTGAACAAATTTTAATATCGAAACATTAATAATTTTTTTATATAAATTTAAAATTTAGTTATTGATTTATAGACGCAGGAAAAAATATTTCATTTAAAAAAAAAAAAAAAACTACATCCAATAGATGTAAATCGAACATTTTAAATCAATTCGTAGCTTTAAAAATATCTCGCATTTAGGGGAGGAAAATGAGGCTGCTAAAAATATATGGAGAAATAGAACAAGTTTTGATTTTAGCGATGAATTATGTTTAAGATTTATTAGATAAAATGTAAGTAAAAGTAATATGCTTTTATTTACCGTGATAAATAATAAATTGAAAATAAACATGTATATCTTTGTTTCGTAATGAAATACATTTGTTTACGATTTACAAGATGCATTTAAATAATACGTCAATTAAAACACACAGGTTGTCGCTGTATAAGTAAAGTAAGTTCCCCATACATTTGACAGAGCGTCGGGGTTGTGAAGTTAAGGTTCTCACGGCACTAAGCCTAATGGATCTAAAGAGAATACTGACGCCAGTCCCTTTCTCTCGGCTGCCTTTACTTTTGCAGATTTCTCTGCTACCCAATTATTTCAGGCTAGGTAAACTTGGGAGCGACTTGGATCCGGGACAAGACAAGTCTCGAACTCGTGACCTTTATGGATGATAATTGTAATATTATTTCCCATAAATTATAAAATTTTGGCTTTACGTCGTGCTATACGAGAGCTGTTCAACATAAAAAAATAAAAAAATGCAGTGTATACGAATAGAGGTTTTATGTTGCGCGCATTATTGTCTAAATTTTTACCCATTCGAGAAAACTCATCCGCATCCTTATTTTTTTATATATATATATAAATGAAAGTTCAAAATAGATCTGAACAAAGTTCAACCCATATTGGTGTACTACGTGTAATATTTAAAACACAATAAACTATATACATTTCTTTTAGTCTGATTATATGTTTACACTATTGTAAAGTTGAAAGGTAATGTATTTGTAAAGGTTGAGAAGCGCTGGTTATTGTTTTCAGTTTTAACATATGTTGATCTTGTTTTATTAATTTAACCAAAAAAAAAAAAAAAAAAAAAAAAAAAAAGCGATGACGCCGCTCTTGTTAATTTAACAGTCGTATCTAGATGATAAAATTGTAGCAGTTTTAATATTGAAGGACCTATTCGAAATATGTTTAATGCACTTTTATAATTTAATAAAAGAAAAATGAAATAGAAATAATTTTATTAAAATAAATAGCATAAATGCAGAAGAAAAAACAAGTAATAACTGACTTTGGGCGCGTATAAGTGAGTTATCCGAAAAAACTAACATTGTTATTATAGTTAAATATACATATATATATATATATATATATATATATGATATAGAAACAATTAAAACAAAGGCCAAATGCCACATTGCAAAGAAGTGATAGACCGTATGACTGTAAAATAAGACAGAAAAGCTCGTTCCAGTTCATTAGATTATCATTCCCGTGGTATTTCAGAGTAGTTCATGTTCACACGGTTGTTAATTTATTTAAAACAGTTTATTAACTTCCTTCGGCAACTGATATCCGTTTCGAGCTTGAACATCTGTTACGTCCAATATAAACAGTCGTAAAGTGGTCGTATTCAATTACATTATTGTTTGTAACTTTTCTTCTATGCTTCATTTCAACTAGAAACTTCGTTTGGCGACCAGAGTCATGGATAGTTTTGCAGTTCTATCAACGAATAAAGCATAGATTTTGATAAGCGACTACCTGCTGATCTGATACATGGGTATCAAGAATTCAATAACATTGTTCCACCCTTAACGTGAGAAAATTTTTCACATTTTACTGGAACTCGTTTATAATCGTTTTGAAATTTTTTCGCATTAAATCAGGACTAGCGAACCACTGCATTAGAAGTACTGCATACAATGTCTTCTATACAAATCTTCATTAAAATCTTTGAAATTTACAAAAGTAATACAAACGACATAACTTTCGATCACAATAATAGAATACTAGCACCGCATGTTTTCGATTGTCGAAGAATATTTTTAAGTAATCTTATAAGAGAAGAAATGATTAACTTATTTCGTGAATCAAGTTAGTCGAAACAAAGTTTCCTGTATAGGAAGGAAAAAATGATTATCGATAATCTTTAATTCGGAAAAAAAAGCTTAATTTAAATGCAGCACGAATATCGAAAAAAAAAAAAAAAATTTAGACCAATATTTAAATGTAATTAAAAATAAATTCAAATTCGAATATAGTATTTTGTTAATATCGAAAAATAAATCTAACCAACCGTCAATTTATAATTTGTCATATTTATGGAACAATCATATTCAGTTATTTCTTTAACGTTGTATTGTAATCGGAATGAATAGAAATGTATAATACGAAAATAATATGTAGTACCTGACGCACCGAGCAGTTGCTCAGCTCACAAATCATACCGTCCTCAGAAATAAATACATATAAATATTGAGTATAAACTATTTATATGCAAAAATCTTAATTTTATTTTAAACTTACATACATTCACAAAAAATAAAATATTTTAAAACTAATTTATGAATTTAAAGCCTCTTTCCATATAACATTGCAGGCAAAGATAAAACAGTTCAGTACCTTTTTCTCCTCTGTTTATTAACTGATTTTCTTTTTTCTTTTTGTTTAGTGGCTTTTAAAAACAGTTTTCTTCTTCTTCTTATTTAAATATAAAATTAATACAAAAAATAAAAAGTGAACTGTTCTTATCAATAAATGATTGTTTTTAATAAATGAAAAATGAAATCGCTATAGCAAGTAAATCTCAATAATTTTAATGTTTTTGCGATTTACTACTGAATTCGTGAAAACCCCCTTAAATTTGCGAAAATGAATTTTGCCGTAGATTAAACCCTGGCAGATCGATTTATTGGCCCAAAATCCGCCTAGTGTACAAATTTCGTGAAAATCGTTGGAGCCATTTCCGAGATCGAGGGACGTACAAATATATATATATATATATATATATATATAGACTTCCTTGTTCGTTTAATATTATTAGATATTTGTTAAATTAAAAAAAAAAAAATAAACAAAAACAAACAAAAAAAAACAACAAAAAACAACGTGTTACTAAGAATGTGTATACACTTTGTGATAAATATAAACACCGCTGTTCAATTTTTCTTTTGTAATTCAACAAATGCGTATTATTATTTTGTTAATTGGTATTTTCAATTATTTACATTGTAATTTTAAATTACATAACGAAGCCTCTTAGATCTGAATAGAATAATAGAAATAAAATAGAACTCACGAGGGGACTTTAAATCGTAACAATGAAATATAGAGCGGTTTATGGAAACGGTTCTTGTTAATTTTTCAGAATGGAATTATATGACACGGTAAAAAAGGTTCTATTTTAAAACAATCATTATTAAATGTAGATGAATCTATAACCCGTTTGTTAGAATTTATAAATATAAAAAAAATAAATTTCTTAATAACAAACAAAAATAAGTATAAGTTAAGTTACTTTAATAAATTAAAATAACAGTCTGGTACCATTTCGCCTAAAAATTGAATGACCCATAACAAAAATAATAATAATAATAATAATAATAATAATAATTTGAAAAAATCAACTTAGCAACACGGTCACATTTGGTAGGCAGAAAAAAAGATTACCCTGGCGCAGCGGGGGATCCCTCGATTTTTTAACCAAGAAAGCATCTTTGACAAACAATGCCGCGTTTGCCCGCTGCCGAGACCGTTCGTGAAATTGAATGATTGTTACCCAAATTTTATTATTTTGCTAGCTCGGACAACGTCATTAAAGATCGTAAAAAATGCCAAATTCGTCTCAATATGCGGAAAATCACCGCATACTGACTGCTTTACGCTATGAAGTCGTAATTTGTTCTGGCCTGGGTCTTATGCGTATTCTGAAGGAAACTATTCTTCTATCTTGAATATTATAAGTTGCGCTTGTGAATAAAACAAAAATCTTGAGTCAGTCTAATATAATAATGGATGCATCATTTATAAAAACAAATCGAGCAGGTAAATAATATATATATATATATATATAATATTTGTATATTGAAATATTTATTGCAAATTACGCTTTAAATGAAATGGTATTCAATTAGATTTCGGCAACAGCGAATAACAGAAATTGTTATCCATTAAAAAATTATTTCCGCTTAATTGCTATAAATTTTTGTTTTGTACGTCAGAAGTACATTATAAAATATTTGGTTAATTGAATAACGTCTTTTTATATTCTCTTTCTTTTTCTTTTTTGTAATGTTAAATCGTAATCTTTTGGCAATTTATTGAATTAAGACATTTTAAATAGTAAAATAGAAGGTTTTTTTCTTTATCTTCTTTTGGATTTGCCGAAAAATGGCGTCTGAACTAGTAAAATGGTCGATTCACATGAATATGAGTCATGCACGAACAAACATAAAAAAAAAAAAAACATACGCTACGAACATACAATACATATAACCTCTTTCTTTTTGTAAGTCAGAAAAAATTAAAAATTAATTGACTTATAAAAAAATTAAAGTATACTATTAGATTAATAAGTAATTTTTGCTTAATATTAACTTTAATTTTCGTTTATTAACTTTTTAAGTACACCTTCTTTTTGATGGGTGTAATGGTCCGCTGCTGACACGTCTAACGCAATAAAGAAAAAACAAATAAACAAATGATTACACTTTCTGCTACTTTTTAATATTTGAAAAGAAAATATTCGAAACAAATTTCTGTTCAAAAAAAGAATTAAGAAAACGAAAAAAATTATTCTGTTTGTTTTTTAACGAGGAACTTAGATTAAAACTAGCATAAAAGTGTTGTTTTCAATTTGTAATAAAAGCGTTTGTTCGTTTACAACTCTTTATCTAGATCATTTTTCTTTCTTTTTTTCTGGAACTCCTAAAAACTTAATTTTTCATGTCGCACTAGACAGCAATAAGGCTTTTATATACTGACTGATAAGGCGGATGGGATTTATACAGCACTGGACTTAGAACGGAATAACTCGCAAATATTAATCGGAGTCGTCATTTCGCGTACATTTATATTAAACATTTTTAGCGGTATTTTTTCACTTGTGATTTTCATATGAACCTTTTTTGTTGTTTTTCGAAAAAAAAAAAGATTAACAGCGGAATCAAATAGAAAAAAAAATGATGCGTTTAGTCTGTTTAAAATTCGAATGACGTGCTGTTGCCAACACGAAATCATTCGTATGTTTTTGGCTAACCTTTTTTTTATTGTAACCGAAACCTTAAATTTAGGCGAAATGGGAAGTCACCAAAATAACTTACTTTAAAACGTTTTCAGGCTATATCATCAACTAACAACACAGAGTACACTCAATTAAAACTGAAAACACACTGCAGAGAAATATTGGGACTACCGTGTGTAGTATATATACATGTATATGTATATGTATATGTATATATATATATATATATAAACTCGGCCATTTTGGCCTCGCAAGGGGCTGTGCCCCTTGACCCCTCTTGCTTTCATTTCTGTCTCTTTCTCTTCTATACTTTGTATAAAATGATCAAAATTTACAATGTAATTCTTACTGGCATCAACACACACAAAAAATAACATAACCACAAAAATCCTATTCTAACATTTAACTTCCGTTATATAAAATTAAGACATTTTTTCGTTACATTTTTCGTTACACATTTCATTACATAAAATTGTGACATTTTTTAAATAACAATAACAAAAATCATACAAAATATAACAAACGTTACATAAAATTGGGACATTTTTCTGGGACATTTTTCTGGGACATTTTTTTGAATGGGGGGTAGCCTAAGAATTACGTTGTAATTAATATATATATATATATATATTAATTACAACGTAATTCTTAGGCTACCCCCCATTCGAAAAAATGTCCCAATTTTATGTAACGCTAAATGTCACAAAAAAATGTCCCAGAAAAATGTCCCAATTTTATGTAACGTTTGTTATATTTTGTAGGATTTTTGTTATTGTTATTTAAAAAATGTCTTAATTTTATATAACGGAAGTTAAATGTTAGAATAGGATTTTTGTGTTTGTTGATGCCAGTAAGAATTACGTTGTAAATTTTGATAATTTTATACAAAGTATAGAAGAGAAAGAGACAGAAATGAAATTAAGAGGGGTCAAGGGGCACAGCCCCTTGCGAGGCCAAAATGGCCGTTATATATATATATATATATATATATACACACATACATATATATATACATATATATAGAGAGAGAAATAAATAATATGCGGATGACGGTAGAATTACAATCAAAGATAGAAAATTATTTACAAATAATTTAAAGGCGGTAAAATATATAAAAAATCAAAGACGTGATTTCGTTTACAAAATAACAACGAATTTAATTAATTAATAACAAATATACCATATCAAAAACAAGCAAGATGTCTTTAAGAAATAAAAAAATATAAAAATAAAATGAATTCCCTATAATACAACAAATCTATATATTAAAATATACCTATAAATAAAACAATAGATCTAATTTAAAAATCCGTAAACAAGTTAAATAGTATTTACTGTAATCAAGTAGTTCACATAATTTAAACAATCACCGAACAAAATCAAATTTTAACAAATCTATATATGTACAAAATAATGGTAAAGCTGCGCTCACCTTTGCCAGGCATTCTTTTTCTTTAATTGAGATATTTATTTTAATTTATTGAAGTAAATTATCTGATACTTGTAATTATTATTAAAATCACCGATAAATAATTACTTTCCGGTCCCTTTAGTCAAACTCATAATTTATTAAAGAAATAATTTTAATATTAGTTTGAAAATGTATATTTAATGATAATAATAATAAAAAAAAACAAAAAAACAATCTATCTTCGACATTAGACAGACCGTAGGAGTGTACCGGTTAAGACGGCTGTATTTCAAAATTGCCACTTCTACTATATATAGGTCTTGAATATATGAAACAAAGCGTATCGACCTTTCGTAAGAATTGCTAAGAGTAAGGTATAGACGTTTTAAAACATACTCAAAAAAAAAAAACAATTAAAATCATAACCGATCTTGTTTTAATGGTTACTACGGTAGTTCTTATATTTTTTAGAGCGAAACTTCTTTATTTTGAAATCTTTCGTAATAATAATAATAAAAAAATTAAACATTTAAATATCCATTGGTGCATTTTTACTAAATTAAAATGGAAACACTGACCGAAGATATTGCAGGGGTCAAAATGTACATGAACTTCTGTCAAGGGCGAATGAAATGACGCTTTCCCCTTTTTGATTGTTTTTATCAGTTACTAAGTTAAATTTTTATAGTCAACGGAAAATTCCGTACGAAATTTAATTTTTGAAAATGGCAATGTTCCATATGACATTTGCTTCAGTGTCAAAAATATTAACCTTTTCCGCATCGTAACATTAAATATTCTTCTATTACCGTGTCGTTTTATTAGCATTTTCTGTTTTGTTTCGATCATTGAAAGCAAAATGTCGAGAATTTTATTATATTAAAATGTTAATAATTACTGTTGAAGATGTTAACATTTTAAAACTATCTAGTTGTGTTAACATGACTTCTACCACTGTACAGCACACACGAACATATAGAGAGATAATTTGGCCGTAATCATTCGTGTCATAACCCAGGGAAGGATAGGTTGTTTGTAGCACAGCTTAATTTACGAGAAGAGGTGCGTTAATAAAAAAAACAATCAAATTTTATTATTCGCATGTGTAATAGTATTTAATAGAATTCATTTCCTATCGGCCGAATAAAACATAAGCAGTTTGAGTTTTTTTTCCATTATCTTTTATGTATTTTCTGATGAAATATATCTGCTATATTGCTTTGCCGCTAAAGGTATTTGTAAAACGCATTAAAAAATTCTGCGCGCAAAAAATCCAAAGGACGAAAAATATTATTGCATTCTTCCTCTGAAATGGGACTCCAGAGGCCATCGGTTATCGCTTGCAGGTCAAGAAATTCCGTCTCGAACTTTTACACGAAAGTTCTCTTCAATTAATGCTGTGGAATTAACCTTCCACATATACAAAGAATTAATGTTTTCTTATCTCACTTACATACGGGTTTCAAGAATAATTTTTTTAGTGCACTTTCTGATAAATAAAAAAGGACGAAAAAGATTTATTTCGTAAAATTTTGCAATATTTGAAACTATCGAATTCTACGCTTTAAAATTTGACATACTAATTTGAACAAAGATAAAAACTGCCGTCAGTTCCAGTTTCAATATTGTTAATAAATTCACCTTTCACCTTTTTCTTTTTATTACTACTACATCATGCCCGCGCTATTAATCTTCATATGCGTGATGCGACCTTTTAACAAAAATCTGCGTTTAATGCGGTTTATTTGCCGTTATTATATATGCGAAAAAAAAAAAAACGACAAAAAAACACATAATACCCCACCGGGGATATTGTTGTATATTTGTAATCTTTTCTATTTGACCGTTACGTATATTTTCAAAACATCTTCATTCCCTCTTCTTCCTTTTCATTCACCGCGCATAAAACACAGTACTTGAAACACCATAAATAGCGAAATTAAAAAAGTCCATAATTTTCTATGTATGAGATGGCCCTAGTGTGTAACACCATAAGTCAACTAACAACAGCGACAAAACAGTAAAACACTACTGGTTGAATTTTGCGTATACAAGATAAATGTGTGACACAACATCATGTACAAACAGTGGACAACTAACGTTCGTCCAGGAAGTATTTAAAGTTATAGCTGCATATGATGTGTATCCCGCGACACAAATTATACGATATTCTTTCAGAAAGCTAATTTCTGTTATTACGAAGGAGTTGGACATAATGCTATGTGCCGCTAAATAGAACAATAAAAAAAGTAAAAAATATGAGATAACGTTAAAAAATATACATACATACTACTGCGCAACTCCGACGCACCGATATATCCGCACATAAATATAATTCATATACATACATGTTTCAAAAGGTTGGGAGAAAGAGTACTCGAAAAACAACGAACATAAAAACCGTGGAAGTAATTAAATTTGTCTGTTTACCGCAAGTGCTCAAAATATTTTACAGTGGCATCTGTAGGTGACATCGACCGATTAAGTACGCAAAAACATACCCTTTTTCCAGGATATTACTGATTACCACCTTAATAACGTTATCCGTTAATTGATCGACGCCAGCCAGCAGGGGAATTAATATTAGGCTAATTTTTCGAGTTATAATCGTTGATTTCGAAAATGTGCCGCACATTTTGCACGTTATGTCACATCAAATGAATGAACATTGTGTAATTACTGCTTGACCGTTGCACGCGGTTGTCGAGGACTTGATTCACACAGACAATTAAACACACGTTCGTTCAATGCACTCCTGTATATCAATTTTCAAACTTTTTATCATTGCGTGGAGAGACGTACACATATGCGCATCTGTGCAATTTTAGTAGATCAACTTAACACACTCCGATAAAAAAAAACAAAAAACGACTAAGAATGTTCGCTACTACTTGCGAACCAAACAAATTTGGAAAGGGAATATTAATTAATATTTTTAAGAATGTCCACTATAATTACGGGATGAAAATTCTCTAGATCAGAACGTGTTATCAGGTACAATAATAAAACCTTATATACGGATTTTTCTGATGGATATCAATTAATTTGAAAAAAGGCTAAGTTTATGAACAAAGCGGATGTGTAGTTTCATAAACGCATTGCTATTACACGTCACTAAGCTATAAAGACTTACAGTTCGGCAATGTTGGCATGACGCGCTAAAAGCTCTAAAATCAGGTTTACTGTTGAAATATTACAATGCAATTTTCTAGAACGGCACACGATTACACGTGGCTAGAACACTATGCGGTAAGAAGTTGAACAAGTCTACCATGTTTTTTTAAGAGAGTACACGAAGTGAACCTTTTCTTTTTCACATTAGACAATTAAAAAACACAATGGCCAAAAAACGAAATACGCAACTTCTTAACCGAAATACACCGTTATAGCGCTTTTAACCGGGAACACTCGCGCTTATTAATTAATATTTTACGGAATTTTACTACTCTTTTTTTTTTTTTTTCATTTATTTAGCTCCTTTATTATTATTTACTACTCTGTTAGTTCAATCTTTCCGAAACATACACGTTAATATGTCCTTTATTTAAATTCAATCGCGTTAAATTTAAACTATGAGAGTTAACTATCGAATAATGTTACGTTGATATAAAATCTCTTAACATGATTTATAAGCAAAATAAACTTTTATTTATTTATTCACTCGGGTAATTACTGTTTGTCTATAAAGATTTGAAAGCAAAAGCAAAAAGGTAATTTTGTAAATCGGAACTGTAACAACTTTTATTACACAGATCAGCAATAAATTAATTAAGCATGAAAAATCAATGAACATTTTACAAATACATTGCAGTGCGCACTTGTGTAAGGCGACCGAATCGAACACTGGCTATAGCATACAAAGATTTCAGCCATTGCGGCTTAAAAACAAATTATATGCACCTTCTTAATAAAGGGCTTTTAAAAATCCGCAGATGATTAAAGACTATTCGATTTTCGTCCCGTTGCCATCTCATTCGGTTTAGGGTTTTGTAATTTTTAACGAATACACATTGTGTAATAAATTGTTTTTCAATCTCCGTACGTACGATTCCGAATACCGTACACACTTTGCGGCAGCCTAACAGCTCTATACGCTAACCTGATATTTTTTCAATTTAGCAATATCGTCCGAGAAGTGAACAAGAAGGGACCAACAAGAATGTTGAAATATTTCGGCTTAAACGTTTTCCTTAAGAGTAATAAAATTATAACATAATCGCATTCCGTAACAAGATAATTATAATTGAAAGAAAGCGAATATATTTATTCATAACAATTTTTCTTTAGAACATATCTATGTAGCTAATTTCAAAATTACCAATTCTGTTAGTAAATGAAATTTTCGATTTTTTTTTTGTTTACGAGATAAGGAAAATATAAAACTTATGTGTTAAAGTTTATGTAAATTCAACCAGTGATGGTTTGGCATCAGTTGCAGCGAGCCCCGAGAGAAGAATTTTACGTTGACGAGTCTATTGTAAAAAACCAAAAAAACCAAGCGGATATCAAACTCTCTTATCCGTGAAAAAAAAAAATATTACACGTTATTGTGATACTTATTTTGAGCGGGGATACGCATCGTATTAGAATATACTAGGGAAAACAAATAAAACGCACGCACAATGTTCTAGTTTCAAAATCATTGCTTCGAAATTGTTTTGAAGAAATATTACGATATCACTAGGCGGCGATGGCTGTGTCGAAGGATGAAACAAAATTGCAGGTTCGACCATTTTTTCAATTGGAGAAAAAATTGAAATATTTTCGACATTAAAAGAGGATAATATTAGCACTAATGAACGCCAATGATACCGTTATCTTAGCGCGACGTAAACAACATACATATCCGGGGGAAGCACAATTTTTGTCAACATACATTTTTATGTCGTTTAATACACTGAAATAAACCGACAAATGTACACATACACAAAACACTGAATATATTAACTGATTAATTATAAATTTCAGACTATAATCATTTCAGATTTTAAAATCCGGAATTGGTCGACCATTTCTAATTAATTAGTCAACATATTCGATGACGCTTTGAGTACACGTATATTATTTGTCTGTTTATTTTAATGAATAATTTACATGTTCGATTCTAAAATATATGTTACATATGCATATACATGTTTTTTTTTTACACCACCCCGGTTCGTTGACCGCTATTGGCGTTGCTATCGTTTATTATTAATTAATTTTTATTTTGTATAAGGCCTTCTAATTTATACTGTTCACCCCTATTCAGGTATTACAGCATTTAGATAGTTAATTATAATAGTTTACCATCTATATATTTAAATTATTCTTAAGGCTTATTACTTATCTCCGCTGAAGCGATGACAATATCATTGATACCCCTTACACAACTCACATGGGTCAGGTGAGGAGAGCCTACTTACATTATTTCTAATCAACAGCTTTGATATATCCACCATCGTTAGCTATAATTTAGCACATCTCTACACCATGTTCTTCTTAATCTTCTCTGTGGATTTCCTGGAAGATATTGGTGGTACATGCTAGACACTTTGATGTTATCATTAACAGCTTCTCGAAGAATTTTCTGCATACACATGTAAGTATATATATATATATATATATATACACGCACGCACGCACATATATATAAAAACTATGCCCTTTGGGCCTCGCTAGGAATGCAAGCTCCCTTGACAACCAATATTTTTCTTTTTGAACTTTTTTTTTAGAAAAATCGTTTTCAATTGACAACGTGATTTTCCCCCTTCTTTTATTAAAAAAAAAATTAAGCAATTGTACAACGCAGCATTCAATCTTAACGTAATGAAGCATAACCATGGAGCAAAAAATTTAATATACAACTAGCATAAGAATAACAGTCATTAATACATACGTATAACAACAACCCATACACAAAATGAAAATGTAATTGTAATTAATTTGTAATCTTTTAAATTTCGGTTATATTATGGGGGGAATGCATTAATTGCCTTAGTAATAAATATTAATATACGATTTTTTTTTAGAAAATTATATATGTTCTAAAAAAACCTATGTGTTTATGTCTACTAATGGATCAATTTTCAACCGTTCCAAAAACGCCTTTACCGATTAAATAGGTAAAAAAAGGAATCGCGTTAATTATTGACCGTTCGTAACAGCAATAGAGAAACATCGGTAAAAAACAAAGAATATACAACGTAATATATTAGTTAATTGGGAAGTAGGTAAAATTACCTTAAAGAAGACAAACGGTTTTTAATTGAAAGACGCTATCGTTATAGCAATCAGTAAGTTCCTTAGATGATTGTACACCACGATGCACATGTGCTATATGCATAAACCGATTGCCTAGTTTTATAATTTTATTTACCGGAGCATATCTTTTTAAACAATATAACAATAATGCGAGAGAATGTTACAGGTGTGCGCATGTGTGTAGGAGATGGCACGCAGGTTTCATGCAAAGAGATTTCACTTTTGAGCCACGATTACTGGCGAAGCGACGGCGACGGCAGTACCTCAGAAACCCGAATTCCGCTTATTCACTCTTTCACCTACTATCAATCATATTCTTATTATCACACCGCGGACAGTCCTAACGTAATTATTTCCTTCGTAACGCACCCGTGTATCATCAACCACTGAAACATCCTTATTAGCGTGCTGGATGCACCAAATAAAAAAGAAAAAACCCGTGGCAGATTCTTCTTTCACTTTGGATATCGTTCATTTAGACACACATGTGCGCCAACGTAAATAATAACAACACGTCCCCCCCCCCATGCAGAGACGCACATACGGTAGCGCGGAAGGTAATACTGTGCCGCCGTTCAATTACTCTTTGACACGATGCAAAGAAAATTCTCTTACACCTTTCGAATATTTAATTAGCGCGCACAGGTTTAATCCGCAACGTAGATGCGTTGCATCTAAGATTTATCCGCGATACCGACTCCAGTATAAATCGAATTTTCTTCTTAATTAATTCCGCAAAGAAAAAGACAGCTAAGCTAGAGAAATTACTTAAATTTTCACCAAAAAAAACTATCACATCATGCAAGCAGACACGTCCCCTAAACAGCAGTCCTTGACAACGAGCCTTCCCCGTGTGTAAAATAGGAATGGCCGACCATATCGACATAAAAAATTAGGTCTAAATTATCACTTTTTTTCCCGATTAAAGATAGTCGAATTAGGTCTCCTTCAGAATCAGATAACACAGTCATCTCTTTATTAATACGTTGCTATTGAACTGACTATATGTATAATTATATTCGTCGTAAATACTCAAAAACGAAAAATTCAATAGAATTACAACAACCAGTTTAAGATACATACACATCCATAATCAAAGATAGGATATTCCCGAAAAGACGTTTTTAGTGTACATTGATTTATTTTTATTATTTTAAATATTAGTTTCTGTTGTTTAATTTTTTTCATTATCTTTATTGATAAATTATTTATTTTAGACCAAATTCGGAATTTGAAACATAACAAACGTCATCGATAGTATACATAATGAGAGAATTAACAAACTCAGCTTAGACAATTCCACAGTAAACACATAAAATTATTTCCCATAATATTTATAATGAAATGAAAAACTACTATCGGAAACTTTTAAAATAGATTTAATACATTGTAAAAATAACTAAATAGTATTTGCAATGCTCGTGCCTCTTACGTTTAAACGCCCGAGAAACACGAAAGTATTATTCCTTTGTACGGGGAAATCGTTTACGTTGCCCCAAGAGTTTCAGAAAAATTGTCTGGTAGATGGAATAGCAATTTATTCTTAGGTTAAGGAGTACATAACAGAGTATGACATAGTGGTTCGTAAAATAATTTTAAAAATAGCAAATTCTTTATGCACTGTTAATGAAGTCTATCAAAGTACTCCCAAAGAACGTGATTTTCGCAATGGTTAACTGTTGTTCCATTTAGATTTTCCAAAAAAAAAAAAAAAAAAATCCCCTAATCGCAGTGAACAACAAAGCTTTGCGGATGTATTATTTTCAAGCAGAAATATTTAAAAGCAAAAAACATCCTAGCATAAATAGAACTACACTAAGCTTGATTCGTACAATAACATGCACGATCATCCCTGTTTTCGTATTGCTTGTCGCGATCGTTTTCCTTATCGTAAAACCATTCGAAATGATTGTTATCAACACACACACACATATCACTTTTAACGTTTTAGTATTTACTTGCCTTAAGTAATCACTTCTTATAACTTTCGCTACTTCTCTTTCAACTGTGTAAACCTTACGTATCCATTGTAATGTGACCATAACATGGCTCGGCAAAAAATAAACAAATAAAAGTCGTAGAAAAACAAAATACAACTAAAATAAAATAAATAAATAAATATTAAAAATGAAATTTAATAAACTATCGGGCGAATGGTGTGAGCGTAAGTGTGCGTATGTGTGTAATCCTGTTGTCGGCTAGGGTGAATGGAATTCTGTATCGCCACCCACGGAGGACTATTCAGCAAAATATAATGATACGAATCATAAAAAAATGAGGCCCGTAAATATCGCAGGTTCTAAGAATTCCGGGAAGGCACGACATTTTTGAATAGATCAAAGAATATCCGCGATCCTAGGCCTTCGTTTGTCGCGATTCCGACAAGTGTGGCGGTCAGGGCTGTAAAAAACAAACCGACCAAAAATACCGGCTGGAATAAACCGGAGTCCAGAGCGAGAGGGAGTCTGATTTTTGTCACGGTCGAAATCAGTACGGAATAGTTTTCGGTCTTAGTCATCGGACCAGTAAAGGAGAGAAAAAGTAATTCAGGTTGGCCACGGGCTATACCTTTGCCGTTCAACAACGCGCAAGATCTTAATTCCGATCAAATATAGACGAAACTGTGTTATTAGTCGAAAAATGTACCGAGTGTAATTTGTTAATTGTCTTAAAAATACCGCGAACCGAATTTCCCTCTGCAGACCTACCACCGATTCAAAGGACCAACGAACCACCGCCATTTAGGATATCGCCACCCGCCCGACAATAGAGATACGTATTAAATTGATTTATATTTAGTAATCGTCGCCGTGTTATATTCATATTATGTTAATTAACTTGTGTTTTCAGCGGTCGACCGTCCAAGTAAAATTGTTGTAGGTAAATTTATAATACAGACTTTAAACCTTAATCCATTTCTTGACTTATCTAATGATAATAATAATAATAATAATAATAATGATCGTAAAATAAATAATAATAACCATAATAATAATAAATAAAAATACAACTTGTTAATTCTGCGGACTAAATCCGCGGTGGCATCCCTGGACACGAGTTAAAACGCATTAATTGCAGCGTAATACCGTTACACCATCTACAGTTTTTTTCCTGTCTTTATCTTCCCAATATTTTTCTGAAGCCATAGCTATGCAGAAATTCCTTGACTGCAAGGAAGGACCTCCTTTATTCTTCTACATATCCATTTTACTGAGTCTTTCTGATTTCCTTCCTTTTGTTCAATGTTTACCACCGAACATAGTTCTTTTTCCGATCACTTCTGATTCCATGAATGCTCTTCATGCTATATGTTCTCACCTTCCTATCCACTTCTATCACCATTCTTCGCATATGCTTCCTCATTCATAATCACTCTTCTTTGCATTCGATTAATAGAGATTTATTACGGGTTCCTAGTCTTGTTGGTATAGCAATGAAATGGTGGATTCTCTAGTTCCGGCTACTGTTTCTTCGCGCGCTTTCTTTTTTAACATTCCAAGTTCAAACTTCCTTTTTCTTTATAAAAAAAACTCAGTTTATGGATTCTGGTCTGATATTTTATTTCGTCCTTTCCGAATATATCATCATTCCCCTTATCCTACTCAACCTGGTCTTCTTCCTCACTCGTGGTTCCACGATTTTCTTTCACTTCGATTTTCTGCGGTCATTTTTATTATTCGCTTAAATCTTAACCACACTCTGTTGCCTTCTTCTAACGGTCGTTTTTCCTCGGCATCTTCTTCTTCTTGCCCGCTTTATCGGAACGAGAAAGTTTTCTGTGACTTTAACCATACATCCTCGTTGAATGCCCTTTTTTCTCAACAGAACGTTCTATTTTTTATCCTCATATATGTTAAAATATTTAGGCTGTCTACACCACCCATAATGCTTCTTTTTTTCCTTTGTTCATTATTCCTTTTTTCATTTTATCAACCACTGATCGAATTCGGTAGTAAAGACGAGAAGGCTTTGAACACCGAGCATTGGCAACTAACAACTAACCGGTAGAAGGCATTAGTTGAAGCAGACCCTGACACAACGAGTGGAAAGCTTGCTGATGAAGAATCGGGCGTAACTTATAGACCATCTGAAACAACTTGGAAAAACAAAAAAGCTCGACGAATAGGTGCCACGTAAATTGAGCAAAAAGCAGAAGAATCGTCGTTTTCAAATATCGTCAGCCCATATGCAACGTAACAAAAACGAGCCGTGTTTCTCTACCGAATCGTGGCGTGCGACGAGAAATCGATCTTATACGAGAACCAGCGACATTCGGCTTGCTGGTTGGACCGTGAAATAGTTCTCCGATACTCCGAGAGCCAAATTTGCACCAAAAGAAGATCACGGTAACTGTGTTTGGTGATCTGCCGCCGTCGGTCTTATTGTCTTACTCATCGTAAGTTCCTGAATCCGGGCGAAACCATTACAGCAGAGACTTGTACCACCAGGAAATTGGCAAAGTGCACCAGAAAATTCCACGCATGTAGTCAACAGAAAAGAACACCAATTCTTCTTCGCGACAACGCTTGATCGCACGTCACACAACTAAGAACGAAATGGGCTACGAATTTTTCAAGCATTTTGACCACTTTTTGCATGAGAAATACTTCAAAAACCAAAATGACACGAAAAACGCCTTTGAAGACTTCATCTTCTACAGAGAACTCCGGAATTCTACGTGTTTCCGGAATAAACGAACTTGTTTCTCTCGGCAAAAATGTGTCGATTTTAACGGTGCTTACTTGCACTAACGAAGTAAATTACAAGCTAAGATATATTATAGTATGTGTTTATAATTAAGGTTAGAAAACGACATTTTCTATTAAGCACAGCAAATAATATCGTGACGTATTAAATAATAGAAAATGAACGGTCATCCGTATCCAATGGAATTGCTTTTACTTTTCGCTCTTTTCAATTATGTAATATAATAAAAATTATCGTCTTATTTTTCCGTAAAAAAACAGCGAAAAACAAAAAAAAGAGGAAGTAAACAAACGAAAAGGATAACAACACAACGGAGAACAATAAAGTATGAAAAATAATTTCGCAGGCACATAAATTAAAGATGCATTAACGGCGTCAGTACAGTGAGTTTTCCGGAAACCAGGAAATAATAGGTAATTAGCTGTAAGTTATTATTACGGAAATGCGATTTTCCCACGTTGTTGTGAAAAGGCAAATTTGAAAGACAACGTCATATAAGGTAATAAACACACACAAATAAGTCATTTGTTCCCCCCTCCGCATAATAAGAGTATTAATTGCAATTCTCACGAACCGCACGCGACATGGAAATTTCAATCATTTTCAAGGTCAAGCTGATGTGATACTACTTCCGAACAGAGAAGTACGCGCATATGTTTAGAATCGAATAAGCGCACATATGTATATGCGCTGTCCTCCTTTTAGCCAACATTAATTTCTTATGTGTCACGATCGTGTAAAATATATATGCACTCTCTTTGCTTGACTTCAATTGCATATATGTACACCAACTGGAACAACTTCCCGACAGAGAATTTTTTCTTTTTTTTTTTGGTACAGTCATAATGCACAGTTGTTACACACTTATTTGCAACACACGACAAACATACTTAGTAAAAGAGAACCCCATATTATTCGGTCAGTAAAATTTAAATACTCGCAGCGAATAGACTACAATTAACCGAGATCACGATATGAAAGAGGCGAAGCGGTTAAATCATGGATTAAGACAAAAGGTTTTTCGAAATTTTTTATTTTTTAGAACTTTTCGAATTAGTTTTCGGGAAGCGTAAAAACCTGAAACCAATTAAGTCAAAAGTTAGCGCGCTACATAGATTCGACATATCGACTTACTGGTTTAACGGGAAGGATTATTACGGTTTATGTGTGACTATCTTCATCGAAGGATAATGTTATGTGTACTACCAAATCGGTCGATATCAATTCTTCAACGGTTTCGACTGGAAGGGTAATCGTCCGAAAATTGTATCACTATTTGATTCATAAAGCAAATTCTCAATTGCATATTTTTCATTTACCACTTTCATATCTGTTATAAATTCTGATTCCTTGATATAATATTTTTTGAGTGGATTTTAAAAATCGAAGTAATTAGTACGATATTTTATGAGCATTATCGAACTATGAAATGAAAACGTTAAGTCCCCCGAAAGTATTCTTCTGTTGATGATTTGGCTAACGCATAATATGTGTAAGGTTCTTAAATTAACTCTAGTAGCGAGTTACGCACAATATCCGCGGCGCTCTCTTTGTTCATATTTTTTTTTTAAATTCCGCAATAGTGATTTAGTTGCAGCATTTGCTCGTATATCTCCAACTTAACGGATTGTTAAGGCGCAACTGAAACTGGTTTCAATATAGCAGAATATTGCCCTCGATTACAAATAAGAAAACACGAACGCTAGTGCGAGGCATGCTGATAACAATCGATTTAAGATCATCGATCGATAAATGTTCAAGCTTTTCAATTATTTAAAAAAAAAAAAAGTGTTCTTTAAGTAAATGTACGCTTTTATACTTTTCGGTGCATCTTGTTTCACACAGTAAGAGAATATGTTTGCTACTAAACTACTTCATACTGGGGATTTCTCTGACGAATTTAAAAGCCGATATATAATTGTTTCTACTGAATTCCAAGGTTCAATCGAATTTATTTAAATCATTAACGACAAGATTTAATTTAAAGGAAGCACAGTGCACAAATAAAGCCTTCGGATAGATATTCGTAATAATAATTTTTTGAGCTCCTCTTTCTTTGTCAGCCCTAAACGGCAGGGGGTCATCTATTTCCTTGTCAACAAGTAAATTCATATCAAAACCGAATTCCTTACAGTTTATTACAATTAAATGTACACTTTTTCTGCACTCTTAATCATTTAGTTGAACAAAGTCTAAAAATTCTACTTTCGGTCTTCACAATTTACATTATAAAAAAAAAAAAAAAAAAAAAAACTAAATAAAATTATTCTCCCTATCTAAGATATCAGCTGCTTGATCAGTTAATTTATTTTATTTATTTATTTATTATATTTACAAGTCGCTTTTGGACTACAAGGTCATTAGTGACTACGGTTTTACAGATAATTATAAAATTTTATATTGAATATTTGAAAATGCGCGAAACAAAAAATAATCAAAAAATTAGCTGAAGGCTGCGGAAGTTAGAAATACAGAGATGTCTTTGAGGAAGGCTACGATTTTTTTACACGTCTCGGCGTCCGAAAACATCTCTGGAAGGCCGTTGGTAATACCCGCTTGTTGTCTGGCCTGCTGGTAGTGATTACACTCGATCAAAAGATGCCTCACCGATATAGGCATGTTGCAGCGTTGACACAGGTTGGACGGTTTTTTAGATATGAGGAACGAATGGGTCAAGTGTTTGTGTGTCCAATGCGGATACGAGTTAGGACACACTGCTCGTGTCTACTGAGAGTTGGCATGTTTTCGTAGGTATTTTTTCTAAACTCGTGGAGTTTGCTCGGCGTTTGGAGCCAAAGGGTGTTCCAGTAGTTTTTGACTGTGTTGCTTATCACCATTTTAGCTTCATGAGGTGTCATAAGTACTTCAGGCGGGCAATCTTGTGTCGTCGCGGTTCTTGCAGCTTGGTCCGCCAATTCATTTCCTTAGATTCCTGTATGCGCCGGTGTCCACACAAGGCTGACCTGTATATGCTTTGATTGGAGCTGGTCCAATTTTAGATGGATGCGTTGTATGATAGGGTTTTCGGTAAACTGATTTTGGATGGCTCTTAAGCAGGACGAGTCAGTAAATATGGTACAGTTTGTTGCGTCTTGGCGCAGTAGGATTAGTTCTAGAGTATGGAGAATCGCCTTAGCCTCACAGGTGAAAATTGAATTATTGTCGTGCGTTCGTTGTGCTGCTAACGTGATAGAGTCAGAGACTATAGCGTAACCTGTTTTGCCGTTGAGAATTGAACCGTCTGTATAGTATTCCGTGCATGGCTGAAATTTTTCGCGTATTTCAAGGAAAAGTAATCTAAACGTCTCTGAGCTTGTGATTACTTCTTCGTGCTCACTTAGATCAACATTTATTGTCAGATTGGGTTGGCACCACGGGGTTAGGAACCCTAGCGATCGTTCATAAACCGTTGGTAGTATTATTTCGAGTTCTGCTGTGTATCTGGCTATCCGCGATCTGAGTGGTTCTGCTGCCGAATAGTCGGGTTCGATATTGTGCACAGGGACCTTGAAGATACTGCCATAAGCTGGATTGTCCGGTGTCGAGGAGATTGTCACCGCATATTTTAAGCAGAGCTCTTTTCTTCTGATAACCAGTGGCAGTTCGTTGGCTTCTGCGAGCAAACTATTGACTGGACTCGTTCTGAAAGCTCCTAAGCAGATACGGCATGCGGAATTGACAACCGGTTGCAGTGTCCAAGAGTGATTTCTTGGCTGCATCATATATAATGGCACCGTAATCGAGCACGGATCGGATAAGACTGCGGTAGACTTTTAATAGCGCTTTCGTGTTACTTGCCCACTGTTTGTTGGCGAGAATTTTGAGTATACGCAATCGGTCAAGGCAATTCTTCTTTAACGCTTTGATGTGAGTTTTCCACGAGAGCTTTCAGGATTTTTATTGAGTCCTTTTTTTTTAAGACTTGGTCATTTAGATACAGTTGGCAGTTCCTCGCTTCGGCTTGTTTCTGGCTGCCTATTATCATGTACTCCGACTTGGTGGCCGAGAACTTTAGACCGCATTTGGCGGCCCATGTTTGGAGGTCTACAAGATCTTTTTGAACGATGTGGAAGGTAAATTCAATATTTTTCCCCCAGCATGATATCGTGAGGTCGTCAACGAAGAGTCGTCCCCGCAACGGAGATCTTAAGATTCTAAGCGCATGATTAATTGTCACGATGAACAGGACGACACTTAGCACAGATCCCTGGGGAAGCCCATTGATGAAGACCAATTTGGACAGGATTCCCTGGATCCGGACTCTCATGCATCGGCGATTGAGGAAGTTGTTCATAAAGGCGATTATGTTGCCAGTAAAATTCAGTGACCGCATAATACTGATTACTTCAGGAATCGAGGTTGTTTCGTAGGCCTTTTCGATATCCAACGATACCAATAGGAGGTGCGCTTGGTCCGCCAAGGCGTCGCACATATCAGCTTCGATGCTTGATAGGTAGTCAGTCGTTGATATAAAGTTGCGGGAACCAAACTGATGTGGTGCAAGCAGTTCTTCTTTTTCCAGACGCCATCTTAGTCGACGACATACCATCTTTTCCCAAACTTTACAGAGGTTGCATGTAAGTGAAATCGGTCTGTAGTTGGAGGTATGGGAGCGATCTTTGCTCGGTTTGTGTATTGGTATAATAGTTGCTTCCTTCCATTGATCGGGGAAAGTCTGCGTAAACCAGAGGTAATTAAAAACTGCCAAAAGGTATTCCAGGTAGTCGTGGGGAAGATTCTTGATCATCGCGTTCGGGATGCCATCCAGTCCAGGGCTGGAATTTCGGGTCTTCGCGATGGCGTGTAACAGTTCGGCAAGAGAGAACGGATTATTGATAGGATCCGGCTCAGGAGGTGCGTGCTGATGTTGATGGGCTGTACTTATTATGTCATCGCTTAAGTTTTGGTTAGGGCTACTTGCATTTGCGGCAAATGCGTCTGCAAAGATATCGGCTATAACTTGGGTATTATTAATAAGATTACCAGCATGGTCAGAAATGGTAGGTGAATGGAGAGGCGGCCGTTTCCCAGATATGGATCTGATTTTATTCCAAACGACGGCAGCTGGCGTTCTATCGTCGATTGATGAAGTGAAGTTGTTCCAGCAGACTTTTTTGCTTTGTTTCACAGTACGGCGGGCTAAGGCACTGTTTTTTTTAAAATCAATCATATTCTCCTTAGTGGGATTTTTTTTATACTTGCGGAAGGCTTTTTTGGAGTTCTTTATAGCTGCGTTGCAGTCGGGAGTCCACCATGGCACAGATTTACGTAGCACTGCTCCAGTAGATTTGGGTATTGAGTCGTTGGCCGCAGCAGTAATAACGCCGGTCAGTGATTCGATGATATCATTCGCCGTCATATACCCTAGAGACGGGAGGGAAGGGAGAAGTTGTTTATGCTTTGCGAGGGAATCTTGATACTTTTTCCAGTCAGCCTTGTTCAAAATCCATTTTTGCGGGTAATTTGGCATGTCGCTAGTGGTTATGCGGGCGTTGATGAGAATCGGATAGTGGTCACTACTAGAATTGTCGTCTACCACAGTCCACTCGAGGTCATCTGCAATGGTGGCTGATGCAAACGTAAGGTCTATTGCGCTCTGGTGTCCTGTTTTGACATCGAAATGGGTACTTGAGCCATTATTAAGAAGAATGGTTTGGTCGAGCCTGTTATACAGAGCTTCTACCGTTTTTCCACGATTATCCGTCGTCTCAGATCCCCATAGGGTGTTGTGGGCATTAACATCGCCACATAGGATAAATGGTGATGGTAGCTGGTTGATAACATTCTCGAGCTCTCTCTCATCGAGTGTTAAATTGTTTGGGAGGTATATACTACATATTGTTACTGGCTGGGCTGATCGGACTGTGAGCGCTGTAGCTTCTAAGTGAGTATTGAGATGCACCTCTTCAGTAGTCCATTTGTCCTTGACGAAAACTGCGACTCCACCACTGGCTCTGAGTGCATTTCGCCTATTTTTGAAAACTGCATGGTATCCTCTGATTGTTGCACAAAAATTTTTGGTAAAGTTTGTTTCCTGGAGACAGATGCAATCAACATTGGTTCTATTGATACAAAGCTCTAGAAATTCTTTTTTTTCAAAAAAGCCGCTGATATTCCACTGTAATATCTGCATTTCCTGGAATAATCAATCGGCTTGCAGTCAAATACTTAGTACTCGAGCAGGTGTGTGGAACTCCCCGTATCTTCCAGCTCCACTAGATTCTCCGTAGATGTTGCTGAGCTGAGGGGCGTCCTGTCGTCCAGGGCGCCTCCTTCGATTCTATTCGCTAAGCGGGTAAAACGGTACTTAAGCTTTTGGTCATCCAGAAGGTTGTACAGCTTTCTGAGCATTACAACTGTGCCAGCTGGGTCAAGTTCGTACTTAACAAGGGCATCTTCTATTGTTGGGATTGAAGGTGCTTCCTCCAGGAAGCTGGAAAGTTGTGGAAATGTGCACGGGAACTCGGAGGGCGTGTTATTCATTGCCTGTTCTATCACAGCAGGAAGTTCTGGTTTCTCGCCATTAGATTTAGTTTTTTTTTTTCTTTCTTTTGCATTCTGCATTAGATGGCTTTGCAAAAAGTTATTGTTGAGTTGGTAGAGAAGCTTGCGATGAATCATCGGACCTTGACCGCTTAGCGGACAGATTGTGCGCTCCGTGTTTTGGTTGGGTTTCGTTTTTCTTGTTTACATCATTGTTGGGTCGTCTTGGCGGTAGTGGAGGAAAGGAAGGTTTCGTGACCGGCTGTATTTCAGGATGTACGAAAGCGTCTGGGTTTTCCTTGAGGGGCTCATCACCTGCAAACTGTTGTGAGCTCGCGTTTTGTGGGCAAGCCTTCGCTAAATGTCCTTCTTTTCTACAGTTGAAACAAAGCATTGAGTCGAGGGATGGATAAATAAAGTAAGAGGTATCTTCGTGGTCGATTTCCCATAGGGTAGGTATGTTGCCGACATCTTCGGGCTTGATGAACACCTGTCGTCTGAAGCTCAAGATGTGCTGATACCCAGGAATGTTTAATACAGCACGTAATGTCGAAATACTTGAGACCGGAATTATTTTGGATTCTTTTAACTTAGCTAGAATGACGTCGTTGGGGATTATAGGTGGAACGTTTGAGAGGATAAACCTCTTGTTCCGGGAAATGAGTGGTCGAACAATAACTTCGGTGTCTCTCAACTTTACAGTTTTGTGGACATCAACGAGAGTGTCTGCAATTTCTTTTGTTGCAACGTATATACATACTCGGTTGTTTGCAATTCGGGACAGGTGTCGAATATTTTCTGGTTTGATTTTACTTCCAATAGCGATAGCATATTCATGGATTTGGATGCCGTCGACGGCGTCGAGGATGACAGCTTGGTCTTTTGTGGGAACAAATTCGGTCTGGAGAACGTTGGTGTAAGTTTTGGTTTGCGGGGCCATGCTGGCCGCAAATCTCTTACAGAAATTTACCGCGGGGTAAAAATGTTGGTAGCGAGGCGCACACAGATACACAGAAAACTGAGAGTCTAAGCACACACAGATTTAATCACTAACGCAGGCGATAAGATAAAGTAACAATGCACGACACACGACCGCACTAGTTCATGATAAAAAAGGGGAAAAAAAACAAAAAAAAACAAAAACCGGTTTAATCGATAATGCATTTGATAAAATGAGAAAAACACAAAATTGAATGTAGAAACACACGACCGCACTGTAACCAAAACTAAGCGAACTGTTGATCAGTTAAGATCGACCAATAAACTGAATTCTCGATTTTGACAATAATTTCGTTTTTTTTTCAATATTTTAGGTTTTTGGCGGCGCATAAAATTGTTTAAATGGTCCCACACTAGTATATGTCCAGTGTCAGCTTTGACATGAACCAGATTTATGAAATCGACAGTTTCTGAAGGTTTTTCGCTCTCCACAAACGGTATTACCATTATACATAATGATTTTACTAATTTGTTTATTGGTTAAATTTTTACGTTTTATTTTAGCCCGGAAGGAATAATTGTCTTCTGCATTCTTAAGTATTGAAGACACCCCTGCACGCATGCATGTATGTATGTATGTATGTATGTGCGGAAAGTCATTAATATATATATATATATATATATATATGCCTATATACTATATTAGATAGCGCAGTAGCCTAGTGGTTAAGGAACTTGGCTACCCAACCAGAGGTGTTATAAGTTATCGAGCTCCCAAGTTTACCCAGCCTAAAAAAATTGGGTACCAAAGAAATCTGGGAAGATGAAGGCGGTCGAGAGAAAGGAGCTGGCCCTCCTACTCTGATTAGTGCCGTTGGGCTTTGTACAAACTTCACAATCCATGATACCTTATCAAGGATATATGGGACTTACTTTACTTTTTATACTATATTATTCATTTAATTTAAATTTTATTTCATTTATATTTTTTAATTATTAAAGGAATAGTTCTTAAAAGTATAGTACCACTTTAGTAAAAAAAAGTTGTGTTTCAGAAATTTATTTTATTTTATTTTTATTTTTATTTGTAAAAATAGAAGCACACATTTTTATACTGCGCGTTTTGTTACACTTTCAATCCCAACTTCGTGTATATTACAGAGTTAACTAGAACGACAATGTCTGCAAATGTGGCGACTTTATTAATATTAAACATCGGCTGACCCGATGCGTGTAAATTTCGGCGCGTTTATCTAATGCATATATTACTTTTTTTAAAACACATATATTATTATTATTGTCTCTAGTTAATTAAGACTAATACGCAGTGCAAAGAATTAAAATTCAAATTATAGACCGTATTTTATACTTTTCTAAAATATCTGTTGTTAAACAACGTTTAGGTTATTTCGAACCACATAAATTAAAACAAATATTATTTCAAAAGTGCATCAAATACCGTTTAATATAAACGCATTTTACGTTTTAGAATTCTTTGTAACTTTCCACTTTAAATTACCTGCTTCTTTTATCGTTAATTACATTGTAATAAATAATATTTCACGCCGTGCAGAAGTTCGTTGTTTCCAATAATCTCGCAAGAAAAATCTTTATCAGATCTGCGCAAGTTATATATTATCAAAAACTTCTGTACATTCAAAAAAAAAAACAACAAAAAAAAAAACACCGGTATAATTTCTTAATTTTTAAGCTTATCTTTGATTCCAAGAACCGCCATTCGATGGTCTGTGCTTAATGATGCTATTTCGATTATATGGAGAGAATATCTCTGTTCGTGTCCTGACTGACAGAATTATTTCCATCGAGTAATACCGTTTACCAGCTTTTGTAATGTTACTTGGCAAATATAAAATTAGTTGAAACTTCCCTCTCGACGTTGATAGAATACTAAGAACAAGCAATTATGCGGACTTGTTTTTTCAACCTCACATTATAGACATTAAATAAAGAAACCAAAACAAAAACCTATTCTCGAATTAAACTGAACGTTTAAAGTACAGATTACGTTATTAAAGTATTAATATCAGCGCGTCAGTGTGATTGTGTCGACTGTCCTTAGTCCATTCTTTCCGAGCCTGTCTTTTTCGTTATATTGTAGAACAACGAGGTGCCACACACTTTATCAATTTCCATATCTTTTCCACCATAATTGAGGATATATACAATGATTCAGCGTTGTATTGTACTAACGGTTTTCGTTTTCTTCCAGGGCTCTAAATTTTGTAATTTACGTCTGGTATCATCACATTTATGAGGTTCTGCTTATATCACAGTGTTTGCATACAATTTTGCCGACAAAACCGTTTTTAATTTTATTTACTTTCGGCTAGAGACAATATTGACGGAGAATGTAGGACAAAATGTTAATCTTTTCGGCGCACCGCATGCCTTTTCATTTTCAACAATAAACAGTAGCAGTACCACGTGGCCCCATATTAATCTTGCGATTAGATTAATCGTGGCCTAGGAGCTCGTAAGAATATTTCTAGGAAATATGAGAACTCAATTTTTAATTACACGATCGAGCGAAGGAACGTTTACGGATTTTTTTTACTAAAATGCACATGTAAGCAAAGGCGCACTCAGGATTTTTTTTTGGTCGGGGCTAGAATTTAGAAGATGAGTTAGGGGGTGGTAACTCGGTACCTCGACTAAGTACCTATTTATTTCCGTGATTTGTAAATTAAAATTAAAAAAATAAAAATAAAAAATACAAAATTAACGAATATTATTTTTAAAAAAATTACAAAACTGACGAATTTTATTTTAAAAAAAAGTAATAATAATTGAAACGTAACATTATGTTTATAATAAGCACACATTAGATAAGTATACGAATTTTATTTTTAAAAAATTAGCTAAAAGTATATAACATTATACTTGTAATATAAGTAAAAAGTAAATATGTATGTTTTTAAAAAAAAATCGAGTAAAACAAAACATTATAAAACAAAATTAAGATTTCGAAGATTTTTTGGGGGGAGCAATGGCCCCGTGGCACCCCCCTTGAGTGCGCCAATGCATGTAAGTAACGCGAAAAATAATCGAACAATTTGAAAACAGATTAAGCAAAGCAATTTTTTAATTTTATATTTGTCTACGAAGATGGCAGTGGTTAAGGTGCTTGGCCACCAAATCAAAGGTCACGAGTTCGAAACTTATCTCGTCGCAGATGCAAGTGGCTCCCAAGTTTACCATCTCGTCTTCTGCTATTAATCCTTCATACTTCCTATATATCTGATCGAGTTAAAAATCGAATTAGCTTTCCTTTCCTCCGACTACTTCTGCGTGAAGGTCCTTTGTTGACAAGTTTCTTCAAAGTGGAGAGCTGCATTGTTTCGACGGCAACGTAAGGTCATTCACGATCATATACAAAGAAATTTAAAACACGCGCAATACGTTGAAATAAAAATTGCACTATCCGAGAAAAAAATCATTTTGTATGTTTTGGTTTTTCACCGCTGATTGGCCAACTTTTAATGTATATGTTGACATATCAACATACGATTATTATCAAATACGGATAAAATAACAAATCAAACTATTTCGGAATTATACAAGATGCGCATAAGCCTGGCGATGACGCAACAACAGCATGGTCACAATATCGCAGAAGAAATTTAAATCGAAAAATAATTATTAAACCGCCGAACTCTTCTCGCTATAATAATCACACTGTTTTCTAAATATTCATCGCCAAATCACGTAAATCCATAAACCAAAATGAATTTTTAATAGCAGAAAAGTTTTTTACCATAATACGAATCGATCGTTCCGTATTATTATTATTATTATTATTAGCCATAATCAATAAATGAACATTATAATACACGAAAACGTTTTTATATCCAGTATTTAGGTTTAATAACGACAAAGGCCTCCTTTAACCGAGAAACACACTCCAGTCGGTGCCTTCATTTGAAAATGCCTGTGATTTAACAATTGAACAATATCGTCCAGCCCCCCATCTGATTATCTCGGTCTTTTTCTTTTTCCACAAAAAGTCCAATCTGTTACTCTCCTTGTCCATTCTCCATTCTCGTGATATATTTCGCCAAATCCGATTTTAGTCTCTTTATTCTTCGGTTGAAATTATTATTATGTTTTAGCTTATTTTTAATTATTTCCGTGTTTATTTGATCCTTTCATTTGATCCCCACTATTGACCACTCACAAATGCATTATAGACGTGCTCTTTATACCGTTCGAAAATGCCCATGGCTGACATCCGTATGCCAGATAGGTATAACGCAGCTATTTAAAATTTCTTCTTTTAAATTTATTGCTGTATAGTCCCTTGAAAAATGTTTGAGCGCTCAATATTTCTTCCATGTAAGCGCCATTCTGCGATCTACTTCCTCCTCCTGGATATTGTTTTAAATAAATCATACTTTCAACTTTTTCAGTTGCTTTATTATTAATCAAGATGTCTGCTATTGTTTTTACCGTAGTTAGTATATATATTTTAGTCTTACCAAGATTTATGCTTAGATCAGCTTTTTTTTCCCGCCTTATTTAGTTCGTTCAACATTTCTTGTAACTCGTCAATACTTTCAGATAAAAGCACTATGTCCCACAAACCTAAAATTATTTAACTTTTTTCCGTTTATTTACTTACCCCTTTATCGCTTTAGTCTGATTTTGTAAATACTTTTTCTAAAGCAGCATTAAATAATATTGGAGATAACGTGTCTTCCTGTTTTACGCCTTTTTCTATGAACAAATGTTCTCCCCTATTCTATGACTATTCTGGAAATCTGTGTAAATATCCGTTATAATTCCCCTATAATTTTTAGAAACTCTCTGCGGAAACTCAGTAACCATCATTAGGAATTATGCTGAGTATTATATTTCTCATTTGAGACAGTAGTCCAATAGTCTTCCTTTGCACCCTTTAAAAAAAAGTATATTTTTAATTCTAAAATTGTTTCGTAGACAGAAATTAAGCGGTTTTTCATCTTTTAAGTTTTTACTTCCGCAAATATACGGACACATTTTTTTCCCGGGTCTCTTTCTTCCATTAATATAGTTTGATGTTTACTGATTTTTGGTTATCTAAAATTTCGTTAACATCCATATGCACTACCCGCATTCAATTTCGTCCGAGGCAGCTGTGTTGGGAAATAAACCGGGCATTAATATTTTACCGTTACTGATACTGAATTTTGCAGAGTTCCTGAGCTCTATCTATAAATCATCCCCTAAATTTCATTAAGTTAAACTTACATTATTTATTAAAAAAGCCTACACTTCTTAGATCCTTGGCATTTCCTTTTCGGCACACGATAATTTCCCCCCGACTTCAACTCCAAAATATGCTTTCTCCGTTTTCTAGTCTCAGCTAAGCCTATAGTAAATATCTATCCCACATTTATTAAATGCTTCTAATTCTACTAATTTATTGTTACTTCTTCAATTTCTTATCTGTAACCAAACTTGTTCTAACCCTATTTTTACTGAGATTATTAAATTTAAAACGCTTACTTCACTTCGCTCTGCTAGGCTTGCTTGAGGGGTTAAGTAAGTGTTTTAAATTTAATAATTCCAATAAAAATAGAGCTCGAATTAGTTTGGAAGCAACCTAAATTAGTGAACAAAAAACTAGTCAATTTACCTCCGTTCAGGGGGTGCTCTATGTAGTATCCTTTTCTGCATTTAATAAATTTTACTAATCACACAAACTGTTTTCGGTGTTTACCTTACGCCATCATACAGAAGATTGACTGTACATTGCAAGCAGTCGAACATTATCTGAACATGTAAAAATATTCCATGATGAAAAAAGGTCACAAAACGCTAAACCGTTTTCACACTAATGTACATACAAGGTGTGTGTATCTTTTTCTAAATTAAAAATTTACCTATAATTTTGATAATACATTTAATGGTAGAAATAAAAGTTCAGACAATAAGCTAAATATATCAATGTAAGATTTCATTTTTACTTACTTTAAAATATTAGGATGCGATAGCTTATTCATAAGTTGAACCTCCTTCAACATATTGGCCCTGTTGGAACGCAACAAATTCATTTTCAAGACCATCACTTTACCCGTAACGCGGTGAGTTACCTGAAAACAAAGACACGCAATTAAATTCGGTACATTCAAATGATTATGTAATATGATTATTTAAAAATAAACGGCAATCTGATTTCGATTTCGATTTTTTTTTTTGGCTTTTCGAACTTCATCGCCTAATATCGAGTGAAAACAAACTATGACCGTCTGCTGACCGTCTAACTTCTAATATGACCTCTCTTAATCGGTTGCAAATTGATGTATAGACCAAATGAAAAAATGGACTGGTTTATAGAAAGACCGGGGGAACGATGAGTAAAATTGAGAATCGAAGGCTGTGGCGAGCAATTGTTACACAATCGGGTCTGGACGTTCGGAACTGGACTACGATATACAAGAAAGAATCGGCTAAATAGAGTGTGTAGAATTTTCCTTCCTACGATTAAAAAATGAAATTTTTTTAAAAAAAATTCATTAGTTTAAAATTTATCTGATTCGCTAGATTTTCTCATTTTCGGTTTCCTTGCAAATCTCGCTTTTATGTTCTTAACCTCTACTTAACACGGATGACGTAAAAAAAGTTCCTACCGCGACCGACTGACGCACGACAGCAGATGTCGAATTTGACGAATGCCAAATTCCCTGCAGCTACTTTTTTTTTTTTTTTTTTTTTACTTAATTTAAATAAAATAAATAAAATAACAATATTTTTCCTTGAACGAAATTACACATGCTTTTCGCCCCCTTATATGAAAGAATTTTGATCATGTACATGCCTTTTTCCACAAAAAAAAATTATTATCGCGAGTAACACTTTTATTTAGATTTCGTCGAATTAACGTGCATCGAATAGCCTAACAAAAATTCAATCATCACGCAGAGTAAATTCTGTGTGCCTTGTGGTTGATGTGTAAATTGAGTTTTTTGAATTAGTTGTGTCACCCACGGAATGTTAAAATCAAAACGAAAATAAACAGCTGTAATTTCCAATAATAAACCCCGCTCGTGTAAATTTTTTTCCAAGATTTAGGAAATCAAATTAAAAAAAAAAAACAACTGAAAACACAATTTAAACACAAAATTAACGGAACAAATTAATAAGCTCACTTTTAAATATTCGAAGTATTTCAATAAAAGTGTATTGTAAAGTTAATTTTTCAGAAAATGGAATTTTTGCAGAACACTTAAAAAGAATGAAAATTAAGTAGAATATGATGCGAAGAAAAGAAAAACCATATTCCCAAACTATTATTATTATTATTATTATTAATATTTGTCTGATTCCGAGTAGAATATTTAAATTTCGATTATTCAGAATTAACTTCTCTAAAAAAATACAGAATGCAACTATGGCGGACTGAAAAAAGAAAATAAAAATTAAAACAAAATAGGGAATTAAATATAAAAACTATGCTTATATTTCGTTATTTTTTTACTATTATAACTGCGGAACAAAATTATTTTAGTAACAACTGTTCCTAGCTTTTTTGTTTTTTTTTTTTGCATCCGGAGAGCCTTGTTATTACTTAAATTTTACTTCGGTCGTAGCGTGAAACAATGAATTCCAGGAAATTATGAACAGATGAAAGAAGGACGAAATATAAGAAGTGCAATGGGGGGTCGTCGGTCGAGAAATCGAGAGTTCCAGCAATGGAGACATGGATAGATTAAAAGAAACCTAAAAATCCAGAAGTTCAAGTTGAATGGAATCGTAAGAAACGACTGTTGTGAAAACGGGAAAAGCACAAATACGCTCAAGTTCAAACAGTATAACCCACCATGATTTGGGTAAATAGAGGATACGCGGACCGGCTTTTTTTATTTCAGCTATAATACAGATGTTTCTCCATTTATTTCAAGAAAATATTGTTAATATCTTATAAAAAAACTGAAATAATAATAATAATAATAATAATAAATACGAATTTTTTAACTGTGTGTATATTCTTTAAAAAAAAAGTTATTTTATAAAAATAGTTTATTTCACCCGGAATACTGAGGATTACACCGTGATGTACCAATGATATAAAAAGTATGAATTTATAATGTAATACGAAAACATTTCACACGCTGCTAATAATAAAAATTATCTGGCAAATCGGAAATTATTTTTTTCATTTTTAATCATTTTATAAATATAATTTCATTATTCAATAATAATCATACTTTTTTCATATATTTTTGCCGAACCAACACGAACGTAAAAAATAATACATTTAATGCAGTTCTCCTTAGCTTCGAATTGCGGAATATATTCATCCACATCTACCGGATTCATTTTCGTTACAACGTTTTAATTCTCTTTCAGCAGGATATGTTTAAATTTATTTCAATCAGGTTCAAAAGAAAATGACTGCACCTTTAATTATAGTGGGTATTTTTCCTAAAACACAATAAATGCCGTACTAGACGACATTTTTCCTAACGTGTGTATACTTTGTTAATTGTGTTTCAACTCTTCCCTATGAAAATTTTCCGAATTGTCTTTAATACTTTCTCTTAAACTTAGGTATGGGCACTTCTCTAATAATACAAACTGCTCCGTACGTGTGTATCTGATTTCATTAGCAGATGTCGTTTTCTTATTTTTTGGAAATGTTTTATTCCAAAAAATAAAAAAGCGCTGTTCAATTTTAAATGATTTTTCTACAAATTTTCAAAACAGTTCTATTAAATTGTGGCAATACCACTATGATTTATAGTAATCTGAGACAGTCTAAAAATGTAACCAACGGAGACATATTTTACATACTTAAAAAATTTATCGATTAGACTTCAGTCAGAATATACTATAGTATGTTAAGCGAAAACAACCGAAACGCGCTGACGTCACGAATTCAGGGGACAACCTTAAGTCAATTATCTGATATAGCACTTATTCTGTTAACACCGCGCAGTCCGTTTGGATCAGAGCAGGTCGGGAAAAAAAAAAGCGGATGAACGTGGTATAATAAAGATGAAACAAAAACGAGGTTACTGCCTCCGAGAAGGGGAGAAATAATAGGAATATATAACAATATGATTTTTTTCCGGTAATATTGAAGTACGCGTGAAGTATTAATACGTGTCTTATTACTAGTATACAATACTTTGAGCAATACTTAGACTTGGCAACGAAACTCGAACGGACTTCTTTCGCTTGATAGACTATACTTTTATGGTTTACGATTAGAAAAGATCCGAGTTTTTAAGATATCTATATTTCAGTGCATAGGTATTACTTTCGCACGAGAAACAGGTTTTATACAGAACCTTTAAATTCCGAAATTTTAGTTGCCGAAAAGGAAGTCATAAAAATGAAATTCCTACATATAATGTCGGCAACATATATACGTACAAAATGAGTGTACACCTCTGCTGTCTAAGATTTGTTCAAAGACATGGGAGAACTTAAACTTAAAGCTACACGTTATTTTCAATGCTCAAAATATATGTATATATGTGTGTGTAAATATTACGCGTCTTTAATTTTTCGTTAGTCGCTGCAATTATTTATTAATTCGAATCTTACAAATTCCCTTTTGAGTTTTGTCTGCACAGGAGTCCCGGTGAAATCGATATCGCGTCGTACTCTAAATTAATAATATTTATGTTTCGCCGAGAAAAAAAGAGAGCGGGCGATAACAGTTGACAGTGATCGATATATATATATATATATATATATATATATATATATATATATATATGTGTACATGTATATATTCTTTTTATTTTTTAGTCTAATTAAAGCCGTGTGTTCGGTTTTTTCTACGTACACTATACATTATGACACAACTATCTCTGAAAAGCAGTACATGTAAACATTAAAATAAACAATTCAGTACTGTGATCGACATTAATGAAGAAGAATATTTGTAATCCATTAAAATGGAGATGGACGCGTAAAAACTTTTTATTACAGTCGAATATAATCGGTAACGGTTAAGTTGACGTTTACTCGGGAAATATTCATGACATTAAAAAAGCTTTTAGTTTGACTTCCTTCTTAAATTGCTTTTAATTCATCCTATTACTGTATTTGACAGACTTCTCTACCACAGCTTATCACAAGACATTATTTTAAATATGTTCCGCAAATACATCGAAATAATTGACAACTGCTCTTTCACAAAATACCAACATAGAATACTACACTTTATATTAGTAGCTGTTCACTTTTTTCTAGCCGGCCTCAAATCCCCTACAACCATCTTGAAACCGAATAGCACAGGTACTTTCATTTTAATGCTGATAGAAAATGTAAAAGAATTTTTCAATACACCTAGGAATATAGACGTTACAACAAATTACAAATGGCAAATCCCGAGGACGTCATTAATTGTGATACTAGGCAAAAATTTTAACAGCGTACAATATAAATACAAACGTGACTGACGTACTGATCACTCTGTTGAATAATTTTTAATGGCCCGGAAATTGCGTACGATGCATATACGAGTATGAATATATATATATATATATGTATATATATATATATGTGTGTGTACATATATAGAAATTTATAATTGCCATTTCTTCCGGCTCTCTGGTTAAATTTGTTTTCGTTTCTAATACAACTATAATGCCATTTTTCTTCGTTCAATGTGCGCATGTATATTAGAACAATAGGTACACGAGTTCATTGCACTATATTAAATTGGAAATTTGTACTTTAGTTGCTGTTACCTACTCTTCGGCATAGTCGTTAGCTCATCGACTCAGTCTCGTGATCTTTAATTTTTAATGTATTCGCGCGTATGACCTGTCCCCAATGACTTCTATTTAGACTGTCCTCCATTGCCTGATTTCGAATTTGTCCACGCGTAACTACGGTGTCTATCCATCGAGTTGGTGGTTTTCCTCGAGTTTTTTATTCCCTTATATCTTTTCTATTAAAGCAGATTTTCTTCCCGGGCTAATTTCTACTCTTTTCTCACGAAATATCCGTAATATTTTAGATATGCAAAAGGTCTATCAAGAAAGATTTCTCAAGAGGTATTAGAATCAGCGGCGAGCATATAACTACCGAATACGAGAAGGGGGCCTATGGAACAGATTAGAAAAAGCGAGTCGAAAACTAGGTCTACTAATTAACAAAAGAAAACTCTGAAATTCACGGTAATAAACGAAAATTACAGACCGGAAAATCTAAACATATTACAAAATGTAGAAGTGGTAAATGAATTCGCATATCTCAGATCATTAATTAATAGTAAGGGAAGTTGTGGAGAAAAGATTAGACGAAGAATTGTGACGGTAGAATCAATGATTGGGCGCTAGTTCAAACTTTTTAGTTCTAATACTGGCGCGACGCTAAGGGGGGGCACGCCACTTTTCGCGCTTTTTTGAACTTTTCGTCAACTTTGAAAGTTTCGTTAAGGAAATGACTGATAGTTTCGTCTTCTTTCCAACGATATACCACATGTCCGGGAAAAAGAAATTATTCGCCTCTTCTGTTTTCCTTAGAATTTAAATGATGGGGTGGTTTGTGATGCTAATCACGCGTATTTATTAAGTGTTTATATCTTTCGGTGGAGTGTTCCGCTCTGCACTTCCATTTGCTAAGACTGGCGGGGGCTTTCTGCTCTTATTGTGTCCGTTATATCCTGCGTCTTTTCCTTTTACACTTATTATCCCGGCTATTGTTACCTTCTTATCAACGACATCTCTGATCATCTTATTATAAAACATTCCCTTTTCATTTCTAATTGTTTCCGGATGAAGGTACTTAGTTGACGAGCCCAATGAAAAATAATAATAATAATAATAATAAGAAGAAGAAGAAGAAATATCTCTAAACTCTAATTTAACCCCCGTATGAAATTCGCGAGGCCAATGTACGATCAAATGATCAACTGTCCGGGAGTCTGATTCTGAGAAAAACTTTTGTTTACGAGAAAAAATAAAAAATTTAAAAAAAAAAATGTTTTTCGAAATTATGAGAAGTTTTTGATTTTGAATTTTTTTCCAGAAAAACGCAGCAACATGTATGAAACATTATAATACACCTTGTGTAAATACTACCAAAAAAATCGTTTTATCCTTAGCACGATGTAAACGTATTTTTTTTTTTTTATATGAGATATCAGAAACATTTACTTTATTCGGGGGAGTAGCAGATTACTAAATCGTAGAAAAAAGGTGCGCATACAATAATAAAACTGCAAACATTAAAAGAGATAAAAAGCTTGTCATAATTTCGAAAACTAACTTTCAAAAGCGTTTAATTTTACAGTACAGTTCGCGCAAAAATACAACGCGATTTAAAAAATTAATCATTAGTTCTGGGAAAGTAGCATCGCTGTCCGTCTGTAAAAACCAAAAAAGAATCGAACTAAAATAAAATATGATTTAAGTATACATGCACAAACGATTACCAGATCACTGAAAGATAAAACGTGCGTAATAACATGGTCGAAGCAAAGTTTTCTATTATCTTCTTTTCTTGTTCCAACTTGAACTAGAAAAAAATTTCTTTAAATTCAGAAGAAAAAAAATTCCAACACGAAAAATCGGGCGATATTCAAAGAACACTTGTAATAAAAAGCTTAACTGAACAACTGGGAACTATAATTGAATAGTTCACAACGAAAATGCGACTGTATTTTTGTTCGACATTTTTATTTTTTGTTGTTGCTTCTATCTCCACGCCATTTTTAATTTGGCCGTCGTGTAATATTTTGGCGAGATAAAATGATCTTCAAGATATGAAAAAAATTAAAAAAAAAACAAATACGAACGTAATTCTAACAAACATTATTTGCAGAAATATTGAGAGTATTTTTTTTCATATGAGATTGTAGTAAAAATATTATGTTTTTTAAACGATTACGAATATTTATTTTTGCACTAAGAGAACAAGATCTTATTCCAATTAAGAAATTTGAATTTTTGTTTTTGCTGGAGCTTTGCCAACTGCCATTAAAAGAGAAAAAAAAATATAAATAAATAAAATTACACTGGACGATACTAAATAATCCTAAGATTCGCCATTATTGAGATTTTTAAACTTTTTTTTTTCGTTAGTAATTTCATATTTGCAGTAATCGCTTTAAACAAAAACCCGAGTCACCAAAGTCCTCAATCATCATTAACACGGGGGGTTTCGAGAAATTTCTATTCCATATCAGCCGGTAGCATTTACACGGTAGAGAATTTCTGCTAATCGTATACGGCGGTAAATTTCGTTTGCGTGACTTTTAAACAGATTACGTTAGCTATTTCGGAGCGGAGCACAGATAATTCATTTTTTAAAAATAAATCAGAATAAGTCGGAGGCAGGATGACATAGCTGACAGCTGCAGCGACAAATGACTGATTACTTTCTATCACGGACACCTCATTCGAAGACTTGAACAATTTGAAATGTAGGATAAGAAAAGAAAATAGCAACTGGGTCTCGTCCGATTCGTTTATTATAAAATACAACGACGCAAAGTTGGGTAAATAATGGAACTCTTTTAACCCAAAAATTAAAACAGAACGAAGTATAAAAACTGTGTTCGCCTGTCCCAAGTACTATTAAACGGAGTTTCCGATAATGTTTTATGATGCAAGCGGCTCTTCATCGTAAGTGTTCTAACATTTCTACTCATCGTAGTATTTTTGCAAACGGAATTATGTTTGCTCTACAAGGACCGAGTTATTTTTCGAAGTAATGTCCACAAATGGAAATCGGTGAAGTGAACGCCTTGCAGTTATTCAGAATCAACCCTACCTTTTTATTCCACGAAATCTTATCCCCTAAATATATGTATATATATATATATATGTGTGTGTGTGTGTGTCGGTGTGTATATATGCACATTCTTTGTGACTCAACGCTCATTTGAAGAATAGCCAAAACAGGTACACACACTCCTGATTACTGTCTGACATTCCTTTCAGAAGCCAAACTTGCAAAATTCTTTTATATTTGCTAGATGAAAAGAACCGCTGCAAAATAGTTACAGATCATAGATGAAATAATTAATAAGTGAAATCATATATTCGTTTATATTCATTTTTTTTAAAGGGAGGAATTAAATTTTTAAATTTTCAATTGTAAGTGGCAGCGGTGCTTCGTTCGGGTAGAACCAAGTTCGAATCCCGCTGTGGCACATTGTAACTTCTAAGAATTTCACACTTGTGCTGAGTTAATGGCCATAGTCCCCCCCCCACAAAAAAAAAACAAACAAAAAGCCGTTGCGATGAAGATTAAACAAAATTATTTTTATTTTAAAGGTTAATTTTAATAGAACCGAATAGAAATTATTTGCTACTTAAAATTCTCTGTCTTGAACAATCAAAAATACTCGGGCAATATTCCGGGGGTTTCTTTAAAAAATAAATTCGTGCGATAAAAATTTTAATCAATTCAAAGCGATTTTAACGGCTTCGCATTTTAATAATAAGGGGTTTCTTCTTAATTTTAATTCGTCAATTTTATACCTCACTTAAAAACACATTTCAATTTTAATTTTTAAATTAACTTGTAAAACCCTCTAATTAAATTGAATCCTCTTTAAAACCCCGTATTTCTCTGTCATCGCAATAATAGACGCTTCCCGAAACTAACTTGTTTCTTTCTACTATTTATAGCGTGCTAATTCTAATTCATTACTCGTCAGTTGGCCTTTTTCTTTCTTTTCTTAACTTGCTCAACCATATTCAACTTTTCGGTTCTGAATTTTATATTAAAGGAAAAAGTAAATTCTTCTAAAAACGCTTTAATATTAAATTTTTGATTTACTTTTTCAACAGTTATTGTGTTTAATTCATACGAACATAGTGCTTTACTATTTTTGATGCGTCTGTGTAAAGCGATTATTTCCTATTGAAAATTTTACCTAGTGCTAAAATAAATTAATCGTAAATGCACCAAACGACGACGCACCAAAGAAGTATAAAAAATTATATATATATATATTCTTTCAAAGATTTTTATTTTAAACTACTTATTTATTTTTTAAATTACATTGCACCGATGATACCTTTTCATGATCAATGTTGCTCACGGTAAAAAAAAAAAAAAAAAAAAAAGCAGTGCAGGAAAAGGTAAGGAAAGTCAAAAGGAAAAAGGCAAAAAACAGAAAAAGTTGAACCTAGCAGCTCCGGTGAGGCGCTGGATTACGGATTTATAATCAGACCGGGCAACATTAACCATACTAATGAACGACAACTAAAAATTAACATTATTTATTTACTGTTTTAAAAAAAGAAGCATAGTTAAACCCGTAAGAAAAATTAGACCAAAATCATTTGCAGTTTCCCGCGAAGTCATTTCCACTAGTTCGCTTATTTGATTACTTTTTCGCTGTGCAAAAATTTACAACATCGTGCAGTATGTATGTATGCATCCGAAAAGTTAATATGATACAGCAGCGAATAGCGAAAATGCAGACAAGATACGAATAAAGGTCCGACTTTCGCACTGATTGTGTTTAAAAAGGTAAAACCATCTCCTTTGTTTTATTTTTTTCCTACAGTTATTTCCCGATGGTTTACTGATTCTACGCGTTCCAGTCCTCCAAACTGATAATCAGTAACACTTGCGAGGGAATAAGAAAAGTGGCGTTGTTAAACGATAGCAGAGATCGTCTTTGATTTGTAACGCTTTATTTCAGCTTCTTAATAAAATCAATTTCGTTATTAGAATTCTACACGAGGTTCTTTAAAAAATCTAAAAATGATTAGCTTAAAATTAATGGCGCTCACTGCGGACGTTAGTCTCTTCAATACTTCTGCTGACCCTCTACCATGATGCGTAGACCACCAAACGGAACAAATGTCTAGATAGAATTAACGCGCGCACGGACAGCAGATGAGAATACGATATTATTATCTCTGGAAGCGTACGAATGCTGATCATAATCAGTCATCAATAACCGATGAAAAAGGATGAGCTGATAGGAACCAACATAAATACCCGGCAATGTTAAAGAGGTATCAGTCGCGCATCAATGTAAACAGATCCGAGTGAACAAAATTTATCGTAGCGAAAATACGTTCTGTTTACATCCGGTCACTATCCCCCCGTTGTTGTTGCTGCTACAATAATTTTCTTTTATTAAACTATACCGTTACAAATAAATATACCAGCGCACACGTATGTAATTAACATTTCATTAGGCTGTTTACATTGTTTCGTCACGTTTTATTTACACATTTAGGTATTACACACGCAGCTACTACGAATGTACAAGAGAATCACATGATTCATCAATTTGATTAAGTTTCATTAAAATCAAGTAATTTGTGATCTTGTCGTGATAATATAATAATATCAAACTAATTGAATTTAGTATTACCGGAAAAAAAAAACAAAAACATATCACTACACCAGTTTATTTTAATCGCGAGCATATTTATTTTAAACTGAGAAAATAGAGATTAATAAATGCGAGAAATGTAAGCCTGTTGAATTAACTCAGATAAGCTTATCAAATACGCTAGTATCAATAAAGACAAATGGTCTATTTGAAAATGAACAAAAATCAATTCGCTACTATTTATAAATTTTTATCGACCGCATTTGTTAAAATAAGAATTTCTAAACCTCTTTTAAATGGAATTGTAACTATTTAATCTGTAATTTTATATTTGAATCGGCGAATACTCGTTAGCTTTTTGGATCTTATTTTTCGAAAAGACACTTTAAAATATCGCTCCGCTGTACCGATAAGGCCATGTCACAAATATGACTCTTCTTCTTGTTTATTTATCGCAAAACAATCATCTTCATAACTCTCATATCTTTCATATAGCTTGCAAAAAAAGTGTTAAACCACACTACACTACTTTTTTAATCTACTCTACCACTACTACTCACTGACATTCAGAGAGGATCATTAAAAAAGCCTTTTATATACTTACTTAAAATAGAAGTTTGAAATTTCTATATACTTTGTAGATTATTTTTATAAAAATTGTCATCAATCTTTATATCTATTTGAAGAACTCTCGATAAAAAAAAAAAAAAAAAAAAACGAAACAAAAATAATCGAAAATGCTTTTGTTCGAAACATTTCAAAAATGGTGATTTATTTAATTTTTCGAAATATGGTGTGGAAATGTCAACTTAACTCGGAAGTTTTTAAGCCGTCAACAAACTTGAACTTTCAAACGTAAAACATTAATTGAAAAATGAAGAAACATAGCACGGATTTTTTAATATTAAATAAATTACTAGTGATATTTCCTTTTTGTTTTTCCGTGTTTTTTTTTTTTTTTTTTCGAAAATAATAACTGACTTTTATTTCGAAATTCATTTGTATCTCTCGATTTATTTTTCAACTTCGCTTTTTAAAAACAGAATAAACCGATGAAAACGCGGTTTAAATTCGGCCGCGATATAATTTTATTAAAAATTTGTACGTGCAATCTCGTAGGTGTAATGAAATAATAGCTTATTTCACATTTAGCCTATTCGCAGGACGATACACACATTTCGATTTTTAAATAATAACCGGATAATTTTATAGTTTAGTTTATAGATGTTTCGCTAATCCTGCATGTTTGGAAACATGTTTACATTTTACTAAAAAGGAACCTTTTCGATCTAAAAATATTAATTCCCGCAAACATAACGAATGCATGTGCGGCGTTGTTGATCATAAAAAATCGATATCAATTAACCGGCAATTCAAATCAAGTCGTCTAAGCATTCCTAATGTAAAAATGTAAAAATTATACGTACACAGCTCCGGAACGAAAATATGAAAACAAGGATGCGTTTAAAAACTTAAATTTTCAACCAGAAAAATTAAAAATTTTGCTTGTGGACGGACTTGCAAGGGGGGGGGGGGATTACTTCACGAAAAATTACAAACAAACGGAGTCAACTCATAAAATGATCCAATTTCAAAGCGGAAATAAAATAGGTCAAGGCGAAACGATTCAGCCAAAGCAAACGAAATAACAGAGAATTTTAAACATCGCCTAGGCAAAAAGCTGTCCTCATAATTTATTTAATTATTATAACCAACGAACAAATACGGGACAGAGTATGTCAGTACATTATTTATTATTTCATTACGTAAACTTGCTCTAGATTACCTCCTAAACAAAAGAAAAAGTTCCGTAAATAATCAACAACGGAAGATAAGGGCCTCTTTTTTTTTTTAACGGCTAGTTTACTTAAACACTATTATTTTATTTTATAAAAAAAAAAAAAAAAAGAGAGAAAGTAAGAAAAAAAAAGGGTAAAGAGAACGTTCCACCACCGTGTTGGTTTTTCCGGACTCTTCTTTATATTACTTATTTATATGATTAATTTATCATTTATAATTTTGTTTACTAATACTGAAAGTAATTTAAAATCAGTCTGTAAAATTGTGGTTTCTTCTATTTTTAAAAGTTGAGCATTCTAAGACAATGTGATGTCAATTTTATATTTTTAGATGTTTCAATCGTTGATAATTATTCTGAATCTTTAAAGAAATGCCTAAAGAAAACCTTTATGACATGTTAACTTCGGAATTGATAATCCATAGTTTTTGCTTAGAACGACAAAAAATTAAGCGAAACAAAAAGAATCGTCCATTGTAGTAAAATAAAAATAATAAATTCCCATTACGAATTGAGTCCGCATTAAACACAACTTCTAATGGGGGTTTGCAAATATTTTGAAACCTTTTTATTAGCGCATTTTACTTAAAATTTATACAACGTTAATTTACTTTATTTACGAAACAATAATTAGGCGGAGAGTATTTATTTATCTTTTATACTGCGCATCATTCTGGTTAACTTACAGAAATCCTTTTTTACAGGTCGATCGTTAAAAAAAAAAAAAAAAACAAAAAACAACTGAAAACATTAAACAAATAGCATAAATAAAACTAGAAAGATGGTGTTATTGTCCGGAATACACGATTCTTCACCCGTAATTTTAAAAGATCACCTGGATAGACTTCTGACGCTTTTTTTAGTAGTATTTTTCCCCTCGATGGTAATAATTTTTTGACATTATAGAAAATTACGATCAAGTGTTTAAAATAGAGATCACCGACTTCTATCGCGGGCATTTTTACTTTAATAAAACAATGTCAACGATCGAAATCTTAATAATGACGCCTTTTCTTTACTCTACGTCTAATCGTTTCTGAGTCTTTCATCATATGATCGACCGCCACTGTTTACATCAAGCTATAATGGTACCCCAGAGTCACGAGTCTTTTAATTCGGTCCCCCCGCAGCTATACATACCATTATCACTTTATTTTACATTTTTTTTTTTTTTTTTTTTTCTATTTGTAATATTTACGACAAAAACGTATTACACTCCGTATTTAGTTTAGATCAGAGACGACTTTAAAACAGCGCGTGGAACAGGGTAAAGATTTGAAAAAAAAAAAAAAATGTATAACCTGTTTTCTTCACATTTATTTTTGGCACACTTCAGTCATTATATGTCTAACCCCCCTCAACTTTACGATAATCTAAAATCTGGATATTTTTTTTCTCCTTCATGATACGATTATCCGCTTCATAATATGGAAATATTTATATATACTTACGCATTTTAATTTAAAAAAAAAAAACCGGGTGGTTTTAAATTATTCCATCGTTTCAGTCGAATGAACACCGAAAATCATGTAACGTCAAAACATTTTTGCCGTAGCAATAAACGATTGCATATATGTTGAAAAACGCTCGCCAAGAACAACTTTGCGTCCTCATCCATATATTCTGTAGCACGATTACTACAGATGCAATCGAGTAAAACTTATTTAAATCCGTCTTCGGCGTCAGGACAAATAATACCGAAAAAAGAGTCACGAAACCAACTACCGTAGAGAGATGTGTTGAGAGGAGGAACACTCGTCGTCCTCATCGAAAAAATCAATATGCAAATGTACGACAAAAAACTGGTGAGCTCGATCATTAAACGTTTTGATATCCTTTGTAATTATAATCATCCGACGAGTGTTGGTTGTAGAGACTCCGGAATTCTAGCAACTACCGAAGAGAAATCGATGTGTGTTTACCGAGTAACGTAAACCGCGTTCTAAACATAATCGGACGGTGGTAAAAGGAGCATCGCATTATTTATACGAATATCTCGCACACCTGACAGGCACTCGATCGCGAATACCACAAAACTACACCATTACTGCGCGGATCACCGTTGCACACCTTAAATGTTGCATGATCGTTTAAGCCACTCCCAGACAAAAGAGAACAACACTTGCATAAGGCCCGGGCTCTTTTTCTATTCCTATCGAATTCGGACGTATGTGTAAGTATGTTAACATCAGGTATATTACACGACCGGTGGCTCCCCAAAATTAAGAGATTTTATTTTATAATACGGTTTAGATCGTCACGGGTTAATTTCTCGATTTAGTTATCCTAACTGTAATAATAAGACTATATATATATATATATATACGTTGGTGGCGCATAATCATTACCGACTGCACATAGTGTCGTCGTTTTTAAACAGCCACACTAAGAGAGAGCTTTGGCACTTATTACGGATTTCCTGGTTACCGATAATGTAGACTGCATTCAAGGACCTATGCAAAATATTCGGCTAGTCGTAAAAATTTAACGGGCCTCTCTATAGCCAGTTCAAAAAGCATTCAGCTTTGTGAAATCAAAATCTTGATTAGCACTTCTATATATTATATATGTAATTATTACTGTTTAAACGAGCTGGATGTTAATGATGGTAAAATATTACATCTAAATTCTAAAATACAAATGCGTTTCACAGCAGCGATAATACGGGGAGTTTACGAGTGAAATTAAAAACTGCCTAAGCATTCTCTAAATTCCGCGCATGGGTGGAATTTCATTATAGCCGTTGCTTCCTTATTTTAAAAAAAATTACAAAGTATTTTTTCTTCGCATAGGCGCGTGTATTTTTTTTATTTTTCGATTGTTATACGATATTTTTAAGCTGATCATAGGAGAAAAGATAATCGGGAAAGACCGGTGTGGGTCGACTTTCGTGGACAACAAATAAGATGGCGCTCGATCGATACGGCTATTGCCGGATGGTGTTTTAAAAATAAATATGATGATCTTCGTAACGGAGATGACGATTTATAACTTTTTTCAGGGATTAGTGTTAGTAGAGTATGCGCGGAATCCGGTAAGATTCTTTTTCTTTTTTTTTTATTATTATTTAATTCTATGGGCACGTCAGCACAGGGCAGGATGCTTCGTTAAATTTCTTTTTGCTTTAGAGCGCGGCTCGTCGAAGCAACACGATAAGTGATGCGATAGCAATTACGATACGACTTTTTGAAGACCAAACACGTTCGACAAATTCGATTTACTCTGTATCGAATAATTTCAAAGTTACACGTAAAATATAAAAAAAATGAATAATCCTCGAAACGATTAAAAATCAAGACAGTTGACAATTTAAAAAATTTAATATTTCTACGCCAAAAAAATAAATTTTAAATAAACTACTGTTTTTCTGCGATCTTCTTAAATTCCCTACATTTTACAATCGAGGTGGCAATCACACGACCGACACATTTCTATAGAGTTCGGAAATATCATTTTTTTTAATAGAGTTGTGTTTCAAAATAATCTGTTACAATAAACTATTTCTTCCAATAATACATCTTATACGCAGCGCGGCAACATTTCCCCCTGGTTCTTTTATTCCAATACAAGTAAAAAACAAACCGGTTAAATTTTTCCGAAGAAAGGGCAATCGCCATTTGGTTTTCATCGTATTCGGCGATTAGCTTTTCATTTATTTTTTTCACTTTATTACTTTTACATACCTTTCCAATTTTCACTGCAATCCTCCCACGCCCCTTTACAATTATAGTATTCTAGGTCTCTCCCATTATTTCGTGTTATGTCTTTTCTGACCTATGTATGTCGGAAATCGCTTAAAATCTGTGATGCGAATCACAAGTTGCCAATTCCTGCTGCAGATGTAATGGCTTTATCACAGGCAGTGTTGCTAAGAATTCGAGTGTGACCGGAAACTGAGAAAAAGTTAACCACCGGGAGGATGTATATCTCTGTTAAAATTGCAAATATACAATAGGCATCTTGGATAGAGCATGGGGAAGTTCAGCTTAAGAAGTCAGATAAAATTAGGATATTATCGTTACAGTTGGAATCACGAAGGAAACGTGGAGTCTTTACAATGGAAAAGGTCTCGGCGGCAGTGAAAATCGAGTTTAATAACGATATTTCCTGGTCACGTTTCTGCTCGGAAAAACAAACGCCGATTCTACCGGTACTCCAATGCATTCAGATCCATTAGCGTATAAGAATCCCGGCTATTTGTTCGCAATGATAGGACATATGATCCGGAAAGGAAACAGGACCCCTAGAGGTAAAGAATTTGTTTATGAGATACTAAATCAGCCCGTCGGAGCTGAAAATTTACCAGCGAAGGTGAACTGCGAGAGAATACTGGAGGAAAATCAATAAGTAATAAAGATTTGTTTGGGTAAAACATTTTTGCAAAGAGTGCGAGCAAAGGTTGAACTTTAGCAGTAAATTTCCACTTATAGAAAAATGTTAAGATATTTGAGGAATAAGAAATTGTTGGAGAAGGATGCAAATTTAAGAAGAAAAAAAAAATGATTGGCAAGTTGCTATAGCATCTTAACTGGAATGCATGATTCCGAACATAAACCAACTACAGGCGAAAAGGGAAATGCTCCATGCATCCAACGTAAGCATGAGTTTTGGATCCTAGAAGGTTTGCTAATATAAACTCGAGCTGCATTCCCGTAAATAGGAAATCCGTAATCTATTCGCGATCTTATACTTGTTTTAATTACGTTAGTGATAGTACAACTACCACCTACGTTCGTTGTTTTGTTCCGAGTGCTTGTTTATTTTCAATTTAAAAGATCTACAGCAAAGAGCAAATATAAAGTCTTTATGGTAGGATTCAGAAGTTAGTAATGCAGTCACAAAAATCGCATTAAAATAATATACTTACCTCTGTAATGTAAGATTTTCGTTCAAAAAATTAAAATTAAAATACTGTTAGATTTGAACAATTTTATGCGTTCCTTATTTATAGATAGATAGAATAACCCTTATTTATTTACATTTACCGAATATTATCTCCAAACAGTTGGCGGTCCTTGGCAAGACACAAATTTTGTCAAATGGTCACTCCTCATCACTTAAAGGTTAAGAACCACTGATCTAGGCAAATAGCGCGTTGTTAGTTAACTGAACTGTTTGAACCAGGTCAAGAAAAAAGACCAACTGCTATCGTTACGAATTACTCTTTATAAAGAAACTGACGCCTCTTCAATACAATCCGCGATATAAAATTTCTTAGAAATTAAACATAGCAATATGCTTTATTTTTTTTTTTAAATATGAAAAAAATGATAACGGTCCACATTTATTTTTAAGAACGTCAAGGATAACTCCTAAGACGGTATGTGTTTTTACGCCTCAGAATGTAAATAGTTATTTTTTACTTTTTTTCGCGCATAAAAATAAGAGACAATTTATGACGGCAATTAATTAAGATGATACCTTTAAAAAAAAAAGAAAAAAGAAAAAGAAAAAAAAATCGATTTAAAGTTACCGGTAGTAAAAATATTTCTCACTATACGGCTCCTGAAAACAAGAATTTCGGACGGGACGCTCCCAACGAAAATTTAACAAAATACAAAAATTGGCGAATTTTTATTCAACATTTATTGCTACAGAATTTTTTTAACGGCGAAAAAATCTTTTAAAAATCGGCTCAAGATTCTAGCAAAAAAATCGACCTTCCCCCGGGCAGCGAAGATTTCATTCGATTTTGCATTCCCCTTTAAAAGAGAATTATTTCAGTTTCTCGGCAGAACTGAATATATGTTGCGACGCTAATGTTAAGATTTATCAATTTCAGACTCTCGAAATTAGTTCCTATGTGAAATTCAGTACCTTCAGCCGCTATTAAACTCACCATTCGTCCGTAATTCATAAATACAATATAACAAATTTTCTCACATTTTCCTCTATAATTAGATTGCCCAATCGCCGAATATAATTCTATCGTCAGCATCATTAGCGAATCCCCTTATTTTAGAGATATTTTTCAACACTTTAACGATGATTATTATCGAGAAATGTTACCTTTCAGGTAAAAATCACATCGATTGTACCGAGGAAAATTATTTTCACTACATTATGATTTTCCCGCGATTGTGCAAAAAGAAGTGATTTAATTATGCGGAAAAATAGATGACATTCATATAATTATTACGTTTGCAGATTACCGAAAGAGTGGTGAGTTCGCTGAAATTGTTTTTTTTTTTTTTTTCGATTGTTTCTGCGTTCTATAATCATTGTGGTAAACGGACGGAAGAGGATTTTTAACACGGAGTCTTATTTTTCAGGAACAAAACACGGACAATTATTTATTTATTATCTTTAATTTATGTTTATTAAAGCGAAAAAATGTTGTGGTGTAACACTAAAAAGGAGGAGTAAAGAATTTCGCGTTCAAGACAATCGTAAAGTTTTTCATTTTTCGAATCACATGGTTGTTTTTTATTACTACCTGGAAGAAGAAAACGTGACCTGTATCATAAATAAGAAGCTATGAAAATAACATCGAGAAAAGAAAAACCAAGACAGAATTTGAAATGATACGAAGTAAATTATTCATGTTCACTTGGATATTCAAATAATTTTATAATTAACGAGTCTAAAAATTAACGTTAACCTCTCAAATTATACACTTCATGTTCGTAAAACACGTTAACGTCCATTATTATTATATACTAAATTCATAGAAATAATATTTTTTGTAAACGTATACTTTTGCTAACTTATTCTACGTACTACGAGTATTTTATATTGCTATATTCTAAAAAGGGTAAATAAATGTGTATAACTTTTTTATTAAATTTCAAACATACCTCTTGAAGTTATTAACGGTAAAGAATTTTAATTTATAAAAAAAAAAAAAAAAAAAAACTTTATGTAGTCCAAAAGTTAAATTGCCTCGTTCCGGATCCAAGCCGTTCAGAGGTACCTAGTCTGAAATTGAATTGCATACCAAAAAAATCTGGAAAAGTATAGGTGACCGAGAGAGAAAGGAACTAGTCCTCCTACTCTCATTGGTTCATTGTGCACCTTAACTGTACAAGCCATGATACCCTGTTGTCAAGGATACGCGACTTACTTTGCATTTGTAAAATACTACGCTGTATTAATCTGTGCTCCGGTTAAATATAATTTATCTATTTAAATACTTTAAAAAATGTAAGCTGTGTGCAATTACATACTCAAAATTACATTTTCGTACAACTTAAAATCGCCTGCTGTTTTTCCACTGCCGATAAATACATTTATTAATTATTTGCTTCATTGAATATGAAATTGAACAACCAAAAATTTAACATTTATAGAAAAAATAAACATACTATCCAACTAAGTATTTGTTTCTCATTCGGGTATATTTTTCGCTTAAACTCTGTGATAACTTTATTAAATTTATCAGAATTTCAATGAAGTTTAATTCGAACTTTTTTTTAGCCTGTAAACATTCTATATTTATTTTCAGAGTAGTGTAATTCGGGTTTTCGGAGGAAAAAATGAAAATACAAAAAAAAATTCGCTATTTGCACAAATAATACAATTTCCGACACAATTTTAACCCATATCTTATCCTGCGGCAAGCTATAACAACGATTAAAACGTTCGTGAGAATAGGAATGTAAATAAATCGCAACACCGCCTTACTGATTGTGTAATATTTTTGCACTTCTTATCTAAAAAAAATAAAAATTAGGTTTTTGACAATTACCGCTTTATCGTTTTGACAGGCTTTTAAAATAATGACTCAAGCAAACGTGCGCGTAACAACTATGTTATATACAAAGAAAAAAAAAAAAAAAAAACTGAACAATTAACAAGGCTCCAGTAATAATAAACTGTAAAAGAATTAAGTAATTATTCCAGCTGCCAGTCTTGCACGTGACACATGCTCTGCACAACTCTTATCTCTCGTAATACGATTAAAATTCCGCATTCCAATAAAAAATCGGATTAAATGCACGCAACAAACCCATAGTAGTTGTTAACACAGAGAAAATGAAAGGACCGTAATATCGACTCGTTTATCAATATATACGTACATATACATATGTATATATATATATATACATATGTATATATATATATATATATATATATATATATATATATATTAAAAAAAAAAAAGAGAAATTAATGGATATTTCTCTACAAATAATTACTATAAGAGGAAATGCATTTCGACAACGTGTCTGGTTCCCCGCGAAAACACGGCAGCTTGATGGAAGCAACGGATCCTCAGCCGGTCTCATTATGTTTCCCGCCACGATGCAGCGGCTTGAAGGAAAAGTTCAGTTACAAAATCGTTGATTTCGTCGAGCGGCCGTATTTTCGCGGGAAATAAAAATTATTCCATCTATAAATATTTACACTTTTTTTACTTTATTTGTGGGTGTAGGTACTTTTTTTTCTGTATAATATTGCATCATTGTCATCGAGTTCTGATAATTAGTAAAAATTTCAAATCATTCGGTCGTCGGGAAGTGGTTAAAAAATGAATTCCAAAATTCCATTACAAACATACAAAGTTATTCCGGCGAAGCTTTAATATAAAGAGCATATAAAAATAAAAAAAAAAAAAAAAAAACCTGATAAAATTAACGTGCATCAACCTTAATTTATATATGTACGACCGATTCCCTGCCAGCCAACCATATACTATACAAATTAGAACTAACTTTAGCGTCACCTATTTCTATCATCTAGCAACCACTGTTTAATTTGTAATTTCCAAAACCTATTTCTATGTGATCTAGCATTCGTTCCAGTAATTTAATTAAAACTGTATCATCAATGTTATCTATTTTATTATTTTTCCCTTTCGGTCGAATATAATACAATTTCCGACGATTCTTAGTTTTCCTGTCTTTCGGTATCCGAAGGAATTCTCGTATATTTTTTGATCTTTTATTATACGATTTTTTTTTTTTTTTTTTTTTTTTAAACTATCTTTAAACGCCATTTTACTGATTACTTTTATCGCATTTTTGCTTATACCGAAATTTCATATATGATTTGTAATAATACTAAAGCGTTGAAATATATCCGAAGAGACCGCCATATGGCACTGATTACGCTAATCTACAAGTAATGTTTGTCTAATTTTGTCAGATAAACTGACGACATACATATCCAAGTTAATGTTCTGTCAATAGCTAAGCCAAGGTATTTAAATTCTTCCTCGTTACCAAACGGGGAACATTCACAGTTTAACGCAAATGTCAAGTTATTATGTAAACACAGTCACTGTTACGCATAGTTTGCGCATTTTCTATGTCATCTAACGGAGGATATTCTTACATGCAAACTTTTGATTTTTTTTTATATTAATCGTTAGTTGTTTACCAAGAGTACATCTATCTTGCAATATCATCTGTGTACAGGCATATATCGTCGAATTTTTTACATATTTATCAGAAAGTTGGTATAGTGTTAAAATTCGTTGAACGCATTACACATATCTTTTACTTATCAAATGAATGAAAAATGTTCACTTCTTTATGAAATAATAATCTCATGTTTAATTTTAAATATTGACGCGCGTTCCGAAGCTGATAACTTCAAGTAAATACTTACAGGAACAGTGAAACAAAACGCGAATTAAAATTAAAAGAAAAAAATTATACTGAACAAATTGAAGTCCAAACACAATCGGCAACGTTTTAATTAGCTGATATAAAACCGAAAATTGCGATTAGTTTAATTGAAATAAAAGTGTGTTCTTCTTGCGGTCCCGGTCACGTTGTTGTTCGATCATTCGAATATTAGCGGCTTTATATCATTTATATACTCGTAGTGTAATCATCAGAATTAAAGACCGGGCAAAATTACAACCTGAACTGATCAATCAATAAACACTTCCAGCAAATGAAAGTATCCACGAAAAGTCTGCGTCATTTTTATCAGAAGTAGGCTATTTTCATTTTATAAATGGGGACACACGGAAAAACAAAACACACCAGATCCTTATACTGTTCGAAAAGTAAGATATTCAACGAAAAGGTTTGGTCCCATTTCGCCTAAAAATGAAACGGCACAGAAAAAAAATAATAGTAATAATAATATTTTGAAAAAATCAACTTGGCAACACGGACACACGTTTGGTAGGCAAAAAAAAAAAAGCGACTGGAGAAACGAAAGAGATTGACAAATAGCATAGTTGAAAAGTACACACGTGCGATTTTACGACGCGCGGGATTGGTATTGAATTGCCATTGCTTGATGGTAGCATTGGTTAAAACGCGTACGGATAGATTAGTACGGTAAATTTTCGGTTACTTTTTATTTCTTAGGTAAATAATTCGACATTCAGATTTCATCGTAGATAAATAAACCTGTACACCGACTGAATTAAGTATCGCTTGTTCGGACGACGAGTGAAAAAAATCAATGCAAATGTTGCATTTTTCGCAAAAATAACTCCATCCCTGCTTTGTAATCTCATTACTCTTTTTTTAACATGCGGCAAATCACCACATACTGACTGCTTTACACCATGGTCTGTTGTGGTTTAGATCTTGTGCAAGAAACTGTAATTCTATTTCGAATAATATAAGCTGTCACATGTGTATAAAGAACCAGAAATTCTGACTCAGTCTAGTATAATAATGGATGTGTATCATTTATAAAAACAAATCGAGCAAGTAAATATATCTAATATATATATATATATATATATATTAGTTAAAATATTTATTGCTAATTGCGTTTTAAATGAAGTGCTATTCAATTAGATTTCGACAACAGAGAATAAGAAAACTGCCATTCATTAAAAAATTATTTTTCCTTTCATTTACTATAAATTTTTGTTTTATGCGTCAAAAGTGTACTGTAAAATATTCGGTTGAATACATGAAATAGCGTCTTTTGATACTTTCTTTTTTTCTGTTTTTAGCATTAAACTGTAATCTAGTGACAATTTGTTGAATTGAGACATTTTAAATAGTAAAATGAAATGTTTTTTTCATTTTTTTTTTTTTTTGGATTTAATGGCGTCCATCCAGTAGACTTAATAGATGATAAAAGAAAGAAGAGAAATATTAGAATCCGATTGAACACAAAGGGAAATATAAAGGAAGCAAGACAAGGACTGTAAACGAGAAAAGGGAGAGTAATTGTACGGAGTGGGGATTCTTTATTTCAAAAATTCGAAGTAAAAATATAAACGTTCGGGTAAAAGGGAAGAAAATTCAAATAGGATGTGATTGAGATCGCACGTTAAATAGCAGTAGCGGACAATCGGAAGATATAGCGGAAGAGAATCCATGAAGAGCGGAAGGCAATAAAGAGTGTCCCATACATAGATTAAAAATAGCAGAAATCACTGAGTGACAAAGAATTGGAAAATAATAAAACCTAGAACGATTGGGGAGTGAAGGTATATGGATAAGTACAACGAAGTAGGATTAGAGAAAGTTGAATGGTAAGTATCAGAAAGAGCTGAAAACTTTTCGATAAAAGGACTGAATTCTGGCTGCGATTTGAGCTAAAGAATCGACTAATTCGTTTTCAGCAACATATCGACGTGACCAGGCACCGACATAAAATCAATTTAGGTAGAATATTTAGAAAGGAGATCAAAAATTACAGATCGAGTTTGAATAATAAAGAAATAATCACTTAAGGAAGAAAGAGAAGGGAGCAGATAGCTAAGAGAACAATTTTAGAGGGTCAGATATTAAGTATTTACGAGAATTGCGAGAAGACGAAATAAATAAAATTGAATAGAAGGTTGCAGTTAGTAGTTCCACGGCAGAGACTGAACAAAAAGACAGCTGCTAGAACGACTCCAAGTATACTGAAACTGGAAGAACGAATGAGGCACCAGTACCATGAAGGCTTTTACAGCCGTCGGGTAAAGGTGAAGGGCGTGAGAGCGAAATAGAGAGCGAATAATAAGGGAAGATAAATTAGGAAGATAAAAAAAACATAAGAAGTCGAAATAAAAGTACGGAAGCTTTTAGTAAGAATAAATATAAGGAAAGAACTTGGCAAGATTATTGCATAATCAACTCCTTCATGACAGAATTGTATTTCTTAAAAATATTGACTTGTGACAAAAACGGTAGCCTAGGTTAAGATTTTTTTTTAATGTTGAAAAATATTGGTTAAATCATAAAATAAAGAAAAAACCCCCAAAAATTTTAATTTAGTTTTCTTTGCATTCTAATTATTGAAATTATTTGAAAAAATTCATCAATGTAATAAATATGGCTAATTTTAAGTAGAATTTTTTCGAGGTCCAACAGTAGTAACCATTTAGGCTTCTAGAAAAGTTATTTATACTTCAAAATGCAATTTTAGAGGTATTTTTAATAAAATATGCCAAGTCGACTTTTTCATCTTGTACAACGGGGGGAGGGGGGGATTCATAATTGTATTTAAGATATTTTTTTTATGTCACGCGACACATCTAAAAGTGCGAAAAACCTTTATTTCAACAACCATTTTTCGACATTTTTTGATTCACTGTTTTTCACTGCTAACTTAATATTTATTATTTTTTATATTTGATTTTTTTACACTGGAATTTACTTTTTTTTTAAATCTTTGTTCGAAAAAATCATCGTAAGCAACTGACGTTTTCTTGCCTCAAACGTAATTGAAACCCGACAAAAGTAAAACGAAAACAAATATGGAACACCTTTCAGGCTGAGCTTTTTTACATATTAGTGTTTTTTATATTTTCTACGACTAAAAATCTATTGCTAAAGATTATCACATATAATATATATATATATATATATATATATACAACTCCAGACACATCGATATAAGAACATTTAATATATATATATATTTGTATATGGTGCTTTTAATTCTCATTTATTCACTTCATACTTTTTGCTATTTTTTCTTTTTTTTTTTCATCTTCCAGTTTTATTTTTCGTTTTATTCACTACCTCTAATACTATGCTAGTTTTATGTTTTTAAATGTTACACTCAAATCATTGTTTCCTTCCGATGTTTTCAACCGTAATTTACCATTACCATAAGTTCCGTTTATATCAATGGGGATAATACACTGTAATAAACAATGTAATCTTTAATTTTTTCATAAAAATTGTTGTAAGTGAACTTAAAGCTAAAGTTTTTCTAATTTTAATAAAAACAAAACAATAAAAATTAAAAATTAAAGATCAGTTTATTAACTTATAAAAAAATTTAAAGTATACTATTAGATTAATAAAAGTTATTTATATTTAATAAATCTGTATTAACTTTACTTTTCGGTTATTAACTTTTTAAGTACACTTTTTGCTACTTTTCCTAAGCGCAAAAAGATTAAGAAAAAGAAAAAAAAATTATTCTTCATTTTTTTTTCTTTCAATTTGTAATAAAGGCGTTTGTCCGCTTACAAATCTTTATCCAAAGTGTTTTTCTTTCTTTTTTTCTGGAACTCCGAACTTTAATGTACATGTTACACTAAATATCAATAAAGCTTTTATATATTCACTGATTAGGCGGGTGGCATTTACATATAGCACTGGACTTGGAATGGAATAGCTGGCAAACATTCCTTTTGTTAGCGGAGAGTCGTCGTTTCGTATATTATTTACATTAAACATTTTTAGCGGTATTTTTTCACTTCTGATTTTCATATAAACGTTTTTGTTGTTTTTCGGAAAGAAAAAAAAACTTTAACAGCGGAATCAAATAGCAAAAAAAAAAAAAGGTACGTTCGGTCTTTTATACCCGCCTACAGTTAATAACCGTGAAAACCGACTCAGAATTTCTTTTTCTTCTTCTCACCACTCCGATCCTAGGACCACAATCGGCGCTGATGTTTAGTTACCTACATCTTGACTTATTCTACGTTAAGTTAATAGTTCCCCTCGCGGGTCTCTTCTCATTAGAATAAGACATGATTTTTAACTACTACACTAATTGCTTTCTTTTAACAAAATCAAATTACGTTACACATAATAAAAAATCACAGTAAAAAAAAAAAAAAAAAAAAACTTTCACGAATTAAACACGTTTTATCGTATTGTTCAACTCAGATTAGTTTGAGCGAGTGATATTAATTTCCGTGGAATGCTGTTGTAATTTGCTCAGGGCTATCGACTCAGAATTAAGACTTCATCAACACGAAATCATTCGTACGTTTGTCTGTTTTTTGTTTTTTTTTTCATTCGCTGAGTAAATCTTAAATTTAGGCGAAATAGAAAGTTAAATGTAGGTGAATACATCCTGTTTGTTAAAATGGTATAATAAAATAAACTTTAATAACAAACAATATAGTTCAATAAATTAGATAAATACCTATTACTAAATAGGTATTTATCTAATTTATTGAACTATATTGTTTGTTATTAAAGTTTATTTTATTATAGAAATAGAAAGTTACTAACGAAAATGCTTTCTCAACGATTTCTGTTTTTTACACCATTTCAGAACTTATTCGATGATACTGGTTCAGAATATTAACCTATGTGGTGATATATCGGCATTTCAAAATTAATCTTGACATCATCAAGAAATGTCAAACTAGTCCATCTTGGCTAACTCCATCACCGGATTAATATACTACTTCATAATTTTGCTTTTTTTCTTTCATACGCGCTTTTGTTTCATTAACGGATTGTCAATAGGAAGCGAAAATGCGACTCATAAAAAGAGTCCTCATTACGACTAGCAATTGCGTGTAATCTATTGATTAAGTGGCTGTGTTATATTTTATCGAGTTAACTTCAACAGCTTAACTTTACGTGGCGACACTTCTATCGGTAATAATAATAAATAAACGGGGCCTTCTCCATTAGAGTGCCTGTAGTAAAAGGTAAGCCGTTATTATCAGTTACCATTAACGGCTATTCCGTTTTGACAGATGTTCTCATTCGCCCAGTGCATGAAAAATCGAGCACGTCATGACTCGACACGACGGCATGTTTCAACAGCGAGCAGGTGAAATTACTTTTACCGGCTATAACACGGTTTTCGTACTCTAGCTGTAAGAATAATAGAACACTTTTCGAAATACGTCACATCTTAAGCATAGCCGAGATTAGGAAAATTTCTAACAAATCAAAGTCTACTATCGGGTCGAATTAAAGCTGTTACTAATACAAAAATAAAATATTTGGTGGAAACAAATAAATTCATAAATTACAAGCACATAGCTTATTGATCTTACACATCCGATCAGACGTAGACGCTTAAAAACGTTCCTATTTTATTCACTCCTTTTGCTCACCTGAACCGTATTCTTCGATAAAACATCGTTGTTCTAATTTAGCTTCTTAGTTCGGTCACATATTAATTAATTAATCTATTATTAACTTTAGTCGCATTATTTTAAACATCGTGACTACATATTCGCATATTCTCCATATAGAGTCGTGTATTCATGACAATTCCGTACGCAATACTAATTGTAAATATCTAATTTTTAATATCGTTATACCGGCCGAGTGTGTATACGTTTGCACATCAACATCAAATGATGGTATACGTACGATTATCGTTGTCCTCCACGGACCCCGTTAACGATTATTTCGTTTTTAACAAATTTTACTTATCACCGCCAGTTATCAAATTCAGAACTCCAATTTGGCACAATACCATCGTTCTAGCAACTCGGCAACAATAACAACTTGGCCGTATGTCGACCATTTTTTTTTTTTTATTATTTTTTAAAATTTTTGTGATATAACCTTCCTTATGTTTTACTCGCGCCTCTAGTTAATTTTTAGCCAGTCACTGCCATTTCTAGCGCTGCTAGACTGTACGCGGTAATTCTTCCCTTTTTTTTTTTTATTGATCTCATGTTTTCCCCCCTCCACACCGATGAATAATTTCGTAATCCTATTACTATCGGGTTTTTTTTTTCTTTGTCAGGGTTGTATAAGCTGTCCGGTTCCATTTTAATATGATCCCGTATAAATGTCAACTTTTGTTTCATCGGATACCCGTTGTTTTACTGTTTTATAATTTTTTCTTCTTATTGATAACATGCTCTTTGCGAAATTTTTTGTATTACTCATAGTTTCAAGTCCATATTCAGTTCGAAAAACTGATCAACAACTTCCTTTTTCGCTGGTTTATCGGGGTATTTAAAAATTGCCACTCTTCCTAGTTTTTAGTCCGCGGTTTATTATTTCCAGAAATAATGTGAGTCCCGAATACACACTTCTCTATCAGTTATCCTAACCATATATTCATTCACCGATACTTTTTTTATTGCTTTTTCCGTTCAGCATAATGGCTTTTTTTCTTCACCATCTCATTTTTACACTTTTATACTGTTCAGATTTATTAACTCATTTCAAAGGATATTGTCCTCTCTATTCAAACTATGCATTTGCGACGTTGATTTTATATGTTTATTGAACAGCGTTCATTTTTTTCAGCAGAGCATTCGTTTCTGTACTCCTGTTTACTTAGGCTTGTAGGCTTCCTATTTCTTATTGTACCCGTTATATCCTGCCTTTTCCTTCTACGCACATTATTCCTGCTAATGTTTCCGTCTTTCTCGCGATTTTAGATCGCCTCGTCGTATGAATTTTTCTCGTCATGTGAATGTCCTTGTAGTTGATGAATCAGGAATAATCGAATGTGGAATTTCTGTAATCGCCTCTAAAAATCGAAATTGAAAATTTTCCGATATATTTTTATTATTGAGTATGGAAAATCGAAAACGAGAAAAAAAAACTTCTTAAATAAAAATCTGTAAGTGAATTTTTCTGCGATATGCATATGTTTTTATTTGTATCAAAAAATTGTTGTACGATAAAAGACTACGTTCCGAACGAATGATGGGGGGCTATTTACTTCTGGTTCATGTCATTGTCTACTGATGAGAGGGAAACCGATAAAGATCATTTAATATAACTCTTAATAATCAAAGAAAATGCGAAAAAATTAACTTGTGTCAGAAAAACCGATTATAATGTTAACAACACGCTGGTCCAATTGTGAAAGAGAAAATAAGAAAAATTAGGTTTAAAAAAAAAAAAAAACCCGAGAAAGAACTATTTACAAGTTGCGTTTATGTAGGCGTACGATGTATATCAGGGGCACACGGAATTTTGTGACAAATGCATATACAATCGGGAAGTTTTATCAGTTATCGTGAACTTATTTTTAACCTTTATACAGGAAAAAATAAATAAAAAAAAACAAAAAAAACCCAAAAAAAACGCTTCCAACGATGTATTATACCATTCCAGTATTAATTTAACTACTAGATATAGATGCAATCACGCAAAACTCAATACATCTACACTCGAATCTAAACCGGGACGACATTCTACCGTTTCAAATGTGACTACTATTAGGAACTAATATAATTTTCTCTCCCAATGCGAACTTAATAAACCGATAAACTTGGCAAATAATAAAGAAAAAATTTCAGTAACACAAAACAATTCGAGAAAATATATAACTTTTACAACGACTTAGCACACTTAGGGAAATAGGGAAGAAAGTTAAAAATTACAATTCCGGAACATACCGCGAAATCTCATGTCCTCAACTGAAACGGAATTTTATTCGGCAGCCGAATTAAGGGAAACTAAACAGTGAAAAAAAGGAGTAGGGCTTACACTATTTTAATTTTAAAAATTTTTTTATCAAGTGTCTACACTCAAAAACAACTACGTAATATCACAATTTGACGACTGCGAGTGAGAGTTAAAAATCAGGAATAACAATTTTGATTGCGGAACTAGCGAAACAACAACATCCAGAACAGGAATATTTCAATTGCGATCCAAAAACTCCGTTATCAATCAGATTGTTGTCACGCAAATTTCTAAAATCACCACCGAAAGATATAAACGTCGGATCCCCGTTTTTTTTTTTTTTCCTCCAATACTAACCAAAAAGTGATAATTGTACAAGGGAGCGAGATAAGAGTGAAATATAACTTTTACTAAACACGATGAATTCTAATAAATAATTCCCTATAGTAGTCAGCAACAGAGAATATCGGATAGGCGTCGCGTTATTGAATAAATCCGATCATAATAACCTTGCGCGTAAAACTAACACGTCAAGTTCGAAGGAGAGGTAAGTAACATCTTGTCGACAATTATAAGTTTAAATAGGAATGATAGAGAGTGAACTAATTACTAAATAGCGCTTCACACTGTATGCAATACACCTTTCAGGTAGTCCGTAATAATATAGAATTACAAGCAAAAATAGACGTACACACGACGACCGCAGTTCCACATTGCAGGCAGAAACTCCGCCAGCGTGCAGAATAGGAAAATTAAAAAACGAAAAACCGTAACGAAAACAATACGAAGCTAAATTTTTCGCTAGATGGCGTCGAGTACTTAAATTTATGCGGCTTCAAATGGCAATATGACCTTGCCAGTCGCACTGTGGTGATACACATTGCATTAGTACAGCTATTCGATAATTTACGCGCAATATTTTAAAGTAAATTAATAACAGCTAACAATGCGTCGTAATGTAAACAAATTCTAGATTTGTGAAGCGAATTTTATTCCATTAGGCCTGACAATGTCTAGGTGCACAACAGCGAAATAGTTGTTATTTTCTTTATTAATTATTTATTAATTATTTATTAATTAATTATTAATTAATTACTTATTGCGTTTGCTTTGAAATGTTTACGTGCTTTTTCACGACCGTGCTCAGTTTTATCTAAAATAAATATCAATAAACAAACGGGAAAAAAAGGTCATTCATAAAAGCCAGCTCTGCACTCTATTATACAAAAGTTTTTGATTGTATGCACCGGCAGAAGATGAGGTCGATATTAGTGGATAAGGGCGCACTGGCACATCTAGTATAGCTGACCCAACGACCGTATGAAAAAACTTCGTCAAAAGTCTGGATAAATAAAATATCTACTACTCAGAAAAAATTCATCCCGCACGAGGTGTGCGTGCGCTTGGATTGTTTTCACCTCTGTTTTTTCACTTATATGGTGCGAATACTAACGGGTAAAATATTACAAATTGACACTGGGATGGTCATTTCTTGGCTGGAGGAATTTACATTTCTAATCTCCGTCATATGCGTATAATTAGCACACGTTAGAGACAACAACAAATGCGGAAGAAATACGAGTATCATATATTCTGGATTGGCTGAAAACAGTCAGTGCTGAATTTGGTATCCTCGTCAACAAATCCAGAACTAAATTAATGCTCATCAACCACGCCCAGAGAAGAACAAAGCTGACTCGAAGTACCGGAAATTGGGGAAATTTAGCGAACCGCTTTACATATTTAAACTTTATATAGTGGAAAACACGGGCGGATGTAAAAATGAGATACGTCACAGAGCACACTGAAAAGAATTTTAAGGACGACAGTAAAGCTGCGAGGATAAGGTTGGTGAATATACACTCGTTCTCTAAGTGTTCTTATATGGCACGGAAAAAGCGGAAAAGGTATAGATGTATTTCAAAAAAAAAACAAAAAACATGATGCTGGAGACATATGCTACGCGTTCCATAGGCATAGCGCTAGGAGCCATGCCTCGGTACTGATTATTGGCAGCAATCCGAAAAAGGTCTGTGTCATTAATCGTGATGATACTACGGCATATGTTGGTCGTGTAATCGGAGCGATATGGAGACGCTACTTAGCCGGGAAAAAGTCAATGGAAGAAGCCGAGTCGCGCGCCGACCACATGGTCGGATGCGGTTTGCAAGGCGGTCGGCAGCACTTTTCGGGACAACCCGTGATCATTGGCTCAGTTTGATCAAATCCGGATGACAGATTATGGTCACGATATACCCCATAATACGATTCAATGATGAGAAATTGAGAACTACGACACATTGTTCGATAACAGTAATGTGGAGTTATTTTTAAAATTTTAAAAACAACTCCAATAAAAACTCATTATTACAGACCTCAACAAAATAGTGTGTGTTCGACCGTTTTAAAAACTCTATATTAGAGCCTTTAAAGGAATAAAACACAACTCGCGCGCTACCCTCAAGATTTACGAGTAATAAAATGTCGCGAAAATACAATCAACAACTGTTGGGGGAAAAAAAGGAAAAAAAAATCATTACATTTATAAAAACAACCAAAATGCGTAAATGCGAATTGTGTAGGTGCCAATTATTCAAATGTAACACTCTCACTCTTTAAGTTCAAATAGTTTAACGTTATTATCCGTTTCTGTTATGAATTCTATATGTAACCGTAAACAGAAATGTACTATTATAAAACCAACGAAGAATTGTATTCATATAGTGACGATTGAAATTTTTAAATTTTCACCATAAATATATATATATACATATATATATATATATATATATATATATATATAGCTTTCGCTATTATGGAAAAAAAAAATGTTCGTAAACGAAATCTGGCGCATAAAATTTTACCTGCATAATCGTCACAATTTCAGGCACGTTAAAAATTCAAATATTTTTCACGTAATTCGGAATACTGTACTAGTTAACAGTTTTGAAATGACGAAAACTGAACGGGAAACTTTATAAATAGACGCGAAAAACTTTTTTTTCTTCTTCAATTGCTGTTTCTCTCTCGAAGGTAGGCGACTAACATATTCTTCTTGGACATAGAGTAGATCTCGGAGGGAGTTTGACCAAACATTATTCGGCTTCGGGCAAAATTAAGACAAGGGATTTCCCCATTCTTCTACTCCTTATTTTATACACGACATGCTGATCATATATTTTTTGTTGAATGCTCTTCTATAGTCACTGAACGTTTCCTCTTTCTACTCGTCATTTTTACTAATAGAGCTGCGCTCCTTCTTACAGCGAGTCTATCATCCTCTCTTTTCCTTCTCCCTCTGTTATACCGGCTCTAGAATCCGTTCTATCTGCGATCTTTGATCGCGCAGTTAATTGCACTTTCCACTCAGTTCTTGAGCCAATGTGACCATGCTGACAAACTTAAAAGGAAAGAAAAAATCATAAAAACGAGTAACTAGATCGTTCGAAGTTTGAAGATTATTTGAAGCGACCCTTAAAAGAACCGTCACTTCGACGCAGCAACATGGATATTTCAAATATTTCGGGATTTCAGTGCTAATAGTTATTTTTAAAAAACGTGGAGCGATCCTGCAACTAGCGCAGTGAACAATTGCGTTCATGCTGCTGGTCAAATTTTTTTCTAATAGCAGAGCCAATTTAAGAAAACCAAACTGTTGACACAAACTTTTATTTTTAGTAGTATATATTATAAGAAACTATTTCATTTTAATTATCGACATTTTCTTATTGGTTATAATTTTCGCGGTGTATGTTTTTTTTCGTTTCTTTTTGTTTATTCATGCGGAACTTTTGACAATATATATATATAAACCGAATTGTTTTTCGTTTATTCGGAAGTGTGCCGGCCGGTAGTAATAGCAAATGAGTAGACCCGTCGAGCAGCGGTTCAGTAGAGACACCAAATAATAACGTTGATAGAGAAATTTTTAGTAATATGACAAATGCATTTACCGCTTAATATCAATGTTATTTTTACCGCAGAAACGTAGTTTGCAAAGAAAACTAGTTTTTAACATATAGCCACTGGAGTTACCCCGTGTAAAGTGTAATTGATTAGATAATAGCAACGTTTCGTTCAGGTAAGACTTAGTTGGAATCCCGCTGCTGCCCACTAAAATAAATACTTCTCGCACTGGATTAATGTCCAATGATCCCAGAAAAAGAAGAAAACAAAAAAAAGAAAATTAATGTAACTAGATAAAAAAACGTAAAATATTATCACTGATAATTTACCACGAAAATGTAAATTCGAGTAAAGAAAATTAAAGCCCCATAACGCTATTTACAAGCTCAAAACTGACGAAAATATTAGGTGAATACTCGAATAATTTCCTTTATTTATTCGGAATGGGATACACTAGTCCGTCCGCTAAGTATTAATGAGTGATCATCAAATAATGTTAAAAAGAAACCTCCTCAAGAGACATTATATACACTTTTTCTTTAACAAAAATTAACCAAAAAAATTTTCTATTCGAATATAGGGCTAAAATTTTAAAATTAAAGAAGTCGCGAACGCGAGTAACTTAAAGTATTATTAATGTAACTTACTTTATTTAAATGTGGATATCTGAATAAAATAAATTTGTGTAAACTCCCCTAGCGCGATTTACAAGCTAGCACCGGGGCGAAATATTACGTTTAAAAATTATACACTGTAACCAATATGCGTCTTTTTATAGAGCACAAAAGGTAAAGCAGCATTTTTGTTCGGTTTCACTGTGTTATATTCAAAAATACTTTTCATTTTTGAATTATTGTTTTTTTCTTTTTTTTTTTTTTTTAACGAGACTAAGATTTATTCGAAAAATTTAATAAAAATGCACTAAACGGTAAAAAAGTAAAAAGGATGAAATATATATATTAAAATACATTTTAAAGGAATATTATGATTATTCTTAAAAAACTTATTTTATTAATTTATAAATAATAATAATAACATAATAAAAAAAAAAACAAAACAAATAACAAGTTGAATGGCCATCTAGGCACAGTGGGGTAAGGGGAGAAAAATAACATTAATACTTATTAGAGTCGGCATAAATTAAAATTCTAACAACGATAATGAAAACACATTAAATATTTCTGATGATTCCAATATCCGGCTTACAGAAAACCAGTGATTTTATTGTTATATTAAATTATTTCTAATTATTGTTGTAATAAGAATTTGATGGCGACTTGAAAAAGTTCTAACGTTCTTTAAGAATAATCGTATTATGCATATTTTGCTGTAAAATATATTATTTTTTATCGAGTATTTTTTTTTTTTTTACTATTTAGTGCATTTTTATCAAATTTTTGGATTAAATCTTAAAGTCGGTATTTTTTCAAAACAAACAATTTTTTTTAATATTTTCATTACACATAATGAGCACACATTTTTCATAGTGTCCTGTAATAATTTTGAAGAATAGATGGACCCTGAGAGTCTTCTCTATATGAGAAATATATATTATAAGTGTTACTGTGTTTAGCAAATGCTCAGTTAGTAATCGTACGAAACAGAACGTTCTCCGAAATCTCCGTCTTAAAGTAATGGTTGGCGCGTAGAATTCTACTTCAGTCGGAGAAAGGTCGAAACAAAAATGTGCCCTTTAGGAATCAGGTAGTCCATATACTTAGGGATAAGAAGTTTGTATTGAAACACAGTCTGGTAGACCGCTATAGTTTGGTAGCTATGTTCAAGGAAATCAATGTTGGTTAGAAGTTTCTAAAAAAAAATCCACAGTTGGCATTTTTAACTGTATAAGTTATAAAACACCTTGCATCGGTTACTCTTAACGAGTCTCCAGTTACACTTTTCCATGCCCTACAGCCATAATTTCTTTTCCACGCAAACTGAATTTTCTGCAGTTCTGCGGTTTCAACTATAACTTAAATAATCTATTTTACAGAATAGATTCACGGACAGGTATAAAAAAAAAAACAAACTTAAATCAGGTTGGTTCAACTTTTTACGTAACCCATTTGAATATTATAAAAAAAATGTCTCTGCCTCGTTTCCACTCAGTTTTTACTGCTAAGTGTGCGGCGATCATATTCCTATAATTCTCCATTAGGCATAAAATTTCAGAAAATTCACTTCGGTCTAATCCGCATAAATCGGAAATATTTAAATCTGTACAACTGAATATTCTCCTAGATTACTGTGGTATGTTTCGACCTCGAATGGAGGGATTAATATTAGTAAATTTACAGTTACGTTATGTTACAATTTGAAGTTAACAGATTACACTGAAGTCTGTAAGCAAGGTCTCAGTCAGTCTTCCTTTTGTCTACACCCTGATAACAAAAGTAAATTAGCGGGTGTTGATCACATTTATTTCGAATGCGATAAATATAAAAACACGCAAACAGCATTACATAATAATTCACCGGATTAAACTTAAAGTATGTTTCCCACGTAGAATAAGTTCTCTTCCGATTACAAATAACGCATATCATATTTTAGTTACTGCTTACATTTGCAATATCCAAAGACTGATATTTAATCTCGCTGTAATATAAAATTACCGAAGGGGGTTGTTTGACATATAAACTCAAAAAGAAATAAAAGGAAAAAACAACAGAAATTTTTCTTCTTACATTGCACTAATATTTTATAATGAAAATAGAGTATTCGAATAAATTGTTTAAGAAATTGCCAAATTTAAAACTAAATACCGAATATACAATATTACGTTTTAAAAATAGGTAAATATTTATACCTAAGTATATTCGAAAGTGCGTAACGTTCGGCTTTGGCCAAAATCTCTCATGTCCGATCGGACACTACTAAATCGGAGCATCTAAATAAATTTTTTGCACGTGATTTTGGAGGACTATCTTTAAATCTTTTACCATTAATCTTACCTTCTATAATCAGGCGTAATATACTTGGCTTTTCTCTTCTCTCACAATGTGATCCGAGTAACCTACCTTTCTCTCTCTAATGGAGTTCAGTATTCTTCTTCCCGGGATCACTAGCACAGAAAATTAACGATACGCGATTGTCGTTACGTGTTCAACTAGTTACAGCAATGGTCAAAAAATCCCGCATCAATAAACTTAAACCGCGAAATCTGTTTAAAATCCGGTCGCTGTGCACACGCCGGACGGGAAGCGGTAATTTTACTTTATCGCGTACGGCACATTTTAAAAAAGAAAATGTTTTCGGCATCTTAATTAATAGCAAAGAGAGGCGATCCTATTTCTACGCTCTCTAAATTCTTAGAGAATACCTGTTTCAGATCGTTAAGGCGAATCATTAAAAGGCAAAAAAAAAAAAAAAACATTAAAAGACGAGTTACACACGATAATGGAAAAAAGTGTAGTTCTACCGAAACATGCAAGATTTAGCAAAGCAAACCAGTCCGGCGGTGGTGGATTCAGAACCCCCAAAGCTGTTGTGCGCCGAGTAGATACGCGAAAAGCATGTCCGGATGTTGTAGTGTCATCCTATTTCTACACAAAAAGGTATTTAAAAAAGATTAGCGCTGTTTTGTCGGGAGATCGACCACAAGTATTCAGGTAGCATCAGTTTGATAAAGGGAGGTTTCGTATTTTTTCTATACATCGATTAAAAAAAAAAAAAAAAAAACAAGTCTCTAGCTACTACACACGGCTGCGATTTTTTTTTATCAGAATTTTTGTCTTGCAGTTTTGTAATACATATGATACATACTATATATATATATATATATATATATATATATATATATATATATATTTAGTCAAAATTTATTAAAACATCATTAACTTTTTTTTAAATATCTTTTTTGTGTAGAAATAGGATGACACTACAGCATCCAGAAATGTCTTCTCGCGTATTTACTCGGCGCACAATAGCCTTCGGGGTTCTGAATCCGCCACCCCCGACTGGTTTTACTTTGCTAAATTTTGCACGTTCCGTTAGGACTACACTTTTTTCCATTACCGTGTGTAACTCGTCTTTTAATGATTCACCGTAACGATCTGAAACAGGTATTTTCTAAGAATCAAAGCTCTTAGGGTCAACGTCGTCAACGGACAAATTTTCTTCTCCCCTCTAATTCTATTATTATCAACTATTTTCGACAATGACGCGATACAATAAAAATAACCTACTTCCTCCATGTATACGTAGGTGATTGAGAGGTTTAAATTTAAAAAGTACAAAGCGCGGTCGGGGTAAATCTGCGAGAGTAAATCTTATGCAGGGCTTGCTGCTGAAATCTTTTTTCCCCCTTTTAAGCAGGAAAGAATCAAAAATTACAAAATAAATTTCAGTTTTTTAATACTGCAATTTTTTCTGCAGTTCAATCGAATGCCGGCCAATCGTCCAAGATGTAAATTATTAAATTATAACAAGAGAAATTCCGTTAAATTAACGGACAACAGGGCCGTTAGTACGTGTTCTTCGCCGTCAATTACGAAAAATAGCCGAAAACCGGCTAACACACGCTCACGAGATTTTGCCACACTCTATCTTCAATCGTATATACCGCGTTTATTACTTCAGGTGAACCTCATTCGGACCCTATTAAAACCGACAACGAACCGGAAACACCATTATCGAGTAGTCCTACTAGTATACTAGGCGAAAGCTGAATAACGCAATTAACAATAGGCGTACTTCTCCTCTGTTCACACCTGTCGCTCACTCACTTTTCTCGGCGTCGATTACCAGAACAAACAGACCCCAGCAGCCGAATGCCACATCGTTGCCGTCTCACTTGCATCCTTAATAACTTACAGCTCTCATTGTTCAACTAAAACAATATAACTATATAATACAATATAACCATATACACATCGTCGCCGATGATAACCGATTACGTTCAACCGGTAAACACCCTACAATTATAACTGCTACTACTATTCTACTTTCCAGCAGAAAAGATCGGCTATCTTTCCGTGCAAACTAATAATAATAACAATATTACACGCCACGACCTGTTATCAGCAAAAGCATTCTTATAAATACGATAGAGTTCAGCAAACGGAAGGAAAAAATTCCCATTCTACCAGACCGTAAACATTCACTTCTAGATAACAGGCACAGCGATGCGGTTATTGTGTTACACCCTGCCTCTTCGGCAAGATGCTATATTATCACGACGTAAGTTCGCAATCAGCCTACTTCCACTACCACCCTCTATAATTAATTACCGTTTCAAACTGCTTGTAGAGTATAGGAAATTTCTAGCGGATGAATTTTTAAAATTACGTAAAAGTTGGTCGAAAATTACGAAACACCAATAATTCGAGAACTCGCGAAAGCATTTCCGTAATAATAATAACAACTAGAGAAGAAAAATAATCCCCATCACATAGGAAGTGTAATTAAAATTGTCGGAAAAAAACTTTAGAAAAATCAACTGCTTAACAAATTCGATGTTGTGTAATTCACAGCAGGAATTACGCCGAACAATCTCGTTTAATTCCATTTCATGGAGGTAGAAAAATGTTTTATGTACAGTATAAATAATATGATATAAACAATATATACAATATATATATTAATTACAACGTAATTCTTAGGCTACCCCCCATTCGAAAAAATGTCCCAAAAAAATGTCCCAATTTTATGTAACGTTTGTTATATTTTGTAGGATTTTTGTTATTGTTATTTAAAAAATGTCACAATTTTATGTAATGAAATATGTAACGAAAAATGTAACGAAAAAATGTCTTAATTTTATATAACGGAAGTTAAATGTTAGAATAGGATTTTTGTGGTTATGTTATTTTTTGTGTGTGTTGATGCCAGTAAGAATTACGTTGTAAATTTTGATCATTTTATACAAAGTATAGAAGAGAAAGAGACAGAAATGATATATATAAACTCGGCCATTTTGGCCTCGCAAGGGGCTGTGCCCCTTGACCCCGCTTGCTATCATTTCTGTCTCTTTCTCTTCTATACTTTGTATAAAATGATCAAAATTTACAACGTAATTCTTACTGGCATCAACACACACAAAAAATAACATAACCACAAAAATCCTATTCTAACATTTAACTTCCGTTATATAAAATTAAGACATTTTTTCGTTACATTTTTCGTTACATATTTCATTACATAAAATTGTGACATTTTTTAAATAACAATAACAAAAATCCTACAAAATATAACAAACGTTACATAAAATTGGGACATTTTTTCGAATGGGGGGTAGCCTAAGAATTACGTTGTAATTAATATATATATATATATATATATATATATATATATATATATATATATATAATACGATCCTTTGAACCTTGCTATGCGCAGACCCCCGGACGGACCGCTATAGTTAGTTATTCTTCTATAATAATTATTGCAGAAGCCTCGGTTTTGCGTAACACAAAAACGTTACAGCTTTTGTTTACCGCCAGCATAAAAATAATATGATTATTGTGAAAATTTTTTTGGAAAATGAGCAGCGTAAATTACACCGGGACAGAACTGTGCTGACGGATAAAGCAGTGGAATATAATAGGCCGTATATTATTATGGTGACTGATAAAAAGAAGAAATTAAGTATGTTAATAGACATCCCAGATAGCAGAAATATAAATAAAGTATTTGAAGACAAAACAAATAAATATGAAAAACTTAGGGAACCAATGAAGCATACACTGAAGATTAGTACAATTAAAATAGTACCGCTAGTTGTTGAAGACGTAATGGTATGGTTAAGAATATAAGTGTAACCTAGCTTTGGCGCCATATATAGTAGATCTTACACAAAAAGTAATTTTATTAAACGCCGCCACAAACATAAGGACCTTTCTTGATCATCAAGATGAAGAAAATTTGTAGTACTTGCTAAATACAATTATTTGAATTACAAATGCATAGCTGTGATTTTTTGGATAGTAATGATAACGATAATAATAATTGTTTAAAAATTAACGCCGAACCTTACACGATAAATAACTAAAAATATAATCAAACTGACTTAACACGTCCATTTTATTTTCCCTTTTATTTTCATTAACCATTTTACTCAAATGACAAAAAACAAAAAAAAAATAAATATATAAAAACGAACAAGCAACACCGCACGCAACGGCTAGAAATAAAGAACGTAGTGTTTCAATAACACGGTTTAATTTTATGAGTTTTAATTTCAACGTTTAATTGTTTTCAATCTCCGCGGGATAATGATGATGATGCGAAAAATGGATTGATTACAAGAAAGTTTAGTAATAAACAAAAATGTTAAATGTTGCATAATGACAGATGGCCACCTACCGATCGCTTTCTATAATCAATTCTTGCTACATACAGTACAGCAGGGCGAAAAATCGATCGCGATAAAATACCACGATGTACTCGAAGTACGGATTATCACTCGCATTATAAACAATCTGCGGGTCAATTTGTCCGCCCCCCGAAGCCCACTTGTCGAATTCGTTTCGTCTAATAATATTTGTAACACCTCCACCGCATAATTAACTAGTCCGGAACGGCTCTATTCCTGTTGCATGACCTTCAAACGAATCGATAGAGTATATAAAACCGAATCAACCTGCTGTTTTTACGTACAATCGCCATCGATCACTAGTCAAAATACACCCCCCCCCCCCCCCCAATATCTACGCGTAAATACAATTTCATGAAAACATCATCACGTCAGTATTTGTCTGTTTTTTTTATTTATTTGACTTATTTATTTACTTTTACTTCTTCAAAGTAATAATAATTAAACACGGTAAACTCGCTTAATGAAAATCTCTCTCCTGCTCCTGGTAGGAAAGATTAAATTTTAATAATAACACGCACCGTGTTCTTCAGATGAATTGGTATTTTTTTTTTTTTTTTTTTTTTTTTTTGCTTCAATATGCCTAAAAGTAAACCAAAATAATTACGATCTGATTTAAAATCTGTTAAATACCTTAATTTCAAATAACACCGCAGTTCCTCTGACAGCGTCTTTAAATTAACCGGCGGTAACAACGAGAACATCTAAAGGAATTGCAAAAAACCTTACATGAAAATTTGAAGCATACTGAAAAAAAATAATGCGTAGATTACATGCAAAAACGGAGTAACTACAAAAAAGAACTGAACAGCATTGGAGAAAGCGGCCAATTGACTGGTAAGCTTATAGTTGAAATTACGAATTTCTGCAGAAGCAGTGGTGTTCGGTTGAAAAGATAAAGAACAATATAAGAGGGCTGCTAAAAATTATTTACACAGATGAAAAACCAGAACACGAGAAGAAGGGCCTCAGAGAACTGTCTCCATAACAAAAAGCAAAAAAACTTCAAAAAAAGCTCGAGCAATTATGAACACAGGCCAACCCTTTGTAATGCAATTTATAAAGTTATATACAGTCAGAGATTCTCCGCGCGCTATTTATTAAAGAAACCAATTTTTTATATGTCATTATTAAATGTCAAACCTTTGAGTCCTTTAAACTTCCTTCCTTCTGTTCAATCTTCTGTGCCGAGTCTCTATCCAGCATGCCCTTCTCTTCGTCAGATCTTCAAGCGTCCCTCGAAATATCCTTATTCTATCAGATTCTTAAAGCGCGCTTCAGGCTATTGTATCTCCTCTGCCTTCCCACTCTACCGATTACGTAGTACTTTTTATACGTTCCTTGCTTCAAGACCCCTCTTCCTTTCTTGTATTAAATCTAGATTGATTTCTTATGGATTCCTGGTCACTCCGGAATAGACGGAAATGAGAGTTAGCTGACTCATTAGCTCGGCTATATTCTTCTTCCGGCAGGTTTCGTACTACTATTTTTTTGTTTACTGCGGCACATTACAAATTGTGGTTCAACTCCTACACTCCTCCTCATTCTCTAACCCGGATTCTTTTTATTTGTTCATTCACCTTTCCGCTCTATTCCTGGTTTCTTGACTTCCCTTCTATGAGTCGCTTTAGTATCTCAGCGATATGGCGCCTACGCTTTGGGCACAATTTGCTTCCTTTCTCGCGCCATCCCCATATTTTCCTCTACATTCCTCCAACAGTAATTTTGTATGCAATCCTGATCACTCATTGGAACGATCTTCTTTCCACTCCTGTCCTTTATCAAACAGTGTTCTCACTCCTTATAATGCTTCGTTTATCCTTTCCCTTCCTTCTCCGTCTGTCATCCAAGCGCTTGATACATTTTTGTTGGCTATCTCGCATATCTCATAAAAATCTGATTTTTTTTCTTTTCCTTTTTCCAATTCTTGTGCCAATGTCCATGTTGACGAACCCATTAGGAGGGGGTTAAAAAAAGGTCAAACATTACCTTTATACACCCGCTGGTATTATTCATTCACATATCACCGTATATGAATGGCCGAAAATGCGTCATAAATATAAAATGAAATCGAAAATACGAAAATAAATAAAAATTATACAAAGGTGAATACAGGGCAAAATTCAATCAATTCATTTAAAAAAAAAAATCAAAACAAACAGCTCTAACGGTACCAGTTCCGACTACTTCATTACACGCATTTATTGTAGTATAATTTGAAGAAAAAATAAATAAATATAACATATGTTGGTAACATAATCACTGCCTTGCATAACAGTTTGACAATGTATTTCTTAAGGAAACATTTTAAAATATAACAAAAGCCTGCAACTACAGTTTTACTGTGAAATTGAATTATTTCGGTGGCCGTGTATTTAATATACATTCATAAAGGTATCTTTTTTTTTTTTTTTTTTTTAAGTACGAACAGGGTTACCAGATTTTCTGCACTATTTCGTCACATTTATCGGGCAAATAAAATCTTATTACATAAATACTTTTTTTTGTCTTCAGCTGCGTTTCAAACACAAAAATAACACGAAATATATGTAGTAAAAAATAATATATATTTTAATACAGTCGATATGGAATGGCGAACGTTATTGGCAGTATAAAAGCCCCTAACTAAAGCCTAATTATAATATGCAGTATTATTTTAATATAAAAAACAAAGAAATGAAAGAAATCTTAAGAGTACGCTACCCAAACATAATCTCAATTTTTGAATGATTTCTGCGAAACCGGAAGATTTTCCTTCACTTACCTCCGCCAGAAAACGCGTTAGAAATTTGATTAGACGTCAATGGAATTTCATTTTAGCGATAAAAGCTGGGGACATCGTGGTTGGCGTGTAAAAAAATATTTTGGCATTTAGATACACACGCACACACACGAAGTAGCTACAGAGTGTCGAAAAAGTTATGGTACTTATTTTTTCTCTAAATAAACACTACTTTTTAAATACACACTTTTGGACTGTCGGTAAATGTTTAATATTTTTTCATCGTGCGCGATAATACGTATGGTACAATCTTTCTCTTTGAATCGTGTATCCCTAGAAGGGACACCGTGACACAGAAATGCTGTTATCGTTGAGTAAGCTCTATATTGTACGCTTCATGAACACATTCACTGAAGCTTTTCCCAGAAAATTCTCGAATCCCATCTGACCATCTTAGAGGTACACGGCCACGACCTCATTTTCCATATGGTTTCCCTTTCAAGAAGAACGCCTTCAGTCTATTTGTCCGGACCACATGGTCGAAAAATTTTGGTAAGTACTTCCCCGTTAATAGACGCTTTGGTTCGCTAATCTCCATTAATATTGATTTGTTGGTCCTCTTGGCCGTCCATGGGACCTGTAACATTCGCCTCCAGTACCATAGCTCGAGAGATTACCTGCGTTCAAATGTGTCGTCCAGGTTTCAGCGCCATATAAGAAGATCGAAAATATTAATGATTTTTTAAATTTTCACCTCCCTGTTTACTGTTTGATCATGCCAAATTTTTACTAATCGGCTCATCGCGCTTTTAGTTATTTGCGTGCAACGTCGTATTTCTGCTTTGCAACCTCCGGTATTCTCAACAATCGATCCTAAGTATGTAAACTTATTAACCACTTCTATGCCGCCTATTTGTTTTATGTTAAGGCAGTTATCTTTAGATCGGTTGATTATCATCATTTTAGTCTTTTTTCCGTTAATTATCAATCTGTATTCTTTACTAACTTGTTTCCATAGAAGCTGATAAGCTGAAGATAATGGAGGATGAACTGAATCGATACAAAATACCAATTTGTGGCATTTCTGGAACACATTACAATCGGACATTTTGAAGGTAACAATTACGTTATATACTGCGCTAGCTACGCAAGCAAAAGTAGATAAGGCGTTGCCTTCACGATTAAAAAGAATACGAGTCATTTAGTTAGAAGCTATGAAGCCATTAGCGGACGTATAATCATAATACGAATAAAATCGAAGCCAATAAACTTTAATCTGATACAAGTGTATACGTTCCGACGGCTGACTCAGATACGGAAGAAATAGACCATTTAAAAAAAGTTATTACAGAGGGAAATCTCGATCATCATTGGTGACTACAATGCAAAAATAGGTGATCCTTCAATGGATGATTATATTATAAGGGAAACTGTTGGTAGCTTCGGCACAGGAATCCGGAATGAGAGAGATGAAATGTTTATTCGTTTCGTGCTTGATCACAAAATGTGTATTGCTAACACAATGTTTAAGTATCACATTCGCAGACTTATCACTCGGGTTGCACCGGAAGACACATGTAATCAAATTGATTATATGCTAATAAGTAACAGGTGGCGGTCTTCATATAAAAATATAAAAACCCTGCCCGGGCAGAGTGTGATGGAATTGAAATTACGACTACATACTCAGAAAAAAATCAAGACTACCAAAAGAATGACAATTACCAAGCCAGAAACTTGCAAAAACGTAATCGAACAAAGATTGAATAAAAAAAAAGGAATAATTGAAACGGCGTCGCCGGAACACTTATGGAGCAGTTTTAAACATCATATAAGAGAAACATACACAACATCCAAACAGCAAAACACATCGAGAAAATGAAAAACATTTTTTCTCGCAAGAGACAATAGATGCGATAGACAAACGTAGAAATTTGAATGGGGGGGGGGGGGAATTATTCAGAAGAAAAGGAATTTCAGAGCAAAAAAATAAAGAAAGCTATGTAGAAAAAATAAGAACAATTACATATCGTTTATTTGTTCTGAAATAGAAAAACATGCTGAAAAGAATGAAAAACAAATTATTCGTTTAAAAAAGGAAAAATTACTGTATTAAATTGTATGGCGCAGGAGTAGACACGGTGGATAGAACGAATATTCAAAATCTAAATGACCTATCAGCAGTGCGGGAGCTGGAGCCAGGAACATTACTTTGTGAAATATAAAATGCAATGAAACATCTTAAGAATAATAAAGCCCCATGATCAGATAATATACCTGCCGAGTTATTAAAAAATAGCAGGGAATGAAGCGATACGTATCACATGCATATGATTTGTAATACTATAGGCAAACTGGAGAGTATTGGTGCCAGTCGATTTATGTAACAATTCCAAAAAAAAAAGGATCAGCGACCGAATGTGAGAATTATCGAACTATATCACTGATATCATAAGCGAACAGAGTAATGCTCAGGATAATTTATAACCGAGGAAATGGTACAATACCACTATTAAATTATGTATCGTCACAAGCAGAATATAATTATCATCTAAATCAACCTAAAAACAATGTTACGCGCTTTTAACGAGGTATGCAGATTTTTTTATTGGCATTTTCCTCGACTGGAACTGTAATTTGTAGCAACAATGCCATTTCAGTTTCGGCTAACAAAATTTAAAAAACTGAATGGCACCACTTCTATACAAATGATCGAAATTACTATAGAAGAAGAAGCTTGGCGCTCTTTTTAAATAGATCGAAATGCAACATAATGGTCGTAGGCAAGACAGAAACTACAGATAAGATTCAAATTTATATTCGAGGAAAAAATAAATAATCTATTTCGAGGCGAGAATATCGAGTCGGGGACAAATGTGAAAATTTAAAAATATAATCAGCGTGGCAAATATATCTGTACGACGAGACTAACAAAAATCTGAAGAAAAGCCATCAAATAAACGAGAAGAAAATTACAGCAAGCCTGTTTAAGGTGCCCGGGGGGGGGGACATTCTCTACTGTAGGCTTCTGGGCCACTAATATTTCTCCAGTAGTGGAAAAATAAATACCTTCGAAATAGAAAGTATTAACACACGTATTCTTCACACGGAGGGGGTGGGTCTCTCTATCGTTTCAGCCTCCTCGTTCCAGTCCGAAGTATATTCAATTTGATGTTTGTGTACATTTTTTAGGCGAAATATTATATGAACAACAAAAGATATTAAAAACCGCTGCTGATCTATTTTGTAAGAAGATTATTACTTTTTTAATGCAATGATTATTTTACACCTGAAATATAATATTAATTAAAGGGGGGGAGTTGAAAGCTCACTAAAAACCAAATCTACTTCGAAATTGAGGCCAAAACGTAACGAAGCAGAAACGTTACGAGCCAAACGATACACGCCCTCCTCATACGGTCCACAGAATAAATAACTCGATGCTACAGGAGCTCGATTGTAGTTCAGTATAGAGACACAAATTTTAAAATTTCACGGCCGTATTAGCGATTAGCTGGATAAATTCATAATTCCGGGAACGCGCTAAGTGGAAATAGAAGACGAGAGAAGTCTTTATAGAAAACTGATGATGGGAAATATTAATCGAATCACGAAATATCTGAATATGTCTGACAATGACTGAGGACCGGATAAAATGTAGAAAAATCTGTAGGTCAACGTTCAATAATGACACGTGTCCCTCCTGTTACAAATAGAACCATTAATTGTCCTACTACGTCAATATATTGTCATGAAAAAAACCATTATTTCTATCACCATCATTAATAAAACCTTAAATTCTAATATTTTTTTAAATTTTACTTTAATACTACCGTTGTTTTCATATTTTTTTCTTCTATAATTTAATTGTGGTTTGCATTACGGAAAATATCATTATGACACATCCTTTTATCGGTCGCTGAAGGCATCTGATTTAATGAACTTAAAGTGGTCCATTTTTAAATGTCTTTAGTCGGAAATGTGGAAGTACAAGGGGGGAATGAATAATATTTAAATAGAAATACATTTCACATTGTATAAAATCGTCAGCGCATATATTTCGTATTTTGTTAGAAATCGAAATTTTCAATTACTTCGAATGTGATGTTTTTCATTATTTTAATTTTCTTAACACTACCTTTTCTTTATGTTAATTATGTCATTCAGTCGCGAAAAACTTATTCGTTGTATAAGTATTTCATTTCAAATTCAATCTATTTCAGTATTGACCCCAATTTTGGGTGGATCATGAGGGACTTTGTCATAGAGCCAAAAAATATCAAATGATTTTTTGGCATATTTTTGTACATACGACGCACCGGTATACAGACGATATGTAAATTATATTTTTTATATTGAAAAATGTGGAAAATCATATTGCTACTTTTTTAAATGTTACAAACATTTTTTAAAAACCTTAACGGGGTGTTTTATAAACCTCTCCCCAATATCGCACTGATTTATTTGAAAGTTCTTACCCAGCAGCGCGTTGAATGTATATATTTTTCATTACCAAAAATAATACAAACGGAACAATTCAGAAACATTAATTCAGTAGAATTAATATAATAAACGAAGAGAGGTTGGTTATTATTGAGGCGAGATCAAAATTATTCGAATTCATAAGCAGTGTAGTTGGTAACGTATGACAAAACTATAGTGGTTCTGTTTGTAACAAAGGAAGGATTGACACATCTGTGAATAAACCATGTAAACGAAACAAAAAGGTATATCTTATGTAGCAACTGCTTTTTCGGTCTTACAAGGAGAGGTCACGATCTGCGGGTCACCGATTTTGATGAAACTTTGCACATCGATAGAAGACCATGAGTATATAAACTGCCGTGTAAAATACTATTAGAGTGCAACGTTTTGATTTACGTGAGAAATTTAAATTTTTAGAAGCCGAATTTAACGGATAATATACATAGCCGATTTTTAGACAAAAATACGCAATAAATTTCAGATTATGTTTATATTTATTTTATGCAGATGGTTCGGAAGACTGATTATTCCAAAATGAAGTATATTAAACAAAGGAAAATTATTAAAAAACAATAAAATAATTTAAAAAATTCAATTTTTAATTTCATAAAAATTTAAACATGTCATTTATTACATTTATATACTATAAAAACACAAGTTACATTCTATATGTTTTGTGGTGTAGTGGTAAAAGTGACGTCTATTTATACATACTTCGAAGTAAGGTGTCCAGGTTCGAATCCACCCCTCGCTCGTGGTGTTCCATAAAATTTTTGATTCTTATATTTTACAATTACTATTTTTTAACTAATTATTTCAATTCTTTATACATAACTACATAAATATAATAAAACGATAAATATGTTTTATACACAACGAATTCATTATATACATATGTATATAAATATAAATAAAAAAATATACTTATCTACATATAATAAAATAAGAGAGTTGATGAATGTCAGTTATAATTAAAATGCTACAAACTTAATTTTTATTTACATAATTTGGGGTGACATAGATCATAAAAACAAATAAAACAGCAATTCCTGATGAATTATTACCACAAGTCCAAAGTTCTTTTAATTTTTCATTTGAAAAACAAATTTCATTTACATTTAAAAATATTTCACGTTTATCTGAATGTTTAAAGGTAAGCCATGCACAAAAACAGTCGTTAAATAATTTAAATGTTTAAAAATTGTTATTACATTTATGTAGTTATGTATAAAGAATTGAACTAATTGAATAATAACAATTAGTAATTGTAAAATATAAGAATCAAAAATTTTATGGAACACCAAAACGAGGGGGATTCCTACCTGGACACCTTACTTCGAAGTATGTATAAATAGACGTCACTTTTACCACTACACCACAAAACATATACATTGTAACTTGTGTTTTTATAGTATATAAATGTAATAAATGACATGTTTAAATTTTTATGAAATTAAAAATTGAATTTTTTAAATTATTTTATTGTTTTTTAATAATTTTCCTTTGTTTAATATACTTCATTTTGGAATAATCAGTCTTCCGAACCATCTGCATAAAATAAATATAAACATAATCTGAAATTTATTGCGTATTTTTGTCTAAAAATCGGCTATGTATATTATCCGTTAAATTCGGCTTCTAAAAATTTAAATTTCTCACGTAAATCAAAACGTTGCACTCTAATAGTATTTTACACGGCAGTTTATATACTCATGGTCTTCTATCGATGTGCAAAGTTTCATCAAAATCGGTGACCCACAGATCGTGACCTCTCCTTGTTAGAGCTATTCGACAATGAAACCGGTAAAGCGATTACCAAAGAGGAAAATATAGGAAAAGTTTGGAGTCGACTAATCTTTATTCGTTTTCACTTCGGCACATTACCGATGAAATATTAAAAGTTGCAAGAAAAATAATTTCGTTTATTTTTACAATTTTAGTAATAACACACACTTTTTAACGTGTACATACTTATTAGAGAGACAGCTTCCATTTAGATTTTTGTCTCGCCGATTATAAATTTTATTTTTAAAAATAGTTGACAGATTCGAGATTGAATCCGAAATAACATTTTCGGACGCGATTTAACCAAATTGTCCAATGGAAAATAGAAAAATAGAAGGGAAAAAAAATGATGTAACGTACATTTCGCATAACCGGCGGCATAGGAGTGTCACTGAACATCAAAACCATACATTATAGTTTGTGTTACGAGCGAAAATTCTGTAACGAATTATCAGCTGAAAAGCTTTCAGAAAAATGCGGCCCTGACAGTAATTTGATCACCACGGAAATTAAGAAAAAATTTCACTTAGAGGCTGTCGCTACGCAATCACTTGTACGGCCTCTCATTTCTAATTAAATCGATTCTACAATAGAAAACATCACTAAACATGCCGGCATGTTTGCATGACCTTTTCGATATTAAAATCGATTAATATGTGCCACACGCGTGGAGAACATCGTCCACTTTGTATACTTATCCAGCGATACACATTCCCGAGATAAATATATTCTGGTCGAGAAAAAACGAAAATATTTCAAACGCAATCACTCTCTACAGGAGCCGTAAATGTAAATAAATCTTAAAAATAAACACATATGTGATTAACGCAGAGATTTTACTCGACGATTATCCAAAGCAACTCAATTTCTCATTACGAATAATTAACAAAGACTGCTTTTTTTTTTTTTTTCTTTCCTTTACGTGATCTGACTTTAGATAAAATGCGACGCACCGCAGAGTTCATCAAGGGAATCAGATTGCAGGACCGAAGTTTAAGATTAATTCTGAAGCTGGGAGTCGAATAACCGGCAAGTTTAATGGCGCACACTTTTGTTCGCCTGGATCGAGAGTTAGAAAAAGGCCAACCAATCCACCGACCCTAATTAAGCCCTAATATTACGCAGTGAAACCTTACAAGTATAAAATAAAAGAAAAAACAATAGATAAAAACGGCAATTGAACCGTGTCATATTTGGCCGGCCCAACGTTTCCAAAACTGAAGGTCGTTACAGTCGTTACACACTAGATCTTGAAGAAATGTCCAACTGTAAAAAGACACGTTCGTCATTTTAAATCGCGTATTTTTAAAGAGCAACTTTAACCTAATAAAGAAAAATTAAACACGATTTATATTATTAAAGGTTAAATTAATTTTACAAATATAAAATTGCTCGAAATGTTTACAGTTTAGTTATAAACGAATAAAAGTGCGCCACGGAACATTAGAATTTTTTCCTGCAGTTGTGTAAACTGACTTTGCTTGTCCAACTCTCTACACCAAAGTTAACTTAAATTCATATTATTTAACGTACTTTAATCTTTTAATTGTATTTATCATCTTTCCAACTTTCTGTTTTCAAAAGAATTATGTTTACAATTAAACACGTGTGTACTACTTCTGGTAATTACAGAAATTCAAAAAAAGTACAGTTTAATAAAGGGGGCGAAAGAAAAAATACAGCTGATATTGCAACTTCAAATCTGGACCAATGAGGGCGACGCAGAAAAAGAATTTTTTTTTTTTTTGGAACTTAAGATCGATAACAAATTCACTAACTGTGTGGCAATAACAAAAAAACCTTTGCAAAAAAGTTTAGAAAAGCGTGAACGAATAATGTACTGAAAAAGTAAAGATTTCAATCGATATGTGTATATCGCGCATTCGGGAAAAACATATATTTATTTTTTTGGTAATTTTGGCGTTTGCGGGACTCGAGGGAATTTAATTTTGGATTTTTGGAAATTTAGAATATCTAAAACAAGGAAAATGTCTTTAAATATGCGCGTTTACGAGTTAGTTTGGAATTCGGACACGCTATTTTTCGCGCTTTTTCGGTGTTTTCGAAAAAATTTGATCGCCACCACCCGGTAAATCGGGTTTTCATCGATATACGGCACATCCGAAAAAAAAGAAACCTTGAACTTGGGTTTTTGGCGCCTTGCACTTTTTACGTCTTTTCCAGTTAATTTATTCAAAGGTACAGGGCAAAAATGCCAGAAAATGCATCCTATTTTTCATAGTACAAACTAGTCTAGCCCCTTAAACATCAAACATCTCACTGCCCCATATTAATGAAAATAGGCGAATATCAACATTAAAAGAAGTTCGAGGATAATTGAAAACCAACGAAGCATTAATTAAAAAATTAAATGGATATTAATTTTTCAAACTTTTAAATCGGCATATAATAAAATTTTCTTTTGAAATTTTAATTAATTTTCGGACATACTGAAATTCTGTCTGGGCGCGGAATTTTTTTCGGTGTAAGAGGGGGGAGGGGGAGGCAACATCAACATTGGCCCAAGAACAGTAGAAAAGAGGGAAAGGAGAATCAGATCTTTATAGGATTAAAGAAAGCTGAAAAAAATAAATCGAGCCCTTATAGTAGTCAGAAGGAGAAGAAAGGGAAAGAATAAACGAAGCACTGTAGGGAGTAGGAATAAAGAAAGGAGTAGAAAGGAGTTTGTTTCATTGAGCATTCAAACATTATGTGATTGGAGTCAAGTGTAAAATGGTTCTTGGAGGAATGCAAAAGGCAATATGGGGACCACACGAGACAAAAAAAAAAAGAAAACATAAAGGGAACACACTCCATCGAAGCGCAGGCGGCACATCGCAGCGATCAGAGCGTCGCATAGAAGAAAAGTCAACCAACTACAGCTAGAGAGGAAGGGAAGGTTTGATTTAGAAGTAAAAGGAATCCGAGTCAGAGAATGAAGAGCAAGAATTAAATCATAGTTCGGAATCAGGAATATTGACGGATGAAAATACCGTAAGAAATCTATTAGAAAAGAAAGATAACCGAGCTAATGAGTCAAATAAGTCACTTCCGGAAATCAATTTGAATTTAATGAAAAAAGAAGAAATCTTGAATCATGGAATGCATAAGAAGGATTACACGTAATCGGTACAGTAGAAAGGACAAGGAGATGCGATAGCCTACAGCAAGCTTTACGAATCCGACGGAATAAGGATATTATGAGAAACTGGTTGAAGATCTGATAAGAAGAAAGGCTTGACCGTCACAGATAAACGTCGGAACTTAAGAGGATTCGAAACAATTTAAAGGAGAACAAAAAAAAGGCGCGCCACCGGAACCGTTGATGAAGATGGTGGTAAAGCAGTTAGAGAAGCCAGAGTTTAAATTCTGTAAAAATTCCGATCTAACGACATGACGTGGAATTGGTTTAGAAGAAACAGGAGAATAAACGCAGTTGATTGGATGAAGGAAGGAGGAAAAATTGAAAGACAAGTACAGAAATGAGGGATAAAACTGATGTTTCAATTGACGTCAATTACATAAGAGGAAGGAACAAGAAGAAATATGCGAGGAAAAGGAAATAAGCAAGAAACGGTAACCTAAACAGCACCGTCGGATAAAAAGAGGAGAAAATATGTGTTTCAGATTGAACAGCAGCGGGGAGATATGATATTTCTGAGCTATAAGAAAAAAGCGGAGGGGAGCATTTTGGACGCGATCGAGTTTGGAAAGTACAGACTTGAAAAGTAGTAATACAAAATGTAACGGATACAAGGCTAGTAAAACATGAGCAGAATGCAAGAATTCCTCAATCCGTATGAAACAGGGGGACTTAATTAATAAGATCGAGCCTTTTGAGCGACGATACGTATATGTGATTAATGTGCTTGACGACTATCCGAAAATACTCACAAGTAGCGAAACGAGTTAACAAGAATGTTGGACCATTGTTTAAGAAAAGATTAAGGAAGGATCAAAGGAACGAAAAGTAAAAATAACTGGAGGGAATTTATTGGGGTCGATAGAAAGAATATTGAATATAGTGTTTTGGCAAAATTGATGAGCGAGTTTTGAAGTTGGAGTTTGTCATAGAGTCGCTGCGATAGATAGAATAAATAAGAATGTTGTCGGCGAAAATGAGGGGAAAAAAATTATCGACAGAAAAACGGTTTTAATCAGATAGTCGTTGAACAGGGTTAGAATAAGATAAAGGACCTGCAATAATCCACGAAGGACCAGTTTAGAGACGGAATAGTAGTGCCGATGGCTTAGCGCATAACATTTAAATGAAAAAGCCGCACCACTCGAGTCGCAGTTTAGTTCGAGCGGTTCAGCGAACATGTTACAGTAGCATAGAATCGATCACTGGCGGAGTTCAAATTATAAAGATGGGATTGCGTTATCTGGGGCATATTTATACAATGCGCATATGATGTAGAATAATTGAAACATACTGCGATATACAAATGATATTAATGTGTCCCGCAATCATATTTAATATTTTATATTTAATATTCGATACTTAAAACTGTTTTTTAAATGATGCTAGAAATACTTTTTTAAAAATTTCAGCGCGAATTCTTACCCTCCAATACGCCCTCTCTCTTTAGCCGCCACCGATACGTTCTACCTGTCGGTGTTTCAGTTAATAATCACTACTGAAATGGTACTAACGCTGCTGTTACAGCTATATAAAGAATCTAGAGCCCACTTCGAAAGCGTCGGTTACTAAATTTGCAGAAAACGATAAACAAAAAAATATATGTATGTAGGTAAAAAGTCGGCAATAGTCGGAACACCGAAATGAAATATAATCGTCGCCTTATCTCGCACGAAGAAACAGAATGCAAAGATGAACGGAGTAATTTTAAAAGAATGTAAACATGACATACATGCCAAAAAACTGATCTATAAATACGCGTATACACATACACACTGCTTCTCTTCTAGGCTACTCTTTTAGGAGCTCACAACGGCACCGATGCTACACTACCAATGCATTGAAAAACGCGCGCGTTTTATAATATATTTATAAAGTCTAAAGCACGGGTCAAAATATAAATATAACCTCCTCTTCTAGTGATAATGATAATGATAACGACAATGTGAGAAAGTGAAGAAACTAGTAGAATTTCTTGTGCAAGGAAAACACCATGAGAAGACAAGAAAGAAGAAGAATGGAATGTAACCATGAAAGTGGCAGCCAGCACGACAGCTGCGTAAGATCATTATTATTATTATCATTATCATTATCGTACACGATTTTGCGGCTTCAGCTGATAACGGCGTTCGGATTTGCGCGGCGAAGGGGGAGAAAAGCGGTCGCCACGAAAAATGATAATAAAGTTAACCGGGCTTCGTCGACTGAGCGCCAATCGAATGCCAATCAGGTGCGCGTTCTTCCGAAGGTAATCCACCTCTCGTACCGTTCCTCTTCCGCAGACAGAGGAAGCGAATGATCTTCATTCATCCGGGCTACCAGCTGCACTTATTCCAAACACTCTCTTCTCACATATATTATTACTATTAGCGCGCGATGTGTCGTCGACTCTCTTTTTCTTCTTATGAAAACTCTGTCGCGAATATTTCATTAACCCCCCCCCCCCCGCCGCATTTCTGGAGTAGAGGTGAAGGACTACTTAAAATAATGTCGATGTCCAAGTTGGAAAAATGGCGGGGAGCCTGCTGTTGCTTTTCGCGTTATTTTCTTCATAAAAGAAAACTCCCTCCGCTTAATATTCTAAAAAAAAAGCAACAAAACATGGATGTCGCGTTCAGCAACTTTTAGTATCGGAGAAACAATAGAAACAACGCCTTAGGAACACTCTAATGGTGATTCTCGATAGTAAAAGAACACTCAATTATTAAGCAGGTATTTGTCAATTAAGCCCTCTAGATAGATGCAAGACCGACATCGCAGACGGTGAACAAAACGCTATTCAACTACATTCAAGAGTCCCGATATGATTGATTTGAACTTTAATATATCGCTCCACCCTCCCTCGCGGTAACTATTAAAAAGCGAATACTATCGACTTTCGGCGACGTGAGTAAAAAATCGATATAATTCGAAACTCCGAATTAAAAATTACAATCCGCTTTTACGACATTTCCAAAATTCGCAACATCTACAGACCGAAACAATGCGACTCCGCATATACAGACATGAAAGCCGAAACGATCAGCTCGCTGTTAGTTCTTTTCTTCTAATCGAAAAACCAATTTCGTATTCCATTAGCGAATTACGCGTCACGCGTTATATATTAACGAAATTAAAAAATTTCAATATTAAAAAAAGACGCGTAACGTGAGCGCTAAAATGGTTAATACAACCGGGGAATATCTTCTTACGGTTACGTTTCAGTGAGAATATCGGTGAACGCTGGAACTAAGTGTGAGACTTTCCTGGTCTTAACATTGTTAAAAAACATAAAATGAAAAAAAAAACGAAATTACATATATACATACATAAAAATTATTTCCTTTGATGAACCTTGACCTAAGGATAGCCTCCCAACAATAGTCGATTCCTACAGAAGCGTCGGTTTAAATAGACTATGCCATTATTCATTCGCAAAGTAATGTTTCTTTTTTTTTTCATTTTCTTCGTGACAGCCGGCGGGCTGATTCGCCCCAACACTATTCGCTTCCACGCGATACGGTCACGTGCTGCCATTTTCAAATCCACGAAGTTCCATATGTTAGTTTCTTTTAATATCGCGTCCACAAATGTCACCCGAGGTCGCCCACGCGGTTTCCTTCCTACAATTTTTCCCTCGATAATGACGTTAAGCATGTTATGTCCTGACCAGCCCAGTCGACTTTCACGTATCCGCTCCAGCCTAGTTCTCCTCCCTTCTATTCAATCGAGCACTGCTTTATTATTAATTTTATCTGTCCAACTTATTCGCTGTAGTTTCCGCCAACACCATATATTGTTGTTCCAAGTCTCGTTTTTCAATCGGCTCCTTGTTTCAGCACCCATGTTTCCACACCATACAGTGCGATGGACAAAACCAAAGTTTTCATAAGCCGTTTCCGTAAATGCATTGAAATTGCTCACTGTATTAGTAGTGACTATCTTTAAAGCTTGCTTGCCCATAGCTACTATTCAACGTATTTCAGGCGCACAGTCAAGATTATGAGATAGCGATCTGTCGCAGATATTTAAAAGATGCTACTTGCTCAATGACTTTGTCATTCTCAGCCAAATACTGATTTGCTGCTGTATTCTACTTATTACCATAATTTTTGTTCTAGGAATGTCGATAGCAATCGAAAAATTTAGCGATCATCGTATTTTTATTAAAAAGTAAGATAATCATTTACAACATTAATTAAAAATAGATAAAATTTATTTACGCTTTACACAGCGCATTTAAAAATATTACGTCAGTTCATATAATAATAATATTTCCGACTTTATGAATTTTCTGTAAGCGAGCATTTTTTTTTTTTTTTAACCTATGTCGATCCACTACTGGATGTAGACATTCTCTAATGAAATAAATTGGCCTAATCTTCCGTGCCGGCCGAACAAATTGGAAGATGCATTTTATACCTACTGCCAAGGTTTTATCGTTATTACTTTGTAATAATTTCTCGCCGTCAGCTGAGATCGAACTTAAGATCTCCGTGACGGAAGTCAAGCGCTTTAGCAACTGGGCTATACTTCAGCACAAAAACGTATAATGCAATGTATACAAAAATGTAGCGTTCATGGTGTGTGCATATTACCACTGAATTTTTGACCGCTTATTAAACTAAATAATCCATAACTGATTTAAAAAATTCATAGTGCACCCGAGCAAAGCAAACAAAGCGAGCAAAGCTCGATTAATGTACACACACCCATATATATATATATATATATATATATAAATATATTATTTATAAATATTTAATTGGGTTCTCAGAAATGGTCCTAACGGTTCTGATAAAATGCACCAATTAGTAGGAGGTTGTCTAGAAACCGGGTGATCTAGAAAACGGAGGCAAACAGTGTTCGTGGTAGTAATCAAACTTTTATATTGGGTTTAATGAAAAGTAAAGTCAACAATTCACTTATTTACCGCGTTAAATAGAAAATCGAAATTTCGTGATGAAATAAAAATTTGTTTGCAATATTTATACGGCGATTTGAAATATTACGCGAACTAAAATACACGTTGAAAACTAACGAATAAAGTTACGTCATTATAACTTTCGTATTATTGTTACGTATTTTTAAATGTTTGTGAAACTCCCGAATACGTTTTAACTAATCCGTAAGTTCGGAATAAACGCGAGTAAACCTCGGTCACCACGTATTATATATTAATAACTACGTTATTCTTACCCCGGAGGTAATAAAAAAATTTTGCGGGGAAATTTGTAACGTTTTTGCCTGACGCTAATATATAATTTCATTTTGCGAAGAATGACATAATCAATTAAAACCTACTCTTCTATAAGAATTATAGAGAAGAAAAACATATCCAAGTCCAGGAAGTCTGTCTCTAGAGATGTCTGAAGAACTGAGTTTATACTTATTCTAGCTGTTGGTCTCAGCTTCGTTCGATTTGTTCTCTTTTTATATAATTACATTTCTCCTAGAGATATCCCCCTTTTAACAATCACTAGTACACTTTCTTTGTTTCCTGTACTTTTTTTACGTTTTTTTTTTTTTTTGACGGGGGGGGGGGGGGTATGTTGCTGACATAATAATTAAACTTGACAACAAACCGCAACAGTTTCCAAAGACTTAAGATTTGAATGTGTTAAAAATTTTACCGCGGGATTCTTTACGTACTCTTCTTATTTCTTCTCTTTTATGAAACACGTTTCATTAATTTTTCGTAGTTGTATCGTAGACATTTCGTATTCTGTTTTAAATGTTACTATGGGACCCAACAGTTCTGCTGCAGGTTTCGGTGCCGGATTGGGAACAGTTATTTTTATAACAAAAAACCACATAAATACCTTTTTTTTTCTTTCAAAAAGCAATTCGAAGAAATGCCAAATAAACGGAATGCTTTTTGCAAAGCGCACCGACAATTTTTAATTTAAATGGCTTAGTTTTAAAGTCGTTAGAATATCATCATCAGACTGCAAAGTAAAAAGTAGCAAATTAGCCAGCAGCATAGCGTAAAGTCAAGAGTGGACCCGTAAAAGATCACTTGTTTATGCCATGCCGAATTCTAAATACTAGAATAAGACTGAAGAAACTCTACGACAGAATGGGGCTTCCTCAAAAACGAATGCGGTGAAAAATTGTAATTGACCTTCGAATTTAAATCGGGATAACATCCTTTTAATAAACCGTCGATAAGGGGAAAGAATAACTAACGAAGTTCTATAAATGCGCTAAATAACAGTATCGCAATGAATAAAAAAAAAAAAAAAAAAAAAAAAAGATAATAAAATGTTTCAAAACGTCGTATTTTACGGACTGGATACATCTTTTCCTAGCACAACAATAACACGGATGAAGAGCCAAAAGTGCAATAGAGGAACCCTATTGCAGAACTTGAAAATTCTTTTAGTGACACTACGAAATTAAGACTCTAGTTTCCCGATGAAAAAATTTGTTCTACATAATCGCGGAAAAAACTGCCTGCTAGAGTATGTCGATGATGTAACTATTTTAACATTAATCGCGAAAAATTTTAAAATTAAGATTGACAGCGAATAATTAATTTAATTATCCTATTATATAACAATAATTAAACCATTAACGAATCGAGGCGATCATATTAAAAATGTAATTTTTTTAAATTCTCGGTGGCTTTCTCCCAGAATTTAAAAACCTCAGATTTTCCAATTAGGACACAAACTTCAGCACATTAGCAACGTAACCATGATAACACAAAAAGTGCAACAAGCAAACGAAACCGCGCAGGCAGACAAAGAAGAGGCCACACAACCGATATGTAACAATCCAAATGTGATCTACTAAGGATCAAAATATCCTCTTTTCGACCATTTTTGACCAGAGTGGCTCGGTTTCAAAAACCTAAATTCCCGGCCTAAAAAAAACCCGGTGTTGATGCAACTAACAAATACTGGGAAAATCCAATCATTGACGACAGAATATGAAAAATTTGATAAAAGATAGAATGACAAAAATTTACGTATAAGATTACTGAAATTGTATCAACTGCCGAAATAAATTCAAAACTCAGAAGACCGTCTCATTTTATTTATCACGTGACACTTCATCTCCGAATTATCGAAATAATAAAAATTGGTAAAAATGGAATACAACGGAAAAATTCCAGGGAATAATATGTCTCATCATTTTTCTATAAAAAATCACTTACATTTGGAAAGTAATAACATTCGTGGCAAATCCATCTCTTGAAACCAATAACCAATAAAATAACGAAACTGATAATAACGATAATAATAATAATAAAAAAAAAACGGGAGAAGGAGCAAAACATATATACTGACTAACACATATTTCAGAACAATAATAAACGACACTGAATTATTTTTACATTCGCTCATAAAATTAGATGGAATTTCTATTTTAGTAAATTAAGTTCATTTTCGTTACTTCTGAAATTATTGAGGTAATGTAAAAATTAAAAATAATACAATACCGACGATTTAATTACTGTTAAAACCATGTAAAGTGAAACATCATACTATATTGCTGTTCATTATTTTAGTTGTATAATTACCGTCGAAAATAATAGAATGAATTATCAATGGGGAAAAAACGATGATCTCGCTTTACATACCAAACTTATCGCATAAATATACACACTATGTAAGATTTTTAAAATTTTACACAAACGAAATGAATTACGCTAATTTTTCTTTCTTTTCTTCATTTTTGTTACATACAACTGTCAATAATATAATAAATACAATTATGTGAGAAGGTCGTTTTTGTTTAAATTTTTCATGGGAAATGATAAGAATTTAAAATTAATTTGGCGAAATTCTGGTACAAAACAAAAACGGTATTTCTTAAAACGTTCGCAAAAAATCGAAGAAACAACGACACGGCTTAATACAACGCGTAATAAAATTGTCATCATTTACGAAAAGCTCGATTATTTATTAGATGAAATTATCTCTTCGCTAAACAAACCTAATTGTAGTTGCAAACTAATAAAATGACACGTATTCCAAAATATGATAACGACTATCTATAGCTGAAGTTTACACATGTAACACTGACAATAATAGCACGTGATAAATTTATCGAGTAAGCAATATATATATATATATATACATATATTTACATATATATATATATATATAGTTTGTACAATGATTAAAAAGTCTAGCTGATTAGCTAGGGAACCGGCTAAATGTTAACAATAATAATAATTAAAATGACTTACCTTAAACACTTCAGAAAAGAACCCGTCTCCGATTTTTTCGCAGGAAAAATCATCCAAACGAGTCAAATTGGACACGGCGTGTTTAAGAGCTCTGCATGAAGAGCCGGTTATTCGACTGTCTTTAATTTTATCATCCGTTGTTGTCGAAGGGGTACACGGAATATACGGTGTGGAAAATTCGTTTGATTTCGAAGAGAATAAAGGAATCGTGGGCGATGATACATCAGTAGTTCTGGAAGTGGCGCAAAAATCCAAATTAACATTTTCACAGTAACCGCTGTCACGACCACTATTATGCATTATAATGAAAACGATGTCAGTGTATTAGTTCGTCTTGTAATTCTTAACGTAAACTTCAGGTTACCATCACACTGTAGCAATTTCGATTTTTTCTCTCCACAAATTCTGAAATACAACTCCATCCGCGAACAACTCTAGAAGAACCTGCCGCCAAAATAAATTAAGCCATTACCACACCATTGTTATTATCGTTATTATTATAATTTAAAAAATTACAATAAGTTCATCCGCGTACGGGTCAATTACGTAATCAGTAACGCGCATACAACGATAAAGAAAATTAAGATAATAAATAATCGCAGATGCATTAATCATAATAAAGAAGTTAAATATTCATCATATCGTAATATGACTCAGACAAATCTTTTCTTTAAACTCTGAAGGGTAGAATTAAAGACCCAACAAGGAAAACGATACAAATTTCTCCGTTACAATTAGATAAATTTTGATTGAGTTCCTTTTTTTTCTAAAATCAGTGACGAATTAAGGAGACACGAAATAGTCTAGCCAGAGCCGAAGTAACAAGGAAACTGCATTCATAGTAAATAGAAAAAGTAGTGTAAGAAGAAGCGCGAGATTCTTCAAAAGAAAAAATTTAGATACATAATCAGCATTGAATTGACTTATTCTCGCTTTAACTTTTTCGGGGGTTATACACAGTTCCGGAACGTTTTCGAAGAAAAAATTAATACGACTAATACCGAAAATTACGTAAGTTCTAAGCTAAATATTTTAGACAGAAAAAAAAAAAAAAAAACTCGATAAAACAAAAAATAAAACCGATACTAAATAAACAATAAGACTTCATGTGCTCAGAATTTTGAAAAGGGGGGTTTTGAAAATTTTCTTCACGTATTTATTTTATAAATAACAATACACTTTTCACTAATATCCATACTATTAATAATTTCCATCGTTTTGATTTATATATTAATAATTTATATAAATACCGTCATTAATAAAAATTACATATGTTATTGACTATACTCGTAATAAAAATTTTTGCATAAAATATTAATAAAGTACCTTAAAATATGGAGCATATTTTTTCTTTTTTCTTTTTTAATGTAAAAATACCTTTAAAAATCATCAATATTTATTTTAAATTTTTGACATTTTTCAGATTTTTGTGCATTTATAATAACTACTTCAGTTCTCATGGGGAGCCCCCCCCCCTTCCGGACACAGCCTTGTTCATAGTGCAAAATAATGATATCGACAATTTGCTACTCCAACGATTAATTTGCCCAACAGTTATTCCAGATTTTTCACCACAGCAGACGACAAGCACATCGGAACAATTCAAGTTTCTTATGGGAGAACCTAATGATGATTCGAAAGCGGCAATAAAAAAATTCAACAACATTTACGCTCAATTTAATACATAAGGAACCAAAAAAATAAAGTAAGTAAAAAGTGGAGATACCAAAAATTCACTTCAAACACAAAACACAACATCAGCTGTTAAAAAGAAAAATTTCGAATAAATCAATAGGGAACATAAATTAAAGACAACAGCTAACCAGGGGCGAAACGAACTAGAAAAAACTGTCTATTATTTATGTAATAACATAAGCAGGAGTAGACGAATTTTAGAAAATTAATAAAATGACAAAGATTGAAATAAAATACGGCTACACTAATGGATTTATCTCAGTACTACAATTCACACTTTATTCTTCATTATTCTAACTTCACCCTCTTAATTTATTGCGAAAACACAGTGAACCTCTGATCACTGCGGAAATTAATATCGAAGCCAAAATTTAATCAAAATCATACGTATCAACATTCATGTTAAAAAACATATCTCTATAAATTAAGAAGAAAAAAAAAAATGGAACGCGATCGTGTGTTGAAACAAGAGAGGCAACAATATGCTCGATACCAAAACACCGTTTATTAAACTACAGAAATTTATCAAAACTAGAATTTTAAGAATAACATCCCATTATCATGGAAAGAAGATACCGGAAGAATATCTAAAAACTTAATTACGATTATTTTAAATTATCATTGTGAAACTGTAAACTAATAAAAGAAGACGAGTAATTTAATTCGAAACAATAAGGCGGGGGCGATTTAGTTTTTAAAAAAAGGGGGGAAAATCAGCATTTCTCTCGATGCAATATTACATTATAACAACATAAGTAAACGCTAAAAACAAACTATGAAATCAGCATTACACATCTACGGATCCGTCTAAATAACATTTTTACGTACACATCTTAAGAAAATAGATTAAAATGCTACAAATCTCAAATGTCTTATATGCCACGGGGCGTTGAATATACACGTGTATACTTTAGAAACACTTAATGTCTGATACTTAATGAACAGCTGAAGAACGTGTGAATATAACGGTGGAATTATGTGATTATTGCATTCGGAATTCGTAAAACAGAGTACTCATTATACTTTGTAATATTTATGAATTTTTCAATCATTAGCAAATAGGATGTTACAGATTTAATTCAATTTCTTTCGTGATAATACATTAAGCTTCTTTAAATTATATAAAAACCAAACAAAAAACAACTGAACACTCGATTATTATAAATTATACGCGTTACAAACACGGAACTCCTTTTTTCACTGCGATTAAATAAAACTTTGTATTCGAAACATGTCATGTAACTTTTAATATATACAAAGCGTTAATATTTATTTTTTTAACGAAATTTAAAAATTCATTATTTAAATTATAATTTAAACATATTTCAATTTCACTTCGAATATATCACGTAAAAAAAATTTTTCGTGATGTTGTAAACAAACCTAAACAGTTAAACGAAGAGCCAGCATAAATAATGTTAACACATGAAAATATTTTGAGGCTAACTTTTTTACATTTACTTCAAGAAAAAATGCCTAAACCAAAATATGACAATGTGAATAGTATACATAAAATATGTTCACACAATTTTATATATATATATATACATATATATTTAAAGTAATTTTATGTACCACAAAATAAGTTTTATATTAATAGTTATATTCCATATTTTTCTCTATGTAAAATAACCACATTTAAATCAAATACAATAGAAATCTTCAGTGGTATGTACAAAACTTTAAGTATCATAATCCTTTAATAAGATGTTTTGCAAAAATGAATATCTCGTTTCCATTTCAAATAGTTGGTTAATTTATATCACAACTAGTCACAGTCCTTAATCAAATCCAAAATACAAATAAATAATTTCCAAGGGAAAAACAATATTCTATATTAATAAGTGGTTTTATAATAACTATCTGACAAAGAATTTTTTATCGTATAAATGAGATCTTTCAATAAAAACCTAGGATACTTAAATTTTAAATTCAAATACTCCAACAAGAAACACGATTTTCACAAATAACCTTAAATATTAATTGATGCAGTTTGATTTAGCAAATATCTCTATCAGGGCAGGTTATTATAAAATGATGCGTAACAAAGTATCCAAATAAAACGATATAAAAACAAAAACAAATATCTTTCTACTAATACAGAAAACTTTTTATATTTTCAGCTAATTATAAGGCATAGAACATATTATATATACATATATGTTTTACTACACATACCGTAATCTACCGAGCAATGAATTTATTTTGAAGCAAAATGATAATACTTATCTCATTAACGGAATTTAATAACAATCGGACTAACACGTTAATAATATTTTCTAAAATGCAAAGAATTCAATTAAAATCCGGGAGGGGGATCCGTCATTTAAAGTAAAAGCTGAAGTAAAAATATATAGTCTGTACCAGCCTAATATAAAATTATATGAAGAAAATTTACAAGTTAATTTTAAAACGTACACTTCAATACTGAAACGTAGGATAAAAACAAAAAAAAAACGGAATTTAGAACAAATAATCTGTCATATATGAAAACATGCAAACAGTAAAAGAAAAATTTGAAATAAAAATTTAAAAAAAAACTAAAACTATTAAAATAACCACCAATATTATAAGTGAAACGTCCAAATAACATTTGCCAGCAAAGAAATTATAACTGTGTTACAATAAAAAACTTTAGACCCGAAAGAGCCGGTTAAATTTTTTTCTCTTGTGTAAATTTTAACGGGAGAAAAAAATGTATTATTTCCGCATAAGTTTAATTTGTTAGTACTTTTAAAAATTAATAAAAACCAATGTTACAGCAATCCATTAAAAAGTTTTTAGTTTATATAAATTCCTTGCTTTCTCGTTTTTCAGTTGTTTTATTATTATTGCCGTATGGACGATTACAACCATTCAATAAATCCTGATTACGATAAATGTAAAAACGCTATAGCCACAATGCGAAAACTTACTCTTATATTTTTCAATAATTTTTTACAACAAACAATATATTATTCGTATATTTATAAATGATTTGATTTAAAAATTAACTTTCATCTTAAGATATCAAATGTAGAATTATTTTCTATCTATTGACCTGTGTATATTAAACTTTCCAGCTGCTTACGAAATCGTAAGAATTTAACAACCACTAAAAATCAGCGCTTTTCTGCCCACTTCATTTTAACCAATACGTATAATAATTTTCGAAAACAATTTAAAATTTGCCAGCAATTAAAAACTGTAGAAATTACACATTTAAATTCAAGTTATCCAAAAAAGTTCCTCAGCAAATATTTACTGCCTTCTAAACAATTTCAATAATGAATATAATTTAAAAGTCGAAAGTATAATATTTTTATTAATTTTTATTATACTTTAACTAAAACGCTAGTTAAGCTGATAGTAATATTTTACTGGGTTTTTTTTCATTTATTCGATAAACAGTCTAATCGCAATTTAAAGAGAAGCGTACAATTATTTATTAAATTATTTTTATGCTTTCGATTAACTACCATTAATTTTACATTCAATACAAAAATAACTTACTTCTCGGTATGTTTAATATGCTGATGTGTACAACAAAAATAAAAATGTAAACGGAAAAATAAACAATAATTTTAATTTGTATTAAGCGGTATTTAACGAAATAAACTAATCACTTCAACGCACTCCACCAGAACAAAAACCGATGCATTTCAAACATGAAATAATCTCACAGAATATTTCTTAATGGTCTCGACCGTGTGCAAGAAATATCCAGTATCTAAGTTTAATGCTGCTGCTACAGTGTACACAAAGTCTAATTCTGATAATAAAGAATGTTAGCGCTAGACCGAATTTGACAATACAAAACATGATACAGCGTTTAGCAAACGGTATCCGAATTACGAAATCCTTTTTATTGCTACAATTCTTGTTTGATTGCAGGTGATTGCAGGTGCAATTTTTATTTCACTTGCACTTTTTTAAAGCCTTTAATTCGAAAAAATATTTACTTCACAATGCTCTAATACGCATGCGCCGATTGAAATTACCAAATGAACGTACAGTAGAACAACAGGTATCAGTGATAAATTCAGGAATCTGTTTTTGGGAAAGCAATTTATGTTCCGGGGAAGGGGGGCAGAGATTTTATTTTTATATTTTTACTGTCAATTCTCATGTGTTTTTCGCTCTTTTACAGTTTTTGTTTGCTTGTGAAATTTATTGTTTTCATTTAATTTCGTTTTAGATAAAATTTGAAATAAAAATGAAGATTTGTGAGATTTTCGGCAATTCGTTTACTGAACTCACCAATCTAATTAGACATATAAATGTAATACATGGTGTATGTAAAATCGTAAATTAATATCATTTTTCGATTCGATTCTCATTTATACCGCTTTTTTTTTTCACAATTTGCTCTGTGTTTAAAGTGATAGTAATATGTGTTGATGGACTCCTTTTTGTCAGTTTTTTAAATAAAAAGGTGAGTTTCATCCTGCTCTTCACTTTTTACTAACTGTTTTCAACTGTTAACGTTCATTTCTCTTTTATTTGCACAATAAAAGTATAATATCAAGTGCTTTTAGTAAATAAAAAAAAAAAAAAAACATTTTTGGCTTTTCATCAATTAATCGATAATATAATAACCCGGCGGCTTGTGTCGCATGTCGCTGTCACCTGTCGCTGTCGTCTGTCGGTGTCGCTGTCGTCTGTCGCATGTCGTTTGTCGTCTGTCGCCTTGTCGATTTGTTGTAGTGTCGCCGATCGACTTGTGGGAAGTGACATATACTACATGTACTCGTAGTTTCGTTATTCTCTGTAATTATTGCTAACGTAATTTTACGCGATCGGTCGACTTCTTTCGTCGTGACTGTTTTCTTGTTACGCATTCACGCTGGCCGCTAGGCCTAGCGTAGTAATGGTATATATGGAAGTACTTCAGAAGAAGCTTGATGAGCTCCTGAATGAAATTGAGCAACTGAAAACTGCCAACTCTCATTTTGAGAAGGAAACTTTAGCACTTAGAAGTGAAAATGCGCGACTCAAACAACAAATGGACATTCGAAAGTACTTGAAAACAACATCTGATCAGACTTCCTCCAGCCATGGAAACAAATCAACCTCCTACTGAAACTAATAACACCCAGCATCCTTCGGCCACAGTTACGAAGAAACCGCCATCCTTTTTCATCAGTGGGATAAAATCTATGGCGAAATTCCATGATCTACTAGCAACAGAAAGTATCACCCCGCATGAAATGAAAGCACTTGCGAATGGTGAACTCAAATTACTCCTAAACACTTCTGATGATTACAGGAAATGTCGTATAGTCCTTACCAATGTATCACAACTTCCCGAAGATGTTAGGAAGGTGCTAGGCACAATCAAATTCCACACCTACAGGCTCCAGGAGGAAAAGCCATTTACAATATTTTTTTCGGGGTCTTCACCATACCACCGATACAGCTAATATCGTTGACGAGCTGAAAGCCGCAGACCATGAAGTTATGAACGTCATCAACGTCCACACTAAGAAACGTGTTGATGACAAGCAGACCTTGATTCGGCTACCGCTATTCAAGGTAGATTTAAAGGTTAGTGACAACAAACGCGATATTTATAATATAACTAACCTATGCCACTACCGAGTAACTGTCGAGCCTCCAAGGAAAGTCAGAGTACTCCTTCAATGTAAAAGATGTCAGGATTACGGACATTCTGTCAACTACTGCACTAAAACTCCTAGATGCGTCAGATGTGGAGCTGCCCACAATCACACTGAATGTAAGGTTCCCAAGACTACTCCACCTAAATATTTCAACTGTAAAGGCAGCCACACCGCTAACTACAAGGGCTGCCCATACTACAAATCTAAAATTTTTCAGCGTGAACCACTTAGGGTTTCTGCCGTTGAATGCATACGTGCTGAACCCCCAAGTAGTCGTCCGAGGGATGAAAATTCATATGCTGCTATTGCGGCTGCACGCGGCTCCGCTCCAACTACAGCTCCTTGCAGCAATCAAACACAACCTCTGACAAGTAAATCAGCCTCATCTGAATCATCTCAAATCCTTGAACTACTCAAAAGCCTAGGAGCCTCGCAGAAAGTTATTGAAGATAAGCTTACCAACTTGGACGCTCAAGTGTCTCTCGTCGAATCCTTCAACTCTCCCAGCCCTCCGCGCAAACGTAACAAGTAATGGATCATCCAAACTGCCTAAACCTTATATGTTGGAATGCGAATGGCTTGCAATCCAGAAAAAACGAACTTGAAGTTTTCCTCCATCAAAACGGCATTGATGTGGCCCTGATCTCCGAAACCCATATCACAAGCACTGCAAATCCACCGAAAATACGCAACTATGAAATTTATCTCGCCAATCATCCTAGCGGTCAAGCAAGAGGCGGCTCAGCTGTGTTAATCAAGAAATCCCTACGTCACCATGATGTCGGAGTATTCATTACAACTAGCATCCAGTCATCTGTAGTTGCAATAAACTTCAACAATCGCACTCTTCACCTGGGTAGTATTTACTGCCCCCCTCGTTTTGTACTAGACAAAGAGACCTATCTAAGGCTCTTCCGCCATCTAGGTCACAACTTCATCCTAGGAGGTGACCTAAATGCCAAGCACCCTATTTGGGGATCACATATTACAAGCCAGTGTGGATGTGTTCTTCACCAAGCCATTGTGGAGTATAACTGTCGTGCCATCCCTCCCGATGGCCCTACCCACTGGCCGGTCGACCATTTGAAACGCCCAGATGTCATTGATTTTTTCATATGCAAAGGCATTCTGGATAACTATATATCGTCTCGCACAATTACGGACTTGACCTCCGATCACATACCAGTAATGTGTACCATCACAAATGTACAACCTACATCGACGGCTCCCCGATCAATGGTAAACCGCTCCACGGACTGGAATTTATTTCGTGAGCTAGTAGATAGCCAACTGGACCTTAATGTCAGCCTTAAATCGATTGAAGATCTGGAACTTCAAACAGATCGATTGACGAAAATACTTCAACAGTGCGCGCGGCAGTGCACAATTTACAAAAATCCCACCTCCCCAGTGGTAAGCTATCCTACCTTCATAGGCAACTTGGTTCGAAGTCGGCGAAGAGCGAGGAAACTCTGGCAACAAAACCGTACTAGTACTAATCGGCAGATTTTTAACCGCCTATCACGTGAGACCTCATATGCTATCAATCAATGGAAAAATGACACCTTCAAATCCTACCTGTTGGAACTTGCTACTTCCAAAGAATCTGGATATTCACTGTGGAAAGCCGCCAAACGAATATGCAGACCTCCTCCTGTAAAGTCTCCTCTCAAAAGGGAAGATGGAACTTGGGCCAGAAACGAACATGAAAGAGCTGAACTATTTACTCTGCACTACACCAAAACGTTCCAAACGAACGATATGCACTCTGATATTGACCCTATTCCATTACCTCCAGATGAAGGTCATATCAAGCCTACATCTCCACTGGAAGTCGCCAGACTCATAGACAATCTGGCACTGCACAAATCTCCAGGTCTTGATGAAATTCTGACGATCATATATCGTGAGCTACCTAGAAGAGGCATAGTCTATATGACACGCCTATTCAACGCAGCACTACGTATGAGACATGTGCCGTCATCGTGGAAAGTAGCCAAAATGATTGTCATACTGAAACCAGGAAAACCCTTAGAAGACCCGTCCTCGTATCGTCCTATTTCACTGCTTCCTATCATAGCGAAACTCTTTGAAAGAGTTGTACTTAGTAGAATGCAAACTATCATCACACGGAGAAAGATGCTACCAGATATACAGTTTGGTTTTCGTCATAAACACTCAACGATTGAGCAGATCCATAGAGTTGTCCACTCTATCTCACAGGCTCTCGAAAATAAAGAGTATGCCCCAACAGTGTTCTTAGACGTCAGTAATGCCTTTGATAAAGTCTGGCACAAAGGCATCCTTCATAAAATCTTTCCCCACTTTCCTGCTCCTCTAAGCCTACTGATATCCTACCTATCCCAACGTTCCTTCCAAGTATTCATTGGAACTGTACATTCCAGTACTCACCCAATAGCTGCAGGCGTTCCTCTAGGCAGCGTTCTTGGCCCTACTCTTTTCTTATTATATACCATGGATATTCCTCAAGCCTGCAATGTCACGACAGCGCTTTTTGCAGATGACACAGCCATAACAGCATGCAACATAAATTATGACATTGCAGTCAGTAATCTCCAAAATGCAGTCAATCAAATATCCACTTGGGCCATGCGGTGGAAAATTAAACTGAACCAATCGAAGTCAGTCGGGGTGGACTTTGCGCTGCGCCCCCACCATTACATTCCTACGATCATCGAAGGTTCTTCGGTCCCTACTGCCAGTCAAGCATGCTATCTAGGTCTACACTTGGACTGCAAGCTCAATTGGCAGGAGCATGTTCGCACCAAAAGAGACCTCCTGAACATGTAGTTCAACCAGTTCCACTGGCTTATTGGACAGCGATCAAATCTCAGCCTGGTCAACAAGAAGCTGATCTACACTACGATATTCAAGCCCATGTGGACTTACGGATGCGAGCCCCGGGGAACCACTTGCGATTCAAACAGACTTATTATTGAGCGGTTCCAAAACAAATTTATGCGAATAATAACGAAGGCCCCGTTTTACCTCACAAATGACCAGCTCCGTAGGGATCTCGAGTTGGACCCCATCAGTGAGACGATTAGGAAAAAGTCAACCCGTTACGTACAGAGACTTCATAATCATACCAACACGGAGGTCGTACAGCTCCTGGATGACCAAAATTACACACGCCGATTGCGCAGACGCCACCCACTCGACCTTTTCAACTGAACTTCGTTTAATGTGACTAGTTGTAACTCCGTTTATGTAACCTACTTTAAATAGTACTAGCCACTTCCTTTAAATCGCCCGTGTACTTCTCTTTGTTCTAATTTGGTAAATGCTGTACTAATTTAGCAGTTCCAAATAAATAATTAATGAAAAAAAAAAAAAAATATTTTTACTGAAAAAATTTTTGTGAGATACTCCTGAATAAAACCAAATATGTAAAAAATGATTTATTACGTAATTTAAAGTAATGAAAAAGCAAGTGTGAACGATAAATTTCAAGTAAAATAACCCCGATTATAAACAATAATATTTTCTCAATTGGTTTTAAAATGATTAATTCTATTTTCAGCATTAAATAACATATTGTAAAAATATTGTAATAAGTTCATTATCTTTTTATAATAAACGAATACGCCGTGGTTTAAGCTATTTTAAATGGAATTTTCTTGGAGAAAAAAAACAAGAAAAAGGCAACAGAGACCGAAATGAAATTGTCCATAGATCATGTTGCTTTAAAAAAAAAAAGAATAAACAAAAACCGAAAAGAAACGTTTAAACAATTTACTGAAATCAATTAATGATAAATAGATCGACGTAAAACGTGGGAGTTCCCGTTTACGCTGACAAAAAATACTAACTGCAGCTAATAGTTTTTTTAGCTCGCGAGTATTTTACATCTTTCGCACATTTGCTATAAAAGCATATCAATTTTTCATAGAATAACAAGCAAACGTCAAAGTTAAATTTTAAAAGATTATTTCTTTTTATCCTTATTTTATGAAGTTTCATTTTTCCATCAAAAATCAATCTCGTAATTTTGAAATTTAAAAATATACAACTAATTGAGCAATTTCAAAATGTTTTAACAGAAACTTTTGACGTAATTGTAAACAAAGCGAATAAAAAGAATTTTATTTCCTTGCTGCATTCTTAAACAGCTTGTATTAAGTTCTAGGGGGAAATTTTAGAGTTCTGGGGGGCATTACCCCCCCTACCATTATTTTAAAAAAAACACTGGATTCATCCCTGACAGGTATTATATGATAATTCAAACAAACACATATATAACAAATGTAAATGTATAAACGATATGTACTGCTTTCTGGTATAGCCCATCATCGGCTAAAAATGAATAAAACCATACAAACTATGTGATAAGAACAAACTCAAGAAGTGTTTTCAGAATTTGTTCCGATCAAATACTTCGTGCTAGGGATGGCGGACATGCGTTATTATAGTGAAAATACCACTGTATGTGATGGGGAACAATCGTCTAAAATGCAGGATGTGAGGATTGGAATTAAAAGAAATTTGGTTATCGTCATTGTTTGATGACATCATTAAATATTATAGTCTTTTAATGTGAATTACACAAATTAGCTTATTTTCATCCAAATTAGTGTTAAATATTAAAAAAATACTTAAAATATAATAAAAAATATTATTTTTACAATTATTGAATAATATTTTATATTTACAAAATTTGTTTATATGCGTATATATATATATTAATTACAACGTAATTCTTAGGCTACCCCCCATTCGAAAAAATGTCCCAAAAAAATGTTCCAATTTTATGTAACGCTAAATGTCCCAAAAAAATGTCCCAATTTTATGTAACGTTTGTTATATTTTGTAGGATTTTTGTTATTGTTATTTTAAAAATGTCACAATTTTATGTAATGAAATATGTAACGAAAAATGTAACGAAAAAATGTCTTAATTTTATATAACGAAAGGTAAATGTTAGAATAGGATTTTTATCGTTATGTTATTTTGTGTGTGTGTTGATGCCAGTAAGAATTACATTATAAATTTTGATCATTTTATACAAAGTATAGAAGAGAAAGAGACAGGAATGAAAGCAGGAGGGGTCAAGGGGCACAGCCCCTTGCGAGGCCAAAGTGGCCGAGTTATATATATATATATATAATTTAATTTATTTAACAGTTATTAGATGCAATAAAATTGTTAATGAAATAAATATATTTTAAATTGCTTTCGTTTTTTTAAAACACATAAAAACTAACGGAAAAATATTAATCCATGAAAATAAATTTTAGTTTTTTAAAAAAACGAAAGAAATTTAAAATATATTTATTTCATTAACAATTTTATTGCATCTAATAACTGTTATGCAGAACTATTTAGAAAAATTATTTATTAAATGGGAATAGAAATAGAATTACAATTTTTGAAGAAAATTATATATTTGTATTATTGAATAATTTTCAACATAAATTCTCCAATACTGTGTAAATTTTTTAAAAGCATTGATTTCAATTAAATATATTTTAAGATTAAAAATTACATAACTTAATGAAAAATAACCCAAAATATACATAATAAACTGTTTTCAATACCAAATGTTTCAAGTAGAGAAAGTAAATGTAAATGTATGAAACAAAAAAGTAGTCATAATTTTATTATGCCGAATACAAATTTTACAAATGATTTTTGTATATGTAACTAATTTGTATGTAATGTAAAATATCAAATTCAATAATGTTATATTACTTTCAAATAGGTAACTAAGTAGAGACAAATAAAAGTTTCGTACAGTAAAAAATAATTATAACCTATTGAAATCATTATTTATGTCAGGAATTCATTAAAGGAAAATTTAAACGTTTCACACACAGTAAAAATGGATTATAATAACATTGTTGGAAATTAATGGTACGGTTATTATAAGTGGTTCATTGTTATGCCTAAAATTAAATAAAGCATATGTTTAATTTGAAAATTTACTTTTACTGAATGATTAATGATATAAACTTTTATGAAATACAGGGTGGTCCAAAAGTTATTGCACATCACAAAATTGGTTACTGTTCATGAATCGTTTATTAAAAAAGAATGGAACAAACGTTACAAGTTTTAAAAAAAGTCCTAATGACGGTTTCCACAAGTTTTTTTTGTTACTTATCAGTATAACGCGCATTTACTACGTTTTTTGTAGACACGCTAGTTTATTACACACCTCTTCAAAAATTATGCAATGACTTTTGGACCACCCTGTTTATACAGAATAAGCTTTGACTGATTAAACTAATAATTTAATTTCAGTGATAGATGTATGGAAGGGGTGAGTTGGAATCTTAAAATTTTATAAAAGGCTGAATTGTTTGTGTATAACATTTCAAACAAATTGCGTCGAACACTAATCAATTTTCTAAAATTTCATTCGGAATACCAATTGTTTCTGCAGTGGTTTTTGAAGAAGCAGTACAATGGCAATTAAAAACCTGCTATATTCATGAAGATGAATACTAATAATTATGTATATTTAGTTTTTCAGCAAATTTGTTGGTTTGTTCTGCAAAATAAAGTTCACTAGTATGAACACTAATGCTTTATTGAAATTGGAATCATGTAAAATTGTTTTGAAAATTCAGTACGTTTACTTCAACCAATTTTCCTTTAGTCTGTTTTACCTTTTCTTTTTGATTTTTTTTTTTTTAATTTTAAAATTTTGGTATGAGGAACATTGAACTGTTTTGTTAAAACGTAAAGTAATAGAAGGTTTTTTCTTTAATGAGTAGCATCTTACATTTATGGATTTCGCAAAAATATTTTTTATTGAGTAAACTTACTGATAAAACATATAAACAAAATTCGCCTTAATGATGGAGTCGAAATAAAATATGCTTATAAACTTCTCACTAGCCACATATGTATACATAAAACAAAAAATACCAATAAAGTGGAAATTACTTAATATGAAATGCAAATTTAGTCTGGAATTGAATCAGTCTATTCATCATGGGCGTCGCCAGCGGGAGCAGGGAGGGGCAGCTGCCCCCCCTGGAGCCTTGAAACTTTTTAATCAATTGGCATTGATGAATATTCATAGGCGCGTAATCATGGACAATTTGGAAAACTTATGTTTTAATTAAGATTTTATTCTTGTTTAATAAAATATTAAGCCTTTACAACTTATAACTTTTATTTTTCCTATAACTCATATCCTCTTTCTATCATTTTGCCCCTCCCTGGCTCATTAGCTGGCGACGCCCTTGCTATTCATAATTGTATTTTATTATAATAGTAAGAAAGCTGTAACAATCCAAGTTAATCTAATACAAAAATGTAGTGATTTTTATAAAAAAAGATACCATATGGTCATGATCTTATAATGGTGTAACATGAATAAAATTCTGATTTTTCCTTTTGGAATTCTAGCTTTACTATGCTGCGGGAAATGAAAAACGTGAACGGAATTGTATATTTTTATCCTAATACTTTTAGATCTGTACACGGCATAGTCTTTCGTATGTATCTCTCGGGTAAAGTGATGTAATTCATATCGAATGATTTGAATAGTGGGGAAATTGGAATCTCATTCCAATGCCGCAGCAATACTATCAAGAAATATAATGTAAATAAACAAAGGTTAGACATGGAGATACTGTCCTACTATAAGCGATGTAATTTTGCAAAATTACCCACATGATAAGAATAATTTTACACGATAACATATTTCTTTGTTAATATTATATAATTTAAAAAGTGATATAACAGTACATTACTTTAATAAACTCACTGAAATGTACATGATTTACCCTTTTCAGATGTAAATTCATACTTGAGCCTTTTAATATTATGTTTAAAGATAAGTTGAACATTCTGCATTTATTGCTTTTATTTCCTTTTCCATCATTACATTTTCTGGTAATAAAAATTTAAAATGAAATTACTATATACAAAAATTGTTCAAAACACACATTACTTCTTTTACTTACTCGTGCATTCTACTCTTAACGTTTTAAATTACAATTCCTTGTAAAATTCTTACTGCAAATATCACACTTCAGGCTGAAAATATAACTATTTACATATAGATGTGAAAACATAAACTCATTCAACACAATAATTGCACTGACATTTATTTGTATACAATTATCTAGTTCTATCACAATAAATTACTGTAATATGCAATACACATCTAAATTTGTTATTTATATTAACTCATTAAAATAATTGTTACATTCACTGCAAATGTAAAAAAAATTTCAGATTTTTTTATATTATTAATTAATCAAAAACAACTAGGTTATCCATTTAAAAAAAAATATATAATAAAACGACCTTTCCATTTTTTTATTATGAATAGTTCTGATATGGCGCAGTAGATCGTGTTTGTAAAGAAATGTGGCCTTGCACGTTCCACATTGATGACTTCGCTGGGTTTTCTCAAATGTTTGCTGTGCATGTGCTCCCGGATATCTTCTTTCCATCAGAATGTATAACCGCAATTGATACACTGATATCCATCTTTCCATATACCTAAATAAAGAATAATATAATAGTAAATGTATTATGACAATGATGCAAATTTACTTCCTTACAGGAAAATGTTTAATTATATAATTTTATGACATTGAAGATTGATTCCATCACTTCGACATTTAATATATACTGGAAAACTATAAATTAAATTTCAATAAAAATAGAGTTAGAATTGAGTAATAAATTATTGTAATATAAATTTATTATTTTATACATACCATGTACTAAATTTAAATGCATGGCCAGGGCCGTATCTTTGGTGGTGGGGTACCCCCCTTCACCCCCAAATATCTGCGAAATTATAACTGCTTGAATCAAATGGACCGAAATTCAGAATAAATTTATTTCTTTTCAATTTTTGACAAAAGAAAAGAAAATTGAAATTTTTATGAATTCTATGGAAACGACTATTTTTTATTTGTTTATATTGTAGCGTTGAAATATTGCATATACAATAATTGACTCAAGGGCGTCGCCAGCCAATGTACCAGGGGGGAGCAAGATGATAGAATGAGGATATGAGTTATAGGAAAAATAAAATGTATAAGTTGTAAAAAGGCTTAATATTTTATTAAACAAGAATAAAATCTTAATTAAAACATAATTTTCCTGGGTTTCTGTCAAAATGTCCATGATTACGCGCCTATGAATACTCATCATGGCCAGTTGATTAAAACTTAGAAATTAAAATTGCAAGACGATACAAACTCTAAAAGGGGGAAAAAATTATTTGTGAATACGAGATGTTTACTGATAGAAAGCTTGATATTGGGGGTAATAAAATCATGTCTCAATTCTTTTATGAAACTTACAAATTTTGCGGACAATTCAAAAAAGTGGTGCGTATAACAGGGGCGGCTCGTCCTAGGGGGCTCAAGGGCGCGAGCCTCCCTGTGTGTTTTCAAAAAATACATAATATTTAATTACTTCAAGAAAAAAAATCAGTGTTACGAATTTTTTATTTCAAAATAATTTTTTTTGCAAGAGTGCATTTTAAAAATAATTGCAAAATAAGCATTTTGCGCGATTTGTTAAACAAACAGCTGAAACATTCGATAACAGTTGTCGGGTTCATGCTTACTGCGCTGGAACTGGACTATCTACTCATAGTGTAGTAGACTGTCAAGGTCGTTAACAGCTGATTTTTTGATCACATGATATTAACAACCAATAATATAGTATGTGGGCTCAGAATATTTGAGCCTCCAAGCCGCATATAAAATACACACGAAAAACGAATAAAGCCGAAGTTTCCCGAGCGTAACTTAAAGGCGTCTGAGGGCTCTCGAAAAGTGAGCCCTCGTCAATTTTACACGTGATTATAGCCGGTTTTAACAATACATCCACGTCGCGCGCTGCATCGTCCGTTTATCCGGTGAAGCACACTGTTTTAATTTGCTGGTTTTTTTGTTCTATTTCTATCCTTGCTTTTCTTCTTTAAATAATACATTTTGCGATCTGGATTTTGTTACTTTTGAATGTGCTTTTTGTCGACATTTGTTTTACAGTGATTTTTCAAACGTTCAACATTTTAGAAACTGAATTAGATAAATTAATTGGAGAGACTAACCTTTTAAGCTAATTACTTAAACTTACGATGGAGCATAATGAGCGATTCTACAAATGGAGTATAGGCGAAGATAAAACAAAAATATAAATACTGTCATTTTATTCATTGTTATGCGCACCAGTTGAATTGAATTATGCAAAAAGCAACAAGCCAGGATTCTAAAATTAAAATCTTTTTTTCAAGTTTGTCCGCTGTAGCAAGCTTTTTTTCAAATTCTGCTCATAGATGTGATCTACTGCAAGAAATTGTAAATCGTAAATTACCTAGAATACACGTTGGAACTATAATATGTGTACAGTGAATATTGTTTTCGAAAATCGAGAAAAATTAATAGAATATTTCGAAGAACTAGAAGAAGAATGTAATAAAAATATTACATGCAAGGAAGCATATATAGTTTACGAAGAACCTTAGAAGTCCCGGATTTTATATTTTGGCTTACCTTATTTCACAAAATTATGCCACATGTAATTTTTTTTTTTTTTTTTTTTTTGTGGACATGTCAACAGTGAAACTTACTCAACGCAAAGGATTGTATATTATATAAGGCAAAGATTAGAAAATATTATTTAATAAATTTCAATCTAAATACAAAATGCATTCACATCTTTTTTTAAATTAAATCAGAACTTGAATGCATAAAACCAGTTTTATTTAGTTTAAAATGTAGACAAAAAAGCAAGATAAGTTTATGTCATTACACTTTTTAAATTATTGTAATTTTACATTAGAGCCCCCCAGATTTACTTGTCACGAGCCGCCACTGGCGTATAATAAATCCTGGACTCCACACATAAATCCTTTCTCAGTAAATAATCATTAAAGTGAAAAAAATATTAGATAAATTGTTAGATAACCCTAATAATAAACATTTTGTGATAAACGCGTCAGTAAGGCGTACCACTTTTGAGAATTCTTTATTTTGACACGATTGATGACTTTAAAGGAGGAAAAAGAGAAACACTTGATTTTACAAACAAGAAGTAATGCTAATAATGTAATGTGTGTGTACTCGAAAAATAAAATATCGTAACCTGGAAACAATAAACAATAGATAGAAGAAAAAGTGGTTGCAGGTTTATGAAAGTGGAAGATTTGTTTGAAATCACTTTAAATGATTTCATCTGGGAATTGCCAAAAATATATAATTCCGCTTTCGTCGTTTTCATATTGGTCTGTTTATTGTTAATAGTTGATAGTAAGTTAAAGTCGAATACAGTTTTTTTTTTAATTTTTGTAATATAAAAGTGCTTTAGCCATAAAGAACATGTTATTTGTAATACAGCCGCGTTATTTCATTAATTTAATTTTCACTTTGAGTTGTGCAATGAACGAATGAAATTATAGTGCAATTTCTGTAATCTGAACTAATTGCTGCAAGGGGGTGTTCGGATTACTTAAAAGTTCGGATTATGGAATGTTTTCGAAAAAATCTAAAAAAAGACAAAAAAGACTCAACTTTACTTATTGTATTATTAACATAATTTCTGTTATTTTTATTTACATAAAGATGTTCATATTTTAATTAAAATTTAATTTACAAATTACAGATTAAAAAAGAACAAAAACACTTACATATATAGTTTTAAAAAATAAATTTTTGTGAAAAAGTCAGTTACTTTTTTTTACTGGGACTTCTGCAGAAACTTGTTTAATGCTTTTTCTCTCAGACGTTGTAAGAGCAAGATTTGTTGCCACGGCATATCGTTCTCTGTTGCTCATTTCAAACAGTGATTGAAATGAGACACTGCTTCTTCGTGCTTTACTATATTTTGTTCCTCAACTTATCTTTCTTCTTCTTCTTCATTGCTGGAGAGTTCAGTAACGACCTTTATGATTTCTTCATCAGTTTTAAATGTGAATTCATTCTCCTCACGACATTCAACCCATTTACGGACATCTATATCATTAACTGTAGCATCGGGGTTTATATTTTTAATCAAGGTCGATGAATTGCTGATAGTTTTTGACTGAACAGCTTCCCAAGCTGCAGCCAAGAAAGACACAACATCTTTGAGATTCAAATTTTTCAATGTTGTTGTTGTGCAACTACATGCGAGAGCAGAGATGAACGGTATTGGAGCTTGATTTTTTGAATAACGTTTTGGTCCATTGGTTGTAGGAGAGGCGTACAATTTGGTGGAAAAAACATTACCGTTATTTTTCTGTCATCGTTCACTAAATCACATTCATCCGGATGGCCAGGGTAGTTATCCAAAAAGAGAATGGCTTTTTGTTCCATATTCTTGGACTCCAAATGTTTTTTCACTGATGGAATAAATTCATCATGAAACCACTCCTTCAAAAGCGTAACGTTCATCCGAGCTTTTGCTTGACCTTTATAAAGAACAGCCAGTTTGAAATTTTTGAAAGCCCGAGGCTTTTTTGATTTTCCAATAATAAGCAATTGAAGCTTACGATTTCCTGTTGCATTGGCACAAGGCATGAAAGTTATCCGTTCTTTTCATATCTTTCGACCTGGGGCTTGAGCTTCATTTTTATAAACAAAAGTCTTTTCAGGCAGAAGTCTCCAGAAAAGGCTACTCTCGTCTGCGTTGTAAATCTGTTCAGGAACAAGATTTTGAGCTGCGATCGTTTCATAAAATTTCTGCTTAAATCGCTCTGTTGCCGCGCTTTTACAAGATAATTTCTCTGCACTTATGGCAAGGTAACGAATACCGTGTCCTTTTTTTTGTATTTATCAAGCCAGCCACCACTCGCTTTGAAATAAGTTACATCGGGATAGATTTTTGTTTGGAAAAATTTGGCTTTTTTCTTCAAAATAGGGCTTGAAAGAGGCGTGTAACGAGATCGTTTCCGTAAAAATCACTCATAAACTGCATCTTCAAGAAGTGGATAATTACATGGGCGCATTGTTTGCCACTTTCCAGTACCTTGCTCCGAAGTAGATGCATACGAAAGAATTTTCGTACGATTTTTTTTCAAGTCAGAGATCGTTGACTTACCGACATTAAACTCACGAGCCAGATTAGAAGTTTCTCCACAGTCGAGACGCGATAGGATAGTGCACTTACCACTTAATGACAATGTTTTATGCTTCCTTTTATCACCCATTGCACAACAATATGTAATAACCACTTGGAAAGAAAAATGGACTTTCATCCCACTTATTGAAAAAGAAGAAGGTGGTGGGGGATTCATTGGAAATTAGAGCAAGTATAGACCAAAACAATTCCTGGAAATCCAACTGTACAGCTGCGTGTTTTTCGAAGAATTTTCTCTTGCTCACTATTTTTTTTTTTCCATTTTAAGCATCATTACCTTCGACTCTCAAAAAAAAAGTGACGTAATCTTTTTTTCTCTCTCGGCCAGTTTGGATTACTGGAATGTTCAGATTACGGAGATTGCACTGTATTATCCATAATTGAAGTAGGTAAATACCAGTGGCGGCTCGTGACAAGTAAATCTGGGGGGCTCTAATGTAAAATTACAATAATTTAAAAAGTGTAATGACATAAACTTATCTTGCTTTTTTGTCTACATTTTAAACTAAATAAAACTGGTTTAATGCATTCAAGTTCTGATTTAATTTAAAAAAAGATGTGAATGCATTTTGTATTTAGATTGAAATTTATTAAATAATATTTTCTAATCTTTGCCTTATATAATATACAATCCTTTGCGTTGAGTAAGTTTCACTGTTGACATGTCCACAAAAAAAAAAAAAAAAAAAAAATTACATGTGGCATAATTTTGTGAAATAAGGTAAGCCAAAATATAAAATCCGGGACTTCTAAGGTTCTTCGTAAACTATATATGCTTCCTTGCATGTAATATTTTTATTACATTCTTCTTCTAGTTCTTCGAAATATTCTATTAATTTTTCTCGATTTTCGAAAACAATATTCACTGTACGCATATTATAGTTCCAACGTGTATTCTAGGTAATTTACGATTTACAATTTCTTGCAGTAGATCACATCTATGAGCAGAATTTGAAAAAAAGCTTGCTACAGCGGACAAACTTGAAAAAAAGATTTTAATTTTAGAATCCTGGCTTGTTGCTTTTTGCATAATTCAATTCAACTGGTGCGCATAACAATGAATAAAATGACAGTATTTATATTTTTGTTTTATCTTCGCCTATACTCCATTTGTAGAATCGCTCATTATGCTCCATCGTAAGTTTAAGTAATTAGCTTAAAAGGTTAGTCTCTCCAATTAATTTATCTAATTCAGTTTCTAAAATGTTGAACGTTTGAAAAATCACCGTAAAACAAATGTCGACAAAAAGCACATTCAAAAGTAACAAAATCCAGATCGCAAAATGTATTATTTAAAGAAGAAAAGCAAGGATAGAAATAGAACAAAAAAACCAGCAAATTAAAACAGTGTGCTTCACCGGATAAACGGACGATGCAGCGCGCGACGTGGATGTATTGTTAAAACCGGCTATAATCACGTGTAAAATTGACGAGGGCTCACTTTTCGAGAGCCCTCAGACGCCTTTAAGTTACGCTCGGGAAACTTCGGCTTTATTCGTTTTTCGTGTGTATTTTATATGCGGCTTGGAGGCTCAAATATTCTGAGCCCACATACTATATTATTGGTTGTTAATATCATGTGATCAAAAAATCAGCTGTTAACGACCTTGACAGTCTACTACACTATGAGTAGATAGTCCAGTTCCAGCACAGTAAGCATGAACCCGACAACTGTTATCGGATGTTTCAGCTGTTTGTTTAACAAATCGCGCAAAATGCTTATTTTGCAATTATTTTTAAAATGCACTCTTGCAAAAAAAATTATTTTGAAATAAAAAATTCGTAACACTGATTTTTTTTCTTGAAGTAATTAAATATTATGTATTTTTTGAAAACACACAGGGAGGCTCGCGCCCTTGAGCCCCCTAGGACGAGCCGCCCCTGGTAAATACAGATTTACATTTCCTGTTGTTTCTTAATATATTAATATCTTTAAAAACCGTATTAATTGCACTTCGTGGTTAATAAAGGCCGTGTCCAGGGGGGGGTACCCCCATGGGAACTGAAATAGTTATTATAAATACACAAAAATCTGAAAAAAATCAAAAATTTAAAATAAATATTGATGAGTTTTTAGAGTGTTTTTACCTACCTTTAAAAGAAAAAAGAAAAAATATTCACCATATTTTTAGGTACTTCATTAATATTTAATGCAAAATTTTTTATTTTGAGTATAATCAATAACATATGTAATTTTGATTAATGTTTATATGGTAATTCATTTATGTAAATTATTAATACACAAACAGTGGCGACTGGTCTGTAAGGGCTCTGGAGCGCCGCCCTCCCTTACAAAAATTCCCCGGGAAATGTATTAATTTTTAATATATTGAATCATTTTTCTATATTTAGTAAAAACGATTTTCTTTTATCTAAGCGCACTCTAGCGTTGCCTGATTCAACTATTTTTTAGCATAACCGACACCGTCAAGACGAAAACTATATCATTCTGTAATTCTATAGGGCTCTGGAAAGCGAGCCTGCTCGTTTAAAAGTCAAATTAGGTTTTAATACGTGCCGTTGTCATGACAACAGAATGATTGCGTAACGAAAGCTATTACCAGATTAATATTCTTGTGGGGCAGATTTAGTCGAGCCCACGATTAGTTATCTACAGTGGCGTAGTTTGAATTTCAGGACTGAAGAAGCGCCACAATCAAATATTTTGTTAACATAAAAATAAACAAGCGTAAAATTCGGTTAAATACAGAACAGAAATAAAAATTAATTAAGAAAAACGAAATGCGTCATTTTTTTATAAATTAATTCAATTTTTCGGTTCTTGTTTGCGAAAATATCTATTACATCATCACGAAAAGATGCTCGTTTCCCCTAATGTGTTTGATAATAATTCTTTTTCAATACTAAAAAAAGCTAATGAAGATAGTCACTTCTGACCTTGTGTATTTCTTAAATAAGTTTTTATTCCTTTCACTATTGAGAACGATCTTTCTACAGACAAAGTGGTTGTCGGAATTGTGGTTATTAAATGAGAAATCTTGTACACACTTCTGGAAAAACATCTGTTAGATCTGAAGTGGTCAAGTATGAGACGCACCGCAGTGCCTTTACATATTTTAGAATCTTGAAAGTACGCTTTTCAAACTTGCAAGATTGAAAAAATTTCCGTAATGCTGTTTTAAATTTAAAAAGTCTCCTTCCAGAAAATTTTATTGAAAATTTAAAAAATTGTTTGTATTTAAAAGATTTAAAAATTTTAATTTTGTTACATCATTAAACCCCTATTATTAAATATATTTGTTCTAACATCGATCATTTTTAAAAATATCCTTTTTCATGATAGCTTTCTATCTTCCCCGACAACTGAATTAAGTCAAAGCCATTTGCATTCCATACATTTTTAATAATTTTTTATCTTCCCACAACTGTATAACCATGGCATTGTTGCGCATAAATTTGTTTGAAAATGGCAATTAAACACTTTACATACTTAGAGAAGTTTGATAAATTATGGAAGAGAATATTTTACACGCCTTTTGATTTTGTATTCGAATTTTCTAAACTAGATGTTGGTTCATCATTTTGAGTAATATTAATTTTTTCTTGATAACTTAATGGACTAAAATTAATCGGTGGAAGTTTTTTAATAATACATTTGCGTGTAGCCCCAATTTCAAAAGTGTTTGCATTTTAACAGACTGAAACATTAGTATTTGTGGAGAGAATAAGATAAACGAGCCAGTCTAGCTTCTACTGCAGACTGAAAAGCGCGACCGATCGTCGCTTCCAGTTCCGCTGTTAGTAAATGACAGCATGTAAAAAATTATCCAAAGAAGAAAATGTACTGCAAATACCGCACTACCCTGTGCTCGTACACAAACACACACTGGCATGCATAAAAATCGCGCTGTTGATCGGTGTACGTAACCGGGAAGCAATTTGACTCAGCGCTTCCAGACTGAAGATGCCCGCGCATTTTTTCTTCACTCTCAATGCATATTACTTAGCAATTGCACGAATAAAAATTCGCGCAAATGATGTCATTTTGAAGCGGCACAACTTGGCGCTTCCAAACTAAATATGCGTGCGCAACCTTTTTCGATAATCGATACGTAGTAGATCGTTCGGAGACAACTCTAGGCAGTAGTAAGGTGAAATACTCGTAGTAAGCGTGTGGTTATTTATGTCACTCGCTGCTGCAGATGCTCTTTCATTTAGCGCTTCTTTGTTTCTAGTCATTTTAAATTTTGGCACTTAAATTCAACAAGTTACTTCATTTTCTTTTTAAGGCTACCATTCTTTTCGCAAATACTAAAAAACAATTTCGTACTAATTTGTTAGGAGAAGCGGCACTTCCATCGCTTCCATAGACGCTACGCCACTGGTTATCTATATATGTCGCATGCAGCAGCAGCAGTTGACGGGCATCTTGTTGAGTTGTACATCGTCGCTAATTAATCGTTTCTTTTTTTCTTTTCTTTCGATTTAAGTAGTTTGGTGTGTTTTTAAAAATTTCATTCACATCTTTTGTTTCCTGTGTGTCCCGTGACCGTGTTCCAGATATTGTAGTAATTAACCACGTGGTATTACATTTATCGAACCAATTTGATTACTTTTAGTTCAATTTTGAAATTAATTGTAGTGAGACGGATTCGGCATTTCTTACGGCCTTTGATGACGCTGTCCGAGCTAGAAAAATTAATAAAATTTTGGCAACAGTCATTTAAATTCTCGGGTGGTGCAGATTAAGAATGTTTTAAAAATATCCAGCTTGGGGTTTCTAAACGATATAATAAGTAAACAACAATACAAGCTGCAGGTTTCATCAAGTGGTTAGAAGACAACACTTTTCTGTATCGGCTGAATTTTTTCAACAGAATTATGCCCCATGTCGATGTATTATTTAATCAGTTACAAAAAATTGAAACAGACATTGTAAAAATCCAAATGGCTTTAGACAATTTTGAGTGCATAATCGTAAAAATTAGAAATGGTTTGCCTTCAGCTGCGCAAGGAGAAGAAAACGATAATTCAGCTCCGTCGTCGAAAAAAAGACGCAGAATGAATGCTAAAAATTTAAATCCATCTGCAAGGGAGTTATTCGATACGATCATTTTTCAAATAAAGGAACGTTTTGAATTTAAGAATCATTTTTCCGGAGCAAGTTTATTTGTGCGAAAACATTTTAAAGAATACCAGAAAAACTTGTCGGTGCAAACAATCGACAGGTTTTACAAGGCATTTCCAATGATTGATAAAGACAATTTAAAATCTGAACTGAGTGTGTTTTACTCGCGATCCGAGATTATCGGAAATGAAGAAATTTCTGGATGTTTGAGAACACTGGCTTTGATGTATTCATTTGGATTGGACGCGGCATTCCAAGAAATTACAAACGCTTTGAGGATCCTCGTAACAATTCCAATGTCTCTTTCAGAAACAGAAAGGTGCTTTTCTTCTTTGAAAAAAATTAAAACTTTCTTAAGAAGCACTACAGGTGAAGACAGATTGTTAGCACTTGGAATGTTATCTATCGAAAACTCAATGGTGCGCGAGATTTCAAACTTTAATGACAAGGTGATAGAGAAGTTCATTAACGATAAAATCCGTCGTATGGACTTTCATTTCAAGAAATAGGTAAGTTTAACTGCAAATATAGTTACGGGTGTATATATATATATATATATATGTATATATGCAATCGGAAAAATAAATTTTAAGTATAAAGTATGTTAAAAATCAAATCTGTAAGAGCCCTGCCTTTCGTTTTGATCACGAGCTGCCACTGTATATAAATCAAAACGATGGAAATTATTAATAGTACGAATATTAGTGAAAAATGTATTATTATTTATAAAATAAATATGCCAAGAAAATTTTCATCCCCCCCCCCAATTCTGGGCACGCTCCTGTGGTCAATATAGTCTTGTTTACATTGTAAAACCAAATATTTCATTTACGCTTCTTTTTGAAAATTATTTAAATCGCCGGGAGGAAAAGAAAAAATCATTAGCAATTGCGAATAATTCCGTGTAAATTTTCGCTATACATGCGGAAATTGGAAGTAAATGAAAAATTATAAAATCTATAGTATGACCAGTTGTTGTCCGATTAACATCAGTCGAAGCTGCTGCAATTTTTCGTTCACCATCAAGCAGCAAATGTTGTAATTAATTGAGAAAGAGCAATTTAAAAATAATACTTCTCAGATTGAATTCATCAGGGGTGTAATGCGAAAGTGAATCATGTAAATATTTGTCGGTTTGACGCGGTTCTTGACACGGGTAACTGAACTAAAAATGGGACTAAAAAAGTTTCATTTTTTGAAGAACGAAGAAAATTAAAAATAACGTAATTTTTCGGCTTTTAAATATTTTTATTCGATCTTTGCATTCGCTGCATGTGGGCAATAGAAGGAATGCAATCAATATCATGGATCAGGAATCTTCCCCTAATTTTTTTTGTATATTTATTAACGGTACGGATTTCCCCGAGAACACACGCCGAATATTAAATAATCCAAATCGGTGTAGGTAATTTTTGAATCGCCTAGTAATTATAGTTCATACTTTTTAATTAAATTATCTCGTACATCCGGAATCAAGTTATATTCGTCAGTCGGTTATACGCGAATTACAATCATTCTACACGAATTTTAAAATGTTATTCAAATTTTCGGCGATAATGATAGGTGTTAGCTACTCGCTTATGGCGTTCAAATATGTGATTGCTGCTTTAGTATTGGATTACTGGGTGTAGGGTATCCGAAAACAACTACGATGATAACTTCGAAAATGAATGAGACGTGAAAGATTATATTTATGTTCTGCTGAAATTTTGAGTTATACTTAATTCTGAAATTGCGTCGTAGTTAGAATGTTGTAAGGATTAAAGAAATGAATACGGAACTAAAGAAAGAAAAATATTACAAAGTTAATCCCGGGGGCAACTTATCGAAGTATTCTAGTCTAATTTGTTCACCATTGTTGTCGATAAAATTTTTTCATCTTTTTTTATATCTTTATTTTTATATGTTAATATGTTTTGCATTATTTTATATTAAATTCGTTCATGCACTAGCGCTCCTATAAACGAACGGCCATTCAACAGATAAACTAGTGGGATTGCAAAAACAAATAATTTTTATGTTAGAATAAAGTTCACGAAGGCAATTTAGAAAAGTTTGAGTCAGTCCCAAAAGATTTTAATAAAACTATTCATAAAATTGTTATTGATCACTTGACAACATTAGAGGAGAGAATTATTCATTATTTCCCAAATTTAGATATAAAAAAATCTGATTGGGTTCATAATCCATTTGTGAAAACGAATACTTCTGTATTTGAATTGACTTTGAATGAAGAGGAAGAATTAATTTCGCATTCTAATAATCGAAATTTAATTTTAAAATATTCAGAAGAATCAATTAATTCATTTTGGATTAACATTAGATGCGATTATCCCATGATAGCCAAAAAAGCTTTAAAAATATTATTACAATTTTCTAAATTTTTTTTCGTGTAAATTCGGATTTTCAGTATTAACCAAAATAAAAACGAAAGAAAGATCGAGACTGTTAAATGTAGAAGACGATATGAGAGTAGCATTGTAATTTTTACGACCAAATATAAATGAAATTATCGAAAAACATCAAGCTCAAATTTCTCATTAAAAGTATTCTTATTATTAACCTGTAATTAATTAATCCCTTAATAAACGTACTGTTGTTTTTGTAGTACATATTATTTTATTTTACATTCGAAATTATTATCATAAACTATTTTACGCAGTGTATTATGGATAAGTAAACAACTTTTAAGCTTATCTTTTTCTTTGTGTGCCGCCAAATTTTGAAATCGTTAAAAGTGTGTCGTTACGAAAAAAAGGTTGAGAATCACTGAAATTTATTGTTCACACTTGATTTTTCATTATTTTAAATTATATAATAAATTATTTTTTACGTATTCGGTTTTATTCAGAAATATCCCAAAAAAAAATTTCTCAGTAAAAAAAATCAAAAAAATCTCTGCTCCCCCGAAAACAAATTCCTGAATTCATCCCTGATCTTAACTAAAGTAACAAGTATAGCTTCTGACAATATATATACTATGAGTTAAGAAATTTCGCCAGCGGTTGTAATATTTGTTTTAGCACAAATTTCTGTTAAAAATTCGTTCAAATCTTAAAAAGCCGCTATAAAAATGTTTTCATTATAAATTGAGCATAAAAAAAAAAGTTTTAATTTTTTAACAAATATAATTAAAAATAAAAACCTATTGTGAAATAAATTTACGGACAACTGCGTAGAAAATTTAATGTATTTAATTCAATAATCTTAATGTTTCGGTCAGCTTCTACTGACCATTATCAGAAGCGAACTGAGACACTCGAACGCAAACATCGGTCCACAATAACGACAAAATTAAATAAAAATCAAAAAAAAACAAAAAAACAAAAAAAAACACCAATCAATAGAAATAATGTAACGAAAATACAATAAAATTCCGAGACAAAGAACAAAGACACAAAAAGCGTTAAAATACGTAAAAAATAAGGGGAACTGGGAAAGTACAACAGAAAAAATTATAAATAACCGCCGAGGATATATAAAAAATAACATAAAAACCGATTAAAAAAACCGAACAAACAATAAATCACTAAAAAAAACAAAATAACCTGAAAACATAGGAAAACAGAACAGAAAATTAATAGAAAAACATGAAACTGCAACGGAAAACAACTTGGCCAAAAGAAAATACCGAAGGAAAGAAACAAAGTACGCAAAAACCGAGAAAATATACAAAAAAAAAAAAAATTTCAAGGGGATACAGGGGAACCCAGAAAACAAAATATTAATAGTAACTGTCGAGACTACATAAAAAATGAAAATTAAAAAATAAAAAATATAAAACAACAAAACGCTATAGAAAATAATAAAAAGACTTCGTCGAAAGAAAATACCCTCAAACGGGAGAAGGAAAAAAAAAATTAATACCCTGAAAAGTTACTTACTAAGACTTACCCGAATCAGACCTAGGAGAAGATCAGAAACCTGAAAATATTCTGGAGTGCAGCAGAATGCACTTGGAAATCACCTGAAATTCAGAGCAGTTTGCCAGCAAGTTTCAGCCAAAGGACACCTCGAAAAAAAAACCCAGAAAAGATAAAGAAGGAAAAACACATAATCACCGCAGTTTCGTCAAATGAATCAGCGGTTTCCACACCGTCAGAATATGCAGTCCATCCTCCCTGTTAAAATTAGGCCACTTCTCGATCTCAATCGCTTCCCTCACAAGCCTCTTACCAAAGTGACCTTCCCTGGTCAAAATTTACGTATTTTCACGCTTTTGGTGTCTTTGTTTCGGAATTTTATTGTATTTTCGTTACATTATTTCTATTGGTTGGTGGTTTTTTTTTTGATTTTTATTTAATTTTGTCGCTATTGTGGACCGATGTTTGCGTTCGAGTGTCTCAGTTCGCTTCTGATGATGGTCAGTCTAAGCTGACCGAAATGTTAAGCGCTCTATTATTGAGTATTGAATACATTAAATTATCTAAACGCAGTTGTCCCCGTAAATTTATTTCACTATGATTAATCACTGCGAAAGTTTCAAAAGTTTCATAATGAAAACATAGTTATTTATTACTTTTGAAGAATGACCGAAACAAATTCAATACTAATTATAAGTTCATATAACTTCGCAACTGTAGTAACAAAAATTTAAAAAAGTGACCAAAAAATCTGACTAATCTCACCAAATATCTGTTCAGACATAGCTAAATAAAACGTTCTGTTAGCACGTTTTAAACATGTTTTTAGAAGAAAAAAATCATAACGTAATTTTCTTAGAAACAACAAATTTTTAAAAGCAAACTACATTTCCCATCACTTTGTGAATTTTTCATGACTCCCTATGGTTCCCGCTTTTAATTTTTATTTTTCATGGTCACCTTAAAAAATGCCATAGCTCCCGTTGAGAATCACTGAGTTAGCCAATATCAAACTGAAATTTTAAATGTTGTCAATACATACCGTACCAATTTTGCAACCAATGTTAAAAAACTTGGTATAACAGATCTAGTCACGATGAATATTGTACAGAAGGAGTAAGAAAGTAAATCCGTTTAGTATAAGCTGTACATTACTACAGCGGATGAGACAGGAGATCGTCGGATTGTACAGGAGTGGAAGGGTACCGAAATCATATCCGAGACTTTATCCTTCCATGCAAGTCCGGTATTTTTAGTGAAGAAAAAGGGCGACAGTAACCGGTTGGTTATAGATTACAGAAAACTAAACAGGTAAAAATAACCTTTAAATTACATGTTTAGCAGGATAGCACGATCGAAATTATTCATTTGATCCGATGCAAGGATATTTACAGATTCCATAAACTGACTCAGTGAAAGGGAAGATAGCTTTCATAATACCGGATGAGTCCGGTGAACTAAACAGAATAATGTTCAGATTGACCAGCGCACCGTATGAATTTCGGAAACTGATACGAAAAGTTTTTGAAGGGAATACTGAATTTACTATCCAGACTTATTTTGCAAATAAAATATGTACTTTCTCCTTGGTGAAGCAAGCCCAGGCTAACTTGTAATATCAAGAAGTTCCACTTTGGCGAAGAATCAATCGTATATATTATATATTGAGACTAATGTAACGAGTAGAAGGATTCAACTAGGAAATACTTAAGTGGAAGCGATTAATCAATTTCCAACTCTTCGTAATATAAGTGATTTGGTGATTTTTAGGTATTATTAGAATTTTTAGGCGTTTCATTCAAAGTTATACTCGTACTGTTGACCCAATGACTAAACTTTTGTGAAAAGATGAAGGACAACAAGCGTCATTCTTCGAACTAAAACGTTTGTTACCCTTAGGGTCTATATTGTAACTATACCAAACCATTGTGAAAACCGTTTAATATGACCCAATGCAGAAAGTGTCGCAGGTATATTATTCTAAAAGAGAGATGACGAATTGTACCACTCAGTCTATTATATGAATCAGCAAGCAACCAGTAAGGAAACTCGGAACTTTTAGAAGTGGTATAAACCATTCAACGACTGAAGCAGTTTCTGCTCGGTAGACCACTTACAGCTGTTAACGACTGGCAAGCTTTGTATATTTACAGTTTGCTCGAAGCCAATTTCCCCAGGTAGCAAGATGGTCGTCATTACTGGAAGACAATTAATTTATAAGCCGGCATTGGAAAAGAGAGCAGACAAGTAAATGCGCTTAACCGACAACCCGCCGACAACAATTAGGACTGTGAAATAGAATATACAATGTTGGATTAGCGTTCCGAGACCATCTTAGCCGTTATGACAACCGAACTAACCAACTAACTAATCCAAAAGGTGACAGAGATAACCGCGATTATGGAACAGCCTCTACACAAAGCGCAGGCATATTATGTAAGCAATAGAACACTACATAAGGAGACAGAAGGACATCGGCTATTCTATATCTATCAATTGAGTTTTATGATATTGAATTAACTAGGTCTTAGAACGAATAAAGTAGCGTTATTCATTTTCAGGGAAGTACATGCGCCTGAATATCAAGCAATGCCTATACTCTATACCACTACTAAGGATTTATCAGGTAGCAACTAAGATTCTTCTATCCAATTCCGCCAGGACAATGCCCTTTCGAAACAACGCATATTGACTATTTTAGATCAACTCCACGCCAGCAAAAATACATTTTAACGATCGTAGACAATTTAACAAAGTTTGTTTGTTTAAATTGATACGGATTCGGTATTTGTGTCGCGATCTTTCGGCGATGCTCGAATTAGAAATTATTTCTTCGATTGAGTGTCATTTTATATTCTTAGTTTTTCGAGCATTTACTGCTGTTATCGTCATTAAAGATGATCGGCTGACGGCTCCATTCGCGTTTGATTTACTTTCGACACGTGTTGGGCTTGTGGCCGTGTGAGTGTCGTTGTGGCTAGTGGCAGCGGTACAGCGTGTATTCGCGGTGGGTGCATATTGTCCGGTGGTAGTCAGCAGAGCTGAGCCGAAGGAAGTTACAATGTAGCGTTGTTATCTGATAAGAATTGCGCTAGTCTTTTGGCTTTTACTTTCTCGTTCAGGTATGGATTAATTGCGTGTATAGTCGAAGTTTTGAATTAGTTGTCGTTATTATTTTATTGTGAGCGGAGCTGTTATATATCGCAGCACGTTTACGTCCGCCAGTCTTTTTCCGTGATTTGGATTATCGATGTGTGTCTTTATTGTTTCGATTTGGAAAATTATGCGCGATATACTGGACATTTGTTTTCCTCGGAATTATAGTATTAAAACAGTTAATACCAGTGAAAGTTGTGACGCCTATCCTCACTGGCGCCCGGAACGGAGCAAGAAAAAAAAATACGAATTCATTTTAGTGGCCCCGCAATCTTCAGGCCGGTAAAAAATTACGATTCATCTTGGCGACTTTCCAGAACAGGGGCCCGCAAGGAACGATTCGTTTTAATATGCAACAAGAGACACATCAATAAAACATGTTTTGTCATCACTGGAAAAATTTATTGTAACTTATGAACTAAAATCCCAGGATTATCAGTGATCAAAGTGTACTGCATTCATATAAAGGGAATTTGAAGAATGTTGTCGGGATAGAAGAATTAGATCACATCCTTGTAGTAAAACATCCTCAAACGAACCGTCAAATTAAAAGAGCCACCTAAATTATTCACTGCATACAGTTCTTTCAGTATACTGACTGTCATTGTAGGTTAGGTGTCATCTAGTAAAGTCTAAATAATTTTGTTAACTGAATGACACAGTGCACTCAGTTCGAGCCACGGCATGGCTATCGAGCTCGGTTCTGTGCTGCTGAGCACCTAGAACTCTCCACTCTGCACGATCATCAAGATCCCAAAACCCTTTGAAAAACTGTTCGAAAGTTTAACAAGCAGACATAGGAAGAACTAAGCGGCTTTACGACTCGTGTTGTAGACGATATTCGCCACGTCGGAATTCGCTTTTTTGACGAATTTTTAACTATAAAAACTAGATTGATGTTGAGAAAGCCTGTATGACATCATTGCTTATGTATCATCTGATGATACATTATAAAAGCAACATCAAGTAATGCTCAAAGGTTAAAATAGGAACTTATGAACCACCAAAGCAAGAAACTATATTAATCAGTGGTCTTAAAACTGTCTATAACACTGCTCGACGTCAGCGAAGATCACAGCGCGCCCGGAAGGTTATGCATACGAGGGCGTTACACATTGCCAGAATGACCGAATATAATGGACCAAGTGTTGTCCAGGTCCAACACGTATAACCTTATTACGTTCCGATTTTATGATTTATAATTTTTAGTATTAGTGTAATAGATGTGAATGGCGACGAATGCATTTCCAGTCAAATCTTACTTCCTTCTTTCCATCATCTTAGTGTCAATCTCTGTTAATCCGGTTTGGTATAATGCGCAATATTCCAATCGATCTTACTGCTGAAGAAATTTGTAGTAACTGTTCATCCGATATCCCGATCTCTAATATTCGCCCACTAGTGTCGAATTTCTGGAAAGTTTGATTATGCAAATTTAGTTAATCATAGTGGCCACTCAAATATATTTGTTTAATTCCCGGTTTATAACCAGTTCTCCCGGTCCAAATCCTCCCGATTTCCTGATTACTAGAATTGTACAAAAAGAGGAATGGAATTTTTTTATTACTATTAATATTTATCCGCCGCAGCATATTTTATGTGAATAGAACAGAACTTTGTGATTTATTTTAAGTAAAGTACGGTAAGTCGTCGCGATAGCCTGGTTGCTGGGAGCACTTGGCTTCCGTAACGGATGTCTCGGATTCGATCCCGGGCGATGACAGAAATTATTACGAGAAATTAAATTAAATAATCGCTAATAGTCACGTGGAAGGCAATGGAAAACCACCACGTATACCATCATATGCGCGCTAGTTAGTACACAGCAGACATACGCGGGACTGTACTTGTATATCGATAAATCAAACGATTACTATCAGTTTCGAATGTAGTCTTGCGTGTGTACTCTCGCGTTGCATATAACAATTGCCTAGTACACCACCCATATCTGTACAGCTGAAACGTACGAATAGGCAGTCGCCGACGCTCAGGAATTAAAAATGCATTTATTTTTCTTTTCAAATGATTTTTTCTTATTAAAAATATCGGTTTTGGCTATTTTTATTTTTTTCCCCCCCGGTTTCAAGACAAAATTCCCGGCTTCCCAGTTGGGTGGTCAGCCTGTCAATGTTTAATTTTTTATATATTCAAAGTGTTAATTTTGTGAATTGTGAATTTTAATTTGTGTAACGAAATATAACATTACAATACACGGTATATTTGGTTTGTTTTATTTATTACAAATTGAGTAAATTACGGTGAATTAAAACTTTGTAATCTCGTCCATATGTCAAGTTCTACAATCTTGGATATGGTGGAACTCATAGTTTTAGATTTTTTATGTTGTTCATTGTTTCATGTAAAGTGTTTCCATATATATATGTATATATATGTACATTTAGTAATGCTGTTAAGAATTTTTTAAAGTTCATTCAGTTGGCAAATAATTGGCTTCTCCATAATATGATTAATTTGTGAAGCAATCGAACGCCATTTCAATTTTGAAACATTATTAAGCACTACTATAGGAGAAATAAATCATTGCAATATAATTACGAAAGAAGGTATTTCGCATCGTAATTTGTTATTTATATCTTGAAATTTGGTGAAGAAGGTAAATAACAGAGAGAGAGAGAGAAGGAAATTCCACGAGTATACATGAAATAAATTTAATCAATTAAGGAATTTTTTGAAAAAGCTGTTGAAACGTACATCGCAGAAAGCATATTTGTGATGAAACAGATCATTTATTGCTTTAAACATCTCCTTCCCAACGATCTATTACTGTTTATCGAATATATTTATATACATTATTACCGACTGCTAAAGTCTCTTTAAGGAGTAATAAAGAAAAAATATGGAAAACATTTTATTATTAATTTCACAATAATTACAAAATTTAACAAAGGACATAAATAAATTTATCATTAACCTTTTTACAAAAAATTAATTTTAAAATGTATTATTATTATTATTAAATATATTAATATTAACCGAATAACAGTCTTAAAATCTATAATTTTTGCATGTGCCATCACAAGTACTATGCGAAGGTCGACTGAAAAACAATGCGCAATCGTATAATTAGAATTCGTTTTTTAAACTTTATAGTCATCGTGATGAAGTCAACTTCCAGTTATATCCGTATACTTGTTATAAATATTTTATCTGCACTAATATTTATTTTATAATAACTTTATTCGTGTTATTTATTTTCATTATTAAATATTGTGCCCTATATCGTGTTTTGAGCATAAGGGCACTTATGTAATGCAAAAGCATGGTAACTATAAAAAGTGAGATCGTTTTATTAAACGAACTTTATTAACTTCTTTGCAAAATTCGTATGTCGCCAATTTATTTTTTAGCGATTAATTAATAAACTGCGGGATTTTGGGTTTATCTTTCCTACCCGATGCCCGGATGAAGATTAGTAATTAAAAACGAGGTCTAAAATAACATCAGATTTTTTGTAGCCGAAGAAGTGTTAACGATGGTAATCAATGGTTCCTCAAAGACCGCCTGAGCATCGAGACAAACTTGAAATAGGGAAATCATCAATGGTAACAACTGATAATACAAATGCCGCGAAAAAACGTATTATTTCCATCAATTAAATTCCTCTAGTACTAACATTACTGCCGCATACCGCAAACATCTGTTTTACAAAACGCCGGTACCAAAAAATCTGAATAGATCGGCCAAGAATACTCGAAACTGGAGCATGATATTTCACGACAATTACTATACTCATGATTGATATTATGAAGCAATATGGCTGGAAAATGCTGCTGCATCCGCCGCATAGTCCAGATTTAAGTTCTCCGGGCTTGATTATTTCCAAACCCGAAAAAGAACCGCTTCGCGTTTTCACTGAAGAGTCGAATTAAAGAGTAACCTGCGTGGTCAGACAATTTAACAAAAATGACTCACTAAAAGGGATTCAAATAGTCACAACGAAATACTGCGAATCGTACATTGCATAGAAGGGGATCATATATTGAAAGAATATTTGTTTTTCGTTTGCAATAAATATTTTGTAAATTGAAATGTACCGTGGCATTACTTTCGGGAGAAAAGCTCGCGTATTTAATAAATGGTATCCATTGATTATACTTTCAAGATATTACGCGGTCTATTTTAGAGGATGATTATTCACAGTTAATTTTAACGGGAAAAATAATTTTATTATGCGTAAAATATAAATTTAATCATCTTTGTTGTATAGTATAAACTGGTGGTTGATAATATTTTTTTACAACAGAAATTGAGAAAACGGTAAAGGATTAATTAGTTCCCGTTTAAGTGTCTGTATGCTATTCCCAACGCGAATATCAGGAATAATGGAGAATAATTATAATCAATTGCCTCTTCTAGAAACAAAGAATTTTGGCATCGATTCAGATTTTATTTCATTATTTATTCGCGAAATAAATACCAGCAGTGAAAATTCTAGGAAGTTAAATGTAGCGAGGGCAAGGAATATGGTATTGCTCAAAGAATTAATTTCCATCCGTGATGAAGAGCAGCTAAAACAAATCGGCTATTTAGAATAGCTATCACATTTTAAACAGTGCACTCTAGTAAACCGGCAATCACGTAATACGCTTCAATAAACTCGTCCGTCCTTTGTAACTGATGAGGAAGAATTGATTTTGAGTAATACCACATTCTTTACGCACGCTACATTTAACCTCCTGGAATTTTCACTGCTGGTATTTATTTCGCGAATAAATAATAAAATCAAATCTGAATTGATGCCAAAATTCTTCGTTTCTAGAAGAGGCAATTGATTATAATTATTCACCATTATTCTTGATATTCGCGTTGAGAGTACAAAACAGACCCTTAAACGGGAACTAGGTTGTAAATTGATAATACGTTTCCGTAATTAATAAACCGAAATTTTGTAAACATCTGTTTTTGTTTTCATAATCAAGATCAATTACGTATTACTTTTCAGCTTCCTCCTTTATAGTAAATTTCTATAAAATTGTATAAATTATTAAAATTTCATGGCACATTAAGAAATCAAATCGTGTAAATCAGCCAATTTTTCATCAAAACAGTATTAACTGCGATTTTAATACGCACCTACCGACAAACAAATGTATGTAGAACATATTTAGGAACAGATTCTAATCAGCGGCCACATTACTTGAGTTATCTGATGTTAACCGTCTTTTTTTACTAGTGGAACCTTCTGGCTTTACTGTCTGAGGAACCTGGCGAAAAGTTCGATTAAGTGATTTACTTAAAAAATTGGAATTAATTTTACCAATATGTAGGTACGGTATAGGTCCGTGAATGGTACGAGATTGTAATAAATAGACAGACTCCGGAAGACAAATATTTACAGCTTGATAAATAACATTTATTTCAGTTAATTTTTCTTCTGGCAATGGCGTTATTAGATAAAAAAGTTTTTCTGCAACATTAACGCTACGCACAATACCTGGGGAAAAAAAAACAACAACAAAAAACAAACGAGAATAATTAAAAAATCATTTTCAAGAAACACATAAATATTTTTTTATTACTTATAATGATCGATTATTCTAAATTCATATGCGATTCACAAAGGATGAACAGTTCGTAAAAATTGTAGTTTCCTTAAATAACGATAAACAATGGAGAAAAACTGGAAAGAAAAAATTTTCGTAATTTTTAAAAATACGTTTGGTTTGTAAGTAAGGAAAAAGAACGCATTATAATTTTTCCACACCGTAGAATTTGTAGAACACAAAAATTATTGTCTAGCACTAAGATTTTTCAAAAGTAATAATTATTTAAATAATAAAAAATTTTAAAAACCACGTTTTTAAAATGGACTAAAAAGTATAAAATAATTTTTCCTAGACTCATTCAGATTTATAACATCATATAGATTGTCTTGAAAATTGGCGAGTAAAATTTAATAGCTATAAAAAAACCTGTAAGATTTATAAAATGAAAAACGTGGAGCGCAAGCAATCGATAATTGATGCATGAATAGTTCACCTGAGTGTTATTTATGATTTCTTTGTACTGCAAATGATATGAACTGCTGTGTGATTTTTCTCAACGACAGCTATACACTCTTTACTGTTAAACGTGCTCCACGTTTTTCGTTTTATAAATCATACACGAGTTTTTTTGTAGCTATTAAATTTTACTCACCAGTTTTCAAGACAATCCTATGTGGTGCTATAAATCTGAATGGGGCTAGGAAAAATTATTTTATACTTGTTAGTCCATTTTAAAAACGTGGTTTTGAAGAAAAAAAAATGTTTATTTAAATAATTATTTCCTGATTTTAAGTCTTATTTTTGTGAAATTTCGTAATCAATTTCAAAGTAAAATTACATATGCAGAAGCACAAGCAGTAAGACCGTGTCAGCGTGACAAATACATTCACTAAACGCGCATGCGTGCCGTTCATCGATACGCTCTTACTGTTTCTGTTTATGTCTATTGTGAAGAGTATACAAGAAAGAGAGAGAGTGAGAAAACAAGTAGCAGTGTAGTAAGGGCAGAACTGTTAAAGTGGGGGAGACCGTCCTCTCATATACGATGATTTGCACAAAAGAGAATTTGAGAATAAACCTGCCTTAGTTAATTCCGTAGTGACGTAATTTTGATTAATATCAATATATTATTAATAAATATAATATTTATATAATAAGGCATTATCATCTAGTTCTGAGCTATGTTCAAAATTTCAAGTCTATGGCTCACCGGGAAGTTATATTAAAATCGATTGTAAACTTCCATCCGAACAGACAGACAAGAAAGCGAGATAATAAAAACGTGGTAAAAAATGAGGAAAAGAAGTTTAAATTTATTATACGTAATGCGATAGGAATAATTGCATGTGTTAATGAGGGGCAATTTAACATTGCTTTATAAAACCATTATGTATGTATTCACTTACCGTAGCCCAACCAGTGCATTAACATATTTTCATCTTTGCAACAAAGAGCAACCATATTAGATATCATCGCTTTCATTTTAGCTTCAATAGAAACATTGTAATTAACCAGAGAATTAACAACTAATTCAACATCTTGCACTTGAAATCTACATCGAATGCAATCAATATTAGAAACAAACTGAAAACTCATAACTAATACACTAATTTGACATCAAATTTAATAAATTAAATGAACGAACAATTACGATAATGTTGTAAAAAATTAATACCGAGTAGTTTACTACGTAAGATAGTATTACGATAAAATTATGATATGTGACAGTTCCATATCAGTTCATCTAAATCAAGAAATTAAACGCAGAAGATCCTTTTACAAGTTAACGACAAATTTAAATTACAGAAATTTCATATATTGCTCAATATACATATACAAATACATACATACATACATACATACATACATACATACATACATATATATATATATATATATATATAAATAAAATGTAGGGGGTAATCTTAGGATAAGTAATCTTTAAATAGAAAATTTTAAATATGAAATTGTCACAACGACAATATACCATGTGTACGAAAACTTCTTCTGACTAATACAATGCGCTGCAATTGCAACTATTTAATAATTATAACGCATACTTTCAATCGTGTTTGCTAAAGGAATCGAATTAACCCTTTATCAAGATTAATCAATACGGACGATTGTACGAATACAATAACTTTAATATTTAAATATTGAAACGAACTGGGATTTCCCTGCAAACAATAAATCAGGTATTAAACGATTTCATTTAATTTTAATTTCCGCCAGTTTCAGCTTCGACTGAAATTTTTCAAGCTGCCGAAACCTTGATTTCAAAATGTATAATAAATGTGCGCGTATGTCACCAACGTATGCCCCGAGAAACATGCGGGTGTGTTGAGTGTTTTTCACCGGATTGACGTTTTTTCGAATTGTGAATGCTTCAAGAGCTCTGCACAACACGCGCATAATTACTGTACCTCCGTGCACATCATCGTAGATCTTCGAAATTAAAATAGCCGAGGAATCACGTCTTTCCATAACTTCGTTGTACTATCGAGAAAACTTTCTTTCTGACATGTACTCGTACCTGTAGGCTACCTTCACCCTGCTAATTGTAACGATTTTTGACATACAGCAACCGATGTCACGGTAACGATATGGTGTTTATATTGCAGTTGTAGTCGTCGACAGATCATACAATGTTCTTAGGGTTTGCGAACATTACTGACAGTAGTTTCCGGACAACCATCGAATATTATAAACCACTAGTGACATACTAAGTATTTCTCTCATTCGGATTTACTATTCTCCCCTCCACATTTATTGATATTTTGACATGGACATGTCTTCTGGCTCGGATCACTTCACAAAATGCGTACGTCGCGCATGCGTTACTGTAGCGATCGCATGACCAACAGTTTTTTCAGTTCAATTTTCATTAAATTTTTACACACATTTATATTTACCAACGTAAACATTTTATTCACTTTCCGATCGATGTTTTTCACGTTTTCACCAAAAACGAAATAATTACATCATAATTTACACGCCGAGCGAAAAATATATCCATGCCAAAATCCCATACGTGCGAGTGGTGGTATTTATTAAATTTTTTTTTCATCTTCATCCGCTTCTCGTATAATTCTTTCGATAATTGCTAGAGAAAATACTGCTCCGATTACATGCTCGGTGTCGCTTCCAGCAAAGCGATTAAGCAATTAAATATTCATATAAACATCGTAAAAAACTAAACAAGAGAGAGAGTGAAATAAAAAAACCGTATACAACATTGATTTCATACCTGCACGGTACTATATCTGTAAAGTAATAATCATCTGGACCAAACATACTAAAAAAGTAAGACAGTGTCACAATATTTCGTTTTAAAGGTGCATTAACGCCGCTGTAACAAATATTTTAACAATACGGAATTGTATAAATTATAAAATTAATCGCATAGCAGCTCATATATTACGTGTATACATCATTCTTTGTTTTTCAAAGATAATAACTTTTATACTCAATGACACACTTTTTTAATACAATTATGTCACGAAATTAATAGTAATAATTACAAAAGCCTGCGCTGCAGAAGGGCGCAGATATGTGCAATCAAGGGACAACCCCGAATTCGGGAGTACAGAACGGATTCATCGGTGGCGGATAGTGGTTTTAAGCTAGCTGTGTAATGTAGTCACGGACCAAGAGCAGCAATGCATATGGTGCAGTAAGGAAACCTTGGGAAAATTTTTTTGTTCAAAAAAAAAAAAAAAAAAAAAAAACCCTATATAAAACCCCTTATTATAATGGCACTATGACGAGGCGAGTTCCTCTGATAAGTGGCAGCTGGTTTAATCATACGCCTTCAAAAAACGAAAATTAGATGTATTGAAAAGCAGCATAGGGCGCCGCGCGTAGTGGAATTTACGAAAACGACTTATGTTTCAGCGATATGCAAGGCACCAGAAACACTGGCACATACAAATGTCCAAGATCCAGCTAGTAGCCGCGGTGGCGCGTCAATGGCATTCCAGGTCAGTTGACGTGAAATATGCGACTAGACGCATGGGGATCCAGGCAACCAGGCAACGAAGGCGAAATGGGCAACTGAAAGAGCTCAAACACAATTAGGATGAACTTTTAGCGAAATGTGACACAGTACACAGAGGTTCACTCGCAAATGGCGGTCTCCGGAGTAAACTAATGCAGGCAATGACCTAAAATTTCCGTTGTCTCTTCTCACATCATTGAAGTGTATAAGTACCGTGAATTTCAAACAAATTGCGCCACTAGTATGGATTTTATAGCGGTAGTCCAGGAACTTTTTGTACAGACCATGTATATATATTAATTACAACGTAATTCTTAGGTTACTCCCCATTCGAAAAAATGTCCCAATTTTATGTAACGCTAAATGTCCCAAAAAAATGTCCCAATTTTATGTAACGCTAAATGTCCCAAAAAAATGTCCCAATTTTATGTAACGCTAAATGTCCCAAAAAAATGTCCCAATTTTATGTAACGCTAAATGTCCCAAAAAAATGTCCCAATTTTATGTAACGCTAAATGTCCCAAAAAAATGTCCCAATTTTATGTAACGCTAAATGTCCCAAAAAAATGTCCCAATTTTATGTAACGTTTGTTATATTTTGTAGGATTTTTGTTATTGTTATTTAAAAAATGTCACAATTTTATGTAATGAAATATGTAACGAAAAATGTAACGAAAAAATGTTTTAATTTTATATAACGGAAGTTAAATGTTAGAATAGTATTTTTGTGGTTATGTTATTTTTTGTGTGTGTTGATGCCAGTAAGAATTACGTTGTAAATTTTTATCATTTTATACAAAGTATAGAAGAGAAAGAGACAGAAATGAAAGCAAGAGGGGTCAAGGGGCACAGCCCCTTGCGAGGCCAAAATGGCCGAGTTTTATATATATATATATATTTACCTACATAATAGTGATCTAGTAATCACTGAAATAAATTTGGAAGAAGAAGAGTTAAAATCGTAGATGGATACGAGAAATGCATATTAAAGAAACCAGCAAATTATAGCAGTGGAATTATTTTACATTTGTAGAAAAAGTACGAAATTCTAGTTTTGTTTAAAGAAAAAGGAACCCGTCGCCATGGTATTATATTTTAGTAAAAATAAGTTCAATAATGATCGAAAAGTTAATTTATTAGCGATATATCGATTGCCGAATAACAATAGAATCGATGATTATGCTCGGTTATCTTAGTATCAGTATTGATTTCAGAAATAACTCGACTGCAAATTTTTTCGACAGAGCGGCAAAATACACGGGGGCGAAGAGGGATTATTAAAATAATTGAAAGAACAAAGGAGAAGTAAAACCTGACCAAATTAAGAAATCTTGTATTTTCAAAAAATAATGTTCACTTGACGGAGCGGCAGCAGATAATTTATAAGGACAAAACGTTCGAATTATTATATTCGATTAGTTACACATTTAGAATTAATAATAAGAAAATATATACCAATGCAACTACATAACAAACAGAAGTTATTTAAACGATGAAAATATTTTACAAAAACGAATACGTACCTATAATAGAAAGAGTACTCGATAATAGATCAGAAGAACTATTAACGAGAATATGAAAACAGATTTTAATAAGTTTAATGATAATTTTAGAATTACGAAATAAACAGCAGTGAACAGGAGAAATTACGCAATAAATGAATCGAAAAATAGTTTAAATTCGAACATAATAAAGAAAGATCAGTACTATAAACGATTAAGTAAACAAACATCGGAAAACGGTTATTTAGAAATTCATTAAAATACATAATCAATTTGGCATCGAATAAACAATTTTGGCTAGCTTTTTTTTCTGGACTTTATTAAAGCTTTTTCAATTTAACTGATCGAAAAATGATCAAAATCGGAGTAAAAGCAATTTATTTTTGAAATAGTTTTTATTAGTTATTTAAGCGGAAGGAAATATTTTCAGTAAAAATCGAAAATTAATATTTTTAGTAATAAAGGAGAAGTATGGAGTAGGACCAGGAACCATATACTAGCCTGGATACTATTTCTAACGTACACTAATTAGCTTCATAAACTGGTTACGAATTCTCAATTGCTGTCCCGACTCTATGCGAATTAAATAAAATTTTGAAAGTAGCGAAAATAACAGAAAAGAAAAATTTATAGGTTGCAAAAGAGATGTTTAAAAATATTATTACCGAACTGAATTAAGACAAACATTATAACAAATTATCTTATTTGATGGAATAAGAATAAAGAAATGTCGCCGAAAAAAGGTTTTATTATTTAATAATGCGGAAGATATAAAATTATCAATAAGGAAAATAAGTTATTTTTATCTTTCTTTAATAAAAAATGCGGAAGGAATTTATTGATAAAATTAATAAAAAGTATTCAAATGATATTCAAAGTGAACAAAAATTCTATTTATATAGAAAAAACAAAATAACGGCGACAGCACGATGTAAAGAATAAAAAAAGCAAGGTAGAGAATCTTAGTTAATGTAAAGGAACAGAATATCTAAAAGAAGTTTTTCATTTATTTTTTCCCCGTTTGTAGCTTTCTTAAGTCTTCGTAATACTTATTGTTTGCGATTTAGGATGCTGATAAGAGTGGCTGTATTATTTTTTTAAAAATATATAAATATAGGTTAGGTTATTAGTTTTAATTTAAGAAATATCGTATTATAAAGCTGCATGAAAAAAAAAAAAGAAGATATAATCAGTTTCTAAGCGTATTGCAAATTTTTGAAATAAACGACACAATTATGTTGGAAGTATCTATAAATGGGCACAAAAAAAATAAATAAAAAATTGTAACAGTCAATTTTTTAAAGGCGAATTTAAAATTAGTCGGGACAGATTTTTATTAATTTTATTTTAAACGTTCCGTGTGTAATGTGTTTCCCTATATGGAGACTATACTTGTAATTTCATGCTGCTTCCCAAACTTTATTAACTTTATACTACATTAAAAAAGGTGTAATCAAACTATTTTTATTTCGGCAGAGAAATAAGGATTAAATTAATCAACAAATTATAAGTTAACCTTTCTTGAAATGGTATTACAAGAAGCGTTAGAAAAGTAAGTATACAACCCTTAGGAAACAAAAAAGAACGAACAAACCAAAATTGAAATAATATTTTATTATTCACGAAAGTCTATGCTACTTTTCAACATAATCGCCATATCGTGCAGACATTTGTCGCAATGCGTGATCAGCTTTTCTATTCTAGCCGCATACCATACAACGTCTAAATTTAAAAAAAACAAAAAAACGCAGCGACCGCTCCTTCAAAGATGATGCGGCCGGAAAGCGCCGTCCACCAAGATCTCTCTCCAAGTCAGGAAAAGCACGATGGTAAGATGGGGTGAGATCTGGTGAGTACAGGGGATGTCCGAAGACGTCCCACCGAAAATCAGCGAGTAGGGTTCTCACTGGAGCCGCAACATGAGGATAAGCGTTGTCATGAATGAAGACTACAAAGCTTATCTGGTCGCTTTACCTTCAGAGTATTTCTTAAGCGGCCACTTTAGTCATGTGTAAATGTTCCGAAAGGATTCAGATACTGTATAGCGGCAATATTCGTCCACGACAGTGCATGTTAATTGTTGCGTCGTTCATGCTATCGGAAGACCGACCACTCTGCGCGTCGGCGTGTATGTTTGCTCTTCGAATTGTTTCGCCCAACGATATACAGCTGCTCGTTTTATATTTTCTTCTCCATACGCTGTACATAAACGTCGGTAAATTTCGGTGCCAAGAATTTTTTCAGTTGTTTAAAATTTTATCACTGCACGTAACTCATATTCGGGCAGCACAGCTGGTGTCGTACTCATATTGTTTATTCGTTCGAAAACACATAATTCGCAACCGATGGTCTCCAACCTTTGAGAATACACTGTAGTAACCTTACGTAGTTTCATCGCGTCAGTGTTACCACGAGCGGAGAACGAAAATATGAATACTTTTCTAACGCCTCTCGTAGTATGGTGTTAAAAAGGCTGTAGATATTATACTTATTTTCATTCGATTTCGTCTTTTTTACTTCGGATTTCACAACTGACTAAGTACACCCGATTCGAGTTAATTTCAATATTATCAAAATCATTGTATTAAAAATTGTAAAAAATAAACAGCTCACAAACTCATCTGTACAAGATTTTAACATATTTATTCGGCAATAAATAACATAGAAAAAATAAATAAAAATAATACAAAACAATTAAAAGTAAGCAAAAAAACATTAACATCTCGGCTAGTTACAAAAAACATACGCAATGAATTATTACCTTCCGGTAGATAATTTATTAGTGCTCCCCGATACTGATCTCTCATACGCACAAGAAACATTATGTACAGTGTAGTCCCGTTTAAGTTTTAAATCAGGTAAAAGACTACTATATCTATTGACGAAATTTTGATTGAGAATCCCGGGATAGTTGACTGTTTCTTTAAAACTATTTATTTGAACCACGTCCGTTGGCGAAACACATCGCAGAACGTAAGACATTATATTTACTCCTAAACCTGTAACAGTTAAATTTAGTACGAAAGTGTTATTAACAGATTTTTTTTTTTTCGATGTAATACGAAAAAAAATTATCGATAAAAGTAAAATGCACATATTTAGCTAAAAATTACGTAGTAAACATCAATTCATTGTTGAAAGATGTAATATACATAACGAAAAACAAACGTTTAAAGTTTTCTAAAATACTGTGTGTCGATAGTACATCAGAATAAATTAAAAATTAATGTAATGCAACGTAGAGTTGTATTTTTGCGGTGTATTTTAAAAGAAAAAAAGAAAATAATCAACATTTTTTAAATAATAAAAATTCCTCCAGTAATTATCAAAGATAACTAGAAACTGTTTACTCCATCCTAAGATTCTTTCCTTATTGAGCAAAATAATGTTAATTGGATATATTACCTCATCCCCTATACAACTGAGTCTCTCTATTGACATAGAGTAATATATTACAAACAAAATGTCGTTTTTCAACAAAGAGGGTGATTTGGTATTTTGTAATGATACTAAAGAACTTCTACAAGAAATGGGTTTTCCCGAAGGATCGGAGGAATGATGACTTTTTATTGATTCGTCTAAAATCAGTTTAAAAGCTGTATTACTTCACAATGGCAATAAATATCCTTCAATTCCCCTCGCACATATAAAAAAACATGAAAGAAAATTATGGAAATATGAAGTTGTTATTGGAACAAAATTCAATATTTACAGTACACGTGGAACACCCGTGCTGATCTAACAGTTGTAGCAATGTTAACTGGATTGCAAGGATACACAAAATTCTGTTGTTTTTTATGCGAGCGGGTAGGGCGCGCAAAAGATAAGCACTACGTAGTGAAAAATTGACCAAAAAAAAAGAGCGAATTTGATGCCTGGAGTCAAGCATGTAAAAGAAGAACCTTTAGTTCAAAGTGAAATAATTTTTTTACCATCACTTCATATAAAGCTGAGTCTTATGACAAATTTTTTAAAAGCCGTGAACAGAGATAATGAAGATTTTCAATACCTCTAAACCAAATTCCCTCGAATCAGCAATGCGAAATTGAAAGAAGGAATCTTTGTAAGTCCCTAAATACGAGAGCTTATGAAGGACTCAAATTTTTTAAGTACGTTGAATAAAGCTGAAAAAAGAGCATGAACCGCTTTCGTAGAAGTGTGTCATAATTTTCTTGGAAACAAAAAAAATTGAAAACTACTAGGAAATCATCCAAGAACTTCTTTCTGCATATAAAGCTCTGAAATGCAACATGGCCCTTAAAATTCATTTTTTAGACTCTCACTTAGATTTCTTCTCCACAAATCGTGGAGCAGTATCAGATGAACATGGTAAAAGGTTTCATCAAGACATAGTGCACATGGAGAGGCGCTACAATGGGAAATGGTTAGAAGCAATGCTTGCCGATTTTTGTTGGTCAATTCGTCGCGAAACTCTAATAGAAAATATGAAAAGGAAAAAAAATTCAAAGTGAAATACTATTAAAGGCAAGTAATTAGATTATTTAATGGTTTTTGATGTTTCGTAACAAATTTTATCAATATTGTATCAGTTATAAAATATAAAATTTAAATTTGAAGCAAAAAGAAGAGTTTTATTGAAAAATTACATTAAAAAAAATGTATACGCGATTTGTAATTTTTTATGCTATATTCCTATTCAGAAATATTAAATTTGTGATAATTATGCATAAAAATTAGAAGGAGAGAATTTTTTTTTTTTTTGCAGACCAGTGTAATTTAGGAATTGGGTCACTAGGGAAAGACGAAATCGGAATATCAGTAATGCTTGAAAAATAATTTCGTACCGATGAAGGTACCATTGGATTACATCGCACGCGGTAAGAGAAGAACGGATCAGGGGAAGTGAGGGTATGCCACTATGGAAACAAGCACTTGCCGATGGAGAAGTTCGGTGAAGACCAAAAATTAACTGGATGGATGTATGATGTATTGGATCAAGTGAACTGAGTAATGACTGACTATCCGAGGAGTACACCTGGCACCCATAAGTTTTTTTTTTTTTTTTTTTTTTTTTTTTTGTTGGGCGCATCAACTATGGACCATTGTCCAGACACAATGGGAAGAAGAGACAACTAACTAGAACCTAATTCGATTGGAGACAGCTGAAATAAAGGAACCAAGGACAAGAACAACAGACTGGGAAGGAAGGGACAAGATGTAAGACGCACAGTAAGGAGTGGGAAGCCCCAGCTTTATAAGGTGAAGGTAGAAAAGAGAACGCTTCGCAGAAAGAGCAGAGCACTCGAAGAAAATGTGATCAGCATCACAGACAACTGCTTCATCTGGATGCAACGGACAATGAGGAGAGGGAAGCAAAGAGAAACGATAGCGTGAAGAGGGCAGCAGTGTGTGATTAGAGCGCAGGCGGACAATGGAGGAAATTATAAATCGTGGAAGAGAGGGAAATTCCGAGAACCATGGATGAGAAGGAAGTGCAGGTTGGATTGAAAGGTAGAAGGAACGATTGTTGGAAAAAGAAGAAGGGTACACATCCGACCAAAATCTGAAGTGAAGCTTCTTAATTAGGGGTAATAGATTAACAGCCGGGATTTTTTTAAAATAGAAGCGAGAACGAACAGCAACCTGAGCCAAAGCATCCGCCATTTCATTACCCTCGATGCCTCTGTGACCAGGAACCCACAGTAAGTCAATGTGTACAGAGTGATGGAAAGAAAGATTATAAATAAGAGATCGTATACGAAGAATGAAGAAGTTAGAAGAGGGAGGAGGAAGCGGTGAACTGAAAGCCTGGAGAGCACCCATGGAGTCAGAAATGATTAGATAGTCGGAGGACGAACGATTGCACGAGATATGTATGATCGCACGAAGGATAGCCATCAATTCGGCCGTAAAAATAGAACAGAAAGATGGGAGGCGAAAGGATTCGGAGAAATTGGAGTCGGGAAGAATAAAAGACGATCCGACCCCACCGGGTCCTCTAGAGCCATCAGTAAAAACAAGTGCATGAGAAGGAAAAAGACAACTGACCGTACTGCGAAATTCCTGTTTAATGACGTTCTGAGGCATAAACTTAGAAAATTTAGGGAGAAAATGTACTTTGGGAGGGTGTAAGAGGTCGAAATAATTGAATGAGAAGTACGGAGGATTATTGCTGGATATAATATGGGAGGAGAAATGGCTAAGACGTTGAGAAATAGGGGCTAAGATAGGGATTTTATTAGAAACAAAACGCCAGTTCTTGGCAATGTAAATGAAGGAAGGAATAAGTTGAGACGAAGTGAAAGGTAAACGTTTGGAAAGGAATCGATAGCCCAAATAAGACCTTCGAACTGAGAGGGGAGGTATTCTAGATTCCGCGAGCATTGCTGAAATGGGACACCCATAAGTTAATCCGCAAAGGATAAGAGCTTTATAAATGGTGACAAGTAGCTTGGGATCAATATTGAATTTAGGACTGGACAAGTATTTTACAATGGAGAGGTTTTTTGTGCATTTATTTTTAAGCTTGGAAATATGAGGAGACCAGGACAGAGAGGAATCAAAAACTAGACATAAAAATTTAACAGAACTGGAGAATGGAAGAGGAAAATTATTGAGGTTTTTCTTTTGGTTATCTCTGTGCAGACGACTCCTGTGCAAGTTAACACATGAAGTTTCGGAAAAGGAAAAATTTAGCCCATTGTGTACAACCCAGGTATATATAGGTTATCAATTGTGGTCTGGAGGATAGACTGGGCATTGGATAGGAGATTGGATGAAAGTTCCTTATCATTAAAATACGCTTCCAGGTAACTTTCCCAGTTTATTTAAACATACGAAGAATATCTATTTATTAAAATTTAATTAATAATAATGAAAAAGTAACTTTTCTTTCTCTCTGATTTTGAACATTTCTATTACATTTTTAATAAGAATAATTTAAGTTCTCCTAAATAGCTTATTGCAATTTTTTAAATTCATTAAAAACGCGCGCTTTTTCTTTTAAAATCTTGTCTCTTTTGATTATTGTTTTTTTCGTTTACTTTCCTATCGATAGAGACAGTATCCTATCGAAAAATGATAAAAATCAGAGAATAAAGAGTCCACCAATTAACACAAAAATTAGTCACGTTACAACACGTCAAATTAGACTTACTCGATTAAGTTAAAATTACGTTAAAACGTATGTGTAGTCTCACGTTCAGTCGGACGAAAAGACTTCAACAGGTTGAAGTTTCCATCAGTCAAATACCAAAAAAAAAAAAGGTCGATATTCATATAAATCGATGAAACATAAAGTCGTCGTTTCATTTTTAGCGAGAAATTGTTTTTGCGTGTTTGTATTCTTTATTAAAATTTTAGCATATCAAAAATATTGATGTAGAAAAGTTAATAATATTCCCAGCGGAAAATTATAATGAATTTTAGGAATCTCAAAATGCGAAATATAGAAATATCTTCTAAATAACGTACGGAAAGTAAGAGTAGATGAATTATATTTGGATTATATCTTCTTTAACTATAGATTTTTGAATTATACTTCGTCTGATTCTTAAAACAAATTATAAAACTATACTTTTCATCATTTAATAAGTCCGAAATTAAATAATGAAACGGGTTTTCGAAAAATTTTCCTCCTTTTTTTTTTTTTTATCGATTGCATAAATTATCTGCTGGTTTGACGTTTTCTTCCGTTTTTTTTCCAGCCGTCTAATATAAAATAATTTCAGTATATCCAACACGATTACGACACTTTTGTTTTTTTTAAAAATACATAATTGCGAAAAACGAAAACAAAAACGCAACATACATAAAATACAATCACACCAGACCGATCATCCGGCGTGAAAGTAATTGACTGATGAAAATTCGATGTGACGCGATATGAGCAAAACGTAAATTATAAGAATTCGTTTAAAATCACGAGAAATATAATTTTTACAAGTAATTTCCAGAATAAATTCAGCACTGTTAGGTTATACGTTAGAGTTGATAAATTACCTGCAGTAAATCCCATTGTATTCACAATCCATGGAATTTCAGTAAACTCCGGCTTTGACTTACAATATTGTACAATATTTAGTAAAGATTGAATATAGAGATCGATGCAATTGACAATATTTATATCTCCCAAAAACAGGGAACTGTAACGAAAAATTATTTAGCTTTATTGTAACTAGATTAATATGAACAAGCTTAATTATAATGGAAAGCTGTGTTTACCTTTCGGAGTGTACGAAATTAAATATACAAAAACACACACTTATATAAATCAGATTGCTTGATATAATAAAGTACGCGTGTAACATACGATTAAAATGATGAAAGATTATGTCAATAAAATATACGACCGGTTCAGAAAGGGTCTAGTCGGTTAAGGGGATGGGGGGAATTGAAGTAAAGTTTATAAAAAAAATATATACATCTAGAGCATGAAAAAAGTAGTTGATGCTGAAAGTTTCAGATCCCTAGTCCCACAGGGGGCTGCTGTAGTCACCATTTTGTGATTTTCGGTTTTTTTTTTACGATATCTCAGCTATTTTTCAATTGATACAAAAAAATTCTTATTGGAGGTTAAAGATAATAGAAAGTTCTATAACGGTGAATTTTTTCAGATTTTTAGACGCTAAATTAAAATTTTTAGTAACGTTCAAAATTTTTAAAATGTCATAAAAAATATTTTAAAAATTCAGCAAGAACGAAAAATATATATATATATATATATAAAATTTATTGTAGTGTAAATTATCTACTGAAATTTTTTTAGATTTTTAAAAGTGGTGGAAGAGGTTCAAAAAAAATAATAAATAAAATGCATTTTTGGCTGAAAAACCTCTTGAAATTCAACTAACAACAACGAAATAGATATATTTTTTCTGAATGTTTTCGGATTTCTAGAACAAATGAAACAAATCCAAAAAAATGGAAACATGCATTTTTGGCTGAAAAACCTCTGAAACTTCAACTGGAAGCAAACTATAAAATATAAGTCACATAATTTGTCATTGCGTTACCTAATTTGTAATTATGGGAATTTTAAATTCGTGCAGAATCTCTATATTTTTTTATTTCTTAAAAGCATTATTATTTTTCAGTTATAACACATTCGTTTAAATACATTTGTCATATTTAGAACAAAGAAAAACCGTAAGTTTTTTCAACACACTCTTTAAAAATGAATAAAATGGAAAAAAAAATCGAAAGCCATAGTTCAGTTATTTTTCAATGATTTGTAATAACTAAGCTAGCTCAGAGCTAGTCCTGTGCAGTAGTAGAAACGACTTATAGACTGTTTGATACAACATAATACATAATGAAAATACGCAGGACCTTCGTTAAATAAAGATAAAAGAAAAGTTACAAACTTCTCGGCACAATGCGTTAATATATAGTGTACTCAAAATTTTCCATCTTCAATGAGAAACAAAAAGAAGACATGTTAATCAAAATAAATTTAGTATTAAATTTTTGGAATCTGTCTGAAACCTTAATAATTTATCTTCGGCCGGGGGGGGGGGCAAAGAATATTATTAAAAAACATACTTAAATGTTTGATTTTGAATTCGAAAAAATTAAAATGGAAATTTTTGTATGATTTTTTTTTTTTTTTAGCGGAGCAGTATGACGTAATTATTTGATTAGAGATCAAGTGCGCGTATGTGTTGTTTTCGATTTTCGAAAAGTACTGAAAAAAAAATTAATGCGGAGTTTAAATTGCGGTCAATAATTTGATTTATACGCGCGTTTATAATTATCGTATCATTCGTCTTTTTACGGACTCTCGAAGATTTTAAAAGACAATCGAACTTATAAATCAACATAACAGGCACACATAAGGCACACTTCTACGGAATTGATATAGTGGTTTTTATTAATTAAGACGTGTTTACTTCTAAATGAATGTTTCCTGCAGACCATCTCGCTGATGGCGGAACAAATAATGCTAGATTAACAGCCGCGTAATTTAAAATACTAATCTACTTCTTTAGAAGATATATCCGTCGATAAAATAATAACCGAGGTAACTGATATATTGCTGATAAAGGGGACAAAATTAAACAGGCCATACATAATACCGTTAATAATACTCATAATACCGGGAATTAATAGGTGCAGTAATGTTTTTAATAATAATAATAATACTATAAAATCAATAATAATTCATATAACGGTAAATTACGTTACGGAAACTGTGACGGTTACAATGCTTTTAAAGAATCATAAAAACCCTTAAAAAACTCCGCTCTTTGTAGCTAATTTACTAAGCCAAAATAGAATTATTAAAAAAACGTACAGAAATAAGGATGCACCGCAAATGAGTTAATTACGGATAGCGCAGGTTTTTGAATGAAGGCTTAAATGTTTTTCCTGTATTCTTCTTGGTACGAGTGACAGTAATACGAAGCGTGCATGCGGATTTGGAGAAAAAGGGCATTTTCGAAGATTCAAATTGTGGATTTTTTAAAATACAAAGAAATTTTAAGGCTAAGGAATGAAGGAAGGAACGGTGATGTATGTGTAAGTCTAAGTACAGATTTTTTTCATATTAGGATTTCGAATATATGCCTATATAAATCAAGTCAGTTTCGAGTGTGAGCCATATATTCAATTAGGCAATGTTTTAAGGGATTGAGATTTAAGTATAACACTAATTCTCGTAAATCATCAACCAAGAACACATGCAAAAGACGAACATATCGAACCAGAATTCTAAATTGTCTCGAGGTGCTCACTCATGTGCATATTACAACTGCCCCGAAGAACAACGGTAATCCCGCATAAAAAGAAAAACAAACATGTCATACAGTAACTTTTCTTATGAAGAAACATCACAAGAAGTATCAAGATCCGATAATTGTTTATTATATGCAACAAGAGCAACATATACACGAATCCCCAGATATTCGTAATGAACCTTCAGAACGAATGCTAAACTTAAGTAATAGAAACCCAATTTTTACTAGATGAAGAAGAGCCATTCTCTTAATAAACAATACGGGGTAGCGATGAATTTTTTTGTAATAACACATTACCAAAATTTAATAATCATTCTCCATCGAAATATAGGTATCGCTTTAATCAGTTAAGTTGAACAGAATTATTTAGCAGGAATTAACTTGAGTAAAAGAAATCATAACAAGCCATCACCTATACACCAAAAATTAATATAATCATTACTAAAGACAATACTAATTTAAACAAAACAAAAAACAATACTAAAGACAAAGAAAAAAAGAAAAAAATTAATGTGCCTCGGAGCATAGAACAGAAATGAAACTTCAAAAGCGTTTTCCCCAACATCGATTTAAATTCATAGCATTAGTACCAAATTTACCAAAAGTAAGAACCAAATGGGGAGATCTGCGGTTCTTATAAACATATCTATAAAGTTTCACTTAAAGAAAAACAAAAACAAATAAAAAATTTAATGCATTTTCTTTATTAATGTTTTTCATTGATTGTTGGATTCTACAAAAGATACGATAGGCTTACGGTAACCAAAATATGAAATATAAATTTTTGATGTGATTTTATTAATATAATATCTAGAAAATACTGCATCAATGGTAGTTCCGTACTTTGTCGTTGACTCATTTGGATTATTATTAATATTTAGTTGTCTATTAAAAGCAAAGAATCATCTAATGCAAAATTGACGTTGAAGTTTCCAGCTATTATCATTAAACGTGTTTGTAAATATTCTTCTTTTAATAACCTTGAACCATCGGGAGTGAAAAGGAGTAATCTTCTATGTATAAATTTAATTATATCATGGACCCTTTGATTTGGGGAAATATAAATGGCGATAATAATTATTTCTTTTCCATCTTCCGTCTTACATTGAACAGTACACATGTCTCTAACATCTATTTGACCAAAATCTAATTGCCTAACATTGTGTATTGACATATCAATATTAGAAGTAACAATATTTGACTTATTGTTTCTATTACGATAAACTGCAACCTCTCCTGCTCGAACGTCTGGCATTTAAATTTCACGATGCACTCGACATTTGGTGTATCGATATTACCGTCATTATTCATCTACGTTTCTCTTAAGATTAAAATTCGGCTTGCTTCAGTTACTGTTCCTTTGAGATCATTGACATTTCCTCTCTATATGCACCATACCTATCTTTTTCCGATTCTCTATATCCATTTTTTATGTTTGATTAATTTTGAATATTTCAAGTTTAATAGTTTGTTTTTTTTTTTTAATATATATATATCTTAAAATGGTATGAAATGCAATATAACATGCAACATAAATTTTAATTCAATATATTACTGGCTGCGTTTCTATTACGAATTTTTAGATGTATTAATAATTTAGTTATTCATAACGTACGTTCGTTCGTTTTTCGTGTTAACTCCACAAAAATTACTTTACTCAAAGAAGTTTTACTTCAAAAAAACAAGTAGAATAGCATAAGGAAATATAAACTCCTTTACACCCTTCTATTAATCATAATAACATACTTGACAGTTACTAATAAAATACAATATATGAAGCAACTTTTATTTTACACACCAGAATTGATATATTGTCAATGCGGCCCCAGGACATCATCTTTCTACAAACTGGTAGGAAAAGGTAACTTAATATTCACAAAAATGTATATAGTTTTATTACAAATAAGTATATTTAAAGTAAATACTGATCACACAAATAGCGACAGTTAATCAAGCGAGATAATTCTTTCTTTCACAGAGCAGCAAATGCATGCGTAATGAATTTATTTCACTATCACTGCGCACTATCAACAACAAGATACAATTTGAAGCCGAAGATATCAAGCTCTTGACGATTTGCTTCCATTAGTTTCGCTAGTGGTGAACGAAACAGCGTTTAGACCTAGTTAGGCGAATATATGTTCCCCTTCGATATTATAGTAACAACGCTACAATCTGCTTACACGATTAGGCTGCTCCTTTAGTTAAATATAGTATATGAACAAACCCGCTGTGAAGAAATCATCAATCAGTGCTTCTTAGTCTAATTATTTCCTTGTCAAGTCGAAATAATAATTTTAAGCCGCTCGCAACGGTACATGCACTGGAAAGGAGATAAATAAGTGTAAAGAATATAATATATCAACAGAATACAACAAAATAAATAAAGACAATTTTAATCAGACTTCTTCCATTGTGTAATTTAAAACATTTAACAAAATAACCTAAATGTGTCGATAAATCGATCAATATCAACGAGGGTTACAATAACGGATTAAAGAGATGTAAGTATCCTTGGTCAGATAAGTATTGTAAAAGTCGGATATCCAACAACCGAAAAGAAGATCAAAGCGTCTGAAATGTATCCTTATCATCGAAGATCCCGGTACATATAGTCACGGGTTTAGAAGGTTACAAATATTTCATTACTGTATAGAATATGTAAACAAAAATAAATAAATAAAATAAATCGTCGCCCTCAGTCGAGAAAAAAATTACAATACCCAAGCCACATACTGTGCAGCGAAAATACGATATTTTATGTGATTCTAGAACAAAAAATTAAACGAACAGTAGGAAGAAACAACATTCCCGAACGAAGAACGTAAAAAGATTGAAATGTTCGTCATTAAAATCGTCGTAGAAAACTACACCTTAAGAGTCTAGATGGCACAATAGGGATTACTAAAAATTCCTCAATGAAAATTACAAAAACTTTCAATGCAAACCGATTATTCATATGATGCTCCTGCGCATTAGCTTAGCTTGGCTTAAATAGTATTTTTAGCCTAACACTTCTTAATACAACGCTAGATTTCGATTAAACACAATCCTAGTTATTTTACACGAATTAACGGATATTCCTAACAATTATTAAATTATGCACCGAGACTTATTTTCCAGCATCTAATAAAAAAATAATGTTTTTCTATCATTAGTTCCAAGAAGAATGTGTTATTACTTTTTACGTAACCCATCACTTTAATTAACCGCGACGACGTCAATGCCTCTACCTCAAACAACCGATAGAAAAATTCATCTGAAAAGGCGTTAAATTATTAAATTGCACACGTAAGCTAATAATTTTACATAAAATAGTATCAGTGGAAAGTTTACAGAGTAATATATAAATAACAGAGTATAATATGCGCTAAATTTAGCTCTTCAAAGAAAGATGGTTCAATTTTAATATACGTCGATAATAAATTTGTCAGTTTAACGTGACATAATATAGTTTAGTGCTCACAAACGAATATAGCACAGCAAGACTATTTAGCAACTTACTAAACAGGAGTTCTAAGGTGGCAGTAATTTGGGCCGAATACGGGCTTATCGAGTAAAATTGCACTCAAGCAACCCATTACAGTAAACTCACTTTGACCCGGATCAAAATCCAAAACTAATACATTTCTATGAGTATTGAGCGATTTGTTGATTAAAACACGAAGCAACGTTGACTTGCCAACTCCGCTACCGCCACATAAAACAATTCGAAGAGGGTTACCGGTTCCTCCTGCAAAATCAATCATCATAAACTTACTTTCTTATTCTCAATAGATAGCGGTAATTCGTTATAATAAGCAGGATAAATTTTAAAACATACATAAAAATACAGACGGATTGGTAAAATATGAACGCATAACAAAGCCGTTTTCGTAATATACCGAGCAATGAGATTAAATTTTAAAAATTATTTTTCATGTTCATCGTATAATTTAATTAAAACAATTACTTTAAATTCACAAAAATCAATAGTCACACACACCGTTAAATGCAGTAGTTCGTTAGAATTTCTAATTAAAAAAAAAAAAAAAAATCAACATCAATCGAGTTATTTATAGAATGTATGGAAATTTCATTAAATAAATATCGATAATTTTTTCGCAAATAAAGTACACAGAAATTATATTTGCTACCGTGCAAATTTTTTTTAGAGTTCGGACATAACTTTGCTCTCTCCCTTCACGTATCTTGAAAAGTGTAGAAGCAAACACACTTCAAGGCAAGTACAACAGAAATAGCGCAATGTAATAAAGAGATACGTGTCGGAAAAAAGTAAAAAATACCGTTAGAAACGAATACAGAAATCATTAAGCGTTGAAAAATTAAACTAAAAGCTGACGGAAATTGTATAATGAAATGGAGATGCGCGACAGTCGAGCTGTCATGTAATAGGTGATCTTTATGTAAAACTGATGAAAGGTCAAATAAACATGTAATAGTGAAAAAATAATAAAATTTGTTCTCTTTTATCAGGCGCGAGAGAAAGATTATTAATAAAACCGAATTTAATTCAACGGAAAGTTTTGTAAAAGAATGTAACAATTTCCCGTAAATATCGTTACTGTTTCTGAAAAATTATCAAATGGCACACGTTATAGAATATATATGTATATATAGTTCAACCGTTAATCAAGAAAATAAAGCGCGCGTACAAACATACTCGTAACAACGGTCCGGGAGTATTAAAGAAACCATATCTTTATATTAAGTTTTATACTTATTTGGTCTGATGTAAAAAGATCGAATTAATTTAATTGCTAAGACCCATCCCTAGTGAACTACCCATGAATTCCGATCAAGAATTAACAACGCTCACTCGACTGTCAACTCGGGGTTCCGATCGACTCAACCACAGCAGAGTGATACTTGATTTATTTATTTTCTTTCATTATAGTTATTTTGCAAAAATTGTTTTTAGCTGTTTCGATCGGCATAGGGAGATTAACATAAAAATTCTGTAAAAGATCTGAATCATGCATTTCCTAAAAAAATTATAATAATAATAATATTTAAATAAATAACAAAAATAAATTTAAACTATACACGCCCTGGTAAATTGAAGGCCGTAGTGACATCCCTGAGAGTAAATTAAAACATGCCGTTTAACATCCCTGATGAAGCAGATACTAAACCACTAAATAATTCAAGTGACGTTTCAAAATATTAAAATTAATTTCGTAACGAAACTATTATCTACGCATTCAATGGTTTTCTTTAATAGAATGTTGTATGAATGGGTACGCTGTTGTTTACTGAAAGAAAAAGAAACTTAATAAATATAGTAGAATGTCCGTGTTATTTAGAGGCAAACAATATATAAGATTTCTGATTCTATGTTACAGTCGCTAGTTGTTTATTCTGTGACTCTAAAAATGAATTTCTAACAAAAAAACTAAATACCAACATTGAACTTAAGAGTTGGCACATTTCGAACGAAAAAACAAAGTATATAAAAAAAAAATAATAAAAAAATGGAGCTTCTTAACGTTCGAATTCCTTTAGGGGAACAGGCTTTAGTGTCTCTCTTGAAGCGTCGGCACAAAAAATTAACAAAGAAATGAATAAACATAAAAACATAAAAAAATAAAATGCAATTGATTTTCGTGCCATTTAAATCACTTGTGAACTTCGTTTTAAGTAAAATAGACCATTTTACTACAACAAGAACATATTTCCACACAAGATTGGCAGCCGTAAGAAACTTCAAACGACTAAAAGGACGTGACAAAATGAACATACAATTCTTAAAAAAAACAATAATTAATCGTAAAATTTAAATTTTTTTGTAAAATGTACTAAAACGGACGGCATAATGGAACAATACAAAAAAAAATTAAACATAACATGACTTCTGGCTAATTATTAATGTTAACGATGTGCACGGCGAAGATAAAGTCACTACAAAGTTCCGCAATCGATCTTATTGTTCGAACAATTAAAATACTACATTGCACTGATGGCTTTGCCAGTCGGGATTTACAAATCTTTAATTCAACCACAATTGCAACGGACGAGGCTTAGCTCCACAAGCTAGCTACATTGCTATAATAATTACAGTTACTATATATATATATATATATATATATATACTAATTGTAAATATTATATAAAGAACTTATTTGTAAATGAAAAATTTTTAATTTGAACAAAAAAGTGTTCGAAAAGATTAATTTTTTATTATAAAATTGTTCTACAAACTCTTCAACTTTCGAAATATATTTATACAGCACTTTATTGGAAAGAATTAAGTTTTTTTTTTTTTTTATATCCCCCTTTTCGGCACGATCGCTAAGGACCTACATCCAGAAACAACAAGAAAGAAAAGAGCCGTCAGTTAAATTTTGATTCGGTTAGATATGAACAATATAAAGGAACTAACGGATGAAATAATGGACGGCGAGGAGGACAAAATATAAGATGCACAATAAGGAGCAGGGAGCAGGAAGCTTGAGTTTTAAGAGACAAGAATATAGAATACAACGTTCGACAGAAAGGAATGGACATTCAAAAAATATGTGATTAGCGTCGCAAACCGCCAGTAAATAATGTAATTTTAGAATTGTATTCTTTTGTATTATTAACATCTACAATTTTTTTTTCACAAATTACATTTCATTCAATTATTAAACTTTAAATGTTAATTTTTTTTTTTTCATTTCAATACTAGCTCAAGAAGATAGTTAAATTTAATAATTTAAAAAACGAATATACTTTTGCCATAAATGGATCACCAAAGTAACCTTTTTAAAAACAGCCGCTTACAATGTAAATTAAAATTAACGGAAACCCGAATAGCTGGCCTCTTTATATCTTCTACCGCTAAATTCGATTTTGATTATCAGAAAAAGACTAATTCTAAGTAAATATCAATTTTCCATATAGTAATGAAAAATGTTTCGCTGTACGGAGACTGTAATTAAACAACGCAAAAAAAAATAAAAAGCAGAATCTGCATATACACGTATACTTTTAAATTATCATAGAGTTAGATGTCAAAAATCCGTAAAAAACTGATTTCAGCTCGAGAAAATATACACGAAGAAACACTGAAATGACGAAAATGAAAAATATAGCCATTCATCTTGCAAAAACTTTTAACAATACATGAAATCTTTTTGATTTCAGTTATTCTTAATGAATTCCTAATAGGGTGAAACGTGTATACGGAATTTTTCAGAAAATTTAATGCCAATTCAGTTGACAACAGTGATACCAACCGGTAAACAAGTAAACTTTTTTTACTGTAACGTGACAGTTTTATTTCAAAAAAACGATAATATCATTTGAGTTAAACATTGGTATAATAAACAAATTCAGTCAAGCATGATGTTTCATACGCTAAGGATTCCGTATGTTAAGTTAAACATAACTACAATTTACATTTACATAATACTAAATTCAAAACAAAGAAATCAGATTTTTCGCGCTGCAAAGAAGGCGAGGTACGTCATTTTTCACAATTTTTTGCCAAACTCGAAAGTTTCGTTAAGGAAATGAAATACGATTTTGTTCTCGACAAAAAGCGACCTTTTCACCAACATATACGCCTGGAAAATTTTTTTTTTCAAAAATTTCGAGCTTTTAACGCCTTAAGAGCCTAATTTTAATGCTAGAAACCCGGAGTTCCAAACTAGAGAAATATACGGAGGGATGCACATATTTTTAACCTCGTTCAAAATGTTTAATTATAAAACTCGCGCAGAAGGCTCACGACATTTTTTGCGATTCTTTGAACTTTTCGTCAACTTCAAAAATTTCGTTAAGGAAATAAAATACGGTTGCGTTCTCGACAAATAGCGATCTTTTCAGCGATATATCACACGACGGGGAAATTTTTTTTTCAAAACTTTCGAGCTTTCGGCACCCCGAGGGTCTAAATATAAAGTTGTAAGCTCGGCTATAATTTTCCTAGTCCTTTGTGCATAAGTTTAAGATACGTTTTGGTTTCCTCTACTTTTTTACTCGAGCTATTGTTTACGTGAACATACATTTTTTGCTGTTTTTGGGCCCAAAGGGGGGTCTTTATAATTTTTTACTTTTATAAAAGAGCTTCTATGTTTTGTTTTATATTTTGAATTTCACTTTTAAAGTTTTATCTAGTGATGAGTTATGAATTTTTAAGCGGTTTTTGAGGTCGTTTTATATTCCATATTATGTATTCCTGACAGCTTTTGGGGTTTTTTGTCGCCCAGAGTAATAGATATGGTTTTAAAGAGAATTTTAATTGTAATTTATGATCCGATTTTGAAGTTATTGATTTTTATTTGATACTTTTGTCGTTTCTGAACCATCTTTTATTAGGATTCTGTACATTATGTATGTACGGAATCCTTAAAATAAACAACCCAGCAGACCTTATGCAATAAGAACATTTATAAACATGCACTGAAACAGAAGATTACATGCTTTTTGCAACACAGCTTTAAAATCTAATGCTGCTTTGAGATTATTAAATCTAAATATGCCAAATTTTATGCGAAAACCTCAAATTTTATATTATGGCTAAACAATTTTATACGTTCTTAAATCTTGGAAATGTTCCGCGGTGTATGATTTTATATGTTGCTTATTTTCATGTTAATCGGACTGTAAACAATTTTAAATACTTGCGAAATGAATAATTTATAACAGACTCGTGAGTGTCTTTGCGCGATGAAGGAGTTGCCGTTTTATATACTGGGGTAGATGTTCACTTTTAAGAATTTGAGGGTATGCTATAGGGATGTTGCGGATGCAGATTTTTTGACATCTGCAGATGCGGATGCGGATGCGGATTTTTGAGTACTCACATCTGCGGATACGGATGCGGATGCGGATCTTAGGATTTTTTAAAAAGAAATTTCATATTGGTGCATAAATAATATCAAAAGCATGTAATCTTTTACATTTTTATTAAATAATTATATACTTAGTAATGAAAGTTAAAAATTGGTGAATTATATTCAATAAAAATTAATATCGCCGCCATTTCAGGTTCAGGTCTGTTTCGCTGAAGATCATAAATTAAGCCCGCGCTACTAAACAATTGTTCGCTAAGTACGCTTTTTAGTGCAGGTGATAAAAATCTGCGTGCTATTCCAGATAACATTTTCAGTTCTTTTCGGTGAACGCTCCACCATTTAAATGGATTTTCATTTACGTTTATTCTTTTCTTATTGCCGTAAGAAAGTAATTCCTTTTTTAGTAGAGTGTCAGCGCTATCATTTTCTGACGATGCTTCACCCTCTTCTTCACTTGACGAATCTAGCATCATGGCAAGATCGCTTTTTAAGCCAACCTTTCTAACCATACCGGAAGTTCCTGGTTGTTCTGAATCTTTAACTGAGGAATATGTCATTCTCATTCTCTTATTAACTGCACTATGTAAAACTCAAATAATCGAATTGTTCACACGATGTAATTAATTACAAATAAATTGAACAATAGCAAACACGTGCCGTCTGGCTACCGAGCACTCTCTGCGCTCCTATTGGCTGTGAGCACGGGACGCGCCATTCGCCCCCTCGCCCAATTTCTTTCTTGTAGCGAGTCGCGACCTTCAATACATCCGCATCCGCATTAATATCCGCATTGATTAATGCGGATGCAGATGCGGATGCGGATGTAAAAATTTATGCGGAAGATCCGCAATTGCGGATGCGGATGCGAATATCCGCAACATCCCTAGTATGCTATACAAAATTATTTTTAACCGAAAATAAACAACGTAGATCATTATAGTTTTTCAATAAATAACAATAAAAAAAAAAAGTGTTAGTGCTCATACAGCAAGATAAACTAGCACATTTTACGAGCAATATTACGACTGAGTTCAACTTCACAATGAGGCAATGTTTCATAATCTTTATATTAACCCGGCATTACAAGTAACTTTTTTTCTTTACAGCCTCTGAAAGCTAAAGTTTAAAAGCTTAAGACGAATAACCGATGAACCAAAAAGTGCTACTCAATAAGAAATGGCTGCAGCAAGACACAAAATAACCAGATGAATTAAATACAACTTCAAAATAAGAGACTGTAAGCACGTATAAAAAGTGAAAATTGGCGTTTTGACGACATAATTTAAAAAAAAATAAAAAGTAAGTAAAAAAGCGTAAATAAACTTTCTTTTCTTGGACAATACAAACGATTTTTCTAACTTCTACTGTTCTTACTTTAAATTTCGCACGGAGAAATTAATTTTCTACCGTAACCTTTATGTCTGTATATGCTCGAAGAATGGCTCAAAAGGCTGCATAGGTTACAAAAGAAACATGAAAATTCTTAAAGATATCTAATCAACGGAAAAAATTTTTAAATTCTTTGCACTCTACACAATACTGTAAAGTAATAAAAGAAAACAATAAATGAATAATAACAGAAGTCTAACAAGAAATCACCCTTTTACTATTCAGTTTACTCTGACGGTATTTTTAGGTAAACAATTCAAGAACAAAAATAAATTTAAAATCAGAAAATTCGCGCGTTATAATGCTATTCTTAGGTGACTTATAACGTACTTTTACACAATTGGAAATAAATATAATTTTAATGAAAATGAGCGATTATTCATTAAAGAGAAAAGGACACAACTGAAATTACAAAACAAAACATACTTGTTTCACAAAGTGTAAGATCTTCAGAATTTTATTCGACTTCTGAGCAGTATAATTATTTTACATTTTGTATATAAATATTTTTTTTTCTATCTTCTAAATGCGCATTGTAATAAATACTGTGTGTACCGTATATGTACATTATTAAATAAATAAAATTAGAAAAACACTAGGAAAACCGATTAAATCATTAAAACACCTGTAAAACTAAATTTATATAAAATTTTAATATGAAAATGACATAAAAATTCATTAAATACAAATCTTAACTAATAAATGATATATATATATATTGAAATAAAACATCTTACATTACCTTTATAATTGGAAATTACATTTCCAATAGGTTTCCATGCTGGCGATTCTATAAACTGATTAATACTGTTATTTGTCGTCTTAAATTGACAAAGTAAATGTTTCTCAACATCTGATGACAAATCGCCATATCCGGGAAATAATTTTAATTCCACATACCGACTTAAATATTCTCTAAATAATTTATATTGCTGACTTTGTTTCAAAATTAATATATTATTTCCCTTTTTAAAATAGGGATGTACTTTTTCCGGTAATTTCAATTTCATTTCATCTGCAGGTTTTATACATTCGGATTTAGCCTGCGTGAAACTAGATCCATGAATATTAAGAACGCAACTTCCTTTTGGCGAGAACACCGTATATTTATGACCTAACAATAATGTACAACCCATCACATCAACACTGCCGTGTAATATTTCGACATCTAGTATTCCGCTGAAATAAATAGTATAATTTGTGCTAATAATTAAAATAACTGAATCATTATTCATCACGTGAAACGTAAAAGTTTTGTTTTCTCTAAGAGCTTGATCGCTATCATCTGAAATTTCTCCCATTACTAACCTGTTTAAGCAAAATCAATAACATAATATATAGTACACATATACCATACAGAAATTATACAACAGTAACAAAACATCACACTAGTTTCCTTTAATATGAAACTTTTTTTTTATTTTACATATATATACATTAAAAAATGGATACAACAATTCGTATTTATTTTGGCTTACCGGATAATATTACAGAACATAAATAATATCGACATTATTTTAGTAGATTTATTTATACATGCATAGGCAAATCAATCAGAATAAACGACTATTAAAAGCTACGATACATGAGAATATAATTACCATTTATTGTCAACAATCCGTTACAAAAATCAACAATCACAATAGCTTTCAAATGGTTATGAACTGAAAATTAAAACATAAACGATAATATACACCCAGACAGCAATAAAAACTTTGACTTTTCCATAGTAACATTAAGAATTGATAATTTATATTAATATCCTTATTATTCCGATACCGGTGTATCGGAAATGTGCGTATGATAAAGGTGTGCAACTCACAGCGTTGCCAGCACAACTTTTCATATAGATCTTTAAAATTTTTAATGGTACACAAAATCTCAGAATTAGCCAGAATACACTACACATAATTTGGAACAATGAAAAAATATAAAACTATATGTTTAAGACGTTCACATATTTTTTATTTTTTTTTTGTTTATAATGAATTTTATCTTAATCATTTATTAACTAAAATTTCTCGGGAAAAAAAGGCGCAATCACTTTGTAATTATCCAATATACACTTGAATAAGAACCCCGTGGAAAAATTTTACTCTTTTTATATCTTCAGTACACAAAATTAACTAAAAATACGCGAATATGCATGAATACCAAATAGTACGAAATTCGCACTCAAATGGCAACACTAGTAACTCAATTTGGATTGGCCTGATTCGATTGGCTTGGACACGACTCGACTTGACTCGACGGATTTGGTGTGAAAGCAGCCTAGGCTTAAAAAATTTTTTGCTAGCGTTTTTTGTTTGACTACAGCTAAACTTGTAAAATCGTTCAACATCGCAAATTAATTTTTCTTAGCGTTCGTGTTTTTGAATAAAAACAGATTGTCGGGTTTTATTCTAGCAATCTGGTGAACGGTGTACAAAAATATGAATTCATACCTAAAATCGTTTTTGTCATCTACTAATTGTTCGAGTAAGCATGTTGTTTTTATTGTTTTGCTTCCATCTTATTGTAAACTCTGGTTTTGTACTTTACCTCTTAAGTTTGGGTCTATGGTAGTTTTATAATTTAATTTTAATTCTGTAATACACTTCTCCGAAAAATTATATTTTTAATGCCCTCATTGTACTAGCATTTTGTTATTAATCAAAGGCAATGACACTTTTACTGTCTTCAAATTTCAAACAGTATTTTTTATTCTATCATTTTCAGTTTTTTTATATAACTATGAATTACTTTGTCTGAACTGCTTTATGGAATGTATGTTCTCAGCAACTTGTATATTGAAATTTCACAATATATTTCAAGCAGTAAACATTGTTCATATCATTTTCAGTATATAATTTAGTTTATGTTTCATATTGAAATATTTCTTAAATATAATTTTGCATTACTGCAAGAAATGTTTTAGATAATTTTTTATGTTTCTGTTTTTTATAAATTTGCTACTATCATAATCTTAATTTTTTTTGTATTAATTGAATTTTAGAATTCGCGAATACATCAAAAAAGTGGTAGAATATCTTTTAATGTTATCTGCTAGGAATTGTTACTTCACTTTATGATATATTAAATACACTTTCCATGTAAAAATTAAGTATGAAAAAAGATGAAATATATCTTTAAATAATTTATCTACTAATTTCAAATCTTTTAAATAACTTGTATCTCCGATTAACGCTGCTGTTTGTAACATCTTACTTGTAGTAGTTTTTTTTATAAAAATGTTACCAACATTAAGCTAGCAGTTTATTATTTAATTCCCCGTGTACTCTTGTGAAGTTCTGCTTATCTCGAAAATTACATTTTTCATCTTGTAAATTATTCATTTTTTAATCATATTTTTTAATGAAATGCGTACTTGAAGTATCGAGTTGTAAAAGCATTCTACGTTGTAAAATTTTTAACATTTTATTTGAAAATACTTGGAAGCCGACTTTAATGTTTAATATTTTAGGTCTTAAATTTTTTCATTTAATTTAACCTTTGGTTTTATTAATTAGGCGCCATAATTTCCAATCAAGTGATACCTTTTATTGTTTGTCTCTGATATTTCGGTTTGGAGTAATTCTGTGATCTATGCTTTTTATCTTCTTAAATATTTCAATTTTAATTTTTTTTTTTCCATTTCGTTTTATTCACAAATAGTTCTGTCATTACTGATGCAAGTTAACAGTAAATTTTTATTTTTTAACTGAACTTTGTTTATTTATTGTTTTTATTGTAGTACGTTTTCTTAATATTTTTATTATTGCCCTTTTATATGTAGAATTTTATTAGCTATGCTAATATTTCTTATTTTCATTATAATTAAAAATTTACAAATTTAATCATTTCCTAAAATGGGTGAAGTGTACATTTTTTAATTTTTCAAGTGTCATTATTGTTTATGTTTTGGTTGTTGTAGTTTTATGAATTAATAATAAGAAATTATGTAGTAACTAGTTTTCAATCTGATTTAGGTTATTTGTAATTACCAATCATGGTTTTTATAAACGTCTTTTATACTTCTATGGTATTTTTTATATTAACACATTGAAGTCGGAGCGTGGTCTGTAACATCACAGACAGGCACCAACTTCAATATGCTAAAATTGAAATTCACGTTATCAATAACTATTTTTTAATTTGTTTGATTTTTATCTTCAAATGTTTACCTGCTGATATGCTTATACGAATTGTATTCAGCGGAAGATCTTTTTTCCTAATATTCCTGGTAACTCCTAATTAAACATTTTGTTTTTTTCTATTAAAGAAAGTTACATTTTCCATTTAAACGCCGGCGCTTACGAAGTAAGCACACAGTATTTCATTAGTGCCAAACTTGTTCTTTAAACAACTAAAGTTGTCTTTATAACCTTCGCAAATCCTTGGAAATATAATTTTCAGAAAAATGATTAATATGTATGACAAAACACTTACGGTTACTGTAGTGGATATATTTTTTACCGAGTGAAGCATATTTTCCGTTGAATAATAAAAACCCAAATTTGATTAGTTATTGGGTTATATTTTTTTATGCCAAAGCTGTTAAAGAACTCAGAAAAGTAAGAGCTTGTTGATGGTTTATTAAAAAATCGATAATTTCTGTGCACTAACTGACTGGTAATGCTTTTTAAGACACGAATATATAATTTTCTTGTACTCATAAATGTATTAAATATGAATCTATGGAATCATTAATTATATTTACGAACATGTATTTATTTATGTACGTTTATTAAAAGTCAATCTCTATCCTAGTTACAACTTGTACACAACTACACATGATAATGAAAGAATTGCTATTCTGAAACATTTTTTTGTACATATCTCCTTTTTTAGGTGATGTTAATCCAAATAAACGACTAACCATCCAGTCATGTGCCAATATGATTCTCATTATTTTAATTCGAAAAGTCTTTACATAGATTTTTAAATTCAGATTATTTTACTATTCAGTTTCGTATTTCTTGTCTCTTTCATTTCTTTTTAAACAACAATCTATTTCATTCTTCCTATACCTGTCCTCGTATAATCGAAATTTCATTTCTGCTTATTTCCTTAAACCTTAATACCTTGTATTTATTAAATTAAATTAAATCATACTCTATTTATTTATCACCGACTCTACATTCTAAGAATTTCCGTTTAAACCGAATTGGACTTGGAAATTTTCATAACGTAGCGTAACTGCCTTGACTCGCATTTTAAGTTTTATTCCAACAGCAGTTTTCGATCAGTCATTTTTTATAACAGGTAATGCTTTCTTATCAGAGATTCGAATTTTGTTTTTATTATTGATATTATGTCAAAATAATTTGATGTTATCATTTTACAGATATATTTGTTAGATATGGGCATATGCGTTGCACGAAAAATGTATGCCACCGACCTAAACCGAAATATAGAGGCATTAAACGTTGGGAAGGACAATATGCCGTTCGAGATGAAATATTGATAAAGCAGAGGACTTTGAAATTCCACCCTGGATTAAATGTTAGTGTATTAAATATGATTTATTTAACTAATATGTTATGAATGTGTGTAGTACTTTTATATATTAAAATTCTGTAATATTTCTTTGACTACCGTTAGCGCTGCTTAATTGAGTTCTTGTAATTTTAACCTATTTGATTCTTTTATGAAATAATTTTGACGTACAATTTTTCGATTTTTCGGTATATATTACACCGGAATCGCGCTAAATAAAATTGCACCACTGTTTCTACAATGCAAGTGATTGGCATTAAATAGGTTTATTTCGGGGGGGGGGGGGGGCTGTGCAGTAAAGTAATATGAACTGCATACCTATGGCAATACTTCTGGAATTGAAAAGTTAAGGTCCGAAATGTTGTAAGCCAACGGCGCTGATGAGAATAAAGGGCTACTTCCTTTATGTAATCACTGTAATAACTAAATAATATTTTAATCTTCCACTATTTTTGGTGCTCGAAAAGGTAATCGTTTAAATTAATAATCTCACCTTTCGTTGACTAGTGCGATTCATTAGATATTGCCTAATTTTGTAAATAACTGACTAATAAAGTACTGTTTTCAATGTAAAATTGATACCATATTTATTTATTACAGGTCAGGTTAAGTACAGAAAATAAAGAAGTATCTTTGTTCGCAATGCGACCTGGTCGAGTTCATTATTCTTGCGAAGTATTTGATCCAGATTATAGTAGACGAGTAGTAAGAGAGAATTATGGCGGTCGTGAAGGTCAAAAAATTTACAAAAAGTATCTGAATATAATTCCAGAACCACAGCATTACAGATTTAAGTTAATTGAAACTATTTAAATATTATCTTTTATGGTACTGATAATAACACCACTTGGTAGTAAGCATTTTTTTAAAAAATATATCATTTTTTTCTGTTCTAATTTTTCGGTTCACTCAATTGTTACAAAAAAAAAGTAAATAAAATGAAATCAAATAAAAATGCTTTACCGTAGTAAGGCCCGGCCACAATATGGTGAGCTCAAGTAATTTGGCTGTAGATCAAGTTGCGAGCCGGGTCAAACATAAACCGTTGATTTGTTATCGGTGTATAGAAGAGCGCGACAAACCAATCGATTTATGTGGAGCGAGCCTTAATCATTCGGTTTTTTTGTCCTCGACTGGAATTTTAGGTAATCATTTAACTATGAAAATCGCTGCTAACCGAGATATTTATTTGTCTCTTAATGTCCCACATATTTGCACTGTTATTGATATACAGCATATGTTTTCTGCGTTTTTTAGGACCTTCCTTGTATCTTTTTCTTCTTTTTCCTGAGCTATCAGACATATTATTGTGCATTTTAAATTTGCGTTTAAAAACACTTGAATATTTAATTTAGAAAAAAAAAAACACTAAAAATACGATTGCAGTCCCTTCAAAAATATGAGAATATGTGCATGAAGGTGCTAGACACTTGTAAAAATTTCAAGACAATCGGTTTGTGTTGCACGCGTGCTGTTGTGCTTCCAGTATGTCTGCGGTGAGTACTCCGCCGTCTGATTCTGACGTGCGAGCTGTTATTCGGTTTTTAAGGACCGAAAATACGAGTGGTGCCGAAATTTACCGACGTTTGCACGGTGTATGGTGAAGGCAATGTAATGTCGAAACGTGCCGTGTATCAATAAGTTGCCATGTTTAAGGCTGGTAGAGTAGAGACGAAAGACGAGGCGCGAAGCGGTCGACCGTCGGACAGCGTTAATGACGAAACCATAGAAATCGTACGCCATCTCTTGGATGAAAATCGTCGTCAAACTGTTAACGATCTTCACCACGAGATTGCGAAACGTTATTCGTATATTGACGTAAGTCGTTCTTCAATACTTCGCATTTTGGCAGAGATGACGAAGGTCAGCGTTCGCTGGGTGCCCCGAATGCTAACGAACAAGCATAAAGAAATGCGCTGTCAGTCCGCATTTGCCTTTTTATGACGGTACGCAGAGCAGGGGCAGTCATTTTTGGACCAAATTGTTACAGGCAATAAGTCGTAGGTCCATTACTGGACCCCCAAAACAAAGAAGGCATCAAAAATATGAAAGAAGAAAGAGGAAGAGGCGCCAAAGAAATTCAAGATTGACGTTTCAGCGGGTAAAGTTATGGCAACTTTATTTTGGGACTCTGTGGGTGTGTTACTGCTGGAATTTTTGCCGGCAACAAAAAAGGATGGGAACCGACGGACAGTTAACGCTGACACCTACTTCGATACCCTGATGCATTTACGGAAGGCGATCAAGGCCAATGATAACGCCCGGCCGCATACCGCGAACCTCACATCCTCTCTAATCGCGAATTTTGGCTGGGAAGTTATCCTCCTTACTCCCTCGACTTTCACGCATTTCCAGTTTTGGAGAAGTGGCTAGGCGGGTGGCGTTTTGGGGATCATGTGTCGCTGCAGTCCGCGGTTCGCGATTTCTTTTCGAACTTGGACGGCGCTTGGTACGCGGAAGGAATAAAAAAGTTGGTGCCGCGGTACAATAAGTGTCTGGATCGCAACTGCGTCGAAAAATAGTGTGCACCTTCATCTTTATTTTTATTTTTTTATTTTTTTTTTTTTTTTGAATTTCTTCAATAAATTTTTATGTTTTTTGGGGCGTGTGTAGTTACTTTTGGAGTATCCCTCGTATAATTATCGGTAGATTGACATTGTAGATCATAATTTACCAATGAAACAATTTTTGTTGTAAATGTCAGTAATATAACAAACCGTTTTTTTTTTTAAATTTCATTTTAAAATTAAAGAGTACGAAAAAATTATTCTCTTTTTTTCTACTTAGTAATTGTTAATAATTTAACGGTTTTTTATACAATATTTTACAGATAGTTACATGGATGATGTATAATTTTTTTCTTCTTTTTCGAAGTTATTAACCCAAATACTATTTATCTTAATGTGTCTCATCATTTTTCTCCATCGACTTCTATTTTGACTACATTCTATTACTTGATTTCAAGTTAATGCGCTCCTTATTGCAATCTATTTATCGAGTCTGTAGTCTAGCTTTTAATATCTTTTTCCTTTTACATCCGATCAATTGAAACACATTTTCAAAGCCTATTATATTCCTTTCGTACGATATGTTTGTAACATTTTAGTATTTTTTGTTTTATAGAAAAGGTGAATTGATAAACTGCTTTAAAATCGATGTACTTATTTTCTCAATCTTAAATAATTCAACTTTATAGCAGGGACAAAATATATACTTTGCGCAGATGTGAAAAATTTTCTCGGAACAACCGGGAAACGTTTTCGAATGACGATTAAAGAAGAATAAACCACAACCAGGTACGAGTTACCCGAGACTAGTGCAAATATCAGTACTCGTAGTGGGGGTGTAATACGAACATAAAGCTATTTGTTTAAAGTTTATCAACGGGAAGCTTAATATAAATTATACAAAGCACTTACGATAGTGAATGGAAATTGTTTTTTTTTTTTTTTTTAAGTAGATAAATAAATTTTTTCAGTAAGCACATTTATAATCGTCGTTTTAAGAAGTTCAGAGTATAGGAGAAGTTTTAAGGGTTTGTATGATATAAGCTTCGGACTCTATGAGATAGCGATATATCACGCTGACATTTAGTAACTGTTTTCCTTTAAAATTCTAATTTCCATTAGAATATAATTCAATGGTAGTGCCTGTGACAATTCCATCTTCGCGGACGTGTTTTTCCACTCTTATGAAATGGCATAACAATGATAACTAAGTATTTACCAAAATATTATTATTGAATCAGGAATTCTCTGAACTGAGGAATCCTAGCACTTGACTAATGATTTTATTCCTTTATATCAATTAATACATTTAACCAGGTATACATCTATGTAAGACGTTTAAAAAATGTATAGCGACTTTGAAAATTACATAATAAAAATGTAAATTGTATCACATAAAAGTTATTTATTATTTATTGAAAAAAATCATATGAGAGTGTCATCACATGTCTTTCGCTATTGTTAGCTGGGGAGATCCCGAGGAGATAGGAAATGAAAAGAACAAAGAATTGAATTATAGCTGGAGATGGGAAAGAAAGGATAAAGGAAGCACTTTGAGGAGCCAGAAGACCTAGAGCCAAAATTTTCGAATACAAAAGAATACGTTCGCCAATAAGAACCGAACGTTCAAAAAAAACATGATTTGCGTCACATTCGAAAGCAGTATAGAGAAGAAGATAGGGAAAAACAAAAGCAAGAAACGGTGAAAAGAGAATGATTAATTCTTAGTCTGATTAAAAAGAAAATAGTAGAACGACGACTCAAAGGAATGAAAAGAAGTCAAGGCTGAAGACTGAGTGTCGGCTGTATGAGAAGATAATGCAAAGCGCGATTAGAGGTAGCCTAATGTTACAGAAAATAAAATATAGTTATGAGTGTTATGGCGAGGTCCAGGGGGATTCTGAACGGCTACAAAATCTGAGATCCATCGATTCACTGAACGTGTAGTGAACATATTGAATTTTTTCTAGCAATAATTAACAAGATTTCAAATGAACTGGGTGCCCATTAGTAATTATTCAATGTTGAATGAGAGAGAGCCGAGAAATATTATAAAAATTCCAAAACATAAGTCTTTGTACTTACTTAAAATGAATGCAACTAAATCTTGCTTAATAGCAAGGGTAGCAATGGATGGGGTAGAAGGAGTGATATTGTTCAAGGTAAATTGATTTGATTATAGATTATTACATGTTGGTAAACTTTTATTTACAACATCTATTTATAATTTGATATATTGTAATAAATAAGTGTCAGTAATTGATTAAGTAGCATATGCTACTTTAAAGGTCCAAATAAAATCTTGCCCGAGATTAAAGTCTAAAAATATTTTATTACCTTCATATTTTAAAATTAGTATAAAACACCAGAAGATAATTTATCATAATTTTAAACCAACTTAATTCGAAAAACGAAACATTGAACGTCTCAATCAATAAGAAAACTGAGTTCATTGATGGTGTTTTTGGTGACAAGCCTATATATTTCAATTTAGGCGTGCATATTTGATGTTAATTTGGTCGCTCATCTAAGGTTTCCATCCCAGAGACAAAGCAGACAGCATTAGTAAGCTTTCCTATTGTATGCATTATGGTACCAACACAGAGTTGAAAATTCTGGTCATTAAGTTTTATTGGAAGAATGTAACTGTCAGAAGATGAGGATTAAAGTAAAATTTGCTTAAAAGTACGTTTTATCGAGTGGACAATTGTGTTTATTAAGTAAACGACAACTAATTGGCGGCAAATTATACAAACTTAGTGATAAAGGTAAGATGTTAGTGTATTCATTACAAGAGTGTTGGGAAAATAGTTGTGTAGTTTGGTTTGACTGTGCTCTAAAATATATAGCGACATTAGGCAGAATCAGCATATTCAGTAATAATTGATCATTAAATGGTAATCATTATTCCTAAACGATCTTCACAGTAACTTCATCTAAATGATTTCTAGCGAGATCCAACATTTTGAACAAGAGAGACGTCAAATGGTCTTTGATGTCAAACTCAATTAATAATTGTTAAAGTTAGGTATGTTTCAGTTGGCCATATAATTTTAAAATAATGGATTTGATATGGGAATATAGATCATTGTCAAGCAACCGTTTGATATCTTGTCAAGTATTATGTAATAAATAATCACACCTACATTGGCAATAAAGATATTGGCTTTTATTTTTTCAACTATGTTGTTCATAGCGAACTGTGTGTCAGTATAAATAAACTATGGCTGGAGATATCATTTTGAAAAGGGTAGAAATTGTATTAAACTAGGGAAGTTTACATGATTTGAATAATTAGAAATTTAATTTAGTAAGAAAAATGTTACTGTTCATCATATTGGACCAAGTAGAGGCATGAATAAAATTTTTAAATAAAGGTAATGAATCACATATATCTCAAAAATAAAACAAAAATAGTAAAGTTAACCAAAACAAATGTTTTGATTGTAGTGCTCCTTGTTATATTCTATTGTGCTGGAAGAACCACACATGTGGTGTGACTTATGGAAGATTAGTAGTTGTTGAGTAAACGAAGTATGGTTCATTGAATGTTCAGTCACATACTTGATTGAGGTGATGAAGTGTATCCCAATATTGTGGCGTCTTTCACTGGAAGTTACAATGCAAAGCAGCTATCACACATTTTTGTAAATGGTATCATAACATCTGCTACTTTTAAGCTTGAAATGTGTGCAAGGTAGTTTGCACATTCATAAACAAAAAAATTGTAATAAAAAGTAAAAAGTAAATATAGATTTTGAAAATCAGAAGGTTTTATTAAATATAATTACATCAAGTAGGTCATCAGTTTTGTTGTCTAAAAATAAATATACACAACAAAAGTAATTTATTTAGTGAAAACCAGAAAAAGTGACAAACTAAAATTCTCAAATAAACAATAAATTTTAATATTGTTAAAGTGGCATTAATCTCTATGACACTTTAAAAGAAACATGCAACACTAAATTTATTGACCAGCTGACTACTAACTTCACCTTGGTTGAGTCGTTGTAGGACTACAATTCATCTGTGGCTTGTTGAGGAGAGGAAGAAATATAGAGCAGTGCATTAAAGAAGGAGTTTGTGGTTACTGAAATGCTTCCACAAAACAATTCTGAAGACATAAACAAGGCAAAGCTATTGTAGGTCATATGTTAATTACTTAGATTCTATTTGTAAATTACAAAAAATATAAGTGATTCTGTAACAAAATCATACATGTTATTTATCATCCTTCAGTTGTACTGTGTTTCAATATCATTATGATCTTATTATTATTGAACCTTAAACAAAGGTTACACTCCAGGTGAATAAGTAAATTAAAGAATTTAGTTGGATAATTTACTGCCTCATCTTGATTCATAACACCATCAACTGATTGATAAGTAAATATTTGTTTAGGTAATTTATTTTATATATTAATGTTAATTTCATTGAAATCATAGTTTTTTATTGACAATATTTCAGTTTTCCTTAACCAGTTGTAATATTTATAGTTCTGTATGATTAAAAAACATAATTTATTGAATTATCTTTAATTTCTATGAGATTATAAAAATGATATTGCAAGGTAATATATTTAGTTTTAATATTATCTGATATTTTACTATTTCCAATATCTAATAGTTGTTTAATGAAACATACAGTAAAATCATCATTTTGTAATTTATGCATATTCATAGCTAATGTAAATTTATATACGCATCTTCACAAATGTAATCTATGCACACATTTAATTCATCAGCTGTTGTTAAATGTGGTATGAAAAGTAAAGTTCATTAGAAATTCAAATTCTTCTACCTGAGAAGACTAGAAATAACTCTAGTGCACAAGAAAAATTGAAAAAAATAACACAAACACTTCTTGGTGAAAATGAAGGCATGATATTTCTAGGTGAATATGAGATATGGCACAATCACTGAAAATCTACTATGCGAAAACTGGCCACTACAGAACAAGCTATTGATCATTATAATGAATAGCTTTTCTGTTTTATTAAAAAGCTTCTTATCACATTAGCTACATTTCCAGTGCCCACTGCGATTCTAGAAAGGTGTTTTTCCACTCTAAAGAGGTTAAAAGCCTATATTAGAAATGCAATGGGCGATGAAAAAACAATGGTCTTACTCATATGAGCGTTCACTGTGATCTGATGGTAAAACTGGATTCTAAGGAAATTGTAAATAAGTTGGAAATAAGATATAAACGACTTAATTTTAAATTACATTCTTAATATTTATGTTATTATAATAATATTATTGTATAAAAATATAAGCAAACAATGAAATAAGATTGTGTTGTTCAATTTAATAAATAATAATATAATGACAGAACGATCTACTGTTTTATTTTGCTTAAAAAAAAATGATGAAAATTTCAAATTTGAACCCCTTCAATTGAAAAGCTATATATACGCCTATAGTCACACTGCTTAATTTTTACTCACGTAAATCATTTGATATTGAATTATTACAGCAATAGTTGCATTTTCAATTCATGTGTATGTGAATTCCTTTGATTGTAATTTTGTTTGAATTAATTAATTATTTAAAGTATTTTGTTAATATTTTTATTATTAGGGCGTTTTATATGGAGCTAAAAACCATAATATTACATTAACAAACAGTCAATAATAATTGTTGACCACAAGCACAATTCGACAATGTACAATTTTTGTTATGTCTTATAAGATATTAAACAAACTTATAATGAGTGGATTGACATTTATATATTATCTTGTTGCTTTATTAGTTTTATTAACTTTTAATTAGTTAATTTTTAGTGACTAAATATAATTTAAAAAAATAAAACAAAACTTTTTTAATAATTGTTATCTATGAATTATAAATATCAATAAATGAACTTCAAATTATTTTAAATAGTAGACTATTTAAGAATGTCTAAAATATAACATTATAAAGCATTCTTTAAGCATTTTTTTTTTTGATTCTCTGACATTCAAATCAATTTAAAATCAAAAGGAGAAGTCTTTAAGATTTTTTTTTTTTTTGTTCATCAACTTTTAAAGTAAAAAATTTGATTAAGTCATCTATTACATGGATTTAAAGTTCATTTAACTCTGAAATGATTATTATGTATCTTTTTTTCAATGTAAAAAAACATGTTTTATCAAATAACTTATATAGTGCTGAGGTGATTTTGAACGTACTTCAATGTATTTCTATACTATTTAATGAAATTTAATTTAAGCGATGTTTGTTATTACATGTCATTTTTTATCAATATAAAAAATTTTAACTGATTTTTCATTCTAATCTTTTTTAATCATAATAAAGACATACATTTTACAATATAGAAATTAATTTTTCTAAAGAATTATAAAAGAATATATATTTTTTAACCATTAAATTACTACATATCTCAAATACTCAAGGGCGTCGCCAGTTGATGACCCATGGTCGGAGGGGGGCAAGATGATATAAAGATGATATGAGTTATTGGAAAAATAAAATTTATAAATTGTAAAAGCTTAATATTTTATTAAATAAGAATAAAATATTAATTAAAATATAATTTTCATGGGTTTCTGGCGAATTGTTCTACTACTTTATTATAAAAGTCTTCCAAATTGTCCATGATTACACGCCTATGAATACTCATCATGGGCAGTTGATTAAAAAGTTTCAAGGTTCTAGAGGGGTGGCTGCCCCCCACTGACGACGCTCATGCAAATATTAATATTATGTATTAATATTAGCAAAGATATTATTGAAAAAGCTTGAATACCTAGCAAAGGTATAATTAATGTTCAACATGGAGTAAATATCAAAAGTTTAAAAACGATGTGTTCTGATTTTCAGAAAAGTTGTAATTTTATAGCATGTACTTTCTTTACTATAGCTATAAAAATAAAACGAATAGTATTCAAGAGTTATTTGTTAAGTACTGAAAAATTTATTAAACAAATGAATCAAAAATTGTGTTAAAATAAAATTAAAAATAACACAAAAATGACTGGAGTTGAGAATTTTGTCCATATATAAACTAATATTAATTTTAAAAACAAAATTAAATGTAAGGGTTAAAAATCAGTGAAAGGTAAATTAATATTGTCCCTCCCCTTTAAAAAACCAGAGTGTACAGTAACAATTCAATATGCTTTTTATTGTAGTTGTTTTGTATTTACTTTTTTAGATTGGATTACTTTTAATTTAATTTGCCGTTTATAAAATGAGGTTGCATTCAGCTATATAATGACTTTAAAATTTCTTTTTGCTTTTAGTGAATTGATTTTATATATTAATATTGTTTATAAAATCCGTAGAAAAAATTCATTATTATTGTTGCGTAAGTTACAGAAGAAATGTATAAAACATAATTTAAACGATTCTCATTTTCAGGTATTTTTTATTTTGATGATATATATTTTACAGCTAAAGAATACAAATTTTACTTTACTGTATTTTACTTGTCAAATTTAATATAAATATTATTTATTCAAAATTTTTAAATTTTCAAACATCTAATTTTATTTTTTTTAAACCTTACTTTTAAATTCTCTGTTTAATTTATTTGTAAATTTATTAATCTTTTTGTAGTTCAATTCAAACAACCAACTATAGATTATTTAGATTTATTGTGCTGCTTTCTTCGAGAGTTGAACATTTTCGTTTAGTCTATGATTTAGTTTAGCACTTCACGTTGGTTTAGTTAGTTTATAAATTTTATATTTTTTCATGATTTTAATAACATACTGGTTAGTAGGTTTTTATTAATTATTCGTTATACTTAAATTTGAAAAGAAATATTTTCGGAGCAGCCGAAAATATATTAATTTCTATAATTGGGTTCCTTTTTCAATTATGTACAGATATGAGTAAATACGGTTATTATTGCCATTTAGTATTTTATTTAAATATCATTTTTTTGCTATCAAATTGATTAATTTATAAATTGATCTTGCTTAGTAATGCTATTTTAAATTACATATTCTGTTAATATACTGGGGCTTTTATATGAATATATGGTATGACTTTAGTATTAAGTCGAAATTATTAATTTCTTTAGATTCCTATAAAGTAAAGTACATTATGTGAAAGTTCAGTTAATATATTGAAATGAAAAATTCCACAATATATTTAGCTCTTTACGTATTGTATTATATATCTGGATGAATTTTGTTATATTTATGCTTTGGAAGGATTTACAATACCAGAAGTTATCAAGTTGTATTTCGATAATTTCTGTTTTCATTATTATTTGCAGTGTTCATTGTTTATTTAAGTAGGTGTATAAATGATAATTAAAAGTAAAGAAATTGAAAACATTTCATATGCGTGTAGTTGAGTTAAAGAAACGTTATTATTACTTCTTTATTTAGTATCAGAGAATCATTCATTAATAGTTGAGTATTAATAAGTATTTTCTATTTACTGATATTTTAGTAAATAGTTGTGCATGTAACATATGCTTTTTTCTTAACGTACTGTTTTTAAAATTAGAGTTCATCTTACTCATCGGAAATGATTTGATTCACTGAAATTGTAATAATGAAACTGCTTCGTAAAGCGTTTTAAATACATCGCTACATGGATACAACCACCATATCTTTGGAAAATAAATTTAATGTTCACGATTCATTATCGCAAAGAGAATTAAATAGTACCGAAGATTCGCCTCATTCGTCTTGTTCTTCTTCAGGTAGTGTAGATTACCTTAACAAATTAGAATCGTATGATTATATTTCACTACATTCTGATCCGTACATAAAGAGTTGTACTGCATCAAACGATAATATCGACGAACAGTTTAATAGTAGTTACATTACATGCGAAAATTTATCTGCACCGTTAGATGAAGAAAATCGCCATAGTCATCACGGATTGATAAAATTCAATAACAAATTTAAAAATAAGGATATTCTCGATTACGAAGATTATTTTTCTGTTACCGGGAATAACGATAGTGTTAGAAAACGTAGCAAAGTTTCTAATAACGATCATAGCGCTTTCATTGGTTTCGCTTATTTGTATAACAATAGCGCTGATCAAGAGATAATTTGTTCGCGTCCGTCCTCTGCATTGGATGAATCGGTAGCTGAACAAACAAACATAGGCAACGAGTACTATAGCAGCGATTTCAATATAACGGAGGATAGTCTGTATCATTATCCAGATCTTGTGGCGTCCGAAGAAATATCGTTACGCCCCGAAGTTATCTTACAGCAGGCTTATGCAAAGTCTATGCCTTCGATTGGTCGTCCGTATAGTGCATTCGAAGAGATTTTAAATAATCCGGAAGTACTTGATGTGCAACCGCATTTTATAGTATCCGATACTGATCTTGATTATAAAGGTGCTTCTTCCTCTTCCTCCTGCTTAAGTAATTCAGCTATAGGGGAAGGAAAGTTTAATAGCGTATCAATGGGAGTCGAAAATACGTGGTAAGTATTTTAATATATAATTTTTACACTTAACGTATATAGTGAAACTTAATTTATAGTATTTCTTCAAGCCACATATTGAAGAATTCTAAAAATTTAAGGGTGTTATAATTTTAATATATATATTTTTCTAGTATTATAACCTATTATAACAGGGATAGTTAAAACAAAATACTGCAATAAATTTTACGTTTAAATTTGTTATATTGGTGGTATATTGATTGTATAAGAATTAAATGCAAAATTTCTATGTGATCTTTAACTGATACAGAACTCTTGGCTCTTGAATACTATGTATATATATATATATTTTTTTTTTTTTTTTTTTTTTGGCATTCAGTGTTTTAAAAGTATCTCTTATTTAGCAGTCTTTTTAAACAGAAACATTTATTTACTCTATAGTTGAAGTTTATCTCCTTGGTTTATAAAAAAGAAAAGGATGTAAAGGCTAATGTATTTTGAACGTAAAACCTAATGGCTGAGGGTAAAAAGGAATTAGTTTCTTGGGTTGTTTATATTTACAACTATAAAATTGAAGAATTTCTTTGATTGCGTTGACGTTTTACAGAAGAATTTAAATAAAATTTCGGGTTGCACATTTAATTCTTTCGTTTATGAATGATGTAACTTTTACCGAGATGTATTTCCGATTAAATTGTGTGTTTTATTTAGGAACGAAGATAAATGTTTTTCCGTGCCATCAGGTGCAATACCAATGCCAGCACCACCTACTTCTAATGATTTCGATGATTACACTAACTGCAATACGTTCGATAATACTGAAAATGGACCATATCCTCCTAATTTGGACGTTTTGTTTTCTACAGCTGAAACAGAAACTGATGTTTCAGGTATAAATAAATCACTAGTTATACTTTCGTATGAATATGTTTTTTTTGTATATATTTTAGATGGTAAAAAAGACGAAATTAATGGACGTTTTAAAACAATTTCGGTGTTAGAGCAATTTTTTAGAATAAACTTTTATTTGGCCTAATATGTTTAAATTAATCGCAGTTCCCAATTCGTTTTTTAAATTATTTTGTAAAATTAATTATATAAAAGAATAAATGTATTTTTTTTTTATTTTTTAGATATCTATATATATATATAAAACAAAATGTATGTCTGAAATATAAAATTCGGCACTTAAATTTTTATATGCTAAAGATGTATCTAACAAGCGGCTCCTTTTTAAAAATTCAGTTTTGTTATTTAAAATTCATTTTTAAAATTTTCTATTTATGTAAAGTAATGGTTACACTAAACAGAAAGTATAAACATCTTACATTTTTAAAATATGTTTTTAATTAACACTTTTAGTTTTAAAGTTTTAGTTTTTAATAATTGTTATAGATTTTATTACACATATTAATATACTAAAATTAAGATTATAATAGAATTAATAATAAAATTAAAATTAACCAAAATCACTAACAATATAAATAATTTGGCTTGGGAACACTGAATATGTTTCAAAAAAAATGTTTACAAATTTCGGTTAAAAGTTGTTTTTTTTTTTTTTATGCAAAATAAATGGTTTTTTATAATTTTATATTGTAAAAAATTAAATTAGTTTTATACTTATAAAATTATTATAAAAATTTGTATTGTTCCGTTACTTTTAATATCAATTTAGTAAACAATTTCTGTACGAATTTTATATAAAGCACGTTTATTAACTATCGACAAAAACTAAAATTAGCCGAATGATGAATTAAATTACTAGGTTTCCTTTTTAAAATTTAGAATTTATTTAAAACATTCTGTTTACTGCATCCTTTATATTAAAATGGATATAATATTAATTTATAATATATTTACATTCAAGTTTGTATTTTGTGACATAAAAATATAAGTATTTTACGATATTAATTGATATTAATACATTGGAATCATTTTAATATTTAGTAAAATAGAGAAATAACGAAAAAATCATTCATCGGAAGTACGGTATATTCAGTTATTGTGTTCAGTCAAAATAAAAATTTTTGTTTACTTCTTTTATTTAACGAAAATACTGAAAATTTTTATTGGTTCTAAATTCAGGGTGGCCACCCAACCGGGAATACGCCAGGAATTTTGATGGAAAACCGGGAAAAAAGTAAAAACAGCTAAAAACAATATTTTTAATGAAACAATCATTTGAAGCGAAATATGAATACATTTTTTAATGTACTTTACTCAAAATAAATTACGAAGTTCTGTTTTATTTATGTAAAATATGCTGCGGGGGTCGAATATTATCAGTAGTAACAAAAAACTTCCATTCTTCTTTTTGTACAATTCTAGTAATCTGGAAATTGGGAGGATTTGGACCAGGAAAACGGGGAGTAAACCAGGAATTTAAAAATTGTATTTAAGTGGCCATCATGTAAATTTAATTATTGCAGTAAATTCAGCGCTATAGCTAATTTACTTTTTATCGATTTGTTTATATTAATAAAAAAAGATTGCGTTGTAAATATAAAATATAGAATTATGAAATTCGGAAAAATCAGTTCTTTCGTTTAAAAAGTTAAATATAAAATCCATTTCTCAGTCCTTTGCATTACAATACCTCCTGGACGTCCGAATGACAATCATCAATAACTTTTATAGAAGAATTGGCCTTAATTAATATTTATTTTACAAAATAAACGTCTTTTAACCGTGATAAAAACAGGTTATAGGATAAACTTTTCTGATTTCATTGCGTTATTTAATGCTAAAATGTTACACATAATGATACATAGTTTTTTATATTACTCTTGTAATAAAAATGATAATCATTGCTTTTTTTATTTATTTTTTTGTGTTAGAGGGAGGTTGCTAACAGTAAGCATTGGCACAACAATATCAAGTAGAAAAATAATTGTTATCCTACTTTATCTTATTTTGAGATAATGCTCACTGTTGGCAAACCCTCCTCCCTCCAAAAAATAAAAAGTAATGATTCTACTACGGGGGTAATATGAAAAATCATGTATCGATTATATGTAACATTTTTGTGTCGAATACTGCAACAAAATCAGTAGCGTTTAACCTGTAACTATTTATTTTTCAAACTTAAAAGGCGTTTTATATTGCAAAATGTAATAGTTAATTGAAACCAACTATTCTATCAGAATTACAGAAGAATCATCTAGGGGTTCAGGGGGTGTCCTCTTGGTGATGTATGAACGATTGAGTTTTATATTAATGGCTACGTCATTCTTCTGCCGGGGATAATGTGATATGAGCAGTTACGGAGTCAGGTTTTTCTTTTGCAGCGTTGTTATATGAAAAGTTATGTCGTTATAGTGGTACGTTTGTAAATGGTTTTCAGTTTAGCGATTTTTACAAAAAAGTATTGCTGACTATTGTTGATTTCAAAGAAAGTAAGAATGACTTTGTCAGTGGAAGTAACAAATCTATGAGCATTACAGATAGACTAATATGGGGGGGGGAGTCCAAGGGTTTGCTCTTTAGTGAGATTCGAAGGACTAAGTTATATGTTTTATATATATATGTGTGTGCGTGTGCGTGTGCGTGTGCGTGTGCGTGTGCGTGTGCGTGTATGTATATGTATATGTATGTGTGTGTATGTATGTATGTATGTATGTATGTATGTCAGTGGAGAGTCTATGGGTGGATAGGGGACACTCCCCAAGAACTAAACCCTCTATGAAAGAAATTGTTATAACAGAGAAACTTAATTTATGCTATAAAAGATTTGTATGAATTTTACCTAAGAATTTAATTATAATTTATATTTAATAATATTTTGTAGTAAAACTATTAATGTTCCTTTTTTATTTTATTTTAAACACAACTGTCGTCGATGTTTTGCCATTTTTATTTATTTTTAATTTTTATTTTGTAATGTAAATGAAAATAGTTTAATGAGAAATATTTGTATTTTTTTTACTTGCTCATGAACAAAGAATTCGGATCGGATTATTGACAAAAATAAAAAAGGAGCAAAGTCTAATAAAAATACTATCTTTCTTACTATTTCTTAACTACCATTTTAGCTAGAATTTTGTAATTTCGTTTTATTTTTCACATAAAAATAAAACAAAATTTAAATTAAATTGTAATAATTATGTATTTTTAAAATATTTTTAAATTTCTGAAAAGGTCGCTATTTGATTATTTCTCAAATCTATTGCCTACCGTAGAAGATTTTACGTAATTGTATAATCCGCCCCTTCCCAATGTCTTTCTGGATCCGCCCCTGATGTATGTATGTACACTATGATCAATAAGTACCGGGAATTCCCAATTTAAATGAACTGCGCTCGACCGATCTGGGTTTTTTTTTTCTTAACTTGGCAGCTCCTGTACTGACATCTGTATCAAACTTGAGTGGGATCAGATCATTAGTGTTTATTCGTCAGCTGTTTACAACAGACAAGTTCTTGTGTTTCGTCGCATTTTAACATGATTCATTTTATTGAGCAAAGTTTGCTTGAAATTTTGTGTTTTCAACGAAATTTCTTGTGCCGAATCCTTGAAAATGTTGCAGAAATCCTTTGCGGAATTTTGGGGAATCTGCTCTATTAAAACCAGACAATACGAATGGTATAAAGAGTTCGAAAGTGGTCGTGAAGTGGCTGAAGACTTGCCTCGTTCTGGATGTTCTAACACATAGAGTACCGACGAAAACGTCGACATTTTTAAAGAAAACTGTGCTTGAAAATCGTCACGTGAGCCTTAGATGGATGGCTGGTGATCTCAACATCTCATGCGGAACCATTCAGCACATTGTTGTGGATATTTTAGGCATGCGACGCGTTGATGCACGGCTTGTGCCAAAGAAGCTGAATTGCTTGCAAAAAGGCCATCGAAAGAAAGTTGCTGAAGAGATGATTTCCGAGGCCCAAAGTAGTCTAAACTTCATGAAACGGATAACTACGGGAGACGAAACATGGATCTATGAATACAACGTGAAAATAGGTTACCAATCATCCGAATGGTGCCTCAAGGGTGAACCGAAACCGAAAAAATCGCGCTAAATTCGCTCGAAAACAGTTTTCATCGATTACCGAGATGTCCATTACGAATTTTCTCTACCGGCTATAACGGTCAACAAGGAATATTACCTTGCTGTTTTGAAGCGTTTGAGAGATGCTGTGGGCCGACAACAGTTGGATTTTGCACCATGATAATGCACCGTTATACAAATCACGGATTGTGATGGATTTTTTGACCAAATACAGCGTAAATATCCTTCAGCAGACACCGTATTCGCCAGATATGGCTCCCTGTGACTTTTTTCTCTTCCATTGGCCTAAACTACCACTTCGTAGAAAAAGGTTTGAGTCTCTCGAAGGCATAAAACAGAATGCGACGAAGGTGCTGAAAGACATTCCTGTTTCGGCCTATCAATAATGTATGAATAATTGGGTCAAGCGTTAGTGTATATGTGTTGTTTCAGATGGAAGTTATTTTGAAGGAGATAAAATAAATGTGCCCGAGAGGTAACACAAACTTGTTTTATTTACAAATTTGTGATATTTATTGATCATAGTGTAGGTATGTAGTGTATTAAAATGGTAGCGCAGTAATTAGTAAAGTGTTCAGCAAACTAGAGGTTACAGGTTCAAAACATGTCTCGTTCCATAATCAAGTTGCTCTTAGATTTATCGAGCCTAAAATAATTAGGTACCGGAAAAATCTAAGGATTATTAAAGGCGACTGCAAGAAAGAAACTGGCTATTTCCCTCAACAATGCCGTTGGACTAGCATATTATGTATCTTAACTTCATGTATGTATTTATTGCGTTTATTTGAACTGCGAATAATAAGTGAAAATCTCTATTAACGATTATTTTAAATATAATTTTGATTCTTTAATGCACTTTTTTTTTTTTTTTTTCGATTAAATGCGTAAATTTTAATTGCTAATGACGTGAATTAGATGTTACAGCGGAAATGGGCGTATGCGGTTTAAGAAATTTAGGGAATACTTGCTTTATGGGAGCTGGATTGCAATGTTTAGCTGCAACAAAGTCGCTAGTATGCTTTTTCTTAAATAAATTCTCCACTAACGATATGAATCCAGACTGCTTAACAGTTGAATTTGCACAAGTTGTACAGAAAATATGGAGTGGTCAATACTCGGTAGTTCATCCGTTTAAATTTAAGCAAGCTCTTGGAGAACTGTGCCCACAGTTTAAAGATAGTAGTCAGGTATTCTTTTAATTTATACAATGTTTTTTTCCTACAATTCGTGACATGCTTTTTAATATCGTCTATCGGAAAGGTTATGTTATTTTATAAATAAATCTATATTAGATTATAAAACACAAACTTATACATATTTATATATTGTTTTTAGCATGATTGTCAAGAGTTTTTAGCACTTTTATTAGATGCTTTGCACCAACAACTTCTGAATTTTAAAAAAAATTTGGAAGAAAATGATGTCTCCAAATACAATATAGATAAGGAACTCTTTAAAAAGGTAAGCTTTATAATTCCGTAAATATTAAACTTTCAAGTGATGAATTTTTGAAACGTTTGTTTAACTAATTGAATTTATGAAATTCACGATTTTTGTACACAAAATATTTAGAATTTTGTTTGTATTTAAAGAACTTGTGCGTGTTATCATGTTTTATCCTTTTTGGCATCAACTTTTTTCATTTCTTCACACTTACACAAAAATGGCTGATTGAAAAATGATTTATTTTTCTTTATTTGAAATATCTTCTCATTAATGATATTTATGATAATACGGATAATATTTTTTTCCCCATTAATAATATTGTAACATAATAATAAGTAATAAAATATGTAATATTTAAACCCTGCAAACAATTTTGGAACTCTTATCGTCAGCTATAGTGTGAGTTGTTGTAATGAAAGTGTGAAACCGACTGCATACTCGGCATGTCCTGTGGCTAGCGATGTGATAATCCTGGAAGGATTTCCGGGGGGGGGGGTGCTTTTAGGTTATGATATTAATTAATTATTTAACAAACAGAATGCACAAACATTTCATGTTTTTCTATGTCCGAGTCTCTCTTTTTAACTTGCTTGATAGCTAATAAACCGTATATTTGTCGAAACGATATTCCCGTTCACATGTAATACAAACGTAAAACGATCATCGCTATATATAATAATGCGATCCGTTCATGCACTCTTCTACTTTTGTCCAGATTTAAGTATTATGTGTGTGTAATGTGCGTTACCATTACTGGATTTAAATTTGGAACAGATTTGATTGATCCCATTTTCTCAAATGGTAATGACAAAACACAGCTACATCATTAAATTTTTTGGGTTCATATCGGCTTGCACTAGTAGAATGAGTCGTATTAAATTTTCATATGCATAAATCATGGTTTGCGTATACAACACGTGTGCCTTTGTGCGTATAATATGTTACCTTGTGTAAAGTTTGTTCAGTGCTGTAGCGCGAAAATGTACCGGTTAAACGTCAAATGCTTCACAAAAGTGTATTATCTTAGAGAAGGGAGACGTTTAGTAGCGTGTTAGGCTATTAGTACAGGGAGATCTGTATTCAAATAATTTTTTAGGTCCTACATGTATGTATTTCCGTAATGATATAAGTCAGATATTATTGTTAATATTTTTAACGGAAACCCTAGGACGTTTTTTCTTATTCAAAGGTACTTCTAAGAAATGGTAGTATCAGAACTATTAACAGTTTTACATTACCAGAGATTCTTTTCCGTAATCGTTAGTAATTAATTAAAAAAGAACTGCGACGGTTTGTTGGCAACGTTTTAATGATGTATGAGGATGGTTACGTGTTACCGGCATTTAAAATTACGCTATTACTGTGGTATTACTTGAGCTGTACACATTTGTGTAGCTGTTCACCTATCACTCAAACCGGTAATGATTTCAGTTTGAATTAGTTTTCTCACTTCCATGCCGCACTAATAACTAACTTATTAACGTATTTTAGAAATGGGACAAGTTCAAGATTTCGAAAAATGGAACGGAACAAGTTTTCAAGGTATAAAAACGAATTCATTCTGTTCTTTCAGTGCAGAAATAGTTTCTTTGAAAGGGGAGAAAAAACTCGCATGAACATGTTTTTAGATTGAAATAATGAGATATAGCATGGTACTCGTACTCTGTTCTTTTATTTTTGCAGTACCATCTTCTGTTTTTTTGTTTTTTTCCCCAATTCATTTACATTCTGATTCCTACGTAATAAACAACGAAAAAAAAAAAACATTTTCCTCTGAAGTTATTTAAAATCATATTTTTTAATTTCCTAAAAACAGAAAAGAAAATATTTCGCACTGAAAATTAACTTCCAAGTTGGAAATTTGAGAAATTTATATGATAATTTTTACTCACTTCGAATTATTCGTTTTTTAAATGAATGATAATGAATACTCGCAATTTTCCTTGCGCGTAGAATAGACCTGAAAATAAAAAGGACCAGGTTGATGTTTACTTATTTAAAATTAATAATTCGAAATTTTTTAGCGGCAATAGTGCCAGAATTAGGATACTAACTTTTATCTTTGAGTCAATAATTTTAATAGAACACGCATTGAAAGGTAGGCAGTCTCCCATGATAGTTGACTATAAAAAGACACGATCAACTAATTAAATGTAAATTTAAGTAACTTAGAATTGGATAACGTTAAAACGGCGGCGGATTGCCATTAAATGTGATTAAAAGCTGTTTTCGATGAGAAGTTATAGCACTTACCAGGGAAAAGACGAACATTCGAGTCATCATTTTCATGTTCGCTTTCCGTTAATTTTATTAAAGGTTCAAAATTTTAAATTGAAATTTAGACATTCAGAACCAAATTCACTTTACCATTTATCAAAATTTGAGTTAGCTTAGAATATCAGGGTATTTTCTATAATATTTATCTGCAATTCAGTGAGGCAGTATTTCAAATAGTTTAATTTTTCGTTTTTTTTTTTTTTTTTTTTTTTTTTTTTTCTAAGGTAAAGCTAGTAAAAATGCATTAAAGTCAAAAATTTTAAATTTATCAAAACCGTAAAGTGTAAATTTCATTCATAATCACAGAATTATTTAGCAGTTTGCAAAGTATCATTCCTACTACTACTAAAGTAAAATGAACAGCGAGTTTGTTAAATTTTAATTCAACCAGTTCTGATATGTGTGTATATATACGTATTATTGTAACTATAGAAAAAGTATTGTAATAATTATTATACAACATATTTGTTTAATGTATTAATATGAAATTCAATTCATAAATATCGATAAGAAAACAAAGCTTTGAACAAATATACATATACATACAATAACTTTGACACGTGTAATAAATTCGGAAACTTATGAAAATTGGTAAAATGAAGTAATTCGCTTATCATCTGTCTTACTCCTATTTCGGTTACTTACTCCTTCCGACTTAAGTTGCCTTCCGCCTGTTGCTTTTCGTTTCTCAGATCCGATGTTTCTTTTGTGCTTTTCGTTTTTCTACCTTTTAATTGTGCATAAAGATGATCAGCTTTTCGCCTATATCGATCTTATTAATTTCATTAATTATGAGTTTATCATTTGAGCTTGTTTATATAATTAACATCTATGAATTCACGAACTATTCGTTGTTCTTATTAAAACAGCGAACTGCGCATATATCAAATGGTTTTTAATAAATCAAGAACAATAAAAATGTGCTGTAGCGAAGACCCAGCCACATCTGATTTCAGTTACCGACGTGTGGTGCTGTTAATTACCTGTTTCTCACTGAACTTCTTGTTATCAAAAATATAATCTCTACTTGACGCGATTTCTTCGCGAACAACTCAAAACACAACAACACGTTTTTATATATATGTATATATAATGATAACTCTTTCGCGAAAAAAATATTGTGACACCAGTTTTAATCGAAACAACTTAAAAATGGCAATAAGTTTTTACGTTAATTTTAAAAGAATAAGTAATACGTGGCATGTGAATTAATTCCGATTGTTACATTTAAATCTGGTACGAAGTTGAAATATTATGAGTATTTATCGTAGTACGGCTAAAATAAATTTGGTAATTAAAACACTCGTTACAGAATTATAATCCGTGAAGTATAATTGTATTATTTTATCTATTGCATGATCTTGTTTCGTGTATCATATTGATCAGGTGACACTATGTTGATAAATTATTTTATTATTTTTTATTAGTGCACGAATTCAGATTCTGTGTCGATGGATGTCATTCCGTCTATCATTGTTACTACAGTAAACGGTAATAACGAACAACCTTTAGCGAACTATCCGGTTAAGAGTAATAATTGCGATGTAGCGATGGAATTATGTTCGAAAAATGATTTCAAGAACAACAAAAACTGTAATAAAGAGAAAGAATTACAAAAAAAGGTACTTCTACAAGTTGTATGTCCGAAATCGTGCGACTTTGTACAGAATTCGGAAGCATTAGAAAATAAAATGTGTAATAATAATAGTAGTAGCAGTAGCAGCAGCAGCAGCATCAGAAGTAATCTGAAATTTGACTTGGATGATATTGTGAAGGACGCTAAAACGTCGAACATAAACGTGTTAGCAAAGGACGAGGAACCCGTTAATAACGAGTTACGATTCGACTCGGATAAATTTCCAAAACCAGAAAGGCGTCAAAATGGTTTGAGTCCACCGCCGAACGTCTTTCATTTGTATGAAAATAACACAAACGGTAAACGAGGTAAAAGTAGCACGGTTACTACGTTCAGATCTGATTTTCACGATGGCTTTACTCAGAAGAAGATAAAAACGAATGATTTAAATAATAAAAATGCGAACGCGATAAAGCAACCGGAAAAGAATATCCGTATGGAAAATGAAAGAAAAATGAAAATTTTGAATGTAAGTACCGCTATTACCACTGTCGCAGCCACAACCACTGCTGTAGCCACCAATGGAGTTGAACCGGTTGTTCTTCCAGCCGGCGATTACAGCAAGCTCAGCGAAGATAGTTTGTCATCGGACGATGTTGATGAATCACCGGTGAAGAATGTGATGGATTGTCAGTATAATGGCGATGATGACGTTGATGGAGAGGAAGAAGAGGAAGATGAAGCGGAAGAGTTATCGATACCGAATAGCGAAACGGAATCATTACTATCTGATAAAGATGATAATATCGATCTAGATGGTGATAATCACTGGGAAAAGGTTACAATGAAGAATCAAAGCGTTATCTTCGACTCGTTTCAGGGACAGTTTCAAAATACGGTAAGTAAAAGTGTTTGTGTCAATTTCAAGGAATTAAAAATGTTAAAATATTATTAAATGGGATTATAGGAATCGAACAATTCATGTTTTTGCGTATAGTTGCCGTAAAATAACTTTACCACTGGTAATACTGGTTTCTGACTTCCAAAGAATCGTGGCTTACTGGTTTTTAACGTCATAATATTATAACAAAAAAAAAAAAAAAAAAAAAAAAAAAAAAAAAGAACTTGGAAGAATAATTATCATTAATTGTCAATATGAATTAATTAAAACAAAAACAATAAATAAATCATCAGACTCGTTGAAGTGTGCTAACGTCGTACAAAAACACCGCGCCAATTTTCAAATTCAATAAAATTTACACGTGTTTAAAATTGAGCTTATATAGCTGACCGCGTACGCTGCTTGTTGTTCGAATCCCAATACACACAAACACGCCCGTATATAATAGAAAGAGGTAGAGAGAAAGAGAACGAGTGAAGATCGCCTGAACACGATTTTCGTTATCTCGCCTTTTCTACCAGTTTACTCCTACCGACAAGCTCCGTAAAAGAACTTCGTTCCAAAAATCATTTGAAGAGAAAAATTAATGCATTTTTTAATATACTTTACTCAATAATAAATTACGAAGTTCTTTTATATTCGTATAAAATATACTGCGGCGGTCAAACATTGTCAGTAGTAACAACAAAAAATTCTTTTTTCTATAACAACTGGTCTATTTTCATGGCGCGTAATACTTATTGGCGGTACAATTTAGATAAAATTTTAACGGAACGTATAAAAAAACTTGTTATGCATTTTAGGTTATTGGGAGGGTTGAACCTTTTCAGTAAAATTTTGGAAGGGTTTGAGCTCCGTAAATCCCTTACATTTTATAAGTCAAAACTATTTAAATGGGGAAGGGGGAGAAATCAACTTGTCGTAAACTTCTTTATTAACTTTTGTAATAAAGTGCTTGAGTTAGTTAGTGGTCTTTATAACGGTAAAATATTTAAAATATGAATAAAACAACTTCAAAAAACTAAAAAAATTTAATTTGCAATTTTTTTGTTTCTACTAATATTTTATTTGCCTTCAATTCAATTTGTTGGATTTGATATTATACAAGCGGAAGAACGTTCGTGTGAACACTTGTACAATTCTGGTAACCGGGAACTGGGGATGTTTTGGACCGGAAAACTAGGAATAATCCGGGAATTTAAAAGTTATATTTGAGTGGCCACCATGGCAGTATTATGGAAATTTTTCATTTATTTATTTACTAGCTGTACCCGTGGCGCTGCCCGTATTTTAATCCTTGTAAAGCTTCTGGATACACAATATTTAACGTCTCCTTTCGGAGTAAAAGTGAATAATTTACTGCCACAACCAACTCGTGAACAACCTACTTCAAATTGTCCACGAGAAAAACAGGAATTCTGAAGATGTAATCTAACAACCTGAAGAGACTGTCCCCTTAAGCCTTGTTGATGCTCATAGTAGAGCTTAATCGTATGGGAAATTGTAACCTTTTAAATTGAAATGGTAGTTGTTGAAAACCAAATACACAGAAATAGAGCTATGTGAAACATGCATCTATTGCTACTACGTGCATTATAATGCATGTTATTCTTGAACATGATTGTTTCGTTTAATCTTATCCGATCTATTTTGTGCTTTTATAGTTTGCAGTCACTTTGTAATTTTTTATAACTGAGTTCGGTAGTTGGTTAAACTAATAATTAAATTGTTTCAAAGAAGTGTGAACCAGTAATTTTTTTTTTCTTCTTTTTTCCGCGCTATGCACAGCAACTAGGCTAAGAATGTGGCTAGTAAGTTGCAGCGAATAGTCAAAAGAGGCCAGTTTCGCTATCCACGAGGGAATGATTTTTACAAGTTTATTGTCTACGTTGAGGAAATCTTGTATCATTGGTAAATCGGTGTAAAGAGCTTCTGACGCATAAGATAAGATCCTTTTTACTCGAGATCCTAGTTTTTAATGGACTCTGGTCTGATTGTATAACGCTGTTTGCTACTGAAAGGCCCGAATTTACAACTGTGCATAGTAGTGGGCGGTTCACTGTAAAGTAATCACGTCAAAGCAGTGGGGTTACTCTGAGGCTTCACAATAGAGGCTTGGTATTGAAGATGTTCTGAGCGCACCTGCGAAGGGAAGCGTTTTATGAATGTATGCAGTTTGGAGAGATCTACCTTGGTCGCTATAGAAAATAGGGAAAGCTCGCAGTCGCATTTCGAGCGGTATATCGTTTTTAACAAAGAACTATAAATTCCATACGATGTGTGCGATAGTCTTTTTTAGCAGATTTAGTTTTGCAATTTATTCTGGTATATATTATGAGAAGTGTATAGTTTTTTTGTAATTGCTCTCGCGGAATTAATTTTCCGACCGAAATTAATGAATTGTAATTGAAATGAAATTAAATATTTATTTATCATTACAATTTTAAACTACTATATAGTTACGCGAGACATAGTTACTATTACTAAACTATTTTTATTTTTAAATATAATACAAGATCCATCTACATATAATTAAGAAAATTAGATTGCTCTTATACGAGTATGTATAATAGGGCTGACTTTAAGTAAATTGACACGTCTCGATAAATAAAGAAACCGTATTTTACATTTAAATCAAAATCCAGTTTACACATAACTGATAGGCGTTAAAATAAAAGAGATGCAGAGGGAAATAAAACATGCTTGTATAAAGGTTATCTTTAAGTAAATTGGCATAACAACATGGGCGGTGGGAGTCGAAACGAAAGATCGTATATATATATATAATTTTATATAATTAACTACGGCTACCGTATATACGTAATTGCTAATAAATTTTAAGGAAACATAACAAAGAGAGATGAACAATATAATAACACAATAATGAAACAAACCAAAATAGACTAAATTGAAACGAAGTAAAAATGTTATCTATTTTTAATAAACAATGAAGTTTTAAATTAATAATTCCAACAGAATTCAACCAAAATCGATAAATTTAAATAACCAAAGATTAATTTTTTCAAAATATTGAGCATATGAAAATGTAAGATAGGTTTTATAAATATAATTTCTGCTTTTATTTTTTATCTTTGTCTGACGAAAGATAATGACAGTGGTAGTGTAAGTTTACAACTTGAATGGAATATTTCATACGGCAACTTAACTCTTTTCTCATATGCAACTTTTTCTTTGTCACTAGTCTCAATTTTAAACAACTGAGATAGCAAATTTTACGATTTTATATTTTCGGTGTTGTATTTGGCTTTTTATACTATGCCGTGAAATGCTATATATTCTGGGTGTTTGATAATCTTGTGCAGACATATAATTTTCTCAAAAAAAACTATAAATTTTTATACGTGCATGGGGTATGCAATAAAATTACTGCGAAATATTAAATGATAATAATGTGTAATTGAATAATAACATATTTAGGAATGCTTTGAGAACTTTTACTGAACGTTGATAGTTTTTTTTACAGGTTGTCTGTTCCATCTGCAATTTTAAATCAGTTACGTATGAACCGTTCATGTATTTATCAGTACCACTGCCGCACGCAATAGAGAAGCAATTGTGTAAGTTTGTTTACTACTTTGTTCAATAATTTATTCGATATTTATAAATATAAAAAAAAAAAAAATTAAGATGCTGTATCAAAAATCAATTATTTCTTCTGTGTATTAAAAATTTATCCGTTTCTTTTAGGTGTTACATTTGTTCCTGCTAATCCAAAAACTCCTGTTCAGTATTTGTTAACTCTTAGTAAGCAAGACACGGTAGCAAAAGTTAAAAGCCGTATAATCGAACTATTAGATGTAGAAGTTACTTATGGTTTGGTGGTGGCCGAAGTTTTAGATAACCACATTGCTAAAATATTGGTACGTGCAATGCGTTATATATCGGAAATGAAGACCGTTCGTTTGGTCGTAGAGCAGGCCACCCACTGAAGATTAACATTTTGAATTCCCTTTTAGACTACCTGTGTTTTGTTTTATCTTCGTCGTGTAAATGTGATCTTTATGTGTTAGTGAGATAGGTTGATTCTTAAACTTCCTTCTACCTTATCGCTTTAAAATCCGTGCTTTACGAGTTATTTTGCAGTAAATAAAGAAAAAACAGAAAACAGTCGAATTATTAGTTCGCAACACTGTAATCAATACATGAGCCGAATATAAACTGACATTTCTCGCACTGTAGTGTTTAAGTTTCCACAAACACGAATAAGACAAAGAATGTTAATACAACAATTTACAAAACTGAAAAGAAAAAAATAAAACAAATAAATTTGAAATTGTGCAGTCACATAAATTGCACTCTTCATTCACTAATATTGATCATTCTTCATTTATGATTTTTTTTTTTTTTTATTCCATTACCACCTCGTCGCATATTCATTTTACTATTTACGTTTTGTTTCTGTTATGAACGGAAAAAACAAAGTAAATAAATTAAAACGCACACAGTTATTAATAAAAATTATTACGAATATTTTTAAATGATTACTATCTTAAAAGTGAATTTTATAGAAAGTTTTATTAAAAATGTGATTTTCTTTATTAAAGTCAAAAGAAACAAGTGAGGTTGTTGAACTGCATTCGTACAATTAAATTTACCTACTTTTGTGTGTGTTGTTTGAAATGATTATCCGAAAAAAATAAAATACAAATAAAGTGCATTTATCCTTTATTTTTGTCTTTGAGTAATATACAATTTTCTTTATGTCCTTTTATTCATCTGGAATTTTGAGATATGTATGTAAAATTTAATTTTTGTGTAAAATATTTCAGGATGATAATAGTTTAGTGAGATATATTAATGATGTAAGTAGAAAAATATACGTATTCGAACAAATGGCTGTCGAAGTTAGCACGGACACTGAGCCTTCGGAACCGATAGAAATAGTATGTAACTATATTATTAATATTTAAATTATCGGCTAAATATTTTATTTAATATTAATTGTTACAAACGTGTTGTGTCCGATATTATTCTTTAAACATCCATTGAATCGACGAAATTTAATTTATCCGCCCGGCTAATTTCTTGACTGAATTAATAATATTTTTACGTTTATGTTTTGTAGAATTGCGCGGATAAAATTTTGCCTGTAGAAAGCATAAATGCAGTTAGCAAACCTTGTTGCATTTGTTTAGAGAATAAATATTCCGAAATTTTTGAGCATCGCGAATGTCGTTGTGTTCTCTGCAGCGGTTGTATCGGAGTAAGTTTTTCTGCATATTACAAAAATAATTTATATTAAACCACTAATAAACATCGATATTTATAATACTTTTAGATTTTTTAACTTTTCCTTGCATTAGTAATGTACAATAAAAATTAATAAGAAAATTTCGGAACGTAAAATAACATGCTAGAGCTAATGCATTGATATATACTATTGAATTAACCCTATTTTGGAATAAAAGTAAAATTGATGGGAGAAAAAAGAGGGCTAAATAAACTGCTAAAGAATGAGCGAAATTCGAAAATGAATAAAAACATTGTCCAGAAGGAGTTGTTTTTAATTGCAAAAATTTATAGAACACAAAAGGCGTATGTGTTGAAGTGCATATAATTTCTTGTTTTTAATACACAATATAGTTAAATAATTGTTTTTTTTTATAAAATGAAAAAATCTTAATTCGAAGGGTGCTTTCATTATTTGCTTAAAGATTTCTTGAAAATAAGTGAAATTTAAATACGTAGTTTTTAAAAACACTTTGTTATACAAGTGCAATTCGCGATTTGAATTGTTGATGTACGTTTGATTAATAACAATTTAGAAAATTCAGTTTGATGTATTCATAACGTACTTATCTGTAGTATTGAAATTTTTTTAAAAAAAAGTGTATTGAAAACCGTTCAGTTTGTTTTTGTAGTAAAGTTGAAAATGGACGAGTTCAAAAAAAAGGCTGCACTTCGGTTATCATTTACGTTTATTTCATTTAATTCTTTCTATTATTACTATTTTACTTGAAAGATGTATTACGAAAGTTGTTTATGAACAACCATTTGCTATACTCTAGATAATTCTAATAAAATCCTTCAATTCCGCTATGTTATGATTTTTTTGTTATTTTTTAATGGTGACATCACTGATTTCTTTTTTATGATTGTTCGTCCGTTAAAATGAAATAAATAGTTAAAATAAGTTCATAAAGGATAACGACGTAGAAAAGGAGAAAAAATATTTTATATTTGTTGATAATAAATAGTTCTCAATATAAGAAATTTTATATAAAATATGTTAAATCAGAAATGTCGATAAAACAAATATCGGTTTAGATGTTACTACAGGAACAGAAGTAAAATTAATGAAAATATTATTAAACAAATGAAAGAATATAGATTTTAAAGGAAAAAATAAGATAATTAAGATTAGTTAGTATATATACATGTGTTTGTGTGTGTGGGTGGGTTGTGTGTATAACGATGAATGAAACATCTAACCAGAATGAAAGAATCGCAATCCATGAGCGAGAGGGAACTTTATGAATTACTACGTGTAGAAATTATTACTATTTGAATCGGGAAATGCAAGTTATGAAGAAGAAAAAAAGGTAAAACTATGATTGATTATACGCCGCTAGTTCATATCCGCTCATTTTTAGTTCAATATACGAATAAACTATTTGTAATTTAGAATTCTCCATAATTTAAAATTATTTGCAGCAAACACGTGAGGACAATTTAAAATTATCCAGATCCTACTTTTAGTGAATTTTATGTAAAATAATTTAAAATTACTTCGCAGCAGAAAAATTCATCTGAAAAGATCTAAATAAAAACATCTTGTTCAGAATTTTAACTTAGCCTAACAAGTAAATTAAAATTTTTAAATTTAAAATTAGATTGCCTTAATTAATATATCGAATGGAAGAGAAGGAACTGTTACGAACGGACGGTGCTTAATCATTTTTCTGATTAAAATTACAGGACGGAAAGTTTGGAGATCTAGGTCTAAAAATATTTGTTGAGAATAGAATCAACGCGTACGGTTCGAAACTTAAAAAGTTATTAAAGAAAACGAAAAGATGCATTGAAAGATATAATTTTTTTTTTAGGATTCTTGTGCACATTATCGCAACAATCAATTTAAGTGTCCGGTATGTAGAAAAGAAATAACTTTAAATGATGATATGATACCCATAGGAACAACGGAAACAGTAAAGTGCAATATCAGGTGATTATTTTAAAAAATCTAAACATTTTTTTTTTTTGGAACCGTCGAATTATTCATTCTATTGAAATGTTTTAACGTCTGGTGAAGGACGAAAACGGGTTTCTCATAGTATAACTTATATAGGTATGTAAACCATTAACCGTCATTGGTATTTCGTACAATTTTTAGAATGTTGAATATTCCAGTCGTATTCCGAGTAGATGAAACTGAGGATGAAAATAATAAGAAAAAGGTACAATTGGTTGGACATCCGGCTTTGTTAAAAATACCCAATGAAATTAACACGAGCAAATTGTACGAAGTTATCGAAAAGATTAATCCGTATAAGCAAGATTTCAAATTATTATTAGTAGATGGACAGGTATTTATTGTGGTTTTTTAAATTCGTTATTTAAAATAATAAATTGCATATCATAAAACTATTATCAAGATGTGTTACAGAAAAATAAGATTATATTTTTGTAGATCATTTTTAAGATTTCTCATATCTGTGTAATTCTCTCAGCGTAATAAATAAATTACAGATACAACTGTGTTTTAAAAAAGAATTTTATTTGCTTAACGTTTCGGCCAGCTTACACTGACCATCATCAGAACGAGTTCGCTTATTCTTTTTTAAAACACAGTTGTATCCGCAATTTATTTATTATGAGTATTCACGGTGAAAGCTTTAAACATTTATTAATCCTCTCAGCATTATAATTCATTCGAAATACTTATAATTAAAGGTTACTGCGTCGATTGTAATATTTATGGACATACAAGTAGTGGTTGATTCGTTCGCTTTGTGAAAATAATTAAAAGTTCACTTTCTTTCTATCAATAAAATGAATACTTCACCTGAAGTACTTGTAATTCTATTCTATTGATAGCGTAAAATCGAAGGGAACCCAAAGTTTTTGTTAATTAGCTTGTCAAACTAAAAAATATCTAGCTTTAGATTTAATTAAAATTAGACTAATTGTAACTCTAAATAAAGATGCTAGATCTGTAATACTGTCATTTCTTAGGTTAAAAAAAATAAATATACTGTTGGTATATACTGGAAAATAAATTTTTTTTAGTAATATAAGCACACATAAATCTACAATTTGCTATAATTAATTTGTGTGACGAATTGTCGAATATTGGTTGCAATATTTCATAACCTCAAGAGAACAGAAATATTAGAATAATGCAGATATTTTTAAATAGGACTCGGCAGTGATACAAAATCCAGAAACGTATCTACGATTTTATGCTTTTCTTATCTGACATTTAGACACTTTTTTCGAACATTATTAATGTCATTTCATTCGTTAAAGTGGTTTATTTATTTTTTTTGTTTTACAGTTTTTCCTCTATTTTTTTCCAATGCGCTGTTCGCAAATTTGGTTACTTCATACTAAGTAATATTGGAAATTTCTGTTTTTTATTTATTATTTTTTTCTTCTCACATTTATAGAGTAACTTCGGTATTAAAATTTTTACAAAAGAGGAGACAAGTTCATCCAAACACTTTTGTCTACGTCGTACAATGATTATCCTAAATATAAATAAAATAAATTAAACTTTGAACTTTAAGTGATAACTGACTTTTGCATTTAATCTTATTTTTAAATTAAAATAAGTTTCATACCCCCGGACACAGGTTTTCTTTTCTGTCCCCGCTTTTTTTTTTTTTTTTTTTTTTTTTTTTTGAATTTACTTTTTTACGAGATACTGTCGTTGATAATTCTTTAAGCCATCCAATTGCGCCTTTTTTTAATTTTAAAATTTTAGGTGTTCATATTTTCCTTATATTCTATTAAAATTCTTTTGGCTAATTTTTTTATCCGGTTATTTTAAGTGTAGGAAGTATATCTCTAAAAAAGATTATTTTTTTTAACGTTTATTTTAATGACTACCCAGTACACTCGCCAATACTCATCTGTGATCATATAGAACCACCACTAACTGTTACAATTTTTAAAAAAACAAAAGATATTACTGGGGCCAATTCGAATGGTCGTTATATGCAGAAAGTGAAGATACGAAATATATGGCAATTTCAGATTTGTTTTTTTTATTCGAATTTACATTTCTCTTGTAAATTAACATTGATCTCATAAAAATTAGTTTTTTTTTCCAACTTTCGATTCCATGATAAATTAATAATATTTTAAGTCAACCGCATTTGTTACGCTACTAAACACTTTTCTAAAGAGACCAAATTTTTCCATTTTTTTTTGATATCTATGGAGTATTCGTGTTGCTGATATTCAACAATGTATATAGTCTATCAAGCGAAAGAAGTCCTCGAATTTTAACGCCGAGTGTAAGTGTTGTACAAAGTACTGTACTAGAAACAGGGCGCGTATTAACACGTGAAACGTATTTCAATATTATCGAAAAAATATTGTGACCCTCTCCTGTTACTTCTTCTCTTCTCGAAAACAGTAAACCTGCCTTTGTTTCTCACATCTTGAAATTTCAAATGCTTTTCGTGACGGTTTGAAATTAAATTAGCAGAAAAAAAAACAGCATACAGAAACAATACGCGATATTGATTTAATTTTTGCTAAGCAGTTTAATGTTAATTCGTTGCAATTTATACGTCAAAATTAGTCAATTCTTCATTCTAACTTTAAAGACATATAATTCTACGGATGAATTCCGTTTACGCAGCATTTCCATTGTTATCCTCAGAAATTTAAATATTAACCTATTAAATAATGATGGGGTAAGAAATTTTATTAATTACCGCTGCTAACACAATTAAAATGATAATTCAACTAAATTTAAAATCAATTCAACCACAGCGCGTGGATTACCCTGTAATGGTTTAATTTTACTAGGTAATTATAATTATTTAATTTGGTGTTAATTCGTTAAACAATTTATATATAAGTATGTTTGTATTACAATTAAATTTTCACGATCGATATATTTTTTTTTTTTTTTTTTGAGAAAGTTATGTACATGATCAATGTGCTTTCGCTTGCAGGGTAGAAAATTTGTTTAAATTTTTTTAAATTTCATACTTCGTATATTAATCGTGTTATTTGATTTCGCGTGCATCCGTTCATACATTCTTGTTTAGATCTCGTATTTATGACTCTTCTTTATGTAACGTGATTGTACGCGTGACCACACACATGCAACTAATTGTAATCGTTTAATGTCAGATGTCCAGTTCAAACATGTCTACATCCGACATACACAAATGTGATGGTGTACGTGTGATGGTTTGTTATTGCTTTCCATCACTGTTTATAACTATTTTATTTTTAAAAAATTTTTATTAATTGCTATTAGATGAACTCAGAACGCTGATCTGCTGGTTCAGTTGTTCTAACAAAAGTCGCCTAATACGTACGTATATTATTATTTTAGTTTAAACGTAATCTTGAAATCGTCTAATATTTAAGCGGCTAAAGAGTTGTAGTTCGATTTTGTATTTTTGATTGTAATGAATTTAGCGATATAGAGTAGATATTACTATTGTAGTTCCCGATGAAAAATTTAAATTCAATATACCGAATATGCTTCAATTGATAAATATTATTTTTTTCAAATAATGAATATAAATTTCAAATTTAATAGTTATTAATTCCTGAAAATAAAATTCTTTTCGTTCCGTGCTCCGAACAGGCAGGCGTGGGATGGGCTAAAACATGTTTCATGCTACAATTTTAATTTACTCTGGAAAAATAAAATTGTCGTTAATGCTCACGAAATGAGATTTTGAAAATTTTTCGTTGTTTATGAGTTAGAAAAGTAGAGCCACCAGTTAATTTTTGTTATACAGAATTACCATCATTATTAATGTTATTTATCAAGGGGAATTAAGAACGGGATAGATTATCGTTCGGGATATTAAACTTGTGCAAAATGTCCCGTGGCAGATTTAGGATCTGTAAATGAAACAAATCGATGTTATATGTGGGAAATAATTAATAATTGTTAATCGAAATAAACTTTAAACATAGGTATTTTATTGTTTAAAGATAATGCCGTCTAAATATTTTCCGTCGCGGCGCACACACGGAATTTCTCGACGTTATTCATCGTGACGCGTTGCAATAATGACTGCGGAATATCGTTTATTTTTCGCATGATGTTTTTTTTAAATTCCGATATATTCATTGAGTTGATATCGCACCCTTTCGCTGTAAGATACCCCGAGAGAAAAATGTCCATAGGGGTGAGATGCGGTGATCTGAGTGGTCACAAGATGTCCCCCCCCCTATCAACTAATCAGTTTTTTGGAGAATTGTTCACAGAGGAAACTCATGGTGGCTCTCGGTGTGTAAGTTGTAGTGCCATCTTGTTGGAACCGCATGTGCGAACTGTAGAATGGATGTTCTCGAAGTCGCGGTATGAAATATTCCTTTATCATGCGACGATAAGAATCACCATCGACGGTCACACCTACTCCATCAGAATTTTCAAAGAAAAATCGTCCGATTATTCTGTTTGTAGACAGAGCGACCCAAACGGTTACTTTCGGACTGTGCAGCGCTTATTGATTCTTTGAACTTTTTTTTCTTTCTTTTTGGTGCCCAATATCGGCTATTTTGTCTATTGACGATTCCATTTAAATAGAAATGTGCTCCGTCACTGAATCAAATTGTGTTAACAGTTCCGAATCGGCTTAACATGTTTTCATAGAACTCCTTCCCCGCACTATGCAGTCATTTGGTTTGAGAGCCTGCACTGATTGGATCTTGAAAGGGTAAAGTTGGATATCCGTACTTAAAATTCGGTTAACGTTGTTTTCGGCAGAGCCAAAGCCGACGCCTTCTTGCGCACAGACTGGCGCGGATTTTCTCGTACGTCGCTTTCAACGCGTTTTATGTTTTCTTCAGTCCTTGATGTTCAACTAGGGCCTGGTTGTGGGTTATTTACGGTTGAACCTATGGTACGGAACATCTGCACCTACGTTCTAATTCAATTTTCACTAGATGCGTCACATAAAGGATGAATATTGAAACGCGTACAAAATCTTCGGCAGGCAACAGCACACGAATCATTGTATTTAAAGTGCGCTTCTAACGCGAACGTGCGATGCTCACCGGTCCACTGCAACATCGTTACAAAGTAATCCGCACGAATGTCGCGTCGAACCAAACACTCCCCTCCCATTCCCTCGCGAAACAGTTTTACAACTATTTGAATTTCAACTCCTAAATCGGCCAGGGGGGACATTCTATATAATTTAATAGATAATATAAATGACACACGGTAGTTTTAAATATAAATGTCCGTTATCATTGTAGCTGAACGTAACGTAACGTGTAACGTGTTCGTAGAAAAATGTACTCAGGAAACAAATATACGTGTTTATCGGTAGTATGTAATTTTAAATCCGCCTTTAGGGTATTCGTTGTTCTCGTTGTGCATATAACAAACATTGTCACGGTTGCGAAATTCCGAAATGCGTTGCCGCAAGTTTATCGACGGATGACGTAATAGCTGTTTCTTTTTCGGAATCCGTTGAAGAAATTCGTGATATCCTTCACTCCAGTATGGCTTCGTTACGTCTTCGAAATACGCTTTCGCTTAATGACTGCGTGCAAGCCTTTTGCCAAAGGTACGTGTGTAGTCACGACGTTTATTTTATTTTTTGGTTTTTATTGGGTTTTGCCGAGAAAAATGTTAAATGATTATTTTAATTTACAGTGAAATTTTAGACGAATATAATCCGTGGTACTGTCCGCAGTGTGAAAAAAACCAGTGCGCAACAAAAACGCTTTCGGTTCGAAGGTTTCCTAATTATTTAATTGTATATTTAAAAAGGTACTATCAATTTCTTAATAAGAATTTTATACATTTCATACGGTTCGTTATGATGTTTTTATTAATAAATTATCGATTGCTACGCAAACCGTAAAATATCAACTTTTAATTGCTTGAAAATAATTTTCTTCGTAACACAATAATCACTGCAACCAAACTATTCATCTTCATTTAAAATTTGATATTGATTTATTTCTTTATTTTTTTTTTTGATTTTTATTGTCAACTAAAACAATCATGCAAAATTTCAACGTTCACGGAATAAAGGTAGAAAATTTCACGCCAACAAATAGAGCGTGTTAAATAAAAGCTGTAATAAAATAGCTTTGGAAAATATTTGTTCTTTAGTATAGATATTTTTTTTAATTTAATACTTAAAGCAGTGGTTAAGCATTCAACTTAGTAAAAATTAATATCTAAATTATTGTTTTTTTTTTTTTTTTTTTAATAGTTTAAGTGCAGCAGCAGAAGCTGGTCAAAATGTGCAATATCTGTAAACTCGCGTGCAGTTCTAGCAACCGGTTAAATCGGGAGGATTTGAACCGGGAAAACCGGGAATTTAAAAATTATATTTGAGTGCCACCTTTTGATATACGCATATGACTTAAAAAACAAAAAAAAGTACTGGTCTATTCTTGCTGTGAAAGTTTTTGAATTAGAATTAGACTATTGTAGTCCAACAATGTCGTACAATTCTAACTTGCATGTACTTTATCATTTTTAGATGTTTTATGTTTCTTGACATTAACGTACAGTGAATGGCAAATGAATGTGATCCTTTTCAAATATAACTTTCTTTTTCACTGCCTTAGTGTTTACTAACTAGTTGTTGTGTGTGCGAAGGATAATCGTACCTCTCACAATGAGGCTTTCGATGGTTTATTCCTAGAATTTTTGGTTAAATAATGGTTGCTAGGAGTCAGTTGTAGTCAGTGCATGGCCGTTAACGAGTTACGGCCTCCCCTTGTGTTTAAAAGCCATACAAAATCACGTGTGCTGTTGTTGCGGATTCCTTTGCTGCCATTTGAGGTTATAAGAGACAGCAGTAATTTCATCGTATCGGTTCGTGTTTAACGGGTTCCCTTCAGTAACCGTCGATCCAGGATTGCCCTCCGGTACTGCTTTCGTAGATTCAAGCTGAATCTGGGAAAAGCAATAACTGAGTTTCGTTTGGAACAGAGATTAGAATGGAAGGCTTGATATATTTCCTTTCTAATTCAGATGATTCCTGAATTCGTATTTTATCGAAAACATCATCGTTCCGTTAGCTTTTAATGTAAAAAGGATAGTGCATAACTGTGTAACAAATGCCCGGATGTATTGTATTTTTTTTATTATTATTTTGAAATAGATATCACAAACTGTCAGCTCCCCCTTCCCATTATTTGAATTCGTCGACAGAGATGTTTAGGCAACCAGTTTATACTTCAATACGTGCATTTTGGAATATTGTACATAAAAATAAATATGGTGTAGAATAATTTTCTTCCAAAAATCCTTTTAATGTGTTTCAGTTATGTGTACAACTCTTAATATTTCATTTTTTTTTTATATAATTTGTTTTATTCTGAAATGAACTTTTAATCTGTACGTGTGCATTATTTCGTATACTGTAACAATACAGTTAATTCTAAATTTTAATATTTCATTAAAATGTATTTTACGAATTCCGTATAATGTACTTAATTTAATATACCGTTAAATGCTGTTTATAAAAATTATATTGTTTTATGTAGAACGTACTTTTTAATAATAATAATTTACAGGAAATTTATGTAATTTAGAGAATGAACGCGTTTTTCAATGTTGACTGTAGTTTATATTTTTAAATATTTATTATAATTACATGTAAAAATGGTCAAAAAATAATTTTCCAGATTTGTTTTTCACGAATGCGTGAGTATTAAGCTGGAGGATAAAGTTGTGTTTCCTTTGCACGGTTTCAATGTTAATAAAAAAAATAAATCCCCTTACGATCTATATGCTTGCGTTTGCCATTCCGGAGGTAAGTTTATTTATATGGAAAAATGTAATATTATTAATATAATTATTGTATCCTGTGGTGTTTTTTTTTTTTTTTCTCCTTAAGAGGGACTTTTAAAGTGCAATTTTAAATAGTAGATTGTAATTTTCAAAACTTTCTAATGTATTAAATTTTAATCAAAAGATACAAATTTTGATCAAAGTATATTGAGCATATTATGTGCGGCTTTTCTGAAGAAATTATGTATTCTGATTCATTAGCAACGAAATTACATATGAGGTTACAAAATGCTTAAAAATTTCCAAATATAAAAACAATAAATCATTTTGAAGAGGCGGCATTATTATTTTGTATAAATTTTTAGTTTTCTAATTTTTCGCGTGCGAATATTATCTATTTTTTTGTTTTTATTATTCATCATGTTGCGGAATAACCCTTATTATTATTATTATTATTATTATTATTATTCATTTTATTTCACTTAAATTTGCCTGATCAATTAAAAATAATCCGTATTAAGCGCTTTTTATGAAACTTCATACCGACGATGTAAAACTTCTTCTGGTTTTTTAAATTGCGCATTTTGTAATTAACTATTTGCCAGGCGTGTCGGTTGGTCACTACATAGCTTATACACAACATCCTTACACTAACGAATGGCACTGTTTCAACGATGAGAATGTATCGAAACAAATGCCTATGGAAGACGAATATGAAAATGCGTATATATTATTTTACAAGAAACGAGGTAAGTGCTGTCTATCTAAAGAAATTTTCATTAGTGCGTAAAGTAAGGACTTTTTTAAGGCGTTAATAATTGTTCATTTAAATTATTTTATATAAGATGCTTGTGTATTGTGACGAAATAACTTGTATACTTACATAATGATACAGCCCAAGGAAAATCTATTACAACCACGAGCGATTAAGGAGAGAAAATTTTTGATTCAACTTTTTAAAATGTCATAAACTGCATATTTTTCAATTTTGCAAACTGTCTGGTTTTTCGTATTCATTATTTATTACGGATAAATATTTGTATTTTGTGTACTTTGACAGTTAATTATAACAAATATTGAAAAAATCAAAAAAAAGAGAATCCCTATTATTTATTAATAGTTTAAAAATGATAAAAGTTTTAGTTAAAATTGATCGATTTAAAAATAGATAAGTTAGTGAAACTACTGAAATTATCTTTAATAATAATGTCAATAAAGTTCATCTTGGAGAGATCTGTTGTATTCAAAGGGGAAGCATAATTGATAATAAAAACGAAAAAAACACTGTACAAGATACAGAGAAGCTAGCTCCCGCAGCGTAGTTGGTTAGACTGTGGTGTTTCGTTCGGGTAAAACCGGATTCGATTACCGCTGTCGCACATTCGTTGCGCCCCTCCCCTCAAAAGGAGGGGAAATTCCATGGGAATTTATCAATTTAACAAGTATTAGTGACCCAATTTCTACGGAAAATCCACAAGTAATGACGTTATAGTTAATGACAGCGGTCCAATTCCAGTCTGAGAGGAGAGATATAGTTTACGAATGATAACGTTAATGCTAAGTTAGCAGGAATCGAGGTTTTTTATAAAAACCCTCGTTCTTTCATTACTTGATGTTTCAGGTCACATCTTTAGATAAAATACATGGAAGTTCTAAGAAGGAATTTCCACGTATTCTGCAATACTTTTAATAAATAATCCATTCCGCTCCCTTTCCAAAAAAAAAAAAAAAACAAAACAAAAAAAACACTTTAGAGCTATCATCTTACGTTCGCTCGTATGGTCTTTATTTTAATTAAAGTCAGCTTTTTTACTGCTGTCATTACTGTAATAAATTATGGCATTCTGACAACCTACTTATTATTATACCATGCGATCGAAATTCAGTGTGGCCACTCAACCGGAAATAAGCCGGGACTTTTTCTGTCCTAAAACGGGGGGGGGGGGAAGTAAAAATAGCCAAAAACGATATTTTTAATAAGAAAAAATCATTTGAAATGTTAAAAAGTGAATGCATTTTTTAATGTACTTTACACTGAAGAATAAATTAAGAAGTTCTATTTTATTATTCGTGTAAAATACGCTGCGGTGGTCAAATATTATCAATAATAACACAAACATTCCATTCTTATTTTTGTACAATTCTCGTTATCAGGAAATCGGGAGGATTTGGAACAGGAATTTAAGAATCACGTTTGAGTGACCACCATGAAATTGTAACAGGTTCGCTATATCTGTTTCATGCCATATGCTATATAACGATTGCATATTCCTGCTAGCTAAATAAGAACAATACACATCTAGGGTGAACTTTTTAAATGATACGAATTTCTTTTTGGTTTTCCTTTACGTGATTTTTTTTTTTTTTTTTTTAATATACAATAACTCGCGATCATTATATCGGAAATACCAAAGTTGAAAATAAATGTATCCACTCTAAAAATTTATAAACATATTCCAATGGACGAAGGCGAAACATTATGTTTCATGAGGTCGGCAAAAATTAAATTTAAAATCGCGCGAAAAGGAAAATTATTAAAGCGGTTATCTACTTTCATTAGTATAATCCCGATTAATAAATAAACGCATAAACAGAAAATAAGTATTCCCCAACATCATGTTTTGCGATGCGGCAGTAAGTGCTATGATTATTATACACGTACGTGCAATACATTATTGCGAAACATATTGATGTTTTAATTTAAATAATATATTTTCTGTTTACATGTTTATTTATTAATTCGAAAAAAAATTATTCCAAAAAATTCCGAATTGAGGGGGCATTACAAAGATATAAAATACACCCGCTATCGCGAACTCTGAAAAACGAAACACGGAAGGTTGAATCAAACGTCTCGTAAATGGTGGTTAATTTTTATAAGTGTAATTCAAAAGTTTTCAATGAAACGAAATTCGGACTCCTCTTTAACAGGAACTTTTGCAATAGCGAAGTTTAAACTTTTTTAACGCGATATCACGTTGTAATGCTTTAATTTGTGTTTCTTATTTTTTAATGAACCTTGTTTGTTGTCGTAATGAAATATGCTCCTATTGATGATAGTAAGCGATCGGATTAAAGGCACTGTTCGTATTCTAAAGCCTACTCATACCAAATCATGTTATAACCGAAAATAGCGGGTATCTTTTAAAATGAAAGATATTATTTTGTACGAAAACATATTAAGTGGAATTGGTTTGAATTGAAATGCTCTGTTAAAAAGGTTAAAAATACCAACATCGATATATACCCCAAACGCTGCTTTGTATAATACTAGTGCGCGTGTGTTATTGCTTGCATGTCGACCTACACGAGATCGTTATATTTTTTCGTCGATGACGTATGTTACAGACAATTATGTATTGTATAAAAGTAGTTTTATTTAATTTTTGATCGTTGAATAATTTTTGAAGATGCGCCGGAAATCGTTTCCGGGGGAAAAGATGTGGCATAGTTACAAACCGTGAGCACGGATCTTCATTCAGTTAATCTGTCTATTTACAAAACAGGAGTAATTTTATATATAGTTCCTGTTATCTTTATTAGTTTAGTAATTTTAAATATTCGTCCGCTCGTTTTCGTTCTCTTACGTATAGGTATGTAATTTTTTTAAGCTGTAATTACTACTACCGCTTTAAGGGTTATGATTTTATTATAAGAAGAAGAAAAAAAATTCGCAT